>OX387957.1:1260000-2510000 GCA_947578425.1 Eugnorisma glareosa | reverse complement strand
ATTCGTAGTGCCTTGTTCAATAGTTGGTTGAATATTGAAATCTTTCCGTTTTGACGTCAAAGCGACAGTGCGTCAAAGAAATTTACAGCAATTTCACTCTGCACAAATGCTATGTATGTTTGTTTTCCAAACTTATATCATGACCCAAGCTGGGACAGTTGCTACTGACTTGAGCAATCAGGACGTGGGCTTGCAGCTGCAACGTCAACTTTAAGTTCGTTCGTGGTGCGAATACCAACATGTTATCTGCAACTCGTCTTGGAGGAGGACTTTTGGCTGCAGGGAGTGGTGTTCCGTCGCTTCCACGGGCAAGTTCCACAAGAACGCACAAAGACATAGTGCACAAGTGAAGTGTTACTAACATAAGGTTCTATTTACTAACACAATTTGTATTTTATCATATGTATGTTAGTCTGTAAGGTATATATCTATGGGCCAAAGAAGCCTGAAAATAAATGGTAGTTGTTGTTGTAAATAATGGGATATCATTTCACACATTCTAAAAAGAAGTCATTCTCCATAACCCAGCCAGTACTGGGTAATACGATACCCCCTTGGAAAGAGTGGTTGTCAGATTTTCGGGCCACTGACTACTTGTAACGACTGTGGAAGATCTACAAATGATAGCCGGGACCAACGGCTTAACGTGCGTTCCAAGGCGCGGAGGAAATTTGGTATGAAATGGGTGGTTATGGTTACCCATCCACGGACCAACCTAGGCAAGATTCCTCATGCACACCCATTTTATCACAATTTCAATCAATTCCTGCATCAAGGTCAAAAACTCAACATTTATCTGTATTACGATTTCAAATCTTAACGCCGATATCAAAAGAAATTATCGCCAGATAATTGAAAGACCCAGACTTTAGTTCATATCTCACACGTTTGGTAAGCGTGATTGATCGTCATAATTTCATCACTCACTTCAGTAACTTTCCTAGTGTTTTCAAAGATTCTGTCTTTAGAGGATTATTTATGAATTGATATATCTCAGCCTTGACGAGAGATAAATTTTCCTGACTGAATACTTTGTGATACAGTGCAAAAATGTTTAATTCAGCTTTTTAAGTCTAACATAAAAACCTGCCAATCCTTTTCCCAAATATGTTGGAACCTGCTTCCAGTCTAACTGGATACAGCTGAATTTCACATGGAACGACTGCCTATCTGACCTCCACAACCCAGTAGCTGGCTAGCTGGGTAATACGATACAGCTTGGTAAGATTCAGAAAGCAGCGGTGGCCCATGTGGTAGCGGTCCCGACTTACGAATAGTAAGTCGTGGGTTCGATCGCAGGCAGGCGCATTACTTTGTGTAATTTATTTCATCACCACTGCTCTCAAAACGGTGAAAGAAAACATGGTGAGGAAGCCGGCATGTCCTAGAACCAAAAATTCAGAGACATGTGACATCTACCAATCCGAACTGGACCCGCGTGGTGGATTATAGACCATTCCCTCTCACGGAGAGGAGGCTGCAGTGGGAACATTATAGGCTAATTATGATGGTAAGATTATTATGTTCCTTTCAAATGAAGTTCAAAGGAACTTGGACTTTGTAACATAATCATTATTATCTGCTTCCCACATCTCATGTTTATATTTTCTGATTTTTTCGAGCCAAGTCCGCATATTAAACATCTTTTCATTTTGCAGAGCTGTCTCGTGTAAATATTCAGCACTGTTGACTTACAGATTCTGTCCTTCGTCTTTTTTCTTTGTCTTTAAAATAAACTTATTTTTTATTAAGGACAAAAGCAACATTTCTTTCTTTACATTGAATACTTAATGCTCTGGATTTCATGACACTATAAAAGCTACAAATGCTGCAGAGCATACACTTGGTACGTATACTACATAAGTAAAATGAACAAATTGTTGAAATGTATCTTGACAACACGACAAAAATAAAGCCGATAGAATTGCTCCAAAGAAAATTTCAAACTTCTAGAATTGTGTTTGTCATAACAACTTATACAAATATTTGAACTTCATGCCGTCACACCTCCGTTAAATCGAATTGTACTATTTTATTATATTATATTTTGTTCGCAAGTACTTTAGTTTTTGTGTTATTATTTCATCTAATTATATCAATGAATAAATATTTACATTAGGAATGGTTCTTGTTTATGTTTGTTCGTCATTAAGTTGTTTATTTAATGTTTATGTAAGTACATTAAAATTCGAATGTGAACTGAAATGAGGGAACAAGGGCTGCGATATTCCTTACAAATGTATTCCTTGTTTCGTCCTGAATAATGCATAAAACCAACAGAATGACTTTCAAAATCCCAACCCCAACCGTTGAACGGAGGCATTTTTTTTTTTTTTTGTTAATTGCTGATTGAACGATTTCGTATATACAATGTCGTACTTTGGCATCCGAAATACGTAAAATCATTGAAAGTTTGCAATGTAGGACCAACAAATAAAACCAACATTGGTCAGAAAGTTCCCCTAGCAACATTGGCCAATGGCCGCTCAATACCAACGAATTACGATCATTACTTACTTTGTCAGACCCCTTGTGTGCTGTGACGTGTGTAGTTTTTCAGACATGGGCTGGCCCGCATAGCACCGCCAATTTGCAGGGGCATCGCTTACGTGTCAAATGGAATGTATCATAAGTCCATGCATACTTTGGTTTGTTTGTATGTGGGTGTGTGTGGGAGTGTTACTTATGTTACGTAGTAGCTAAGTGTCTGAGCAAGCAGTAGTTTGTTTTTTAATTGTAAGATAGATGTTAGGTGAAGGGGAGAATTGTAAACGATGAAGATTTATGAAGCAAAAATTGCAGAACAAATATGTTCTGCAATTTTATTGGATGGAATTTAGAAAATGCAACGCTGAATCATCAACCAATTCTTAAAACATCTGGATAGTCTTATTCGCCTCAATGTTTTAAATATTTTAGAGAAGAAGTTAATCATTGAAAGTTAGCACGATGAAGATCAAATATGCAAAAATGCACATAACGATATACATTGACCAGATGAGTAAATAAACAATGATGAAGTACTATTTACTCTGCATAAGCGAAGGTCAGTTCAACATTGTGAGGACGCCAACTACACTTCCGATACTAACGTCGGAAGCGAGTGTGGTGCCGTGGGAGACAAAATGAATAATGATCATTGTTTTTATAATTATGTGTGAATGAGAAAATGTACCAGATGTTTATTTTGCAGCGGATAATTGGGCAACTGATTCAGGAGCAAGTTGCTGAGTATAAGGTCCTAGGATCCCGGATCGGGCAAAGTGTTATTGGGGTTTCCATCAGGACTTTCTCAGTAGCAGCCACGGAGTCTGGATTTGTGCCCGGCTTATTGCAATAGGCTCTCCCTCTCATTACATGAGACTTAAAACGTATAGAACTGGCGAAATGTGGGTATACTATCAGGAACAACCCCGCCTAACCTTTTAGTTTATATTTTTCAGGGAACTTTGTCGTAAATTATACATACGTGAGGAAGAAATATTGTATTTTTTTTAGCCTGTACTGTCAAACTTGAGTCCAATCCCAATTCCTTTCATTAGCTCTTTTTCCGTGCCTCCTCGAACCACCCCTACCCTTGCAGTAGGTGCTGGCCTCGCAATACCGTCCGCTTCCGCCAACCATCGTGTAGAAACTTTTACCCAAATATATTGTTAAACATTTTAAAAGAGTATTGATGGAGTTTCTTACCCATTATTCTCCATGATTATTTCGTAGAATTTGTTCTATTCCTTCTGTTTTAAAGAAGAATCTGAGCGCTAGTATTTTACATGGAGCGGGTAATATGATGAGATTACTACTACGATAGACCAGAGTCTATAAGATTATCTTTGTATTTGTATGTGTTCGCTAATTCAAGAACAGCCTAGATAAGGCTTCCCAAAGACAAAGCTGTAACGTAACAGTCTGAAGACTCGTGGAATGGATTTTGAACAGAACAACAGCTGATTGTGGAAGTCAGATAAAATACTGGTGTTCAGATTCTTTCGGTTAGACTGGAAGCTGACCTCAACATGGTTGGAAAAAGGCTACGCAGATGATAATGACGATATAAGAAAATAAAAGCATCTGAAAGCATTGATAAAAAAGTGTGTGTGTACGAATGGACCGGAGTCACACATGCTATTGAGCTGCCAAACGCACTAAGTCAAAAGATAAATATGCCCCTGGCTGGAGGCCTTAAATTCTAGGCATCCACAGGGATAGACCGGTTAAGCAGTAGCCAGCCTCAGAGGCTGAACTGCGAGATGCCATTTCATAAAAAAAAAAATCAGTTCATGCCCAATTTTCAGTAATTCAGGAGATACCGAAAGAAGAGGAAAAAATGATAAATATTAATAAAGCAACGATACAAAACGAAATAGACTTATACAACGAACAATCTGCTAATAAATCAGTTAGGGTAAACGCCCTCAAATGAAAATGAACGACGATGTATGTAGAGTTGTAGACTAATTTCATATTCAAATAGCTCAATAATTTATGTACAGAATACATTTGCACTTCTCAACAAATAGATTCATCGTTCTCTCATTATTTCTGAAGGTCCTTTCTATAATTTGTTATGTCCCATATGGCCTTCTATAAGTTTTTTGTTGGCGACACGAGACCTGCCATTGGTTTTTTGTGGCGTACTTCGACGTAGACGCACCGGTTTTTTATTTGAATTTGAGTTGGTGAATGAATAAAAAGTGTTTACTTTTGAGAGTAGAAAATGATGTAAGGTTTAAGAATATCGTAGTAGTAATAGTACGCGTGATGATGATCTTGTTCCTTTTACGTCTATCAGCCGATCTACAGAAATAATTCGGAGGGTTGTTCAAAAATTACTTGGGTACTTTTCTCAAATGTGTATCGTTGCTTTTCTCATTGCTACGTTCTATGGATAGTTGACCATTTATTTTAATAAAAAAGACTAACTTTTCCTGAAAATTAAGAAATTGTTAGAACTTATAAAAAAAAAACAAGCACTTGCGACTTCGTCCGCAAGAATTGTGATACGAGTAGGTCGGCTATTTATTTTACATGATATAAATATAATGTATAGCCCATAGCACCCACGATGTGGTTTTCTGCTAATGAAAGAATTTTTGGAATTGGATCATTAGCTCCGGAGATTACTCCCCTACATACAAACAAATACCTCTTTAATAATATTAGTATAGAAAACCCTAAGTTTAAATGTTATCAGTACCTAGGCACTGTGTCTAGTTAATATTTCTTTCTTTTATTGGCGAACATGCCTTTGTAACGTATAACCCGGGGAAAACCAAAGAGAAAATTAAGTAATACCTTCAGAATAAAAACGAGTGACACTTCAACAAAGAATTTATTATTTACACCTTGGAAGAGGGACTTTTTCAAATAATAATTTTCTTGCGATGTTGCAATAAACATAGGTAACTAGTGTATGACACCATTATCTTTTAAAGTTACGTAAATATTGAAAAGTTTTAGTAGTTTAGTTTCATCGTTAATTTTCTTATAAATAAATAAAGATCATAAATAAACCTCACCTTTTCCGGACAATAGACAATGCCACAGAACATATAAATATTTCAGGAGACGGTAGTAAATAAGGCTATAACAAGTGATTAAGTTTTCTAAACGATGGATAATCGACTATGATTAATACTGGCACCTATCATGGAAGGCATGTACTCGTAGGTGATGTAGGACATCCTATTGAAGTACTGACGTAGATAACAATGCTATGGTTGAATGAGGTGAATCATTTTGATTCATAATATTTCTAGTCCTTGAATGGAAGGTAAAGTTACATTCCTGACTAACGAATTTAACTATTGTGCGATGGCAATAGTAACCATTCTTATTTTTGTAAGAGCATCAGTATCACTTATAAGGATATAGTAAGATCTAGTACAGTGATGTACGTTTTAACCGCTTAATTGCATTAATTAAGGGGTTGAAAGCTATGTTAGTTGTAAGCCAACTAAGTGGTTGCTTCATAACTGGTTCTTCAATATTGTGAAGAGCATTTACCACTTATTGTTTTCCTTTAACTTTTCTTGTAATTACATTAGCGCGTGCAACTAGATTGTCACCACATTATTCTAAATTTCGTAATTAAGTTTTGCTCTTCGTTTTTGTTTCCTTTCTTGTAAATACATTGACGTACGCTTCTAAATGGTTCATCACTGACCACTGTTCTATATTCCGTGATCCGTCATTCATTAGGGTAAGTTTCTCAGAGTATTTATTAAATCTACATCAGAATACTGCAATTGCTAGATTGCGTCACAGCATTTCATCTGTCGGTAATGTATCCTCTGACTCATTTGCGTCAAAATTATGACGTTCATTAACGTCCTCTTTAATGCTGAACTCAGGTTACAATTTTAATATGGTATGGCTGAATAAAACAGCATAATGAGTAGTCAAGGTTACGCCATTAACTTTGGGTGCCTGGATAATGTATTTTAATATATGTATGATTTTCCATTATCATGTGTAATGGAAAAAGTCATTCAACGGTCGAATGGTTTTCACAATGAGCTGTCAGATTCGTCATGGTTGATGTGAATTCTCTAAGTCTGCTGCGCAGTTCATTTACAACTGGTTATTCATACATTTTTCATACTAGTTTGGTAGTAAAAGATACCATTGTATTTATATAAGTCGTTATTTAGAAGCTTAGAATTGGACGCAATTGAATAAATATCTAATTTAACCCAGCCTTGGGGCCGTAATCTAATGAGCTTTCTCATATTTTGTTTTATGTATCTCCTTTGCATAGTATAAAACAAAGTCGCTTCCGCTCGCTGTCTGTACGCTTAGATCTTTTAAACTACGCAATGGATTTTAATGCAGTTTTCAGCAATAGATAGAGTGATTCAAGATAATGGTTTATATGTGTATTATCTACATTGCAACCGTGTAAATAAAAAGTATTATCCACATGTTAGTTATTTCCTTGAAGTTTAAACAAATAAACTACCTGTTCCGATCTCTGATTATAACCATCAAACACCCAAAACTATTGACACAAATTAAATGAAAACGAAAAATTTGAACTGAACAACAAAAATATTTAAATGACCTCTTACAAAATTGCTCGTAACAATCTTATATTCGGTTCTAAAAACCCTTAAACTCTCAAAGCTTCTTCAGAATAATTTGCATTGAATATTGATTGATATTATTAGGACATTGAACCGGTGATCAACCGAAGTTCGTCCTTCGCACTTAAGTGCCAGAGGCTTTTACTGACTTTGTTCAGACGTGGTTGAATCCTTTTTCTTTTTTTTTTTCTGATTGGAAATCATAAAATAACTCCCGCTCTGGGCTGAGCAGGAGGGAGTGTCAGACTTTTACTGACTATTTTTATTTTTTTTTATTTTTTTTTATTTTTTTTATTCGGGAAAATAAACAGTTATACATTAAAATCTTACATTATGTTATAAATATATAAAGTTTATAAATGTATAACCTACGACATTTTCCACAACATATTTAAAAGTTATATTTAAAAATGCGCTATTCTAATATTTTAATACAGAAAAACAGTTAAAAATGAACTTACACATAGACAGGCATGCAAACAACAACAAAAAAAAAAAAAAGAGAGAGAGATAATGAGCAAATAATATAAATAACTAAACTAACTATTATATTCTAAAATTATTTTGTTGGTAAGATTTCTAAATTTTTGAGCAGAGACAAAGAAGAAGTCGATGTCTTCAAAGATCTTATTATATTGGCTGGTAAGGCGGCGTAAGGGCGCTCGCAAGCCCGCGTTTGTGCGACAGGAACTTACTGCAAATAAAGGTCTGGCGCGCACCCCACGGCATATAGTTGTTCTGGGTACTACGTAGCTGATTTTGTTGCGAATATCAATACAGTCATAAGTATTACACAGATCAAACAAGAACATTGTTTCCAACATAATTCGTCTGGACTTTAAACTTTGCAGGTTATACTTCCGCAAAAGGTCATTGTAGGATGCATAGGTACGATGGCAACGAAAATGCATGGCCTTTAAAAATTTTCTCTGTACCTTTTCGATCATATCGGAATATTTACCATAGTGGGGATTCCATACCGAAATAGCATACTCTAGCTGAGAGCGAACTAACGACCGATACAAGTACAAATAGGTTGAGGACCGGGTAAATACTGTAGCCGTTCTCATGATGAAACCGAACATACGGAAGGCATTATTAACAATTTTGTTAATATGGGAATCTAAATGGAGTTTGTCATCCAACAGAATTCCAAGATCACGGACCAGAGTTTCTCTTTTTAGATTTTCATTTTGTAAGGTGTAGGGATATAGTATTTTATTTTTATTTTTGGTAAAACTAATGACATAACACTTGGATACACTAAGTTGAAGTTTATTGCGTGTACAGTAAGCTGAAAACGCATCTAAATCTTCCTGTAAGAGTGAGCAATCACGGTGGCTTTTGATAGACCTAAATATTTTAATGTCGTCAGCGTACAACAGTAATTTTGAATTCTTAAAACATTTGTCGACGTCATTGATAAATAAAATGAATAGGAGAGGTCCCAAAATGGAACCCTGTGGTACTCCAGAAGTAACATCTACAGTGGTAGAGCAAAAACCATTTATTACAACTCTCTGTGTTCTGTTGCAAACATATGAATAAAACCATCTTAGCAAGTCCCCACGTATCCCATTAAACGCAATTTTCTGCAAAAGCAGTTTATGGTCAACTTTGTCAAAGGCTTTCTTGAAATCAGTATATATGGTATCAGTTTGAGTACGGGCATCCAAGTTGTTAAACAAATAATCTGCGAAAGTCACCAGGTTCGTCGCGGTTGATCTCTTTTTGACAAAACCATGTTGCTGTGGTAATAGAATGCTGTGAAGTAGAGGGTACATTTTGTCGTGTACTAATCTCTCAAAAACCTTTGACAAAGCTGACAATATAGAAATTGGTCGATAGTTCTCGACGTCATGCCTGGGTCCTGACTTGTAGACCGGGGTTATGTTTGCGAGTTTCCAAGCTTGTGGAAATATCCCCTTTGAAATGGATAAATTAAAAATGGTATGCAATGGTATACAGAGATTAGTGGCAGTCTTCTTAATAAAGATTGCTGGCAAACCATCTGGGCCAGGTCCTTTTGAAGGGTCTAATGACTCGAGCCCTCTCAGTAAATCAGCCACTGAAAATTCAATGTCACTTATAAGCGAGCAGGCAGGGGAGCAGTCGGTATGCGAGGATGTTACATTTGTTAAGGTAGATGGTTCATATACCGAATGAAAAAAGTCAGAAAAAATATTGCAAATGTCTTCGGGGTTCGGACTAAAACCCATCCATGTTCCTTCTTTTGCCCTTTGTGTTCCAGGGCCGCGGTATCTCTTTCGAAAAGTCCCGCAACCCTGGCAGGCATCGGTCCTTTCGGACTTCCTGTTTGCTGACATCTCTCTGAGGTGCGCGTGGAACACGAACGCGCCGTCGACACGGCCTGTCGTCATAAGACGGACGGACGGCGAGCTAGCCCGTAGCTCACCGTCCACGCGTGGTTGAATCCTGCCATTATCTATTGGAGTGTTTCTGAAATCTATGGACGTGGATATTTCAACAATTTTGTTAATCCAATAGATTCAGCTGTTATTTAACAATTTAAAAGTGTGTTCTCTGACAGTTGAAGTTGTTAATGTCATTAAAGCAAAATTATCAATTAATGTAAGGAGAGAAGATACATTCGGAGTTGATGGCCAGCCGTCACCCTAGGCCGTATCATCGCTTTACATCAGGCGAATTGCATGCCTATTTAGTATTAAAAGAAAAGAATTGGAAAACCAACAGAAGAAGAGAACTAGCGCAGTATAGAGAACATTTCAACATTTCATTTTTAAATAATTGGATATTGATCTGTTTATCTTGTAAGAAAGATTTGTGTTACAAAAACATCGTATTAATAAAGAAAGCCAAGACAATGTCATTAATCTTAAACATTTGTTCGTTCACGTGCACCCAGACGGCTTTACAAATGCAAAGAACGCAACATTAAATATTTATTATCTCCGGCCTTGAAGCGGCTTGCTTGCTGAATTGTAAGTATTCCAAAATTCAATTAACTTCACAAATATAAACTGTAAGTCTTATCGTTGTATTTGTTGTGTAAAGGCGGATTGAAGATTAAGATACTTTAGATATTCAAGATTAATGGGGCGGATTTTAGCACTGTGATAAAGTGTTAATTCAAAGATCAAATTACTGAGTAATGTAAGTGGTGACGAATCAAATCTTAGCATGATCTCTATTCTTCTTCTTAGTCGAAACACTCTTGTGAAGTGGTTGCGCAGTCGAGGTACGCGGAGAGATGTTCGGTGGGTCGTTGACTTCCCCGAGGATTGCTCTTTCAGCGATGTGCTTCCATTTCTGCTGGTTGGAGACGTTGCGAGTACACTGGACCATGGTGGACTCAGTAGCTTTCTTGATCTCTATTAGCTAAAGCATAATCGTCAGCCCGTAATGCTCCCACTTCTCTCCCCCTCCTTTTCTCTCTTTCACTCTTTGTAAAATAGTCTCTATTGCTTCATCCCTTTAACCAATTGATGCTACTCATCATGAATCATCATTCTCCTGCCCTTATCCCAATTTAGTTAGGGTCGGCGCAGCATATCTTCTTCTTCTATACTTCTCTATTACTCGTCATCTCATCAGATTCTCCTTTCTAGCCATATCATCCTTCACAAAGTCCATCCATCCTTTCTTTGGTCTTCTTCTACTCTATACCCCATCCACATACATACTATAAATCGAGCTATACGATAACTGAAAAATGCTTGCAATGACTGGGCGGTTCCACTCAAATCTGTGTAGTTCTTTCTTCAAGAGACTGTCTCAGACACTAATCTGCATGGTCCTCATGTGAGGTAACCAAGATTATGTCTGGACTTTAAAAGAGACTATGACCTCTGAGTTTGTTTCGGCTGCTTCTTCTCAGAGTAGTCAGTTACGAAACATAGGTCTCATCTAGTTTAAAAAAAAATGACGTGTAAGTGTTTGTAAAACCTATTTGCCTAATAAACATCATTTATCATTTACTCAAAACTTTCCTTATGATATTTTCCTCATTCCTCCGCATCACATGCCCATACCAACTGGTAACATATAATATTTAAAAGACTGCTCTTACATGATCTATGTCTATTTTTAACCGACTTTCTTCAAAAATGAGGAGGTTCTCAATTCGGTTGTATTTTTTTTTAAATGTTTTTTACCTCAGAACTCCGTCATTTGTAAACCGATTTGAAAAATTCTTTGTTCATCTGAAAGGATATGCTTCCCGATTGGTCCCATATGAAATTTCATCAAAATCGGTTTAGGAATTTGGTTGTTTTCCTCACGTTAATGGTCACATCACGCGACGCCGCGTGCTGGCGCTCTGATGTACATCACGCGACGTCGAGACTTTTTGTGTTTTTTTAGAAGTCGGTTTTTTTTATAGCGGTCTGTCTAAGTACTTTAAATGTCATCGTCTTGACATCCTACTATCCTACTAATATTATAAATGCAAAAGTTCCTGATGATGGATGGATGTTTGTTACTCTTTCACGCAAATTCTACTGTCCAGATTTGGATGAAATTTGGCACCCAGATAGTTTATAACCTAGATTAACACATAAGATACTTTTTATCCCGGTAGTACGATCCCGTGGGACATATATGGAACTCCACGCGGGCGAAGCCGCGGACATAAGCTAGTATAAATATAATCTGTCAATGCACTTGAGCGTCCAGCAAATGCGCATTACAAAATCATCATAACAATCGTTATTAAGGAAACCTGTTGCGCTGCATAACATCGAATGTTCTGGACTAATATTAACAAAAGGACACTCAGGTATCAAAAGACGCAACTTGAATTTACATACTGATGTAACTGAGGGACTTCACATTTCAACTAACCTTAACTTGTATTTTTTCGCATGAATCTTAATTCGTATAATATGTTTGTCTTTTTGTATCATCTACACTAATATTATAAAGAGGAAAGATTTGTATGTTTGTATCGAATAAACTTAAAAACTACCGCATCGATTTAAAAAATCCTTTCACCATTAGAATGCTACATTATCCCTAAATAACATAGGCTATATTTATTACTAGGAAAAATAAATGTCCACCCGTGCGAAGCCGGGACGGGCCGCTAGTTTATTATATGTCCATTTTGACCTATGAGAGAGAATATAAACAGATTATAGAAATGTCTGTTGGTTTAATCCGTGGCTATGGACCGTAGCCATGTTACGATCGACCGTTACTTTCAAAGGCTATGCTAGGATGTAAAGGGTCACTATTTTATTAATAGGTAGGCCATCTGTCACTTCATCGAGAATATTTATTGGCTTTTTAAGCAGATTTACGTCAATCGTGATACATGATACAACTTCGATATTAATGTTTTTTCTTTTAGTGCCTCAAGAAGTAAAATTGATGTCGTTTAATTAACGCTAAACAAATACTTGAGTTTTTAATATGCAAGGAACTGATTGCATCAATTAATTTCGAAAATGAGACTTTAGATAGGTATGGATAATGCAAATATAAAGGTAAATACATGATTAATCATGAAAATCCTTGTAATATCGTGACAGACTGATATCGTGTGCTAGTAGACCGAAATTGAAGATAAGGCCGTGACAAATGTAGGATATACAAGAAAAAATATTACTGGTTGATGTAATTGCTGACTGTTCTGATAACTTTGAATGTGAGTAAAATGTTGTTTTTATTACTAGAAGATACTGAAATAAACATACAAACAAACTCACGCCGTTTTAGGGTTCCGTATCCAAGGGGTAAAAATGGGACCCTATTACTAAGACTCCACTGTCCGTCTGTCTGTCTGGCTGTCTGTCACCAGGCTGTATCTCATGATCTGTGTTAGCTAGACAGTTGAAATTTTCACAGATTATGTATTTCTGTTGCCACTATAACAACAAGTACTAAAAACAGAATAAAATAAATATTTGATCATATTTTTTCCCATACAACAAACGTGTTTTTTTTTAGATAATGGTACGGAACTCGCACTTGGCTGGTTTTTTCCCTACGCCACCTGCAGCCTGCTTCAATCGTTACAAACAACTTTAGCGTCATCCACGGTTTTAGATTTGGTCATACTCGTACACGCAAACTGGGTTGCGAGTAATATGATCTTTCTGAAGAACATCACCAAGTGTCCAAAAACCATTGTTTTAATAAATGAGTCGCTTATAATGAAATCAGACAACTAGAAGATGCAGAAATAGCGAAAATTACTACAGACTCTAATAATGAAGTAGCTGTTATTTTTCTAGAAAGTTCACTGAGATCTCTAAAATGTCCCGATATACGATCTCATCTAGGCCAAGGTCATTTTAAAGGACCCTAACGCACAGCCAGACGTACGTATGAAGGACGTTTCTAGAATTAATATTTATTCAAGCGGATGCATTCGATTAGATTCTGTTTGGCTGGAGCGAAGTTTTCTTTGTTGAGCCTTGGAGATATTGGTGTTTGTGCTTGTATCTTTTGCTTATTTAGGACTTTTAGGAGTTTAATTTCACTGCCGGTTCCTGGAGATTTAAGATGTTGGTTTTGCAGTTTTTATTCTTCCTGTATTATGGAAAGATTCGCAGTGAAATTTCATTGTGTTGATAGAGGACTTTTATTTTGATTACAAGTCGGCAGGACCATTTTGAATGAGTTAGTCCTATTTACTAAAATAATATGCTATATATACAACGTGTAACAGAAAGGGTATAATCATATGGAATACTGTGGTACGGACCATCAAACTGAACAACTTTCTCTATGGGACCACCATCGAAATCGTAAAAAAATAATCAGCTGTCCCATAGAAAATTTCAATACCTACTCGACCCAAATGTATGGGACAGCTGATTATTTTTTTACGATTTCGATGGTGGTCCCATATAGAAAGTTGTTCAGTTTGATGGTCCGTACCACTGTATTCCATATGATTATACCCTTTCTGTTACACGCTGTATATATATATATATATTATATTATATTATATTTTGATTTATTTTGACAGTTCCCTTCTGGTATCGGACAATTTTGTTATAAACGAAGAAAAAAAGTAGGTTCGAGGGTGGTCGCGTTTATTTTTATGTTTCGTCTTGCAATGATTCTGTTACACAAGACGTGATTAAATGAAAAGACACAAACCGTAGTCTACATTTTTAGGGTCCCGTACGCAAGGGGTAAAAACGGGATCCTATTAATAAGACTACACTGTCCGTCTGTCTTTCTGTCTGTCACCAGGCTGTATCTCATAAACCGTGATAGCTAGACAGTTGAAATTTTCACAGATGATGTATTTCTGTTGCCGCTATAACAACAAATACTGAAAGCAGAATAAAATAAATATTTAAGGGGGCCTCCCATTAACCAAACGAACTTTTTTTTTAGATAATGGTACGGAACCCTTCGTGCACGTGGCCGACTCGCACTTGGCCGGCTTTCTATATCTTGTATCTGAAACACATTCGGTAACATCAGTTTTATAACATTTCCAGATCCAGATCTTAAGATCAACAAGAGAGAACCCCTTCATTCAGCTCCAGAGAAACATAAAAAGAGCCTAAATATAGTATGGCTTATTTCGCGGTCCCAAGTTTACTCGGGGATAAAACGTAGGTATTTATAGATAAACTAACTTTCAGGATTTTATTTAGTTGTCTTTAAATAGAAGTTAAGTTACGTTTATTACGTCGTTAGTAACCAGCTTGATCTTGACGTTAAAGGAAAAGAGGGGAGGTTTATAATGTTTGTTTTCTTGGAACTTTTGTGTATGAGTCTTTTGGATTGTAAAATTATTCTGCGTGATAGTTTGGTTCAGTCACTTCGTAATACATTATTTATTTATTTGTGATTATATCTTCTAGCTTATGGACATAACACTCTTTCACTACGTTTTAAATTGTATCATCAATTCATCATCTTCATCTGAATCTTTAGGTTTATTTAATCTAACATCCCGTGTTTATGATTTCGTTGCACTGACATATTCACAAGTTCAATTGTTAATGCCTTCATTGCAATTAGGTACAGGATTGTTACCTCTACCTTGAAATACTAGGAGCTCATGAGTCTCAAGATCCATCCCT
Source organism: Eugnorisma glareosa (assembly GCA_947578425.1). Taxonomy (NCBI): domain Eukaryota; kingdom Metazoa; phylum Arthropoda; class Insecta; order Lepidoptera; family Noctuidae; genus Eugnorisma; species Eugnorisma glareosa. The sequence continues at coordinate 2,494,885 of OX387957.1, read as the reverse complement.
GACATAAAGTTCTTCATTCGTCCTTCAAACCAATTAAAACCTGTATCTAAATCTACGTCTACTAACAAGAGATAATTATATTTAGAGATAAGATAAGTGATTATAATTTAAATGGCTTCCTTGACATTGTTTTCGACTTTTGGCAGCATTTTCTGAGTTTGTTTGTAAATATGTATTAGATGTGTGCGTACGTGGCCGCGTTCATGTATCAACCTAATGTGCCTCGGCAGGATAATTGGGGCATGAAAACCAACGTAGGTCGGTATTCCCTGCTTGGGTTGTTGGAATACCAAAAATGTATATACTACCTGAACAAGTAGTTCTTTGTCCTTTAATAAAACGTATACACCATGACCTCATTGAGCAGTCTGTGCGTAGTCGATAGCGTGTAGCCCAGTAGAACACACACACCTTCCTGAAGGAACTTTATTAAATATTATTCGTCTGTATAAACTTATGTCTTTCATTGGTCTTATAACCTAGTATAGGTACCTATTATGTTATGTTATATTAAAACTTGGAAGTCATTTTTTTTTTTTTTAAAGAAACGCTACTTTCGTAACAATAATGTTGTAATGTTGGGCAAATTTTTAAAGTTACTTTGTAAATAGGTTTGACGGAGTCAAAAATGTATAGTACTGAGTCATGGTCTGATAACTCAACTAAAAATTTAACAGCTTGTAAGAAATATTATGGGCTGTTTTGGAAAAAAACATGGTACCTACGTAATCATTTGTAGAGTTAAATAAACTTTAGAAGTAACAAGTACAAAAAGAGTAGAAAGGGGTCAAATTAAGAGGAAATGCGGTAAGTATTTGAAGAAGCCCTCTACGAGCGCGATTTCGACATTGGTGCGATAAGGACAACTACAGATCCGACAAGTAAAAAGTCATAATTCGAGGTTTGGCTCTCGACTATTTCCTCCTCCAATGTTCAACCAATTTAAAAGATATTTCATAAACTGAGTAAGAAGGATATTTACTGTGTCCCTATGTTTTTCTTTTTTCATTAATAGTTGTAATTTGTACACTAGGCTTCTTTTGACAGCGGTCCAAATTGCCTTTTGTTAGCATTTTGTAAAGGTTCTAGTGCTGATACAAATTATGTATAATCAAAAAGGAAAACATAGGGACATAGAAAAGGTTGATATTTATTTAACGGTAAAAAATCATAGCTCCAAATTCATAAACGAGAAAGAAAACAGGCGAGAGCGTTTTTATGGAGAAAAGACCACCCGCATTTCCTCTTAATGGCTAACGCTAAGCCATAGACAGCTAGTCATCATCAGCATCACAGAACAGACAATCAAACAACATCATCACAGAAAAGACTGGAAAACGACTACCAAGAAAACCCATCTAAGAGGATAACTACACTGTTTACTAATACAAACCAGCCTTAGATAACGAACAACTCAATTAAATAACAGTTATTTCAAACTGATAAGTTTTAAAATGAAGTGAAAAAAATATACCTGGCAGTTGGCGCCGGCATGTCGCGGGGAGGGGCGCCTGAGGGGAGAGGCGAGAGGGAGGGGGGGGGAGAGGCGCGCGGGGGGTGTCACAACTAGCAGCGAGTGAGGTCAAGCCGGTGCATCAACGAGGGATGGGACCACACTGTTGTTTTGTTTTTTATCGATCTTTTTTTTGTTTCTGTATGCTTTGCTGTATCCGGTTATGAATGGGACTCTTTTTTAGTTTGAAACATAACGTCTGTAATCTCCGAAGGCCATTTCGCCAGATATATTTAAGTCCAATGCAATAAAGGGCGAGCCTATTGTTACCAACAGGGCACAAATCCAGACTACGGGCTTTTTCTGGTTCATGAGTTAGAATGTGGGATAAGATAGTTTTTCAATATAGTAACAGTCGGCAAAAGTGTTTTCCTATATATTAAATATCAGTTTGTGTTTGAACAAATACTAATTAAACTTAGAAATTAAAGAGATAGTTAGAATCTAGCAGATGATAGGAAACAGAAGCAAACAGCAATTACAGATAACTGCTCGTCCATGGTAACAATTTGACATTGACAACGCCTTTATTCCGTAGCAACAAGGGCCATTTTCACATTTCATGTCATCGTTCAGTAGGTATTTGTGATTATCAAAGTAGTTGCGGTTAATCCGGAAACAGCACGCGAGCAAAACAGTAAACATTCATAAAGTGCAATATGTCTCACGAAAGTTACACAACATGCATAACACGTGAATCTCGTTACATAGGCCATATGTGTACATATTCAGTTACTGTTAAGCACTATTGCGTCCTGTTCATTGAGAAATTTGAGTTTGCAAAACATTCTTGGTTTTACAACCACTTCCGCGAAACTAAAACTAGTCACAAAAAGGACAAATCTTCTCGGTCGTTCCAAAGAATACAATGCTACTGGAATTAAAAGAAAAATAAAGGTGCATCGAAGCCCGTTAAGAAGTTAACACAATAGCTGCAGTAAAACAACAATGAAACCTACAATACAAGCGTGTTATCGCACAATACCCAACACTAGTGAGGTCAGACGGACCGGAGGGGCCCGCCCCGCTCCCCGCCGCCCCCCGCCGGCCGTATAAAGTCGCTCCCCCACACGCGCGCCGCGTCTAACGTTACTGCGCCACCGTATAGCTCGGTCCTACAACGACCGCAATACCACGCGCTAAATAAATTGTGAAAGTGTTGCTTATAAAACGTGATTTCTCGAGTGAGAGTACATTGCCGCGCCTAAGAACCAAGAAGACGCGACGCCTTCGCAACGTAATAATCAGTAGAAGGGGAATTGTCTCGTACATTTGAGCTTGGAGAGGGGTTCAATGGAAGCCAGGTTCGTGACTTGCCGGAGTTTCCAGCAGATCAAGCCGCCTGAGAAGAGCCTCGCGCCGTCCCCACCGACGGTGAAGGGGCTCCTGTCTCGATTCGGGAGTCAGGCACAGGCTTTGTTCGCGCCCAAGAAACCCCGCTTCGGTTCGTCAGTGGCGATACATAAGCTCCGGGAGACCAAGTGGTTCAAGCATGATGAACAGAACATACTGTGCGCCGTCCTCGAGACAGGATTCATTCTCGAGGTGCGCGCCGAGGACCCACTGCCCCCGGACTCTTTACTGTCGCCAGATTATCACATGTATGCAGTCGCCATGTGGAAGAAGGGTAAAGGTGTGTACTATAAATGTGTTGTATTAATGACGTTAATTTCTTATCGGTATTGTTGAACATAAAAGGAATGTAAAGTTGTCGTGTTCGCTCACGACAGGCATCGTAACGAGGGCGCGATGATAACGTTCACTTCGTGCGAGCCTCCAAGCGAGACTAAATAAAGTTGGCACAGTTCACCCACGGTCACACGTAATAAGACGAATTCACAATAGCGTTTGTAAATAATTCATGTGCATGCGCGATTCGCCTTAATGAGATCAACCGATGGATTGTTGACGCGTTAAAAGCTCGTATAACCGTCGGCAATACGAGAAGTTGCGTTTCGAAAGGGCAAAGGCCTTGAAGTTTTTCTTACAAAAATATCCGAAGCGCCGATGGAATTTCGAAGCGAGACTTGAGGGATCCGGTTTTTAATTAAAGAATTTTTTCTTCCGACAGAAAAAACAAAGAACCCGGAACAGATAGACGTGTACACAGTACAACAGAAAGGTGTGAGAAAACGTGTCGTGAAGACAACATTGGGTGCCTTTTGGAAGAAGGACTCCGTGATACGCATCAACAATGTGGACGATAAGCAGGAGACGCCGAACAGCGAGAAGGATATCAGAGCCAAGGTAACTATCACCACGAAACTTTCGGAAGTCCACGTTTCCAATTCCAATGTTTACTAAAAACACGTTTGCGTTAGCTTCAAACTACATTCCCACTATCTAACTCTGCTACTATAGTTGCAAATCATGATAACTGTAAATTACTTGATGATTACAAATAATTACGTGTCGCTGATAATAAATTAATCAAACTAGTTTTATCATTGAAACACATTCAACCTACGTTGTTCAAGTGACATAACGAAACACGGCCTTCAATGATCCACGAATATTTAATACCGAGGCTAAAGTTTCATACAAGTTTTGTAATGTAGCGTTGCTAAAACCAGACAGACTGTATTACGACATGCACTATGAACAATAGTCCAAATGTAAAACAAATTGTAATCGTGTGATTACTGCTTTCATGTCATGATTTGTTAACTTTGATCGCACTTTGAGATTGGCCTCGTGTTTATGCAAATTCACGAATATCTTTGGCCGTAGTTCCCACGTCAAACATCAGTGTTATCTTAACACTTCTCAATCTAATCCGTCTTTCTCTTCTTGAACTAATCCCATTTAGATTAGAAGTAATGCATGATTATATTCCAACCTTCAAAGGTTTATCAAGAGATTCCATCGAACTTAGAAGTTCCTCCTTCAATACCGTAGGCTTGCGTCAGAATTGGAAACCTCTCGTTTCAGATAGCGAAAACCTCACGGGGTCTTTCGTATATTGGAAACTGTGGGCACACTCGAACAGTGGAACAGCTACTAAGGAGCTTCTACTGATTGCAGCTGGATATGGCAACTAAATCAAGGTTCGAGAGGAATTGGCACAATACCCTGCACTTCGTCCACTGGTGCAGATACGGCGAGACACCGCAAGAGGCTCGCATGAGACAGGTAAATTGCACACGATTACAAGTCCAAAACTGCATAGAATTCTAGAAACCAATAAACGCGTTTAACGAGTTCGCGCATTAAGTTACCGTGTGACGCGCTTCAATACGTTCCATATTCCGATTCAAATGTTTGTTTCTAGAATGTTTTTTTTTTATTCTTTTCTTTTTAATGCATGCGAATGCATAGATGCAAGCGGAAAGTAAGCTGGCCCTTTCAACGTTTCGAAACTTACACGTTCTAAAGGCTGTATTACTTCACCCCTGTACAATTTACACTCAGTCAAGCTCAAGCATCGTAAATGCTTCTTTACTATTCAGCTTCATGTGTATGTCTATTCTGATTGAGTTTTTTACTGTGGACTGAATGGGGCATCGGAGTTAATGGCACATCAAGACTGGCGATCATCCATCATGCATGGGGCATAAACTGGGTACGAGAGTAAAAAAAAGATCGCACAAAGCAGAAATTTTGTTACAGATCAGCTTAACGACGTCGAAAACACCTATGATTATCATCTTTTGATGGTAATTGTTGAGGCGCTTTGGACACTTACAGCTGGCAAGAATAACAAATACCGGTGAGGTTTTGAATTTTAACTGATTCTAAGATGTTTAGGAGTCAGTGTGCCTTTTATGTGTTCTAACTCTTTGATACCTGTGAGTGGTCACGTAGTGGCTGAGATAATTCAATACTTGTGTGCCCCACTGACTAATCGAGTTGAAGAGGAAAAAAAAATACACAAACATCGTGTGCTAAAATTCTCGTAGCGAATTAGGCGATAAACCAGTGAAAAATTTTTATAACGTTGTCCGATTTTCCGTGCGGTCGTACGTACATTTCACCACGTCAATCGTTAATTTATTGGGTAATTAAAACGATTTGCACATAAATTGGTCTTTAAAACGTTTCTAAAATGCATTTATAATTTTATTATGGTTCAGAACTGATTGGCAGAGGAACGTACGTCATTTAATTGCATTAGGCAACCTGTTACCGACGAAGACATTTTCTTATTTATTCAGTTTTGATGTAGTTACTGAAAAACGAATCATGCGGAATGATAATTGAGTTCGACTTGCGATGACCGTTGAACAGTGAAAGTCATAAAACAATAATGATTAAAGCAATACATTGATATACATTTGTTTAAACAGTTGTACCAAGACGATTGTTACCATGCGATGTACATTATAAACGTTATCAATTGTTACTTTTTGTACGACAATGTATAAGCGTCATTTATATTCTATGGATTATGGATCAAGAAGTATTGTGGCAATTGAGTAAATATGGCTTGTTTTGAATTTTGATTCATGAAATAACAATTTCATTTGTTTCTCATTGAGCTATTTGAGATCTTAGACAGCCTATTATCTTATTGAGATAATTATTATTTTCTTGATTAGCAAAGCGGTGAAACATTTTTAGTAATCTTTCAAAAAGCTATAGTGACGTTTTGACCCATCAATAAAATTAAAATATATTTATCTCTTTTTTTAAACTGTTTTTTTTTCTCGATTTTTTTAGAAGCAGTTGAAACTATTTATATATTTTGTTTATCGATATAGTCTGGTAGAAAAGGTTTGATATGAAAAATATCTATATTATGAAAACAATGGATGAATAGATATTATAGAGGTAAAGTCCCTTTATAAGCGTTGTGGTGGGACTTGAGCATAATTTACATTTCAATTCAATTATTTAAAGTAAATTACATAACATTATTGAAAAGGAAGTTATTTATATAATAGTAATTGAACTGTTATTACTTGCAGTAATAATCCGCATTCATTTAAATAAAATCTATCTATTGACGGATTTCCTTGCAACTTTATAAACTATTGTGGTTACTCTATAATCTTTGGTAAATATTACCTACTTTTAAAATACTCGTTGGTTATATTATTTTGATATAATTTAAACGGTCATAATTCATTGATATGATCGTTATAATCTTGTTTGTAACCCACTTTTGACTAAAGCAAACATAAGTTATTTGAACTTTATAAAACTGATATACCTAGATATTGACTTGGTTTATATATGGAATACAATGAGTGGATAAACGGACTCCTTCGTATATAATTGTGCCAGAATAGAGAATATTTGCCACAAAGAATAAACTCTATGGTAGATATCTTTTACCAGACTGTGCAGCACAGACAGGGTTTTGTTTTTGTTTCGGTTGTATTAACAATTTTCTCACTGTACTCTTGTTTAATGTTTTATAAATACTTGATTAGTTTAACTTATGGCTATTCTGCTATAAACAATAATATTGGTCTTTCCCAGACAGTTAATGTTTGTAAAATCCACAGAACAGGAAATAACATAAAAATACCAGACTTCAAAAAGTACTCAATGAATTGTTTATTTTGTTATTGGCCAATGAAACATAACTATACCTAACTAATGTTATAAACACTAACTACGTCAGTAGTAAGGAAAATACTCTAGACTGCTCTGATTTTTCATACCGACCAAAACAAATATTTAAGGAAAATGAACTAAGGTAATTAAATCTATACTAATATTATAAAGAGGTAAAGTTTGTGAGGTTGTAGGGGGTAATCTCTGGATCTACTGAACCGATTTTGAAAATTCTGTCACTAATAGGAAGCTACATTATCTCGGAGTGCCATAGGCTACATTTACAACGTGCCCGTGGGATAATTTCCGACGAAAACGCGAGTGTAGCCACGGGCAACAGCTAGTGATGTATAAAAAGATGTAATGGTTTAACAATACCACTAGATTCCCGCGACTTTGTACTAAACTACTCCCAAACTACCAAGTGCACTGAGGGTCTGCCACTTTTCACCTTATGTCTTATGTAATAAGGTTGAAAAGTGGTCGACCGTCACCGAAAACGTATTCACTCGGTAATCGTAATCGGTAAAAGTAGTTTTTCATCAGACAAAGAATTTTTGAAATCGGTTGAGGAGATTCGAAGATTATCGCCTACATCAAACCTTTAAGTCTTATTAATATGAGATATGCTGAAGTTTAGAAACCAGATAAACTTTTAAAAAGATAGAATGGAAAATTAATACAGAATAAACAAAAAAAGAAGGTCCGACCACAAACAAAAAAATCACAGATAACATAAAATAGAAGCGTTATCAATGGTTAACTAACCAACTTTTAAACTACGCCATTATTTTATCGTAATGTTAAACAATTGATCAGGTTTAAACCACTTATAACCGGTTCGTGTCAATGGATAAGACTATGGACTGTAGGACCGTTTTGCTATACAAGTAAATGGCATTGAAGTTTTATTATCATTACGAAACATATTTACATAAAAATTACTAGTAAAAACGATAATATTGCGATCGTGAAAATTCTTACGTATAAATTACTAAGAAAACTATGAGTTTTAAATTTAAAATTCTTATAAAATCCACCTCAATGTGTTTACTATAAAAATTATTGCCTCTGCACATGTGTCTTTAAATAATGCGTACGCGCAAAGCCAATGTCATACAAAGAATGAAAGAACATCACAAGACAATCACATTTAGAATCGTCAATCTTATAAAACTGCAGATAGATAGGTACCACAATAATACTTATTCCTGTAAAAAACAGTACAAACACTTTTATTTTCACCTATTTTTCAACTAGTTTATGTTAGTATTTTCTATCTCATTACTCTAAAAAGAAACACCGATACAAACTCAGTCTAGACATTGTATTGCTCAGACTATGTGAGGATCATGCAGATTAGCCTAGCCTACCAAATGATCACTGAATATTTATTAGCAAAGCCACACCTCTAAAATTATGTAACACATTGCATAGAACAGTATCCGTAGTAAAACTTGTCTTATACACCGCTATAGTTTGCAAACTAGTTGTAATAGTCACGGACTGACCTTTCACACCTATCATTAAAAGATAGATAAAATTTTATGGATCTTTTGTAAGTCACGAACGGGCATGAAAGATAAAAGAATATCATTCACTGGTTTCTGATAGATCGTGGAAAAATTCTATTAAGTATTTTAACAAATAATGTGTTCTTGTGATAGTCAAAAAGTCCCCTAACAGTTCCATTGTGTTTACAGTCCATTAACGCTTTAATTGTTTTTTCTATATGTTCAGTATTCTACACTTGATAAAAATTATTCACAGTTTTTTCTAAAAACTAATACGCGGTGACGTCTCTACTAAACTTACTTATATAAAACCTTCTTTATACTAATTTTCCAATCTATTTGTTCCAGATAAGCGAGTCGTTCAAGTGGGGAAACGTCGGCATGAATATGGGTGTAATGCTTGTCAGTCAGAGCTACGCCCGAGAGAAGGCCAAGTCCGTCTGAGTATCGCCGACCAGCGGCTCCCACTCCGCTGGTTATTACCCCTGCTACGCCTGCTTTTGGCCCACCCACCCTAAGAAAATCGACAACGTCTAAGTATCAATTTGATTACGGAACATGTTCTAAAATGGGGAAGGTAACTGTGGAACTAATGGCGCTGTCGTAGCTAGTTCCAAACATCATGTCATTTTAAGTTTCAAATTAGCTTGACCTCATTGGTCACATTGGGACCTAGCTATAGACACGCCATCTACAATAAACGTAGACCGACCTTCCCCATTGGAAGAGTTCCAAAATCGTCAGAATTGTTACATCGGTTTATTTGAATTTGAAATTGCATTTCTGATTTAAATTAAGAATATTTTGACTCCGGATTGGATTGTTTGAATTCGGAACAACGCTTCCGAATTGGGAAAACTTCTAGTTCGGAATTATTCCGGAAAAGATCGTTTTTTTTGTATAATGGTTTTTATGTCTTGAATGTTATGTTCCTTCTTATGAATTTCATTAAGTATAATATTTTCTTTTTGTTTCGTTGTCTTTCCTGCCAGTATTTACTTTGACAACTACTATTACTGTCTCTCTTTGGATAATGATAAATTCTAGGGGCATCTTTCACACACTTTTAATACTATTGGACCAAATTCAAGTTGCAGCTTACACATTTTTAGATGGTGTTATACTTTAAAGATAATATAAAAAGTAGATTAGCATATTAGATAACGAATGTAGGTCTAAATACATCTGGTTTTGTACCGCCTAAATACATAAATTGTAAATGAGGAAAATTGTGAAAGTGGCCCTCTATAGCTTTAATTCGGATGTATAATTACAAAATTATGATAAAACATTCCTGTTATTAAAGAAAAAGACGCCCCTCGGCTCGTATATTAATATTACTATAATTATGCTAATATTAAACTATTTAATGTTTAATCTTTATATCTATCTGAGAGTGGTGACCCTAGTCTTAATACGAGTATTTGTATCACTCTTTCTGATTAAAATAAGACTGTTTTATTTTCCAATTTGGAATACGATTTTGTTTGAAAATCGCTCAATGTGAATTGAATTAGTCAAAAGAAGTATTGTAACGTTGGTCAGCCCTGATGGGGTTGACAGTTGAAAGTATTTTTTAAACTGTATAGTCTATGCGAGCTAATTAATTTAATGTTAATTATTGAGACAGATGTCGACTGTTGTGAGAGTTGTACTCGTGTATGTTTAAACGTTATATTTATAATGAAGCATTTTTATGAATAAATGATTACTTTGTAACTATGTGGAGTTTGTTTTTAAATCATCAGGGATCAGAATGTTGGGCCACAAAAGGGATGAATGAAAGGCAATTGCATATGGCTGAGATGAAAGTGTGGTGTAACGCGAATGGATAAAATAAGGAATGAGTAGGTACATAAGAGGAAGTCCGAAAGTGGCGCTGGTGACTGAAAAGTTGGGTGGCAATCGGTTGTCGTAATATAGACATGCCATGCGGAAGAATTAGCAAAATGTAATCCGAAAAATTTTGAGTATGTATGTGGATGTCTATAAGATTAGAGGATGACCAAAAACGATGAATGGACAATGTGAAGGATGCTAGGGCTGGAAAAGAGGTGCCTGCTGAAATGACGAGTACTAGCGACCCAGTCCTGTTTCGCACAGGTGCAATGAAAACATAACACCGAGACTGTTATGCGACAACAGCGCCACCTTTTGGGTCCAAAACTATCAAACTATTTTTCAAGCTGGAAGGAACCATACATATTCACAAAATTTCACTGAAATCGGTTGGGTGGTTTCGGAGATTAGTTTAGACGAACATAGCGACACGTTTACATATTAAGAGCGGCCAACCCGTCATAGTTTTCATACAAACGCTCGTACGTCATTATGCAGTTGTTATACATCTATCTTTGATTTTTTTGAACTAATAGGTATTTTGTGCACTATATCTAGGTTTCTACGGGAGCAAAAAATAAAAAATTGTAGAAGCAAATTCAGTATAAGCCTCCAAAAATAGCTGTTTTGCACAAATTTTTCCTGAACATTGGCCGTTCATAATGTACCCATAAACTCTAAAAGTAAAGAAATCTTCACGATAAAAACCTTGCACATGTAATGGAGACTCTTAATGACAAATTTTTATTTCACACACTTGTAAGACTTATTCAAAAACACGTATTTCCTGGAACAAGTTTAAGAAATTTTCGAACACTATTTTTCGTTCAATGTCATCGCGTTAGGCGGTATGAGGTGCGTGGGAGACGAGTTGTGCGGGGTCGGGGCGGGGTATGACGGGGGAGTTGAAAGAAAATCGCCGCTGTGGCTCTGGATGAAACAACAAACTTTTTGACCATGCTCGCGTTCACGATAGGCGCGCCGGGAAGGTCCCTCTTAAGACACACAGACAAATGGTAGCAGAGTAGAGTATTTCTTTTGCTTCAGGCTCTTAATTTTATAAAAATAAGATAGCCTAGCCTCTACATAATCTCACAATGAAGAATAGGTAGGAGGACCGTTATTATTACAGTGCAGCGTAAATACCAAAACTTAGTCAGAGAAGAAGCAATCATTGATAACTACGGTTGTTTGCCTTGCCCGGCAAGTTCAGTTCATTATGAATATATTTCATGTTACTCAGTGGTGTCTTAAATTAACTTAAGAAGAACACATGATACTTAAAATTACTGTTACTCTAAAAGTTCACATAATAATAACCCTGATATCCTTTACATCCCTAAAACATAACTACAACATCCAAACTATGAAGAACCAAGTGATAGTGACATCTATACTGAAACTAAGAAATGAAGATTGTGTTTGTCTAGTCAAAAAGTACCCAAAATTTTACAAAAAGCTAATTAGCCACAATGCATTAAAACTCAAAAGAAATGTGGCTTTTCAAAACTATGATTAAAATTTCAAGGTCATTTTCAAACTATGAAAAAATTTAGAACAACGCCATCTACCTTTGAACGCACGAATTAACGTTTTAAGGGGGTACCAAAAGCAATTATTAGAGCAACGGTAGGCATTCAATGAATCCAAGTGATGCCAAGAATATTCACACCTTGTTTATTGAGATTAAAATAGATAATTATGGACTTTGTCTTTAAGATATGACAGTAAAAAATGCAATAAAGATGTTTTGTCATTCGTCATGCTGTGCGCATTTAAAAAATGTATCTTAGTTGTTTTATGAGCGCTGTTTTTTGTATATAGTAATGAGCAGATTGGCTCAGTGCCGATGCACTTGGATAAGTGCATCTGCGTGGGCTCAGTGAGGGTTGGTAGGCAACCCGCTTTGGGCCCACGTGGTAGATAATGGCCAACTGCCTCTCACAGAGTGGAGTGTCCCAGTCGTGGGAACGTTTTAGGCTGCGTATGTACATTCGCCAACTAGGTATCTTGATGTGCTGACGTGACGAGCAATAAAATGTAAACACTTAGCATAATTCAAAAGCGATTTTCTCTTGCTGTATTGATTAACGTTCTACGTTTTTATGAACATAATGTTATGGAAGCCATACTATTAAGAAATAGGTCCTATATCAAAGTAGAAAGCGTTCTTTCACGAGAAAATCGCTTTTAAATTTTATGTATGTCGGAGGCGGTCATTGGTACGGGCTTAAAATGAATCGCAAGTACGCGGTGGTGACATCACACGACCTACTTTCATATCTACCCACACCACAGCGTACTTTTATAGAGCCCAGATGGTAGACTCTGAGCCAGGACGACGGTCAGTCAGTGTTTGATCGCGACGGAGTTAAGACCTCTTGGAACTGTACCCGATTCATTGTGCCCCGTGTTATTGTGCTAAGTTGTAATCTCAAGTAATTCGTTATATTTGCTAGAAACAGTGTATCGCTCAATGTCTTTTCATAGCACGAAACCCATCGTCTGCCCACATTATGTAGAAGCCTAGCGGAATAAATCCTGACACCTCGACATGTATATGTTACGGATAGTGCTTGCAGAGGATGTATATTTATTTATTTAAACTTCATGTACAAAAGTGGTACATAGGCGGACTTAATGCCATAAGGCATTCTCTACCAGTCAACCTTTGGGTTAAATAAGAAAACATTGTGGTAGGCTTAAAAAATTACTTTTTGCTTTAGAAAATTTATATAAGTACTTACCACTAGTACTTATGTATACTATGGTTTACCGTGTAAACTAAGTATTACCCAAGCTTTTTAAAATATATTAACTGTTTTAATATTACGTATTTTGATTAATTTTGCCTACGTTGCGACCCCCCTTCCTCCAAAACGCAACAGTTAAACAAAAGATTACTTGTCGTCTTGAAAAGATTGCTTTTAGCGATAAGACCGCCCATTGTGTTACCCTATGTGTAATATTTTCTTATATGTTAATTGAAATGTGTATTTGTATTGTGTTCACAATAAAGAATATTCTATCTATTTATGAAATTATAGTCCAGAAACACGCCAGAACTCGGTTGGAGTGTAGCCTTAGGGGCGCTATGGCGCGGGACTTAGAAAATTTTTCGTTTTTTTTTTCGAATTGGTACTTTACGCTTATAGGCACCATGAGCCATGCAGAAAACAAAACGGTGTGTACCTGCAAATATATCCATAGGTAAGGTTAGAACTGTGACCAAATACGACTACCTCGAAATTGAACGCGAAATTTTTCTAAGTATTTTTTTCATAGTGCCCCTAAGACGACACTCTGACCGAGAAAGTTTGTGAGGAAGGATGGATGGATGGATGGATGTACCACTTAGCGGATTTGGACGAAATTAAAGAAGAAAAAAATGGACAAGTGCGAGTCGGACTCGCGCACGAAGGGTTCCAAAACATTATCTAAAACAAAAAAATATCTTTATTGGCGTCAACTACATTATGGGGAAACCCTTTAATTTCAACTTTTTAATTTTTTATATTTATTCAGTTATTTTTGCTGTAAGGCCTTGCTTTTTGCCAAATATTGTGGCGTAGTGATTTTCTTGGTAGAGGAAGGAACAGAAAGACCACAAAAGTTTAATACATTTAATAGCTTGCTCACAGGTAGAGGGGTGGATTCAGTTCACCAAGAGTTTGTTCACTAGTCACCACGGTAGGTGGGTAAAGTAGGTACTGCCTTGGGCTTAGGCCGCGACGCACGAGGACCGGCGAGGCGACACCGAAGCAGGGCAGCGATGCGGAGAGGTTGCAGGAGCGACCGCGTGTAGCTCGCGGCAGCTGGAAGGCGCGTCCCTTGGCAGTACCTACTTTACCCACCTACCGTGGTGACTAGTGAACAAACTCTTGGTGAACTGAATCCATCCCTCTACCTGTGAGCAAGCTATTAAATGTATTAAACTTTTGTGGTCTTTCTGTTCCTTCCTCTACCAAGAAAATCACTACGCCACAGTGCGAAAACCACTACGCCACAATATCATGATTCTAGGTCAAAGGGAAGTATCTTATAGGTTTTGATTCCTTGTGAAATCGCATAATATGCGACATAAACAGTCGTATCTTTTGATCGCGTTGACTTACGAGTTTGATTTTTTCATTGCTCCAAGGGTTAGCAGACCTGAGTATTTGGTAAACATTTCAGCTTGATACCGCCACGCATTCCTGAGAAAAAGGGTCTTGACAGTCAGACAGACGGACAACAAAGTGATCCTGCAAGGGTTCCGTTTTGCCGATTGAGGTAACGAACCCTAAAAAAACACTTTTTATCCCGGTAGTACGATCCCGTGGGACAACTAACAAACTCCACGCGGGTGAAACCCCTGGCATAAGCTAGTCTGTTATAAAATCACTAGCGATCTACGCTGTCAGCTCTCACTCTATTAAAGAATTTGTTTTTGAAGGTTGTATGTTTAATTTTTTATTTTTGATATACCAATGAAATCTCAATGTTTTGATATACTATCGCTATTGTTTCCGTATCAACAGAGGCAAATCGCTACTCCTACCTAATATTATAAATGCGAAAATAAGTTTGTTTTTTACCTTTTCACGCCTAAACCACTGAACCGATCATCCTGAAATTTAGCATATACGTTGTCAGGTGTACAGAAACGAACCTATGGTACCTTTCACCCTTAAAAAAATATTGTTCCAGAGGAGAACAACAATAACGTTCTTGTGAAAATATATGGCTTTCTAATCACGATTGAAAATTTAGTAGTGTCATAGTGTGCATCTGCATTGACTGTCAAATACTAAATAAAGGCGAGCAACCCGCGGGAAAAAGCTAGTAATAAAATAAATCAGCGTTTTACATTTTCTTTTAAGGCTGATTTATCAAAAAAATTTAGGACAATATATATTAATATATACTTTACGACATAACCAACATTTCACTGAGTGAGAGTGATATTAGTGACGCCTGTAAGAGAATCAGTGACAGACTAAGTACTTCGCCGTGTAACGAAACCATAGCGCGATTCAGCATTCAGGTACAACGCTATCTATCGAGCTCGGTGGCAACTTTCGGCCGGGTTTGGTTTGGATAAATTTTACATTTGGGTGGCTTGATTCGGCTTAGAAGGGTGGCAAAAACGAATGTAATTTAGTACATATGTTCGAGAAAAAGCCGGTCAGCTTTGCTAGAATTTGCAGAGGTTCCAACCCAGCCCAGCGCCAATACGGTCGACAGCCATGGTTAGTCACAAGCACAAGGTAACCCGGTACTGGCGTGGCTAAAGATCGAGAATGAACAAGTGCATTTATGCTGAGATCTATAAACATAACTTCTTGACTTAGCGTTATCCCTATCTCTGTTGCACATCTGAAAAACTCCCCGTGCAAGTCAGAGATGGGAACTTGTCCAAGTCTAAGCATGAGCTAAGTCATTTGTATGGTTTAAAAATACCCTTAAGGACGTGTTCTCAAAACAGATAGGTATCGAATCGCATCACTATACGGACACGGCTCACACACACACACATACGCAAGGTAAACTGCGGGAATAATGAGTAACTAAACTTATTTTGATACTTTAGCAAGTTCACTCACGACGGCGGGCGGCCGAGCGCTACTAGCGTTTTCTCTTTAGAACTTATTATGCAATACTCCAGACAGTGACAAAATAAAATAACCCTTAAAACCACACGTTAAGGTTCATGCGTAAGAGCAAATTACGTGCAAAATTAGACGGTTCATTTTTATTTTTTTCTGACATTATTTATAACATTTTCATGAATATTTTGTCCATGATTTTGAAAACATTATATCTCCCTAACTAGGGTATTTTTTTAGAAACAAAATTATGTATCTAATAGCAGAAAAATGATCCTGAATGAAGCCCCAAATCGGCAATTTTGTATGAAGAGGTAATGGATAATCGTTTTTACGATATGAAATACTAAAATTTCAAACCAAAAACTGTCCATCATTTGGAGATCAAGAAGTAATCTATTTGTGGCAATTGTTAGTTTTGTTTGATTTAGTTCCATTCCATCGCAAACTCTACCGAAAAATAGCTTATCTTTGTCGGATTTGAGAACGCGTCCATAACTCTCGAAGGCACTTGTTCTCCCCGTTGAAATATATTTTTTGGACCTTACCAGGGACTGGGTACCTTGTAGTTACGGAGATATTGGAGGTCAAAGTTCCAAGTTTGAATGTAATAACATTACTTTAAATACCTTCACGATTCTTGTACTATTCAATGCATCCATGAGCACAATGTTTTGAGTGCGTTACATTGAGTTCTTCCGAAAATCGTGATTTGTGATCCCAGCAATCTTTTGTTGAGTTACTTAGTTTGATGTACAGAATACTTGTTTGACGGCTTCGTGAAGGGTCCATTCACACCTTGTAGATGTTGGCCTAGCCTTAAAAATCTATCCACCTACCTCTCTTAGCAGTCCAAACAGCATATCCGTAGACAGCGAACGTTCGTGAGCCTCGTCCATGATGATGGCGCAGTAGTTATCCAGGTCTGGCTCCCGTAGACCCTCGCGGAGCAGGATGCCGTCTGTCATGTACTTGATCACCGTGTTGGGGGAGGAACAGTCCTCGAAACGGATAGCGTAGCCTACTTCGTCACCTGGGGAGATAAATAGCCTACTACCTTCCTGATGCATTGGGCTATCAAATGGAAAAAAGATTTTTTCAAATCCGATTGGTGAGCTACCAATCGGGTTTGAAAAAGTCTTTTTTCCATTAGACTTTAGCGCGTTCAAACAATTTTGCAAATGGTGAACGATACCCATCATACTCGTATCTGTCAAGATTCACCAATGGGGCTTTGGCGTACAAATTCGCCGCAAGAGGCGCTAGTGTAGCGCGAGATCACAGAAATGTCAGATGTGCTTTTTTATCACGTAATTTTACTAATATTCACGATTGTGATCTAGTTTGCAGCTATTCCTGATTAGTTATGAATAGAACATTTTTAAGTAGGAACTTATGATCTTATTTGTTAGTACTTGGAGGTAAAATGATTTTTAAATGTTTTTGCTTGCTAATTTTAAAATATTGTAAATAAATGTATCTGAAGTTTACACTATGACGTTATTCGTAATAAAATGAACTTTTTATGAAGTTATTGGTACTTTAAAGTA
The DNA here is from genome assembly GCA_947578425.1 of Eugnorisma glareosa. Classification (NCBI taxonomy): domain Eukaryota; kingdom Metazoa; phylum Arthropoda; class Insecta; order Lepidoptera; family Noctuidae; genus Eugnorisma; species Eugnorisma glareosa. The sequence continues at coordinate 2,477,379 of OX387957.1, read as the reverse complement.
TAAAATAGCATTATTGAAATGACCTTACGCGACGGTACTCCTCGGTAACGGTAGCCCTCATTGACTCAAAGTGTCATTTAACTCACCTAGTTTCGTATGCATTTCATCGGAGACTCTCTTGGCGACGGACATGGCAGCCACACGACGCGGCTGCGTGCACCCGATCATGCCAAGCCGGCTGAACCCCTCCTCGTGAAGGTATTGGGTGAGCTGCGTTGTTTTACCGCTGCCGGTCTCACCTGGAATACAAGAAAGACATTATAAGTATTCTTTACTGGCTCGTTAGTCTAGGTCTGCCGACCATCAGATCCCGAGATCGAGTCCCTTGTCAGCTAAACTGGTATAGGGTTACTGGTACTGGTAAGGAGTTTGTCAGTAGCAGCCACGGAGAAGTTTGGCGTATATCATTACTTCCCAGAATTGTATCCTCAATAGCGACGCTATCGCATGTTGTTATGATACATGTGTATATATGTGTTTTTTTTTCTCAAATCAACTGGTTGATTCCTGGCTAGGAAGATCCCATTCAATAACTACTATTTCGAAAAAATCATTCAATGGGTAAATGAACTTAGAGGGTTGTATTGATGATTTTAATGATTACAATTCTGTAACTAAATGCGTGTCATGGACGCAAATCATATTTTCATCAACATACAACCTGATACTGACCTGCAAATTGCAAAAAACGTAAGAAAATTTGAATTTCGCGGGCTACCCTAGCGCCTCCACCTTATTAGTGAACTTTGTTATTTTGAACTAAAATGCAAACCGTTTTGTTCTTCTCAATGGCACGCATGCCATTGGTTCGCCATTCTTGGCTGAGAGCACGCCATGAGTCCCAGAAACGCGACGGTACCTATTTCCGCACAAGAAGTTATACCAGTACGTGAAACGCGCGCGTGATGCAAGTCGTATCGCAAGTCGTGACGTCGCTTGAGGTCGAATATGTGGTAAAAAACCACGACGTCCAAAAACATGCAACTTTGTGCTAGAGTTCTTTTTATAATGGAGGTCAGGACTTGTGAAAATTCACCCCATTGTCCGAAGTAACGCGGTCGGCTTATCACGTATTTTTATCTTCATTCTCCCCTGTCAATCGCCACACTATCATTAATTACTCCTTTCTCTTTCATATCATTCCTCACACAATCCATCCAAGTTTTCTTTGGTCTTACTCTCCCTGTCCAAAAATCAAATTTTTATCCATCACTCTTATAATTATTTACATGTGTTTCTATACTTCCTCATCACATTATGTCTATACCAACACAGACGATTCACTTTCAATTTCTCTGCAACTGGCACAAAATTCGTCCTTTATTTATTATAAGATATTTTCCTTATTTAATTTATTTAAATCGAAAACAAATGATTCATATTGTGGTTAGTAACACTTATAAATTATAACAATAATAGATGAAAGTTTGTATCGAATTTCGTCACGTTTTCCGATGGAAACTTCCATCAAGCATGCAACCTGCAGCTTGTTAATTTGGATTGCCCGTTCATGCAGGTATTCAAGAATCGAATGTAGGTGAGGTTAGCCAAGAAAGTCGTTCAACTACAAATGTTTGTAAGACCAAAAACTAATATGTTTATGTTATATAACTACAAATTAACTTTACGTTTACTGGGAGTCCTTGATCACGCAGCTAAGCATCGAAAAGTGGATAATCATCGAAATAAGTGTCTTAATTGACCGTATCTTTTGGTGCCTGACTTAGAGCCTTAAATTATACGAGTCCGCGTAAAGTGTTACGGTCGAATTAATTGAATCTGACTAGTGAGTCAGATTCAATTAATTCGACAGTTTCGCTGACGAATCGAAGAAACTGGCAAATGGAAACTGTCGAGTAGACGCAACTGTCGAATTCACACAACTGTCGAACCAGCGAAACTGAATAATCAACGAAACTGTCAAGTTAAATAAACTGACGAGTGAGGGAAACTGACCAGTGTTAGGCTGACTCAATTGTACATCCGTCGAAAGGACTGCAGACCTTAGTATTAGAAATTAATTTTAACATTAATAAATAGACATGTTTATTTATTAATGTCTACCTATTACTGGGGAAAAGTATCTTGACAGGGTGAATAAAGAGACCATAATTCTATAGGTTATGTTTTTGATGCGAAACATTAGGTAGAAACTGAACCGTCAACGAACTTTTTTTACTGATTGTACATGAGATGTTTGGTATACGTGACAAACTATTTATTTAAGGATGTGCCAAATTTTTAAGAGGACTTTAAAGCTGATTCACATTTACCACAGTCGTGAATTGATAACTATTAAATAAATGACACAGCAATGTTAACTTAACACGTATAAAGAGCGACTGAGCTCCACAAATGGTCATATCAGGTACTTATTCAATTTCTTATAAATACTAAAACTCACTATTAATTTCCTTACTTTTGCTTAAGCATTCAGTGAAGTTACGCTGACTTAATTCAGTATTATTTAAATTAGCTACAGTGCAAACGTGTATGTTACGAAGATGAAACAGTTAAACATATTGATAATACTTTTAGTATTATTCTCCGCGATTTTTACAGGAGGTTAGTTAATTTTCTTTTATTAATTCTTTTCGAATGGGTTTATAAGACCCTTAACGAAGCCGAAAGGTACTTGTTCTCCCCGTCATTGAGATCATTTTTTGTTTTGAACCATAGGTACCTGGGGACCCTGTAGTTACGGAAATATTGCAAGTCAAAATTCCAACATCTTATTTTTTTGTGTGTTAATGTTATACTTATAACTGTACTTTAAATATCCCCATGTCTCCAAATACTACTACTACTATTCAATGCCTCAGCACAAAGTTTTGAGTGGGTTAAGTTGAGTCCTACTACCATAAATCGTGATTTTTTCATCCCAAACCAAAAAGTCGTTTCCTAGCAATATTTTTTTGCGTAATTACTTAATATGATGTACATACATATAATGCTTGTTTGAAGGCTTCGTGATGGGTCTGTTTACACCATGTATACTTCCATACTAATATTATAAATGCCAAAGTAACTCCGTTTATCTGTCAGTTATCTTTTGCCGCCTTAACCGTTGAACGCAGTTAGTTCACAGACAAACAATATATTACTATGACCTGACTACCAGGGGTTACTATGACGTCTTAAAGCAGGAGTAATTCCAGTGTGGGAAAGAGATAGAGCTTTACAGGTCGTCTAGCGCCATCTATTTCCCACACTGGAATTACTTCAGCTTTAAGGTGGATGCGCAAGAGTAGCCCGCGAAATTTAAATTTTCTTACGTTTATCGCAATTTGCAGGTTAGTGTTAGGTTGTTTATTGATGAAAATATGAATCGCGCCAGTAACACGTATGGAGTTACAGAATTATAATCATACAGGTCATCAATACAGCCCTGCAAGTTCATACGAGTATAACCCCATTCAATGGCTGTTTCATGAAAAAGTCTCTCTTTGGAATTATAGGAACTTGGAGGGTTGTATTGATGATTTGAAAGATTATAATTCTGTAACTCCATAAGTGTTACTAGCGCTATTCATATTTTCATCAATATACAAGCTGACACTGACCTGCAAATTGCAATAAACGTAAGAAAATTTAAATTTCGCGGGCTACCCTTGCGCATCCACCTTAAGACGTCATCGTAGGCCATCAGGACAAAGAAAACTTTTTAATAACCCGGTTTGTATAACTAAGTATTTTTATTACATTTTCTTTTCCTTGTTTATATTATTTTTTGCCGATTGTCTGTAAACGTATGAACACTGTAGGTCTTGTAGATTCGTAAGTGCATGTTAATTTTCTATCTTTTTTTACGTTTTTGTTTTTGTGCATTAAGCAACAAATTATTGTCAGGCCTACAGTATCCTCCCATACTCGAGTACTTACGCTGTATCATAATAATATAACATCACGCCTGTAATAGCCGAAGGGTAAGGCAGAAAGGTACCTAATAGTACACCCACATTTCGCCAGTTGGATGTGTTTGTTTTTTTTTTTGCTCTAATCCTTTGACTAAAAGTAGCCTACCATAATAGACTAGACTAGCTTACTTCTTATAACATTAGCTATCTGCCTGTAAAAGTCCCGTCAAAATCAGTCCAGCCGTATTCTTAATTATTAATAACTATAGTATGCATTCAGTTAAAAGCCGTTATTTTTAAATTACGAACAGAGACTTCTATTTTATTTATTCACTAGCGACCCGCCCCGGCTTCGCACGGGTGCAATGTTACACATATAAACCTTCCTCTTGAATCACTCTTTCTATAAAAAAAAACCGCATCAAAATCCGTTGCGTAGTTTTAAAGATCTAAGCATACATAGAGACAGACAGCGGGAAGCGAGTTTGTTTTATGCTATGTAGTGACTAGCGACCCGCCCCAGCTTCGCACGGGTGCAATGTTACACATATAAACCTTCCTCTTGAATCACTCTATCTATTAAAAAAAACCGCATCAAAATCCGTTGCGTAGTTTTAAAGATCTAAGCATACATAGAGACAGACAGCGGGAAGCGACTTTGTTTTATACTATGTATTGATGTAGATTAACGTTTTTGTCATCGTATAAAACTCGCAAGAAGGAACATGGATGGGTTTTAGTCAGTTAAAGTCTGACGCTCCCTCCTGCTCCGCCCAGAGCGGGACGAGTTATTTAATGATCCCCAAAACGAAAAAAAAAAAATGCCTCTTAACGGACTTTTTTTTAAATTAGCCGGAGCTGCACCCTTGGGCGAAGGCCTTCCCTCATCCTTCCCGTTTCTCTCGATGTTGTGCCTCTTACATAACATCACGGCTGTAATCCCCGAAGGTTAGGCAGAGGTGTACCTAATAGTACACCCACATTTCACCAGTTATGTTAAAGTCCCATGTGAGGACCATCCTTGACGACCCGAATGGCGTAGCGGTAGCGGGGCTGCCTTACGTTCTTAGGGTCCCGGGTTCGAATCCCGGTAGGAGCAAATGTTTGTGTGATGAGCATGGACATTTGTTACCGAGTCATGGATATTTATATGTATAATAAGTATGTATTTACAAACAAAAAGTATCTATGTAGTGTTATCAACTATCTGGTGTCCACGACACAAGCTTCGTTGCTTAGTGTGGCACCTAGATGGCGCTGTGTGTAATGTCAAGCGATATTTATTATTATTTATGTGATAGGGGGCGAGCCTATTGCCATCAACCGGACGCAAATTTAGACTCCGTGACTGCTATTGAGAAATTCTTGATGAAAAAAACCAATATAATTTTGCCCGACCTGGCAGTCGAACCCAGGACCTCTTGCTAAGCAGTCGCGCTTGCGACTTCTAGACCAAAGAGCCTACTAATGAGGAAGCCATCCATACTACTTTACTGACATTTTTTTCAGTGGAATCTCAGGCTATATCAAAGAATCAGTTCATCGATTTATATCACCGGGTCCAACGTTCAACTACAGCGGTGCCAAAACGAAAAACGAACACTGCAGTTCAAGAAGATTATGAATATTGATGATGTTTAAGTACTTACTACATTAAATAATGTAATAGAAATACTAGTGTTTTAATTATAGACCTTCATTCGCGTGAAATTATTGTAAAAAATATGACTTCCCTTTTTGAATCGAATTTTGTTACCAATATGTTCTATTTTTTGCACGGAACCCTAATTATTTTTCTAAAATAAACTACTACTAGCCTATGATAGACCTCATAACATCAGCTACCTGCCAGTAAAAATCCCGTCAAAATTGGTCCAGGCGTTTCAGAGATTAGCCAGAACAAACAGACAGACTTTTAATTTCGGGGTAAAAATTTTGTTTTACATTGATTTTGAGTCCTACTCAATGTAAGCGAAGAGGCTAAAAAAGGTACTGGTTTTTTTTTGAAAAATTGCGGTAGGTCTCCTTATTCTTAGTTCAAAAATTTCTTTTTCTTTTATATTATGACTACGAGGACATGTATATCTACGTAGTCATACTAGTATGACAAACTATTATGAACATGAGGAAACAGCGAAAACATTGTGCTGATGGATGCATTGAATAGTCGGGGGTCGTGGAGGTAACTAGCCGATGTATGTGGATTGAAGACATTGAAAAAACAAAAAATATGGGGTCTTTATTACAGCACCAGAAGCCAAAACCACAGTTTTTAGAATTTTTGTCAGTCTGTCTGTCTTTATGTCTGCATGTTCGTGTGCGCATCACGTAAAATCTACGGCATGGATTTGAACGCAGTTGTCACCGCTCTACTGCTGGATGCTTAACTTAAAATATAGGCACATTACCAGGCCTCCGTCACTCATTCAAGATCACACGCTTACGTACCTACGGCTCGCGTTCGCCCGAGCGAACAAAATCCAGTCGGTTGCCACGCGCTTGCTCGAGAGTACGGTCAGCATCAGAAGTAGCTAGACATTTCGTAATTTTAATTATTTGATGTACAGGACTCCAGCTATTATTTTGAATGTTTCAGAAGAATATTCTTTAAAATATTCCTTACTCTTCAATACCTTGTTAGTAACGAGTAATACGAGTATCTAATAAGTTTTTATTAAAAAACCTGATTTGAAACTTTGAGTAGTGTTAATCTACTTCTGATGCTGACCGTACGTACCGCACCGCGCTTATAAGTTCCACCAGAATCGTTTATAAATTACATTAAAAAATTAGAAACATTATTTTTGAGTAATTAAAAAAAATACTGTAACTAGCCGTCCATCAAGCAGCCTGTATAATATGCTAAAGGAAGTTAAATTTACACATTTATGTACATGTTTTCCTTGCTTTTGGATACTTATTAAAGTTATTTGTTAGATTTAGAATGTTTGCGACGATTAGATTTAATCTTCAAAATTTACGAGAGAGTAAAAAGATCATTGACCATTATATTTTTGTGATTTTCAATAAATATAAATATTTTCTAATGTAAAAAAAACTGTTTTGTAGTCAGCTAAAGTCTTTTTTAAACACATAACTAAAATAAATGTACCAAGTTTACATATCGATGCATTTTTACTGACTGGAAAGGTAAGAAAAAGACACCTGATCTTTGGCAGTTGTTACGGATAGTCAGAAACTATTCATGGAGGACAGATAGGCAGTTGCTCCGTATAAAATACTGGTATTCAGCTGCCTCTAGTTAGAGTGGAAACAGACCTTGTGGCCTACCATGACGTCTTAAAGCAGGAGTAATTCCAGCGTGGGAAAGAGATGGCAGTAGACGACCTGTATAGCTCTGTCTCTTTCCCACACTGGAATTACTCCTGCTTGAAGACTCCCCCTTAACGTATTTGGGATGCTTTGACAAATAACCAAAAACGGCCTAGTATAATGAATCTCGTGTCACAATTTTAGTAACCATACTCCTCCGAAACGGCTTGATCGATTTTTATGAAATTTTATATGCATATTCAGTAAATCTGAGAATCGGCAACTATTTATTTTTCATACCCCTGGGATAATTTTCGATCAAAACGCGAGCGAAACCGCGGGCAACAGCTAGTAATATTATAAAAAAATACTTACCAACTATAATAACGACGCTGTTCTCTCTGATGACTTGCAGCAATTCTTCTCTGACTGCGAACACTGGTAGGAACCGTCTCTGCTCAGATATCGTCAGCTTCTTCACGAAGTCGGACTTCGATTCCACTTCTTGAGGCTCTGTGGAGGTGGTAATAGAACTTTTATAGTAAACTAAAGAAATTTTACTTAAACCAAAGTCAGTCCATGCGCTGTTAAGAGGGAACAGGGTCTGCGAGAAATTTGAAAAATAGGTATTTGCAAAACTATTGCCGTCGCGCTGCGTCAAGCCGGGGGCCCTGTAGTGTGCGACAGGGACAGCTGCAGCTAAAAGCGATTATATCACCAAAATTTTGACAAGATCGACGTTTCGTATTCCCTTTTTATATCCTTGAAAACAGCAAATTCAATTATTTTTAACATTAAAATTTTAAGAAAGAGTAGGTAAAGAATGTTTAGGTTCTTATCAATTTGTTTTATGTTATTTTTTTTTCGAATTTGTCTGAGTCCTATAATCACGGCCGTAAAAATGGGTCATTTTTGTCATTTTTGGAGGATCATATTTTCTTTATTCTTTTGTTGCCGAAAAAAGGAAATGACGTGTCTTAGACCAGTAGACTTTGATTTCATGAAAAAAAAAATTATGCTCTAAACCCTAGAACAATCACTGGAGTCTAAAGGCATTATTCAGGAAGAAAAAGGGGAGTATATTTGTATGGAGAATCGTAGCCCCAGTTCCCTCTTAATGTCATGGAATAAAAGATTATCCTATGGCGCTAGACATTTAAATAATGTAGTTTTCTTCAAAATAAATTAATCAAGTTTGAACTTGAAATTGAAGAAACAATTTTACCTCATTACAGTGTAGACGAAAGCAACTCAAGGCAGGAGTGTAGTTCCTACTGCATCATCCAAGTATCAACTTTAATGTAGTGTAAATTAAGTTAATTTCAGAAGTACTAAGAAAATGGCAGAGAAATATTGAAGTTGCAGCGGATATTAAATTTTGGAGGAGCTCTTGGCTAAATAATAACAGCCGGTTGCATCAATCAGGTTAAGCCGCGCTTGCCTAGGTTGGTTTGTGGATTGGTGACCCATTACATACCGAGATTCCTCCGTGCCCCGGAAAGCACATTAAGCCGTTGGTCTGACAACCAGTCTTACTAATGGGTATTGTGTATTTACCCAGTATTAACTGGGTTGTGAGATAGGCAGTCGCTCCATGTAAAATACTGGTCTGCATCCGGTTAGACTGGAAGCTGACCTCAACATAATTAGGAAAAGGCTACGCAGATGATGATGAGCGGATACTACACTTAATACGTAGGCGTTAAAGTTTATTTTCCGAAGTCACATAAACTGGACCCTTAATTAATTTTTGAACGCAGTTAACTTACGATTATCCATGTGTTCGGCGTATTTGTAAGCGTCTTTAGTTGGGCCGTCTTCCATTTCTTCTTCTTTCTTTTGAATGCCCATGATGTTACCTGGAATTGGAACGAAGAAAAGATTGATAAATGATATTTATTTTGCAGATAGGTTTTTACAAACACTTTTACATGTATTTTTTTTTTTAAACTAGCTGGGCACCTGACTACTCTGAGAAGAAACAGCCGAAACAAACCCAGAGGTCATAGTCTCTTTTAAAGTTCAGACGTATTCTTGGTCAACTCACATGAGGTTTATGCAGATTAGTGTCTGAGATGGTCTCTTGAAGAAAGAACTACACAGATTTCAGTGGATCTGCCAGTCAGTGCAAGCTTATTAATTTAATTTATAATTAATAAACTTGGGATTATTTGGTCTGCTAACATCAGCATTAGCGCTTAACGAACATTAAGTACATAACATCACACCACGTAATCCCCGAAGGGTAAGGCAGAGATGTACCTAATAGTACACCCACATTTCGCCAGTTATAGTTAAGTCCCATGTAACGGTGGCGAGCCTATTGCCACCAGCCGGGCACAAATCCAGACTCCGTGGCTGCTACTGAGAATTTTCTGACCCAATAATAGTTTGCCTGACAGGAATCGAACCCAGGACCTGATCCCCAGCAGTCGCGCTTGCGACCACTAGACCAACAACGCAATGGGGAAGGCAACCGTAAATCTAATGGCGCTAGCATAGCTCGTACCAAGCATCATCATTGGTTCAACATCTGTCAATGTAATTTTAAATTTTAAAGTAGCTTGACCTCATTGGTTAGATTGGGACTAAGCTATGGACACGCCATCTACAATCAGCTTTGACCGTCCTTCCCCATTCAGTTCGTCACATTTAATCGCATTAGTGACTTTCATAATTAGCTAAATTACTAACGATGATGACATTATGAAATATCAAGAATCTTTATATTTCGATTTAAGCGCCCAGATCAGATAAATCCTTGACACACCACTGAAAAGTAAACTTTATTATCAATGTGATTAAATGTTAATCAAATTGCGAGACAGAACGCCTTGGGCGCTCTTGAGTGCGCAAAATAAAGAGTAATTTGTGTACATCGAAGTTTAAACGAATTTAAACCTAATATCCATTCTAATAAAATTTATTTTCCAATGCCAGCATCTTCTGCTATAATTTTCATACCAATTTTAGTTCCCTCCAACTTCCAGTGTTTCTTCTGAGCCTTTCTTCTTTCCTTCTGTTCTCGGAACGCTTTGACTAGAGCGGAGCCTTTGCGAGCGTTCATAGCCATGTCGGAAGTGGGATCTTTTACCTGTAAGAAGAAATTTGTATAAGTAAATAAGAAATTGTTTAAAATGTGGTGGGGCCTTTTAGTAATACAGGGTTTAAGGGACAGCCCTCCGTAAACTGATTCAGCTGAATGCACCCCTTTTTTTTCGGATGGGAAGTCATCAAATGACTCCTCTCGCTACCGCTGGGCGGAGCAGGAGGGAGTGTCAGACTTTTACTGACTAAAACCCATCCATGTTCCTTCATCGCCCTTTGTGTTTCGGGGCCGCGGTATCTCTTTCAAACAGTCTCGCAGCCCCCTGCACCCAGCATTCAGTTTTTTTATTTTGAATTATATTCCACTGGATTTTTCCTCGGGAACGTTTCCTCTTCACCAGAAGCAAATATTCGCACTTACCGGTATTACAGGTTCGGGTTGCTTGGTGAATACTATCCTGCCGTCAAGGAATGGAGGCACTATGTTGTGGACGAGCAAGTGTACGCGGTCCACGTTTTCCTGAAAATAGAGTTGAAATTAGAATAACATTACGCTCGATCATAGCAGAGATGTTATGTGATAACAGACACACACGAAAAGTTAAAAAAATGCTTATTTACCTCATCTAAATCATTGTTAACATTAATAGCGTGGACCACACCGCTGGTCAGCATTCTGTTTCGCTCCCACAGTTCGTTGTCCTTGTCTATCTGCTGCCTTTGAGCCGATACTTTACGATTGCGTCGCTTTTCTATCTGTTCCTCTTTGCGGGCGACGTACTCTGATGACGTACCCGCGAATGGGTCCGATTCGTCGGCTTCACCTGGGAATTAGAGTTATGGTGGAATATAATACAGGGTGTAACAGGACCCTTTACGAAGCCGTAAACCAAGCACTATGTACATCAAACTAAGTAACTTTACGCAAACATTATTGCTGGGAAACGACTTTTTTCACTCAAAACATTGCGCTGATGGATGGATTGACTAATGGGGGATCATGGAGGCGTTTAAAGTAAAAATCATACATTAAAAACATATATTTAAAAAAATATATGTGAAAACGTTGGTAATTTCACCCCCAATATCTCCGTAACTAGAAGATTCCCAGCAGGGCTATTGCGTATCTCTGTTGGCAGGTCATAGTGATCATCACTTGGCGAGTTTTGATATACAATGACAGTTCTACACGGGTAGCGTCAGTTGAAACCAACAAAAACGGTCATTGTATATCAAAATTCGCCAAGTGATGATCACTATGAACTGCCAACAGAGATACGCAATAGCCCTGCAGGTATGGTCTAGAACGAAAAAACGATCGCAATGACGGGGAGAACAAGTGCTTTTCGGCTTCTACAGCCTTTATAAAGCAGAAATAGATCTGGGAAGGAGAATAAAGGACGCAACTCATAGTTTAGTGCAAATCAAAGCGAAAATATAGACTTAATTTTTAGTAACATAAAGTGCAAATTATTCGAACGTCATAGAGGCATCAAAAGGCTCGTGAGTCGTATTCAGCAACACATTTACAATTTAAGATACTAATAATAAGGTTTATTATTCAATGGCATAAACTGTCCAGCATTCTTCTTCAGTTTGAGCCGACTGCCTATGTACCAATGATATGGTGCATCAGTATTGTATCAGGCAAAATTTACAACATGCTACAATGTCAAATATAGCAATGATTCTATTTGCCTCTTAATAAAAATACATAGCGTACAGATCATATTATTTACCTTCACCCATATTATACCAAGCTCGGTCCAGTTTTTTTTCAGCTTCCTCCCAGTCTGTATCGTCAATGTCTACTGCTCGCCTTGAACTGGCAAATCTGTAAATAACCATTTATTTTGGTAAAAACTACGATATTTAACAGGATTCAGAGATCAACTACAACATTTATTTATGTATTTATTCAAAATCTGTATAAAAATAACATATAAAAAGTCTGGCAAACTGCAAACCAGTTTGCTGGCAGTTATAATATTCTCATTGATAAGGGGAACATTCAATTACTACAATATTAAGGGCCAGTCTATAACAAACGTGGTACAGTGTAGTGCTGTTTTCACTGCCTAAACAATATCAACAAGCTACACTTAAATAGGTATTTCTGTCCAAATGTATGTAGAACAAGATATGTTTTGTCCAGTAGTATATAAATATGTAACTGACCATTTACTATCTGTCACCCAGTAGTGATAAAAGAACCTGCCTGATTGCAACAAGATAAAGACGTTGGCAAAATGTAATAAAATTGTTGCTAGAAATAAAAGAACACAATATGGTCAGTTGCTTCATGTAACATAACGTAACATCACGACTGTAATCTCCGAAGGATTAGGCTTAGGTGTACCCAATTACATCTAAATTGCGCCAGTTATGTTTAAGTCCCATGTAATAGGGACTTCCGTCAGCAACTGGGCACAAATTCAGACTTTGAGGTTGTTACTAAGAAAATTCCTGATGGAAAAACTGAATAACACTTTGCCCGACCCCGGAATAGAACCCTGAACCTCATACTCACTACTCGCCCTTGCTACCACCAAGGCAGTCGCTTCTAGTAAAATACTGGTATTCAGCTGCATCCGGTTAGACTGTAAGCTGACCCCAACATAGTTGGGAAAAGGCTCGGCAGATGATGAACAAATGAAAACAATACTTACTTATGAGGTGAAGCTCTGGGAGTATTCTCATATGGTCGACCCTTGTAATCTTTCAATGGTTTCCCACTTCGGTCGCTTCTCTGAGACCGGTCACCTCCGTCCCGAGTTAGTGGTGTCGGGAAGTCCCAACTGGACTTGCGGATTGGAGCCTTGGGGTCATCATCATCATCATCCCAGGCTGTCTTATCCGTTGGCTTAAGGACTTTCATGCTGGAAATGTCAAGAGATATAATAAGGAGTAAATAAAAAACAGTGTCTTAGTGGACAGCCCAATTTTAGGTTCTTAACTACATTTTATAAAATCTATCCCATTTACTTTATAACCTAAGATTTGAGCTAGCAATTTGACGAGGGAGATGAACTAGAATCTATAGAATCTAATTCCACCAAAGTGCAATAAGAGAAGTCCATCAACTAAAACACAAACTAAGTTCTTCTTTTCAGTGTGTTGAAAATGAAAATTCAAATAGAGTCACCCCAAAATGTGGCAACAAGTTAAAAAAAAAACTTAAAACTAATTAATTACTCAAGACCAGGGTGGATTTTCAGACGGGACAGTAAGGGCATGCACAGGTTCACACAGTATGTATGTGGACTACTTCACAACCATCCACCAACCAAAAACCAATATGTAAAAATTTAACAACTTTTAAAAGGATAGGTAAAGGGTTTTTCGTTTTTTATTTGTGTATTTTATCTATGAGCCTTACTTGCCTAATAATAAAATGATTATTATAATTAAAAGTGTTTTTGTGTGTTCCTCCTACTGTTCAGATTTAAAAAAATATTCATTACGAATATAATAATCTGGAGCTCATATTTTTATGAAAAAGATCCTATCTTCAAGTAACAATCGTTATGTCTTGCGAAAATTGCTTTTAAATTTAAGAAAGTGTATACATATTGGTGCTTGTGACGCTACAACTAATGATCATTTTTATATCTAAAACATACTTGGGAGTCCTAGGTTCATCTTTAAATCTCGGCTCATAGTAACTCCTTCTAGAACTTTCCCCACCCCTCCTGTCGCTGTCCCTATCTCTCCTCTCCGAGTCCCTTCCTTGTCTTCTCTCCCTCTCCTTATCTCTGTCCCTTCTCATGTCATCCCTGCGGTCATCTCTTCTGCGGTCACGGTCAGGTCTCCTGTCATATCGGTAACGGTAATAGCGGTCGTCCTCCTCATCCTTTGACCGTGTTTTCTTTTCTTCTTGCGTTGAGTAGTGCACACCTTTTTCTTTTGCGTCTTTTTCTTTTCTGCAAGAAGTAGTTTATATTAACTGAATCTTTCTCTAGTTGGTAAAAGCTGATGACGTTACTTGATTTACGAGACATAACCTACCCAATTATACCAATAATTGCACCATTTGTGACACTATGAATATATACATGAATTAAAATGATTAAACTGCACTTACATATCTGGTACACTATGAGCTTTAGTTCAGCTACTACCTACACCAAATAGTATTTAAAATAAAGATCCAATTCTGGGGTTTGAAACTTCAGTTACGTTATTATAAAAACATGTGAAGTGTTTTCTAATTGAATTTAAAAACATTAAAAACATCATTGAAGATATTTGAAAATATTACAAATGAATAGAACATGAGCCTACTATTCATATAAGTAATTGAGGAACATTAGCAGAGAGAGAAACTATTTGTTTTGAATCCAGTATGTCTGCTGACTTTATATTTGACTTAGTTTAAAAATTTACACAACATGATGAATTTCGTGTTATCATCATAATGGATCAAAAGGCTGCAGTTAGAAAACTGTTCATTGTAAACAAAGAAAACAATAATAAAACTAAGTTATAGCAAACTTTCTCACTTCTGTAATCTCTCAAGCATCCGTTCCCGCGCTTGTTCTGATATACCACCGGTGTAAGTAGGTGTTTCTTCATTATGCTTCCTGTATTTACGCTCTTTCGAAGCAGTGGCATCAGATTTACTGTCGTCGACATCCTCTTCGTTGTTCTCGTCTTGAAACGAGATCAGACGGTTCTGCTTACGCTTGGCTGCGGCCAGCTTGTCAAGACCAAGTAACGAAGGCATGGCAAACTGAAACTCCCCTGGAGTTTCCTTCTTTTTAAGAATAAGACCGCCGGGAGCATCCCCAGAAGATCCCTCCAAACGATGCAAGTTTTCTTCCTCTTCCGACATTGTGATGATGTGACGTACTCACTAACACTTATCACTAAAGTAAAACTACTGATTTTTGTAAACTATAATATTCTTAACAAGTTGTTCAAGTAAATAAATTACAAAAACATTGCGCTCACTTGCGTGACGACAATGCTTTGACATTAGAATGACAGAACTAACAAACAGGTGAGAAATGACAATGACATTCACAACCTGAATGTTGGCTGCCACAAAAATTGTTATGATGCGTTCCATTTTATCAGAAATCAATTTCAAAGCCTTGTTTTCTTTCTGTTTTCTGTATCTGTTGGACGTGAAAAGTCCAGGAAAAGCCGTAAGGCTGTACTTGCTAGACTCATCAACACTTGAAACGTTTCGAATTGAAGGATGTGGAATCGATATTTGAAAATTGAACATTTCGAAAAAAAATTGAAATGTTGACACTTAAAGAGCTTTTCTTGTATTTTGCAATGAAACTTGCTCCATAACTGGATGAAATCGTAAATAAATCAGCATGCTGCATACATATGTGCAAATAATTAGGTATTTATTCAAGCTCGCTTCGAAGAGAAGCGACCACGTTGAGTTATTAAATATTTCACAAGCACTAGACATTCGACTCAGTGAAGGATTTATACTGAAACAACTTCTTTAGGGCGTCAACAAAGCGATTGAATTCCCTGTAGACTCTTCGTATATAAACAGTTATATGTCTTGGCAAAAGTTAAGTATTATACTTAACTATGCCACGTTCCGTTGCGAAAACAAAGTAGTTGCTGAAATATCATTATACACTTTGATGCAAAATCAGCGTAAAATTTATCGCTGAAAATTTTAATAATAGTTAAGCTGGAGAGTCTCTAATGTTCCGTATTCAACCAGCATGGCAGGGGCAGGGGGAAGCTACCCCCCCCCCCTCTCTTGAGGCTCAGGGTTTTTAAAGTTATAACTTCCTGCCTGATGCCACGGAACGGACATAATAAATCGTAGCGTAGGTACAATACAATCACTCAAACTAGAATATTTACTAAGGTTAAAAATGAGTCTCTAATTTTATGTACAAATTTACACATTTTCATTAAGCCAACGCGCGCGTTTTGTACATAAACCCTGCGAAAAAACTTCTATGCCAAACGCCCCTTTTTTCTGCCACTCATAATAGACTTTCGCATGATCGACCTCTTTAGATAGAGGCTGAAACAAATAGGATTCCCTTGCACCAATGCCATAATAGGCAATTATAATAACATGCTTAATAAACATTGACCTAAACAAGGTTGTAAAAATAAAGCATGTTGGTATTTTGATCTCAAATTACTTAATTATCTAAATTTATTCGGGGCAAGATATAAAAATTTCCGAGCTCGTCCAAGGCAAGGAGTCATAAAAATTTCAAGCTCGCTTCGCTTGCTCTTGCAGCCTACTTCTTAGTGAATGTTGACTTTGCCTGTAAGTCAATCAAGTAACTCTTGTATGAAGGGTCGGAACAATTTTAACCTGTCCAAGGTAGGGTATTAGAATTTTTGAGCTCGCTTCGCTCGCTCTGGAGACTTGGTTCATTTTGTTCTTAAAATAAGTCGATTAAGTAACATCTATTTCTGAATAAAAGGACTAAAGGAAAGCTAACCTGTCTAGAGTGTAAAGCTTAAATTTTCTTTTGGTTCCTGGACTTTTCTAAAAACTCTTCAAAATTAGTAACTCCTACTTCTAACAAGTAGGTATCGAAAATCTAAGCAATCCGAGGTAACTCAGGTACTAATATTATTGAAGTGGCTATTGCATTTTATATTCTTAGAAGAACTTCAGCTGCATCCGTAAATAGTAAACTTAACCATTACAAATCTGTTTTTACTCGCACTCTCCTGCCCCCCTACACCAAAAGCTGGTGACGTGACGCCCTTAATTGTTTACAAAATAATTCCCAAAATATTGTTTTTACGTGTTTAAGTAGGTACGATTCCGTTAACTTCATGTGCGGAGGGCTGCATTTACGTACCCCAGTTGTATCAAAGCTTTAATACAACTGGGGTACTCAATTGATGCAGCACTGCAGTGCACGTACCATGTATTTATCCTACCGCTCTGACAGCTATGACAAGGGCGTGCTATTGAGTGTAATAGCTAGTTTCCGTAGCTTATTTATGTAAGTTGCTTAATATTGTACATTACATACCTAATGATAGATGCAGGGCAATACTCGAATAAGTAGATGGGTGTTAAGGGAGACGTTATACATTTGACATAAAATATGATATTTTATGTGGGGTACGAAACATACCTACTTGCCTTGTCTCTTCGATTAAAACAAGCGTCATGTTATGAATCTGGAAGTAGCAAAGTTCTGGGCTCACCAAATATAAAAATGTCGTGCCAGCGACACGCAGAAGTTATGAATCTAATATTAAATTAGTCTAAATTAACTAATACTAAACAAACGATACTTCTTTCCAGTTTAAGCATATAAATTACTAGCTTATGCCATGTGCATGTGTGAGAAAAAAGAAAAAGATAGAAGAAGTTAACAAACAAACAAAGCTACTTTCGCATTTATAATTTAGTGTAAGGTTAGTAGGTATGGATTACTTACATAAGAGGTTTGATAATTATCATTTTTATGGAGACGATAGCAATTTATAGTATGAGAAAATTCAGGAATGATCTTACAGCCTTCATAATAATATCTACTTCAGACAGAACCAAATGAAAAAAATTATAGTCGAGCAATAATAACACATACTTAATATAGGTACGAAAATATGTATTTGCCACAAATTACTCTTGCATATAAATCTTTCAATTTGTTCCATCAACCGAAATAGAACAGTTTGTGATCATCTCTTGTGGCATTTAGACGTGTGTGCCAACACTAAAAAAATCGTGTATTGGCGCGAAAGTTATCTGCGCGAGTTTTTTTTTTCAATACTTTGATTAATCTAGAAAGGAATTAGTTTTGTGTGTGTTGGAAACTTCTTTGATGTGTAAACTGTCGTGTGAAGTCATGTGAGGGAAGGACGATAAGCAATAATATTGCGTGTGACAAGTTTATTTTAAAAGTTGCTCTGGTTTTTGTGAGAAACTTTGTGTTCGTCATGGCCGATGTAGAAAATACCTGCGGGAAGGAGGTTATCAGAGAAGAGGGTGAGCATTCACTAGCGTTTTATCATTATTTTTATTTTATTTAGTAGGGACAAAAAAAATAACAGTTACATATAAAAAATAGGTAATATGTTTACCTATTTTTTATATGTAACTGTTATTATAACTCAACCATTGTTCATGGTTAAGATTGTGGTGAAAGAATATTTTAGCCAGTGTTTTATTTTTTTTATTAAATAGAGAGAAGATATTAGGTATGTCCATGAAGTGTGTGTTAGAGGTTTCCACAAGTTAACAAAGAGGCACTTGTGCCCTCGCGTTGGTCCTGCATGAATCCACGTGCGTGGAATAGCCGGGGCACGCGCGTTGCCCGTCTGATAAGTTCTAGATACTGTGGCGTAACTTATTTGTGATTTCAAAACAGTCAAATCTATTGTTACACACACCATGCAGCATCATGGCCACCAGAAGTAAACGTCGAGACTCTTAACTTAATACATCATTTATTGCTTTATTGTAATTGTTTGTTCCAATGCGTTGGACCGACAAAGTCAAAAATGCACTCAATGGTCCACTCCACGAATGCGCAAGAAAAGTCGCAGTACAGGAGGAATGGCGACGGATTGTGAAGGTTTCCACCACCCCTGATGTGACGACCACGACCACTCTGCCAAGAGTGTGACGACGAAGAAGAAGAAGTATTTGTTTGTAGGAATCCTCGAACGGTAACATCTATAGTTCACAGTTTATAAAAACTTTTTCTGTAATTTAATTGTAAGATTTGTTATTAGAACCAAGATTTTTATTGATTGTCGTTCCATACATGTACTGTGTTGATAAATTGATTGTGATCGTGTGAAAACCTTACTGCCTGCCTCTGCTTGAATCGTTAACTCCGCGGCGCATTACACAATTTAAAAATCTACGTCTTTTTCATTAGCTACTTTAAGCATGTCATAAGATGGAAATGTTTTTCAGCAAGAAACAATCTACAGGACCTACTTACACAAAAGAACTTTAATTGAGATTCAAATTGCTTTTAAAATGCCTCTGAGGTTTTTGGTTGTTTGTTTTTCCAAGAAATACTCTAAGTTAAATCAACCAATAAACTGGCAGAATTGCGAGGCTAATGTGATCGTTAAATAGGTAGGTAGGTACTTATTTGCTAAGGTTCATAGAACTTTATCGTTTCATGCTAATCAAAAAACGTAACGTAACGCCAGGACAATACTATTTTAAGATAATTATGTAGAATCTTGGCTAGCTCTAGCAACAGAAAGGCTTGCAAAAGGTTTGATAAGCATGAGAACCAACCTTATGGTTGGTCTAGCCTTTCATTCTTTCTGCTTGTGTGCTGTAGTCTGTAGTACCTACAGAAGGGATTTCACTTTGCCTTGCATATCCCAGTATACTAATGTCCTCATCGTATTGCATACAATGGTAAAAGTTATGATGACGGAAACTGGCAACGTTTTTAAATTAGTGTTAAAAGATAAGGTGGCCATGGATAGGTAGGCGTAGACCGAAGTAAAAACTATGCAAAATCTTCGAAATTAAATCCGGATTCTTATTTTTACTTGAGATATCATAAATTGACGCAAAACTGGTTTAATTGAATATTATTAGTTTTAAAATACACAAATGAACACGATTAATTACATACAAATCTGATTCTGAATGGGCCTATTTGAATATTTAACTATGGCAACATTACGACGGATCTTAATTTGAATTTGGAATTGAACCAGCGCGGCAATGAGTCAATTGTTCGAGATAATTTAATTGAACGCTTCTTAGAACAATTTTACGTGTCTTGAAACTCAATAATTACACAATACGGAAATGTTCGATGGTTCAAATTGTTCTGGCGTAATTTTGGGTATCTTTCTTTAATTCCTGTCGGCTTTCTACCCTTGGGTTGTTTGTTGTGATGCATAATAAGTTTTTATTTCTTGGGATCATTAGGTATATCAGCACATCATTCAGTCATTTATTTTCTTTGGAAAATTACTATTTCGATCGGACTACATTTAGCAGACACATTTAGTTATTATGTTGCTGGTTGCAACAACAAAAGACAAAAAAAAGAAAAAAATTGATTGAAACTAAAATTAGTTTATCATACCAACCAGGTAAGTCACGAAATAATGTGTGTTTATGAGCCGGAGTGATCATTTAGAATGCAAATCTTACAGTTCTGGTTTCGCTCAAAGTAACGACCTAAAGGTCAGGAAACTGAAATTAGGAACGATGTAGGTTGGAGAACCTACCTACCCCATGTTGTACGTTTGTCGAGTTTACAAAGAAGTTGTTTTGGAGCGCATCAAGGGCGTTGACTTTCTATGAAAACATGCAAAGTTCAGATCTGATCGATGACCTTTTACTCCTTGCTAATGGTGACATGTAAAAGCCAAGTCCGAGGCCAATGGGCGGCATGAAAACTGACACCAGGTTTGGCATTAACCACACGAAAAAAAAAGAGGAATGGCATCTAGTAACGTGGCTGTCTATGGTTACCAGTGGAACTCACGATCTAAATCAGGCCGTTACCACTAGGATAACCTACTCATCAACTTTCCCGCTTTCCTGCTGTTTTTCTCGCCGGTGATGATGAAGTTTGATGTGAAATTCAGTAAAATGTCAAGTGTTAGCACCAGATAGAAAAATAAATAGATAGCATCAGTTTAGTTTTATATTTTTTTAAGTTTTCTAGAGTCTGTATTCGAGACCTCGTCAAATATTTAAGTGCGCTCTTCAAGCTTTTAAACTTGATCTGAAACTACGATACGATTCATGAGACACGTCGTGGTTTATTTATATACTTTGTTGTACCTAAACGGGCATAACTTTCGTGTTTTAGTGCTGTTTAAACTTGCATCATTTCAAAAGTATTGCATTTGTTGCTGCTCTTGGATTGCAGATTCTATTTACGTAAAAGTAGTAAATTCTTGATGGATTATTATTATATACAGCATGTAACAGAAAGGGTATAATCATATGGAATACTGTGGTACGGACCATCAAACTGAACAACTTTCTCTATAGGACCACCATCGAAATCGTAAAAAAATAATCAGCTGTTCCATACATTTGGGTCGAGTAGGTATTGAAATTATGTACATTCGTGGCTTGCTCGAATAAGGCGCTCACGAAGCTCAACGATGTCAATGCTATGTAAGTACGCTGTGCATGCGGTACACACTATAGGTACACGAAAATTAATCGCGGTGGGCAACGCACGCTACAGTTGTACATACATAGTTGTGGGTGTGTAGTGTTTACTGCAGTGGAAACCCACGGAAGTAGACCCACGTTGTGAAACAAATGAATCCACGCAGCTAATGGGCCGCGTGCGCGTGCATTTGTGCTCGGGGTACGGTTTAAAACTAAAATTTATTGTCACTTTTAAGTGTCTGACGGTCAGTTCTGTATTCTTCAGTCAGTTCTATTTCTCTATTGTCACTGAAGATATCCCGTAAGTCATAGTAGGTACATAGAAGTTTATTTAAGATCCCGTTCATAGACTCAGGCGATGCGACACACGCTTTTTCTAAAGTCGCAACACATTTGTAGCTCGTGTGTCGTGCTCGTGTATAATACAAAAATTCTGAAAATTACCTACCAGTGCCCTTGGATTACAAAAATGTCTATCTATTTGTTGACTTCATTGAGGACATTGCGCATTGTGACTTTCAACCGCGAATCATACATTTCAGCAGCAATTCAGTGATACCCAAGCATTGAACTTTAGAAAATGCATTTCTTTAACCATTAACATGTTTTGTAGGCTATTACAGTGACAGAACAAAATGGCAGTGTCACCCGATGACAGAATTGTTGTTAAAACTTTTATTGAAGATTTTAAAGATCGGAGCCAAAAATCTGAAGCCTTGATAGTTTTATTTGAAGATCAGTGAATATTCTTGTGAAAATATATCTTTTGATTTATTCAGTCTTCCAAGTCCACCAGCTTTTAATACATCGTGAAAAATCGCGTTTTTTGTACAAGATTTAAATTGACGCAATACCCAGACATACTAGCGTAATCAGCTCCTTTCAATCGCTGGATAAATACAAAGGTCTCCTCTATGCTAGAGGGAATGGGCCATAGTCCACCTACCTCTCTGTCTCTGTCTGTCTCGTCTGCGAACTTTTGATTCTAGGTCAGTTTAAGTTGGTAGGGTAGGTTTTCCTTGACCGTTTTGAAAGCAGCTTGGTTCAACTCCCGACCTGCAAAATGCAAGTCGGAGTCTGAACACCTGGGCCGCCACTCCTACTTAATCTACTATAAGTTTTTAAAGTGACATGGTCACTAACACTAAAAACTGGGTTTTGACTGCTCATAAACATATGAGCAGTCAAAACGACCCAGTTTTTAGTGTGGGGTGGGTGTTCCCACCCGCAAAAACTTCAGTTTATCTGTGATCATGAAGCTCAGTGCCGAAATATCGGGAACTCATATCAAACATGGTAAATATCCCGTTGTAGTGAATCGAATGCCTATCACCACCAAACAAATAGTTTTACTTTACAAGCAATAACACAGAAATTCTTCAAGCAAAACATTTCTGTTTATACCTACATTCCTAGAAGGTATGTCATACCACGCTAAACGCTTTGAAGTATATAATAGGTAAATAAAACGGAGATCAAAGGAATGATGACAAGATGTGACTACAGTGTGTGTTTGGTATATTTTCACGTCACTTCATTTTGTCGTCGGATCCTTGGATACTTTGGCCTTCCTGTATTTAGTCTAAATACTTAGTTTGCTGATTAAATTTAGTCGGTAAAGGTATCATAATATCACGCCTGTAATCCCCGACGGGTTAGGCAGAGGTATACTTAATAGTAGGTAGGTAGGTACACCCACATTTGGGCAGTTTTGTTTTAAGTCCCATGTAATAGACAGGGAGTAGGACACAAATCCAGACCACGTGGCTGCTACTGAGAAATTCCTGTTGGAAAAGTCCAATAACACTTTGCCCGACCCGGGAATCGAACCTAGTACCTCATGCTCAGCAGTCACGCTTGCGACCACTGTGTTGTTGCTGTGTGACTATGTTATGTTATTTTTGCAGTGCTCTTCTGCCGTCCAATAGACATAAAGCCATGTAACTACATCTAATAATCGAATGCTTACATGCTTTATGAAACTTTAAAACAAGGAACGTAATAGCTATCCCTAAAATATTTTTGAAACAAGCTATTACCATTAAAGCAAAGAGTAATTATAGACATGTTATGAACGTGAGATCTTACGCAGATGGCACTCTTTTACCCTTAATTATCGTAGCTTCTGGCCTCGTAAGCTCGTAATTTATCGTATAATTTTGTGGTAATTTAAACAAATAGGAAGTGGTAGTGTAATATGTTTGACGCATGTTTTCAGACAGTCTTATGGAAGCACTTCAGAAGTTTTCTTGAACACTGAAACATTGTTCCCCGTTTTAATTAACTCTTCTACCTGGTAAAATACCGTTTATTCCGATTTGCCCTCACCGGTCTGCCACCAGTGGTGGCAGTTGCAACTATCTTTCTCATCTATCTCCTCGTTGTGATAGATGAGAATTATAGGAATCGCCACGTGGTGGCAGATGAGAAAAATAGTTGCAACTGCCACCACGGTGGCAGACCGGTGGGGGCAAATCGGAATAAACCGTAAAATACTGGTATTGCGTTATTAGATTAGACTGGAAGCCGATCCCAACTTGGGAAAATGGCTAGGCAGATGATGTGCCCTGCGAAGCGATCTGCAAAATGGCGACGAAAACGGGTGACACGCCAGTCGCTTTATAATATAGTAACATCGCCCGAGGCCGTGATCGTGAACGTTATATGAAAGCAATTCAGAAGTTGTCTGGCACACTGAAAATTTATTTCACTTTTTCTTATTTTTCAATAGTCCGTTATTTTATGTCAGGAGAATAAAATGTGTTAGTTTGACATAATAATTATTTTCAATACAAACGCTGTCAATTATAATATTTATTTCTTAGTTATAAGAAGTCCCTAAGATTAAGTATTGAAAAATCAATCCCACACACAGTATCCTCGTGATAATCTGTGAGAAGGAGTGGATCATATTCCACCACATTGGTTGTCTATAAGATATTTATCTAAAATTATAATCTTTACTGCAGGATAATCATTTTTGCCAAATTAATTCAGTCACTGCCCTTAAAATTGTAGAACTCGAAACTTTCGCAAAGCCGATACGTAAGTAGCCGATACGTAAGTAGATTAGAAAGAAAGAAGAAAGAAAACATATTTATTTGGCACATGCCACAAGTGCACACAACAAAAATTTACATAAAAAAGAGCTTAAATCTAAACAAGAAAAAACAAGAGATAATTGTGTGTCTCACGGCTGCGCCAAATAGGCCCAGTTCAGCAAACTGCCGAGCAGCTAGTGCCCGACGCTGGTTTTCAACTATGATTACGGGCATGACCACTTCAAAATCAACATTTTCCGTCTACTCTTAATTAATTCTTTTAATAAACCCTTTTCAGATTAGCGACAGACGAAACGAAAGTGGTTACATGAATTAAGAACACACGTTATTTAAAATAAACCAATTATGAATTTAACCAGCCTCCCACATTTCGCTAATATTGTTTTAGTCCCTAGTAATGGGGGCGAGCCTGTTGACATAACCTAGACTCTATTGAGAAACGAAATGTGATACTAAACACATCTGCTTAAGTCGACTAAATAAGTCGGTTGAGAGCATTTAAAAAATCGAGTTATTGTCCCTAAAACCTAGCCTAGTGTCTAAAAAAATCTATAATTATCTATACTTGCAAATAAACAAAACTTAAGTGTCTGTGTGTTATTTCAAAATAACAGTTTTTTACTGAATGCATATGAAAGTATCTACAGCACTTTTAATAAAAAATAAAAAAACATTTTAAAAAAAATGTCTGGCTGTTTTATTTCTCGGCTAATCTCCGAAACAGGTGGATCGACCTTTACTGGCGGTGATGTTGATGTTATGATGAGTACCTAACTAAGGCTATTTTATTTTAGGAAAAAGATCCTTGCAAAAAAAATTAAACTCTTGAAATTATTTACAAAATCCGTTTCAAATAAGGAAGTAACATTTTTATAATAAAAGGCAAAAAGAAAGGGAATAAAAAGCATAACAATTTGCATATTGCTGTTTTGAGACGGTATGAGGACTAATTCTTGACGGCGCGTTTGTGTTCCGCAAGCGCGCCTCGAAGAGATATCAGCAAACGGGAAGGGGCCCGAAAGGACCGATGCCTGCCAGGGTTGCGGGACTGTTCGAAAGAGATACCGCGGCCCTGGAACACAAAGGGCAAAAGAAGGAACATGGATGGGTTTTAGTCAGTACAAGTCTGATACTCCCTTCCGCTTCGCCCAGAGTGGGACGGGTCATTTGATAATTCACATCCATAAAAAAAGGGCTAAATTCTTGCATTATCTTGTGAAATTATTCGTAGTAACATAAGACTATATTTTAATTAAATGTTACTGTCTCTAAAGGGGGCCCCACTTTGTGTCTGATTCTGGGAGAGCAGTTTCAGTAGTCATGTGTCATAGTACAATTTGGTGCTGCGGACTACGAAGCACTTTACGTAAATTAATATGATTTTGGCACTACTCCAACTGTCTCTATGATCTATTGTTATTTCATCCGACAATATTTTAATTTGATGAACTATTATTATCTCCTTTATTTTATTTATAGAACACATTTTTTTATATTTTAAAATTTTTCTAAAAAAAATATGTCTGGAGCAATGTCCAAGAAACCGGTGGTTAGTGCTCCAGAGACAGAAACCTCCTCACAATGCGAGTCGTATCGAGGAGTACTGCCTTCTGAATGAGGCCCTTGATACAACCCAGCGAGTCTCGAAATATGTTCGTCGAGGCTCTTAGTGAACTAATAATACTATTGCAATTAATGGAAAATATTCCTGGGTTCAACCCGCACTGGACTGGTGGTGGCATGAGCAGGTGGATTAGCGCTCCTACTAACAGAAGGCCTTGGTCCCAGGAGTGGGCACCGTATGGGTTGATAGTGATATTCCTGGCAGCCATACAACATAAGGCGGTTTAATGAATTTCTTTATTATGCAGCTGTTTCGAAGAATGATGACTCATTTTTTCTGATATGAAGAAACACAGGCCTCATATGTGGTTTATTGGCGATATTAGTTATGAATATCATAAAATACTCTATAATATCTTCCCTCATAATTTCTAAAAGTAGATAATTTCCTAAAGAATTGTAGGAGTAGTTTCTAACCAGACGTGGATAGTATAAACGGTTACCTATTCTTGAATCAGTTAACGATCCAAGCAAGACGTATAATGGTGCTGTCTAGAAATGTGGTTGGAAAGTGAAAGCTGATCTCAGATGGCGCCACCACTGTACAGACCCAATCTGACCAATGAGGTCAAGCTCTTTGAAATACAAAATGAAATTTCCAGATTTTCAACTAATGACGATGCTAGGAACCAGCGATGCTAGCGCCATTAGTTCCACAAGTTGTCATCCCCATTGCATTGCGGAGGCCAGATAGACAGTCGCTCCATGTTATGTATTCAGCTGCATCTGGTTAGGCAGCTAGGCTGGAAGCCGACCCCACCATACTTGGGAAAAAGTAATGGAGATGATGATGTTTGATCTAATAAAAAGTTTATCTTTACTGACGTATCATTCTAGTCGTAAATAAATGAAACTTTTCGGTTGACAGCTGTCTTCGTGTGGGATTACGTTGGCAAATGGCTACGAATGACTGAAACCAGTTGTTTCAAAGTGTCGATGTTGGCATAAAAACATTATGTGTTTAGACCACCCACAACATAACTCAATCATTTGCTGTGAGTACTAGACATATCTACGACGTCGGGGACAGGGCGATACGTTTAAAGTGGAGTTGGGCAGGATATCTGTCTAGATGCGGAGATGACCGATGGCGTAAAGTTTTGACCGAATGATGGCCAAGGTTGGGCCTAAGAAATCAGGGCCGTGTAGAAGCGCGTTTGGTTGACGATATCGTCAAACTTACAGGAGACAGATCTATTAGGGACGCACTGAACAGAGAAGAATGGCAAAAGAAAGGGGAGGCCTATAGCCAACAGTGGGTGATTCCGGGCTGATATGATGATGATGATGATTATGATGACTAGACATAATCGCTGTATAGATGGTGTTATGTTTGACGAGAATATCTACTGTGTCGGAAACAGCAGATTTTTCAGCTCGTATTATGTGGGTAGTACCGAAGAATGTGGGCTGATTTTTCTATTTATAGTAAGAGATGTTTATTTTAATAAGTACATGGTACGCTCTAAAAGTATGTCTCCCGTTTAAATTTACACTCTGTTTTACACAACCATGTTGTAATGATAATTCCCTAGTTGAGTTAGATATTAGCACATAGTTTTGAAAAACAAACCATTTTACTTATAATCTAAAAAAATCCTACCAAAGCTGAATCACAATTAGGTGCCTATTAAAAGTTTAAAACCATTTAGTATATACTTACTCAGAATTCCAATAAGTACAGCGCAAAACGGACAGGGAAGCTAATTTCTATTAGTTTTCCGATATATTCACTCTGTAACAACGTAGCCGAGTCTGAACTTCGAGCTGCGACGCCATTTTAAAATCAAATTATTCACTTGGTTGAGTTTTATTATCTCTGGTTCCTTTTCACTAAGTTGTCGCTATCTGATTAGGTTTTAAAAAAGGAATGATTTATAGGTACAAATGAGAAATCATCATTATTCTCCTGCTTTTATCACAATTACCTGAGGCAAGCGCAGCATGTCTTATAAATCGCTATAAAGGAGTCTGCCCACTACACCGTACCATACCATCACCGTGCTATAAACGTATCAGGCACGGCAAGAAACATGATACGGATTACTATGCCCACATGAACTTTTCAACAGCATAATACCGTTTGTTACGGGTTTAGAACGATCATCATACGCGGTTATACCGTATATTCTTTGTATTGAACAGTATGATACTTTGCCCACTAAACCGTTCCGGCATCGTCGCGTGCCATGCACGGAGCGTCAACAATTGACGGCGAGAATCTGGTGTTGCTATGCGACGGTGTTGGTTGGTGGCGGAACGGTCTAGTGGGCATAGTCTCATACTTTTCAACACAAAGAATATTTTTTGCCTGATACGTTTAAAGCATGGTCCTGATATGGTATGGTATAATGGGCAGAATCCTTTAGTACCTAGTCATCGCATGAGTCAGCCGGGCCCCTTTCATATTTCAACATACTATTCTACTTTTGTAGTACAGGGTGTAACAAGACCCTTAACGAAGCCGTCAACAAAAATTATTGCTGTGAAACGACTTTTTTTATTGGGTGAAAAATCACGTTTTACGGTAGGACTCAATGTAACGGACTCAAAACATTGTGCTGATGGATGGATTGATTAATACGGGAGTCGTGGAGGTGTTTAAAGTAAAAATCTTACATTAAAAATATGTATTAAAAAAAAAACTTGTGAAAAAGTTAGAACTTTGACCCCCAATATCTCCGTAACTAGAAGGTTCCTAGGTATGGTCTTGAACAAGAGCCTTTCGGCTTCGTTAAGGGTCTTGTTACTCTTTATACATTTATATACTTTTATGAATATGGTTAAAACAGGACGATTTACAGAATCATTCCCACTAGTTCTACTACACAGTTCTACGGTAGAACTAAGTGGATTTTTTTCCCACTAGTCCTACGATTCAAGGTAGTACAAAATCGTAGAACTAGTGGGAACAAAAAGTCCCATTAGTTCTACTATTTTATTACACAATTTACGGTAGAACTAATGGGAATTACCCTTCTTCTCTTCTACGAGTCGAAGGTTTTTTTTTAATATTTATGCCCAATGTGTCATCAGTACTCATCACGCAACGAGCGTGTAACTCGCCGTCAAACTGTAACGTCCTGGCCACAGCTACTGGCGGCGCGGTGCGCGGTGCGGCGGGCGGCGCGGCGGGCGGCGCGACTTGCGGTGGTAAGCCACAGCTCGGCTAGCTGCGACCGCGGCGGCGTCAGCGGTGGACGTATTTAGAGAACGAACTATTAAAATGGCCCTATCAAAATTGGCACGGAATTTAAATTGTTGTTTTATTTCGTCCCACAATTTTTTATAACATGTTTTGATATCCATATTACTGGGGGCCTAAAATGGCCACTTTATCAGAATCATAATACGCATAACGTTAAAAATTTAAAACTCTTAAAATGGACTTTGTGGTCATAACCATAAAGACCATTTTAAGAATTTCAAATTTTTAACGTGATTCATATTATGATTCTGATAAAGCTTCCATTTTAGGCCCCCTGATCTACTCAGTATTTCACTAATAAATTGTTCAGTATCCATTATTTATACAAGCTCAACGCCCGATAAAAACAAAATTATTTGTTTCGATCGTGCGATGTTGAATACGTCCACCGATGCCGCCGCGCGCGCCGCTCTGAGCTGTGGCTTCCTCGATACTCGCTAGTACATTTGTTTCAATCGCACACCGCGCAGCCCGTCGCCGCCGCGTGCAGCGCGGCGCTCACCGCGCCGCAGGTCGCGCCGCAATTCGCGCCGCCGGTAGCTGTGGCTTACTTCATACATTGTCTACTATTTGTTTTCGCCGCTCACCGCTTGCCGCGCCGCACGCCGCGCCGCAATCCGCGCTGCGCTTGGCTGTGGCCAGAAGGTAAGAGCTTGCATGAACTTTGTAATCTTGATAAAATGTTTCTCATCAACCATTTGTGACGTAATGAGAGTTACAAAACCTGTAGTAGGTACCTACATCACCTAAAAACCTGCGTACGAGTATTATCTCTTTCTATCTGTCCATTAGTGTGCTAATAACTTGGGATCCACTGAGCCGATTTACGTGATTTTGGTTTTAATTCATAGATAATGTTATCTAGTTACGTAATAGGGGATAATGTTTAGGTAGGTCGTAATAACGTATGAGTAGACCTTCCATAACGGAGCTGAGGGCACAGTTCTAGCAATAATCTATTTTTTCAATGGGTTTACAAGGGGTTTTATTTTTCGGGTGGGAAATCATCAAATAACCTCGCCTATTACGCTAATAAATTAAGGACCTGATTATTAGGAATAGATGACTAGCTCGTTCAGATGGCCTACCATGACGTCTTAAAGCTCGTCTTAAAGCTGCTTTAAGACGTCATGGTAACCCCCAGGACATAGAAAATAAAATCCACGGAGCGATTTCCCAGCGACATGGCAATACCAGACTTCATCATTATCAGCAGTTCACAGCAGGATAGCCTAGTGGTGTGACCCTTGGACTGTCAAGACATAGGTCTCAAGTTCGAACCCAAGACACGCACTCTGATTTTTCAGATTCATGTGCGTATTGTATAATGATCACTTGCTTCGGTGAAGGAAAACATCGTGCGGGAACCAGCATGGCTGAGAGATATTTCTCGACCTGACACCAGGTTAGGCACTAACCACACGATAAAGAAGAAGAAAAAGCAGGATATAGACCTCTAAAGATCATACCATTCAATTCAATCCTCGGTAACTAGCATCCAGTTACTACCAGGCTTAGTACTAACAATTCTGTTCGCCAAACGGAAGTAGTAATACAGTTACTATGCGAGAAATTTGTAGAATTTCCTCGTCATAAACCGCTTCCTTTTTACTGCGTCACGGCTCACTAAATTCAGAATTATATTGATAAATCGTTTATATAACGGCGGGATGTATTTACCTTGAAGATATCTCAAGTATTAGGTATACATGATACATACACATGCACATATTTGTATGTATACAATTACGCCTTTGACTGCCTCTTTGGTCTAGTGGTCACAAGCGCGACTGCTGAGCTTGAGGTCCTGGGTTCGATTCCCAGGTCGAGCGAACTGTTACCAATTGGGTTTTTATATTAAGAATTTCTTAGTAGCAGCCACAGAGTCTGGATTTGTGCCCGGTTGATGACAATAGGCGTGATGTTATCTCTTATATATAAAATTCTCGTGTCACAATGTTAGTTAACATACTTCTCAGAAACGGCTTGACCGATTTTTATGAAATTTTATATGTATATTCAGTAGTTCTGAGATCCGGCTACTATCGATTTTTCTTACCCCTGGGATAGTTTTCGACCAAAACGCGAGCGAAGCCGCGGGTAACAGCTAGTGCTATAAATATCATAAACACACAAAACCACGCCTGGAATCCCTGAAGGCTTAAGCAGAAGTGTAGGTACGTGATAGTGCACCCACATTGCACCAGTTATGTTGAAGTCCCGTGTAATAGGGGCGTCCCTGTTGCATTAAAACGGGCACACATCCAGGCACCAAAAAACCCACTAACACTATGCAAGGCATCGAATTCAGGGCGTCATGTCTCTAGACCAGCAAACTACAAAGAAGGAGGGATAAAATATGGCTGAAAATATCAGCATCATCATTTGCATAGCCTTTTCTCAAGCATGTTGGGGTCGGCTTCCAGTCTTACCGGATGCAGCTCAATACCAATATTTTACACGGAGCGACTACCTATCTGACCTCCAGTGACCTCCCAGTGAGTACTGGGTAAATGATAAATGATGTTTATTTTGTAAATAGGTTTTTAAAAACACTTTTACACGTCTCTTTTTTTTAAACTAGATGGGGCCGGTGTTTCGTACCTGACTACTCTGAGAAGAAACAGCCGATAGAAACTCAGAGGTCATAGTCTCTTTTAAAGTCCAGACATAATCTTGTTTAACTCACATGAGGACTATGCAGATTAGTGTCTGAGAAGGTCTCTTGAAGAAAGAACCACACAGATTTGAGTGGACCTGTCCAGTCAGTGCAAGCATTTGTCAGTTATCGTGTAGCTCGATTTATAACTCAAGGAGCTCAACGACACGACGAACAATACCAAAGAAAGGACATTTGGGTAGGTCACTTATAGTACTCAAAAGGTAAGGCTGGTTGTCATATTTTCAGATCACTGACTACCTGTAACGATTGTCAAAGATCATTAAATGATAGCCGGGACCAACGGCTTAAAGTGCTTTCCGAGGCACGGAGGAAACTCGGTATGTAATGGGTGGTCACCCATCCACGGACCATGCGCAGCTTAACCTGAAGATCGACCCGAGCAGCTGTTATTATTTAAACACGAACTCCTGTTACTCGTCACTTCACTACATAGTATAAAACAAAGTCGCTTCCCTCTGTCTGTCCATATGTATGCTTAGATCTTTAAAACTACGCAACAGATTTTGATGCGTTTTTTTTTTAATAGATGTAGTGATGCAAGAGGAAGGTTTATAATATGTATAAAATTGTCGCCGTGCGAAGTCGGGGCAGGTCGCTAGTATTGAACAAATCGATCTATGTAAAATGTTTATTTAATACAAATCAAATTTTGATTACGATAATCTCTTTCGGAGCTACTTTTATGAGTTTTGTAACTGCTCATATTAATTTCCTTTACGTGTTTATTTTAAATAAACAGTTAATAGATTTCAAACATAAACAGATTGATAGCAAAACGAATGTGGCTGTTAAAACAGTCAAACTATTTAAAGAAAATAACTTGACTGCAAGTTGTGTTCTTGTTTGACTTTGAATTTGACTGCACAACTTGTTTTCTATAAATAGTTTGACTGTTTGTATTCATTCTCTATTTTACTGATACTGTTATACTGCGTCATCCCACAGCTGGGCAAAGGCCTCTCCCCACGACTTCCAGTTGTTTCTATCCAGGGCTAATGTGGGCCACTGGCCGTTGGTTTTATCCAGCTCGTCCCGCCATCTTCTACGAGGTCTGCAGCGACGCCTTCTGGCTGTGTCAGGGTTCCAGAAAGTGGTTATTTTGGCTCACAGCTCATTGGGCATGTGGCAGACGTGGCCAGTCCAGTCCCTCTTCAGTTTAGCGGCTTTTTGAGCAACGTCAGTAATTTGTGTTTTGGAGCGCAGTGTGTTGCCTAAATGGTCGGTTAGTTTGACGCCTAGAATGCTGCGCTCCATTGCACGTTGGCAGACCTTGAGCTTGGACTTTTGAATGTTTGTCAAAGCCCAAGTCTAGGATCCATAGGTCAAAATGGGAAGAATACACATGTCCATGATTTTTCGTTTTGGCGACAAAGTTCCTTCATGGACCAGTAGCTCTTCCAGGCATTTTCGGTTCGTCTTGTGACCTCCTTGTCTCGCCTGCTTTATTTTACTATGACGATCAAATTATTTATACTTTTTGTCATTCAATTACAAGCATAAAGATTTAAGATGGCACATCTACTGTTTCAGGAGCTTGCTAAATAATAACAGCCGTTCGGGTCAATCTCAACGCGCGCTTGCCTAGGTTGGTCTGTGGATGGGTGACCGCCCATTACATACCGAGTTTAAAGCACGTTAAGCCTTTGGTCCCGGCTGTTATTTGTAGATCGTTGACAGCCCTTACGGGTAGTCAGTGCACAGTGGCCCGAAAGTCTGACAACCAGTTTTACCAAGGGGTATCGTATTACCCAGTACTAACTGGGTTGTGTGGGGCATAGAGGCAGTCGTTCCATGTAAAATACTGGTATTCAGCTGCATCTAGTTAGACTGGAAGCCGACCCTAACATAGTTGGGAAAAGGCTAGGCAGATGATGATACTGTTTCAGGAATAAGATTTTCAGTATTTGTTTGCATCTAGTTCGAACTAATTTTCAGCCAGACTAAGCAACTAATCTATTCAAGATATTATGACTAAACTCATATTACTGATATAACTACCTTTGGCGGTCTGTCAGTCACTATTTCAGACCGAAACTAGTCTGGTAAAACCCAAACATGCGCCTGAGTTACATCGTAAACAATCATAAACTTGAGTCTCTCTCCCATAACTTTCATCATGTGAACTTACGACTATACGAGTATATCCCGCGTTAACAACAAGGTATGAAACACATTGTATTTAACGTGTCTACTGTTCTCTTTTATTTTTTACACCTAAACAATTCGTTAAGACTATTGTATTATAAAACTTGTCAGAGGTTTGTAAAAAAACCGGTCAGTGCGAGTCATACTCTCACGCACACAGGGCAGCACCAAACAATTTAAAAATACACATTCAACAGAAAAACTATATTTGTTTTTCATAGTTTAATGAAAAACAAACTTACTGCTGCAGTTTGATAAAAAAGTCCCAAATCTCAAAAACTAAACATCAAATCTTATTCAGACCAATTTTGGTTGAAAGTTGTTTTTTTTTTACTTTCTACAATTCTATATTTTTTCAAAATTTTCTTCCACTTACTTTAAAAACAAGAGGTGGGCACACATTTTACCACTTTGGAGGTGTCTATATTTAAAACTATTGAATTTGAGAAAAAATGGCTTTAGGAACCTCTATATCATTTTTAAAGACTAACTATAGACACCCCGCACGTACAGCTTTGATGTTTTTTTTTTTTTAGTTTCAGTTCCATGTCAGGGGATGCTTTTTTTGTATTAAAATCGTAAAGCGGTTCACAGAATACATCTACCTACTAACTTTCAACTGTGTAGTTCTAATAGTTTCGTAATAAAGTGGCTGTGACATACACGGACAGAAAGACAGACAGACATGGCGAATCCATAAGGGTTCCGTTTTTTGCCATTTGACTACGGAACCCTAAAAACTTATGAAAAAATAAACGGTTAGTTGACACTTCCCTTGACCCAAGGACTGACTTTTAATTTGGCCAGAGGCTAAGCATTGCCATACAACGTGGCAAAGCCGCCAGTCAGTGGGCGTAATACAAGACGACAGCTATAAGGGAGTTTTTGATGTCGTATTTGATTTTAGGTTATTTTATTGATTTTCATTTTTTGTTGATATAAAAACATGTCTGATCCAACGTCAAAACATGTATGGAACATGAAATGAGTTTGACAAATCTCTCCCGATGGCCTAGAACAAGTAGCTCAACTTTTGTACAGACGCCACAGCACATCAAGCAAACCGAAACTATCAAATTTTCCCAATCAACCTTGAACCTAATGCTTTAGCGATAAAGTTGAAAATCTATTAAAGAAATTTAACAGATTTTAGTAGCTTGATGTGCTGGCGTCTGTACATATATGAGTGTGAACGTTCGGTAAACAACTCCTGTAGAGTTGTTCATGTCTCTCAGACAATATTATCGAGGTTATGTCAAAACCTCATTAGCTCAATTAACACAAATATTACACATGTAATAAGATTCCAGCAGCTACATATTCACGACACCAGAATTAATCTCGCCCTTCAGACTGCTAATAAAATCCATATTGTGACATTTTTCAGTGCAAATAACACGGTATTCGTTACAAGAATAACAGCGTTCCAAGTTCAAATCTCAGTGACATTTGGCGATGCGCCAGCGCAAGTCGCGTGTCGGTAGCGTCGCGGTAATATGCCGTTAAATGTGAGCGGTAAAAAAATTTGATGGGAGTTAGGAGAAATGATATGAGGTGATACAAGGGCGATACTAATAGGTTATTTTTGGGATAGAAAACGTCAGTGAGCAGTTCCAATATTTTCAGCGCAATACCAATGAGCTCTGGGCCAAAATAGCCACTTTCTGGAGCCCTGACCCAGCCAGAAGACGTTGCGGCAGACCTCGTAGAAGATGGCGGGACGAGCTCGACAAGACCAGTGACGAGTGGTTCACATTGGCCCTGGATCGAAACAACTGGAAGACATGGGGAGGGGCCGTTGCCCAGCTGTGGGATGACGCAGGGTAACAGCATCGGTATCTTCGAAAATTGAAAATGACTAGATTTGATAGAGAAACCGTTCTCCGTATTGATGATAGTTGCATTAACGATATAAAAATGTCATTACTTTCTGTAGATTTGGGGTTACTCTATAGGTACATACCAGTTATTATGACGTATTTTCACAGATGAAGATAGAAGTGAGTTGGACTGTTATTACTGAAAGCAATAGGTTAGGTTAGGTTCTTCAATATAAACATATAATTTAAAGTTTATTAAAAAAAAACTCATAGCACTTTGTAGAAAATACATTGCCCGATTAGTTTAGTTCCCTTCAACTTGTGATCAAAGCAGCGAATTATAAATCATCCAATCCCCGACGTCCATAACTTTGAAAAAGATATTGACCTTATAAATAAATATAAAATCTCGAAATCCCTGGAGGTCTCTAGTCAATTTATAAAACTATGTAAGATACATTCGGGATTGGGCCTTGAGCATCGCATATGAAAAGGTCACACAGTGCTCCCTGAACACTGATCTAACTTGTATCGTGATGGGTGCAATTTGAGCTACAGTTTGTGTCCTGTATGGACGCTATGCACGACGAGAGCGATGCTGAGCTATCAAGGAATGAAGACATCAATTATGTCACACTACTAAAGGAAATTAATAAAAATATAAGACTTACCTACCATTTCTAATTTTCCAGTCTCTAATTCGCTTTCTGTCTCTCATTTTATCATCTAGTTGATTCCGGTCTTTCTTTGTCAGCTGGCCTTCAAAATTCATTCGCACTCAATCTTTTCAAGAGAGTATCGGAGTATTTAAAGAAATAAAATTGTTTGAACAACATAGCTTCGCACAGTCGCGTCAGTGAAGGTCAATCGCTATTCGCTTCATCTTATTGCATTGGTCACAATATTATGTGCATTATGTAGTTTGAGATACGATTCCATCGGATATGCTTCTGTTAGGAAAGTTATGTCAGATTTTATTGGTCTGGGGAATAGTTGAAGCAACCGTATATGCGATATCAACTGAATTTGTTCAAGTTTTTAAAGAAATGTCTGAGATGCTTGGCGTTGAGATTTTAGAGTCTTTTTATTGTTATGTGTCTGCATTTTCTGTACTTGGCTGTAAAATAATAGGTTCATAAAATATTATCTTCCTTTACGAGACACTAAAGTGCTGGTCCTGAATATTTCGTGGCGTTTAACGTTAACGTGTACAGCTGTACATGTCATTTCAGTTTACTGAGCTTTATCATGTTTGATTCCTGGGTGTTATTTGGGGCAGGACGAAATAGTACCTACTCTTTAATTTAATGTTGAATCGGAGCACCTGGCTCCCTCTACAACAGTAATTATTGAAGTAGGCAAAAAACCTGTGAGGCTCAAATGGACCACTGGCCAAATGTCTCCACGCAATGGGTGTCGGAGGATGGACGTTGCCAAAGAAGCCAGCCTAGAAAGATGTGGCGAGATGACCTGGACGCGCACTGCGATAGCTTTTTCGAGGTGGCACGAAAAGAGGACCTAGAATGATAAGGGGAATGCTATAACCCTGCTGTGGGACATGAAGAGAAAGCCGTTAGCCCACAAAATATATTCTTACAAACTTTTTCTACAAAGATAGCAACAACTTCCTAATTCAATAGGTTACTCCAAATTACTTACTACATTTAGATAAATGAAGCCATTATTTATTGTCATGCACAGAATTGCTGAAAACATTAGATGATGCATGAACATTATTTAGGAGACTGGAACTAATCGGCCTACAACACTGAGTGATACTGACGAAGTGGAACTATCTACGTATAAGTGCAGTAGCTATGAACATGGAAGATTTTATATCATTCCTAACAGCGAAATGTATGTAAGAACTGCACCCATTCATTGAATCATTGGAAGAATTGTAGCACCGGTCGTGCATCCGTTTCCTTGTTAGCTAAGTGAGAAATTGTCATATAATTCGAGCATCGTAGCATTGAATGTGAATGTCAAGACTCCCTCAAATTGAGTAATCGCTTGGAAACATACTGGCAAGAATCACGGACACGGCACGCTGCGTTTCCTATAACTGTAAACATATATTGTTCTGCGGGCATGTGCTGGCCATAGCTGGAAGTAATGCCACCTTCAATAAAATTTCCACAGACAAATTCACATAAATTTTATATTTATCCAGTGGCCCAGATCAGATTTCAAGTGCGGAATCTCCCCACATTCAATGGCCCACTTTCCTTCTTACGCGCAGGCCCTGATACCTGCATGCTTGATGACCTTATGGCTGCATCAGTGAGAAGAGAGAAAATAAAATAAAATGAAAAATAAAATAAAAGAGTTCGCGTAGTCAAATTTTTGGCTAAGCATATATATTTTTTTTGCAATCGACATCGGCCGCTGTTGGTCCTCTTGTAACGACTAGAGGACCAACAGCGGCCTCCTGACAATGTCCTTTAAGCGCCAGAAGAATTATAACCGAATACTGAATATGAATGTAAAGCATAGCAAATTGGCTGAGTAATCGCTTGTGAACACACTAGCCAGAATTACGCACGTGCACTCCGCGTTTTCTAAAACGTTGGTAAATGTTCACTATTACTGTTAACGTTTTGATATAATATGCCTGGTCATTTATTAATCTTCATCTGTGCAAGAAAAGCATCTTTTAGTTCCAGTTAAATTCTTCACTGAGGATGTAAAACTATTGCTGTTTGCAAATATTTATTTTTAAACAACTATTTCCTGACGCCACGACACGATAATGCGCTAAACGAAAATAAATGTTGTTTGAAACATTTAGCACATTCCGTGACAAATTCCGTGTACGCATTATCATTTTTAAACGTTTTACAGGCATGCTAAATGATATGAATAAAATATACGTATTACTTAAATTATACTAACTAACGCCATACCATACGCCAATATCTCAATATCTTATGACGACAGGCCGTGTCGACGGCGCGTTCGTGTTCCACGCGCGCCTCAAAGAGAGTCAGCAAACAGGAAGGACTCCGTAAGCACCGATGCCTGCCAGGGGCTGCCTAAGAGGCTTGTTATCAAAAAATAGCAGCAATACTGATCGATCTTCAGGGTTATGGCCATTCCTGCCAGGGTTGCGGGACTGTTCGAAAGAGATACCGCGGCCCTGGAACACAAAGGGCAAAGGAAGGAACATGGATGGGTTTTAGTCAGTAAAAGTCTGACACTCCCTCCTGCTCATCCCAGAGCGGGAGTGGTTATTTGATGATTTCCCATTGGTAAAAAATAAATAAAAAAATATCATGATTAATTTTATGCCCGGCACCCATGCCTTTTAGAACACAGCAAAGCTGAGTGGCGGCAGAAAAAGGTATGAACGTAGTATTTCCCCTCCTTCAGAAAACACATAAAGGGAGTAACAAGACCCTTTACGAAGCCGAAAGGCACTTGTTCACCCCATCATTGCGATCATTTTTTACATAGATCATACCTGGGAACCTTCTAGTTCCGGAGATATTGAGGGTCAAAGTTCAATAATTTTTTTAAATACATGTTTTTAATGTAAGATTTTTACTTTAATCACCTCCTCGACCCCCGTACTATTCAATCCCTCCATCAGCACAATTTTTTGAGTGCGTTACATTGAATCTTACCGTAAAACGTGATTCTTCACCCGTCGTTTCCCAGCAATAATTTTTGCGTAAAGTTACTGATTTACAAAATGCTTGGTTGACGGTTTCGTGAAGGGTCCTGTTACACCCTGTTTACATTGAAAATGTCGTTATAATGTTATAGGGGTATGAAGAAAAGGGTGTAAAGTTCTTCATTTCCCCTATAAAATACAGGTACCATCCGACCAGATGGATGTTGTGTCTGGTAGGCTACAGCCACATAGATGTTCTTATCGGTCTCGGGGAACTTTAATATCGCCATTTAGGTATTTGATGTTAGTTCTTCATTTGTATCATACATGACGCTGTAGTACTTTTTTAATATGTTGCTTTTTGTAGTGCCGCTACAATGTTATAATTAGTAGATTATTTTAGCGTTTTTGCAAGAAACAGAACAATTTAATATTATACTTCCTTGAAGCCTAACTAAAAATAAATGTGTGATCCCATTTTTGAAAAACAGTGTTTTCCAAGCCGTCCAATCCATTTGATTACCAAGATACCCGGTTTCTGTTGTAACCCGATGCAATTTCCGCATCCTTCTCGTTATGCACGACCTCGAGTCTCTGGAGCCCGATATCGGACAAGACCCAATTTCGAAAGGCAACAGATAAAACTGCGGTTGCGGTCGTTTTAATTAAACTTTTGTTTTCAATGTAAAACAAAAAATAATATCCATGCAGTTTTTGGCCCATTCTTCTCCATAGAGATTTACGCTTCGGAATGTGCAACTACAGTACTTAATCAAGTTATTATGCCTTATGACTGTGACTGAAGCTTCGCTTTTAAGCATCCTTGGTGGATCCCAGCTGTGAGTACATTATATTTAGGCTGATTTTAGCAACGTTTATAAATACCTCCTTCGAATCTCGTAAATAATTCGGTTTTACTGAAGCATTACGGCTTGATTTTAATTTTGTTTTGTAATGTTTCCATCCATCTAGACATTTGTCAAACCTAGACTGATTAATATTTTAATTAGCTGTCTCATAGACTGGGAGATATTTATTACCTACTAGAAGTATAAATAAACTGTTGGTTGGTTTAATTAAAAGAATTCCTGCTGCGCAAGGCATGGCTCGAGAAGATGATAATGAAAAATGTGTAGGTATCTGTTAGAAGAATCATATCTAGCTATTTACTTAAGTTATACAAAAACTGCCGACCTGCCCCATGCTTCACAAGGCGCCACCTGTCGGGCATTTGCATTGCAAGCACATTTTTGAGCAACTATGAATAAATCAGGCCATGAGAACCATAGTGGCCTAACTAATTTTTACAATATTGAGTCTATGATTTTTTCCAGCTAAAATTGAACATTTCTGTTTTTGTTTTCTATGGTACTCAAAAGGCTTTTTCCATTGAATTAGGCCACTATGGTTCTCATGGCCTCAAATAAGAACTATAAGTTCTCAAAAATTTACTTTGCGAGATTGGAGCATTTTTACAAGTCACGAATGACTCAAAAGCTATGAAAAAATCCGGTAAAGACCTTGTTTTTGTAGTCTTTGTGCGGTAAGCAGAAAAACTAAGGTTTTTTCAAGAGAGAAAACAAAATGAATCACTATGATGACCTTTAAAAACGTTATATGAAATACAAGCGCAACACGAAATCGGCCTTCAACAACTAAAGACGATGAGAGAAAGATTTACAACATATTGTATTCAAGAATTCAAAATAAACTTGAAAACAGACTCGACTCAATCTATCACTACGCTAAATTATAAAAATAATCTCAATTGTTTCTTTAATAAACAATATCTACTCTGCAAAACTATTTTGTAAACAACACTTCACAATGTGGATAGCGTCGACTGTAAGATGATTTACTTTAAAATAAAAGTGCGTTCTCTTTTGAGTTTTAAACTGTAGCTTGAATATGTTTCAGTAAGCTTGTAAACGTGTGCTGCTAAATACAGCTTGATATCTAAATGATAGCTTAAGGTGTGACCGTCGGCGTCGGACTGACAAGTCAAAGGTCACGAGTTCGAACCCAAGACATGCACCTCTGATTTTTCGGATTCATGTGTGTATTTTATAATTAGCCCTTGCTTGAAGGAAAACATCATGAGGATACCAGCATGCTTGAGAGATATTTCTCGATTGTATGTAAAGCCAGGTCAGAGGCCCATGGGTGGCATAAAAACTCTGACGCCAGGTCAGGCACTAACCACCTGAAAAAGAAAGAATATAGCTTAATCAGACTGTAATGTCTCACAACTGGGACAAAGACCTCTAGAAATGGAGTGGGATGTAATCATACTCGCGGGGTCAGTGCGGTTTAGTGGTTGAAGCGTCGCGCGTGTCTTCATGATTTTGGTTCTAGGATTGCCAATTTGTTCACGATGTCCGGCGGTGATGAAATAATTTCCACAAAGTAAAGTGACTGGTTGGATTGTAACCCATGACTACATGATCTAGAACAAAATATTGAAAACTAGACCATCCAAGGACACCAAAATTCTGTTGATATCAGCTCAGTAGTTTCGGTTGTACAAGATGGCAAACTATTTAATATTAAAAACTTTTGGCACAACCGCAATTTATGAATAATCCGGTACAAAAGGAAGTTTACTAACTCATAAAAAATGTATTTTGGCCGTCGGAAATTGTCACG
Source organism: Eugnorisma glareosa (assembly GCA_947578425.1). Classification (NCBI taxonomy): domain Eukaryota; kingdom Metazoa; phylum Arthropoda; class Insecta; order Lepidoptera; family Noctuidae; genus Eugnorisma; species Eugnorisma glareosa. The sequence continues at coordinate 2,435,312 of OX387957.1, read as the reverse complement.
GTAATTAAGCTGTCCCGTTTAATTACGGGCTGAAAGTTTTACGTCACTCAATTAGGCACAACATGTGGAACGCTATAACATTTCAGGGAATAAATTCATCAGTTTTACAACATTCATTATGTTTATTTTTTTGCGCTAAAAGAGCTGGCAAGCTGGCACTCCGTACCATCAACATGAGAATTTGAAGAATAATATAGATGATCATAAAGAATAACTGTAATTGTAAGATTGGAATTTTGTATGTTTATGTAAAACAACTTTAATTTTGAGATTTTATTTTGTTGTGCTAATGATTTTCCATGAAACTTTTGTTTGACAGCTTGGGTGGTCACCAAGCAGGGAGATCTTTGCAAATCTGTACCACCCACTCGAGGGCACAAGAGGCGTCGCTGGCATGTTCTCATTCCAGAGAAAAAACTAAAATGTCTCAATTGCCTGTTATTAAACCATTACTCATAATATCTTTTTTAAGCAGAAAGCAGGCTTTAATCAATTTACATACGGTCGTGTCGCTGGTACGACAATATTTCAATTTTTCTGGCCCAGAAAATCGGCACCTCTACGACGTCGCTGGTAGCAGCACAGATGTCACGTTGACTGCATGCATAGAGAGCAGCAGAAGGAGGTGGAACATAGTTTGGGACACGCATCCGTTTGCCGAAGTTTCGTCTAGGTAGTCCCACTTAAGAGTTATGTTTTCTCACTTAGGCAGCTGTTTACAATAGCTACAATATACATATTATTTGAGATTGTCTAAGTGTCGTTCTTGAACTAAAAGTCGTACAAAATAATCCACTATATCCCAATTTATCACGCCATTTCCACAATGTCACTGTGATTATGTCATCTGAACACGAAATTTTACCAAAATATATATTTTTACATTATGGCAACACCCACGCCACGTTATCAAAAAAACCTCATAAAATCAAAATTATGGGTCATTTGGGAAACATTAACAACTTTTTTATATTCGTAATTATTCGTCTGACATTGAAAAACCGTGAAAATTGTTCAAGTTACGGTACGTTTCAAAAACTGATATTTATTAGCCTGTTCCCTGGTTGGCAGGTTTTTTTCTAGCCTTCTCTGTCCCACTCCTCGACAGAAGCCTTCCTCTCTCTACTCCTATCTCTCGCGAACCTGCGCGTCCTCCTTCCAGTTCGTCCCGCCATCTTCTTCGTGGCCTGCCGCGACTCCGCCTCACTGTCACAGGGCACCAGTTTCCTACTATTTTGGTACAGTTTGTCCAGCATGTGGCATACATGACGGTCATGCCCAGTCCCATTTGAGTTGGGCTGCCTTTTGAGCCACGAAAGCTATTCTGGAGCGCATAATATGTTTCGAACACGATCCATTTATTTAACACCTAGTGTACTGCGCTCCATCGCTCGTTGGCAAACCTTGAGTTTGGATTTCTGGATGTTGGTCAATGACCAAGTCTTTGCACCATAGGGGAGAATACAGATGTCTATGAGTTGTCGTTTCAGTGCCATAGCGCATTGACAGGAATATCATAATCATGGTTCCACCCACTGCTGAGTACTGAATAATTATTTCTCATGTTTTAGGCATATGTTTTGTTTATAAGTGCAGTAGATAACTTAAAATATGTGAACATCTTTACGTATGAATTTTCTTAATAGAGGTGAGACCACACAGCCATTTGTAATCGACACATTATTTTCTCGATACTCCATAATGTACTACCACCTGTTATGAATATATCTCTACAAATGTGCTGGTGTCGGCATCAATCATATCGACTGTTCCGAGTTACATCATATCTCTATAAATTGAGCATTCGATGTTACGCGAAATTGCTTGTAATTGATGCGATGGATCATAAATATGGATGTTCCCCAAAGAAATACAGAGATATTTTTTCATTTTATTTAACACCAATTTTTTAATCAGTTGTCTAGCAGTGGCTGGGTTGATTGATTGATTTTATCCAGTACAGGATGGGTGAAATAAGTTTTAGCCCAAATTGTATTCCCAATACAAAATGAAAGTTGAACCATTTATTTCAATTAGACCATAACGCACTTTTTAACTTTACATGGAATTTATTCTAGTTGCAGGTATGCAAAGGTTTCGTATGGAGAAAAATGAGCAAGAAACTCCATTAGTGGTACTTTTAAAATGTTTTACATTTTCAGGGTTCCGTAGTCAACAAGGAACCCTTATAGTGTCGCCATGTCCGTCTGTCTGCAGCTTAGCTCAAAAACTCTTAGTACTAGAAAGCTGTAATTTGGCATGATTAAACAGATTAGTTATGACGACAAAGTGGTAAAATAAAATCTCGTAAAGTGGGATGTCGTTGGATAGGTCTTTAAAAATATTGTGAGTTTGTATTAATATTTTTTCGATGAAAGGATTCGTTTGTGTAATATTAAGCTTTAAGTGCTAATTTTTGTTAGACTCAAGTTTTCCCCCCCATCTACCAGCTAAACGATTGTATTTGGGTGTGTGAAAAAATTCACGGTTTTATAACGAAATTAAAAAAAAAACTATCACAGCTAAGTAGGCTTTAACAAGTGTACGAGTAACAGTCGACCAATTTATAAAATGTACTTGGATAACATATTTTCCTAATGATAATTTATGGGAGCACAGGTTTTTCAACTGCAAATTTAAGTTTTTTTTTTTTATTATAACAATAAAAAACATTGTTCGGAGGAAAATCCGCAAATTTTCATGGGTTGTGCGTGTCCCGACACGCACTTGGCCTTTTTTTTTAGGTACGTACGAGTGAATTGAACCAAAGTTTTGCTTTTCATCGACTGCAGTATTCAAGTTAGTTCTATAGATGAAAATTAGATGTTTAGCTTAGAAATATCTGTTTGAAAAAACTAGACCAACAATAAATTCACGCTTCACACGAAAACAACATCTTAAATCTTATCTTATCTTTAAAAAGGCAAAAAAGAAAAAAGATCTACAGTATAAAGACAATGATTGCAAGTATTTAACTGTTTAATTAGTCGGAATAATTTTCTAATTAGTCAAGCACGTGACTGTATGAATGACATTAGATACCTACATAACATAATATAAATGTACTTATAAGTAACGACTTCAATTGTTACAAGTCAAATACTTTGTAGTATGGGTGTGGAGAATTGTTTTTATTTATCGTGTGGTAAGTGCCTAACCTGGTGTCAGAGTTTTTATGCCGCCCATGGGCCTCTGACTTGGCTTTACATGCCGTCAAGAAATATCTCTCAGGCATGCTGGTTTTCTCACGATGTTTTCCTTCACCGTAGCAAGTGATAAATAAACAATACGCACATGAATCCGAAAAATCAGAGGTGCGTATCTTGGGTTCGAACTCGAAACCTATGACTTGGCAGTTTGACGGTCACACCACTAGGCTATTACTGCTTGTAGTGTGGAAAATAATGGAGTGCCTCGTTTGTTCCGAGAAATATTTAACCTGGCTCAGAGTTGCCACCATCATGGCTCTGTAAAAAGCACGCTGTGGTGTGGGTAGACTGGTACTTAGGTCGCGTCATCACCACCACTACCATCCATTTTATGCCCATACTAATGACCGTCTCCGACATATTTATAACCGGAGATTTAAGGTAGCGATAGGTACACGCTAGGGTGTACCTGACAGATTTGCCTGTACACTGCTACAGTTGATCTGTACAGGTAAACCGAAGCGTGTGTGTTGTAAAACTGTGCACTTTGTCCTCCACGCAGCTCAAACTTGTTTGACGGGTGTACCTATTGTCAGGTACACCCTAGCGTGTATGGTTTTAGACGGTAATCACACGTCACCGTTCGGCCGCGCGGTCGGGCGGTGAAGCAGATCTCACGTCGCATTGGCTTGTAAGAAATGCGTTGAGTGCCTCACACAAGTACACCGACGACAGCGACGGAGCGCGCGGACAAGCAGCGCTCACCGTTTCTCCACGCGGTGCACCGCCCATATTTATTTGCTTCGCCGCCTCCGCCCGACCGCGTGGACAAGCGGTCTCGTGTGCGAATCGCCACCATACCTATTTCAACTACCAAGTTAAATTGGGTCTGACTGTGTTTCGTCTGCGGTCGATGACCACCATGTTTTATTCATTGATAAGTTGCGTAAGTCGGGGCCGCCGCCACTGCCCACCGCAGCTCTCCTTGCCACTTTATTTGACACTGTATTAACCAAACCAAATGTCAATACCTATGTTTCACAAATAAATTGATTTGATTTGATTTAATTTATGTATACTGTGTTCTGGGTGGAATTGACACCGACGGTGCTACCACTTATTCGGTCAACATTCTTAAGGCCCCCACGAATTTTTCGGTATCAAGACACTTGCGCGAATGACATTTGCGCGAAAGACACTTGCGCGAACCCATTTGCGCGAAAAGACAAATGCGCGAATGGACATTTGCGCGAACAGACATTTGCGCGACAGGACACATGCGTGAATGGACTTTTGCGCGACGACATTTGCGCGACTTAATGGTCAAAGAGGTTTACTCTGTGGAGTGAACATAACAAAATGCCTAACGCCCGCTTTCACCAGCACTACGTGTCACCTAACTCAATGCCTAATGCCCGCTTTCACCAACACTAAGGGATACCTAACTTAATGCCCAATCTCTGTTTTCACCAACAGTACGTGTCACCTAACTCAATGCCTAATGCCCGCTTTCACCAACACTACGTGTCACCTAACTCAATGCCTAATGCCCGCTTTCACCAACCCTAGGTGACACCTAACAGAATGCCTAGTCATAAACTGTCACTTACGGGATATCTTCCGTGATTGTCTATTATTATGTGTAAGTGTAAACCAAGAAAGTTTAAAACAGTGTTTGAGAATGCCTAATACCTGTTTTCACCAACATTAAGTGACACCTAACTAAATGCCCAATATCTGTTTTCACCAACACTGGGTCACACCTAACAGAACCTTTTTAACCTTATTTTCGTAATCAGCAACCCCGAAAACCATGAAAACGACACCCATGATGAAAAAACCAAAATTTTCCTCGGCGCCATCTTGTATTTTCATTTTAACCTTTTGACCTCATTTTCGTAATCAGCAACCCCAAAACCATGAAAACGACACCCATGACGGAAAGAAATAAAAACTACCTTCAAGTAATAACAGGCGTGATGTTATGTTTACTCCACAGAGTAAACCTCTTTGACCATTAAGTCGCGCAAATGTCCATTCGCGCATGTGTCCTGGCGCGCAAATGTCCAATCGCGCAAAAGTCCATTCGCGCATTTTCTTTTCGCCCAAATGGGTTCGCGCAAGTGTCTTTCGCGTAAAAGTCCCAGATCCGAATTTTTCGTCGGTTGTTTCCTACAAAAATTAATGATGTTTTGAATACGTGGTTACGCTTTGGCGCTTGACCCTTCCACCTTGTACCTATTCAACAAAGATTTTTTTTTACCAACATGAATATTGGTAGCTTACAAAAAAGTATTAGGTATAACCAAGTAAGTCTTTCGTGAAAATATTATTTATCTCTTAATACGACACAAAATTGCCTGGCATTTGTCGATGAAATTACACTTTTTATTCATGCGTATAATATTAAGTCGGTATACCTCCGAGGATAATCCATTGAGACATGTACACTAATGTGTATTTCGTAGAATTACGTGGTTTTGAAGCTAACTTAGTTAGATTATAAATATATTCATTGTCATCTGCCTAGACTGCAGGAGAGCAGCGGTGGCCCAGTGGTGGCGGCCCCGACTAACGAACAGTAAGTCGTGGGTTCGAACTCAGCAGGCGCATTACTTTGTGTAATTTATTTCATAACCAGTCTTAAAAACGGTCAAGGGAAACATCGTGTGAAAACCGGCATGTCCCAGAACCATTCGAAGACATGTGACATCCATCGACCCGCACTGGGCCCGCGTGGTGGATTTTTAGCCCATTCCCTATCATAGTGAGGAGGCCGTATGTCCCAGAAGTGGGAACATTATTGGCTGATGATGCTTATGCTGCCTAGACTTTCTCCATCTATGTTGAGGGTCTGCCTCCCGTTCGACTGGATTCTGCTGAATAACAGAAATATTATATTTCTATTTAGAATGGATTGACCTAAATCATACTCATATTTTTATTCCCATTCCACGATTTTTGACAAGGTCTTATAATAGCTTACAGCTAAGATGTAGAGCACATCTAAAACCATTACGTTTCTATAAATAATTGGCACAGCAACGCAAGCAGATTGCAAATAAAAAGTTGCCTTAATAATAAGTATATCGCTCACTGAATGCAAAAGGGCCACAAATCAAAATGCATCTTTTTTATACGACGGCCAAAACAAAATTTAGAAAAGATTTTTTTCAAATATTTCGTCATTTCTTATGTAATAATAAAACATGTTAGTATGTCTCTAGATGCTTTTTACGTGCTCTATCGATTAAAAATATGAACATTTTCATACCTGCTACTCATGAAGCTAAAAACGCACAAATGTCCCTTTTGCATTCAATATTTCGATCAATGTCATAAAAATTATGTCAAAAATAAAACCTATTTTTAAAATATAAATGGTGTATTATATCTTCTTCGAAATAATAATTATTCTAAAAAGTCTTTAAGTAATGACAGATCCAAACATGTTAGTAAACAGACAATAAAACATTATCTAAAATAAATGACAACATCTACAACAACAAAAAATCTTAACTTCTAATCATTATTAAAGTACCGTTAAAATAATTGAGATCAAATTGTGACTATTACTCTTATCAAAATTAAATATCTCTAAAACTTTAACATTATTAATTTGTAGAATGTCGTTTTATAGGCAAGAATCACGTTAATTAACAAAAAATACTCTAATCACAACCATTAAGCGGTCCAATCAGTCTCTGGAACTTAAATCTTATTATTAAACTTCTACAAATACAATACCTAAATAACTAAATAGCACAAAATATGTATTTAATAATGTCATACAAAGTTATAAAATCACACAAAAAGTTATAAAGGCACTTTCTTTTTTATGAAAATTAAAATCCTTAATCTACGACACTTTCTTTTTAAATTTGTAGAAAAATTATAAATTTTCATAAAAACTTTGGTAATATTTAGGTATAATATTCTTCTCAATAAGCTTAAGTATTCCCTGTTTTTTTGTTTCACTTACTTTAAGTTTATGTTTGTACAATTTTTTTGGCAATGCTATAGTGTTAGACTTCTTTTTTGTCAGGGTGGCTACCGAGGTGAACTCTTCAGTATCATAAGAAATCTTAAAGAAAAACTTTTGTTTATAATCTCGATGCACTTTGATAACTTTTATATCGCCCCATTTTACTTTTTCACCATCTTCGGTAGTGGTAAAATTGCCCACAGCCAGAGATTTTAAGTCTAAAAAATTTTCATGTGTAAGCTCATGAACTACGAAGGGTGTACCTTTCTTCTTCGCAGTTTTGATTAGGGTTATATACTGGTCCGGCACATAAATAGGCGAAGATTTTAAAGCGCTTGAAATATTTCTTTGGATTAAGGAGTGGGCAGCATCTCCTTCATTTTGCGTGTGCCCTTTTATAAGAAATTTATGAGTTATACTTCTTAACATAGGCAACTCATTGATGGCCCATTGGTACATTGATAACATAAATTTATTTTTTTGTTGGCCGCAACAGTTATCACTGTAAAAAACTATGTCGAAATCACAAGAAGCTTTCTCGTTTAAGGACTTCAAGTACATGAGTACACAGGACCCAATTTCATTTACACCTCGAGCTCCTTCACCCTCATGCCAAACGAAGCAGTTTGTATTATTCGTACCAAGTTCAGTGACAGTAAAATTAAGTAAATTCAATTTGGAAATATAAAAAAAGCTAGAGACATCACCTCGTGGACAGGGCATTACCGCCTGTAAATCGTAAACACATACCACAAAATCATCAGCTATTTTATTTTTGTCATTCTCCTTTTCCGCTCTAACTAGAGATTTTTCTTTTAAGTGCAGGTCGTACTTCTCTTGCAAAAGTGTCTTATCTTCCACATTTGCGAAAGCTGTGCAGTCTTCGCACTGGTCCTTCTTGGGTTGCCAAAAAGAAATGTTGAAGTCATTCACGAAGATGTTATAATATAGCTTGTATGAAAGATATTGTTTTCCTTCAGCTTTACACTTTTCAACATAATCTCTATGTAATGCTGCAACAGACAGGCTGCCTTCAATAAACTCGCGTTTACTGCGAGCCCGGCAGTAATGGCTTTCAATCCTGGGGATTGAGTTAATGTGCGCCTTGGCGCCATCCTTTAAAGAAGCATCCAACTTGAATTGGTTACCGTGTTTCCCTCGTTTATCTTGCATTTGGGTTCCCGTTAGTCCAGGTCCCGAAGTCTTCTTCACAACAGTCCTTATAGTTTTATCTGATATACCAAGAGTGTTCATAAAGAATACTTTACAGACTCGGATGCGCTTATTGTCTTTCGGGAAATAATATGCATGGTTGAAGTTTTGGCGAGTGCTACCAACACGGACATATCGATACTTAGGCTCAATTTTCGTCATGTTGTTATAAATAAACTGCCTCTGAAGGTTCAAATCACCACTTTGCCAATAATTATTAAATACGGTTAGTCGTTCTTCAAATGAAAATTCAATTTGACAATTCATTTTGCAACTATCAGGACAAACAGGTCCCATTTTTCTAGCAGCAATTAGTTTTTTAGATTTGGACATAGATGTATATGCCTTTCCACTATTTCTTAGACTCTTGGTTTTGTTTCTCTTCCATGATGCTGGATATGCTTTCCTTTTTCGTGATAATGGCTGAGGGTCCACGCTAGTTGGTTGACTGTCAATGCTAGGTGGCTGAGTATTAACGCTGGATGGATGTGAATCAATATTAGGTGTTTGAGTATCTAAATCGATTGATAAATTATTAGAGCTTAATGGTTGAGGTTCTACATGAGAAGCTCCGGGTGTGGGTGAAATATTAAAATGTGCTGTATTGAGTTTTGGCTGTATATCATCCTCCGAATCAGAAGATTCATCGTTGTAGGGTTGAAAAATGGGATCCTTAACACTGTCATCTGAAGAAAAATCGGCATTTGACGAACTACTTGATGTTGAAGAATCACTAGAGTCTTCGCTTTCAGAGTCACATGAATTACCACTTGAGTCGCTCGGTTCAACGACTTTCCCTGTATTTTTTTTATAAGCTGTTACAGGTTCTATATCAGAGTCTTCTTCCTCAAGAAATGATAAGTCAGGCTGGCTATCTGGTATGGAGTTTGTATCTAAAGAATCATTAGATAGTGGGTTTGGATGAAGCAGTGCTGAAGTATTATGTTCTGGTGCGTCTTGAATGTTCTGGGTCGATAAAGGTTGATCATTATTCTTGAGTGAAGGTCGCCATTTTCAAAATTAATTTTGCTCGGCTATTCATCCTGCAATTAATAATTATTCAAATCATTTAAAAGCCAAAGCAAGCCAAAAATAGTCGTGAATTGTGTTTGAGCATGGGCTCAAAATACAATTCACGATTATTTACATCATTATCACCCTACCACAGACCACAGTCCACTGCTGGACTAATGAAAAAAAAATAAGTATGATTCTAAGTTTATTGATAAAAGCGTTTGATTTAATGCCCATAAAACAGCTGTAGAAAACACAATATAAAACATAAAGATTATTATAAAAATAAAATAAATATCTCATTATCATAAATTATTGTCATACAAAACGGACACATTTCTGAACTTTCTACTCTAGCATTCAAAAAATAATAATCAATCTATGCATAATTCCATGCAAAACGAACGCATTTCAAATATGACACTGTTGTAATAAAAAATAAGTTACTTTTGCACGATGTTTGAATGCAATACAGACGTATTTCAAATAATGGCCCTATTGTATTACAAAATATAATTGTACTTACTTGATGTTTGAATGCAAAACGGACGTTTTCCAAAATATGGCACTTTTGCAGAGAACTATGAACACGAACTGCAGTATTATTTCGCTTTGTGGCCTTTTTGCACGCAACTGACGTGCGTTCACGTCGAATTTCGGGTTGCAACTGACAAAATGGCTGCTTTGCTCTGAAGTTAGCTAACAAAAAGCACCAATACAAAAATGGCAGTCAGTCGGTTTGGGAATAGTGATGCGAAAATGACGGGTGTCTTTTTTTACTAAAATAATTTAGTCGATTTAGACCTCATTTTTGCAATAAAATGATTTTGAGAAATTTTTGATTTGTGCCCCTTTTGCATTCAGTGAGCGATATATACGTTTTTTTTTAATAACTACCGGAGAATGATTGTGAAGGACGGTACGGTTGACATATTATGTTGGGCATGCCACTGTCCAGGCGAACCAATCCGTCACATTATCTCCGGGTGTTCTCGTCTGGCTAACGGAGAGTACTTACATAGACATAACCTTGTAGCCAGGTTTTCCATCAGCCACTTGCTCTCAAATACAAACTTGTGGAATCGGAAGTGCCGTACTATAGGTATGTGCCCGACCCAGCTCTCGAAAATGGCAGTATCACATTGTACTGGGATCAATCTATCATCACTGACAGGAACATTGTACCCTATAAGCCTGATATAGAGGTGGTGGATCGATCAGAGCGGCGCGCAATGATTGTTGACGTAACGGTCCTGCATGATAAGAACCTCTTGAAAGCCGAGAAAGATAAGCAAATCAAGTATCTTGACTTGGATCGCGAGGTTGTCGACATGTGAGATAAGGACTCAGCCATCATTGTGCCTATTGTCGTATCAGCCCATGGCTTAATTGCCAAGAGCCTCGATCAATACCTGAGGAGGCTCTTTTTAGGAAGCTGGATCAAGGGTTTGATACAGAAATACAGAAAGCGGTACTCCTGGACACGGCTCGTATTGTTAGGAGGTTCCTCTCTCTGGAGCCCTGACCGCCGCCGGTAGCTTGGACCCTGTTCCCGATACCGGTGGGCTACAATATTTCTACATTTTTTGTATTAATATAAAATTTAGAATGCATAAAAATAAAAAAGGAGTTAAACGTTTAATCAATCTGATCGTGATCACCAACCACTTGGCAGTTATTGAGCTACGAGCACCATGAATAAATAGATAAATGAGGGCTTCCACGTGGGCAGCATTTTTATTGAGAGTGCTACATTTTTTGTATAGCATTATTGATGTAACATCGCCATTAAATTATACGAAATGATATAGTACTACGCTTCGTGTTTTGTACAATTTATGAGCAAGTTCGTTTCACCTCTTCGAACTGTCTTCAGAAAAAAGGGCTTAAGGCAAAAAAAACCTTAAGATGCTTAACAATAGTTCCTTGACTACCTATACATACAGAGCCTTTTACTCAATTTATTTCAGCAATCAGCCTCGCGCACAAACACTGGAACCTATCACAAAGTAATACAGGGCTCGACCCTCGTGAGCTGTCTAATAAATACGGCTTTAGTGATAATGAAGCTAGACTCATGAGCTATACACGAAAGTATTCGGTACAAGACGCTGGCGGAAAATTTACGAGCACTCATGGGATATGGTATCAATTAGTTTTTTGGTGGATGAGATTGGAAATATAAGAGTAGTAAAATAATAATAAAGCATAGTAAACTATATTTATTTGAATTTAATAATGGCTGATTCATTTAGAGGTACTTTTTTGAATATGGGTTTTTTGACAGAGGAAGCGTAAATCGTGTTAACCTATCATGGTAATTTTGTTCAGTATAGTTTGACATTTCATCAAGGAAGTAATCCTTTCCTCCAGGCACAGCGTCTACAAATTATTCAGCTGTAAAAAAAAACAGATTTCTACGAGGTGGGCGTTACGTGCACTTAGAGCAACTTATGATCAAAAAAATCGGCCTACCGAACGTACGATTTGCTATACCATCGAAGTTTGAATAATAATAGAATAATAAGTAATAAGGAATGTGGGAACAGCCGAATAGGCGGGCAGACGATCTCATTAAATTGTCCGGAAAAGACTGGATAGGTATGACACAATTCCGCCAAAAGTGGAGAGATTTGGAAGAGACCTACACTCACCACTGGTTGGCCAAAGATTGAAGAAGAGAGAGTGAGTACGTAATAGGTGTGATTTTGTGTTCACTTTGCAGTTACCAGAAAGCAACATGAATAACATAGAAGATATCCCTACCTCTTTATGAAAATGACAATCAGATTATATTAACCATTTACAATAAAATGGCAGCTTAACCGATACATATTCTATTACTAACATATAATGGAACCTGAATTGATTGGGATTCTATTCTAAACTGCATCGACACAAATAGCAGTACCTGCTAACACAACAAAACGCATTGTTTAAAACGGACCTGTTATGTCTGAGCTATTTCGGGGTCATCTGTTTCTGATGGACGTTATGGACCGTATTCATTCATAACGTTACCTAGAATGGTATATATCATTATTCCTATTGGCTGGCATATACATTGTCCCACTGCACTGGACAAAGGTCGCCCCATAACCTTCCATTTTATTCTCTGCCCGTTTTTCTCTGGCATATATTAGAGGAACATGATGAATTTTTCGTCAACGCAGCTTTACCTCTTCTTCCATACAAATGCCTCAAAGTTGGCATCTCAGTATTCTTAGCCTTAATGCCTTATTAATTCTTTAAATTCCATTTATAATTAAGGTCACATACCAAAAGAAATACCATCAAAACGAATTGTTATGTTCATGTAGGTATTTTAGACGTGCCTGTTACGTCCAGCGCGATGCTAAGTTCAAACACGACCGTGTTGGAACAGCTGTGCTATACTAAATATGACTCAAGAGTTTATACATCGTGATGTGTGTCGAAGTAACTTTGTTGTGCAGTTCGTAAACAATGGACAGCACGTCATAGTGTTGACGTGTGTTTATAAGGGCTAGATTTCCTTGGCTAATTGAGTCTGTTATGATCAATGATATATACTAACTAATAATAAAAATGCGAAAGTAAGTTTGTTTGTTACCTTTTCACGCCTAAACTACTGAACCGATCGTCCTGAAATTTTGAACATAAAGAAAGAAAGAAAGAAAAAAATGTTTATTTGTCGCAGGGACATGACGTGCATACAAGGAATAAATTAACAATAATCATACAACGCATAACAAATATAATAAATACACAGGACAGAAACAAAGAAAAATAAGTAAAAAATTAACAGCTTGCACGACGTGACTCCGACAAGCAGGTTACCACTCAGCATGATGCTGTACATACGCTCTCAGGTGTCCAAAAACGGACATAGGGTACCTTTCATCCCGAAAAAAAGGATGGTTCCCTAGGAAAACAACAATAACGTTTTTATGATAATAGATGGCGCCACGTGTCTTTCAAATCATGATTGAATTATATTATTACAAGCAGAGTACAGCCAGAATTGATTGTCAAATTCTAAATTAGTGCGAGCGAGGCCGCGTGCAAAAGCTAGTTATAAATAAAATAAAAAGAGGTAGATATCGCACTAGCGCGCACAAATTGTTGCAGACAAATTCAGACAATTGTCGTAATTTAAGTACTTCAGGCGCAATAGCTATCTCTTTCCGTATCATACATAACGCAGTCGTAACAACGCAACGATATTTGAACGCCGCTCAGTATTCACGTAGCGTATATTTCTTTATAATATCAATATCATTGGTTATGATCTAATTTTAGCCTTAAATTCGCTTGGCTTTTGATTACTGTATTCAACATGCTTGACCACTAACACTGTGGTTATTCTTAAGTATAATTATGAGACAATTCAACAATATCCATGGCTTTGTATGTGTTTTTTTTTATCGTGTGCCTAATCTGGTGTCAGAGTTTTTATGCCGCCCATAGGCCTCTGACTTGGCTTTACATGCAGTCAAGAAATATCTCTCAGGCATGGCCGGTTGCCTCACGATATTTCCCTTCACCGAAGCAAATGATAATTATACAATACGCACATGAATTAGAAAAATCAGAAGTGCGTGTCTTGGATTCGAACAAGAGACCTATGACTTGGCAGTCCGACGGTCACACCACAAGCCTATCATTGCTTTCAGTAAATAAAATCCGTTTTCCCAACATATTTTTCGTTGCAATCAAATGATTATTTTTAACCGACTTCAAAAAAAGGAGGAGCTTCTCAAGTCGGTTGTATTTTAAAAATGTTTGTTATCTCATAAGTCGGTCATTTAAGAACCGTTTTAAAATTTATTTCACCATATAAACTGGTTCAGTAGTTTGTTTTTTTCTTCTTCTTGGCCTATTGTTGATATGATGGTCCTTAATAACTTCTAGTTACAATGTACAATTGATTCATTATGACAGAATTTCACCATGTGAGTACTGTGAAAATTCAAAGAGAATGCTTTCTAGAACATAATCCGCGAAGGGCTTGACAGAGGTGTACCTAATAGTACACTCACATTTCGTCAGTTATGGTTAAGTCCCATGTAATGGATCCGAGCCTATTGCCATAAACCGGGCACAAATCCAGACTCCGGGACTGCTACTGAGTAATTCCTGATGGGTAAACCCAATAACACTTAGCCCGACCTGGAAATCAAACCCAGGACCTAATACAGTTTTCCTAATACGTATTTTCCGGTCCAGTCCATTAACAATTTGTAAGTGTAATTAAGAGCCTAACACACTATAAACACTTCCATATCCGGCAAACGTTACATAATATATAGAAATGATACCATTAAGTATTGGAGGCCCATATTACTCGGCGATTTAATCCGACTAATTCTATTGTGGCTCACCTATTATAGAAGCAGTAAATAATATAATGAACTCATTATGTTATGAAATAATGTTTCATATCCTCTTTGAATTATAAATCGCGGTTGATTTGTGGTTCTGTTCTAACGTGCAAATAAGTTTTTCTTTTACTTGATTAGGGAAAGTCCCTGAATATAAAAATCCGGTGTTGCCCCATTTGTATTTTTTTTATGACTGCCTCGTTGCCTCTAGTGATTGTGGTATTGGATTTTTCCACTAGGATTTATTTAGAAGCAACCTGGTGTATTGATTTGTGAACAGTAAATGACAGTAATTTCACCCTCTGTTATGTTAGGTAGTAAAAATGCCTTAAAATGTGTTATGTACCTACGAGTAAGTACTAACAAAAGGCCCTACGCCGAAAACCAAATCATAGTTTCTTTTTTGTATCGATGAAACGTTATTGTGTCGTGTTTTCCTCTTGGTGAAATTAAAAAAAAAATCTAAAAAGTATTCATTTATTTCAATCAAGATATTTACATGCCCGTGACCCAAGGGCTGGCTTTTACCTTGGCCAAAGGCTTAGTATTGCCATACAACGTGGCAACGCCGCCAGTCTCTTGGGTACATTACCAGTTGACTGCGTTGAGGAGGAGTTTTTTGACGCCATTTTTTAATTTTATTAATAAGTTAGTTACTTTAGGTTATTTTAATTTAGATATTTACATTATTTACAAACTACAAATGTATAATCTATAATAGTAATAAAAATATGTACAAGTATCAAAAGGATCAAAGGGTGAATTTTTTGACGGCCTGTAGGCCGTCAAAAAATTCGTCCACATCGCTGTCAACAGGAAAAGTGCCCAGAAGGCTGGCAGCATTGCCACGTTGTATGGCAATGCTGATTCTTTGGCCAAAAAATAGGCCCGCCCTCTGGTCACGTGAAGAGTCGACCAACCGCTTGGCGATTTCCCGAAATACTAGGTGGGCACTCGGACCCCATGGGCCTAGTGTTTCAACCCCAAACGGCTCAAACACGTAACTACCAATTAAATTATTGTATTTGCGCCGTTTGAGGTTTTCAGCACCTGCAGCAGCCGCCCCAGCGCAGCTCACTGTGCTAGGAAGATGGGATGGCGCAAGGGTGTCGACACAAGTTGTATCCCACACCAAAGGCCTACCCAACTTCCAAGGCATTATGGTCATACCATCTGGTCTGTTCCCATCGACGCGTGCCAAGCCAGTCGGTTCTAAGACAGCTGGCACCCCGGCGGTGGCAAGAGCACGACGGATGAGATTATTAATGCTAGCGTGCCGCGCAAGCCGACCTGCACTCTTACTACAAGAAAGCCCATGGTGTCCGAGGCAGTCGACTGCTTCACCACATTGACAGCGATGTGGAGCCCCGCAAGGAGCGCCCAATCGCAAACATGTAGCGAGCCGGAAGGTTGTGTCACCTAACATAGTGCCTATATTAGGTAACGGTAGTGCCCACCCACAGCCAGCAGGCGGGCACGCTCAGCAGTATTGGTAGACGTATTAAGAAGTTTATTCCGTACCAACCTGCAGAGCGGCTCATCCCAACGTCTCTGGGAAAACGGGTTCTCGGGCCGATCCGTATCCGGGCAAGCCACTTTCCAGGCGTCCTCTGCGTCGGACAAGCACAGCACTTCAGAGTCAACCAGGGAGAGAGTTAAAATTTTCCTGGTTAGCTTTTCAGTGCTGTGAACAGAAGACAGAAACGCCGGTAAGCTTACACTATAAATTTTGCGGACGCCGAGGCCACCAAAACGAATTGGCAGGGTGGCTTGCAGCCACGCTCGGTCGTCCAGGGCCACATTAAGAATGGACGTTAAAGTGTTGCGAATAATTTGGTCAATTTTGCCCAAAAGTTGTGGTTTCTTCCAAAGAGGAGAACAACGCAGATAATACATACAATTTGGACCAAAAAGTAAAAAGCTAAAAAATATATTCTGAATTGTTTACATTTATTAAAAAGCAAAATAAAACCACATTTTTTTTAGCTTGTCTCTTTAATCTTTAGGGAAAAATCAGTCGTGATATTATGATTTCATATTCTGTGTATCACACTTTTTTATTTTACAAAGAACCTAACTGAAATGCGTAATAATACAACAAAAAATCAGCAGGTGTGGTTTGCCAAACCTCTAACTAGGTAACCTACCTAATGACGAACTCGTCATTTACAAATTATAAATCAGTGACAAATTAATTTAATACGTATTCCTTATACCTACTTCATATACATATAGGTACCTAAAACAATGCATACAAACAGCTTTGAACTATAATTTTACTATATATTCTTTAGGTACCTACAAATTGTCCATTCAATACATATATAATACATAGTTTAGTGTGTCTTTATGCGTGCGTAAATACTACGTCATCATAATACATCATATAATAGCGACCCGCCCCGGCTTCGCTCGGGTGCAATGTTATGCATATAAACCTTCCTCTTGAATCACTCCATCTACTGCTTTTCTTTTTTTTTTCGGATGAGAAATCATCAAATAACTCGCTGCGCCTGCTCTGGGCTGAGCAGGAGGGAGTATCAGACTTCTACTGACTAAAACACATCCATGTTCCTTCTTTTGCCCTTTGTGTTCCAGGGCCGCGGTATCTCTTTCGAACACTCCCGCAATCCTGGCAGGCATCGGTCCTTTCGGACCCCTTCCTGCTTGCTGACATCTCTTTGAGGCGCTCGTGGAACACGAACGCGCCGTCGACACGGCCCGTCGCGCGTCTTCATAAGACGGACGGACGGCGAGTTAGCCCATTACTCACCGTCCACAGGCCCGCGCTTACGACGGCCGGGAGCCACCACGTGGCCTCCGACGCCCAGGGCGTCTTCCGCACCCATCTATTGCTGAAAACTGCACTAAAATCCGTTGCGTAGTTTAAAAGATTAAAGCGTACAAACAGCGGGAGCGACTTTGTTTTATACTATGTACAGATAACGGAAACAGCTTGCCAATTGATTATATTATTTATTGCTAGTAAACAATCTGACATTCGTTCATAAAAGTAAGAATGGAAGCTTACCATACAAGAGATAAGTCGGTAAATGTGCAGACTCTACCGAAATTCGGCCGTGATGATTTCACTAGAAAATATTCCAAAAGAATACTTATGTCAAAAACCGGCCAAGTGCGAGTCGCACGCACTCGAGGGTTCCGTACCATGATCTAAAAAAAAACACGTTTGTAAATATTTATTTTATATTGTTTTTAGTATTTGTTGTTATAGCGGTAACAGAAATACATCATCTGTGAAAATGTCAACTGTCTAGCTATCACGATTCATGAGATCAGTCTGGTGACAGACAGACGAAAAGAGGAGATTAACAGGGTTCCGTTTTTACCCCTTGGGTACGGTACCCTAAAAAGATTACGGCGGGAAAAGGCTAGGCCGATAATGAGCCCTTGGGAGAAATTTCGTACAATATTTCCAAGACTGATCAAAGAAAACATCTATTAATTTACATATCTTGGCGAGTTGAGGAAAACATAGATAAAGTGCCCCAGATAGAAATAACAATAATGTTCAGTTTTTCTATCGCAACAAATATGATAACAATCTATTTATTGCCTTCCAACTTGGGGAACGACATATCTGAAGTAAGAATATTACATATTTCTACGTTTTTCATATCAGGTCATCCCCTAGTTCAGTCAAAATATGATTCTGTGAGCGCAAAACTTTTCCAAATAATACGAATGAAACCAAGTTTCATTATCTTCGGTGGTTTTATTGTAAAAGTAACTCTATTTCAATATGCAAGAAGTATTCTTATAAAAGCATAGCTAGCGCATCTAGTCTTATACATAATTATGTCTGAAAATTGTACCTAAGTAATAATATCGGTAATAATTTCATTGAACTTTACGAAAGTTAGTTTTTTAGGATTGCAAATGTCTAATAAAAAAAACACTGGCTGACAAGGCTGTCATTTGAAGAAATTGTAGATTTTTGACAGTCGTTACAGGTAGTCCGAAAGTCTCCAACCAGTCATAGCAAGGAGTATCGTAGTACCTAGAACTAACTGGGTTGTGGATGTCAGATAGGCAGTCGCTCCATGTAAAATACTGGTATTCAGCTGCATCTGATTACACTGAAGCCGACCCTATCATAGTTGGAAAAAGATGATATGTCTAATAAAATTCCTCAGTTGTATACTCTCGTACACAACTGAGGAATTTTTGTCATCACATCGTTTTTGTTACAAACGATTTTTTTTACGTTCAATATAATACAAAGTCAGGAGTTACAAGTCATGGATGGCAGCATAGCTTTGATCTAACTTAATATAACTTCATTTTACACTTGCGGCAACCAAAAAACTGCTTGTGCCGTTTTTCAGAAACGAGAAATCTTTACCCTAATTATTACAAAGACAGTAAGTTTTTTTGTTTTTCATTTAATTCTTCGTTTGTCATGCCTTCACTACTAAACGACAGAACAGAGATCGATGAAATTTAGCCTAAAAATAGAGCATGAACAGGGTTAGGAGATAATCCCCCGTGGGATATTTTCTGACCTGCTCTCGAGGGAACCACGAGGGCAGCGGCTAGATTGCGATAAAATTTTAAAAATTACACGTATGATCTGTCATTCTAGTCACCGAAAATGTTAATAATAGTTTCACGTTTATCTGCAAAAATTCTGAAACCTCATTATTCACTGTAATTGATGTACGTATATTTAAAGTTTCCAATGCCGCGTTTATTTATGTACGAAAGCTATTTCTATTAATTTTCCTACAATTCTTTTAAAGATAAACTTGTAGGTCAAAATAATGAGTTCAAGGTGTAAGGTGTAATAATACCATTCACGAAGCGAAAGATTCTTATTCTCCCCGGGAACCTTTTAGTTGCGGAGTTATTGGGGGTCAAACTTCCGACTTTCAAAAGAAAAAAAAAATGACCTCGTACTAATCAAAGTATCTATGTATTAGCACAATTTTTTGAGTGTGTTACATTGAGTCCTACCGTCAAACGTTACTTTTCACCCCAAAAACAAATGTCGTTTCCCAGCAATATACTTTATTTAACGTATAGAATGGTTGGTTGACTGCTTCGTGAAGGGTTCGTATCCAGGTTGTATACGTGTTTTCCATTATAGGCGACAAATGTCTCGTTTTCTAGTCTATAAAGACATCACCAGACTTAGCCATCATTTTCATAACCGGTCGGTGCAGCGTGTCTTCATCTCCCGGACATACTTGTATTTTAGTCGTCATCTCGGTAGAAACCCCCTTTCTAGCCATATCATCTTTCACACAGTCCATCCATCATTTCTTTGATCTCCCTCTACCCTCATACCCATCCAAATGCACAATATGCATCAATTTCCCAAAACTTTCAGTGCAACTTTTAAACTTCAACTAAGTACATTGTAGAAAGTTTTTACTTAAAGTATCTTCGGACTACTTACGAGTTTGGAACGAAACCATTATTACTTGCAGAGTATAAAAGGTACCTCTCTTGCAGACTTAAGATGTGGGTAGATACACATCTACATACACCCACTAGTTCAGTCAAGTCGAATATTTATCTAGTCTAGATAAATATTGCACTTCGTTAGCTAACCGAGTGAGCGAACAACTAATTGAGTTGAGAGTAAAGATTTAGATAAATTGTTGCAGCAATCTTGATGGATACTGCACACTCTGCTTAATAATTTTAGTTAGGGTAATTTTGCAAGCCTGTTTTTTTTTCGGATGGGAAATCATCGAATAACTCCTCCCACTCTGGGCTGAGCAGGAGGGAGTGTCAGACTTTTACTGACTAAAACCCATCCATGTTCCTTCTTTTGCCCTTTGTGTTCCAGGGCCGCGGCACCTCTTTCGAACAGTCCCGCAACCCTGGCAGGCATCGGTCCTTTCGGACACCTTCCTGTTTTCTGTAATTTTGCAAGCCTTACAATACGTTTTTGTTGATTTACAGTGGTGTTTGATCTTAGCCGATACGGTAACGATAGCAGAATTGAACTCACGGATTCTCGCCTAATTTTAGTAGTGATCTTACATACATATTTAGATCAAACCCAATTATTTGAGAGTCTGGAGGAGTCTGCATTTATACCGGATGATAGCAATAGGCTTGACCCCAATTACATGGGACTCATACATAGCTGGCGAATTGTACTGTACTATACAAGATACGCTTATGAAACACACACCTACCGCCGTCTACACCTGGTGAAATGCGGGTATACTATTAGGTACAGCTCTGCCTAACCCTTCGGGATTATAGACGTGATGTCATATTATGTTACAGATACACCTCTGTCTATCTCTTCAGTGGTTATAGGCACGGAATAATGTTTTAGTATGACATTCGTTTTGACTACATCGAGGATATGATGAGACACTAAGAAAGATTTTCACCGTTTCCCTAAAATCTTTCGTGTACAGAAATCCACCTTGAATTTTAATTTGTCTGAATAAACTTTTCATCAGCAACAAACGTCTCTCAAGTTTCAACACAAGACAAAGGTTAACACTGGACTGATTGATGTCTGTAATCATCTTCTTGAACTGTTGATCAACCAATTTAGATCAATCAATCAATTGCGAAGTGTTCTTAATTTTAGTTCGAATAAAAGAACAAAGTTTTGGAGCCGATCATTTTCTTGACGAGTCTAATTTTAGGCCTTGAATAATTTTAAAATAGTTGAAGCCACTTTGTGAAGGAGCTCGTCAGTTGTCACAACTACTTCTGACACCTAAAGCCATAGCGATGTACCGGCTTGATGGGTATAGTATTACCACTTTAATTATGCAGTTCCAGGTAGTGCTGCTTGTCAAGCAAGACTGCATCGATATGTCAAAATTTGGTCATTTATTTTAGTTCTCTATTTCGCGCATATCTTTGGAGCATTGGACAAAACTCCATGTACGAGTAGTACATGTTTCCATTGTTGTGTATTTGTTTTCATTGTTGTGTTGTTTGTTTTGTTCGTTTTATATTATTAAAAAAAAAAATGGATAGTTATAAATGTAATTTATCTGAAATAAAATTTATTGAATTGAATTGAATTTCCCGCCTGGATAAGTTGGTTGAGCTGTTTATGGGATATGAGAGCTGATGTAAAGTTTACATGGTGTTGCCCCCACATAAAAATACACATAGTATGATAGTAGATAGTGAACTTTAAAAAACTAAAAGGATTCTAATAAATAATCAGAACAGAGGTCTTGCGATTATTGGAAAGACAAGGGTTTAAACCAATATGGCGGGTGCAATGATGTGCAGACTGATTTTACAGGCAACACGTGGCCGTGGGGGGAAAACTCTGATGTTATTTTTAACTGAGTGTTGGGGGAGAAGATATGAATTAAATTCACATTGCACTTGGGAAATTAATGTTCTGAGTAAAATGCCAAGGAAATGACTCCTCCATCAAAGTTACTGCCTTTTTTATTAAGTTGATATGACCTTCAAGTTTGATTGTCATGCTCCAGTTGTGATGCTGGTGGTCGCGCCTAAATAAAACTGCTTTTCGAAATGAAGACTGTATACTGACTGTGTGGGTTACAAATAAAAATGGCTCGGTGGCATGGTGTTTGCTGGCGGTAAATGACGGCGAGAGAGTGTCCCTCGGTATGGTCGAGGGCCTAGTGTTAGGTGGAGCGTTAAGATGACATAGGATCGTAGGACACGATCCCACTGGCCGGTGCGATGTGATGGTTCGGAACAAGCTAACTCACGAAAGAATAATTATTATTATGTCGTATAATTATTGATGAATGAATAATTATTTATACGTAGTGGTGAGATGACGCGACGTACGTACCAGTCTACCCACACTACAGCGTGCTTTCTACAGAGCCCTGATGGTGACAGCTAGGTGCCAGGACGACAGTCAGTGTCTAATCGCGGCGGAGTTGAGACCTCTTGGAAACCGATTCATTGTGCCCCATATTATTGTGTTAAGTTGTTCAAGGCTCAAGTAATTCGTTAGTTTTGCCAGCAACAGTGTACCGCTCTCAGTGTCTTTTCATAGCACGAAACCCAACGTCTGCCCACATGATGTAGAAGACCTAGCGGAATAACTCCTGACATCTCTGAATCTAAATTATCATCGAATTTTTTTGTGTTGTTTTTGGAAACAAAGTATAGGAAAACGAAACTTTTCCGTACGGTTCTGCCAAATCTCAAAAGAAAATGCGGAAATAATACGTGTCAGTAGTGCAATTCATTTACCCGATTTAAATAATCCCGCAATCCTTTTACAAATCTTCCTACAAACTCCAGTCTTCGGACTCATTCCGAAGAACCCGGAAAATTCCCCAAGGTCAAGAGCTGTTTATCATAATTATAGTTAATTTATTATTATTACCTATCGGCTCAATGTAGTTATTAATATAACTGGTGCGACTAGATTGATCTCGAGAGTAGGGAGACAGATGCGTAACGTCTGTCGGATACGGAAATAGATACTTTAGCGTGACTAAATAATTACAGCCGCTCAGGTCGAACGTAAGGTTAAGCCGCGCTTGCCTAGGTTGGCCTATGGATGGGTGAACGCCCATTACATACCAAGTTTCCTCCGTGCCTCGCAGAGCACGTTAAGCCGTTGGTCCCGGCTGTCATTTGTAGATCTTTGTCAGTCGTTACAGAAGTCAGTGGTCCGAGAGTCTGACAACCAGTCTTACCAAGGGTTATCGTATTACCCAGTACTAACTGGGTTGTGGAGGTCAGATAGGCAGTCGCTCCATGTAAAATACAGGTGAATACCTGTAGCCGCATCCGGTTAAATTGGAAGTCAACATAGTTTTGAAAAGGCTAGGCAGATGAGTGACAGATGTTATAGTCAACACAAGTGATCGTAGCAACTAGATTTTCTCAGATTCCATTTCAGTATCCATCGAAAGCGATCGTTGATTTATTTCATCCAGGACATTAAGATAACGTGACATTTACAAATACTAGAGAAAATATTTTTTTTATTGTCATTTTATTGAATAAACTGGGTGTGGACCCCAATCTCAATCAAAATCAAATACTCAAAACTCTCACTAACTGACAGTTTTGACTCTTGAAAACAAGTCAAATATTTTACAAATTAAATAACCAATGAATTAGGTAATCATCTTGTATTTCGGGATATTGCCAAGCGCTTGGTCGACTCTTCACGTGACCAGAGGGCTGGCCTATTTTTTGGCCAAAGAATCAGCGCTGATATTCAATGTGGCAATGCTGATTTGTGCCAGCCTTCTGGGGAGTTTTCCGATTGACAACGATGTGGACGAATTTTTTGACGCCCTGTAATTCTTTTTCCATTTTTCTATTTGTACATTATTTTATTATTATTTTAGATCTATTTGTAGTTTGTAAATAATGTACAGACGCCAACACATCAACCTACCCGAAACTGACAAATTTTTCTAATCAATCTTGAACGTAATACTTTAGTGACAAAGTTGAAAATCTATTAAGAGCATTAACTCTTACGGCATTTCATACAAACTTTGAACTCATTTGTATTCAAAATGACTGAACCGATTTTAATGAAACTTCATACGCATAAGCAGGATACATAAGTCTAAAAAGTTGACGGAGAACATTAGGTAAACAATTAATTTATCAATGTTTCCTACGTCCCTATAACATACAAATCATAGTCCACATAAATTAATTTTGATGAAAACAATAGAAAACTCGCAATAATCAGCCGTAAACAATTTACATATCAGGTTTTTTTCACGACTTCACAAAGCAAATAATAATAACTCATGGTGATGAAATGCGTAGACACACGGAGACACATAAAGCTATACCGTTCCAGTATAACATGGCCTCGCTTTGTATAGATTTCCAGTACAATGAGAGATCCACATAAACTGGTTTTGTATAGCTTAATTGGTCGTCGAGCGTACGGCAATAATACACGGTTGAAATTCGCCGTGTATTTTAGGGACTATGAATGTGAATAATTATCGTGATTTATGAAATCTAAATGTGTATTTCCAGTGTAGTCTACGAATAGATTTTCGAAGAGATTTTTTAGATTTTCCTGATTTTTCGAAATTGAAGATATCGTGAATTGTGGATGGATTGAGTAAGTTCGGTGACATTTTGATAGCGTGGACCAAAAAGTAGATGAACTACATGATATCTTCAAGCCACAACTACCTGGTCTCATGGACGTCATTAGAACGGGGTTTTGACGGCACGTTTAGCACAGTCGCTGAGCGATTGGCTGCTGCTCTGCGTGTCGTGGGTTCGATTCCCGGACGGAACAAATGAATGATGGCCTCCATAATAAACCCAAAATTACTGATTGTCCGAGTAATTGGAAGTGGCTCGCTTCCTATAGATCCAGATCCGGTCAAACACCAATACATTAGTTTCCCAATAAACATCCTCGTCTTGTTTACAAACAATTTCCAACAACTATTCTAAACAAATTAATTGCTGTTCCTAGTGTTGTGTTGTCGTGTCTAGTATTCTTCTTTATTAATTCCTTGGCTATCTGCCAGGGTTTGGGATGGAGCAGCGAAGTCTGGTCAAGTCTAGATTTGCCTAAATTTCGAGGAAGCAAATAGCATGAGAGTAATACTTCGCTCTAATGTAACAGCTTTTTTTTGGGACTTAGAAATCATTCCGAGTTTTTAAAGGGGGAGGATCCACCTCATCATCATCCTAGCCTAGCCTTTCCCCAACTATTTTGGGGTCGGCTTCCAGTCTAACCAGATGCAGCTGAATACCAGTATTTTACATGGAGCGACAATATCTGACCTCCACAACCCAGTTAGTACTGGGTAATACGATACCACTTGGTAAGACTAGTTGTCAGACTTTTTGGATCACTGACTACCTGTAAAGACTGTCAAAGATGTACAAATGACAGCCGGGACCAACGGCTTAACGTGCTTTCCGAGGCACGGAGGAAACTTGGTATGTAATGGGCGGTCACCCATCCACATACCAACCTAGGCAAGCACGGCTTAACCTAAAAATTGACCCGAGCGGCTTGTATTATTTTGTCACAAGCTAACTTAACTATTGATTTAAAATCTTGTAACAAATCTGATAACGTGATCGGTGGAGACAAACCCATTTGTACGCACATATGCTAGTATACATTTATGATTTGCGAAAAACTCAGAACAACTTGCCTTGCCTATGGCAAACTTTTTATACGCACATATCTGTTCATGGCATGTGTGGGGAACAAAACATCCTTTGATGTTTTGTTCCGCCCCGTAGGACGCAAAAATGTTTTCATGTTGTTTAGAATTTTGTACCTACAGGTATACTGGCTGTGCTCAGGGGGCCTAAAAAGGCTGCTTTATCAGAAAAAGTTAAAAATTTAAAATTCTTAAAACGGTCTTTATGGTTATGACCACAAAGTCCATTTTAAGAGTTTTATATTTTTAACGTGATTCGTATTATGATTCTGATAAAGCAGCCTTTTTAGGCCCCCAGGACGGTTTAGCGAATTTAATTGAAATTAACATACTGAATTGAAATTTATTAGAAATTTACATAAGTATTTCGGCGACCCGTTCCATCGTTAAAAGGTGTTGTAGCTGAAGTGACCATCGATGAACGATGTTTTCGGCGAATAGTTATATCGGAGATGGATTTATTCGTGTAACCAACCGTCGACTAACAGTGATTTCGGCGAACCGTACCGTCGGCGAAGGGTGATTCGCTATACCGTTCGGAGCTCAAATGCGAAACTAACTTTGAATCGAGTTTGTGTAAAATTATACATACGTTATTCTTGGAACCAACCGTCGACCAACAGTGATTTCGGCGAACCGTACCGTCGGAAATAATCTGGTATTTCCTATTGAGCAACACATTGATAAGTATGAATAATAAGTATGCCTATCGCTGTTTCTCGGAATAATTGTAACCGTATAATAAACAAGTAGGTACACACACCTACATCTACTTGTAACTAACACATTCATACAGATAAGTTAAGTTATCAATTTATAGTTCACTAGCTGTTGCCCGCGGCTTCGCTCGCATTTTGGTCGGAATTTATCCCACAGGCACGTTGTAATTACAGCCTATGGCACTCGGGGATAATGTAGCTTCCTATTAGTAAAAGAATTGTCAAAATCGGTCCAAAAGATCCAGAGATTACCCCTACAACCTCACAAACTTTACCTATTTATAATATTAGTAAAGATAGTGTGCAAAAATGAGAACTAAATAGATATAATTATAGGCGATATTGTACCTACCAAACATGGCCAAGGATCCCACAAGACGAGAGGCAAAAAATACACTTATTTTGGAAATTCAGGAATTCATACGTATTATAATTTTATACAACACTAATAAAAAATAACATAATATCACGCATGAAATCCCCGGGGGGTTAGACTGCGGTGTACCTAATAGTGCATCACAGTTCGTCAGTTATGTTTAAGTCCCATGTAATAGAGGGCGAGCCTATTGCCATCAAAATCCGGACTTTGTGGCTACTACTGAGAAATTCCTGAAGGAAAACCCAATAACACTTTGCCCGACCTGGGAATCGAACCCAGGACCTCATGCTCAGCAGTCACGCTTACGACCACTAGACCAACGATGCAGTTAAAAAAACAACATCCCAGGAATTCTATTATTGTTGACCAATTCTTAAGAGAAATCGAAATCGCGTCTAAACTGTGTTACTGAAATAAAAACGCGTCGGCGATCCGTTCCCACGTCTTTTACGTTAAAAATAGTCGCAAGTTCGAGCGATGCTTTTTTGATGTTTGAAAGTTCATAATATATCTATCAGAATATCTTTATTATGTTTTTTTTTTATATTCAAATATCATCAGCTGCATAGCGTTTTCCCAAATTTATTGGGGTCGGCTTCCAGTCTTACCGGATGCAGCTAAATAGTAAGTATTTTACATGGAGCGACTGCATACGAGTATCTGCCCTCCACAACCCAGTTAGTACTGGGTAATACGGTACCCCTTGGTAAGACTGGTTGTCAGAGTTTCAGGCCACCGACTACCTGTAACGACTGTCAAAGATCTACAAATTATAGCCGGGACCAACGGCTTAACGTAAGTTCCGAGGCACGGAGGAAACTCGGTGTGTAATGAGTGGTCGACCTTGGCAAGCGCGGCTTTCCTTGAAGATCGACCCGTGCGGCTGTGGTTACCTCATTTATCAAACAATGCATCAATTTATTGTTAAGTCACTGTCCACCGTGGTCCAGTGGTGGCGGCCACGACTTACGAACAGTAAGTCGTGGGTTCGAACCCCGGACGCGCATTACTTTATGTAATTTATTTCATCACCACTGCTCTCAAAAACGGTGAAGGAAACATCGTGAGGAAACCGGCATGTCCTAGAACCAACATTCGAAGACATGTGACATCTACCAACCCGCACTGGGCCCGCGTGGTGGATTATAGCCCATTGCCTCTCATAGAGAGGAGGCCGTGTGGCCCAGCTGTGGGAACATTATAGGCTGATTATACTAAGTCACTGTCTTGCCCTTAATCTAATTTATTTGGAGTCGGCGCAGCATGTCTTCTTCTTCCATTCCGTACTTTTCTATATGTATTAGTCGGCATTTCGGGAGTCAACCCCTTTCTAGCAATATCATCTTTAATAAGTCTGTTCATAAAATTATTACAGTCTTTTGCAGAAAGGTGCAAGTTTATTCTTATTGTCTAGGTCATGATAGTTCTTTACATTAACCTTACTCCATATTAACTTATTTTCGCTTTATCACCATACTTAACCAGGAAAATGACGCTTGCATTTTGTAGTACTTTATACGTCCATGCGGTTAAACGTTTGCAAAATAATCATGAAAGTAACTTTATAAACAAATGCTTAGGTATCACAAATTGTATAGGCAGATCGAACGAGGCTGTTTTTCTCAGTTGGTCAGTCATATACTGCATAATTATACATTACTATCTGTAGAAATAACAATTTAATGATGTACTTTGTCCGACGCAAAAACATCAACTCTAAAATCATATTCGCCAAACTTTGTTCACCTCTTCTCATTAATAAACAACCTACACAAAATGTGAAAATGACTAGTGAATTGTGTAAACTTGTTGAGTCAATATTATTTACATTACAACAATAAATAAATCTTACTATACCCACTCGTATTACCCATGAAAAGACCACAAATAATAATAAAAAAAAACCTCTTTTATATCTAATCCGGTTTCTACACATGCTTTATAATACATTAACAAAGCATTAAAAAAAACAGTAACTGTTCGAAATATAAAATTACAGGAGAACAGTTTTCCCGCGCACTACTGTTTGTTTTTCTTTCATTCATGCCATACCGTCAGTTCACATCGGTCCGTCGCGAGGGGAGGTCGCGCGCTTTCCCACGAATTTTCTTACGGAACTTCGTGAGTTTGAAAAGTGTTTTTCTTGTCAGTTCTTAGTGAAATTAGTTCAGTGTTGTGTTTGTTATAATGTTTTTGGTTCTGTTTTAATAGTTTTGGTTTAGTTATGCATATTACTATGGCGGATACGGACGAAGAAAATATTGAGGGTAAGTTTGACAGTACTGTTTTACAACAGATTTATGAATCCTTTCTTTAAAATTCGAATCTCGAGGAGGAACAATGGTGACAGTAATTAATAGGAAAGAAGAAGAAAGTTTGGTTTATTTTTGGCCAGTATTTTTTTCTTTTAATAAAGTAAGTTGCGTCAGAAAAGAGACACTTTTAGAATACCGTTGAATAATTAATTACAGTCTGACGTATGCCGCTTTAATGCATAATCAATGTTGATTAATGCCTATAGTTTCTTGACCTGCCGAAGACAAACAATATAATGATCTTTGTTTTTTTTTATCTACTCATAGAACTGTTTTTATTTCTACAGACATTATGGACATTACATAAAGTCCTTTTCTAAAACAACTACTTAAACATACTTTTCATATGATGTAATTTATCACAGACGAAACACATAAAATCTTTATGCAATTTTTTACTTATATCAGAACAAAAAAGCATTTAAAGTTAACCTATTGAACTTGGGACTCTTGTTCATTCAGACATTACTTGCATACAATATTACATAATGCATAAACACAAGTACTCGAGGTTGCATAATGTAAACAGAACAACAATATATTTATTTTCCTTAGCGTTAGTAGGATGATAATTTACGCACCTACTAATAAGTTACACTTCTTGAATAGATAGTGCCTTATATGAAAAATAAGTAGAATTTAGATTTTTTGTAATTTTACTGAAACGACTAACCCTGGTATCCATAGTCAAGTTAAATTTATTACTTAAGTTTAAGTTATTACTTATGCAACCATTTTATTGCAATAGACAAGAATTTGAACGAAGTAAGAACCGTCAAAAAAGGAAAGCTAAGAATTCTAACTTTTGACAGTTCTGACTTGAAGCAACTTAACTACAGAATAAAAATCGTATCTTTAGTTATTACTTTTACAGTTACACTGGGTCGTCTTAGGGTTCGTAGTTTTTGCTTACGTTATGTAAGTACCTGGATATTTTCTGTTCATGAGACCAAAGGGACGCAGTGTGATTTTAATTTCAATACTCCTGAGATTTTTATAACTTTCATTTCCACAATTAATCATTCATTCTCTGATGAAAGTCACTCGGTGCCACCTGCTTTTCATTTCCTTTGATTCTTACACAAAAAAAAAATAAACGAAAAAGTGACTTGGTACACAAATTAATAATAATCTAAATTCGGAAGTCTGTGCAAACAAAGATCGTCGAGATAAAATCAAGATCAAAATCTGGTATCAATGGTAACAATTAATTTCGGGAGACGGTGGCAAAGGTATCACTTTTTACGAGAAATTTTTATTTGAGTAAAATGTGATTAAAATCTGGTAACAACTTGTTTTTATAAGAAGTCGTCAAGTTTTAATTTGTGACAAAAAAACAGAAACGTGCATAAAAACAGAAACAATTTAAAGAAAATGGGAACACCAAAGTACGTTTATAGTATGAATATCATATTTCTAATGGGCACTTACTTCGTTGAGTGGTAATAAAAGTAATTATTACTAATTTAGCACGGTAATAACGAGTCTACGACTAAATAAGTACCTAGCTTCATGTTTTTATTCTCCTGTGGATCTTTCTTCAGGGCACGTGTAGGTACAGTCTATAACTAAAATTGATAAACACTGGGTCAGCAGACTGACCAACGCTTCGTTTTGAATTTCTACAATGACTTCAACAAGATTGAGGAAACAAAAAAAAAAAAAAAAAAAAAGATTGAGGAACATTTTTCGGTAGGATATGTTAATATGTAGATTGTAGATAATTAATGGGTCAATGCCACTAAAAGCACCAACAATGAAATGCTGAAAAACAGTTGATAATTTTGTGACAATTTTAATGTCCTCTAAAAATAAAAGCGTCCAATGAGTTTTATTGCTGACCGACTAATATTATTCAGAGAAAATGCCCGTTTCTGGGATCCTACTTAAATCTATTCAATCTTGTATCGATACTAAGGATAATAATTTTGTATAGAAAATTCGGAAAATGTCGTCAAATAATATGGAAACCATACATAAGTACAAAATCTAGATCACGAACTTTTTGGCTTTCCACCAGTCTGATCGATTTCCAAGGGGTATTAGATAGATAGATAAATTGTAGAGCATAGGTACTTTACACCAAAATTGCTATATACGCCAATAACGCGTTTGTTTTTTCAAAAGTCTTCTTTGTATCGCTGGTACGACAATTTTTATATTTTTTAGTCCAGGACTTCGCCAATTCCACCGCATCGTCGGTGGCAGCGCAGAGGTCACTTCGGCAGCATGTTTTTGGGCTAAGAGGGCAGGTTAGGAGGTGGAGGTCTACCTCCTAAAAAACCTTTAATAGTAGATATATGTAAAGAACATTTCAATGACTTGTCATTGAAGATATTGTTCTCACAAAATCTACTAACCCATCCAGCATAATTTCTTATTTCAATGAATGTAGCATTTTTCTCCAACATACCAGAAATAATTTATGTACATAATTATGTCTCGAACACTTTTCTTCATACTGTCCGAATATAAGGCCACGTTAATTATTTACATTATCGATTGTTTCAAGGCTAAGGTGAAATATTTGGTTACGAGTACAACGAGGAACTAAGGAAGCGTCAAAATTAATTTTTGATATAAGAGGGTAGACGTGAATAAAACAGGTGAGTCGGAGGCTAACAATAGGTGTTTCTACCCTCTTTGAGGGCGTCAAAAGGTAGTGGATTATTTAGGATTTGACAGCTGACTGAGGTCAGAAGAAAAGGTACTTGTCACGCATAGTGAATTGTAGATTATGATGCCGTTGATTTCTAGAAAACTAGAGCGGTTTCGCTCGCGTTTTGGTCGGAAATTATCCCACAAGCACGTTGTAAATATAGCCTATGGCACTCGGGGATAATGTAGCTTCCTATCAGTGTAAGAATTTTCAAAATCTGTTTAGCAGATCCAAAGATTACCCCCACAACCTCACAAACACACAAACATTACCTCTTTATAATATTGGTATACATGAATAGGCAAGTATTCAAATCTGTCGAATTGAAACACAACATCACACCTATAATCCCGGAGGGGATAGGCAGAGGGTTGCGGGACTTTTCGAAAGAGATACCGCGGCCCTGGAACACAAAGGGCAAAAGTAGGAACATGGATAGGTTTTAGTCAGTACAAGTCTGACACTCCATTCCGCTCCACCCAGAGCGGGTCATTTGATGATTTCCCATCCGAAAAAAAATAAAAATAATGGATTAGGCAGAGGTATAACTAATAGTATATTTCGCCAGTTATGTTTAAGTCCCATGTAAAAGGGGGCGAGCCTATTGCCATCAACCGAGCACAGATCCAGACTCTGTGGCTACTGAGAAATTCCTTGATTAATTTGTCTAATATCGTATAGATAATTAAACAGGTACTTATATCATTCAAGGAAAGGGAAAGAAGTCTTTTTTTTATTGTATAAAAATAATATCAATCAAGTGTAGAAAAGTCCATAAACTGCGGTAAGCCTTTGTTGATTTAACAGCCTTTTTAACTAGTCCACAGTTTATTCTATTATTAAGAGCCTGTTGTGTCCCACTGCTGGACAAAGACCTCCCTTCCTTTTTTCCATTGTTCTCTCTCTACAGCTATTTCAGCCCAATCCTTTAAGTAGCAGTCCAGCTCATCACGTCATCTCCTTCTGGGCCTGCCGCGTCGCCGATTCCTGTTGTTCGGAACCCAATCCTTAGATATTTTCGCCCACAGTAAAAAGTGGAAAATTATTTTCATTTATAAAAAAAAGCTATCCAAGTTGTGTTGCTTTTAAACTGAGAAGGTATGCGAAAATTTATGGTAACCCACCTAAAACATTTTAATAACTCATTGCACATTCTGTCACGCAAATTGCGCGGGAAAATATACAGCAGTCCGCCATGATGAATTTTTAACGAACCATAAAAATGTAAAGTTGTGGACTGCACTGAAATGAACACTATGTTTTAATTTGTAAATGGAACATCTTTTGATGATAATACGTGTATATTCCAATGAAATTGTGCAGATTGTCTTGTAGCTGAATTCATATATTTTATTCTTAGACCAGCAAATTAAAAAAAATCTCTGAAGCCTGTTTTCATAGTTTCGGGTAGGTAGAGTGTAAATAGTTTTTTTAATCTAGAATTTCTCAGTAGTAGTACAACTTCTTGTCCGGTTGATGGCAACAGGGTCGCCATGAGGTTTAAATTCCATGTGATATTACATGGGACTTAAACGTGTCCTGATAAACACCTCTACCAAACCTTTAAAGTAACCAGGCGTGATGTAATGAAAATAAAAGACTTACAGTATCCGTCTGCTTGTCTCCTGCATAATTTCTAAGAACCGTCTAAGAGATGTATAATTATGTAAATGTTTCTCTCTAATTCCTTGTACACCAGTCACCAAGCCATGCGTCACTCCTTTGCATTTATGATACGACTTGCTGACATGGTAACATGTTGTTCCTAAACTGAATAACGTGGAAAAGAGAACGTGGAAAAGAGATTTGGGGTGGGCCGCAGCATGTTTTCTTCTTCCATATTTCTTTTTATTCGTCATCATATCAGACACCTCCTTTCTAGCCATATCATCCTTTACACAGTCCATCCATCGTTTCTTTGGTCTACCTCTACTCTTAGACCCATCCACATTTTCCTTATTTCTCCGCATCACATACCCATACCAAAGAAGAAAAAAAAATAGTCAAAATAGGGGTGAGGAAAACTAATTGAATGAGACTCTTAGTCAACCGGGATAGAAATTGGCAGAAAACGTTTGTAAAGATAAACTGTGTCTGGCGTAATGCTTATTTTATAGATACAAAGGTACTATTTTAATCGTGAATGCCTGAACAATTAGGCGCCAGTGTTTTGACTGTTGTGATGTAAACTAACACAATAACTTTACACTATCTCCGAGAAACTTGAGTTTTTCCAAGCAGTAAGTATTTAAAGCAAAATCTTCAAAACTCAGGCTTATTGACCTGTCAAAATCTTACTTGTTTTGACAAGCGTGAAACGTCCAAACATTTTCTAGATTTTACTGCTCATTGCTTTTCTAAAGGTTCCTATTTTTCAAAGGTCGGTCTGGTCTTTAATGTTACTAACTTTTTGAAGACTTTTTCTGACAGATAAGATACTTTTTTAGGTATTAGAAGATAAGGCTAAGCCGCACTTAGAAGTGCGGCTAGGCTTTAAAGCTAGAAAATCAATGGGACTCAAAGAAATATTTTTCAAACAATATATCAATTTGTTTTAAGATTGTTTATGCCACTTTACAGTATAGTGTTAACCGTTTATTATAATATTTAGTATGATATATAAATCTCCTAAATATAATTTTAAAAAAATAATGACCATTTATTACTTAATTTTGATAATGTGAAAATCTCTGTTCAACGTTACATTATGTATTTACCTGCCTTAACAACTGATGCAGAGGTTTGATCTCTCTAATCACAGTTTATTGATGTATCATTCTGTGCAATATCTGTTTACATGTTGTAACAGGAATCTCATATCTCGATGACCATTTTTTTAAACAAAACAGAAGCTGAGAGTTATCTTTGTAGATAGTGTATGAGATGCTTTTCTGATTGCGTACCTAATCTATGTATTAAAATTAAATAACTAGGATATAGTAACAACATTTTAATAACTAGGCAGGAAAAGGAAATCGATCGCCTAATCGACAACACCTGGAAAAGCTACTGGTCCATGAACACGCTAATGAAGGGAGATTTGCCGATGTCCTTGAAGCGGAAATTCCATCCTATCCTACGGTGCTCAGACCTGGTCACTCACCGAATCGCAAAAGTCCCGCCTTGAAGTCTGCCAAAGAGCAATTAAATGCAGCATTCTGGGTGTACAGAGAGCAGATAAAATACGAAACACTCAAACGCTGCGCTCAAAAACCGGAATTGCAGACGTAGGCAAAAAGGCTGCCAGGCTCACATGGGATTGTGTGGGTCACGTGAGCCGCATGCATGACGACCGCGGGCAAAGGTTTCAACACGATGGATGCCTGAGGATGGATGGCGCAGCCGAGGCCGGCCTAGGAAGAGGTGGCGAGATGATCTAGACGCGCATCGCGAAGGTTGGTTCGAGATGGCGCAGGAGAGTAGTACCTGGAAGGATATGGGGGAGGCCTTGGGTCGGAGGGGGGTGTTGGACGGTAGTGTTAATTTATAAGGTATAAAGGGTGTAACAAGACCCTTAACGAAGCCGAAAGGTACTTGCTCTCCCATCATTGCGATCAGTTTTTGATTCTAGACCATACCTGGGGAACCTTCTAGTTTACGGAGATATTAGGCGTCAAAGTTCCAACTTTTTCACAAGTTTTTTTTTAAATCGTCATTTTTAACGTAAGATTTTTACTGTAAACACCTCCACGACCTCCGTACTATTCAATCCATCCATCAGCACAATGTTTTGAGTGCGTTATATTGAGTCCTGCCAGAAAACGTGATTTTCACCCAAAAAAAAAGTCGTTGCCCAGCAATAACTTTTGCGTAAAGTTACTTAGTTTGATGTACAGAATGCTTGGTCGACGGCTTCGTGAAGGGTATGTTTACATCTGTATATTTATGGGCCATTGTAGCCTGAAATATATGATGTTGTTGTTGTAATATTATAAATAATTCATACTTTTGAATATTTCAAACTACGGAGTGTAAAACCCGTACCTAATGTTTAAACTGTGATTTAAACTAGTTCTCAATTACTAATCAAACCGTGATTTTAATTTAACCACTTTTCCTCAATTTTAGTAAGCGATCGTGAATTTGAAATATGATTACAAAATATCAAGTCGTAACTGTATATTTTCATGAAACACTTTTCTACTCGACTGTACATACAAACTTTGAAATTAGCTTGTACCTAAACATAGTGGTTCGAATCGCCCCATTCCTAAGAGCTATTGGTCGATTCATACCGCTCGGCGCTCCAAGGACCGCCGCGGTGCGAAACAGCCCATTCTTAAGAGCTCTTCTGCGTTTCACACCGCGGTCCGAACCGCTCGTGGTCCGAAACGACGAAAAACCCCCACTATCACCTTGATTTAACTCGGAAAACAAAGCTGCGTCTTCGCCCATACCAGCCGTGTTTTACACTGTTACACAATAGTCTACCACGACCCGCCTGTCCGACAATATCGTGAATTAATTAACGCTATCAATGGCGACGTGTTTTCGGATTACGTACACACGTTGCGTGAAATAATACGCTTAACCCTACGTAGGTAAAGCTTCACAAAAGCTATTGAAACTAGGACGGTCAAAGTTACACCTATGTGAAGGTATTAACTTGTCTATGTTGGAGTATGAATGATAGTCAAATAGCGCGCTTGCATACCCAACCTTTATTATAAAAAAAATTACAAAGGCAGTCTTAAAACTATACGACAAAATCGATTTTATTATTGATAGGTACTTGGAAACTGACCCCAACATAGATGGGAAAAGGCTAGGCAGATGATGATATAAGTACTTGAAGTTATGATAAATGATGTTTATTTTGAAAATAGGTTTTTACAAACACTTTTATACGTCTCTTTTTTTAAACTAGATGGGGCCGGTGTTTCGTACCTGACTTTTTGAGAAGAAACAGCCGAAACAAACTCAGAAGTCATGGTCTCTTTTAAAGTTCAGACATCTTGGTTAACTCACATGAGGACTATGCAGATTAGTGTCTTAGATGGTATCTTGAAGAAAAAACCACAGATTTGAGTGGACCTGTCCAGTCAGTGCACATTGTTACAATTGCTACACAAGGTGTAATTATGTTTTTAATAATTATACGTTTAATTTTTAAAATAACCAACCACTGTTGGATCGAACTTCAGTTAAGGATTGCCTTAGTAACTGAAGTTCGATCCAACAAACAAAAACGTATGACCAATAAACTATGTTGATCGTCTCGGTTCGCATCGCGCGCGCAGACATTTGTTTGTGTCCAAAGTGTCGTTTTTGTAAAATATGGATTATCCTTTAAACCAATCAAAATAATTGAAAAAGTAATGGCAAGTTAATGCTGTAATTCAGGGTTTTAAAATTGCCTATTATTACTAATCTGTGACGTCGCTCTCATGTGCAAATGTCTATCCCTTCTCCACATCGTTCACGAAACACATGACTACAAAATTAAGTAGGTATAAATTATTGCAGCATAAGATTGTGACAACAGGCAGTTTAAAAAAAAAATATTGTTATTTTTTTCATTTTCCCTTTTAACAACAAACTTGTTGTTATCTCTTTATAAAATGAGCGCTGTGATGTCAGTACCTTGGTAATACAGCACAGCGCTCTATAATCAATCTTTATACTCTTAAGACCCCAAACAATTTATAACGTGTGAGGTGAGTCCACGTCCTTTGTTTGACGAATTCAATTTCAAGGAGGACACTTCATTCTAAGAAGAACCATTAATTTGTACAAATCCAATTTGAGCCACGGTAGCTGTTTGAGCAATTTATTGAGCGTTGATACCTTAATTGAATGATTCCAATGTCGGTTTGTATTCTGGACAGTTCGTTCATTCATTTGGAATGAATTAGGTGACCCACGTAACTCACTTATCGACAGCGTGTAACCTAATAAACGCAAGACCTCTCGAGTGGTGTCTCAGACCATGAAACTGAACAAATGTTGTTCTATGACTTATGAAAAAAATATTTTTTGTTTAGTTATATTGTATACATATTTATCAGCTGATTAGGTCAGTTCCTATAGAAATACATTTTTTTTGCGAATTGCAAGATATCGTAAAACAAAAGTTGTTTAGTTTTATCGTCCGAGAGACCACACGGGAGGTGTTGCGTTTATTATGTTACACCTTGTTTATGGTATGAATCCCATTGGTCTTATGCGGATCACTTGTTTCTGATTTCTTCTAGGTGACCTATTGTAACCGATATCGTCTCGTGGGTAAATAATAACTACCTTAGCGGTCGATCTGCAAGCTTAAGCAACACTTATAAGTGTTGCTTAAGCTTGCAGATCGTTAGATCGGTGGATGGGTGACCATCTACTATGTACCGAGACCCCTCCGTACCTTAGAAGGCCCGTAAAGTAGTTAGTCCCGGCTGTTATCCATAGGTCTTTGACAATCGTTGCAGGTAGTCATAAGGTAAGCCTGAAGGTTTCAAAATCAGTTTTACCAACAGTTTCCCAGTAACTGTAGGTCAGAAAAGTCTCAAATAAAATACTGGTATTCTATTGGTTAGTCTAGAAGCCGACCCCAACATAATTGACAAAAGGCTAGGTTTAGTCAAAAGAAATAAATACATACATACACAAACTCACACCTTTTTCTTTGTTTATTATATCTATGCATTTTTCTCATGGGGGTAGGTAGAAACCACAGAGCGCCACCTGCTACGATCCTTACATACTCCTTTTGCCTCGTCCACGTTCATAGATCTGGTCACGCACACCAGTCGCGAGTACTATGCATATGTCCTTTCTGAAGAACCTCACCATTAAGATTATTGCATATGCTTCTTGAAACACAGTAATGAAATAAATACACTGATGAAATAAACACAGTAATGAAATAAATCAGTGATGACATAAACACAGTAATGAAATAAACACAGTAATAAAAGTGGCTATTCCAGGTTTTATGTTTAATTTTTAAAAGATAAATTTATGCATTTTAAACAAAGTTACTGTTACCAACAGCTTGTTAAATTACTGACATTAATTCTAAGCACGTATTATTATTTTATTTATAAATATGTCTGACTTTTTCCTTGTACATAAGTACCTACTTAATATACTAAAATAAATGCGAGGACATGATCTGGCAGGAGACATAAAATAACTTTATTTCTTTTAGACTTATCAAAAATTATATTAAATATTTCCTCATAAAATACTCGTGTTGAAATTTTATCACTTTACGTAAAAAAATCGTCTTAGAATTTTTTTCACCTCAACTATTTTTGTTGCCCATCAGTATCACTATACTGCTTGCTGTCCACTGTTTGTTGACCACTGTCAACACCCATAAAATTACATACGGTTATTATTATTATTTTTTCGTTGGGAAATCATTAAAAATTTCTCCTATAACGTAGGTGCGTTTATGAACATTGAAACTCACATACACAAACAGCCAGATCTGGAACAACTACCTGTAGGCCTTACAAATATTTGTTCCGTGCGGGAATCGAACTCGCGACACGCAGTGCAGCAGGCAATCGCTCAGCCACTCAGCCACAAAGACCACAATTATATCTTCCGTCTATCAACAATCGTGTGTGGGTAGTGGCTACAATCCCGTCATTTGTTTTCTTTGTATCGGCGTTGCTTCTCAGAGGAGCTGAATGGAAAACATCGACCCCCGTCTAGTGTTAAAACTACGTAGGTTGGTAATGCTGGCCACGGGAGGCGTCGGATAACCGCTTGGCGATGTCTCGAAACACTGAGTGGGCACTCTGAACCCATGGCTCTAGTGTTTCAACCCCAAACGGCTCAAACACATAACTATCAATGAGGTTATTGTTTGCGCCGTTTGAGGTATAGCACAGTCCGCCCACAATTCTTTTCTGCTTTTATAAATATACATATTTTTCATTATTGTATTAATTTTGTTCAGATAGTTTGTTAACTATACCATTTACAGGAATAAATCAGTCTATCATAGCAGTCCAAAGGCTCAATTGACCTCAAGCACTGATAGGCCTTGCTAAAATTAGCGTGATGTATCACACTAGTGCATCCTCGCATTCAGTCATATCTAGACCCCTCAGTTTAACGGGAAGTGATACATCACTCTATTCGTTGATAAAAATAAACTCCAAATTGTTTCTAATCTACCTACAATAATTTAAAATTAGCAAACAAAACACAGGCGTGGCCAAATAGTGAATATGCATGTAATTTTTTTTTCACTTAAATCATTAATATACAGTACTATCAACCCAAGAAAATAACTAAAAGTTAATTTCAACTACTGCTTGTCGCACAAAAATAACATTAAACTCCTGCAATTTTCTACGATAGTTCAAACGTCCATGACTATTGCGGCCATTCATGTCAGGACTTTGATGTCACTTACCTCTATCTGCCTCGTTTAAATCTAATTTTTTGCCCTTAGTAGATTATTTTTATTAAAATGTAAGTGCTTTATTTAAGCAAAAATTGCAATAACAATATTATAGTAAAATCTTAGTGAAACTTTAAGTACTTTTCAATTAAAAGTGTTTCTTTGACACATGGATTTTGACGTCACTACCGGAATCGATGCGTTTTGTGTTTGCGTTCCGTTTCACCAAAAACACGCTAAATAAAATATTAAAATAAGTGTTGTATTAGAGAATTAAACAAGTGTACCACAATGTTTTTATGGTCCAATACAAGGCATTTTAAAGAAATAAAAAAAGATTTGTATTTCTTGCATATACCCTATTCTCGTAGTAGAGAAAGGCTACACGAAAAAGTCGTAGCCAAGTCTCGTAGCACTTTCGTAGCAAAAAGCGTAGTTAAAGAAATTTCGTAGCAGACTTAAGTTGAATTTATATTAACATTGTTATACTGTTAACAACTAGAATACTTATATTACAAATAGTTTGTGTACCGTTCAGTGATTCGTAGCCAGTAGAAGGAATGAAGCTGTATTTTTGGACCTACCACAATAATAAATAATTGTGTGCCTTGTGGTAGGTCTTATAGCAATACCTCATTTCAATGACATTAATATTAAGTTACCAGCTTTTTTATGTCATCATCGAGCATTGTAGAGAATTCGTATTCAGGACAATTTGTTCTAAACCTACTCTGTACTTTCGGAAAGAAGTTTTTTTATGTTACTAAATAAAAAACTTTTTTTGCAAAAAAACTAAATCAAACTAACAAAAGTCACCGACTTCTGAAACTAAAGTTATTTTTTACCTTTTGGTGTTTTTGAAGTCTGTTTAATTTTTTGCAAAAAAGTTTTTTTATTTTTCAAAAGACACAACACACTGAAGCACAATTAAATGATACAATTTACATGAATATTGTTTAAATACCTACATAAAAAAAAACAATGTGCCAATGCACAAAAAGGAAAACATAATTTACGAAAGAAGTATAGTAACACCATGACAAACTTCAGAAATCCCAGTCCATTTGCTATCATTTATTGAGGAGTTCCATTGCCTATCTCCGAAGTTCTTCATCAGATCTTCACCAGATTGAAATGGAACCACTCCGAGAAAGTACTCTTCCAAAAACTCACAAATCGCTCTAAGTGTGCCTAAAAAATTTGAAGAGTTCTCTCTATTTCTCCAGGATCCCATCATCAGATCTTGACTTGATGATCATGGGACCACCTGGGTAGAAAACACTTTCAAAAAAAAAAAAAAAACAAATCGAAAAGAAAGGGTCCGATGGATTGAGACTTTCTCCTTTTTGAAGCCGGTTATTAACCAATAAACGATCTCTTTACAACTTTCTTTTGTTTATTTCGAGTTTCACGTTACATTAAACACAATACCTAAACGCAATAATGTTGTTACGATTCCCATGTTCGTGCTAGGGTTACCAAGACCATGCAACAAATACCCTCGCAGCATGCAAGGCCATAATAAACATTTACGACTAGTAACACGAACCATACTGTAGGTGATAGCACATTTGTAATCCACATATCTTCCCCATCGAATATCGGTCACGGTGACCAATCTCAACGAAGATTAGGCAAGCTCGTAAGTGATATTATAGTGCACTATCCTTTACTTTGGAGCTCGTAGCTAAATAATAACAGCCGGGTCAATCTTCAGGTTAAGCCGCGCTTGCCTAGGTTGGTCCGTGGATGGGAGACCACCCATTACATACCGAGTTTCCTCCGTGCCTCGGAAAGCACGTTAAGCCGTTGACAGTCTCTACAGGTAGTGAGTGATCCAAAAAGTCTGACAACTAGTCTTACCAAGGGGTATCGTATTACCCAGTACTAACTACCCCTTTGCCTTGCAAAGCACTTTAAGCCGTTGGTCGCGGCTGTCTTTTGTAGATCTTTGACAGTCGTTACACCTATAACGACTGTCTACCTACGACTGACTACCTAGTCAGTGGTCCGAAAGTCTGACAACCAGTCTTACCAAGGGGTATTGTAGTACCCAGTACTAACTGGGGTGTAGAGGTCAGAAAGGCAGTCGCTCCATGTAAAATACTGGTATTCAGCTCAGCTGTGCAATTTTAAAACCTAAAAACTGTAATTAAAATTTAATTAATTTAAATGTCAGATTTAAAATTGTACAGCCGTATGTAATACTGGTATTCAGCTGTATCCGGTTAGACTGGAAGCTGACCCCAGCATACTTGGAAAAAGGCTAAGCAGATGATGATGACTTTCTTTTTCTTTACTCTCGTAGTCCGATGTAACGGCAATCTGACAAGACCGGGGAGTGATCAGGCGCAGGACCAATGGCGACACGTGCGCGCAATGTGTGCGCGGGGACTACGTAGCCCGATGCCCACTTTCGCACTACGACTACTTTTTTGGACTTCTAAGTAACGGGTAGCTCAATGCCAACATTTTG
This sequence comes from Eugnorisma glareosa, assembly GCA_947578425.1. Lineage (NCBI taxonomy): Eukaryota > Metazoa > Arthropoda > Insecta > Lepidoptera > Noctuidae > Eugnorisma > Eugnorisma glareosa. The sequence goes on along the minus strand of OX387957.1, from coordinate 2,392,565 downwards.
AAACCACCATACATTGGCTTGCGTGATGCCAACAATCGCATTATGACAAAAAATTACTTAATACATTGTTCTAATCGCAGCATGCCTACTTCGGATATCGTCAGTACTTTTTATATGTAAGAGGCCTACAATATGTACAGTCAAAAACATTTTTTTTTTTACTTTGGGTGTTTCGTAAACATAAGTATGTGTGATTACTAACGTATGAATAAATTAAATAAAAGTTGCAACTTTCTACAAGTGCATTTCCTAGTGTAAAAACCCAATAACACCTTGCTCGACCAGGGAACGAACCCACGACCCCACGCTCAGCAGTAGCGAGAAGCAGTAGCAATACCAACGGGGCACTTAGAAGTCGGGACAGCACGTATCATCAAAAACAATACTCATCTTCCCACAAATCGGGTAACACAAAATTAGAGCAGTTTTGGCAGCAACCTCGTCAGCAACCCGACGTGTCATACATACTTACCGTCAAACTGTAGGATGCATTACATCGGTGTCTTACAACGAACCCACAATTGTCATTCAAGGAGAAAACAGTTAATGTATCACTAACGGTCATTGGCCTTGACTCGCCTTGGCATTGGACCAAGAACTCTCTGCAACCAACAGAAATGATAACACTCCTTATGTGTGAAAAATTAAGGTTGAGTTTTCAATGCGGTTTGTTTTATGAATTGAATGTTGGTGTGGTCGGGACTTTATTTGGCATCTTTATGAGGAACTGGAGGAATAGATTGCGTCTATTAATGTTTTTAATTCACTGACTTTGACCATTCGTGAAACTATGTGAAGTATTGAAATGTAGGTATAGAATTACATCATCATTATATACTGAAAATATCGGCCACTTACACATAATATTATCTTATTTAATTTTTTTCTCATTTTTTACTGCCCACTATAATCTTATATATCTTTTTTCACAATTATTGCGAACCTGCCTTTGTTAAAGTACTGCCATAATAAACACCAGACTTATGACATAAAGTGAAAAGGACTGCACCACGCTTAGGTTAAAGTTACGGAAAGTGGTAAAGTATATATAATCACCACTTTTGGGCAGAAAACAAAGTAACAGAAAAGGTCATAATCACCGGCCTCAACCATAAAGTGAAAAATGCTGCGATCACTACGTTTCAATTACGCCAGGAGGCATAATCACCAAAATTTATATGGTATTGCAAAGTCCCCCGCCTCTCTTGGTAACGGAAATCTCCATAAAGTTTTGGGCGGTGTAAACGGAAAAGGCCATAATACAACCAAAACCACCCTTGGTAGACGTATCACAATTTTATTGTTGTTTCTTCTGTATCGTGGGTGGGTTTACAAACATTTAACCTCATATTCACAAACAGCTAGACCCGGAACAACTACCTGTAGGCTATACAAATATTTGTTCCGAGCGGCATCGAACCCGAGACACGCAGCGCAGCAGTCGATCGCTCAGCCACTGAGCCAACCGTGCTGTCAAAATTCGTAGACAGGGGGACGCTTCTGATTACCCCCTTAGGGTAATCTCGCTATCTTAAAGGGAGAGGCAAAGTAACCTCACTTCAATATTCTACGACAGAAACCTATAATACAATGTAGCGCTTCATTTTATGAGTAAAGTGCGGTACCTTCATGGTTTTCACCCTTGTGTGGAATGGCCTTTCAACCTGACACTACCCTCCGATTTTATGACTGAGCACTATTCCTATTATGACTATGGACTTTCATGTGGAAATTGGATTCATAGGATTCGTTCCTATACAAGTTAGAAACAAGAATTTGTGCGGTATACTTCGACTAAAACCCGACAACAAAAAATCACGCTCTAATTAAAATCGGGGTCTTTTTTCGGTTAGTAGCCTATGTCGGGCCATAATAACGTTTCGATTGACACCTTATTCATCAAAATCGGATGAATAGTTTAGGCGTTATGGAGGAACATACGTAAATACAAACATACATACATAGACTGCTAAAATCATAACCCTTCCTTTTGGATTCGCCGCTGTCGGGTAAAAATTAACATGTTTTTTGATGTTACTGGGAGTCCGCATTACTGTGTACCAAACTTTCGAATAGAATAAACTGGCAAATACTAGAAAATGTCGAATTTACGCATTGTCGAATTGGGCTGTCCAATGTAATAATCAACGAAACTGACGAACTAAATAAATTGACGAGCGAGTGAAACTTACCAATGGTCCGCGGACTCGTTAGTGGTTATATTTTATATAAAAGTTGCCAATGCCAATTGTTGCTTGTTCTGTATCCAACCACAGGTTCACATTGCACGTATAGTAAGCGTGACGTGGACGTATTTAAAATAAAGTTACAACATTAAAAACTTGTATTCAAAAAAATCTTGTCAAAAAGTTGGAAACTTTGATCCCGAATATATCCGTAACTAGAAGGTTCCCAGAACAAAAAAAGATATCGCAAGGACGGGGAGAACAAGTGCCTTGCGGCTTCGTTAACGGTAGGTACTTTTACACCCATTATCAATGAGTTAGGTACTATCGACTGTGTCATCTTATGCTGTCATCTATCGCTTAATTTTGGTTCTGTGTATGTGACCACGTTGGTCTGCTAACCAGGGGCCTTAGTCTGCTATTGCAATTGTGTCAGAATGGTCTATCATTGATTTAATAAGGCCCCGCGCAGACGAATTACCCTTTGTACGCACGTCAAACGAGTTTCGAACGCGCTTCAATACGCCGTGGGCTAGTGGCCTTATTAAATCAATGATAGACCATTCTGACACTATTGCAATAGCAGACTAAGGCCCCTGCTTAATGGATTTTGATGTGATTTACACCACCTTAGAATTTGTTTCGGAAGGTATTTGTACCTTGTTTTGTCAAACGGTAAAAACCGTGCGGACCAGGGGCGTGTTGCTAGTGATTTATAATAAAAACATGTCCAACAGAACAACCCAACATGCACAACAGAACATGATTACAAATGTTAATATTCGGTTTTTCCAACGGATATTTCTCAGTAGCAGCCGCGGAGTCTGGACTTGCGCCCGGTTGATGGCAATAGGCTCGCCCCCTATTACGTAGGACTGGTGAAATGTGGGTGGACTATTAGTGCACCATCCTTCGGTGATTACAGGCTTAGATGTTATGTGTTATGTTAATAATAACAATATGGAAGACTGTTATAGTTTTGGTTTCATCGTTGCTGTTGTTTTGTTGTGCAGTTATACGTTTCAAGGTTACCCTGCTAGTTTCGGGCTTGATCACGCGACTTGGTCTAGAGTTGAACGAGGGGTTAATTAAAATCACCGAGAAGTTGAACCCGTGACCTCGTTGCGTGATTAGCGCTTCGTCGGGCAATGCCGATACATAGCGCTTCGTCGCCAACGCCAATACATGACATACACACGTTTAACGAAAGATGCGATTCTGGAGATTACCTAATCTCATTATCTCGTCTTCATTATCATCTTCAAGAGACAACGACCTCAAAGACTTCTCTTTGCTTGTGCCTCACGATCCTGTGCCTGCGTTATCCAGGTTTCACTCGCGTTGGGAGCATGGCACCTTCATTTTCCAGTCATTAGACGCCACTCAGTTACAGTTTTGCTCCACCTGTCATCACTACGTCTTGCTTACTCATTATTTTCTATTACTTCCTACTAAGCTAGTGTCTAACCTGGTGTCTGGAGTTTTTATGTCGCCCATGGGCCTCTGACTTGGCATTACATGCCGTCGAGAAATACCTCTCAGGCATGCTGGTTTGGTTTCCTCACGATGTTTTCCTTCACCGAAGCAAGTCAAAATTAAACAATACTACATACACATATACTTCCTACTTCCAACTTCACTACATAGTGTAAAACAAAGTCGCTTCACGCTGTCTGTCCCTATGTATGCTTAGATCTTTAAAACTATGCACCGGATTTTGATGCGGTTTTTTTTTTAATAGATGAGTGATTCAAGAGGAAGGTTGATATGTATGACATTGTACCCGTGCGAAGCCGGGCGGGTTGCTAGTTAACTGTATACAAATTATTATGCCCATGTTTATTTGCAAACCAAGTCAAAATAGAGCATCTCAGTAGGCTAGACTTCAACACTTACCTGCCTTTGGTCAAGTGATTACTGTGGGAAATAAGCCACGTGTGTTTTGCAATATTTAATTTTATCACTATGCTTTTACTGCACGATATCAAAAACAACACCGCTTATATTGCATATTGTTAGTACATCGCATAAAAAACTTGACTTGAGCTCAATACGAGTAACACCGTTTCTGTTGAGCACTGCCTACTCATAACAACGTAGAATAATAATTGTCACACAAATTGAAACTCAATTAACCAATTTAAAGCTACTTTTGAATAAAATAGTCAAGAACCATTAACACTAAAAACGGGATATTTACCGTTAACTGTTCATTTTGAGTTTCCCGATATTTCGGCGCTGTAGCAAGCACCATGATCACGGATCAACAGTATACGTGGTAAATATTCTGTTTGTTGTGTTAATGATAATGTGACCATGACAGTTTAAAAACTTAATAGCCAAGAAGTCTACCAGTCAGAAAGATGAAGCTGGTTGCCCATCCCGAAGCGTAGTAGGTTCTTAAGGAGAAGATTTTTTTTTATAGATTTTTAGGTATTCATCGGTGTTAAGCTCTCGGCTTATTTTTTTTAGGTAATCCATACTATCAGAGACAAAATGATCAATGTTATAGGCATCTGGAATTTGACATTATACGTCTTTATCGGCTTTACCTTACTGTTTTGATAAAATATTATCACCGATAGTGATTTATCTCACATCTAATGTGATCTTATCGCTTCATTCTTGCTAACCTGAAGAGGAAAGCCTCCCGTGATGTTTTTTTCCTGTTACAATTAAATAGTTGTCATCTTGGTTACATAAAGGGTGTAACAAGACCCGTAACGAAGCCGAAAGGTACTTGTTCTCCCCGTCATTACGATCATTTTTTTTTCTTGACTATACCTGGGGACCTTCTAGTTATGGAGATATTGGGGGTCATAGTTTCAACATTTCCACAAGTTTTTTTTTTAAATACATGTTTTTAAAGTATTTTTTTACTGTAAACACCTCCACGACCCCCGTACTGTTTAATCCATCTATTAGCATAATGATTTGAGTGCGTTACATTGAGTCCTACCATAAAACGTGAATTTTCACCTCAAAAAAAAAAGTTGTTTCCCAGCAATATTTTTTTGTGTAAAGTTACTTAGTTTGATGTACATAATGCTTGGTCGACGGCTTCGTGAAGGGTCTTGTTACACCCTATATAAACTGCCAAGCAAAGATAATGTTGGTCTATGTAAAACATATAGTGGCAATTTTATTTAAATGTTTGGTCAGATTGATAACTAAATTATGTGAATTGATAAAGGAAACAGGGTTTTTAGATATTTTAGTCCTCGTCAAATAAATTATTGACAATAAATGTCCATTTTCCTTATAAATCTGAGATCTGCCAAATGCACGTAATGATATGATATTACAGGCCAGTTCACATATTATGCACGTAGGTAAATAAGTAACATTATTGTTCTTACTTTAATTAATTACCATTCAACTGTACATAATGGAACTAATGGGATTAGGTAAAAAAGTATTCTATTAATACTTTATGAAACTACTGGGACTGGAAACTACATGGAACTATTGGAAGAAAAAAATCCCAGTTGTCCAATAATGGAACTAGAGAATGGAACTATTTGCGATCGGCGTTTATTTTGATAGATTTCTAGATGGTGTGCAGTCTGTCACATCATCATCCGACAGCTGTAAGATGTTTCTAAAGGTACGTCAAATATCGAATTACAGCCATTGAAATGATCGACAGAATCTTTACAGAAGGTGGCATACTCCGACACTGATTGAATTTATAAGTGTTGTTTACAAAATCGGTCATTCATTTACGGTACATATTTGCAATGTCAGTAGGTATTGACTTATCATATAGGTATCTAAGTTGATAAATCTGTGGTTAAGATGACGTACTATAGTCTCAAGAGACGAATGCTACCCGACCTTTGTAACCTTAGTAGATTTTCCATTTACGCCCATTACTACTAATTGTTGCTAGATACTACTTTTCTTATACGTATAATTGTGTTGTGACGAAATATGATGTCATAGAATGGAATATGGAATTGTTTTTGTACCTATCAATGCAGTTTCTAGTCTGATTTACCACCTTTCAGAACTATGCGCCTAGTATTTAATTATCTATGTATAAGCGACTATACTCATTATAGTATCTTTATTAATATTATGAAGAGGTAGTTCGGTTGGCTTCGGATGTCGGGGGCAATCTTCGAGAATACTGATCCGATTCCGAAAGTTCTATACTGTCACCGAGTGCCATAGGCTAGATAATTTCGGACCATAAAACGAGCGGAGCCGCGGGTAAAACAAAACCTAGTGTGAAATAAAAACGTTAGAATTGGCTTCTGAAAAAAATATAATAAAAGTTTTTATTTTTGTAGGAAATAGGAAAACTGTGTTACGAAAACTGGTCATTTAGATTTATCAGATTATTTCTAAGTTTGACAAAGGAAAATGTCAGCAGGAAACACAGCGGTTATCAAGCTGTAACGTTCTCTCACTTCCCTTAGTAAGTCACTGTCTTAGTGCTGAACTAGTAGGCTTCTTCGGGTTCCTTGTGAAGTCAACGAACAAAACATGCAATCTGTTTATGAATTACCGTTCATTGCTTATTTTTTCTATGGATTGAATAAATAGCTGTTGTCTGATTTTAGACACAGTGAATGTACGATAAGCTACACCTCTGGGAACCTTCGGGGATTACAAGGGATGGTGTTCAGACGCTCCTCTAGAATAAAATAGAATAATTTTTATTTGTGTAAAAACATGGTTTAATATGGTCTTATAAAATAGGGTTATGAACTTACCTACATGTTTATTACAACAGAACTGAGTAACAGATTCTTATAAAATATCCAAAGATACAGGATACTGTTGAATGAATAAGCTACTGTATCTACATACGTTAGACATGCATTCCATTCATGACTTGTAAGGTATTATAAAACTAACATTATTGCGCAAGAGTAAACAGAGTTTCTTTCATCTTCGATATAGGTTAGGTAGTTAATGTCATTAACATTTAACATTGGTTTGTGATGCATTTGCATCACTTCTAAAGAATTTTAGCATTTTATCATGTGTAAGGGTTGTATTAGTTATCTACTGTAAGATCTGTGTTACTATAATCTATGCACCTTGGTAACCATTTAAATGCACTATCCTATGAAATATATCTCGGTATTATTCGAGCATTCACTGGTTTCACTTACCATCAAAACCGCATTAGTTTTCTGAATAACAGAAGTATATTTTCAAAATACATAAATTCTTCCTGGATGACTTAAACTTACCTAAATAATAAACTATAATACTAAACTAAACTTAAATTTTAAAGTTTTAACGTGGAAAAGCAAGTTCTTTGTCAAGGATATACATTAAAGTTTATGACCATAATATTTTTCCTATTGTATAAACAAATGACCTAATTTAGATGCTCACGTGTTTAAGGTCAAGATCCATAGTTATAAAGACCAAGTTCTCTGTCATGGTCATGTACCCATGTCGGCTTTATCTTGTAATCTAAAGAGGCAGCAACAATGAGACAATTCGACTGGTTTAATTGTCTTATTCCACCGTTTAGAGCATTATTATTTAGTCACGAACAATGTCGTGATGGCCCTTGTATAGATGATAAAGGATTGTTGGTTCGAAACTTACTATATGTATGACATTTTCCAGCTCATATGCACTGTAATAGTTGATGAGCTCATGGCTAAATAATACCAGCCGCTCGGATCGATCTTCAGGTTAAGCCGTGCTTACCTAGGTTGGTCCTTGGATGTTTAACCACCCATTATATACCGAGTGGCCTAGCCTTTTCCCAACTGGGTTGGGGCCGGCTTCTAGACTAACCGGATGCAGCTAAACACCAGTATTTTACATAGAGCGACTGACTATCTGACCTCCACAACCCAGTTAGTACTTGTTAATACGATACCCCTTGGTAAGACTGGTTGTCAGTCTTTCGGGCCACTGACTACCTGTAACGACTGTCAAAGATCTACAATCGACAGCCGGGACCAACGGCTTAACGAGCTTTCCGAGACACTGAGGAAACTCGGTATGTAATGGATGGTCACCCATCCACGAATCAACCTAGCGCGGCTTAACCTAAAGGTAGACCCGAGTGGCAGTTATAATGTTGGCACGAGCTCCTTCAGTGAGCCAGCGTGATGATCAATACAGTACCAAATTGCTTCGTTTCTATGTCATAATATTAAGAGGCCTTAAATTTAGACTAGGAACAGTTACCATTACTATTTATTCACGATGGATAATGGAGCAACTGCTGTATTTCCGTATAATATAGAATCTAACGGAACTAGGTAACGCTGGCTACAAAAGCCTTTTGATTATAAGGAAGGAAGCACTGAAAAGGGTCGGAAATAAAAGTAGGTACTGACCAACAGGGTAGTTCAACCAAGTGGAAAGAATGTGTTTAGGGCGATCATCAAAAAGGTCTGTGGTAGAAATATATTCCACAAATCTTTTTAGGTTTCAAAGGCCACGGTCAATTTAAAAGATCTAATCATTTAAAAACATCTGTTTTGTGGAGGTCACATAGACAGTTGCTTTATGTAAAATACTGGTATTCTGCTGCATCCAAATCCGGATAGACTGAATGCTGATGAGTTGATAAAATTCCTTGAAATACATACACATTAAATAACTATGGGATTAGAGTCATGGGATACATTTAGACTGAGGGAATGGGAACATCTAACCCTGGACAGGTTAGGAGAAGATAAAAATCTCTGACAGCTCTAGCTAATTTCTTATCAGCATAGGTACTCGTATACCATGAGCACTTGAGCAGTCTTTTGTTTTTGTTTAGTTTGTGAGTTTGTGAGGTTGAAGGGCGTAATCTGTGGATCTACTGAACCGGTTTTGAAAATTCTTTAACTAATAGGAAGCTACATTATCCCCGAATGCCATAGGCTACATTTATAACGTGCCCGTGAGATAATTTCCGACCAGAACGCGAGTGAATCCGCGGGCAACAGCTCATTCCATTCTTTAAAAGAATGTGACGATATTAGAAGAATGTGGATCATCTGAAACTTGGAAATTCTTCCTGAAATTGTGTGTTTTCAATGTTTTATATTCCGAGCGAATTTAAGGAGTTCTATTTTAAATTGCATGTGTTCTATGCAAACATTGTGTCATGGTTTATTGTTTTGGTTCATTGCAGTGGATTACACATTCAGTTAAGATAAATAACGTTCCAAGTGAATGATGGTAGATGGAAGTAAATCGTGAGAAAATTGCAGAAATAATATGTTACGGATGAGGTAGTTACATTATGTTTTTTACAATATTCATTTATACAAATTGTTTTAGTAACTACAGTGTTGTTAACACCATTTAATAGAATAGGTTGGTGATTTGGATGGTTGTGGGAAGTTTTAAGTAAGCTTTTGAAGGTTTTTGTAAGAAATTGTCCTTACAATTTCTTACAAAAACCTTCAATGGAGTTGTATGGAGTTCGTTCAGAAGGCAGGTACTTATGTGTATCTATTTTCACTAACATATTATTATAGCTTCCTTTTCTTCGATATGTTTGAAAGGGAACTGATGCCAAGCATCGTGAATGCAAGATGAGACTTGCAATGTTAGGTAAGCTGTTTTGTGTTGTATCTTTGTAATCTATATGTCTTACAATCCAATTCCCATTTCTAAAAAAATCTTTCACTGGCAGAAAGCTACGTTACTCGTGGGTGCTATAGGCTCATTATATTTATATCATGCATATTAGCCGAGTTATCACAATTTTTGCGGACGAAGTCGCGGGCGAAGTCGCGGGCGAAGTCGCGGGCGAAGTGCCGGTTTATGAAAATATAGATTAATTTATAGTTCCTTGAACACCAAAACAAAGTAGTACTAAGTTAAAGTTGTACATTTTTAATGCTTCTTACGTTCCTACCTACCTTTCTACTGTTTACAAAACTTAAGAAAAACTAACAAAAACCATGACAGAATTTTCTTCTGTCCTCGTAAACCCTCCAAATTCACGACTCACAATCTCCCGATTACTCAAAGACGCTTGAATCTGACTTGCACCAGCTTGTGACCGATCTTATCGCGAAAGATTGTCTGATAGTGGACAATTTAACACCAGTAAATCGATGTAGAACAGCGCTCGTGATTCGCCTTTATCGAGAAGCTGGTTGACAGTTTTATCGATAGTACAGTCAGCCTGAAGTAGGTGAGTATGTTATTACACTGTTCAGCGGTCAAAAGCACGATTGATTGGTTTTAGTCAAAACAAATATACAGTTAAAACGTTTTTTTTTTAAATCTATTTTTACGGAACACTTTAGGTATCTAGTATCACACAAACGTCATTTAAAATGATTTTAAAAGGGTCACAAAAAAAAACTACCAACCAGATAAGTTTCTGAGTAAAAGTTTTAAAAGATCTCTACAATCTTTTTGTATTTATAATTTAAATATTTGTGCCATTATAATAGATCAATGTGAAGCTTCTGAACATTTTACACATTAGTGCTTAATTGTTGCAATGCAAAAATTAGAGAATTGTTGAAATAGGAACATTTTTTTGAAGCGGACTGTACCTAATCGTTTGAGCGATAGCGTTGTCTATGATATTGAGATGTCATGGCGTGAGACACTTTGACGTGTGACGTTTTTATTAACGGTGTACTTAATTTGACACGGTAGTTGTCGCCGGAAAACGTATGGTTTTTTTACCCTCGCATTTTCTCATGATAATCAAACCGATTTACAATTTTCTGTTTACATACATTTTTCAGGCTTTGAAAAATTGATAGAGTTTACGTCACGTAAGCCAATGGAATTGAAGTTTAATTAGTCAATCATTATGTTTTTTCATCAATCAATACTGGCAAAGCTTCTGGAAAAGGCTTATCTGACACTAGCTGTTGCCCGCGGCTTCGCTCGCGTTTTGGTCTGAAATTATCCCACGGGGCACGTTGTAAATTATGGCTCTCGGGGATCATTATCCCCGCTTTATAGCTTCCTATTAGTGAAAGAATTGTCTAAATCGGTTCAGTAGATCCAGAGATTACCCCCTACATACAAACTTACAAACAAATTTTACCTCTTTATAATATTAGTCTGACATAATCTTGTTCATTGGTGGTCAAAACTCGCCCGAGTGATGTTGTCAGCTTTGGTGATATCACTTTAGTGGGTGTTTTATCCACCAACCTGCCTAGGCCGGTGTAGTGGATTACGGTACGTTTCCTTGCACTGTGAGGAGGCCCAAGTCCCAGCAGTGGAAACATTGACTATTTATATCTGTGTTTCCTGTGGAACATCCAAGATATGATCAAAGCTAGTATTTTATGAAAGACCACGATATCACACTTTGCTCTCATATCATCAACATCGGCCTGCCCATTCTCATCTATTTTGGGGTCGGCTTCCAGTCCAACCGAATGCAGCTGAATACCAGAACTTTAGACGGAGCGGTAATGCCTAACTGACCTCCACAACCCAATTAGTACCGGGTAATACGATACGCCTTAGTATAATAATCGTCCGACAAAAATTACTACTTTCCCAATAATTTCGCCAAAATTTTCGGTTTACTACCAATAATAACAATAAATATAAATGTTACAGCTGATAATTCAATGTCGGACATGATTAGATAATAGGGCAATGTCATAATAATGGTACGTACATCGAGCCGCTACGCGTTAATTAGAGTTTGTTAATGAGCCGCCTTAATCGCCGAATAGTGGGTGATTAGCACGATATGTATTATGTCAGACAGTTCAGGATAGTCTGCCTGGTAACAAGGGTAGATTAGGTGCCTTTGTTTTGTTTACCCTTGTACATTTGCTGCTTAAGAGCATTACATTGCCCAATGACCTTGAGCATGATGTGTTTAAAGAAGTTTGTAGATGAATCCTTTTGTGCGTTTTCAATATAAAAAATATATGTTAAAGTAAAGGTCATCACAAATACATTGTATTGTTTAAAATTTTAATAAACTAACTCAAATTTTATCGAAAAATCGTAACAAATAGGTCCTTTTTCAACCTAAATTGAAAATTTTCTCTATAACGGCTCAATAACTCGGCATGAATTTTATACCAAAAAATACGTAATGACGTATTTAACAATGTGTATTGATTTTTTTCTCATATTTCTTTTAATATTTTAAAATATATTATAAAAATCGGAAATTTCGCGAAAAGCACTATGTCACTGCCGCACTCGTCCCTCTCTCTCTCGCCGTTTCGTCGTAAGTTAGTACGGGGCAGCATGCTCAAGGTCATTGGGCAATGTAATGCCCTTAAGCATTTGGTTTATTCTACATAACTTAATATCACGCCTGTAGTCCCCGAAGTGTTAGGCAGAGGTGTAACTAAAAGGACACCAACATTTCGCTAGTTATGGTTAAGTCCCATGTGATAGGGGGCGAGCCTATTCCTATCAAGCGGGCACAAATCCAGACTCCGTGGCTGCTACTGAGAAATTTCTGATTGAAAATCCCAATAACAATTTACCTGAACCAGAAATCAAACCCAGGACCTCAGCAATCGCGATTGCGACCACTAGATCAACGAAGCCGTTGGTTTCTTCTATTGGTCTTAATACATATGCATTATAATGTCAGTAGGGACCCAGTTTTAATGGCCCCAACTTACTTGAGTTCTAAATTCAAAAACTGCACAACTTAGGAAATTAAATGTGCCTACCTCGGATCAAACTTCATCACCACTGCTCTCAAAACGTTGAAGGAAAAAAATTATGTGAAGGAATCTACAGGGTGTAACATGGCCCTTAACGAAGCCGTCAACCAAGCATTGTGTACATCAAACGAAGTAACTTTACGAAAAAAATATTGCTGGGAAACGACTTTTTTTTGGGGTGAAAAATCACCTTTTCCGGTAGGAGCTAATTTAACGCACTCAAAACATTGTGCTGATGGATGAATTAAATACTACGGGAGTTGTGGAGGTGTTTAAAGTAAAAATCTTCCATAAAAAACATGTTTAAAAAAAAAAACTAGTGAGAATGTTTGAACTTTGACCCCGAATATCTCCGTAACTAGAAGGTTCCCAGGTATGGTCTAGAACAAAAAAATGATCGCAATGACGAGGAGAACAAGTGCCTTTCGGCTTCGTTAGGGGTCTTGAACACCCTTTACTATGTCCTAGAAACAATTTCTGGCAAAAAAATAACGTGCAGAAAGATTTGTACTAATCTATGTGGTGGGTTATTAATTTGAAAGCTATCCTTTTTGTCTCAAGCAGGTATCGTGTTAGTGTCGTATGTGGCATTGTTTTCTTCACTAAATAAAAAAACTCTACTTCAGTCAATTATTTTGCACAAACTACTATGTGAATACTTTCCTGAAACGTTTGCCATTTTAAAATAGCAATGTTCGTTAAGAAAAAACACTAACATAAATTCTTTCTAAAACTTCGTTTGTAGTTTACCTAATTGAATGAAATCATTTGAATAGTTTGTTAGTACGTTTAGTGTTATCGATTGAAGTTCATTCAGACTGATTGATTCATGTTTTAACTATTAGTTTTGTGATTCCTTACTACCATTTTACATAATAAAAACTAATCGCTAACGGATCATAGCAGGGGCGTTCGTGTAGTTCCTGCCTACCCCCACGTGAAAAAGGCGTGTAATAACTATCTAAGATAATCATTATGGATGCGGAGGAATTTACGAGTACAAATATGAGGAAAAGACATGCTATGCTGACTGCAATGGATTACAGCAGGCGGATGTAGATTGATAATACTGGGCGAAAGGGACAGCCCTCGATTGATGTGGTGAATTCAGTATATCATACTAAGATAACCGGTACAAGAAATGATTTCAGGAATGTTATGGGAATCCAATAAATTTGATTTAGATTAGATTAGATGTATTCAAAATAAATAATATATATAATTTATTTAAATTTTGACATTTCATTTTATCAATACTTTGTGTGTGTATGTATACCTATTGACCTATTATTGTTTTAATTTCTTTTAACAATAAAATTATAAATTATTTGAGATGAAATTATGTAATTTTTATACAATGTCAAGTTCATAAGAACCTTTTTTATTTTTGAATTAAATGTCAAAACGTACTAATTCATTAGTTAATTAGTACGTTTTGATTTATAATTAAAAAAATAATTGACTGAATAGAAACAGTTGTGTAAAAGCCAAGCAAATAAAGTTTTTCTGAATTTATTAGTTGGCAACACTCTTCTGATGATTTTTTTTTATTTCCTCAGACGGAATGTATCGTTACCGTGGCAAAACGCACGTAGCGAACGGCAAGCGCGACGATGAGTTCGATGAACTCTGTAGGTAGGCAGGAAGTAAGTTGAACAGTTGATTTCACGCGTCGTTCGTTAGAGTATTACAACATCCATTGTTGGATTTTTATTTTAGCCGTATTATTTACATAAATGGAGTGCTGCGTACAGGGAATGTAATAGGAGGAATAGGAACTGAAAAAGACCGGCCAAGTGCGAGTCGGACGCGCACACGAAGGGTTCTGTACCAATATATAAAAAAAAAAAAAAAAAGAACGGCGTCTACTACCTATACAGCGTGTAACGGAAAGGGTATAATCATATGGAACGCTGTGTTACGGACTATCAAACAGAACAACTTTCTCTATGGGACCACCATCGAAATCGTAAAAAAATAATCAGCTGTCCCATACATTTGGGTCGAGTAGGTATTGAAATTTTGTATAGGACAGCTGATTATTTTTTTACGATTTCGATGGTGGTCCCATAGAGAAAGTTGTTCAGTTTGATGGTCCGTACCACAGTATTCCATATGATTATACCCTTTCTGTTACATGCTGTATAAGGTCTATCTATTCACACACGAAATCTCTTAAGAGGTCTTTGTACTCATCATTATGAACAACTTTTACTATGGGACCAACAACGAAATCGCGAAAAAAAATCAGCTGTTCCCTACAATATTATTATGATCGCAATAACTCGTCAAAATTTACTGAACAGCTGATTTTTTTTCCATGATTTCGGGGTTGGTCCCATAGTAAAAGTTATTCGTAATGATGAGTAAACAATATACTGTTGCTGCTACGGAACCCTATGTGCATGTGAGTATGACTAGCATTTGGCCGGTTTTAATGAACAGAAAAGTCTAGTCTAGTCTATGAATACCACGTGTTGATTTGTTGATATTAATTGACGAACTAAATCCGATAACGGTCGCTAGGAATCGAGCGTGAGATGTTTATAAACAATATTCTATTGGCAGTCTTGATATATGTTAATTATAATTGTCAATGGTCAATTGCTATGTACATATATTTATTGATAGCAGACTATTTTAATGCACATTGCCAAGACTCTTATGTAAACGATCATGTAATTTGCATGTGTTATGTTTATATACCTGCTTATGCATAAAAACACTATGCATTTAACCTAATGAATGAAAAACACACATCAATTAACAAGAACGTTTCCAATACAGTAAACTTACTGTAAAATACTTAATTTAAGTTGAGGGTTTACATTCACTCCGCGCATGAACACCTTTGTCACAACACCAATTATCTCGTCAGCTCGACGTCCGTATGTCACTACAGGGATCCAGCAGAATATCCGCGTCAGGTGCATGCTTGACACATGCTGAGCTGGACTCCCATTTGGTGCAACCTTGAGGCGCATACCGCACCTTGCTTAAATACTCGTTTTGTTATTTTAAGTTTGTCATGGTGTTACTATACTTCTATCATAAATTATGTTTTCCTTTATGCATATTGGCCTCTTGTTTTTTTTTTATAGGTATTTAAACAATATTTATGTAAATTGTATAATTTAATTGTGCTTCTGTGTGTTGTGTCTTTTGTGTGCACTAAATAAATGGTTTATCTATCTATCTTATAATATTCTATATTGTACTAGATGTAATACTACGTGTATCCAAGTCCAAATGTTCTCGGGACTACCGTCTAACCGATGCAGCAGAATATCAAAATTTTACATGGAGCGACTGGCTACTGTTGACATGATTTGTAAATAAAGTATCTTGAGGGCTATGCAGTCTGGGCTATACTATGCTATAGTTCATGTTGTGCTTTGCTTTCTCAATCAGTTAGTCAAAAACTGAACTGTTTGATAAACATAATTATACAACCTGTTTTTTTTGATATCCCATAACTCTAGGGTTATATTCTATAGGTAAAAATAATACTAAAACTCCTAGAATAGGTGGTCCAAAAATGCATCGTTTCGGAGATATCATCAATCATAATTAAATTAGGTCAAAAATTGTCACCAGTATGACGAATCTTTACTTTTGAGAGGTTGCCAAACTTCGCATTAGTGTAGTAAAATAAATAGTAAAATAAAATATGTTGGTAAGTAATTCATTTTTATTAAAACCAATCATTCATATTTAAAGCTAAGAAAATGCGACGTTGTCATATTTCACGTAAGGGTGTTTTACATCTGCCAGGGTTGCGGGACTGTTCGAAAGAGATACCGCGGCCCTGGAACACAAAGGGCAAAGGAAGGAACATGAATGGGTTTTAGTCAGTACAAGTCTGACACTCCCTCCTGCTCAGCCCAGAGCGGGAGGGGTCATTTGATGATTTCCCATCGATAAAAAAAAAAAAAAAAAAAAGGGTGTTTTACATTAATAATCGTGACTTTGCCGAATTATTTTGTATGAAAAATGAAAAAAAAAAATAACGAAGGATTGGAACATAACTCATATGCCAGTTGATTCTTTGATATGGCCTCAATCATACCCTAGAGTTATGGGATATCAAAAAAAACACGTTGTATATAGCAACAGCATTATATTGATTAATTCACAGACATGTTCTTCAGTTAGATACCTAAGTAGTTTTGTAGCTTAGTCATGTGCCTTCTAAAAAATTGCTAGTGGAATTGGAAATGCTGACATTTGCCGTCACATTTATAGATTTTCAAAACCCATTCATTCATTCTGCCACCATTTTTAAAACAAGTTCATATTGGAAAACAAGAGCGCTGTCAAATCCTTTATTGTTTTAATTTGAAATAGATAACTGAATACTTTTTCGAGTCAATTAAAAGTAAATAAAAATACAATTTTGTAATAGGATTGTTTGTACAATGGAATGGTGAAAAGCTTTTATTTAAATGAATAAGCTACTATCATTAGAATTAGTTTTATTAGGCATGTCGATAAAAATAATCATAGTTATTTTTTATTTTTTTTATTTTTATTTTAGGTGTGACCACTCGCAGCGCAACAACTCTACTGAGGTTGAAGCTGCTTAACCGGGCTGTCCTGTGGTGGCCGAAAATTACTTTACGGCCCCCAGCCAGGGCTTACAAACTAAGGATATTACACATTAAATGAACAGACACTAAGGGTACCCCCTGCTCGGGCCTAGGCTTAGTGCGTCATTGAGGGGGGGGGGGGGCAACTAGAGTTATTCAAGAGTTATTAAATTTAGTTAGTCGGATTATTTAATGGGGAATTTAACGTTACATGCTCAGCGGCGCGGGCTGGCTCGTCGAGCAAGGGTCGGTCGGTGATGTTACGGGGGGGTCGCGGTGGGCCTCGGTGGCGGGGCCGGAATCGCGGTCGGTATTTGTTCTTGTACTTACGTAGTGTACTAGTTTCCCTACAGCTCTCTTGAAGGAGGGGGATGGGGTCATCGGGTTGGAGGAGGGTTTGGCGGGGTCTCCTAATCCTACTTATGTTGGAGGGGGCGTATCGGGCGGCCGATGCGATCAGCGGGTTGGGGTGCCTTTCGGCTGAGTCGAAGAAACGCTTTGTGAGACGTTTCATAAACTGTCTGACAGTCGGAATTTTAAGGTCGACATGGAGTCGTTCATTCCTAACGAACCACGGGGCGTCCGCGGCTCGTCGGAGAAATCGGTTCTGAAGGGTCTGCATGCTGTGGAGGAGGTGGGGCTTGACATGTGCGAACACGGGGCAAGCGTAAGTCATGATGGGCCGAATGCACGCGGTGTAAATACGCAACTTGCACCTAAGTGACAACTTGCTGCGAGCATTCAGCACGGAATGGAGCCTTCCGAGAGCGAAGGCGGCACGGGCTCGTGCGGCCCTTATGTGCTCTCCGAAGGAAAGGCGTCGGTCTAGGATGACCCCTAGGTATTTGGCTCGCTTCTCCCAAGGGATAGGCTTGCCGAACATAGAGATCGGTCGGATGGCGGATGTGGTGGAGTGGCGATGCCTGCTGAAGAGGACCGCCTGGCTCTTGTCGGGGTTGACCTCTATCCTCCATCTCCGGAACCAAGCGCCTAGTGCGTTTGCGGAGGTTTGGAGAACGCGGGTAATGTTATCTGTGCTTCAGCCTGAGTAGTAGATGGCAGTGTCGTCAGCAAAAAGTGCTAACTCAGCCTTTCTACTCAGGGGCATGTCGCTGGCGTATAGCGTGAAAGCTAGGGGGGAGAGCACAGAGAGCCCTAAGGGACTCCTGCGCGGATCGGATGTGGGGCGGAAAGGGCACCTTCGATGCGGTACTGGAAGGTGCGATTCGACAGATAGTCTCGTAGGATGAGCACGAGCCGATCCGGCACACCGAGCTGGTATAGCTTGTATATCAGCCCGTTGTGCCAGACCTTGTCGAATGCTTTCGCAATATCGAAGAACAGGGCACCAGTCATCAGGCCTCGCTGGTAGCGGGCGCTGATATGCTCGACTATACGGTGCACCTGCTAGACACAAGAGTGTCTAGCCCTAAAGCCAAACTGCTCTTTCGGTTTGAGACTCTTTGCTTCGGCGTAGTCTTTGAGACGCTTATAAATAAGCTTCTCGTAAACTTTGCCTAGAACATTGAGTAAACTAATGGGCCGGTAACTAGTGGGGGAGGACTTCGGCTTGCCCGGCTTGGGAATGCCGATGACGATGGCCTGTTTCCACGACCGTGGAAACATGTTGTTGACTAGAGCACCATTGAAAATGGCGGTCATTAGCACTATGAGTACGGGGGGGAAAAGTTTAAACACCCTATTGGTGATGCCGTCTGAGCCAGGGGCTTTCCTCGGTTTGAAGTTCCTAATGATCTCCTCCACCTCGTCAGGGGTGACTGGGGGCAGGGGATCATCAGGGTCCTCAACGGGTGGGAGGGAGGTCCGGCGTTCGACTTCAGCGTCCACCTCAGCAAGGTGGGCTGGGTCTACTGGCTGGGTGCTGGGGGAGCACTGGGACTCTAAGCTGTCGGCTAGGCACTCAGCCTTCTCGTCGTCGTCGAAGGCGACGCTATTGTCGGGGCGGATGAGAGGGGGCATGGAGGTGATCTCCGAGGAGCGTAGCTTCCTCTGAAGATCCAAGAAGGCCTGGTGGGTCGGAGTGAGTCCATCAAGCATCTCGTCCCATTGGCAGCTACGCAGCTCTTTGACGCGTCTACTTACTTTACGTTGTAAGTAGCGCATAAAAGCCTTGTTGCTGTCGCAGGGAAAAGCGCTGTAGGCCCAGATAGCCGCGTTCTTCTCAGTCACGAGAGCGCGCACCTCGTCCGGGAGGCTCCAGCGATGGTCAACCGCCGGAACCTCCTTCGAACATACGTTCAGGACGGATTGCACGTGTCCCGTGAGCAAGTCGATCGCGGCCTCCGTGTCAGCCACAGACTCGATGTTCTGTGGGATTTGATCCAAGTGAGGGGACTCGGCGGATTTCAGCAACTCGCTTTCTTTCCTCCAGTCCGAGATCACTTTGGTGGATGGGGAGTGGTTGGGGTCGAAGGGACCTGTTCCGGGAGCGAGCTCTATGACCACAGGCCTGTGGTCCGAGTCGAGTTCGTCGAATACTTCTATAGAATGCAATCGTAAGTTTACATTCTTTAGATGCGCGACGTCCAGAACATCGGGGCGTTGAATAATCATAGTTATAAACCAATTATTAACTTATCTTTTAAAAACCACAAAAACTCGTTAGTTTGTGCAGCTTTTTCTCGAAGCAGACGAAAATAACAATAGATTTTCTCATGAATTAAGTAGTAATAGTGTTTGTCTTGAGAACAGATTCGTAGTATTTCATTCTCCTCTGTAGTACTGCTTCGTCAGTCTAGTGGTCACAAGTTCTACTGCTGGACATGAGGTCCTGGGTTCGATTCCCGAATAATGCGTTTTTCCATCAGGAATTTCTCAGCTGCAGCCACGGAGTCTGGACTTGTGCCCGGTTGATGGCAGCAGACTCGGCCCCTGCAAGTTAAAAGCTTAAGCTACTAACTGGCGAAATGTGGTTGTACTATTGCACATCTCTGCCTAACCCTCGGGGATTACATTACTTCGGGACCTAATGACGTGATTTCAGTGCGTTCTAATTTATTTAATGCTGTCAAGCTTACACCTTCATTAAAATGTTAAATTTCTGTGTAGTGTACAGAAAATTTAGAATTTCAGAAATGTTTTCTCCCACAACACACGGAGACGAGTTTCGACACAGTTACCAGA
Organism: Eugnorisma glareosa; assembly: GCA_947578425.1. Taxonomy (NCBI): domain Eukaryota; kingdom Metazoa; phylum Arthropoda; class Insecta; order Lepidoptera; family Noctuidae; genus Eugnorisma; species Eugnorisma glareosa. The sequence goes on along the minus strand of OX387957.1, from coordinate 2,372,042 downwards.
ATCGCATTTAAACAATGTGGATATTTGTCAACAGTTCTACGAGTACTGAAATTAAATGCATGCTTTAGTGAATAATTAGGAGTTACTCTAAATAAAGTTGCTTGAAATAAAACATGTTCATTTTGTACGCCAGCATAACAACACGCTGCGTTCCAAAACGGGCAAACTGGACATCGTCGGCAAGAAGGCTGCCAGACTGACATGGGATTGCGCGGGTCTCGTCAATCCATGCACGATGACTGCTGGGCAAAAGTCTCAACACAATAGGGGCCTACAGATGGACGGCGCCGCCGTGTAGGCCCAGAAAGAGGGGGCGTGAGGACCTGGACGCATACCGCGAGGGTTGGTTTGAGGTGGCGTGGGTCGAGGGGAGGGGGAGGCATTTGCCAAGCAGTGGGACGGTATAGGCAAAACAAAAAAAAATACACCACGATTAGGAACAGTCGCCTAGTAGCGTTGTTCATCATTCATTCATTAATTTCAGCCGAAAGACGTCCACTGCTGGACATAGGCCTCCCCCAAGTGTCACTGACCGGTCCCGTGCGTCTCGCATCCAGCGGATCCCCGAAACCTTCACCAGGTCATCGGTCCACCCAGTGGGAGGCCTAGTAGCGTTGTTCCATTATGATTTTTAAAGTAAAGAGCCGGTCGTATTATAAGATGTTCCTCCACATTGTCTGCAAAGTCAGCGAATGATTCTAATTCTTCTTCTTTCGTATCGATGGTATGACTGATTAGATTTCTTAGGTCAGGGCCCAGTAGGTGGCAACGTTATTCGCAGCGCCTGTAACATTGTTCGCGTCCTCCAATATGCAGGTAGGGACGACACATAGGACACTCTAGCAAGTGGGCCATAGTCTGGTTGGGATCACCGCATCCACACTGAGTGTCGGAAGGGTCTATAATCTCCCATTGATAAAGATGCCACTTAAAAGAATAGTACAGTCTCCTTTAGGGTTGTATTGTGTCTTATGTTGCTGTCAGAAAGTCCCTTGTTATCTGTGAATTCTAAAATTGTAGTGGTGAGTCAAATATTTCCTACCCATACCTATTCTAAATATCCAGATTTCAGCCACACGCTTATTCAATCCAAATATTCTAGTCAAATGTGGTAATTTCGTCACAGGAGCAAACAGAAATCTTATCATAGTATTGCTGCACTGCCACGTGCCTTACTCCGTCAATAAAACAACAACAAACCGCTGGTACCTAGACCTACCTACTCTTAGATTCTATTGTATGATGACTCACCCTGTATATCTGGTCATAAAAATTGCATCATGCCTTGATTGACGTGCACTATAACACTGATAGTCGCCATAAAACTTAATCGATATTGCATTGCACTGGTCTTTATAATAGGTACCTACATATAAGTAGGGCCTTCTATTTTCTTTGGTAAGAGATTTTTTTTTGTAATGTAAAAGGGTCACACTCTTTGAAGAACCAGGAATGGTTAGGCAGAGGTGTACCTAATAGTAGGTACACCCAAAATTTCGCCAGTTATGTTTAAGTCCCATGTAATAGGGGGCGACCCTATTGCCATCAAACGGACACAAATCCAGACTCCGTGGCTGCTACTGAGAAACTACTGTTGGAAAAACCCAAAAACACTTTGCTCGACCTGGGTATCAACCCCAGTACTTCATGCCCAGCAGGCTTTTGATAAATTGACTGTGGAAATTCAAAAAAGTTCCCAGTACTGGGACACAGGCTACCTTTGTGTCAAGGAGACAACATATTGAGGAAACCGGCACAGTCTGGAAACAAAATTTCGAAGACATGTTTGTGGCATCCATCAAGCCGTACTGGGCCCACGTAACTGTCCCAACAGTGGGTCCGTTTTAGTCTTATGCTACTCATTACCATCATCAGCATCAGCCTTTGCAAGTCCACTGCTGGACATAGGCCTCTGCAATCGCATGTCAATTAACTCCATTCTCGGCAGCTCTTATCCAGGTGCTACCAGCCACCATGCGGAGAACGTCGCTCCACCTAGCTTGAGGTGATCACAGAATAATTAAGCTGAAGTGGCAATGGGCCGGCCATATTAGGCCGTAGAACCGATGCCGATGGCCGTTGGAGCACGCAAGCTTAATGTAGGCGCCTTATGCTACTGGGTTTCTTTATTGTGAAATGCAAACTCAGTATTAGCTTGCCCAATATTTGATAATTCAATTATTGATCTTTGAAAGCAAGAAGCACTCAAGATTGTCCTCTAATGAAAGACGCAATCTCGGACAATGCTCCCTATCTCCCAGATCGACCGTTTGCTGCAGCCATAATCTGCTGAATGTCTAATAGATAGAACAATGGCCCAGTTTATCGCATAGAAACCGCCTCATTGGTTCAAGCTGAGTGCCAGCTCGCTCCAGAATCACATTTCTATTCAAAAGTATTAGAACATAACGACCTGTAGTTCGTTACATAGAGTAAGAATGTGTAGAAAGGACTCATACGGCAAGCATAGTAAAACTAAATACCTCCCATCACTCCCATGCCTGGGACGTTTAACACAAAATACACCCAATTGCGAAAAATCAATTTTAACGCGCGAAAAAATGATCCGACCACCACAATTCAGTTCAATCTAGTAATCCGCGAAGGCAGAGGTGTACCTTATAGAACACCCACATTTCGCCTGTTACATTCAAGTCTATTGCCATCAACTGCGCACAAATCCAGACTTCGTGGCTGCTACTGAGAAATGAAGACGATGAAGACGTACAAATATATTATAAAACTTTGTCCGACTTGGAAATCGAACCCATCACCTCATGCTCAGCAGTTCCACCCTTTCCTCTGTGCGGTTTTCTCCGGGAAAATCTCTCATCATTATGTTATTACATAAAATTAGGGTTCAACACTATCGTCCTGTGCGACGCACGTACGCGCTTGATCGAAGCGTGATCATCGTAGTATTCAGGAAATCTAACAAGGAGGTTCGTTTCTCTATTTTCTTGCTCTATGGTCGTAGCTACTGGATCTAAATCGCTTGCACCGCAATCCGTATCGCTTGAACATCTTGTGTAGCAATTTTTACGGTATCCATGATAAGCGGTTGTCATGGCTGTCGACCGACTGATAGGAGTTGCATGCTCTCGTTATTTTGAGAAATATCTATCTGTAGTTTAATAGTGTCTTTATTTAGCCAACCAAGAGATTATCTCAAGGGTTGAAGAGAAAAATGGCTTTTCGCTTGGCTATTGCTTCAAGCTAAAGAATTCTTCTTAAAGATAATACTTGAGTTAATTAATGTCGAATATATAATTTAAATAGTGCTGTATTAGGACCGCTTGCAGAAAAAATAGCCCTATAAACGTCTTGCTACTATACAATTTGAAAGTTTATGAGGATTTTTGTTATTTTTTTTCTCACAAACACGACTGAACAGTTTTGCATATAGACAGTTCATACGCTGGACATACGATGGATATAAGATGCTTTTTATCCCGGTGTTAAGATCTTGTGGGACAGTTACCGAACTCCACGCGGGCGAAGCCGCGGGCATAAACTAGTATTTAAAATGATAGACAAAACTTTGTTAGAGTTAGATTTTTTTAGAGAAAACTTAGTTAGATTTTCGGGAGATCAAGCGGTCCTTATCCTTTATATGTGCGTTGAAATCATCGTCATCCTAGGCTTCTCCCAACTATGTTGGGCTCGGCTTCCGGTCTAACCGGATACAGCTGAATACTAGTATTTTACATGGAGCGACTGCCTGTCTGACCTCCACAATCCAGTTAGTACTGGGTAATATGATACCTTTTGGTAAGACTGGTTATTGAACTTGTTTGAGTCTATCTGGCAGGACCCAACGAGATTTATCAACAAGTGATAGGTTTTGTACCTTTAGAAAATAAGTAAGATACATTTTGCACCTCGACAGTTTTTGATTAAATGATGTTTCTATGAAGTGTCTAGCTAGCGGGCCCCTTATGATTATTTTTATTGTTATTATACTTTCAGATCGCTCAATAGTGCTCGGAGTTAGAAACTATTATGTACCTTACAAATCCAAAATGTCGACTTTCTGTGAGCTATACTTTGGAAGATATTCGTTATTTAGATAAACGTCCAGCCAGCAGACCCCCTTTTTAAATACTACTCTTTTATATCACAAAATAGCATATCAATAGCATAGCATAAACAGCATAGCATATTGTTATAGCATATATTGGCATATCTTCTGAAGTAAATAGCTCAGAGAAACTCGAAATTTTGGATTTTTAAAGGTACATAATAGTATCAAGCTCCTAATGCTATTTTATGATATACAAAAGTTGTATTTAAAAAGGGGCCTGCTGGCTAGACGTTTGTTTAAATAACGAATATCTTCTGAAGTGTAACTCACAGACAATCGATATTTTGAATTTGTAAGGTACATAATAGTATCAAGCTCCTAATGCTAGTGTATGATATAAAAGAGTACTATTTAAAAAAGGGGCCTGCTGGCTAGATGTTTGTCTAAATAACGAATACCTTCTAAAGTATAGCTCACAGAAAGTCGACATTTTTAATTTGTAAGGAACATAATAGTTTTTATCTCCGAGCACTATTGGGCGATCTGAAAGTATTATAACAATACAAATAATCATAGGGGGCCCGCTAGCTAGACGCCTCATGGTAACGTCATTTAATCAAAAACTGTCGAGGTACAAAATGTATCTTATTTATTTTCTATGGGTACAAAATAATGTCGTTATGTAAACCTATCACTTGTTGATAAATCTCGTTGGGGCCTGACAGATAGACTCACACGTTGAACTTTTGGGCCTACCTGACTACCTGTAAAGTGTAACGACTGTCAAAGATCTACAAATGACAGCCGGGACCTTCCGAAGCGCGGAGGAAACTCGGTATCGGTGGCGGCCATCCATTGACGACCGACCTTGGCATACGTAGCTTATCTTTGAAGATCGACCCGTGCCGCTGGTGTTAATTATCCACAAGCTCCTCAAGTTCACAATATCAGTTCATTTTTCTAAAAATGAACTCGTAACAATCCTTATAACTTACGTCCAGTTTTATTTCGTGTTAACGCAAACCAACATCTATAACAAGAGAGAAGTGCAGATGTGTTCGTCCTCGCTCACTGCGGGACCTTTTAAAAGAGGTCAATTGATGGACCAACTCAATATTGACTTAGCGGCCAATTTGAGACGATTTGTGTTTATCTTTCATACAGGGAGTTATCTTTGCTTTTTGTTTTTTTAGGACACTGCATAATCACTCTATCTTTTTCCTAGTCCCACTGCTGGGACATCGGTTTTCTCTCTTACAGAGTGTATCGGTCATAATCTTCCACGCGGGGTCAGGGCCATTTGGTGAATGTCACGTCATGTCTTTCAATATTTGGACATAGCGTTTCCACATTTTATTTCACGATGTTTTCTCTTCACCGTTTTGAGAGTAGTGATGATGTAATAAATTGCACACTGTAAAAAGTCTGTTTGGGTTCAAAACAACAACCATCACTGGCTCAGGAATTTGGCACAAATGAATAGCAAAGAACGAACACAAATATATCAATATAATATATAAACTCAATGTTTGCCAGAGAGCGATGGAGCGTAGCATTTTCAATATTAAACTCACCGATCGAATGCGTAATACTCGTACGACAATACGCTTCAAAGCAGGCATCGCCGATGTTGGCGATAAGTCTATGAGGTTAAAATGGGACTGGGCGGGTCACATTTCAAAGATGGTCAGGTCATTGAGGCAGGCCCAAGAAATGCTGGTGTTGCGATTTAGACTTGTTCCTGACTGGCCAGAGGAGGCAAAACACCGAGAGAGTTGGAAAGGAATAGAGGAGGCCTTTGCCCAGCTATGGGACAGAATAGGGTAACTAAAAAAAAATCCTATTACTACGGGACTTAAACAGAACTGGCGAAATGTGGGTGTACTATTTAGGTACACATCTGCCTTACCCTTTTTTTTCCCATGGGAAATCATCAAATAGGGGTTATTTGATGATTTCCCGCTCTGGGCTGAGCAGGAGGGAGTGTCAGACTTATACTGACTAAAACCCATCCATGTTCCTTAATCGCCCTTTGTGTTCTGGGGCCACGGTATCTCTTTCGAACAGTCCCGCAACCCTGGCAGGCATCGGCCCTTGCGGACCCCTTCCTGTTGCTGACATCTCTTTGAGGCGCTCGTGGATCACGAACGCGCCGTCGACACGGCCTGTCGTCATGAGACGGCCGGACGGCGAGCTAGCCCATAGCTCACCGTCCACAGGCCCGCGCCTACGGTGGCCGGGGGCCCCCGACGCCCGGTGCGTCTCCCGCGGATCTGCCTTACCCTTTCGTGATAACAGGCGTGATGTTATAGTTATAAATATATAAAGAAAGAAACGGTTCTAAGTAGCTGAAGGTGAAAAAGTTATCTTAACATTTTTATTCATCGGCTGAGAAATTGTGTTAGTTCTAATTGGAATCTTGATTAGTACGACTCTTTTAAGGAAGCGAAGTTTTCATTGCTTTTACCAAGGATATAATAAAATCTATTGGAAGAAAGTTATTGTTGAAATTTGCTAGTTTTCACTATCACATGGGATAGCATATGTATATATAATTATGTTTAATTATATGTATATGTTCAGGAGTAAGAGGAACTGGGTGTAAAGTTTTTCATCCCTCATAGAAAGTGGAGAATCCTTCTCCCGGGTGTTGGTGTCTGGTGGGCTATTGACCGACAGTAAGTTGTTGTTGGTTTTTTCTATACAACATGTAACAGAAAGGGTATAATAAGGGTAAAAAAATAATTAGCTGTCCTATACAAAATTTCAATACCTACTCGACCCAAATGTATGGGACAGCTGATTATTTTTTTACGATTTTGATGATGGTCCCATAGAGAAAGTTGTTCAGTTTGATGGTCAGTACCACAGTATTCCATATGATTATACCCTTTCTGTTACACGCTGTATAAAGGGTGTAACAAGACCCTTTACGAAACCGAAAGGCACTTGTTCTCCCCGTCATTGCGATCATTTTTTTGTTCTAGACCATACCTGGGAACCTTTTAGTTACAGAGATATTGGGGGCCAAAGTTCCAACTCTGTCACAAGTTTTTTTTATTTTCCACGACCCCCGTACTATACAATCCATCCATCAGTACAATGTTTTGAGAGTGTTACATTGAGTCCTATCGTAAAACGTGATGAACACAAAAAAAAAGTCGTTTTCAAGCAATAATTTTTGCGTAGTTACATATTTTGATGCATAATGCTTGGTTGACGGCTTCGTTAAGGTTTTAAGGACGGCTTCGTTGTTACACCCTGTATGGTCTTAAGTCGCGGATAACTTTAACTGCGTGATTTAGAATTTTGATGTTTTGATATTCTTCATTTAATTTTGTGTACGATATTGCTGTAGTACTTTTTGTGTGTATATGAATATTTCCAAAACATCGGAAAAGGGTTAATAAACGGTAAGTAAGCGATATTCTTACCATCCTAGTAAGCTTGTATTAGAAACTCAAATATTATTGTTAACAGGGTACATTACATAAGTATTTTCCGACCTAAAATAATAAAGGAAAGGATGGCTTAATTGAGCATCTTATCCCTTCCGGAGTATATTTGTGTGTTATCCTAAATTTCCTTATAATTTTACTTACGTACGTTGCGTAACCAAGACCCTTCACTTTGTAGGGTTTTGTACCCGAAGGGTTACCAACGGGACCCTAATACTAAGCCTCCGCTGTCGGTCTGTCCGTCCGTTCGTCCGTCTGTCTGTCAGCGGGCTGTATCTCACGATCCGTAATAGGTAGACAGTTAGCTCTCCTACTACGATGCACTCACACTTGGCCAGTTATTGGTCACTTTCGTCTTTCAGTCTGTATTTTCACTTAACGTGAAGCATCTGAAAATAAAATGAATCAACAGTGAACAAGAATTCATTAGTGAAAATGATCTAACGATTTTGGATCTCGACACATTTTCACTCAATCGAAAAATGAAATAAAAGGGACACAAGCTTTAATTCCCATTATTTTTTTTTGGTGTTGTGTAGACGTGGAGTAAAAGCAAAAAGAACACAAATTCGAGTGAAGCATCTGATATCGGTTTTACTAAGCATCGATAGGTACTAATACTACTAGATACTTTATTAGATCAAATTAAAACCTTGCTATTAGTAAAATTAAACTGATTTCAGCGTTTATAAGGTTACTCTAGTGATTAATACTAAACTTACTTATTTATTTTGAGTCGTTTGGGGTGGCAACACTAGGGTCATGGGGTCCAAGTGCGTAGCGGTTGGTCGACTCTTCACGTGACCAGAGGGCGGGCCTATTTTTTGGCCAAAGAATCAGCATTGCCATTAACGTGGCAACGCTGCCAGCCTTCTGGGCACTTTTCCTGTTGACAGCGATTAGGACGAATTTTTTGACGCCCTGTAACCCTTTTGATACGTGTAGGTACATATTTTTATTACTATTATAGATTATAGTTTTTTTGTAGTTTGTAAATAATGTAAATAACCAGATCTAAATAAATATCATTTATTACAGTAATTACTACTCAATAGTAGGCTATTGAGTTTACGTTCGGTTAGGCAACCGTAATTAGGTAGGTACGTAATTAGGCTAACCTAGACCTAATCAAGTTACTACCATCAATTATTCTAAGCTAGACAATTGCCCGTTTTTGTAGGCAGTTATAAACGACTCCTTCAAGTACAATACCCAATAAATTATAACTTCACTAATGTAAGGTCAATCACATTTTGGAAATTCAATTTCATACTTCAACCGTTGTGTGCTTCTTAATGTAAATGAGGGTGACGTAGTTATAAGGGTATGCAAAAACCGGGTGTAAAGTTGTTCATCCCCTTTAGAAAAGGGAGGAGGATCCTCCGTGTGGTGGGCTACGGCCCGACAGTTGGTGTCGGGTTTTTAAGACACATATTGAACAAGTGTGTTTAAAACTAAGCCGTTACTCTTATGCTATTTATATGCTTCGTAAAGTTGTAAATCAAAATGCTCTCCTGTCAGCGTATCATGCGTATGTGGGTTCTACACTTAGATATGGTATAATGTTCTGGGGGAATGCCACTGGCAGAGATATCGTTTTCAAAGCTCAGAAGAAATGTATTCGAGCAATTTGTGCACTACAATCAACTGACTCCTGTAAACCGCACTTTATTAGTTTAAAAATATTGACATTTCCATCATTATACATATATGAACTAGCATTGGACATAAGAAAAAATTTAGGTAAATATCCAACCTTAAAAAGTACCAGACTTGCAAGTACACTTCGTGCAGTAAGTCACAGAACGGTTATGTTTGACAAGAGTCCCTTCTGTATGGGCCCTAAAATATATAACAAACTGCCCAAGGATATAAAAGAATCCAAGAATTTAAATGTATTTAAAAACCAGTTAAAAAAATTCCTTATTGATAAATGTTATTATTCTGTTCTTGATTATTTAAATGATAAATGTAAATGACTAGTTAATAATATTGAATTAATTGATAATGTAATGGAATTTGTATTGAAATTTGAGAATGTAATAGGTATTTTGTTTGTATTGATATTTGAGAATGTAATATTTTGTTTGTATTGAAATTTATAACTAATATTTTAAAATTGGTAAGATTGGTAAGAGAAGAATTTACTATTTAATTGGTATTTATACCTAATGTTTGCACACCTGTCATGGTAGGATATGGTCTAAAGCTCTTATATAAAAATGTCACCTCTTGAACTACCCATATTTCGCAAATAAATGATTCTGATTCTGATTCTTTTTTCTATACAGCGTGTAACAGAAAGGGTATAGTCATAGAACAACTTTCTCTATGGGACTAGCATCGTAATCGTAAAAAATGAATCAACTGCCCGCATATATTTTAGTCGAGTAGGTATTTAAATTTTTTGGGGCAGTTGATTATTTTTGTGTGATTTCGATGGTGGTCCCATAGAGAAAGTTGTTCAGTTTGATGGTCCGTACCACAGTCTTCCACATGACTATACCCTTTCTGTTACACGCTGTATAGCCTTAAATCGCGGTTTCAGAAGTATTATATTGATGTTAGTTCTAAATGTGTGTCATAAATAGCTCTGTAGTACTTTTTGTACTAAGTGGCTCTTTTTTTTCTTTTTCGTCTGGGAAATCATCAAATAACCCCTCCTGCTCTGGGCTGAGCAGGAGGGAGTGTCAGACTTTTACTGACTAAAACCCATCCATGTTCCTTCCTTTGCCCTTTGTGTTCCAGGGCCGCGGTCAGTGGCGTGCAGTGGTTCCTCACGGTGGGTAGGCCACGCATACTGAATTACTGACACCCAAAAAAAACTCGGCAACATCACAGCGTCGCTCTACTTAGGATGACCCTCAAAGTACTCACATCTAGTCATCTATTGATATATTCAGTCACCCTTCCGGGCCCCCCGCACCCCCCCTGGTGTTTGTTTTAGTAAGCTTATGAGAAACAACGCCATCTAGTTTAAATATCAGGAATTTCAATGGCATTCCGTCAATACAAAAACGAAGGTAGAAGCTTCGTTAAAAAAATCTTAAAAATAAAACAGAGTGCGCTGTCAACAAAAAAATAAAATTACCTAAAATTACCATGGTATAGTTTAGAGTTTGGAATATTAGAAAAAAAAAACATTGAAAATAAAGCCTGTAAAAACCAAAATATAAATACAAGAACTCACCACATTATTCAAAGTTCAAATCACGATTTTCTGACAATGCAACCAGAAGTAAGATTCATTTGAAATGACGAGTACGAGATGAATTTTGGGTTAATTCTCGTAATTCGGGTACCTACACCTTTAGACACAACTTGAATCTTATCATTAAACGATTGTGAATACTTCCTGTTTATAACTTATAACAAACACACATTATCAGCGCAAACTTCACAACAGAACACCATTTTTAAGTAAATAAACAAATACAACAAATAATATTTACACTACTGTACGTTTCAAAGCGAATTACAACCGTGAGATATTATAAAAAGCAAAACATTCACGATCGCGAAATAAATTTTGCTTCTCACATGAAACAAATATGGCTTACAACTTTCTAAGAAAAATATAATTACTACTTTGTCGATAAAAAACACTACCAAATATAATTGCATCACTGCATACCGTTTTAGCCGGATAATACTTTGTGGCCAATCAGTGGCCAGCTACACTCGCAGGAGTTGAGCCCCCAATCTATCTATGATCTATACATCTGTGCCGTTCATACACACGAAAATATGCATCAGTGTGCGTAAATTTATCAATGGAAATTAGGCCGGCGGTGTCGTTGCCTAGAAGAGCCGGGAGCGAGCGTCGTAGTATTATTATCAGTTATACGTCACACGCGACAAGTTGCTATAAGTATTATAACAGGAGTTTTAATTTTTTTTTTTAAATATTTTGCATTATTTTATTACATATTTATAATAAATGCATTTGTTGCGTTGTTGGTAGGAATGGTAGGGTAGGCTAGGCCTAATTGCCTCTATGGACGGCACGCCCCTGGCCGCGGTATCTCTTTCGAATAGTCCCGCAACCATGGGTAGTACTATTTTTAGTTCCACTACTCAATGAAATATGACGTTTACTTTAAAGTTCGATGCAGAGGGATCAATCGATCAAAGTCAAGTCAAACATCGGCTAACAGCGGGGGTTCGGCAGTCTGACAGAAAAGGGTTGTAAACACTTAAACCCCATTTCCACATTGTAAATATTCTTGTAGGAGTTTCCGCAAATATTGGATCAGATTTATTCTTCGTCTGAAGTAGTTATTGACTTTGACAAACGTCACTTGGGCTTATAGAGGAACAGAAAATCACCTCAACAATGGAGTATAAAAAGTAAAAATAAGTTTTGTGTAGTTGTTCATCTATGAACATCACGAAGCATTAATTAATATTATAAATGCGAAAGTAACTATGTTTGTTTGAAACACAGTTTTTTTTTTCAGATGGGAATTCATCAAATAACTCCTCCCGCTCTAGGCGGAGCGGAAGGGAGTGTCAGACTTCTACTGAGTAAAACCCATCCATGTTCCTTCTTTTGCCCTTTGTGTTCCAGGGCCGCGGTATCTCTTTCGAACAGTCCCGTAACCCTGGCAGGCGTCGGTCCTTTCGGACCCCTTCCTGTTTGCTGACTCTCCTTGAGGCGCGCGTGGAACACGAACGCGCCGTCGACACGGCCTGACGTCATAAGACGGACGGACGGCGAGCTAGCCCATAGCTCACCGTCCACAGGACCGCGTTGTTTGATACCCTTTCGATAGATTATATCCTGGATATGGATATAGGCGTCTCACACATACACTTCAAAATTTCCACGCGAAGGAAATCGCGGGCAACAGCTACAACAAAAAACACTATAAAGTAACCGTTGTTACTTCCTTAGTAAAAAAAACAGCCATTTTAGCAATTACCATCTTCAAGACATAACAAATTACTTATACTACATGCATGTTTTCCTCATGTTAGACAAAGGTGTATCTAAATTATAGGTACTTACATTTCCCTGTTAGGCCCCATGTGTTAGGGGGCGAGCCTAATGCCATCAACCAGCCACAAATCCAGGACCTCATGCTTACCAGAGCGCTTGCAATCAACAGACCTACTGGTATGTCTTCTAATTTATAAAACTGAATTCTAATTTGAAACACACCATGACAAGTTTTATATTGCAGAAAAGTTTTATTCAATATTATTTTGCATACAAAAGGAAACTGCTCACCATACCTATGGCGACACAATAGAAACATCAGCACGAACAACAAATAACTCTCTACCCTCATTATTAGTAAAGTTCGAACTGTCCTGAGGGCGGTAGGGTCAACAATAAAAATTCTGACAACTTTACCCGGACATCACAACATTACCCTACGTCACTACCCTTCTGAGGTTTGAATGGTGGCTAAAAACGCGCTTGACCTTACCTTTTTGTGTGGAATGAAGTTTGTAAGACACTACGAAAGTTGTGCTATTTATACCAGGCCACTCAGAAAGTATTGCGATAAATAGTTTTTATATATGGGAGACTGGCCAGTTAGAATCTTTTTCGAAAATATGATTACTTGTAAGTAAAAATATGTGTGTTCCATTTTCAAAATTTCCCTCCACATTTTTTGCGAGCCAATTCAAAGTATCGTGTCTTACTGAAAAATGGATCTGCGCTGGGAACATTTTCGAGCTATGATTTTTTACGATTTCAAGTGTCGCCTGAAACCGGATGAATCGTTCGATAGACTTCAAATGGCATTTATGGATGAAGGACCCTCCAAGGCAACCGTGTATCGTTGGTATAACGAATTTAGGCGCGGTCGACCAACCTTGGGGGATGAAGAAAGAAGCGGTCGCCCTTTGACGGCTATTACGGAAGAAAACGTGCTAGCAGTGAAAAATTTAATCCAAGATAATAGGCGAATTACATATCAGAAGATTCAGCATATATTAAAGATTGGATCGGGAAGCGTTCACGAGATTCTACACGGGCATCTTCGCGTGAGGAGGATAGTATCGCGCTGGGTGCCGCACTACCTCACCGACGCTCAGAAGCAGGCCCGGGTGGAATGGTGCCGTGATATGCTGAACAAATTTGAAGCAGGCTCGTCTCGGCGGGTTTACGACATCGTAACAGGTGATGAGTCCTGGATTTATCAATACGATCCAGAAACCAAGCGCCAGTCGACAGTTTGGGTGTTTCAAAATGAACCAACGCCTACCAAAGTGAAGCGATCTCGAAGCGGGGGGAAGATTTTGATCGCCAGCTTTTTTAATTTGACTGGCCACTTGGCCTCAATTCCCTTACGAGATCAAAGAAGCATCAACGCCGAATGGTATACTACCAAATGTTTACCAGAAGTTTTTTCTGTTGTGAGCAACAAGCGACCAAACACAGGGCTCCGCGGACTACTGCTCCACCACGACAATGCGCCTGCACACACCGCGCTCAAAACGAGGGACTTCCTGGACAGTACACCAGTCAAACTCCTGGGTCACCCTCCTTACAGCCCTGATCTAGCACCGTGTGACTTAGTTTTATTTCCAAAAATAAAAAATCAGCTCAAGGGGATACAATTTTCGTCGCCGGAAGATGCGCTGGCTGCGTTCGAGCAGGCTGTAAACGAGGTGTCTGCGGCGGACTGGAAAAAGTGTTTTGAAAACTGGTTCAGACGTATGAATCTTTGTATAGAGGCTGGTGGAGAGTACTTTGAAAAGATTTAATAAAAATATATGTACCTGTAGAACAATTTTTTTAGTATCGCAAAACTTTCTGAGTGTCCCACGTATAGCTCTCGGACTATAGTGTTGAAGCCACGATGATTTTGTTTGAATTGTATTAGGAACTAGCTTTTGCGCGGCTTCACTCGCGTTTCTTGCGTTACGGTCGATAGCCTATGACACTTGGGGATAATGTAGCTTTCCAAAAGTGAAAGAATTTTCGGAATCAGATCTGTAAAACTAACAACTGAAAACATCAGAAATCAACAGTAAACATGGTAAATATCCAATTTCTAGTGTTAATGGTAATATCAGATCACTAGTTCCGGAGATTATCTCCTACATACAAACTTACAACATATACCTCTAATAGTACCTACAGATTACAATTTATCATACTCAAACACCTATTTTCCGTAAACGAGAGTAAGATGACCAGCACAGCCAGATTTCGTCAAGACATTATGCTCAGCAATAGCGCTTTCGAGCACTTACCCAACGAATGAATTACGATTGTCTGATTATTATTGTAATATCCGATTTCGATTGTCTGATTATTGTTGTGGTACTCCTGGTAGATAAAAATGCATTTTAAAAGAACTAATAAAGCTTAAAATGTGAATTTAATAAAGTCTCTCTCGCAGAACGGATGGTCGATGGGGCCAAAAAGTTCTGGAGTGCGACCGCGAACCGGAAGACTTTACGTTGGAAGGCCTCCCACTAGTTGGACCGATGACCTGGCGAAGGTTGCGGGCATCCGCTGGATGCGAGACGCACGGGACCGGTCAGTGTGGCGACACTTGGGGGAGGCCTATGTCCAGCAGTGGACATCTTTCGGCTGAAATGATGATGATGATGAATAAAGTCTCCAGATGCTAGCTCCCGCAAAATTACTATCATAAAAGACAGGCGCAACCATCTGCGAAACTTTCTCGTCTTGTACACAATTTATGATAATTTGATTGACAAACCCCAGCATACCTGCCCGTAGTCTGCCAGGTTCAGTCCGCGAGTGTCATAACATGCATACAAAAGTTTTGAAGCGATAACTGACGAGCGACACTTTGTTTAGATGCCTGTTAGCTGCTGAGGAATGTCGGCAACCGTCGTTGTCTAAAACAAACGAGGATCGCCAGTTTGTCGGTATTTTTACCCGACTACGGCGAAGCGGCTAAGATTTTAGCAGTCTATGTATGTTTATTATTATACGTATGTTCCTCCGTGACCAAAACTATTCACCCGATTTTGATGAATAAGTTGTCAATAGATTCGTTATTATGGCCCGGGTAACGTAGGCTACAAACCTAAAAAAAACCCCGATTTTAATTAGAGCGTGATTTTTCAGCTGTTGGGTTTTTAGTGGTAGTATACCACACAAATTCTTGTTCAATGCTGTACTGGTATTTGTTTCTATTCTAAAGATTGATTAACTGGGTGTAATTTAACTACCTAATTATGGCATAACAAAAGATAAAGCAACAATAAAAAAATGTTTAATACAAACAGTGTTTGACAATGCAAGTCATGTCTTGTATCGTTTTTATTGTGAGCCACAGGCAAGAAATCTGAGTGCAACTGTGGAGTGTGATCCCAAACCATGTCCACCTCCTGACTTGCTCTTTGTGCAACTCCACCTGCACTTAAAGGATTTCCGAAGCAACTACCAACGCCGTGGATGTGGCTGGCCTAGACTAATTTAATTAAATATCTATGGGAATCACTGACACGCAGAAGAAGAAGAAATAACTTGCACCCTGTACAGTGTGATTCTTCATAATGTGCACATATCGAAATGAAGGAATCTATGCTTAATTTTATCGACGGAAAAAATATTCAAAAAAATCAAAATATTTTTTAAATATTTTTTACGGATTTTTTTAAAAATTTGATCGCTATTGTGATAAAATTAATCATTTCCGTCGATAAAATTAAGCATAGATTCCCTCATTTCGATAAGTGCATATTATGAAGAATCACACTGTATTTATAATTTTTATACATTTTAGGAAAACTTACAGACTAATAACTTTCTTATAACAAAAATATATAAATAATTTGCTAACACACGATCAAGAAATGTTATGCAGCTAAAAGTCGTATTTAGAATCTTATCAATGTAAATACTGACAAAGGCGACTTCTTGGTACACTACTTGGAAAGTCAATAGAACAAGAACGACAAAAACTCAAGACAAAAGTTCACAACGGTACACCTGTTTTCTGTAAACAATATTTGAGAAATTCTTATTGTTCCGTATTCCAAAACATGATACTTATCACCGAGTTTCCGAGTTAATAGCTATTACAAGAAAACAAGACGACTTTAAAACAAGACGACTTGACAAGTTCTGTATAAGTACCCAGAACTCAGAATTTAATGCAAAGTTACCGTTCTGAGACAAAGCAAACTCATAATAAAAACCGGGTAAGTGCGAGTTCGACTCGCGTGGAGTGGGTACCGTACGTTTATAGATTTCTTATAGGTTTTCCTGTAATCTATAGGCAACAAAGTATTTTATTCAACATTTTTCGGCCCTTAATTTAGGAGATATGGGTCAATTTTTGCCTATTTTCTTAAACAACTTCAAAACTATTTATCGTATTATTATTTAAAAAAAATTAAGATGCTCACAATGAGCCCTTTCATTTGATATGTAACACGAAATAGTTAGCAAAGCTTTTTTTTTTTCATTTCCTTATTTAAAAGTGGCATGTTTAAAATTCATTAATTTACGATAGTCGTCCGTCTTTGGGTCGCGAGTGATCCTATAAGAGGTTCCGTTTTTCCTTTTGAGGTACGGAACTCTAAAAATGGGAAAAAAGAATACCGGAAAAGTATGGCTCTTGGCAAAATAAAAGACAACGATCACTCTTGTTAATCCTCCTAATTATGACTTTAAATCTCTTAATCCGACGCTCCTAAAAGAAAAGGGTGACCCAATTCCACTCCAACAGAGATTTACGACATTCATTTTTTAAGTCTGCCTTCAAATTACAGCCAAATTGGGCTAATTGTTGTCAAATGACTTTGGCGACCCGAATACCTTTAAATATGAGCTACCTTACCATTCGGTTACTAAAGCTATAAGCTCTAGCGTCATGCGCATGTACAGTGACTCAAACCCAAACTCACAGCTTTTATTTCAAATAGACCGTTACAGGCACTTTCGAATATCAAAAACAAAAAGGTGAAGCTACAGTCCTAGTCAATACGGTATGATAACTTGTGAAAGTAGTGTTGTTGCCCATTCCAAAGCATAGATCTCTATGGAGAAGAATGGGCAAGAAACTCCATGGACACTTTTTTAAATCAAAATATTTTTACAAGATCTTGCTTCATTTTTTTTAAATGACATCTCGCAGGTCTGCCTATGAGCTTGGCTTCTGGTTAACCGGTCTATGATCCCGTGGGTGCCTTGAGTGTAAGGCTTCCAGCTAGGGGCAGCTTACATAATTCATGTTGAGATTATACATTATGTTCTAACGATGTGCACATTAAGAGCGTCCAGAGTAAAAAGATTAAATAAATGATTCAAAAAAAAGTAAATAAAATAAACCGTGGCAGCTAAGAGATGACCAGTCCCAACTGACACCGCGCGTTCCCGAACATGACGCGTGGATCGGCACCATTCAGTTCAATCATTTTGAAGGGAACTAAATGATCCGATACATCCGCCAACGGCTGCGGACTGCGACTGCGGTGAACACAAAATAAAAAATCCATGGAGCAAGTCAGGAGTCACCATTAGACACGTGAAAGAAGTAAATGCCTTGAAGCAAGTAGCGTTGCATACCGCAACGCCTGAGGCTGTGGCTAGGACAGTATCTTGGTTAATTGTGTAGACAAATGGGAGTTCTTGAAAGCGATTAAAACTTGAATAATCTACTACGCAAGGTGGCTATGGCGTCATCAAATATTTGTATGCCAAAGATTTAGGTTGAGCCGAAAATCATTAACTTAGTCTGCCACGAAAACCATTTACGGACTTACTAAGATATTCTGAGACATCGTTCATGTTGATTTTCATGTAATTTTGGGATTTCGGCGAGTTGCGGTCAAACCCATAACTATATCGCGTAAAAAAATATGCAAATGGCGGTATGATTACTGGGGGCCTTGACAGTTAATTGCAAAAGCTTTTTGGTAGCTCATGGCAACTCTTAAATGAGTAAAAAAGACGAATGGAAGAAGAAGACATGCGCTGTCTGAGAGGGAGGCCAACAAAAGAATTCAGCTGTGCTGGGCAGCGTTTGGAAAGCTTAATCAAGTCTTCTCGTCGCGTATTCCACAGAACCCTAAAGACTAAGGTCTTCAATCAGTGTATCTTGCCTATTATGACTTAGATGGCCCAAACGCCAACGGTACGGTTGGTCTAAATTCAAGATCACTCAGCAAACTATGGAACGGGATGCCTGACTTCGCTCTGAGAGATCGAATCCGGAACGAGGTGATCTGATAGAGAATCAAAGTTATCGACATAGCTCACAGAATAAGTAAGCTGTAGTGGCAAGGGGCCGGCCATATTAGCCGTAGAACTGAAGACCGTTGGGGTAGACGTGTTCTGTAGTGGAGGCCAGTAATCGGCAAACGTAAGGTGGGACGCCCTCAGGCTTAGTGGAGTGACGATCTCCACAGAGTGGCTAGTAGCAATTGGATGAGAGTTGCCGAGAATCGAGCTATGTGGCGTGCGATTGAAGCTGCCTATTACCAGCAGTGGACTGCTCTAAGCTGATGATGATGATATATTTTTTTCATTTTTCTATCATCGTTGTCGCTATGAGCGGTAAATCAGCAGCTAAATTAATTTGTTTTTCGTAGGTGGAGCTGTATACTATATCTTAGCAAAGGATTTGACAAAAAGGCCAAAGGGGGGTGGGGGTGCAAAGTAGCCTGAAAATAAATGAATGTTGTAGTTGTATTAACTTGCCACCGCTGCATTTTCCAGACATTAAACATTAAAATGAAGTATCACGTTATTATTAAAGCCTGCGGCAACAACTGTAGGTCCCTTTACAAACAAGACAGTCTTTTGCAACTGACACTGACATCTTGTAAACTCCAGGAGTCAGCAACCTTATAAAATACTAGCTGCGCCCGCGGGGACGCCAGCACATCGAGCTACTACAATCTGACAACTTCGGGCAGCTTCATGTGCTAGCGTCTGTAGTTCTGTACACGAACTGAAACTTGGAAAAAATAATGATATCAAATTTTCAACAAAAAAAAAAATATTTTCTAAATAATATGATGCTAAAAGCTGCCTGCGCTAAATGTGTTGCAGTTCACCTTTCCAATGCCTTTTCCCACCTACTACATCCATAAACTTTTTACTACTCTACCCTATCTAGCCTACCTACCTTCCCTACATTTATGCTGACCTAGTACTTTTGGTAGCCAAAAAGATTTTAGTCAAAATTCGGGAAAAAAATATTTGAGTTATTGATCATCCCACGGAAATATCGCATTCTTCCGGGATCAAAAGTAGCCTATGTGTTAATTGAGCATATAAGCTATCTTGATACCAAATTTCATCCAAATCCGTTAAGCCGTTTGAGCGTGAAGGAGTTACAAACATACGCACATGCACACACACACATACAAACTTTCGCCTTTAAAATATTAGTGCGTTAAAGACTACCTAAATTGTTTTTCCGTTTGTTCAAAGCGTAAACATTTAATCATATTCCAGTAAAAATGGCAAAAAAATACAAATGTTTTGTAGTTCCAAATTTCAGAAGGTTTTGTGAGATGTGTTTTTCTTTCAACGTTTCACATTGTATATAAAACTATTTAGTCAACTCAAACTAGCTTTTGCCTGCGTCTTACCGTAGCTAGGTCGAAAATTATCCCACGGGAAAGTGCTACCGAGACATCATCATTATTCTCCTGCCCATAACCCAGTTTATTTGGGGGTCAGCGCAACAAACTCAAACTCAAAGCATTTATTTCAATTAGACCATAACAGGCACTTTTGAATGTCAGAAAAACAAAACATGTCTTCATAAGTGCTTCCGGGACAGAAAAAAGTATTTTAGAACCTAACCCATTAGAACATAGGATAGGAAAAATACATAACCCGTTCAGGATCTGACGTAATTGCTGTAGGTAAAAGTGCTCACAAAGTAAGCATTTAAAATATTAGTAAGGATTACGTAATTTTGGCATATTTTTAAACCATAATATTACCGAAATTACCAAAATTCCTAATTTCCCTTTCATCCCT
Source organism: Eugnorisma glareosa (assembly GCA_947578425.1). Classification (NCBI taxonomy): domain Eukaryota; kingdom Metazoa; phylum Arthropoda; class Insecta; order Lepidoptera; family Noctuidae; genus Eugnorisma; species Eugnorisma glareosa. Next base: position 2,351,617 of record OX387957.1, on the reverse strand, counting down.
TGAGTCTATAAACATGAGTGTAGCCACCACAAAACATATTTCGCGTAACCAATTTAGTATAAATTATACATGTTCTGTGGTGCAAAACCTTTGTATAGCGGTGTTCATTGTCAACTGAATTCGAATTACGTGCGTGCTGAGAGTGTATAATTAGTACTATTTGGTACTAATTAAACACTTGTGGTAATGAAAGAGAACGTATTAGGAACTAATTAGGCTTAGTTTTGTGTTGTATTTGGGTATATTAATGAAAAACAAAATGGGATTTTGTTTCTCTTACATGCGCATTTGCAAAATAAAAACCCAATGTTACCCACCTAGTATACCCACCTATTATAACATAACATCACGCTTGTACTAAGGGTTAAGCAGAGGTGTATCTAATACACCCACATTTCGCCAGTAATGTTAAGTTCCATATAATAGGGGGCGAGCCTATTACAATCAACCGGTCACCAATCCAGCTCCATGTTTGCTACTGAGAAATTCCTGATGGAAAAAAACCAATATATTTTTGCCCAACCCGGGAATCGAACCCAGGACCTCATGGTCAGCAGTAGTGCTTGCGACCACTAGACTAACGAGGCAGGTTGAGTAGAAATGCGTAGATAATCAGCCTATAATGTGTAATGATACAAACTACCATTACTTCTCTGTGATAGGGGTGGGCCAAAATTCACCACAATCTCTTTAAAGTTCGAGTGAATCGGTTTTTCTAGGCAAGTGTGCTTCACCCTAGGCCGTATCATATCTTCGCTTCATGGTGAGTTGCGGCCACACTCCTAATTGGTATACAAAGAAAAACGCTGGCCCAGTGCTGGGTGATAGATGTCACACATGTCTTCGAATGTATGGTGTTGGTTGGTCATGGCGAATTTCCTCAAGATGTTTTCCGTCACCACCGTTTTGAGAGCAGCGGTGATGAAATAAATTACATAAAGTAACATGATTGTTTGGGTTCGAACTGATGACCACCTCCAAAGTTTGGGGCCACCACTGACCTCTGATTGATTAGCAGCGCTCCTTCATAATTCTTTTAACATGCAACGTTTTTCTTACTTTGTAACAAAGACGTTTATTCTGGCGCAGTAGTTACGATTGGCTGTTGCGTTACGTTGCGTGTCGCGGGTTCGATCCCCGCCCGGAATAAATATTTTTTATGACCAACAGGTAGTTGTTCCGGGTCTGGCTGTTCGTGTATGTGAGTATGTTTGTAAATACACCCAAGAAACAGGAGAAATTCCTAGTGTGGGGCAACGTGACATCATACTATATATTTCTTTAGTCCGATTATGATTATGCGCAACTGGTCTGAGTCATCTTAAATAATCTATATTTGTTTCTTAGTAAAAGAACAAAGCTACAATAATCTTCCATCTGCTGATAGAACATCTGCAGTCTGTGAGTAAACGACAGTTGTTTAGTGTTCGGACAGTAAGCTTTTGAAGTAGTTCAAGTCAAAAGAACGCTAGAACAAGCTGTTTCGCTGCAGCTTGTTGAAGCTGTCAAGCTGTCAACGATAGCATGTTGAAAGACGGTATTGTTTAAAAGAAAATCGTGTATACGATACTTTTTTGTGATTCTTATAACTTGTTATTTTGAATATGTCTTTTTTATTTGTTTACAAACGACAGTTTAACTAAACTGTCGATCACTAAACTTAGTTTTACTTTAATTTTGAATATTAAAAGAATTAAGTAACTCTGCTGGTCTCTCTCTATAATCTCACCACACTTTAACGACTGAACGTGTTACGTACGACGAAATTTTACATGTCTAGGATAAGGGATAGATAATTTTTGTCTTGATAGTATGGTACCGTGAGATAACTTCCGATTTCCATACAAGCGATTCTGCGTGTAAAAGATAGTGAATATATTTATGAGCAGTTCAGATAACGCCCTGGGCGTCGGGAGCCACGTGGTGGCTCCCGGCCACCGTAGGCGCGGGCCTGTGGACGGTAAATAATGGGCTAGCTCGCCTAGTCCTAATGGACAACAACAATAACTAGCTCATCAGACTCTCATCTAGATTATTATAATCTAGCTTTCTAACTGATTGGTCGTTTGGGTCTCGTAATCAATTCAAATACTACCTATCCAAATTCCTTTGGTAGTACTTAGAAGGAGGACGCGCGGGTTCGCGAGAAGTTTTAATTATGTCCCAATAATTCTGTGTGTGTATCAACCGGGCAGAAATCCAGAGTGCTACTGAAAAAATCCTCATATCAAAATATAACGACCCTGTGCCCGACGACAAACCATTTTCTCTTTTATTTGTGCAAGTACCTATCATCAGTCACACAATATCTGTATGGCTGCAACCGAAACAGGCACAACATCCATCTCCGATCAACAACCTTGCACACATCATGCATTTTCTATGCCACTCAGTGCAGAGCCAAACAATACGTATTGTTAGGCGCTGCCATGGCAACGCTATTCAACTGTTTTTAGCACTGATTAAAATGTGCATGCAAGGGATAGTATCGTTTTGAAAGATCGTGTAGATTTATTTCGAAACAAATGGAATGTTCTTTTGACAAGGTGTAAGGAACCTTCACGAAGCCGTCAATCAATCAGTCTGCATCAAACTAAGGAACCCTACATAAAATGTATGCTGGGAAACGACTGTTTTTTGGGGTGAAAAATCACGTTTTACGGTAAAACTCAATGTATGTAACGCACTCAGAACATGACCCGTTTACTATCCAATGCATCCTTTGAATAATAAACGGGTCATGTCATGAAGGCATTTAAAATAAAGTTATAACCTTAAAAATTAGCTGGAACTTTGACCTCCAAAGAAGGTTCCAGAACAAAAAAAAATAAGGCAATGACAAAAACAAGTGACTTTTGTCTTCGGTGAGGGTCTATTTTTACCTTTCTTATCCACTGTAGATAGGAGAAAATTATAGGAACCGGGGTTGAACCTCTTCCACGACATCGCCTTCCGCGTATTATGACGGAAACAAACAGAGGATACTAATGAAGGTAACTGTTCAGAAAGTGCCATGATTCACTGAGCCGCGGCTTGCGGAGTGAATGACACATAGTACAGTCACGAGTAATGAAACGTATACTCGCAGCAACTTTTACGGTGATTACCTCTTACTGTATTGAATAACGTTTTAAATTTTGGAACCCATACAATTACAAAATAGGTCTTATCTGAAAGTTGAAATATAATTTCATAAGAAAATCACTTTAGAATTTTGATAAGTGTATTTGATATTAAAGAAGCATCATCTAGCCTATGTATAACGCAATTTTATCCTGCCTTTTCTTTTTCGTGTTACCTGTTTCTCTACCCATAAGCAGAAGGCGCCCATTTTCGAAACTGGAGCGCAACTGTCACTTGCTTGTCTAGTCTTTTCCAAACACCAGCAAGCACCTTACCTACCTTTTACCTTTTTGACACAAATAATAAATTGTTTTAATTTCATTTCTCTCTGGTCTCGCTTGGGGCAAGTGTCATCCACAATACCGAACTTTTTAAATTCGTTACTAAAGACTGTGGGTCACTGCTACCACACGCAAAGATAGATAAACGCACAGCGTATTTGATTCTCTTTAATTGTCGCCTTTTCTCATTACTTATGAAACTTTTTCCTTTGTTCACAGAGGAGGAGGGCACAGAGCTAGAACTAGAGGCTCTGTACAGAAGATACTGCGTCAGATTGAAACACGCGCTGTTTGTGTCAGCGCTGTGTGTCACGCTGTTTTGCAGCGTCCTGTTGCTGCTGGCAGTCTGCATATTGCATTCAAGTGTAAGTCATTTGCAGATATTTAGAATTAGAAATTAGATATTTAGAAGAAAAAAAAAGATTTGGCTGTTTATCAGGATTTTTTCCCTAAAAGCAAAGTAAACCCACCAATCTAATGTTGTCAGTAAACATAATTGTGGTACCATGTACGAGGATATCAAAATCGTCAAACAGTAGCTAGAACTGGAATATTAAGTTTACTTTGTATTTTATTTTATTTGGTCGAATAATAAGCCTGTCGGAGGGTCAGGATTTATTTCGCTAGGCTTCTACATCATGTGGGCAGACGATGGGTTTCGTGCTATGAAAAGACACTGAGCGATACACTGTTTCTAGCAACACTAACGAATTACTTGAGATTACAACTTAGCAAAATAACACGGGGCACAAAAAATCGGGTACAGTTCCAAGAGGTCTTAACTCGGCCGCGATCAGACACTGACTGACCGTCGTCCTAGCTCAGAGTTTACCATCTGGGCTCTGTGACAAGTGACGCTGTGGTGTGGGTAGATTTTTAAGTAGATCGCGTGATGTCCCCACCGCGTACTTGTGATTCATTTTAAGCCCGTACCAATGACCGCCTTCGACAAGCATAACAGTTTTTAAACTGACATGGTCAATAACACTAACATTAACACTAAAAACGGGATATTTACCATGTTTAATTGTTTAAACACCGAAAAAGTGCCGAAGAAAGTTTGTGAGTGGACACAGTGAGTTTCGTGTGTCGGGAACAGAATCGAGTTACGAGTGACAGTGGAAGCGGTACCGAGCGCTGAAAACGTAGGTACAAGAAAGAGGGTAGACCGATTTGTCTGCTCATAAACACCCACCCGCAACAACTTCAGTTTATCCGTGATCATGGTGCTTGCAACAGCGCCGAAATATCGGGAACTCACAAAAAATAGCAAACATGGCGAGTATCCTGTTTTTTGTATTAATGATAATTAGTATAGCCACATGAATCAATAGAAAGCCTACTTTTTTTTTAGTTCCAAATCAAAAGTCAGAATCCACAAACTTGTGCCCACGGCTTCATCCGCTTGGTATTCGCCGCGATTTTGTCCTACGGTATCGTAGTACCGGGATAAAAAGTATCCTAAATATCATATGTTGGTCCAGGTTATAAACTCTCTGTGTGCAAAATTTCATCCAAATCCTCTCATTATTTTTTGCGTGAAAGAGTAACGAACATCCATCAATCCTTACAAACTTTCACATTTCTCATATTAAGTAGGATATAAAAAGTTTTGTTACGAGCTGGGTATGGGATAAATTAAATACTACGAAGAAATACGAAATAACTTTAATTAACACAGAACACTTAAAACTGAATCACAAATACACTACTGATCACTATTCACTTAAATATCGCACTTCTAATTCACTTCGATTCGCTTTGTTGTGTAGCCAAATTCAGACTGACTCTCCCGCAAACACGACGTCTATTTATATGACGACCGATCCTTCGAGAAAGATCTACAACCTTCTCGAACGTTCTTCACAGTCCATAGTGAAACATCATCCTTCGAGAAAGTTCCGCAGTCTTCTCGAACCTTTCGAGAAACTTCCACAAGTTTCTCAAATCTTCTAGACAGTTCTAATCTTCTAAACAGGTCCTTACAGGAATATTCGAGACTCGCACGTAATCTAGAATGTTCTCGTAAGGCAACCGACGTAACAGTTATTTAAAGGTACATAGTTTTGAATCAGATTCGCCTTAACGTAATTACATTGGTAACGCGAGAGGCACAGAGGACTTAATTAATCCAATACAGACTGGGAGCACTCTCCAGCTATAGGGTTCATTATAAACTGATCTGCACGGAGCGCAGGCCACGGCCTAATTAAACGCTCCGGTGGGTCTGTGGCAGTACTTTTTAACAACTACTCATTACATAGATTCACACCAGTAAAAACCGTATGGAAAACCCCAATACCACGAACTCAGGACCTGATGCTGAGATGTCATGTTTGCGATACTGGATCGACAGGCAATAAGCCTGCAAACGGAGCCTCAGGTATCTACAAAATAGGTAAATAGGTAGCTATGGTATCGGTCAGAACATCCGAAACACTAACCCCGTTTTTAGGGTTCAGTTTTACTTACCACTTACTTTACCTAAGGTGTAACTATAATCGTTTCAAAAGACCTATAGCATAATATTTATTTCTCTGAAAACACTTCTAAATGTTGAATAGTCCTATGCTGAGGCAGAAAGATTTTGATTGTTGTATTTGCAAAAAGCGGCATGCATTGTTTCTGAGTGACTGATCTTTAATTTCCTGTTACGTTGACGGCACAGTTGGCGCAGTGCTGGAGTTATTGGCTCCTGACGCAGCTCAGTCACGGGTTCGATTCCCACACGAAACAAATATGTTTATGGCTTAAAGGTGTTTGTCCGCGTCTGGCTGTTTGTGTATGCGAGTTTAAATGTTTGTAAACGCACCCACAAAGGTACGAGATACCTACAGGAGAAATTCATAGAGTGGGGCAACGTTTTAACGTTAAAACCGTACCCCCTTAAATTTATTTTTATTATTTTATGTTATAGCGGCAACAGAAATACACATTGTGTGATTTCAACTGGCTACCTATTACGGATCATGAGATACAGCCCGCTGACAGACAGACCGACGGACGGACAGCGGAGGCTTATTAATAGGGTCCTGTTGGGTTACCCTTCGGGTACGGGATCCTAAAAATAAAATCATTTCACATGATTTTATTTTGCTCAACTTATCAAGAGGTTCACCAGCTCTAAGATTCGATGCATAGGTAGCTATAACAAAGCAAAATTGTCGCCAACATTAAACAAAAACGTACCCTGTAGTGATGTAATTTAGAAACAAAGTAAGATAAAAGTAAGCTCATTTTCTTGAACGTAATAAAAATCTCTATCCTCGCTTTATTTTCACTCATTTAAATAATCAAGCCATCATCATTCTCTTTAAAAGAAACTTGAGCACGTTTAAGACATTAAAGATTCCTATTTTCATTTACCCACCTTTCTAGAAACTGCTGTATCGTAATCCTATGTTATTGTTGTGTAAACTTACTTTCTAAGGAACATACATTATGTAAATTGATGCCGGCGTTTTATTGTTCTTTGAAAACGGTGTCCTTCAGTACTGGGAGTTGGTTATTACGGGAATATGCTGTAAAAGTCTAGACCTCGACTAAAGGACTGCCTCAATGATCTAGTGCAAGCATGACTGCTGAGCATAAGATTCTGGGTTCGATTCCCAGGTCGGGTAGTGTTATTGGGTTTTTCCATCAGGAATTTCTCAGTAACAGCCACGAAGTCTGGATTTGTGCTCGATTGATGGCAATAGGCGAGCCTATTCGCCCAACTACATGGGACTTAAACATAGCTGGCGAAATGTGGGTGTATTAATGGGTACACCTCTGCCTAACTCTTCGGGAATTACAGGCGTGATGTTTTGAAAAGCAGCATAAGCTTTGAAAGTTTTTTAATAAAGGTGATGTTGGCCAGGATGCTTTGACGGACAAAAAATGGCAGATCAACAATCCGGAGCCATTGACTGTTAAGCTCTGCGCAGATAATGTATTATTGGCCCGCTAAACAGAAATGGTCGCTGAAATAAATCTTTTCCATTGGTTACCGCTTTGTTTTCTTATTAATTGGTTGACGGCTATTGGTTGCAGGCAATTGTCCGCGTATGTCTGGCGGAGAAATAGACCCTCTTTTGCTCAGCGCCTCTAGGAATCGAAACCAGCATCTGTAGTTAGGGTAGCAGCTAATAGTAGGTACTCCTCCCACTTTAGTTTATGTAGATAATATTGTTAATTTAGAAAAGAGACTCAAAATCTAGAACTACAGACATTTTAGATTCCTTTGTAATAAAAAGGAGCCCCTGTAATGAATTGCGCTCGTTCTTCGTGAATGAATGAAAGGAAACCGCAAACGGAATAGTGATATAGAACGAAGAATTAAATAATAGAGGGATACGGAACTTTTGTGCTTTAAACTTTCATTTACTGAATACTGAACGAATGGATTCCAAAGAGTTCTTCAATTTGAGGTTTTATGGTTTCTGAGCTTAGAAAGGATTAGCTCTTGGGTTGGCTTAATTCTTTTGATTGAATGTTAAAATTAGAATTTGGACTAAGCCTCGGTAGTCGCATAAATGGTTTCCTGGGAAATTTTTACTCTTTACGAGTTTCGGCTTCACTCGCATATCGGACGGAAGTTATCCCACGAGAATATACCAATATTCTAATTTGAACACTTTATATCTCGGATATACCAATATCCGAGATATAAAGTGTTCAAATTCAGGTCCTGATTACCCGTGTTTAAATTTAAATCAAAATTTGTTCATCGAAGGTGTGAACAGGTCGAGGCGAAAGACCGGCTTACTATCAGATTTTATAATAATATGGAAGCATGAATTTACAGGAAACAGGGATTTCTAAGGAGGACTTAAAGCAATCTCATTACTCCCATGCTAATTAAGAGAAGCCACCGACACGTGCCGAAGTCATAAAAGGGATCCATGGACAGAAATACTTTATTCAAAGAACACATTTCATTTAAACTTATACTGTCACCCATAGGTGACAGTATAAGTTTAAATGAAATGTGTTCTTTTGTGGGGTATCCTTGTCATTGTTCATTATTTTGAGCTCACGATATTTAGACGCTGTTCAAGTACGTGGAATCCAGTTATAAGCATTCTTAAAAATAACAGCCAGCATCGTAATAAGGACTTCACAAAACCTCGTGATACCCTGATGGGGTTGCCATGGCGTTGCAGTGCGTCAGGGATGTTCGCGGCGGCGCGTGTGTATTGTTTTTACACAATTCTACGAAAGCGCGCAGCATTCATGGTGGCTCGAGTCATGGCCAGCCCTAACAGGGTTTTGGAGATGATTGCTAGCAGAGCGGACTGTCCTTATGTGGCTCATTGCTGTCAGTTACATGTGTCACCTTATCGTGTTGTTTACTAACACTTAGTTTTTAAGGATTATTTTACTAACCCTATAAGAGCTTCCGCTTGAATTAAAGATTTTGAATTTGAAATTTGATACTGTGTTTTGGAGTTCCAGTAGTGCGCGTAGCAAACACAAAGAAAGAGGGTAGACAGATTAGTCTGTACCTAAAAATTTATTTACCATCCACCCGCATTCTTTAATCATCCCGCGATCTTGGCGCTAGCAACAGCGTGTAAGTATTGGGAGCTCAAAAATAATAATATACTAATAATAATATATTATTATTATTATATTATTATATATAAAAATAATAATATAATAATAATAATAATATACGTTTAGTTTTAAACCGTGAGACTTTCCTTTTTTCTTTGCCGGGACAGGCCTGGACTTGACGATTTGTCTGCTTGGACAATTTGGACATTTCAGTGGATAAAGCAGCACACCTCTTATTCTGCACTGTGCCTATTAATTGGGAAACCTATAGATATTTTGGGGCTATGCAGGTGACAGAAGAACAAAAGGTTTGTGTAACTATGCAGTTCGATACACAAAGCGTGAGCGAGTCTTCTTCAAGAATGCCACGTTTTATGTGCGTGCATTTATATACTTCAACTTTGAATTTTATGCATAAATTGTAAAGAGGTGGATTTTATAAGTTTCCTTGCTATATTTGTAAGTTTGTATGTTGGAAGTAATGAGCCGATTCCGAAAATTCTTTCACCAATGGGAAGCTATATTTTCCCCGAGTGACATCTTACTTCTTACTAGACTAATACTATAAATACGAAAGTTTGTGATGATGGATGGATGGATGTTTGTTATTCTTTCACGCAAAAACGCCTGAACGGATTTGGATGAAATTTGGCACACAGATAGTTTATAACCTGGATTAACATATATAATATTTGTATCCCAATAGTATGATCCAGTGGTACAGCAACTTCACGCGGGTGAAGCCGCGGTCAAAAGCTAGTAGGCTATATAAAACGTTCCGGTGGGATAATTTTCGACCAAAACCAGAGCGAAGCCTCGTGTAAACACAGGCAAATTTTGTAGTTCTCCATGGGTGGTTTTTTATTCACGTTAGTCCTTAAAAAGTCTGATCCCGGCCAGACTAAAGACCTGAGCAGACAAGGGACAGTCCTCGGCGTACTTTAGTAGTCTTCGAGGTATTTTTTGCCCCTCAAAATATATCACTTGTAGCTGCATTGCACAACGCACACAAACAGAATATAAGTACCGCGTACTCGTGTGCTTTATGCAATATAGTTCAAAGCAAGCTATTTTAACGAACATAAAACTACCCCGAAGACTGTTCGTCATCTGCGCTGGCTTTTTGGTTTACTCAAAGGCACTCCACCTTCCAAGCCTAACATAATTTCTCAAAGCCATCGCTGAAGCATAGATCCTAGAACACGATAACCTATCAACATGCTACTACCAGCTATATCCACTTAATTGAAGTACCTACCTTAATGTATGCACGGAATTGCATTAACTGTGCCACTCGGCCACTAATTCGATTGAGGGTCAAGAGATTAGACCTTAGCGTCGGAGCCATTAGGGTTCAGCTCGTGTAGGTATAGTGTAGGTACGCCTTTAGCCTTGGTTGCTTGGTCGTGTATGCTTTACTTTGTTTAATGAATAGGTTCGTTGTATGATGTAGTGTGGTATGTAGAAATATGGCATGTAAAATAGGGTGGTTTTATTTTTACGGCGTATTAACTGTAAGAAACGTAGTACGAGTATGTTGTACATCAAGACTTTTTAATGGTTTGCCAAAATGTTGATTATGTGTCCATCGGCGGCGGAAAGCCATCTAGTAAATAAAACTTGCTATATTAACAGTCGATACCTACCTACTTAGCTTTTAACATTAAACTTCTGTTAGTTCTCAGCTTATTGTTTGCTGGATATATTTTCTGCTAAAAATAGTGACTCATATGAAAATGACATAAACAGTAGCTTAAGTCTAATAATTCAATGGCTAAATAATAACAACTTACAGATTAATTTTAATAAAACTCAAATAATGACATTTAAACAAAGAACTACCAATCCTAAAATTCTTGACATTAATTATGACCAAAATAAGATTATTAAAACGGAACGAAACAAACTTCTAGGTATTTGGCTGGACGAAAACATGATATGGAAAACACACATGGAGACTATGATAAAAAAAAAAAAACATCAATTCTGTTATGCTTTACACAATTTGAATAAAGTTGCAAATCGTAATACTGTCCTTACTGCATATCATGCATATGTATCCACAGCTCTTCGTTACGGCATAATATCGATACCTTTAGGCTCAAAGGGCGTAAACGCCATTTTGGCCAAAATGAGATTTTAATGCAGTCATATTTAGTTTTTCGCCCTCTTTCGATTGGTATATTTAAAATGCCGATATTCGCAAAAAAGTGGCTTATACAGCCATAACTTTTAGGTCGCTTAACATTGATTTTCCCTAAATTTGGGCCGTAAATGAAATATATTTCATTTTTCATTAGCGCACACGTCGTAACATGTAAACAAATTTAAAAACTTGGAAGTATATCCGGTGATCTGTCTCTTTTGGCATTTACGCCACTAGCTATTTAAGAATTGTTGTTCGTACTTCTCTTATACAACCAGAGATTTTATCAAGTTTGGTGGTTACGTCCCCGAAATAAACTAAAATATTTAAAATTTGGCTTATACGCCCTATTAAAACAACACTCCTCATTGCGAAAGCATGTTGTTATATACCTACTATTCACGAAAATATTCTGTGTACAATTTTACTCTTTACGAGTAACTCGCAAGATGCTTTTTGCTTCACCTGGGGTGAGTGTGATGGCAAACGTGGTAGCAATAAAATTGCTAGCTGCCTAATAAAATATCTTGTTGAAGTTGATAGAAGAGGTGTGCACAACCTTTTATTGTACTGTGACTCATGCAGTGGCCAAAATAAAAACAGTGTTGGTTGTATTCAATCACTTTTTAAAAATTTCTATAAATCTGGAAGTCATACAGATAAACTTTTTAAAAGTAGTAGGGATTCGGTCCATGCTGTAATCGAAAGAGAAGAGAAAAGAATAATTGTTTGGAGTCCATCACAATGGGCGACCTTTTTTGTAGCAGCCCGGAAAAGGCCGAGACCCTATACCATGTCAATGTCATGGAATATTCAGATTTAGCACAGTTGGCTAACCAAACGTTTACCCCTTGTACGTTAAAAAATATTTCCTTCAAAGCAATAAGAACAGCTACTTTCAAAAAGAAGAATCCAGTTAAAGTTCAAATAAAATATTCCATGAAAGAAAGTGCGGTAGAGGAACAAATACAATTATTTGAGAAGACACAAAAGAAAGGAATCAGAAAATGTTTAAATCCTTTTCGTTCGGGATGCTTATGCTAGCCCGTTATAGTTAACAGTTTTTACGTTTCTTGTTTCTATGTTTTTTTATATATCATAATTATGTATGACATCGTTAATTTGGTAGAATAATGCAATTAATTTGCTTTATTAGTGGCTGTGTTTTGTTTTATAGTAGTATTATAAATATTAGACGTAATAACGACAGAAGAAACGTCTTATTACATTTAAATTGCGTTAGATGGATATTAGATTCCTACATGCATAAATGATAAAAAGTGTAATACATTTCTATATTGTTACTAATAAGATAGTATTATAACGACTATTACTGCACAATGATTATTAAAACGATGACAGATTCTATTATAATTATAGCTGTGATAACATTTTTGACACAATATTATTTTTTTATTTTTTAATGCTGTGTTCTGGACTGCACTGCAGTTGTTATGAGTAGGCGTAGTACTAAAAGAATCAAGCAAATTACCTGATCGGTAAAAATCAATTTAATTACCGGAGCTTATAATGAGAAATTATTGATGAGAAATGCCACAATCGTCTCTTACACCACATATTGGACAAATGATTTGTAGCTTGCATCGTTTGTTAGATCCTAGAATAGAAAGAGATTGTAACTTACGTCATGAATTTTTAATTGATTTTGTATGAATTGCTATTACACCCGTAACTGTTTGTTCAGGAGCTTTTTTTTATTGGCGTAACCGACTGCCATATTTAATGTTTAAGGGTGTATACGAAGTCTATTTTTTTATTTGTTAGATTTAGTTAAGATATTATTCTACCATGTTCTTTATCTCAAAATTCTAAGAACTTTTGTCTTTTGCATTTTTTTTATAGCTATAACCACAAAAAAGTTATGTCGGAAAAATGTTTTGTTTTTTTGTTTTTTGGCTCTCCTGTAAAGTCGTGTTTTGGTGGATACGCCCTTTGAGCCTAAAGGTATCGATATTTTGGGGCAACTCTGCCAACAGAGAAATGGCATTTAAAGCCCAAAAACAATGTCTTCGAGCCGTATGTCTGTTATAAACCACTGAAAGTTGCAAACCATTTGTCGTTAGTTTAAAAATACTTACGCTTCCATCCCTTTAGATTTATGAAATTTATATATTTGTTAAGGAGAATTTGTCTAAATTTGATAAACTTAATACTAAACGTTACCAAAGTACACTAAAAACAAAAAAACACAATAATTCACTTTTCTCAAAGAGTTGTCTCGGAATGGGTCCAAAGATATATAGGAAATTTTTGGTAGTTTATTGTAAAATACATTTTACTATTTAATTGTTTAATATTTGTACACCACATATTGTGGTAGAGTGTATAGAACTTAATTTTATTTTTTTAACATCATACTATGTAAAACTACATTCTGACAAATAAATACATTCTAATTCTAATTCTAATAAAATACCAAAAACTTTTAAAAGTATGACCAACATAAACCATTTTAAATCGTAACTTAAGAAATTCTTGATTGAAAAGGCTTACTACTCTATCAATGAGTTTTTTGATGATAAAAGCATAAAATAAAAAAATGCCCGATCCTCTTGTATATCTACTATATATTATTCTATCTTGTTTACGACGTTACTTGTTTGAAACAGTTTTATTTAGTTTGTAGTTTTTTTTTTTCTTTTTACGCCTAATTTGTACGCCTTGCAAGGCAAAACATACTGATACAACACAAATTTTATACCATGTACCATGTTACCTATGTTCAACAAATAAAATACTTTGACTTTGACTTTGGATATTTGTTTACTGAGTATGGGTTTATAAGGAGCAACAATTGTTTTTCGATATGGTTTGAATCTTTTTTTCGATCCTGAAATCTGTTTTCAGAAGATTGTCGTCAGCTGACCACTTTTGGTGGGCCAATTCAAATGCGTTGGCGAGCCACATTATGGCTATAAAAATCGTAAAGCGGTTCACAGAATACATCTACCTACTAACTTTCAACTGTGTAGTCTTAATAGTTTCGTAATAAAGTGGCTGTGACATACACGGACAGACAGACTTGGCGAATATATATATATATATATATGTCGGAGTGGCAGGATTTATTCCGCTAGGCTTCTACATCATGTGGGCAGACGATGGGTTTCGTGCTATGAAAAGACACTGAGCGATACATTATTTCTAGCAAAACTAATGAATTATTTGAGACACACACATGACAAGTGACACTGTGGTGTGGGTAGCCTTGTAAGTAGATTGCGTGATATCACCACAGTGTACTTGTGATTCATTTTAAGCCCGTACCAATGACCGTCTCCGACATATATATGGGTTCCGTTTTTTGCCATACGGCTACGGAACAAATAAATATATTGAATTGAATATATTGAATTGAACCCTAAAAAGGCTATTTTTATTTATGGTTAAAACGAAATCAAGAAAATTACTCATGTTCCTGTACCGTATTACTTTGTCTATTATGACATTAATTACACAGTCCAATATTCATTAGTCAAACAATTTTACTTCAGTAAATAGGTATGCTCAGCTCGTATAATAAATAACTGAGCAACCCAACTCTAACCATTTAGCTGAGTGGTCGTGAACTTGTCAGTGCGCCTTATGATGGATTACTGTCACATTTACGTGACATTCCTGTCCTTATGACGGGGATTTGTTCGCAGAAATTATTTGTTATAATCTGTGTTTTAGATGGGACGTAAATGTAACTAACTTTCAGCAATTACGTTTTTATTTTTGGATACTCGTATTGTTATTGTATTATTAGTTGTAATTAGATTTCTACTGCCTCGTTGGTCTAGTGGTCGCAAGCGCGACTGCAGAGCATGAGGTCCTGGGTTCGATTCCCTGGTCGGGCAAAGTGTTATTGGATTTTTCCGTCAGGAATTTCTCAGTAGCAGCCACGGAGTCTGGATTTGTGCCCGGTAGATGGCAATAGACTCGCTCCCTATTACATGGGACTGTAATACAACTGGTGAAATGCGGGTGTACTATTAGGTACACCTCTGCCTAACACTTCGGGGGTAACAGGCGTGGTGTTATGTTATGATGTTATGTTAGATTTCCATTTCATTTCTCACATCCTTGCGCAAGTCAAAATGTCAAATTGAATCCAAGAAGACAATAAAGACTGGCATATAAAACAGTAGGTTGGAAAAAAAACCGTCAGCTGTGTTGATGCAGATGTTAGCATGAGCCCTTCATCTCAATGAAGGGCGGACGTTTTGGACGATTGTCAAATGCAATTTTGAGTTTCAAAAAGTGCTGTTTTTTTAATTTATGATATTTGGTCTGGGTTTCTAACCTATGCCAACCTACATGAGTTTCAACAACAGATTTACTAATCAGTCTGCCATAAACAGAGAAATAACGTTCGTGTATACTAATATTATTAAGAGAAGAGAGATTACCTAATGTTTGTGAGTTTGTGAGATTGTAGGGGGTAATCTAATCTCTGGATCTACTGAACCGATTTTGAAAATTCTTCCACTAATAGGACATTATCCCATACTATAGATAGCTACATTATCCCAGAGTGCCATAGGTCACATATGTATAACGTGCCTGTGGTATAATTTCCGATCAAAACGCGGGCGAAGACGCGGGCAACAGCTTGTTTTAAATAATTGTATATGTCTAGACGATAATAACTAGCATTACAGTAAGCTAACTCGAACGTCTCGAAGTTCTTCCTATTTCAAGAACTGCACGACTCCAAAACATCGAGAATATTTAATTGTAGCGCCCTGTTACGACCCCGAGAAACCTAATTATTTCATCAAGTTTATTAAGAGAATCTCGCCGCAAGCGATTTATTAAGCGCTTTAATTTCATTTTCGTTTCGGTGTAAAAAAGCTTGAAAAGGCAGCGGAAAACCCGTCAAATATAGGCAGTTTTTGACTCAATTGTTGTTTGCTTTGATCAAGTAGATGTCAAACTAGAGGTATAAGGGCCTCATCTGGCAGCACAGAATCGCAATTTTCCATATTCCAATCCTTTTCTGTCGCTCAGAACCGTCATTTGCTAGAGCGAGAAAGAAAGCGGGAATGCTATCACACGTGGCAGGATCGACGATGCGATCGGCAGGACCCGGACGCTCAGGTCACCGAACGCTTCCTACAGCTGGGTTATTAGGCGTCGGTTATCCGGTGTGACTGTGAGCTCCCTTTTACACCCCATTCACGACTACAGGGGCTGTACGGCTTTCAGAATGCTTGTTGTTTTGTATAGATAAATAGTACTGCTAGATGTGATAGTAAGAGTAAGCCCCCTGCGACCTGACGTGCGGCTAGCGACTTAAGGACATAGCACACATATTAAATCGGAAAGGAAAGTAACGTAAGCAAGCGGATCATCAGCTCCAATACGTCAATTAGGCTACGGCATAGAATGACAGCACGTGTGTACCAGAAATGTGCGTAAGGGTGGACGAAGAGACGTAAGCGCGGGGACGACGAGCCGTAAGCGAGTTTACCATCATCGCACCGCGGTTCGTGAGCTCGTCCCGAGGCGAGCCAGTTACTTTACGATTCCGATTAATGTGCGTTGCAGTAGGGAGTTTCATACAAAGAATACTGAACGGCTCGAGTTGATACGGTGCCGATCCCTTTCCTATTTGATGTGTGTGCTGTGTCCTTTACACGTGCCTCACGGGTTCCCTTTTCATAAGTACTGTGGCTTCACAAGTCACATTACGGTGACTCGTGGCATGCTTCTTTCATTTGTTTTTCTGCAGTTGCTGTCGTAACACGGGCTTATCTCTTGAGCGTGTTGGTCGTGTACAAGAGGTATGGACTGTTTAGAAATATTCAAGTTGGTACTGTAACTAGAACTTTAGTTTGCATCTATTAGTCAAAGGTCACCTATTTAGGCAGCATACTACACACAAGTTACAGCAAAGCTAGAGGCACCACATCCATGGTCTAACTTTGCCTTTATGCAAGCTAGCTCGGTCTAGTAATCTGTAGGAGGTATCTCTGGTCTAGAATTCTAGATGAAAGCACTCTTTCACATAGTACGACAAAGTAGCTGTTTAACTGCTTGTTTATGAGCTATACGCTCAAAAAACACGGGCGTTCTGATACTAGAAAAAACAAATTAAAAAAAAATGCCATAAGTCACGACTTGCGACGCCAACCCGCGTAGCGTGAAAATGCTATCTCTATTCTAACAAGAATCGACAAAGCTCTTTTTAGACAACCTGACATGTCTGTCATACATTTTTAACATCGCCATGCTTGCGACGATAGAAATCTTTCCACAATCTGTAATTTTTTCGGTGCTTTGTTGACAAAACCCGTTTCCACGGTGGTCATGCTACGCGGGCAGGTATTCACGCAAAGGTAACAAGTATCGCTTGTCGCAAGTCGGCCATAACCAGCAGTAGTAATGGGTTAGTTGAAAAAATTGTATCAGTAGATACTTACACGTACATGGACTAATATTTCAATCTTTCTGTATTGACCGTTTCCAAAAAAAAAAAATCTGTGACAAATTGCCCAGGAAGTCGCTTCCGGGCAATCATTTATCACAGAGAAAACAAAACGTCCGGAAACATTCCTACATAACGCAAACCGATTTGTTTTTTAAATATAACGTATGTATCCTATGTTTTATCTTCAAAGGGTGAAAGTTAACATATTTTTGGGATCCTTAACGTTTATTTAACGTTTTGTTATGTCAAGCCAATGTTTAATGTTTCTTGTACGTGGGTTATCCTTGAGTTAGTACAGGCCACTTATTCATTTAGACAAACAAGCAAGTACGCAGAAGATGGAGACGGCAAAAAGTGTTATCATTTAGAAATAATAATATTATAGTTTTTAAATAAACTAAAAAACACGCTTTAAAATGACATTTTGTTGAAATGACGTTATTATAGCAAACCCTTTCATTTGATACCCACAACATGGGAATATATTCAAAATAATTAGTCCGCCATTTTTGGGAGTCCGCCATATTGGTTTTAGAATATCGTCACTTAGCGTACCATGCATTGTCATCCAAACTAAATCTATACTAATATTATAAAGCTGAAGAGTTTGTTTGTTTGTTTGTTTGAACGCGCTAATCTGAGGATCTACTGGTTCGAATTGAAAAATTCTTTTAGTGTTGAATAGCTTATATATCGAGGAAGGCTATAGGCTATATATCATCACGCTACAATCAAAAGGAGCTGAGCATCAATGAAAAATGATGCAAAAACGGGGAAAATTTATCATCTTTGAGATCTTCCGTTACGTGCGCTGTTTAAACGGTTAAAGTTGCACAAAAATAATGTATGAGGGGATTATTCCTCTTAAAAATGTCTAAAAAAAAGTCCGCGACAGCACATGCCTATCTTTTAAGGTTGACTAACAATAACCATTTTTATGATTTTAAAATTTGGTCAAAAATAGTGCTTGATTTGCAAAGGTATTTTTACCGACATAGTATTAATCCTTATCAAAATAAATATGTTAGTCATCTTTAGCGTTCAATTGTGACCAAAATTGCTCTTACACCATTCAATTTAGATGAATATCTTAGGAGATATCACAGTTTTAAAATAACTCCGCATCAAAATAATGACCCGCGCGCGCTGCGAGGCGGGCGTTCATGTTGTTGGGAAAACCAATGTGATTAGATTCAATGCACAAATATTGTGCGGAACTTAGAGAAGGTTTTAGTTTTTGTTTCATTGTAATCAGTGCTCTCTATCAAAAGATTTATGAATTTAAAGTGTTCAAGAAGAACTTACCATCATTGTGTAAGATACATGCAACGACATCTATTGCACCAAAATGGTACTAATTAATGAAAAAGTGCTCACAAGATAACTTTTAAATCGGTTGACCAGCTACAAAAAAGTTCTGATAGGAAAAAGTATTCTAGATTAGTCTACATGACGCTATATCCCTGTAGAGTGTGTGTTCGATCGCTTTACGATGCCTGGAGAATGATTTTCATCAAAAGTCTGACGATGGAGACGGAAGGCAGTTGCAAGAGGTCCGCAAGAGTTTACAGCAGCTAAATCGTGTTTGGGCTCATTTCATGCACTTTGATAAAAACTTTAAACCTAACTGAGTATGACTTTCATTGAATGTCTGACGATGGAGAAGGAAAGCAGTTGCTAGAGGTCCTTAAGAGTTTACAGCATCTATATCGTGACTGGGCTCATTTCATGCACCTAGATGAGAACTTTAGGCCTAGCTGGAGAATGACTGTCATCGAATGTCTGACGATGGAGACGGAAGGCAGTTATAAGACGTCCGCAACAGTTTACAGCAGTTTTATCGTGTCTCGGCTCATTTCAAGAACTTTGATGAGAACTTTCGTTCTAGCTGGTATATGATTGTCATCGAGTGTCTAAAGATTAAGACGTAAGGCTGACGAGGGTCGCGGGCCTGTGGACGGTGAGTAATGGGCTAGGTCGCCATCCGTCCGTCTTATGACGACAGGCCGTGGTGACGGCGCGTTCGTGTTCCACACGCGCCTCAAAGAGATGTCAGCAAACGGGAAGGGATCCGAGAGGAGCGAGGCCTGCCAGGGTTGCGGGACTGTTCGAAAGAGATACCGAGGCCCTGGAACGCAAAGGGCAAAAGAAGAAACGTGTATGGATTTTAGTCAGTACAAGTCTGACACTCCCTTCCGCTCCGTCCAGAGTGGGAGGGGTCATTTGATGATTATCCATCGGTAATGGTATATAATAGGGATTTACTCCTTTTGAGAGCTTCCGTTGTGCGTGACCGATTAAAGTTACGCAATTATCATGTATGTCGGAATTGTCCCTCTTAAAAGCTCTAAAAAAATATCCGCAATGGCCATATGTCTAACTTTTAAGGTTGACGCACACTCTCTCTAACCTCTCTTTCTTTTATTTACGCACGCACGCAGACGAAGTTGCGCGGGTCAGCTAGTATGTAAATAAAATTTCAGCTCAATCGGAAACCGGGAAGTGAGTCCAGTTTAACTTCTAAGTTTTTTTTACATAGTTACGACTGAAGCTAATAAAAGCATGTTAAAAAAGAATGATAAATAATATATGGTAATTGAATGCCAACAATTTTTTTAGGCATGTAAAAATAAGTCCTAGATCTGGTTTAAATCAAACACTAAATTTTGTGTAGATGAAAACAATACGCGGGTTTACTCTACCTAAACAGTTCATTGACGAAATTTCACCTTAATTCTGCCCACAATCCACGGAAAAGGACAGTATTTTTTCCTCATACTTCTGAACTTTAAATAAACAAAAACATACGCAATAGAAACTATTCTGAAGAAATTAACCATCAAAATAAGGAAAACCACGAGTATTTCAGGAAAAAACGTAAGGTATTTTCCTTTTACATCATTCAGTATTAACTGATAGCCCTATTTGTTATTTATGAAAGCCACCCACCCATTGATCTCAGGTAAACCTTGGCTATCTGCCCCCTATACATAGTATTAGGTCCCAAGGGTACTGACCACTAAGCAATTGTGATTTTGTTGGTACGGTCAACAGGTTCGTAGCACTAGTACTACGAAAACCGCCTCGTCGCTACGAAATAAATGACGTTACAATGGACTTGCGGGGGAATCTACTTACATTTTTTTATAACTAGCTGTTGGGCTTTGGCCGTGACCTTCGTTTGCGTGAAATTATTATTAAAAAATGTATACTTCCCTATTTGCATCGGATTTTGCTAACAGTTTCATGGTTTAATTCTTTTGCTAGAAATCCTAATCTTTTTTTAAAAAAAAATAAACGCAGCCTAAGTTACTTCTAATAAGATTAGTTTTATTTCAGTAAAAATCGGTCCAGCCATTTCAGAGATAATCCGGAATAAACAGAAACAGAAACCTTAAATTATGCATTTAGTAAAAAGCTTTTGAAATGACAAACAGATGCTTCAATTTTATTTATATTTTTGTTATACGAGTTGTAATTGGGACACCGACGTGAAAATGCTTACCACGTATTCAGTAGGTACTTCATTCTGAGCGGGCATAGAAATTTTTCATCGGGCATTAAAAAAAACAGCTGTTACGTACATTTTAACCGTGTAGGTATTGCACTTTTGTAGAAAACAGTATTTCGGTGTCCTTTCGACTTTGTATATTAGGTGAAATGTATGTAATTTGTCTTTTAACGTGTGGGTTGCTCTGCGTTCCTCCAAAGAGTTGACAGTAATGTCTCTGCCTGAAATGTAACAGGAGGCGAGCCTATCACTAGTTGCAGCTATCCGTCAGGATTTGTTCAGACATGTCCAGCTTTCGGCTCCCGTCCTGACTTTGTCCGGTTTTGTTATTTCCGACTCTTCGACATACATCTTTTTGTTAAAATGTCAGCACTTTTCAATTTTCGATGTAACCTAGCTACCAGTAACCGAATACAAATCAAAAACATGGTATAAAATAATTCATTAGTTGAATAAACATTAACCACTACGAATAAATTAAAATGATCCATTTCCCCAGAGACTTAAACAATCAACATAATTATTCACAAATACATTAAGTCAACGACTTCGCATCAAGCATTCTATTAATTTAATTGTAAAAGATATAAAGCCATTGCTTTCTCATTCCCCATGGATATGTCACAAAGTGCCCCCTTTCATAAAAAGCACTATCGTTAATCACTTAGTACGCTGATAACTTCCTTCCCAGTTAAATTGCATGCTCACATCTGGTTTACACTGGTTTGAACCGGTTCACACTGGTTGATACCGGTAATAACCGGATTAGAGCGGTGTTTGGCGTGTTATGCAACGGCGTTATTGTTTGTGTTGCTGGCAAACAGTGGAGCTGAAAAGCCAGATAGATGCGTTTGAATTAAGAATAAGTACAGTGCTGCAAGGACTTGAATGACATCCTCAGGAGGGCTCTATATGTTAACATAATTTGTGTTTGTCTTTGGAAATTGTTTTGAAAAAACAAGATGGCGTTATTAGTTTTGTTTATGGCCATGCGTAAGTTAGGTAGGCTAACCTTTTAATAAAATAGTAGATTCGTAAGACGACTTTTGTTGCTAATTAATTCAAGGGAATTCCGTAAATAAATAAATTACCTAAGTAATGTGTGCCCCGTTCCGATTCCAGATATCTACCACAAATTCTATACACTAAATAAGACCACGCTTGTAAGTGATCATCAACGGGTAAGGTAGAGGTATACTTATTAGAAAAATATTTAAGCATCATATAATAGTGCCAGATAAATTAGAAATTTCCGCACTTTTTGTGTAGCCAAAATGTTGTCAAACCTTTGAAAAAAAAGGTATGGTTACCAAATCAACAAAGAGGAAAAATCCGTAAACGAACAAACAATTAGGCAAGCTAATCCTACGGCAATAAAAGCTTCATAGCTCTTATGTCGCACGAAATTCGGCCCATAGTCGAATGCCAGTAGGTTTATTGCTAATAAAACCGTGCGGTCGTGTCTGCATTTGATTAGACTACTAATTGCTAGGGATGGGACGCTCCTTCTTAGAAAATGGCAATTGACGAATTAGTTTAATTTGGTCCTTGTTTTTCCTAGTATCGTTGTATTTTTTTTGGGTTCTTCTTCTAATTGATTTGAACTACTAAGATCTTTCTTCTTCATTTATGTAGGAGAATAAAATGCTCTTAGATCTAATCGGATTAGTATTGTCCACATGAAGAAAAAAGTAACATGTAATGTGAACTTATATTCGACGCCATGCTTTCACCCGTAGCAACGTAGGCCGTGCGTCTACGCGCTTAGAAGCGTAGCCCCTCGTAGGTTTCGTAGCATAGATAGCCGCGATGACACGATGCGACGGCTACTCACTTACGGCCGTTTTCTATAACTTACTTACGTATTACGGTTAGTTGATATGCCTTACTCTGGTAGCTATCGGTGTTTCTATAAACAAAGTTAGCAATGAATTGACAGGAATATCCTACGTCATTTATCCGTCTCTCAGAGGGTTGACAGTTGATATTTCTTTAACTAAACTTATACTGTCACTTACGGGATTATCTTCCGTGATTGTTCATTCTTAGTGTGTAGTTCTTCAGTATATGTTTAGTTGTAAGCCGTGAAAGCATAAAACAAGCATAAAACAAGTGTTTCTGAAAGAAATATGAACATGACACGATATTTAAAAGTACTTTTGCTGTTTACAATTTTTATTTATTAATTTCGGTGTTATAAATATTGCCTAGTACTTAGTATTACTTATCACAAGAAACACAACGGGGGCCTATAACGTTTGTTTACTTTATGTGATCCTATTTCTGGTAAAATTAACAATATTACATACTGTACGTTTTATTCAAAGACCAGCCAAGAGCGAGTCGTACTCACACGCACATAGGGTTCCGTAGCACCAAACAATATAATAAAAATATTTTGAAGGCATTCGTCCATAATATGTTGTATTGTTTTACATTCATCAACAAAACTAAATTTGTTTTTCATAGTATGTTAATGAAAAACAAAGTTGTTGCTGAAGTTTGATGAAAAAGTCCCATATCTCAAAAAACAAACATCAAATCTTATTCAAACCAATTTCGGTTGAAAGTTTTTTTTACGTTCTATAATCCTATATTTTTTTCAGAATTTTTCTCCTCTTACTTTAGAAATTAGAGGGGACACACACATTTTTCCACTTTGGAAGTGTTTATCTTTCAAACGATTGACTTTGAGAGAAAATGGGTTTAGAAACCTCAATGTAATTTTTAAAGACCTATCTATAAACAACCTGCAAGTATAGGTTTAATGAAAAAAAAATTTTTTAGTTTCACTTCCATGTATGGGGAGACCCCCCTTAATCTTATTTTTATTTTTGTATAAAAACCTTATAGCGGTTCACAGAATACATCTACCTACTAAGTTTCAACTCTGTAGTCCTAATAGTTTCGGAGTAAAGTGGCTGTGACATACACGGACAGACAAACAGACAGACAGGCTTGGCGAATCTGTAAGGGTTCCGTTTTTTGCCATTCAGCTACGGAACCCTAAAAATGTTGTTCGTTTATCGATAAACGAACTTTACCATAGGCCAATTCATTGTGAGTTACAAAACTGGAAGTATTTAACAATGAAAGGCTTAACATTTCCTATTTATATTAGATACTCCCACACATACGATCTAACAAACAATCCCACATAATTAATATTTTCTATGTAGCTAATATTTATTCAGGTCTTTGTAAACAGTTAAACAAAACATTTGTTCCTTCTGGGAATGACTACCTACGTAAACATAATAAAGGAGCCTGCCCACTACATCTTATCATACCATGACCGTGCTAAGAACGCGTCAGGCAAAAAAATATTCTTTGTGTGGAAAAGTAAGAGAATATACCCACTGGAATTGTTGACCTACGTGCTTGGCACGCGACGGTGTTGGTCGGTGACTAAACCGTCTAGTGGGCATAGTGTCATACTTTTCAATACAAAGAATATTTTTTAATAATACTAAAACTTGTTCCTGATGCCGATGAGCCATGTATTTTTTATATTTTTATATGTTTTATAATATACTTTTGTTCTTAAAAATATTTAAAAATGTCAAATCATATTTTTTCGGAACGTGCACATGTTTGTTAAAGGGCGGTGCAATTTGCGACAAGGCCTAACATCACGCGCGTGTGTCATTTGTCCCCTTCGCATGAATATTACGGCGACGCAATTTCTTTCATTCGTGTTTATCCACAGGCATTGTCGGAAGACGCGAGCTATCTTAGTATGTAGGTCGTGGCCGTGCAGTTAGGACTTAATCCAGACATGTTAATTTTTATAATTCACTTTTTGGCGAGTCTTTGTGTTCGTCCGATTTAAAAGATCTAGGAGCATTGAGCCGAGTTCCGTAGATGCAAAAGCCTCACTAAACCACTGCAAATATATTATGTGTGGCGTATTGCATTCAGTCGTAGTATCGTGAAGTCGAAATGCGACATAATGCTGATCGCCTCTAAAAATCTTATGCAAAGGCTTTATATCTAATATTTTTCCACACATTTAATCGACGTAATATGTCCCATTTCTCAAATCTGTCATTTACATCGCTAACCTACATACATAGACTAAATCCTGACATCTGTCAAGCTCAGCTTTGCGTACGAGTATTTTTCTACAAAACGTTAAAAATACATATAAGGCAACCGTCCCATTGCCAGCTATGAGCGAGAAGCGACCTAAATCTCGCTGGCGGTGTGAACAGTCAGCGATCAAACTTATTTTTACGTTTAAGTACAGCATTTTTTTTCAGAAAGGTGGATTATTTTTAAGGGTGTGATTCAGATAATTGAACTGGGGGCCTAAAATGGCCTCAGAATCATAACAGGATAATTATAATTAAAATTAATAATAATAAAATTAATATTAATTAGAATTACGTTATAATTTGTAAAATGGTCAAAAAGAGACATCGGGATGTGTTGTGGTGGGCCTTGAAAGAGAAAGGTATACCTGGGAAGTATGTAGAGTTAATACGTGCTATGTACAGTCAATCTTGTACCTACGTCCGGTCTGCTGCTGGCAACACCGACGAGTTCAGTGTGGCTGTAGGCTTGCACCAAGGGTCGGCTTTAAGTCCTTACCTCTTCTTGTTGATCATGGACGCTCTGACGTCGGACATACAGGAAGAGGCACCCTGGTGCATGTTGTTTGCCGACGACATTGTTCTTGTCGGTGAAGATGGACCTGAGATCCAGAGCAGATTGGAGAAATGGCAACAGAAACTGGAGAATGTTGGCTTGAAAATCAGCAGAAGCAAGACTGAGTACATGTTCTGCGATTTCGGCGGTCTCTCCAGTTCTGCAGCCATAGCGCTAGATGGCGCGCTCCTTCCAGTCTGCTCCGACTTTCGGTATCTCGGTTCACTCATGCAATGCGATGGCGAAATAGATCGGAGTGTTAAGCACAGAATTAACGCTGGATGGATGAAATGGCGGCAGGTCACGGAAACAATATGCGAATCCCGCATTCCCCTTAAACTCAAGGGAAAGATTTATAAAACCATGATTAGACCTGCTGTCTTGTATGGATCAGAATGTTGGGCCACAAAAGGGATGAATGAAAGGTATTTGCATGTGGCTGAGATGAGAATGCTAAGGGGGATGTGTGGTGTAACGCGAATGGATAAAATAAGGAATGAGTACATAAGAGGAAGTCTGAAAGTGGCGCCGGTGACTGAAAAATTGTGTGGTAATCGGTTATCGTGGTATGGACATGTGATGCGGAGGAATGAGGAGAATGTATTGAGGAAAATGTTGAGTATGAATGTAGATGGCTATAAGAGTAGAGGAAGACCAAAGAAACTATGGATGGACTGTGTGAAGGATGATATGGCTAGAAAGGAAGTGACTGCTGAGATGACGAGTAATAGAGAAGTATGGAAGAAGAAGACATGCTGCGCCGACCCCAAGTAAGTTGGGATAAGGGTAGGAGAATGATGATGGTCAAAAAGAGACAATTAATAATATTAACTGCGTCTGTGGCCATTTAAGAAATTTTGCCTCCTGATGCGTAAAGCGAAGCGTCTAGTGCCTAAAGGGAAATATGTAAAAATTCTGTATTTGAAACATTCATTTAAGGTAAATAAATGCACACTTGTCCGCGCTAAAAAATACGACCGCGCCGAACGAAACGTTATCTATTCATCCGATTGGGCGTGGATAAGTGTGCGAATGGCGTCCAAGAACTGGCAAAAGAAATACTGTCGTTTGGCGGCGAGATGGGCAGACGACATATAGTTGCCATCGGGGGAAAAACCTGGATGAGGCTGGTACAGGACCGTGGAGATTGGCACAAAAAAAGAGAGGCCTATACCCAGCAGTGAGTGAGTTCGGGCTGTGGATGGTGATGATGAGCGAGTAAAACTTAAATCTATATCGATAGTGCACATAATCTTACCTTAAAAAGATTTACACAAATTTGACATAAACGCCTTTGAAAAGCGGGATTATAAACAAATTGTAGCTGTTAATATGTCTAATGGTGCGGAATGTAGCTGTGTCAAGTCCGACTTAAGTTCAATCCACGACTAAGAATACCGGTGTTAGAGTTATGATTTGTTGCGTTTTAATTTGCGTTTTAATGTAATGTTTTGATGAATGCATGTTGAAATAAATAGTTGGATTTTTTTTAACAGGAAATTTTACAATTCGTTTCTTTCGGCCCCTTCGCTACTTTCGGGTCTGATAAATGTGCGTTTACCTTACGGATTATGTTGTATGTTTTTATCCGTTGTCATTTATATTATAACGTAATTAAACCTTTGTTGTTTTATGCCCTGCGGTGCACAGCACGAAATAACATACATTTAAGCTACCATAAAGCGTTCTGGCGGAATTTAAAATGTTTGGGTAGAACAACCTCATTTTTAGCAATGAGCAAAATTATTAATTGTATCACTTATATTAAGTACGTACGTACGTACTTATATTAAGTACCTATGATGTCCGGTGGTGTTCAGATTCTGTAGCATAGGCTGATTACGCTGATGCATACTAAGGCCTTCCCTCTATGAGCGGGAGTGGGTAGAATAGTCTCTTTTGGAATTTGATTTACCAGTGGACATACCAGTTTCCTCAAAGTTTTTCTCTGAAGGATCTGATTTATTTTTAAAACAAACCAGCTGTTGCCCGTGACCTTCGTCCGCTTGAAATTATTATTAAAATATTACTTCCTTAATTGAATCGGATTTAGTAAACAATTTCTAGAATCAAAATTAGCCCTAAGGCCCAGCCGTTTTGGAGATTAGCCGGAAAAAACAGACAGAGAGACAAAGGTTTCAAAAAATGATTATTTGTTATATGTACCGTATGTACTTTCATATGCATTTAGTAAAAGGCTGTTATATTGAAATTTTTCAACAGATACTTATTTTATTTATTTGTATAGATAGATTGGTGTGGGTACAGCTACCTGTCAAGACTGTCTGCTTTTGTTATTGTACTGAAGGATTTAAGTTATCTTTAAAAATTGTTTTTAAATGCTGCCTGCCAAAGAAATGTGGGCGGAAAGCCGGTCAACAATGAATTGTGGGTTTTTGAGCAATTACTTAAATGTAGCTTAACCTTTTCATTTTGTCTATAGATCTTGTTTTTTTTTTTATTCTTTAAAACGAATTCCCGGTCTTTTGTAAGATTTCATTGAATTAAGTGCAGTATTTATAAACCGTCAGTTTTCATGAGTTTTGACGACGGAAATGGTCGGCTTCAGAATAATGCGTGAGTTCTTTATTATGAAAAGTAATTATTTTAATCACTGTTTTAAACTTTACACTATCACTTACGGGATATCTTCCGTGATCAATTATCCTGAGCTCCCAATATTTTGACGCTGTTGCAGGCATGATAGCGGTTATTATTTTATTTCGATTTAGGATTCTTTTTCTTAGACATTCCAAGTGGAGCTTATCCATCTATCTTATAGCTCTAAACTAGTAGCTCAGTTCTGGCCGACACAATTTAGATTGGCATCGAAGAAAAAGTAGAGCCTATCACTTAGGACCAACCAACCAAATTGAATTATATTAACCTACCATAATCTGTTACGCATTCAAAGCAAATAAAAAGTAGCGTTGACTTTTATAAAAGTTTAACGTTACCATACGAAAGGCTTACTTCAATAATTTGATAAGACATCTGGGTTTGATAAATTAATATCTGTTACCCAGACAACAACGGTCGTCCCTTACAGTAATATACAAGCCGTTAGTGTGGCTTAAACAATAAGAAATTTAAAAACACAATGGGGGCAGAGAGAGAAAATAAAACTAAAACGAAAGTGTTGAGCAGTGCAGTCCTCTTCGTGAGTTAAATGTTAGTTAGTTTTATTCTTCCCAACCAAATTATTCCTTATTTCCTTACACGCAGTTACATCACTACTGTCCCAGTCTACCTTAGACAACTGCTAGGATTATTTGCGTCTAGTTTTTGGGGAGGGACTACAGCCACCTTTTCGACATCTGTGACCTGACCGATATTGTTATTAGCCTCATCACGTCTCGACCCTTTTTTTTAAGATATCTTCAGGAAATTATCATTTGTTTCTGTATTCCTATCGGGATTATTTTTAGTCTTTCAGAAGTTACAGTCATTGAATTATGGTAGGGTACCAGTGGCAAAGGCTCCATACAACTCGATTCCTACCGGCTTCCCTTTTAAAAATGGCACAGTCAGTATTTTATAAGCAAATAATAAAATCACATAAAATATATGTACACTGGCTTACCTCTTTCAAAAATTTGACCCTTCGCTACTGTAGGGTACTATGGCTTTGTGTTTCTCCTGTAGACAAATCATTATCTGCGTAGACTTTTCCCGACTTTCTTGGGATCGATTTCCAGCTTAACCGTCTTTACCCTAAGTACCACTATTTTATACGGAGCGACTGTCTATTCCACCTCTACAAGTTTTGTTTTATCAATCAAGTTATTTCTCAAGATAAAGATTACATCACTACTAATGACGCCGTCTGCTCTACTAAAACTCTATGGACTATTAGCGTCTAACACTATTTACCATGTTTACTGTTCATTTTGAGGTCCCGATATTTCGGCGCTGTTTCAAGCACCATGATCACGGATATCATCCCGTTAGTCGTCATATCCCGTTTCTAGTGTTAATGACAATGTTAGTGACCATGACAGTTTAAGAACTTATATTAGCGTCTAGTTTTCAAGTAAGGACAATAACCGGCCTTGTCGACATGTGTGGCCGGCTAATATTGTTATTAGCTTCATCTTGACTTGACCCTTTTTTATTACAAAATGTGCCTGCTCTTGACTTCGATCACGCCTGATGGAAAGCGATAAATGAGGTCTATGATGGAACGAGCGTGCCTAGAAGATGCCTGTTCACTCTTGCTTTGAAGGCATGGCTTGTTCAGGACAATAATATATTATCTTTTGTTTTTTTTTTCCATTAAATTTATGATGGTTTTTTTTTAAAGAGATCTTGCTTATAACCATTATTATGATGAAAGATTGTAATTAAAGGCGACTGCTATGCATGGATTTATATTTGGATCGGTATCATCATTTGCCTATCTGACCTCCACAACCTACTGAGTAACACGATACCCCCTATAGCTTTATTCTAACTAAATTCAATTTGAATTACCCAACGCCCGTTTTCTATAGCTTACTTACGTATAACGGTTAGTTAATATGCCTTACTCTAGTAGCTATCGGTGTTTCTGTGAACAAAGTTAGCAATAAATTGACAGGACTATCCTATCCACGTCACATATCTGTATCTAGGAAGGTTGACGGTTGATGTTTCTTTAACTGTTTATCTGAGATAGCAACGTTTCGTTAACATCACTACTAACTGCACGCTAATACCCGTCTGCCCTATAAAATTGTAAGGGCTATTAGCGTTTAGTTTTCGAGTAGGGACAAGCCGACCTTGTCGACATCTGTGGCCTGACTGATATTGTTAATAGCTTCATCTTGACTTTGCCCTTTCGTTTTAGTGACTTGTTCAGGATATTGTCATTTGTTTTACTTTTTTTATTTTTGGGGTTATTTCTATAAAAAAAGTCCTGTAACATTATAGTTGTTGAAAGGCGCTGCTAAGCTCTGTTTGCGTGGGTGCATCACGCCTGTAATCCCCGAAGGTTTAGGCAGAGATGTGCCTAATACTAATTATAACTATTAAATAATCTAAAACTGGCTTCAGCGAAATATGTTATATTGTTTGGTATAAAGAGGAAGTAGCATAACGCGTCTTGTGAAAGGGGTCGCGTCTTTATGCGGGTAAGTGCGACCCCAAACCCGGTTACAGCTTATGTTCCGGCAAAATTAAACATTTAGGCTCTTGAGGGACGCAACGTATCCTTTTTTCTTTTTAATCAAACTTTGCCCCACACTAGGAATTTCTCGTGTATCGTGGGTGCATTTAAACTCACAAAACGAAACAGCCGGGCTCGGAAAAATGACTTGTAGGCCATACAAATATTTGATCCGTGCGGGAATCGGACCCGCGACACGCAGGGCAGCAACCAATCGCTCAGCCACTGCGCCAACCGTGTCGTGCACAATAAAGGCAAACTATCAGTAATAACGATGACAGAAAGTAAAAATCAAAAAGTCAAAAATGTATGGGATTTTCATTAGCTACCGAAAAGATTTACGACGTTGACGTGGCAATCGTTACTCTGTAAAAACAACTAATGGGTACATGTAAAAAATACCCTAAAAAAAGCCGAAACGCACTTGTTCTCCCGGTCATTGCCATATTTTTTTTTTGTTCTGGACATAAGATAAGATAAGATATATGTATTTGCTCAAACATGTGTACACATACAATAATAAAAAGTGCATGCAGGATGACATAAATAAAATTCGTTCAGAAATGTTTGCCACATACTACCTACCACCATACCATACCTGAGAACCTTCTAGTTACGGAGATATAGGAGGTCAAAGTTTCAAGGTTCTCATATGTTTAAAAAAATACAAGTTTTTGATGTTACTACTTTACTGTATATACCTCCACGAACCCTGTACATGGAGTTCTAACCGTAAACCATGATTTTTCACACAAAAAAAAGTTTTCGTTTCCCGGCAATATTTTTAGCGTATAGTTTTGTACTTAGTTTAAAGTACAGAATTATCGGTTAGTGGCTTCGTGAACTGTTTACACTTTCTAACTTTCGTGTTTACACAGTAATTATGTTAATGCAAGTGGCAAATACACTTTCAATGTATGGATTGTATAAAAATGTGACGAATTTACTTAGTGGCGAATCTAGAATAAACCATGTAGATCAATATTCTGTTGAAGTCCTGTTTATATATTACTATACTATCCTATGAACACGTATTTTATATACGCGTCTTATTATTCGCCCTCTGGCTATCTCGTAGCAATCTCATATTATCATTTATTATTGAAAAAAGTAATATCGGAATACCGCAGATATTAGGAAAATGTTATTTCATAGTGGGTTGAAAATATGCAAAGTAATATTAGAATTATATTTTGTAACTTATTTAAAAGCCTTTTTTTGTCTTATTCTTGTTCTTTATTGCACACAAAAATAAAAGATATACAATTGCAATAATAATTATAGCTTAAGTACCTACCTACAGACGCCAGCACATCAAACTACCCGAAGCCGTCAAATTCTCTCAATCAACCTTGAACCTACCACTTTAGCGATAAAGTTGAAAATATATTGAATAAACTTGACAGATTGAAGTAGCTTGACGTGCTGGCGTCTGTACATCGACGAGCTTAACCAGGAATTGATTTTTCTTACAGCAAACCTTACGCCGATTGCGGAACTTGGAAAAAATGATTTATATGTATGTGCTTAGGCAGTAAATTTACTTAACTGCTATATGTTATTGAAATCCGAATTAGGGCTACCAGCAATTCACACTAGTTAAACACCTTCCGGACCGCAGCGGCAAACTCACCCCAATCCATGCTATGATACACCACAGCAACACGAGTTGTTCTTAAGTAACTTTAAGACTGATGCTGCAGTCTGGCGTCGCATTCAAAACCTTTAAAATTGTGCTCCTGAGTCAATACACCTAGAAAATAATATAATTATGTCAGCTTTAACAAAGAAGTCACTTATTGTTCCACTGCTGTGCAAAGGCCTCCCCCAAGTCCTTCCAGGAGTTTTCTCCCGGCCACTTAGCCACTTACCGGGGCCAAGGGCCGGAACCAACCCTCACGGTACGCATCCTAGTCGTCTCGCCACCTCTTTCTGGGTCGGCCTCGGCGGTGCCATCCATCTTCTTCGAGACTTTGGCTGACGTGAACCGCCCAAGCCCATTTTAGCCTTGCGGCCTTTTGCCAACATCCACTTGCCGTTTCGGAACGCAGCGTGGTGTTTCGTGCTCTTTCATGTCTTTTTATGCTCAAAATCCTGCGTTTCATAGCCCTTTGGCCATATCCAAGGCGGAAATTCTGCGACTCTGCATTCATTGAAACATAAAGCTTTCTTTAAAAAAAAAGTGGTATCTGCTGTTACTAAAACGACGTTTCTTTTGTTTCCAGGAACTCGCTCTACAAATAAAAGCGATCACATCACTATCAGTGATCACGTTTGTGCTGTCAATAGTGTTGTGCCTCGCTCTGCTACCAGCGGCGCCAGAATGGGAGGCATTGGCGCTGGGTGGCTCACTGCTCGTCACCATCAGTCTAGGCATTGGTACGCTGATGGCTACCCATCATGCGCCTTTGCCGCTCTTTGCACTTATTTTGGTAAGTTATCTTAGTAATTCTTGCTTTGGTGAAAAAAAAACATCGTGAGGAAACCAAACCAGCATGCCTGAGAGAGATTTCACGACGGCATGTGAATCCAAGTCAGAGGCCCATGGGCGGCCTAAAAACTTTGACACCAGGGTTGTCTACCCTGGTGTCAACCTAACCACACGAAAAAGAAGATCTTAGTAATTGAATCAACTTTTAGTTTGCTCTTAAAATAATTTATCTAACAGTTGGTAAGTGCGCTGTCTTGACGGACCAAGAAAATCCCTCTCACAATTTCTGTCATAAGGAAACACAACCTATTACACAATGTAATGTTTTTTTAGGGCTGAGGTACAAAGAGAAAAGTCAAAACGCCTTGAAATTATAATGGATCTAATTGCCAAAGATCAAATGATTACCAGCATCAAATATGCGCAAACGTGTCAAAAAATATCAGCCAACTGTTGGCTTATAAGTTCGCACACAGAGACATAGACGCACAGTGTAAAACAACGGCCGCTCCATATTTATACTGTGGCCGCATGCACACATGTTTGAAATTGTTGGCTCGTTTTCTTTGTTTTGATTGTACGGCGACGCTGCATCTAGACACTATGCAGGCTGTCGTTTTGCATCCTGGTAAAATTCAAGAAGGTATGTATACTAACGATTCTCGACCCGAATCGATACTAAAAAGGGTCGTTTTGTTAATTTTTTTTAAATTTGTACGCAAATCGGTAAGCTAAACCCGAATCGATAATAAAAAAACTACCCTTTTTACTATCGATTCGGGTCGAGAATTGTTAGTATAGATATCTACATAGAATAAAGCATAATCAGCGTTTAACCTGTCCACTTCTGGAACAAATACCTCTTTTTTGGGAGACGTAGTGGGCTGAAATCTACCGCGCGGATCAGAAACTGGAAATGAACATAAAACATTTATTAAAACAGCCATAACACCCTCACAACAACGATAAACTACTTCCAAAGTAACATCAACCGTACCTGGCTTCCAACCTTCAGTAGGTACTGATGAGTACTCACTGAGGGACTATGAAACTTTATTATTTGTGCTGAGCCTTCTAAACTGGGCCCGTGGGAGTATTTCTTACATTTTTGATAGCATAACCTGCTTGCACATCCGTTAAGCTAGAGTTGAGGGCATCATTTATTTAGAGGTTGCTAGGTCGGGAGAGCAGCGGTGGCCCAGTGGTGGCGACCCCGACTTACGAACAGTAAGTCGTGAGTTCGAACCCAGGCAGGCGCATTACTTTGTGTAATTTATTTCATCACCACTGCTCTCAAAAACGGTGAAGGAAAACGTCGTGAGGAAACCGGTATGTCCTAGAACCAAAAAATTGAAAACGTGACATCTACCAACCCGCACTGGGCCCGCATGGTGGATTAATAGTCCATTCCCTCTCATAGAGAGGGGGCCGTGTGTTCCAGCAGTGGGAACATTATAGGTTGATTATGCTAGGTCGGTAGAATTTTGGAGACCGGTGATGCCTGTTCCACGGTCAAGTCGCCTTCAGAATTTTGGATTTATTGCAAACTATATCGGCACAGTCACCCAATCGCTGTTATACAGACCTCAGGTACGCGACTAGTTTCTACGTAACTATGAAAAGGGTTTCTTAGATAGCGACATTGCATCCTGTTGCCGTTTTCATAGACTGTACCTGCGATTCATGTTGGTAATCGCCTTCGGATGTACCGTCCTCTGCCTTTAGCAGTAGCTATAAACGCGAAGATCACCAGGACAAGTGGTGTTTTCGAAAATTATTGCGTGCCAAAGTAGTACGCGTTTCTAACGAGATAGCAACTGACATAATAATCCCTTTTAGATTTTTTGAGCATCGAAAACAATCTTATTGTGTAAGTCTTTGTAATAGTATAACATACTCTTTTTGTCATGTTCAATGAAATAAGTGCTATCACGCAAAATGTCACCTGTAAAAAGCTTTTATCTAAATCCTTTTCCTCCTAACTGAAATAATTCTGTCACAAAATCTAACTATCCTAACTAAATGCAGTCAGGCTTACGTTAAAGCCATACAAATTAACTGTGATTTCTTTTCTACAAATAGATTAGGGCGCACGATGTGCAATACGTCTCCAACGACGTACTATTTTAACCTTTGAAAATCTGCATAATTAGCGGACGCGGTACCACGTGTAGGTTTCATTATATTTAATTTAGAATATTTACAGTATTGTGTAGGCGTGGTGGATTATGCCTACCCCCTCTCGTAGAGAGGAATCCTTTGTGTACCAGAAATAGGAACATTGTAGGGTGATTATTAGTAGTACCATAGCATATGTTTAAAAGGTGTTTAATCTTGAATGTTCCAAGTTAAGCTTATCCAGTTTCAGGAACAATTTTGGAGTTTCAAACACAAATAAATGAGTTCCAATCCTCAATATACATTTCAGATTGTATTTAACTTTTAAACCTACTTCATCAAAATCCTCTCATTTCTATTCATTTGTCTTGTCCTCGGATCTTCTGACATTGGTCATTCTCAATCTATTTGTATTTCCGATGAACGTCGGCAGATTATTGGAATAGTTTGTTTTCTACTTACACACACCATTTTTAAGTTTATGTAACTGGCGTTTATAGAATCTGACATTTGTAGAATCTAGCATTCATAGAATAGCACGGACAATGAAATAGCGTTTCGGGCACAGAAAAGGTGCATTAGATCGATGTTTAGACTGCAAACAACGGACAGCTGTAAATCTTATTTTATAGAACGTAAGATATTGACATTGCCCTCATTATATATCCTGGACTCAGTAATGTTTATTAAATCAAATTCACATTTATTTCAGCTTTTGTCTGATGCTGTCCCTAGGAATAGACGCGATAATCTCAAACTCTGTGTTCACGGCGCTAAAACAACTCTTATGCGTAAGAGCATCTTTTGCATGGCTCCGACCATTTTTAATGAATTGCCCAAATCATGGAGATCATTAAATATATCTGCTCTTAAAAGTAAATTGAAGAAATTACTAACTGAAAGAGCATATTACAGTATAGAAGAGTTTATGAAAGATGACAATTTTCTTAGTTTTTGTAAGTTATTGTATTTTTTTTCAAATAATTGTAATTTAGAATTTAAATTTTAATGATAGTAATTCATATTTTCATTCACTAATTTATTTAATGACTACTTGACATTTAATTTTATCTACTGACTGTGCTTGCTGAATTGTAGTGATACTTAATCTACAATTAATAATGACGAATTAATAAGTAGGTACATACATAATTTCTATTGTAATTTTGATGAATATTATCACGGTTTATGCACCATCTCTTCCTACCAATTTGTACGCCACGATACGCGGCTGAACATGTTAGAACTATTCTCTATCTTATTATTAACTTGCATGCAATTTATCATGTACACCATGTTTAAACAAATAAATTTTACTTACTTACTTAGAATCTGGCGTTTTACTGGCGTTTTAAACTCGTCTGGCATTCCTAGAATCTGACATTAATCGACGAATCCACCATTAGGCCTGGACAGTTTGAAATTGTTTTCAAAGCGTTTCATAATTCTACAAAGACTTTCAACATAACTATCATAAACTTTTTGATAGCTTATGTCAAGCGGCATTTTCCCCATCATCTATCGCTGATCGTAGAATGTTACTTTTAGACCAGAATGTCCAGATTCCGCGAATTTGACGATCTATTTTTTACGGCAAACTCTTTTTCTCTAGGGGCTTCAATAACCTTGCAGCTAAAGTGACCTTTATACTGTCTAATGACCAGTTTATGAACTCAGGCGATGTGACGAGCGTTACCCGACATACGCAGGCGTCATTTGTTTCTTTCGCGGGTGTATCATCACGTCGCAAGTTTTTTTTTTACAAGCTTTTTTAACTGGCAATGTACGTTGCTTGTTTATTTATGTTATTTAGGTCAAATCTTGCTACTGAATTTTAAAACAGTTATTCCTAACCGATTGAGCTGAAATTTTGAATACATGTTCAGTTTGAATGACAATGTGTGGTTAGCTAAGTGACGTCATTCTATATCCAAAATGGCGGACTACCAAAGATAGAAGACAAGTTATTTTTATGCATTCCCATGATATGGGTATGAAATGAAAGGGTTTACTGAGTAGTATACGAAAAATAAATTACGTAAAAATTACACCCATACATAATTATATAAAAGCTTGTTTCACTTGTATTCTTCGCAATCGCCGCCGACACATGGCGATTGTATGGTTGAGCGTGTAGCCAAGCAGCCACAATACAAAGCATTCCGAATTGCCACCCGATGTTTCATGCAGTAGGTACCTTATGTTGTCTGTGATTGCACGTCATGTCGAAAAGCCTTCATCGTCCGT
Organism: Eugnorisma glareosa; assembly: GCA_947578425.1. Taxonomy (NCBI): domain Eukaryota; kingdom Metazoa; phylum Arthropoda; class Insecta; order Lepidoptera; family Noctuidae; genus Eugnorisma; species Eugnorisma glareosa. Next base: position 2,313,987 of record OX387957.1, on the reverse strand, counting down.
CTTTCAAAAACCGTAAGCTTTTTTAACCCTGCGTGATGGCCCGACGGACAGTGAATGGTAGACTTTCGCCTTTTTGCCAAAATATGTCAGCTTCCGCATTCACAACCCGAAGAGAGTGTTCCCGTGTAATCCCTGCGGTAATTTAGGTGATATTTTCGTTTTTTACACGACTTTGGTGTTGGTCGACATGCGGGTTGATCCGGAAATAAATGTCGTCAATTAACTTGATTTGTAGTGTTAAGAAGGGTTTTTTTACGTTATTTTTGTTGACGACGCTCGCGGATATTAGCTTATTTTCCCTAACACTATTCAACTAAATGAATGATTAAATCAAGGCTCAACGGTCAGCGTGCTCTTATGTAGGTAGTTATTTGAGTATCACTGTTAGTGGAAGCGAGCACTAGGGTGCATTTGTTCATAGCGATAGCGTAAGCCCAGAGGAGCGTCTAGCCTAGCGTAGCTATCGCAAAAAATCCAGTTCAGGTGCCGCAAAGACCTTGACATTGGTGTATTATTTTTTTCGAAAACGAAAAAAGGGTTATCTGTGGACCAATAGTTGCGAGCATTATTGGTCCTACCGAATTCCAAATAGAATACAGATAATAAAAAAAGTTAGTTCCACGATTTTGTTTTTAGAATAGTTTGGCGTGAAAAGTTTAAATTTATTTAGGCGTTAGGAAGCGGTGGGTGCTCCAATCACATAGTGAAAGTTAGATTTTAATTTCAATCGTAATCTGTAGTAGTTAGAAACTGCTACGCTGGCGGTCTGTCTTTTAATTTTATATTTGTTTTTAATCATTAATTTTGATGGATTACGTTTACATGTACCTCTACTGTTTTTACGCGTTTTCTAGCCTATACTCAATGTAACGGACTCAAAAGATTGTGCTGATGGATGCATTGAATAGTACCCGGGTCGTGGAGGTGTTTTATGTAAAAATCTTACATTAAAAACATGTGTTTAAGAAAAAACTTGTGACAAAGTTGGAACTTTGAACTAGTAGTAAGGTCTCGAACAAAAAAAAAATGATCGCAATGACGGGGAGAACAAGTGGCTTTCAGCTTCGTTAAGGGTCTTGTTACACCCTTTATGGCGATTAATTTTTCACCTCTTCGATATATTTTGAAGATCAAGGCACACTTAGAAGTACTCCACGCTACCAGTATCGCCCGATCTAATGTTAACTAGCTTATCCCGATCCAAGGCAAGGCCATAACGATACTTACCTATAGGTACGCGTTTCAATATGGAGCTTAATTTATATGTTTTTTTATAACTTATTGGGCCTGCTCTTGAGCACGCCTGATGGAAAGCGATAGATGAGGTCTATGATGGAATGAGCGTGCCCAGAAGATGCCTGTTCACTCTTGCTTTGAAGGCAGACGGGTTAAGACGTTGGAGGAAATCCGAACGGCTAGAGTTGGTCTGACGACGGAACCACAACATATCCTTAAGTTTACATAGGTACTCGTGCATATAATAACGGTCTTGTTTGAACAAGTCAGAATCTTCCCTAAACTTAGGAACATGCCCGAAAATTACCGCAATATTATGCTAACCTAGCCTAAAATAATATCCTTACTATTTTGTTTAGCTTGGCGAGTCCATTAATCTCGACCGAGGTTTACCTTGGTTACTGCCTACCCCCTTTCGTGACGAAGCATAATTAATTAGAAGTTCCCATTTAGATTGTACAGTGATCGATAAGAGCTGTAGACAAGTTCTGCCACCAGCTTTTGTGTAATTTACTGACCAAGTAGTTTAATTTAAAAGGTGGATACATATAGTCAGTTAGTTTTCTACTGAATGATATTCGTGATATTATACAGCAGTCATGTTGGAATTTATGTACTCGTGTCCCGCTAATGAATTAAATCCGTTAGCAGTAGTGCGTCACTTTATTGATAACGACTAACCTGCGCTGAAATGGGTTCCGTGAAGCGAATGTATGTTTCTCAGTTGAAGAAAGAAAATTCTTAAAAAAATCCGGCCGTTTTGTGCGTCATGAATCAAGTTATAATTCACACTAGTTCGATGTTTGGTGGTCTAACAAGTGGAAAAAAACCTCAGTTGTTCGATAATGGAACTCAAAGATAAGAAAAAGAGAAAGATAAGTCAAGTCAAGATAGCCAAGTCAATATTTTAATATTTTCATTGTATCTAGATATTACTGCCCCTGAACGAATTTTTATAGCATTTTTTTATATGTTAGACTGTAAGGATGGAGTTTGGAAGTATGGCCATCTTTTTATACCTATTTTTATAATTATTTTGAGATACTTCTCTTTGATGTAGGACGTAGGTTAATTTTGTATGGGCACGGTCCATACAAAATTATGACCATGAAATTAATACCTTCTTTCAGCTCAATCCGTTAGGGGAAACTGGTTTGAAATTCAGTTGCAAGATTCGACTAATACATACGAACTAACTCACAAGAGTCACAAGGCAAGATAAATAAAAGCTTATAAAAAGTACTCCTGATGCCTATCGAAAGGTTTAGGAAAATACATATGCAATGTGTAACAGAATAAACGCACAACCTCTTAAGGGGTCATTGTACTCATCATTATGAATAACTTTCACTATAGGACCAACACTGAAATCGCAAAAAAAAAGTCGACTGCCCTATACATTTCTGTGCGCATAATTCGACAAAATGTACTGAACAGCTGTTTATTTTTTTCGCGATTTCGGGATTGGTCCCATAGTAAAAGTTGTTCATAATGATGAGTACAATGACCCCTTAAGAGGTTGTGCGTTTATTCTGTTACACATTGTATGTATACGTGACATCCAGGATACAATCCAGCAAGAGCTTGCAGAACGTAATATTTACTCCGGCAACAATGTCAACATACATATAAAACAAGGCAAAATAGGTTACAGCTCGCTAGCAAAACAAAAGGACAAATTCCCTCATAACCAGATTAACTTTCTTGGCTCACAAAATGACGAAATATTTGCTCCACGTCTCTTCAAGTTTTACCTCCGCGTCGCTGACTACGCATAATTGTGCAAAATTAACATATTTCTACAATCCCAGCTTGTCCAGATTGCTTAATATAAAGGTAAGTTTGTAGAATATCATGTCCAAGTTTCGCTACAAATTATGACCTTTGAGCAGTTTATGGTTGAAATTCTGGTTTGTTATTATTTGGTTTAGGTTAATATTTTGCATGTTTTATGCATAAAAATAACTAGTCCGTCATATTGAATTTGGAATTACGTCACTTAGCTAACCATGCATTGCCATCGAAACTAAACATGTATGCAAAATTTCAGCTCAACCCGAAACCAGGAAGTCAAAAGTCAAAAACTTCTAAGATTCTTTTACATAGTTAGTAACAAGTGAAGCTAATAAAAGCGTATTCAAAATATCATCAGCATGCTTGGTGAACAAATTGGTAATTTTCTCCGTTGTATTAACAAACCTGACCTTATAACCCGTCATAAAAATAGTTTTTGTGCGTTTTGCTTGAATAATTGAAATGCTCATTAGAATATACAAAAAAAAATGCGTTTAACCAACTCCAATAAACAGTTAACCAATTAAACTTTTTAGAACCACAAAATGAATTGGAAAAGACTAAGCACAGACTGCCGACTGGACCACCTCTCAGCGCCTCAATCACCCGCCACAATCGCTGACCGATGCAATTCATGCAATTTATCTAGAGAAAAATAATGAGTCGAGTAAAATTGAATTAATTTTGAAAAACATAATTATTGCACCTTGCAAGATTTCGCAATGGCAGAAACGCAATAACCCCGAAATCAAAATTATTAAAAATTCACTTTCTTTAAAAAGATCCTTGTGTCTCCGATTTGTGAAAATTCTTTTCCCGAAGTTATCGAGGAAAAAATTCAAATCAATTATATTTCGGAAAGATTGCTACAAACTAACATGTTTTCGGCCATTACCAAAGTTCGTTACTGCAGTTTCGGCCCTAAATTAACGTAATTTCCTTTTTGCTTTCCCTTTGTGGTCTTAAAAAGTTTTATGGGGTTATCTGATAGAATAAGAATATTATTCGTATAAAATGGATTGCGTAACTTTTTACCTGATACTTTAAGCATAAAAATGTACATTTTCAACTTATGGATGATGCAGAGACCAACAGTAATAATTGCAATTATTATAATCTCTGGTCAGGTTGTGTCCTTTCTAACTAATATTACAAATGCACGCCTATACTACAGAACCGATCATCCTGAAATTTTGGGTTGCGTTTTTAATACGTTGTTAGGTGTACAGAAACGCACATAGAGTACCTTTCATCCCAAAAAAAGTACAGTAGGTACTATTCCCGGGGAAAACAACAATAACGTCCTTATGATAATAGATGGCGCCACGTGTCTTTCGAATCATGATTGAATGGCTATCGCGTGTGAATTCACTGCTACAGGCGCTAGTGAAGCGCGAGGGCACCGAAATGTCAGATCTCATAGAAAGTTCAAACGTTGCGTGCTTTTTTATCACGTATTTTTACTAATATTCACAATTGTGGTCTAGATTGAGCTGTTCCTGATAATTATAACTTGAAGATTTTAAGTACCAACTTAGAATCTTAATTGTAAAATGATTTTTAAATGTTGCATTCTTGCTAATTTTCGAGAGAATATTGTAAATATATGAACCTGGAGTTTACACTATATTATTATATGTAATAAAATAAACATTTTATGAAGTTATTGGTACGTTAAAGTATAAAATTGTATTAATAAAGTAGAATTATTGACAGGATCTTAATCGACAGTGACAGACACAATCAATGACCGATGCAATTTATCTAACAACGGCTTAAGAGAAAAGAAAGAGTCGGACGCTCGTGCTAAATTCAATTTGCCATGCAGGTCGAGTAGGCCTGATTTACACCGAGCATATGCGGCGACGGTATTAATTGAATCGTCGTTGTCTCATTTAAAAAAAATGCTTCAAGGATCCTTTGGAGATTAATTGACAGAGCGGCTGGTGGTTAAAATATTATATAAATTGCACTAGAAAAAACATGGTGGTGATAGTTCCAATTACGGCCAGTGGTATTACTATCACTGCTTCACTCTACTAATATTATAAAGAGGTATTATTTCTTTGTAATTTTTTATGTAGGGGTAATCTTCGGAACTACTGCTCCGAATCCGAAAATTCTTACACTAACGTGAAACTACGTTGTCCCAGAGTGTCATTGGCATTTCAAACGTTCCCGTGGGTTAAATTCCGTACGAAGTGAAGCCGCTAGCAAAAGCTAGTATTTTATATAAACATCATAGTTTGGTTGCGAAGCACGACGAATCATGCGAACCATCTTTTTAGACTAGTGTTCGTGCAACTGAATACCTGTTTTCACTGAATTCTTACCATAATAATTCCAGGTAATTTAATAACTTTCAGTCAAAGTCAAACAAGCTGAGATTCATAATCTCTTCGAAGAAGTCACATAGTAATTTTTAGACTTAACAACTAAAACGTAAGCTTAGCTTTTGCTTATAACCTTCCTGAAGGGCAATGGTGTACCCCCAAATTTAGGCAATTATGTTTGAGTCTTATGCAATAGAGGGCAAGCCTATTGCCATCAACTGGACCCAAGATCAAACTCCGGTTTCCCACTGAGAGTTTCCTGATGAAAAAACCGATTGACACTCTGAACTGGGAATTGAACTCAAGACTGAAGAAGAAGGCACTGAGGAACCTCGGCTTGTAATGGGTGGTCACTAGTCACCCATCCACAGACCAACCTAGGCAAGCGCGGCTTAACCTAAAGGTCAACCCGAGTGGCTGTTATTATTTAGCGACAAGCAGTCTAAACTATCTCAGTAATCAATACAACCATTTGTTTACACAACCAATATGGCCGCAATGCCGCCATGTTTCAACCCCAGTCGTATCATCGATGCAATCTTAGCATGGATAGGCTACGGAATCCAATTTCCTATGTGGCCCTACACACGAGTTGTGCTATAAGCCATTTTGATTATGGAGCTTGGTAATACATCATGTTTATAGGGAGAATGTGCTAAACAAATGGGATTTTTGTTTCAATTGAAAACGTTAATGTTGGTTTGTTAGTATTTTTTTTTGTGTTGCTTGATTACAGGGTTACGAAGGTTAATGAGTCCGTGTTGTTTTGGGTGATTGGAATTCAGAAGTGGTTTTTTTTGCCTAAATTATTTTCTGGATAGCATACAATATTGCGGAATATCCTGGATGAGGCAGCCACAAGAGCGTGGAGCTTGGTACAAGCAAAGAGAGGCCTTTAGACAGCAGTGGGTGAAGTCGGACTGCGGCTGACAATGATGATACAATATAATGTTGTGTCTAGGATTATTAACTAGCGACCCACCCCGGCTTCGCACGGGTACAATGTTTTACATTAAAACCTTCCTCTTGAATCAATCTATCTATTAGAAAAACCGCATCAAAATCCGTTGCGTAGTTTTAAAGATCTAAGCATACATAGGGACAGACAGCGGGAAGTGACTTTGTTTTATACTATGTTGTAGTGATAATTATGACTGTGTCGTTGGTCTAGTGGTCGCAATCACAACTGCTGAACATGAGGTCCTGGGTTCGAATCCCGAGTCGGGCAAATTGATTTTGGTAATTTCCTCTTGGGAGTCTGGATTTGTGTGGTTGACGGCAATAGGCTCGCCCCCTATTACATGGGACTGGCAAAATGTGGATCTTCATGTGGACCTACAATTAGGTACACCTCTGCGTTACCCTTTGGGATTACGGTACACATGGTCCCCGAAGGGTTAGGTAGAGGTGTTATAGTACGCTCACATTTCTTCAGTTACGTTTGAGTTCTATCCCAATAGTGGGTAAGCCTATTGCCACCAATAGACTGGACTCTGGGCTACTACTGAGAAATTCTTGACGGAAAAAACCTCAAGTACCACGAATGAAATGTTTATAGTGTCACACATGACATCACATCGATTTACATGATCAAGCTATTGAATAACAAGAAGTCTAATAAAACCTGATATTATTATGTTGTATTACTGTTTGTAAGTTATCTATATCTAGGAAGTATTTTGCTCTGTTCATTATTAACGATATCATTGTCACACATAAGTGCCTATTCAGTGTTTATTATTGCACCTACTTGTCTTATTTACTGTCGTAGATGCTAGGCGTTCCACGTTACACCTACTTATTACTGTGACATAACATCACGCTTGTAATGCTAAAGAGTTTCGCAGAGGTGTACCTATAGTATCTGCACACACATTTTGTCAGTTATACAGGGTGTAAACGAACCCTTCACTAAGCTTTCAACCAAGTATTACGTACATCAAACTAAGTACCTTTACGCAAACAATATTGCAGGGAAACGATTTCTTTTGGGGTGAAAATTCACGTTTTACGGTAGAACAATGGTAACGCACTTAAAACATTGGGCTGATGGATGGTTTGAATAATAAGGGGTCGTGGAGATATTTAAAAATCTCACATTAGAACGCGCATTTAAAAAAATAACTTGTAAAGAAGTTGGAACTTTGACCCCCAATATATCCGTAACTAAAAGGTTCCCAGGTATGGTCTAGAACAAAAAAACAATCGCAATGACGGGGAGAACAAGCGGCTTTCGGCTTCGTTAAGGGTCTTGTTACACCCTCTATTGAAGTACTATGTAACAGAGAGCGAGCCCATTGCCATTAAGCGGGTGGAAATCTGGAATCTGTGTGCTCGTTTGATTGAAATGTAAGACGAGCTTTGAGCTTAGCACCAAAAACTGATATTGCCTAAATTATCAAGTGTAACACGACGTCTTCGATAAAATCCCACTGACAGCACTACAAGCAAGCTACATAAGCTCCTTTTCGCCACAGTTGGGTGAAAGAAAATTAAGCATCTGACATGTAACAAAATGTGCAATAAATAAATCACCCCTTCATCATCATCATCAGCCTACGGCAGTCCACTGCTGGACATAAGGCCTCCTCAATCGCACGCCACTCAACTCGATTTGCAGCAGCTCTCATCCAGTTGCTACCAGCCACCCTGCGAAGATCGTCGCTCCACCGAGTCTGAGGGCGTCCCACCTTATGCTTGCCGATTCCCTAATTACCCTTTCACTAATGAATAAAACAAACCACTAAAACAGTTCTAGATTTTGGCAGAATTCTTTCAGTTTTCACTGTCGCCTGAAACAGTCGGGGTCGACGCAACACATTTTGTTCTCCCATTCTCCTACGCGAACCGTCGCGCTATCATTTACTCCTTTTTAGTGTTCCGTACCTCAATCGGAAAAACGAAACCTTATAGGATCACTTTGTTGTCCGTCTGTCTGTCTGTCAAGACACTTTTTCACAGGAATTCGTTGCGGTATCAAGCTGAAATTAATACCAAATACTTAAGTCTGCTACCTCTTGGAGCAATGAAAAAATCAAACTTCTTAGTCAACGCGATCAAAAGATATGACTGTTTATGTCGCATATTATGCGATTTCACAAGGGAATCAAACTTGTCTTTGACCCAGAATCATGAAATTTGGCAAAAAGCAAGGCCTTACAGCACAACTAGAGGAAAAACCCAAAAATTATAAGGTGTCCCCATACATACATATTACATAGTTGACGCCTATGAAGATATGTATTTTTTTTTAAATAATTGTACGGAACCCTACGTGCGCGAGTCCCACAATCCATTCAACAAATACAGAGTAAATACAACCTGGAAACGGTAACAAATATACCAAAGTTTCAGTTTTCTCTAGAAGCGTCAAACAAAACGAAATAGCAGTAGACAATGTGGCAAGTAAAAATTAATTTTCTGTGGCGAAAGTTCAGTAAGTCTGTTTGTGGACACACGCGTTTGGAATGAATCAAAAGTTCCTTACAATATTGTCTGTTTGTTCTCTATGTGCGATGAACTGGTGAGATTAAAAGATTTGCTGATCTGCCTGGAGATGTTTTATTTTTTATTTTTTGAGGTTTTCTTTCGTAATACTTCAATACCGCGAAAATGGGATTCAGTTCGCGCGCACAATCAATATTATATCTTCTGTATCGTGTGTTTAGTACCTAACCTGGTGTCAGAATATTTATGCCGCCCATGTGCCTCTACCTTGGCTATACATACCGTCGCGAAATATCTCTCAGGCATGCTGGTTTCCTCACGATGTTTTCCTTCACCGAAGCAAGTGATAATTATACAATACGCACATGAATCCGAAAAATCAGTGGTGCGTGCGGGTTCCAATTTGAGACCTATGACTTGGCGGTTGACACCACTAGGCTCTCACTGCTTTTACTTGTCATAATAAAATACCAATAAACTTACCCTCTAACATTTTGGACATTATGATAGAAACCTTGCTAACGTTGTTAAAAAGCCGATTAACCACGCGAGCACGGTTCCCCATAATTGCATTTTCCGCGTAACTTTCAAAGCTAGCTTCTGAATGATCAAACTTTGGCAGTACTTAAAGTTTTCTCTCTTTCTTCTTCAGATGGTGCACACAATGATGCCGATAGCCCGGCCGATAGCACTGGCTATGTCTGCCGTCCTGACGCTGGCGTACGGCGGCCTGGCTTTGGGGGTCCGGCCTGATGGTGAGGAGTCGCAGTTCTATCAGCAGGTATGTACTACAGTGATTATTGAGGTTATATTGTCACCTGGTTTCGTGTTCGTTGTGCTTGTGGTGGTTTGTACTATGCATGAGGAGGTGTTTGATGAGATGGCAATTGATAGAAAAGTATGGATGAAGAAGACATGCTGCGTCGACCCCAAATAAATTGTGATAAGGGCAGGAGAATGATGATATGAACTACGCATCATAATTATCTAACTTCACACTAAATAGGGTATCGCTCGTGCAGAGTTATACAGGGTGTAAAGAGACGCTTAACGAAGCCGCGCGTCAACCAAGCATTATGCACATCAAACTAAGTAACTTTACGCAAAATTATTACTGGGAAACTACGTTTTTTGGGGTAAAAAATCACGTTTTATAGTAGGACTCAATGTAACGGCCTCAAAACATTGTGCTGATAGATCAATTGAAAAGTACCGGTCGTGAAGGTGTTTAAATTAAAAATCTTACATTAAAAACATGTTTAAAAAAAAAACCTTGTGAAAAAGTTGGAACTTTGACCCCCAATATCTCCGTAACAGAGGTTCCCAGGTATGGTCTAGAACAAAAAGAATATCGCAATGACGGGGAGAACAAGTGCCTTTTGGCTTCGTTATGGGTCTTGCTAGCTAAACTGAACCAAATCGTTCGAGCCTCAAGTGATGCTCCGTCATATCTACGAGGGGCATTTGGTTTTATAAAGAGAGAAGATAGTAAACATCACAAAACACCATGTTATAATTTGATTAAATCAAAATTATATCACAGGTGCTCACGTTACATCTTCCAACACACGACAACAATAATTGATCAATCCACCATTCTGTAACAGTAACTGACGTACATCCAACCATCTAACCCCTTACATGAGGCGTGTTAGAATTATGTCAAGTTCATTTAAACAGACTGAGGCCCTAATTACACACTGAAGCGACATGCGTGTTACAAAAGCGACTACGGAAGAAAAAATAGAAAAAGATAATGCTTTGATTATCGATTTTCAAGTTAAAGCCACGCTTGCTAAGGTTGGTCCGTGGATGGGTGACTATCCAGTACATACCGAGTTTCCGCTTTGCAACGGAAAACACGTTAAGCTATTGGTCCCGGCTGTCGTAGATCTTTGACAGTCGTTACAGGTATTCAGTGGCCCAAAAGTATTACCCAGTACTGACTACGTTGTGGAGATCAGATAGGCGGTCGCTCCATGTAAAATACTGGTACTCAGCTGCATCCCAACATTATACTAGGCAGATGATTTGCTTTGATCATGCTTTGAGTCACTGCGACGCAACTTGTACTTGTTGTTACTGTTGTGGATGGTACTCGCGTGTAGGAAATAAGTGCCACACGCGTGGGTCGCTTGACGCAATTCTCCATCGCAAGTCGTATCACCCGAGGCCGTCAATGAGGTCTTATATTTCGGCGTAAGCACGTATATTGTCTCATCGGTTTAAAGCTCCTTACAAAATTGGATAGGAGATGAGATTAATAGGATTAAGTAGCTGATGTTTGTTTACCTTCGTGACACTGATGTACCCTTAAATTTTGTGTAGAAAGTGTGATGTGTTCTACATATTTTTAAGTTTTTTCTTAGGTATTCCTAATGCCAGGTTTATTCCTTTACAAATTATAAAAGATCTGTATCTGATTAGTTATACAACAACTAAAATTTCTTGTCAAACATTTTTTTTACAGTAAAACATTATTTACAGTACTAGTATTTATTCTATACAGCGTGTAACAGAAAGGCTATAATCATATGGAATACTGTGGTACGGACCATCAATCTGAACAACTTTCTCTATGGGACCACCATCGAAATCGTAAAAAATTATCAGCTGTCCTATACAAAATTTCAATACCTACTCGACCCAAATGTATGGGAGAGCTGATTATTACACACACAAACACACACCACAGTATTCCATATGATTATACTCTTTCTGTTACACGCTGAATATAGGGTGTAACAAGACCCTTAACGAAGCCGAAAGCCACTTGTTCTTCTAGTCATTGCTAGATTAGATCATTTTTTTGTTCTAGACCATACCTGGGAACTTTCTAGTTACGGAGATATTGGGGTCAAAGTTCCAACTTTTTCACAAGTTTGTTTTTAATGTAATATTTTTACTTAAATACCTTCATGACCCCCGTACTATTCAATCCATTCATCAGCACAATGTTTTGAGTGCATTACTTTGAGTCCTACCGTAAAACCTGATTTTTCACCCCAAAAAAAAGTAGTTTCCCAGCAATAATTTTTGCGTAGAGTTACTTAGTTTGATGGACAGAATGCTTGGTTGACGGCTTCGTGAAGGGTCTTGTTACACCTTGTATGTATATTTGTGTGTATGTTTATTATAAACAGGCCTGCTGGAAGAAATTTCTTATGAAATAAGCAGTCCTTTGTGCTCTTACGAGTATATCATAATGTAATGTCCTGTTAAATATTTTGTGGTGTTCATAAATAAATAAAGAAATAAGACAATAATTTATTGATTAAAGTTTTTTGGAAAAACACGGGACATTATTTCGACAATTTGTACATGGATCTTTTTAACAAAAGTTAATATTTGTTATTATAAGGTAAATTATAAGTTCTACCTTTAACATCAGATCTGTTGTTTTAGATCTACGACAAAATGTTAAAGTTGCTATTAACTCTCTGAAGCTTCAGAGAGCTTCTGAGGCCTGAAAAAAAAAGATCTAAAAACACGCTTTTATGACGATCCAAAAAGACGATTTTATATCCTGGAGTAGCCTACTTACCTACCCAGTTTAATGATAATATCAATACAGAGTCAGACACAATTCAGCTCCCGATATCACAGCTCTTAACTCATTACGAGTAACCTACTAACAAAACTAGTTCATTACCAACACAAACAAAGTATGTAACAAGTTGTGTCAGTCGTCAACTGAATTGGCGCTGAAGTTTCAGTTCAATCTGATTATGTCGTAATCTATGCCATACTGTTTCATAATATAGTGGTTCTTGGAAAGGGTCTTTCTTCTATTCTTATTATAATGAAGCTAAAGAGTTGGTTTGTTTGATTTGAACGCTCTAATTTCTGGAAGTACCCGTCTGATTTGAATTACTTTTGCATTTATTAGTCCAACAAATTCTTGAACAAGATAATAGGCTATTTAACATCAAGCTATGAACTTTAGGAGCCGAGCAAAAAAGGTCACAAGGAACGCTAAGCGAAAACGAAGTATAATAACTCGGACGACCGATGCGAAACGGTGCGGTGGTTTGGGGACCAAGGGCGAGTGAAACCACGGGGCACAGCTTGTATAGAATACATACAGTTATAATGGACCTTATTTTTTCTAGTTTCATAGGTAGAGTTAAGTCTTGTTTGTGAGTTAGTTACATTCCTAGACTTTCAAGTCAGATTCACTGACTAAAACTGAAACATAATATCTATGTAGGTAAATGACTTTGTTGTCGAGAAGACTAACCGGTTGATGGTAATAGGCTCGCCTCTTATTAAATGAGACTTAAACCTAACTGGGCAATATACATATGTGTATGCTATTAGGTACACCTCTCACTAACCGTAGATATTTCACACGTATATTAAGTTTGTGAAGACTTCAGTGCCATTAGCCAGTTATTAAGAGGCACCATTACGAAACGAACTCAGAACTTAAACAAACTGCAAAAGACAATAGTTACAAGTTCTTTTGTTTCATTCCCCTATTCATTCCATCGAAGCGTGTTTCAAGGCAAAATGTTCTTTTTACACAGTCGACAGTGAAAGCGCCTGTCAGTTTGTGATAAGCAATAACTCTGTTTGCAAATTGTGTGCGTTGCTAGCAATGTTATTGCAGGCGTTGGGTGCCAGTAAATTTTATTTATTCAATTAATTAGTGTTCATATTAATTTTATCATTTGGTAACATTTTGTTGCGTGGTTATTTAAAGCTCTTAATTTTCAACTCATTGTAATTATTTTTGGACTTAATTAAATATGTTATTAATATAATGAAATGTAAAATATTTACTTTTAGCTTTAATTAAAGTGAAAGCCTTACGTATTTAAATAAGTTAGTAAATAATGTGCTCCTGAGTTTTCATACCCAGCCATTATGAAGGTAGAATTTACTGATTTTCGAAATTTTCGCGAAAGGCTTTCTGTCTTGCAAGTTTATGAGAAAACTTTGCACATTTTCTGCGCAAGGTGTCATTTTCAAGTTTAAAAATTAACGTGTGATAATGTGTTGTGAATAAAATTTTAGACTTGGTTATAGGTTTAATTATGAAGATACTAGCTTATGCAGCTTCGCCCGCGTGGAGTTCGAAAATTGTCCCACGGGATCATACTACCGGGATAAAAATTATCCTATGTGTTAATCTAGGTTATAAGCTATCTGCATGCAAAATTTCATCCAAATCCGTTGAGTAGTTTTTGCGTCAAAGAGTAACAAACATCCATCTATACATACTTCCTGACAAACTTTCGTATTTATATATATATATTTTTTTTAATATAGTATATAATATAGTATTTATAATAGTAGTACGATACTTCTTACACCTATGGATTTAAGTATTTTTCATTATCTTTTGTATTGGTCTCATTTACTAATGGACGTTTAATGTAACCAAAGTCAAATAGTACTTATTTTTTGTTTTTATTTATCGTGTTACAGCTCTAGTTTACCAAAACAAAGGAAAATTAAATACCAACAAAACCGTGAAGAAGTCCCCTAAATATTTTCCACCAAAACAAATGGTTGCCCTCAACAAATAGACGTCTATTCCGTGTCTATGCGTAATAAACGTTTATTATTTGTTTTTCATGAGCATGGCAACCTTGACACCAGACGGTGTCTAATAAAGTGGCTTTTTACCCTTGACTTGCTTTTTGCCCGAGTGTCAACCCTGGGATCAATTGAGGGCTTGCTACATGGAAATGTCTGCATGTACCTATGTCTGGTATGGTCTGTTGAATCTAGACGGATATGACCAACAATAAAGGGTGTTACAAGACCCGTAACGAAGCCGAAAGACACTGGTTTTCCCCGTCATAGCCATATTTTTTTTTGTACTTTTTAAAATAAATTATTCTTATTATTCTTATACCTGGACACCTTCTAGTGATAGAGATATTGGAGGTCGAACTTCCAACTTTTTCACGAGTTTTGTTTTAAAGACTTTTTTTTATGAAATAAGTTTACTTTAAACACCTTCACGATCCCCGTAAAATTCAATCCATCAGTCAGTAATCATCATCAGCACAATGTTTTGAGTGCGTAACATTGAGTTATACAGTAAAATGTGATCATAATGCTTGGCTTTGGATGACGGCTTCGTGAATGGTCCGTTTACACCTTGTATGTATAATAACTAGCTTATGCCCGCGGCTTTATCCGCGTGAAGTTTGGTAATTGTCCCACGGGATCATACTAACAGGATAAAAGTATCCTATATGTTAATTTATGTTATAAACTATCTATCTGCCAAATTTCATCCAAATGCGTTCAGTAGTTTTTGCGTGACAGAGTAACAATTATCCATCCATGCTTTTCACATTTATAGAATTAGTAATATACAGGCGGTCGCTTTGCAACCTGGTCAAATTCAAGGAGGTATCTATACTAATGAATCTCGGAACGAATCTATAATAAAAAGGGTAGGTTATTTAATTTTTTTACGGAAATTGGTTAGCGTAAACCACCCCCTAGTTTCCATACTGTCCATAATTATACTGTAGAACAAACGTTTACATTTGTGTGTGTGACGGCGCGTTTATTGGGCTAGGAACAGACGGACTCCGTTTTAATACGGGTGGTTTACACTTAGTTACCGATTTGCGTAGAACAAACTACCCTTTTTAATATCGATTCGGGTCCAGAATCATTATTATAGATACCTCCTTGAATTTGTACAGGATGTAAAACGACAGCCTGTATATAAGATTTGTTTGTGTAACTTATTGCTTAATGTGCAACCTATATTATTTTACCTGTCGTAATTGTACGTTTGTTTATTCTAAAGGCTTTATAAGTTCGTTATTTGAGCAGTGGTTACTTATAATCATACATAATGAATTAGTTGTGATGTAAACTGTACCGTTGGTCTAGCTGTGGAAAGCGCCTCATGTGTACCTAATAGTACGTCCATATGAGGATCCACATTTTGCCAGTCCCATGTAATGGGGGGCGATCCTATTGCCATCAACCGGGCACAAATTCAGACTCCGTCGTCCGGCTGCTACTGCAAAATTGCTGATGGAAAAACTCAATAAAAATTTGCCCGACATGGGAATCGAACGCAGAACTTCATCCTCAGTAGCATGAAGTTCTGAGTTCGATTGCCAAGTCGGGCAAATTGTAATTGGGGTTTTCCGGCATGGAGTATACCAAGCGGATAATATGAGGTTAAACACTGGTAATGTATTATACACTACACCATTCTCTAACCCTTTGGGGATCATTCGCGTGATGTTATTGGTGTTAAACATTGAAATTATTTGCCTAACACCACAAAATGTTTCTCTGTTTAATTTCTTATCTTTAATTTTAATTTTGATTTTAATTTTGAATTTGATTTTAATTTTGATTGTAGTTTTAATGTTGATTAAATCAACATTAAAATTTTGATTTTGATTTTGATCCTACTATAATTGGTTATAATTTTAATTTTTTAAATGATTTTAATTTTGATTTAACTATGTATTTAAAAAACCAAAGCTGAGTGTGGTGTGTACTTAGGTACTCATCTGATTTTAAGCAGACACTCAACGACAAATAAGTAGTGCATGATGTGCTTACCTGTAAGAGGTTGATACACATGTCTGTGACTCTATTGAATGTATCTTGTATCTTTGAAGCAGTGTATTCAATTGTTGGTGAGCCAAATAAATAAAATAAAAAATAAACCCCGATCTGCGGCGCCATTTCGGAGGATATAAGAAAATCTTTTCCTTATGTTATGACTTCATATTACACCACGGTTACGCTAGGGGCTTATTATCACATTATCGTGATAGCCCGCGAATAAGCCGCTGAAAATGAGCATTTATTTTTGTTCACACTTACTAAGTAATATGCAGAAGTACCTCTATCTGTCTATTACTTTTTCTTTTTCTAGCCTTCACAGCTGAACGAATTTCGATGGAATTTGTCAGACAAGTAGACCATAACCTGGGTTAGGAATTAGGATACTTTTTATCTCTGTGGTACGGTGACGTGGTATAATTTCTGACCTCTACGAGTGAGGGATAAAATCGGTAAACAATGAAGAATCTTTAAAAAATAATAATGAAGGAATGATGTGACTTCAACTATAGTTTTAGAGACATTAAAGTTCATAATCATTATCTTAGCCTTTAACAATTATATTTTGGGGGATAACAAAACGTTGATAATAAAATAATAAATGAACAAAACTTTGTCGAAACGAATTATTGATCTTTTCCAGCGATTTTGTTTGCACAAAACATTTTAGATTCCTTTGTTTTTTTTTCTGGGTAAAATAAACATAAAAATACCATGCTGATTAATGATTTCTAATTACGTTTTTTTGTACGTTTAAGCCTCGTGTCGTGTGACTAACCGCCATTGAAGTTTGTAACAAGAAAGCGTGTGCGCGGTAGTATTTCCGACTTCATTAACTTTTATTTCTTCTTTGTTTATTTATATTGTCCAGCTGATTTGCATCGGTCGCTTGTTAATTAAAGCAATATGGGTTAATAAGGCCTTAGTATACAAGCAAAAAGTGTAAAACTTGACCAACGTTTTAGGTTCCATTCTTTCTTCATAACGTCCTATGTCCCCTAGATGGGGCAGAGGGCGTTTGGGTATGTGCTATGTTACTCGTATGTGTTGCATAAAATGTAATAATCTGTGGTCAGTGTGTGCTCCATTATTGATTATCTGTGTTTGTATTTGTAGTTTTTGGGTCCCCGATTAAAGTTGACTCCTGTTTAATGTAGCACCGAGTTTTATTCTAAAATAACCCAGCAGCCCTGCACATATCTAGCAAATATGTGACAGTCGGGTCCCTTCGGAGCGTGTGGTCAATCCATCTCCACTTGCGACGCTTGATCTGGCGGTCGATCTGGCTCTCGTGGCATTTCTCCAACAGCTCTACGTTGGAGATGGTGTCGGGCCAGTAAATTCCGAGAATGCGACGAAGACAGCGGTTGACGAAAACTTGGTTCCTTTCATTATGTTCTTCTTATATAAAGTTATTCCAATAAAATATCATCCGTCAATAGAAAATGTTTTTGGACAAGTCAAATGTTAAGTCAGCCCTCTACAACCTGCAATATTGCATATTCTTGATGATCCATAAGGGGTTTTAGTGACCTAAGTGTCATCATAATGTAAATTGTACGAGGGTCAGCCATCTTATTGTTACATCTTATATTATGTACCTGCAATCTATAATCAAATAAATTTTATTTTACTTTACTTCATTATCTGCTTAGCCTTTTCCAAACTTTATTGGGAGTCGGTTTCCAGTCGAATGCAGCTGAATACCAGAACCTCCAAAACCCAGTTAGTACTGGGTGATACGATACCCCTAGGTAACACTGGTTTTCAGACTTTCGGGCCACTGACACTGACTGACAGAGATCAAAGTCAAAGATCTACATTTGACAGCCGGGACCAACGGCTTAACATGCTTTCCGAGGCATATAGGTAACTCGTTACGTTATGATGGTCACCCATCCACAGAACAACATCGGCAAGCGCGGCTTTACCTTGAAGATTTAACCGAGTGGTATTATTTACCCACGAGCTCCTAGTGAACTAAATCTATACTTTCTATACTAATATTATAAACAGGTAAAATTTGTTTGTAAGTTTGTATTGTTTGTAGGGGATCTACTGAACCGATTTTGTTCACTAATAGGAAGCTACATTATCCCCGAGTGCCATAGGCTATATTTACAACGTGCCCGTGTGATAATTTCCGACAAAAATGCGAGCGAAGTCGCGGGCCAGTGTGAGGTAAAGAAGGCGTGCCATTCTACACTTGTATTTAATGCTACTCGACATAACTTAAATGCTTTACGACTATTCTTGCACATAAAAGCTGGCTTAAGAATTTTATTTATAAGGAAAAATATTGCAGCTTACACAGTAATTGACCGTTTGTATGCGACGCTGAAACTTTCATGACTGAAACATTGGAAAGCTGCTTTACCCACACATTCATGAAAACGAGAATAATAATGTAGTTAGTTTTATTTAAAAACAAGTAATTGCAACCAGTAGGTACTGATAAACATTAAGCAAAGGCTAATGCATGGGACTTAATCATAACTTAATTTAGAAATATTATGTAATTTCTGTTGGTGTATCAAATAAATCACTACATAGTACCTATAAAACAAAGTCGCTTGATGCGGTTTTAATAGATAGAGTGATTCAAGAGGAAGGTTTATACGTAAAACATTACACCCGTGCGAAGCCGGGCGGGTCGCTAGTAAAATTATAAAAAAAGACTTTTTGCAAAAAAAGAGAGCTAACCTATAAAAGTATAAACTACTCAAGCAGCGTTAATAAAATTTATAAAGGACTATCACGCGGGCTTCCTCTACCAAATAACATGTTGGACATGTTTTTTTTTTTCTTTTATCACATAATCAAAAATTTACGACGATACAGCGCATCAAAGTTCAGAGGGGGCTTGTGATGTCACTGGCTAGTAAGAGTAACAGGCTAGTGACGTCACGCGTGATTTCAACGCGCTGTATCGTGGACGTTATGGCCTAAACGTGACAAAAGAAAAAAATACGTGTCCAATATTTTTACCCGCCTACGGAGAAGCCAAAAGGAAGGGTTATGATTTTAGCAGTCTATGAGGTATGTTCCTCCGTAGCGCTTAAACTATTCATCCGTTCATTTTGAAGAATAAGGTGTCAATCTATTCGTTATTATGGCCGCTACAAACCCTGATTTTAATTAGAGCGTGATTTTTTATTAGTTGGGTTTTTAGTGTATACCACACAAATTCTTTTTGATAATCTGACTGACGGACTCTATAGATTTTTCCAGACAAATACCCTATTATGTTTTATTATCCACGGTTGCTTTACGTGCCAGTAACTCCATCCATTCATCCACCTTATCTTCCACAGCTGATCTGCGAGCTATCGCTCCTTCTCTCTGCGAGCGGGATCGGCCTCTACTACCGTGCCCTCACAGAGAGGGCCCATAGGAACACCTTCGCTGGCACCAGAACCTGCTTGGAGCAGAGAGTGAAGCTGGAGTGTGAGAGAGAGCAGCAAGAGAGGCTGCTCCTCTCCGTCATTCCTGCGTATATTGCTGCTGAGGTAAGGGGCTCTTTATTTATTTGCGGCTGTAAATCTGCTAGGATTCCGAATGACTGATCTTTTATTCAGCAAAACACAGTTTTTGACACGGACACAGACCTGCAATGTGTAGGTAAAGATCTACAAGGACCATAAAGACAAAAAAACAACTATAAATTGATTTTTCAGTGGTATTTTTGCATTATACTCGTACTGTAATTACCTAATTTCATAATCATTGCAGCTGTATTTAGGTCACAATGGAGAATTATACTAAACCAGGCTTAGACCCACGTGCGGGTGAAGGTGAAGAATCTACACCTCCACACGCATGTGGGTGTAAGCCGTGATGATCATAATCATTATTATCTACAGTGTACAGTGTGTGTTCATCATGGAAAGGTAAACGAATTATTCTTAATATGCTCAACAGTAAGTGTATCAATTTACAAAATACAAACCTAGCCTAGTTTTTTTACAAATTTAGCCTAATACCAATACCATCAAAGGCTCCTAACGGATCGCCTAAACCCTTTCTCAAAATAAAGTAATCCTTATTCTACCAACGAAACCTTCAAAAACCTCATTACAACTTTAAAAGACTTCCCTTAGTGTCGGTCAGGGAGACAATCTGACGGAAGCCGAACTTCATTGATGCTCAATTGAGTGGAAACGCAAATCTATCGATTATCGATAAGTGTGAGGTTGACGTTAGGGAACGTCAACATTAACGCGGCAAAAATAGAAGATGTCACTTTCATGAAATAAAACACAGTTTTTTTAGTTTTATTAAGTGAATTTCTTACATTTGTGTCAATTGATATTTAAAAAAATCGAGTTTATAATAAATAATTAAGGACTTTAGTAAATCCAGGGTTGCGGGACTGTTCGAAAGAGATACCGCGGCCCTGGAACACAAAGGGCAAAAGAAGGAACATGGATGGGTTTTAGTCAGTACAAGTCTGACAATCCCCTGCCGCTTCGCCCAGAGTGGGAGGGGTTATTTGATGATTTCCCATCGGTAAATAAAAAAAAAAGGCTGAAGTAAATAGGCAAGTCCCTTGTGTATCAGTCCTATAAGGGTTTCTGTAGACGATTAAGAATGGATTTCATCAATGAACACGGCGTTCAAAAGCTGTCTGTGTTAATATTTTGAAGCCATTATGTCACTCGAACCTGACCCGAAGACCTGCTAACCGCGTACGGTTCTATTGGTGGAATCCGCCTTGTACAGACGCCAGCAAATCAAGCTACACGAAACTGTCAATTTTTCCGAATCTACCTGGAACCTAAAGCTTTAGCGATAAAGTTGAAAGTCTATCAAATAAATTTGACAGATTGTAGTAGCTTGATGTGCTGGCGTCTGTACATCTTAAAAGTGCACAGACATTTGTTCTTCAGGAAGTGACAGAGAAGACAGAGAATTTCAGAAGATGGTTTAAACTTATATTGTATTGTCTTTCAATAGTTAGTGGACTGGACTGCCTCGCTGGTCTAGTGTTCGCAATCGCGATTGCTGAGCATGAGGTCCGGGGTTAGATTTCCGGGTCGGGGAAATTTTCATTGGGGTTTTTCATCAGTTATTTCTCAGTAGCAGCCACGGAGTCTGGATTTGTGCCCGGTTGATGGCAATAGGCTCGCCCCCTATTACATGGGACTTGAACATAACTGGCGAATTTGGGTGTACTATTAGGTACACCTCTGCCTAGCCCTTCGGGAATTACAGGCGTGATGTTATTTTAAGTTCAATAGTTATTTTATCTACCCACCTACCCATCTAATTAATTTGCTTGTTCATTATGAAGCAGCTAAGCATTGATGGTTTTGTGTTGCAACGAAATAATTATGCCTTTAGGGATTATTAATAAACTGTGTTCAACCTGGAGACGGAGAACAGAATCTCAAGAAGACTTTTGAAATTATAAAATTCAGATAAATAAACATTATTTTTGTACTAACGTTAAATATCGAGAAAAATTCGCAGCTTAGAAACATAAAAGACATCTCCAAAGAAATCGTTTATAAATACAGTCTCTTGTTTTGAATCTCGATTGCTTCTTTCTTTCTAACCCGGTGTCAAAGTTTATACGCCCATGAGTCTCTGACTTGGCTTCACATGCCGTCGAGAAATTTCTCTCAGGCCTGCTGGTTTGGTTTCCTCACGATTTTTTTCTTCACCTAAGCAAGTGATACGCAAATGAATCCGAAAAATCAGAGGTGCGTGTCTTGGCAGTCCGACGGTCACCTCACTAGGCTAAATTTCGGTTGATATATCCCTGTGTGTACACTTGTGCACTTCAATCAAGTCATACCTACTTATTTCTTGCTCTCTGGACGCGGCTATCTGATCAGGCCTTCACCGCTTTGCTACACGCTCAATACAATCTAAGCACACGTTGCGACAGACACTGTTGAAAACAATTACTTAAGTATAGGGGTATGAAGAACAGGGTCTAAAGCTCTTCATCCCCAATAGAAAAGGGAGGATCCTCCGACCAGACGGGTGTTGTGTCTGGTGGGCTACTGCCCGACAGTTGTTGGGTTCTGCTATATAGTTTTAAGTCACGGATCACTTAAATAGTGCTGTAATAATTTTAGTTCTTTATGTTTGTCATAGATGGCGCTGTAGTACTTTTTGTGTTATGTTGCTTTAGTTCTTTTGTAATGCCGCTACAAGAGTATGCCACCCGTCACCACGAGGCGATTTGCTACGCGACGATACGCACGCATAAGCATAGGAAACAAATGACGCGTGTCACGTGACGCAAGCCGCATCGCGTGAGGTTGTAGACGGGGCCTTTGTCGAGAAAATCTACGGTCGTCAGTGTTGTATGAATGACTAAAATTTGTAGATGGACACGGCGGTAGGTAACACAACACGGCGCGCGGCATTACCGCCGTAGGCACCGTGTGTGTTATAAAAGGCCCTAGTGGGCTCTTGTGCACTGGTCATACAAACTTAATTCACGTACCCAGGTCGCGCCGATCTGACCAAGCCTTTATTGCTCACGTCACGACATGAAAAAATGTATGTGTGTCAGAATGGCTGGTTGCCTGTGGCTTTGGTCTATGAAAGATGATTAGAAAATTGCTACATAATTGCTTATATTTGCTACATTTAATAAATAATTGCTACATACTATAAATATTTTGAAATAACATTTTTTTTTTGTACAGCCATCCTGACGTTTGGTTGGCTGGTCGCCTCCTAGTTTAAAGCCAAGCATGCAGAGTTTCCCGAAATGTATTGCGTCAATAATTGCTACATATTTGCTTCATTTATCTAATTTAGTTGTATCTTGAAACATATGTTAAATAAAGGATGTAGCAATTATTTTAATTATCCCAAGGAAAAGTGCCTGATAAAACAATAAAGGCAAATACTTAGTTATGTTGAATCGGTTTAATCGTTTAGGCTCTGGCAACAGCGTAAGTAATGCGATTCTTGCGTTAAAAAAAAATATATACCTACCCTCAATAATCCAATAATTATCATTATAACAATTATTCTTAGTCATTGCTAGTGCAGATATCGTATTGGAATCACAGTCTAGGCTTATTTAATATTATACAATTATTATTTTTTAGGCTTATTTTTTTTTTTTAGATGATACACCAACATCTCTTTTTTTACAAGGATCAGAGTTTGATTTACTGTCTATAAGTAGTATGTGAAACACTAATTGGTCACTACAAAGCTCATTGCAGACGAAATTCAGAATAAAAATGTTACGATGACCAATCGAAAAAAGTTACGAAGAGTAAAAAGAAGCTAATACCACATTGTATAATATATGCGAAAAAATAATATGGAAATTAAGTAAATGAATAGTTGAATATTTTTTAAGTAAATTGTAATTATATTAAAATGAATCTTATGAACGACCCGACGTTTTTATTTACGATATCCTTTCAATGTGCTTCCACTTGCCACCACTTCCACTTACCTACTCATAACATAAAGTAGCAATAATAGCCTCCTAAAGTAGCAATACCGTTGACTGAAGACACACTGCAACTATTTGCCTTTATTGTTTTATCAGGCACTTTTCCTTGGGATAATTAAAATAATTGCTACATCCTTTATTTAACATATGTTTGAAGATACAACTAAATTAGATAAATGAAGCAAATATGTAGCAATTATTGACGCAATACATTTCGGGAAACTCTGCATGCTTGGCTTTAAACTAGGAGGCGACCAGCCAACCAAACGTCAGGATGGCTGTACAAAAAAAAATGTTATTTCTAAATATTTATATAGTATGTAGCAATTATTTATTAAATGTAGCAAATATAAGCAATTATGTAGCAATTTTCTAATCATCTCGCATAGACCAAAGCCACAGGCAACCAGCCATTCTGACACACATAAAAATGTGAAGACATTTTATAAGTTAATTTCGGAAACGTGGGGAGTAAAATAATAAAGTTATTGTGGGGTACCGTGATAAAAATAAGTGGCATGGTGTTGATAAATTTTATTAAAAGGATTTAACTTGTCCATTGACGGCATATTGGTGTATTGGGGCGTGAAATCTGTTTTCAGATCTGTTTTACGGTTTTGGGGTCATCATCGATCTTTATAATTAAGGTCATCTGCGGCAGTGCGAGTGCAGACAAAAATAAATAGATTTGACTTGAGTGATAACATGACGTGTGCGCGATGGGATTCCCCTTCGGCAAAAATTGTGAACTTAATAATCATTTTGTCAATTCAACAACATTCGTTGCCTTGTGCAGATTTTCCTTCAAAATATTTCGGAATAATAAAGAGAAATGTGTTATCAGATACTGTTGTCTATTGCTGTGTAAGATTACTAACACAACTTTCGGAAGTCGGTGGCAAAAAAGTCTATGAAACAAACAAAAACCACCTACTTCCAGAAAGCAAAGTTATTTTCCACATTTTAGTGTTCTTTTTTGTTGGAAGTAGGTTATTTTTTTACAAAAAACTTTTAGTTTTCCCTTTTTAGCTGTGGTATCTCACACAAACTAACTAGTTATTAGCACATCATTCACATACACGAAGAAAAAAATATACATATTATAGAGGATAGCTCATAAAGTACGGAAACAAAGTTAAAAAAGAATTTAGAAGACCACTGCGCAAGTTTTATCTACCAAATGAAAAACCACCCTGTCGCATAAATAGGACCAGTAATCAATAGTATGTAATAAAATAGAATTAGTAAGGAATAACTCAAATTTAAGCAAAGCTGTGTTAAAATCAAAACTAAAGAATTTATTTCTGGAGAACGTGGACACGTTGTCGGACTGTGATAGGCGGTGAGTTCTGGACCGGAGTGGCCAGCTCCGGCTGGTCCCTCTGGTTTGGAATTCATTGTCTGATAAATGTTGGTGTCGCCCTGCCGTTGTCGAGAAATAAATTCTAGAAGCAGATGTAGCAGTAAGTTTCGTTTAATCGATTTTAGGTTAAGTTTATAATTTTAAGTTAAGATGTATGGTAAACGAGCGCTTCTCTCCATCAAACTGTAAAGTTTGGCGAGTAAAAAGACTGTAAAAAATAACTTGTTGTAAGATATTAATAAATTAAAAAAAAAAAGTAATCACGGAGAAATCGGTGAACATAAATGAAATGTAAGATACTGGTGGAATCCATAACCTCCTCCTTTTTAACCTACTTTATTCAAAAAGGAGGAGGTTCTCAATCCCGAAGTTATTTTAAATGTTTTATACTTCTTAACTCCGTCATTTAAGAACCAATTTGTAAACTATTGTTGTCATACTTCCCGATTGCTCCCATAGAAATTTCATTCAAATCTGTTCAGTAATTTAGTGTTTTTCCTTGAATATGTATTTTTTTCTTCTTGGGCTATCTAGATGATATGATGGTTCCTTAATAAAGAAAAATAACCGACTTCCAAAAAGACACTTAAAATAGTATAACATATCTTTACTTTCGGAAGTCGGTGGCAAAAAGTCAATGAAACAAACAAAGTCACCGACTTCCGAAAGTAAAGTTATTTTATACTTTTTTAAGTGTCTTTTTTTCCCAGAAAGTTTTATTTTATAAGTCAGTTAAAACAGCATGCATTTGTGCCTTAAAAGCGTTGGGCTTAAACCCTGCACAGCCTTGTATGTATCATCAACTGTGTTAATCAAAGCAAGTAGGTAATACTAGGTATGTATGACGAAGTCGTGACTGAAACCTTCAATAACCAGTTCACTTGGTCACCTATTTAGTTTCACACAACTGAGTCAACAGTTTACAGCATGTCAAAATGTGGTTGTCACGACTTACTAACACCCTGTATTTGACTAAGAAAGACAAATGATTTGCAGCTTTAAATTAATAGGGTTAAGGTGGAAAATCGAAAGTGTTCATTTTTTCAAATTGTTGACAAGACAATTGTTGGGTTCTGTGAGTCAAATGATTTTCTACTTAAAATTGAACTGGATAAGCTTTGAAATTAAGATGGTAAATGGTAAGTTGCATAAAAAACATTGCATGCAGATAAACCTTATACCTTTTATGACCTCGTAAAGCTTTTTATTATTTTAACATGGAAAGAACATGCAATACCGTGATGTTACGGAACAAACCTTCGGGTGCTTCTATAATAATGTGCTTTAAGATTTTCTACTTAATCTATATATTAGTAGGTACTTATATTATATGATGGTAGACTAATTGCAAATTGTATGCCATACAGGGTGTAAGAAGACCTGTAGCGAAGCTGAAACGCACTTGTTCTCCTCGTCATTGCGATATTTTTTTTGGTTCTAGACTATACCTGGGTACCTTTTAGTTACGGCGATATTGGGGTCAAAGTTTCAACTATTTCCACAACTTTTTTTTAAATACATGTTTTTGATGCAAGATTTTTACATTAAACACCTCCACGACCCCGGACTATTCAATCCATCCAGCCAGCACAGCACGATGAGCTTGGAAGATGGGATGGCGCAATGATATTATTACATCAGAATTCAATTAAGTTAATAGGCCTCTTAAGTTAACAAGCTAGCGCTCATTAGTAAAATAGCTAAGATTTAGTTAATGAAAACGACACACTTATTTATTTACTAAGCAATCTCTTATACTGTTATGTTGAATTCAGTACTGAATAGAAGTTTTCGAAGTAGAAACTGTTTATTTAAATTAGGTACTTTGATTAAATTCACTGTTTAAGTTCCATATTTGGCTTGCTTACATGCAATTCCCACATCTTCAGAATTCTACAACGCATTTCCAATCCTCCAGTCATCCAAGTGCTACAAGCCACCTTACGAATTCTATTTAATACTAGCGACCCGATCCTGCTTTGCGCGGCACCACCTATCGTGTCCAAAACAACCATATGTTTCAAGCTGGAAGCAACACTAACATATTCACAAAATGTTATTGAAATTGGTTGGTTGGTTTCGCAGATTAGCCTGTATGAACATAATGACACGTGATTTTTATAATGCGTGTAAAAATACCCGAAGCTGAAAGGCACTTGTTCTCCCCGTCACGCGTCAATACAATATTTTTTTTGTTCTAGACCATACCTGAGAACCTTAAACCTTAAAGTTCAAACTTTTTCACAAGTTTTTTTTAGTACATGTTTTTAATGTTATAACTTTACTTTAAACACCTCCACGGTCCACGTACTCTTCAATCCATCCATCAGCACAATGTTTTGAGTGCGTTACATTGACCCCTACCGTGAAACGTGATCATTCACGCCAAAAAAAAAAGTCGTTTCCCAGCAATAATTTTTGCGTAAACTAACTTAGTTTGATGTACATAATGCTTGGTTGACGGCTTCGTGAAGGGTCCTGTTACACCCTTTGTATAATATAATTTAAGAATAAAAGAAAACTACTGAACAGTAATATGATGGTCAGGCGCCACTACCTTCATGCTCACATAACATAACATCATGCCTGTAAATCCTGTAATGGCCGAAGGGTTAGGCAGAGGTGTACCTAACACACACATACCACATTTCGCCATATTTAAGTCCCATGTAATAGGGGGCGAACCTATTGCCATCAACCGGGCGCAACAAAAACATTGTGCTGGTGGATGCATTGAATAGTATAGGGCCCATATTTAAAGTATAACATAACATTTTATAAAATTGGTGATTTAAAATATATTTAAAAAAAAATGTGAAAATGTTTGAACTTTGACCTTCATATATCCGTAATTAAACGGTTGCATAAAAGTGATCACAATTACAGGAAGTACAAGTTGCTGTCAATTTCTATAAGGCTTTTTAATACCCATAAGCGCGGCGAAGATGGTGTGACTATCAGCTGATGTTGTTTGCGAGGCGAACATAGCCAGATATTGCACAGAATAGAGACTTTTGGAAGAAGAAAGGGAAACATTTGCCCAGCAGTGGGATACACAGAAGCCTAACAAAAAAAATGCTTGAACTACCTTTCCCCACCCAAATGCAAATACAGCATAGATTTTCTTTGAAAACAAAACAACACCACTTCGTACTAAAAACGTCATGACTCCCATGATGTGGTAATCCATCATAGAACAAGCTTCTCCACCTATTCTCAAAGGCACTACAAAAGGCTCTTAATCCTGCATGAACAGGAACCTTCACTTACTTTAGACTCTGTAAGAATCTTTACATCTCCCCTGTGATGGCAAAGGTATGGAAGTATAATGGAAAGGGTCGCATAATCGTACGGCAGGCCAAATGTTAGTGCTAACTAAACCAGTGTAAGCCAGCCCCATAATATATTGAAACTACGTTAGGCCCAGCTCATAGACCAGTGATCGGAATAGGTAGAGCTAATGTACCTAAAAATCAAGCAAGGAACAGAAACGAAAAGTGTACAGCTCAGAGTAGTAGACTTCACGATCCCAAGTTTATTGTAAAGTTATACACAAGTTATGTTGGATGCTAATCGGTTTACTCGCTAAGGTAGCTGTTGGTCAACTAACGTTTAGTAGTACGGAAAGTAGGTCGCGGCGTCAGCGAAATACTTGCCTGTACGTGAACCGTACAAAAAGTGTTCCTTACGATTTTTTTTTCTGAATATTTTTTCTGAAACTCGGAAATGTCTCGGAATCAGTTAAGTACATTTAATAATAATGTTATTTATCAATCAGTACAGTACACTAATTTAATTAATTATTTTTGCTTTTTAACCGACTCCGACAACAAGGAGAACGTTCTCAAAAAGTTACGTTAGTTAGTTGTTTACGTTTAGTTCCAATAATTGTAAAAAATAATAAATGGTATGAAAACCAATTTAATAGTTCTAACTATTAAAGCTGGTATTTTTTTTTTTTTTTTTTTTACCTATGGGAAATCATCAAATAACCCCTCCCGCTCTGGGCTGAGCAGGAGGGAGTGTCAGACTTTTACTGACTAAAACCCATCCATGTTCCTTCTTTTGCCCTTTGTGTTCCAGGGCCGCGGTATCTCTTTCGAACAGTCCCGCAACGAGCTGGTATGAAAATTAAATTATCTTCCGCACTTAAAACGAAGATCAGATAAGAATATCTTTATTTTCTAAACAATAAAAATCGTGCACTTTTTTTTAAACAGAAGCTGTATATGAATTCGATAGTTGTTTTACTTTATTTAAGTTATACTTAAGTAATGTTCCGACGTTCGGAACAAACAATTCCAAAAAAAGAAATAGTCGTAAAGAAGTCTCCACTTTCGTTTCTGTTCCTTGAACTTTAGGCACATTAGCTCTACCTATTCCGATCACTGGTTATCACAGACGTAAGGCGTACTGTACTATAAGTGCTAAGGAGCGCAGTCAAATATGTTAGTGTAAAAGAAAACAAACGGCCACTTAGCTTTATTTATGTGTGGGGTTTTAGTTCCGTAATATTTTCGGGATTGCCCGACTAGTTTTGACTAATGGGGCCTTTTATTTCGTGGTTTTCATGATCTTTACTGGTATTAAAGAAAAACCCTTCTGTCAGTTCATAAAACTTACATAAAATGCTTTCATAGTCTAGTTGTGTATTTTTAATAAACTTTTATTTCATATGCATACTCATAATAATTATGATACCTAAATGCGAACCTTCATGCCTTAATGTCTGGACGGATTGTGATGAAAGGCTGGAGACCATTACTACCTATGTTAGAACATAATACATAATACTTGTGTATATCTTTTTTCTCTGGACTCTCTTAAATTGCACGTCTTTATACCTCGTTCTCACATATTATTATTATACATAATGTATTATCTCAACATGAATTATGTAACCATGATTTTGTAACAATATTTTGATTTAAAAGAGTGTCCATGGAGTTTCTTGCCCATTCTTCTCCATAGGGATCTACGCTTTGCAATGGGCAACTACAGTACGTTCACAAGTCATTATTTATGCCTCGTGACTGTGACTCTACCAGTGTAGCTTTGCTTCTTTTTTTTCTGACCTAAGTGTCTGTAATCGTCTAATTGAAATAAATGCTTTGAGTTTGTAGCCCGGTAGTAGTTACGCTGATTTGTATTCCCTTTTCAGTAGAATAAAAAAGCAAAATTACGTTAATTAAACACACCCCAGTTTTTCTACAAATTACTTCATTAATATCTAATGCTACAATTCCTAACACCCAACTGTTTTTTTTTAATTTCTTCTAATAACTCGAAACGTAACAACCTTGGCTCCTAATTCTTCAAACGAAACTTTGTTGTTTCGTAAAACGTAATTATTCGCGAAGAAAAAAATGATAGACACCATTTTTCTTTTGTAAATATTTTATGTTGGGATGATGCCCGTTGTTGAACAGTAAGAAATTCTTTTGCCCGCGTGGATTATTGAAAACTAGCGACCCGCCTCGGCTTTGCACGGGTACAATGTTATACATATAAACCTTCCTCTTGAATCGCTCTATCTATTAAAAACCGCATCAAAATCCGTTGCGTAGTTTAAAATATCTAAGCGTACATAGGGACAGACTGCGGGAAGTGACTTTGTTTTATAATAAGTAGTGATAGTAGTGATTATCTCACGAGAACACAAAACCAGTGTAAAAAGTATTCTATGTCCTTCTTCAGCTTCCAAGCTAACTATTTAAAGGAAGATTTCCATAAAAATGGTTTGTTTTTCTCGGCATAAATGGGAAAACTGTGAGATTATGCATTTAAATAGCAGCCTGTTTCACATTCCGGCCCGTTTTAATATTTTTTTACGTGATATCTGCTTTAATATAACATCACGCTTAATGCCCAAAGGGTTATGCAGAGGTGAGATCTATTAATACACCCACATTAGACCAGTAATGTTTGAATTCCGTGTTAAAGAGGGTGAGCCCATTGCCTTCAACCGAGCACAAATTCTCACTCTGTGGCTGCTGTTGATGGATTCCTGATGGAAAAATCCAATAGCACATGGCTCTACTCGGGTTTCGAACCCAAGACCCCCAGGAGTAAAACAGTTCAGGCTAACAAAACAAAACATAACTGCACATGTGGGTGTACTAGGTATACACCTCTACCAAACCAAATAATTGTTTACCGGTTGCGTTAGGTTTAAATTATAAAAACATAAATTATAAGTACACGTATTTCGGATTAATATTACAATTTTTTAAAATATAGCAACTTCTTAGTAATTATTTTTTTTTATTTTGAAAGTTCAATAGGTACCTACATTCATTAACTTGATAAAGTGGTTTTCCAAAATGAGTTCAAAAATATGTCTAGATGATACTTCATTTGATTCAAGCGAAATGTCTGTTTATACTCTTATCTCTAAGTCTTATTCTTGATCAACGCTTAGTCATCACAATTTCTCGTATCTTCCGTACAATGGACACACACACAACTCCGTGAGTCGCATTGCAAGCCAGTGACTGTTATTCCGTCCATTTGTATTAAGGCGGTCATGTTAATATCCTGACCTACTCCACATACTTATATTAAATGAGAAAATGTCATGTGCATGGTGAAAGGTGAACACTGATATTGGAAAAGGAGAAAAGTTCAAGGCCGGACTCCACCGAAGCTGAGAACTGCAGAGATGTGCGAAACGGAGAGGAGATGCTTAGGAGCTCGTGTATCTACCGAAGCTTTGCGGATCTGCGTACTGGATAGACCGGAGCAGAGATGTTTGTATAGGCTATTTAGCACAAACTAACACGAAAAGAGCAGCGGTGGCCCAGTGGCGGCGGCCCCGACTTACGAACAGCAAGTTGTGGTTTTGAACCCAGACAGGCGCATTACTTTGTGTTATTTATTTCATCACCACTGTTCGCCAAACGGTGAAGGAAAACATCGTGAGGAAACTGGCATGTCTTGGAAGCAAAAAATTCGAAGACGTGACATACACCAACCCGCACTGGGCCCGTGTGGTGGATTATAGCCCATTCCCTTTCATAGAGAGGAGGCGGTGTGCCCCAGCAGTGAGAAAATTAAAGGCTGATTATGATTATGAACACGAAAGGCAGGCGCCGCTCACCGCACGCCGCTCACGGCTCTTATGGCCTAAACTGTGTGCTGCTGCCTGCTTGGCCGTCAACTGTGACAGCATTTGAGAGCGAACTTTAGGAAATGTCTTAAAAAAAAAAAAAAGATTTTAGATTTTCCATAGAAACAGAAATTTTCAATTATCTTTTTTTTTTAAAGACATATCGAAAAGTTCTCTTTTAAATTTGTAGACATAAATCTATTCTGCTTATGCGTATGAAGTTTCATTAAAACCGGCTCAGTCATTTCGAAAAAAAATTACTTGAAAGTTTGTATGAAATGGCGTACGACGTTTTCTCTCCTCCCGTCTGGTTTCCGCTTTGGTGGGGTCCGGGTCGAAATGTTGGTTCTTGGGGATCAAGTGGCAGACTGTAACAGTTTGATCCACTTCTCCCTGAAATCGTCTATGGTAGGAAGTTCCACTTCCTAATTTCCATCTGAGTAATGTGTTTTTAATTTCGTGTGCTAACCCCATTACTTTCAGAAAGCAAACAAGTCATCACTCCGTTCTTGGCAGCTCATTTACTTTGTCAATATTGTTTGTGTGTATATTTCTATATTTATCGCATCTCAGGTATACATACATCAGATCAGGATTCCCAAGCTTTATCTTCAATATTAAGTTGTAACATTTTATATGTAACTTATTCAGAATTAACATAACATAACGCCTGTAATCCCCGAAGGGTTAGGCGGAGTTGCAACTAATAATACAACCTCAGTAAAAGTCCCATGTAATAGCGAGCGAGCTTATTGTCAACAAGCAGGCACAGATCCTGGCTCCGTGGCTGCTAGCCTGCTACCGAGAAAAAGATGGAAAATCCCAACAACACTTTGCCCGTCTCGGGAATTGAACCCATGACCTCTTGCTCAGCAGTCGCGCTTGCGATCACCAGGCCAACGAAGCATTCAGAATTAAGTGGCTACCATTTATGTATTTGAATTGCATTTAAATTAGACACGTGATGCAAAATATGTAATTCTAAAATAGACCCATTAAAATTATCAAGAAAAAAAAAAACATATAACTGCAAGAAGGCCTTATTCTGACGCAATTCGATGTTATAACTGTCGTATTACCTAATAGCTTAGGTCTTGGTGATAACCTTACATTATTATGGATCTTAATAATGTTTTATACGAGTACATGCATTTATCAAAGTATTTTTTTTTAACTTAATATTTTATCAATTCGATCATATAATTTATGTGCATTTATTTTAAGAATTTGAACTGATATAAGGTCATTGTAGAGCTTAGTTGATTGTAAAAAGATTCAAAGATATCGTTAAAATCAAAGTCAAATCTTATTTATTCCGAGAAGAAAATTATTTTGTGGAGAAATTATGAGACTGTAATTAATATTTCATTCTGTCTAATTAAGAGTAAAACTGGTAAAATTTTCTTTAAATGATTCAATGACATTTAAAAGTGTAATAATATCCAAGTTGGATCCTACTCTTGAAGGACCAAAACTTTATTAGATTCTCCAAAAGTCAGGTTTATATGCAAATCATAATTGCTATCACAAGCCATAAATCACAAGGGAAACTAGAAATAAAACTGCTTTAATCAGAAAATCTAAAGATATATTTTTTCTTACATATCCGTATTCTTAAATACTAAATTATTCTAATATTAAGGCTACATCAGTCACAATTGGTTGTAATTCGCGAACTCAAGGATTTAGACTGGTGCTGCGAGTTGAATTATCTTTCAAACATAATTATTTTGTTTGAAGCTAAGATTGAATGTCATAATTATACACTAAAAACAATAATTGACGTTAGAACCAGTCTGTTACATCCCAGAATTTTTATACTCCTATTTCTACATTAATTTAATGTTATACAGAGCATTATTTAAACAAATAATAGTCATAACATCATTTTTAAAATCAGTAAAACATTTTTGCTTTGTCTACTTTTCAATACTTATTTTCAAATATTTTTTTTCACTTGATCTCGCGAATATCACCAACAGCATAACTTAATCCAAGCTTCTCAATGTCCACGTCATCGTTAAATACAAATGATTCTATTTTTATGTTTAAATGCATAACTAATCGGAATGATAATTATTGTGAATTATTTAAAAGTGTCTGCACTTCATTGAGCACTATTGTCCACGATGTTTTACTCTCGATTTTCTCAGCATCTTCACTAGCCCCTGGCCATTATGATGCTGTTGGAAATTGAAGAACATCTCTATTCAATTCCTGATTCGTTGTTCAAGATTCCGCATAATCTTTCCTTAACAAATCAGAGTCTGATTTGCCGATATTTACATGAATTGTGATAGCTTCATCGGTCTCTGACTTCATGACCACATCGTTCCACTGTACTTCAGCCTTCTTTCCATAAGCTTCGTTTTCTATCAGAATAGCTGATTTTGTGCACAGCGCTTTGCTTTGGAATTCTATCAAAGCGCTGTAATCGCTTCTTTTCGTCTCTGACTTCACGTCGGCGATGTATCCGAGTTTCCGCCTCATGACTTCTACCCTTACGTGGTAGTTATAGATGCATACTTTTATGATGAAAGCGCTTTTTTGGTGGAGCAGTATAATCTTGTATTTTGTTCTGCAGCAAGCGGTCTTCTTCAGCTTCGTCTGGAAGTTTTCTATTAAGATCTTAATCTTCTGTGAATAGACCGCGATGATGTTATGGTTGTTCTGTAGATGTAAAGACAGTTCTTCGAAAGGCACTGAGCAACAGTTGGCTGTGATGGGACAGATCATGGTGTCGTATTTGCAGTCTTCTTCGTGCTTTACTCTGGTCACTGCTGTGAGGAGCTCTGTGCATCCGCGTCTGTGAACAAGGAAACAAGATTATTAGTTTATTTATTTGCTTTGAAAATACTGTCTTTGGATAAAAGTTTTATTCTTTATATTTAGACAGATTTTATTTATTGCAATCCAATATATGATCCAAAGTGCTGCTTGTATACCCTGAGGTCCGATAAATAAGCCGATTATTCGAGATGTTTGGCCAACTATACGTCAATTATAAAGTCAGTGGTGCTTGATACTGTCTAGTACCTAATACCTAATTGCGTATTGCCTATCAATTAGAAATGAACTGTAATGTAACATGTAAATTAGCTCGAATATTTAACGTCCCATTACGTTATTAAAACAACTACAAAAACTAAATAAATTAGCTAGAACACGATAATCGTGTATTTTTTTGCGCATTAATGAAATCACGCGCATGTTATCAAATGCTGCATACTGTTATTATTGCATGTTTATTTAAAATACCGCAATTTTGGTAACAGCGCTCCTTTTATTTTTTCCTATTATTACTTCGCCTAAATATCTGATGATATTATTAATTTCATTATAAAATCAAGACAATTAAGCCGTCCCCACACATTTCCGCGGAAATTAATAATAAAATTATAAGTAGCGATGAATAAAGTATGTACAGGAATAAATTATATAGATAGAATTTTAATGAATTTTCTATAATATTGTTACGGTTTCAAAACTAAATGAATTATGCGCGAGGGTACGGAATCCAGCCATTATTAATTAAATTAAAGTTCCTATAATATTAGTCGGAAATTTAATAACATTGTGTCACTATTTTATTAATAGTTTCTAAATATGTTTTTGGACATACTTATTTTCTGATTATCATATGATTGTAGGAAAATTACATAGTTATTCTACATTTCCACGAACACTTAAATTATTATTTTTAACCAGTATTGGCATTCTAGGTACAATCGAGTCGAAATTAATCTGCATACACTTTATCTTTTTTTCTTCTTTGTCTTTTTTTTTTTAAATTTATGCTTTGTATGTTTATTGTTATTTTTTTTGTGTTTTTATCATTTTGTATGATGCACGTCATGTCCCTGCGACAAATAAATATATTTTCTTTCTTTATTTTTTATTTTATTTTATGTCAATCGTTGAAAGAAGAAAAGTAAAAGATTCTAAGAAAATAATAATGGAAAAGGATAAGAAATAAAGTCGGTAAGGTATCTCAGATATTAAGTGTCCTCATAAACGTAGACCCAATAAACTAGGTCTAAGGAAGAGAAATCATAAAGTCAACGTGACATCACTATAAAAATACAGAATGAACGTGTTAGGACTTTTACAGATATTGGCATTAAATCCCTGTATTTAATTATATTTTTTTAATCCGTCAATACTTTGCATTTGTATCATAGGTATGTTTATGAGGTACTGCTATGTTGGAAAACATTATAATAAAAAAAAACTTGCTTAAGATTTCGATTGTTTGTCTAAAAAAATTGGTAACGATAAATTGGTCTTCCATACTTCTCTATTACTCGATTATTTTTATTCTATATTTTTTTATTATTATTAAAAATTAATCATAATTAAATTTACAATTTACATACATTATATGAGGTTAGTTAGTCGAGTGGCATCAGCCTGCCACATGTCGCTTACAACAGTGGGTTCAGATTCCGATGCTTCAAAAACGAATGCTACAGCTTATTTTAAAAGATATCGATAAAAATGGTGTAAAAACCAGCCAAGTGCCCGCATGAAGGGCTCTGTACCATCGTAGTAGGTTCGTAAGGCGCCGGCCCCTTCATTTTTAATTAATTTTTTGTTAAAGCGGCAACAGAAATACACATTCTGAGAAAATTTCAACTGTCTATCTATTACGGATCATGAGATACAGCCCGCTGACGGACAGACAGACGGACAGCGGAGGCTTAGTAATATGGTCCCTTTGGTTAACCCTAAAGAAGACTAACACATATACTATAATTAATTTAAACGAAACAAAAAAAAACTCTTGGTCAGTAAATGCCCTAAGTAATAAAATCGTAACTTTAATCTATCAGTTACGGTTTATTGTCCGAAAGTTGCGGTTTATTTGGCAAACAAGTGTTCTTGTTAGTTACGGTTACTATCGCCTTTTATGTGGCGTTTACGAGTCCCGGTGGGGAAGTGATTGGATTAGTTATCGATTGACACTTATTTGATTTTTAATGGATTGAGTCGGCTTCTGTTGTTCTCTGAAGGTCAATAAATCAAGTCAGGTTATTGTATAGGCTGGTTGTTACTATTGTTATTTATTTCTACTTCTTCTTCTTTGTCGTGTGGTTAGTGCCTAACCTGGTGTCAGAGTTTTTTTTGCCAGCCATGGGCTTCCGAGTTGGCTTTACATGCCGTCAAGAAATATTTCTCAGGCATACAGGTTTCCTCTCGATGTTTTCCTTCACCGGAGCAAGTGATAATTATACAATACGCTTAAGACTCCGAAAAATCAGAGGTGCGTGTCTTGGGTTCGAACAAGAGACCTATGACTTGACAGTCCGACGGTCACACCACGAGCCTATCACTGCTATAGTTTCATAAAAGTAGTGTCCAGATTGCATTCATCCTAATTCTGAAGACTTCATAATTATGTTCATTTAAATCTCATTTAACATTTTAAGAAGCTGTCGATGTATCACTAAGTTACCTGCCAACTATATGACTACGTCAATATTGAACTCGTTATCGAAATACTTGTACAGTTTCTCAGTGCGATCTAAACTTACATTCCCATCCGAGAATGTTAACATTGAAACTAATGCGACATACCTACTCACTCGACACTATTACATGGCAGGAAATAGGTACTATCAAGTGTCGAGTACATCAACTATTTCCTAGTTATTTCTGATACTATTACTAGACATTGTCGTAACAGTTCGTACTACTTCAAAGTGCAAATAGATGTCATATTGCCACTGAATAATTTAGGATTTAGAGGAGTTTGTCCACTGCGCCGTTCTACACCATGACCGTGCTATGAACGTATCAGTCACGGAAAGAAACATGACACGGCCTACTATGTCTACTAGAACATATCAGCAGCGTATTATACCCGTGTACAAGGCTGCGTTTCCACCAGAGATGAGCGAGGATGCAGAGTGAAAGATGTGTATAAGGACCTAAACAATCACATAGCTAGAATACCTCTGAAAAAGAAGTGATATTATTGGTTAATTTCACTCACATCCCTCACTACGCATCTTAGCTCAGCTCTGGTGGAAGCGCAGCCTAACGGGAAGCGTCAACAATCGTTAGCAAAAATGTTTTGCCGGTGACGATGCTTTCCGTGCTTGGCACGTGACGGTGATGGTCGGCTACGGGAAGGTCTAATGGGCATAGTCTTATACTTTTAAATACAAAGAATATTTTTTTGCCTGAATTTTTCCAAGCACGGTCATGGTACGGTGTAGTAAGCAGACTTATTTATGGGGTATCCTGGAAAAAGATTCATTGTATTACCAGGAGTTGCAGACATATGGAGTGTAATAAGCGTCCATTAATACTATACTGGACTTCCCCATACAATAGGTACTGCATAGGCTAGGCTATAAGGTCATATAATTGCAAATGATTCTGTCTAGACTAGACTCGACTCGTATCTATGTAATCAACATGTTGGGTGGTTTACACAGTTGCTTTATTGTTTTTCATGCAGTATGAGTCTGTGCTGAACCTTGCTCTTGTACGTTTGAAAGTGATTTATAAAGGGTGTAACAAGACCCCTAATGAAGCCGAAAGGCACTTGTTCTCCCCGTCACTGCGATCATTTTGTTCTACACCATACCTGGGAATGGGAACCTTCTAGTTACGGAGATATTGGGGGTCAAATTTCCAACTTTTCACAAGTTTTTTTTTTTCAAAGTAGGTACGTGTTTTTAATGTGGGATTTTAACAATGTTTTGAGTACGTTACATTGAGTCCTATAGTAAATCGTGATTTTGCACCCAAAAGAAAATTCGTCCCCAGCAATAATTTTTGCGTAAAGTTACTTAGTTTGATGTACAGAATGCTTGGTTGACGGCTTCGTTAAGGGTCTTGTTACACCCTGTATATAAGGTGATGTATTATTTTAGTCTCCCAAAACCCAAAGGGGGTATACAAGTAGCAAGCGCTTTCAAAGATTTTCATATTCCTACAACGACCTTGAATTCAAGAGGGTTGACAAAAGCTTTTTGGTTGCTATGGCACGTCACTCTGTCGTAACTCTATAAATGTTAATAGAAGTGATAACCTACCTATAATTCCGACACGGCAGCATCAGGTCGTTGATGAGCCGCTGTAACGCTAGGCAGGGCGCCGCCGGGGCTCTCAGGGCACCTCTACACCAAGCACATCTTGACATACGCCGGGAACACCGTCCGCACCAAACTCCTCCGCACCACGGGCAGACGCAGGGGCCGCAACACTGGAAGAAGAGAGAAAACATCATTAGAACATTGCTTGAATGCCTTAGACTCTAGTTCACAGACACAAGGGACACCTAATGTGATCTGTGTAAAAGAGCTGTCGAATTATAGTACTGGCCATTTATGGACCAGCTGCGGAAAATAGCGCAAAAAAAAAGTTAAGTAATGGCTCGTGGTAATAATATTAAAAGGCAGACAGTGAAAATCTTTTTTTAAATCGTGTCACTGTCCACTATTGATAGACAAGCATGTGGGGGACATCGGGAATCATTAGAATGAAGGTGTCCGGGACCGTAATTTGTTCTTGACCAATTCTTAAAAGAAATCGGTTTATAAAGTAAGATACTTTTACTGTAAATAAAAATACAAGTGTAAAAATGTAAGTATATTGAGTTTTTTAATTTATATTTTAAACCACAGCATACTATGATTGATGAATAGATATCGTGACAAAGAGGTAAATCTCTATACATACTAGAATACTATGAAGTCTATTAACAGAAGCCACGGTTAAAGCTGCAGTATCGATTTAACAAGTTTCACAAACTAAAATCTTACAGAATTTAATGAACATTTTCTTATTAACATTCTATATTATGTAAAGGAATTTCAAAGCATTAAAAACCCTAGCAAGAATCCATCATCCTTTGAACGCACGAAAATTCCGAACTCGCAAAGGAATTGCATAGCGAGGATTGTTAGAAAATCAAGTCTTAAACATGAAACATGGCAGAAACGTGCTTTAACTTATCTTAGACATAATGAACTATTAGAAAACCTAAGTTGTAGACGGTAGTCGAGTAAACACCTCACATTCACTTGCATACAGTTGGGTAAGAGCTGCGGTTTGTAAATGACAAATTTCTTTTGAAACGATTTGACCGAAGTAGCTAGTCAATTTACAACGTTCGCACTGTTGATTCACAGACCTACTCTAAGTGTGAGGAAGTGGCTCAGAAAGGGTTGTGTATCATGCACTTTCTTGCAAACTAACTATATACAGTATGAATAAAAAACAATAAAATAAAAAACTAACAACAAACTATAAGAGGGCATCGAAAAACTCCTCAACTCGGTCAGCCAGTAATGTGCCCAGTCTCATACTGGCGGCGTTGCCACGTTATATGGCAACACTGGCCAAGGTAAAAGCCAGCCCTTGAGTCACGGGAAGTGTCAACTAGGCGTTTGGAAATTACAGGGCCGACACCAGTAGATTAAATTACGACTGAAAACTAGGAGGAAATTTAAAACTTTTTAAAATGACTGTTTAAAACTTTACCCAACAGTACTAGTAATTTTGACATCACGCTAATATTATTTGCTGTTTATTTGTTGAAGTCTCCATTTATATTATGATACAAATGTAGATATTTGAATAAATAAAATTAAAGAATTAAGAAAATTGTTTACGAAACAATCCTTATAAAATATCTTAGTCTCTGCTTACACATGTTTTAGTATAATAAAACAATCAGTTTTGTTCCATTGTGTAATTTTTATGAATTTTAAACATCATGAAAGCATTGCAATTAAGAGATTCTCGAATCAGGATATTAAATCAATAAATAAACGATTGAATTTTATCTTGTTCTTCAGTCGTAAAATTATAAAACACGTAATTTTATTTATAGTTTTTGTCACTAAACATGGCTTTATAATATAGTGTTCCTATAAAATAATATTACGGCTTTTGCACATTTGCCTCTAGTTAGCTAGCGTATTTCAATAATAACTGCTATTTTATTCATATTATCTGCTTCTGTTCGGAATATATTAAGTTTCATATCACATTCTGTAATAGTATCGTCACTAGCATACGACAAAAACGACTAAGTACTCAATTCTTCAAAATATATATAATGATATGTATATATCATTTCAAAATTCGTCATAGCTAGTCGGCACTTAACTAACCTGGCTCACGTGGTCTCTTATATTCCGGTAATTAAGATCCTTTTGAATAAGTTAACTTTTAAGTTTCTTTTGAAGCGAACAGCAGTGTAGCTTTAAATTACACAGGAAAACTATAGCACCTACATTTTTGAAGAAGATAGGGAGTATTAGGCGTATGCATCCATGTCATTATAGGTCCTATATCCTGGAGGCAAAGAGCCGTCTTTTCGGTACTAAGAGGCCTCAATTTCGGACTTTGAGCTGTTGTAACTGAATTACCTCATATCCAAATTTAGTTTAGGAAGCTGAATTTTGCTTTTGAAACTACAAGAGCGGAGTAGCTTAGAATTGCTGAGAATTTTAGAAGTAACTCGTCAGGCAAACAATGGGTGTATTTAGTAAGTAGCCATATAAATTATATCGTGATGGTTATAATCGTAGGCATCATCATCATTGAGGAAGGTTTCAAGGAAAACGATGATGTATTTCTTACTAAAGTTTGAAAGGGACCCGTAGCACCAGACAAGAAAGCTTAAAATAAACAGGCTCTCTGCTCTCTCAGCTGATTATCGTACAGAGTACGGTTAGTCTTATGATCTTTGATGAATATTAAATGTACGTGCTCTAACTGAGATAAAAGGATTAATAAATTCGTTTATGTTTTCCTTGTGTTTATAGCGGGCAGAAAATTCCATTCATTTTCATTTTCAAACAAATATTGGGATAAGCTGAGATATGGTCTTCAGAGTTTATTATAGAATAGATTTATGTTTAAAGTTACACTTTATGGCTATTGGCTTAAGTTTGAATTATAGTCATATTATAGGAATCATAATATAACCATAAGAATAATATTCATGTCGCCTAAATTGAGGATACCTATCGTAGTCAAGAGTCTTCTAACGTCGGAGACCTTAAGTGTGCCTTCGATTACGTTTTGACAGATCAAAACCGATTAAACTTCAATGATGGAGTATACCTTGAATTTGCTTCGAGATCAACCGCCCACTTATCGTATTCTAGATGTTCAAGAATAAATCCTTACCTGTAAAGGCTCCAAGCATATACTGCATTCTGAGAATCGTGAAAGCAGTTCATCACAGTTGGGGCAGGTACATTGAGCTGCATGGCCTTCTTCTGGAGCTACCAATGATGATGGCTGGACTATTGACAATGATTTATCTGTGGACAATGGAAAATTTCCGTTAGTATTTCGGTTGAAATTGGATGAGGTGTCCTACTGTCTGGTAAGATTTTTGTTAGTATTGGATATTCTGGAAATATCACTAGATAGTATAAAACAAAGTCGTTTCCCACTGTCTGTCCATATGTATGCTTAGATCTTTAAAACCACGCAACGGATTTTGATGCAGTTTTTTTTATAGATAGTGATTCAAGAGGAAGGTTTATATGTAAACTTTGCAGCCGTGCGAAGCCGCGGGGCGGGTCGCTAGTTAATATATAATAGGAGAACATAAGAATTCGTTATTACGTGTTGGGCCCATTGAACGGTTTTATACAAGTTAACTTGTGCGTGTTGTTTGTCAGATTTTACGACCAACACAGCTATTTATCTATGGAAATCATTAAATGCATAATTTTTGCTATTTAC
Source organism: Eugnorisma glareosa (assembly GCA_947578425.1). Classification (NCBI taxonomy): domain Eukaryota; kingdom Metazoa; phylum Arthropoda; class Insecta; order Lepidoptera; family Noctuidae; genus Eugnorisma; species Eugnorisma glareosa. The sequence goes on along the minus strand of OX387957.1, from coordinate 2,270,986 downwards.
CTAATTATAATTGCTCTCTTTGTTGACCTTAGCTTCGATAATTACGTAGAAAACAATTTTTGGTTTACATCGATGATTTCATAGTAAATCTCGGATCTTTAAACAGTCATAGTTGAGGAATTGTGGGTGTGACTATCTTGTCTGTGACGTGTCTTTTCTTAGAAGATTTATCATTTAATATTTTGTCATCAATGACCTCATTAACTGTAATCAATTTATTAAGAAGAGGCATTTTAACATCACTGGATGAAGGTATATATAGTGCCATATTTTAGTTAATAGCTTAGTTTGAGTTGTTATTCTTGTATGAATTTGAACCTTATCTACGACCATTAATGATTGCAATAAGCTTGTAGTAGTCAAAATTGCCTGCATTATGTTTTTTATCACGTCGTATATCATTGAAATATTTCCTAACGTGAACTTGGCCGTTTTTGTGTGGTCAACATACAAACGAACAGTCACTATTATATTAAAATTTATATAACGATTAACATGCAGAACAATCTTCCAATTGACTGTACCGCTATCATTATTATTGCAAGTCTAATAATAGATCTATCTGCTTATATAATGCTTTGTGTTGCACGCGTACGAGCAAGTACGTAGTGTGGTGCAATGTTTTGGCTTGGAAACTTTATGTGATGGTATGAGGCAGTACAGTGATGAAAAGTTTTGTAAGGAAAGAGAGAGGTGTTTGGCCAGCCATGGGACTAAATGAAGCAATAAAATGGACTACAACACCATTAACATTATTGATACCTAAATAAGATTGCCATATGTTATGAAGAGCTGATGTTTGAGCGTTATGTTAGCTCACAGAATAAGTAAGCTGAAGTGGCAATGGGCCGGCCATATTAGCCGTAGAACCGATGACTGCTGGGTAGATTTATTCTTGAGTAGACACCGCGAATCGGCAAACGTAAGTTGGGACGCCCGCAACCACGGTGGAGCGACGATCTTCGCAGGGTGGCTGGTAGCAACTGGTTGAGAGTTGCACAAAATCGAGTTGATTGACGATTGAGGAGGCCGATGTCCAGCAGTGGAATTTTGTAGGCTGATGATGATCATGTTCATGATCATCAAATTTTTTATAATCTAGTAGTTTGTAATTATCCGATATTCAGATAGTGTTCAAGAATGTTTGTACTTGTATTACGTCAAGAATAATCGTGTTGAAGAGCTATAGCAACCACCTTTATCTGAAGTGGTTGTTCTTTTATTGCATTGTCCATACAATTATTCATCTGAATGCAGATAATTTGGAGTATTTATATCTGTAAATACAATACGATTGGCATCGATAATAGCATTTTATCGATACGTTATTCAATTCGATTCGATGACGCAAGTCAAATAACAATTGCAAGTAGTATTGTTAGTGTTACGTGAGGGTAAGCGCTGACGGGGCTGCGGGAATGTTCGAAAGAGATACCGCGGCCCTGGAACACACAGGGCAAAGAAGAATATGAATGGGAATATGGATGGGTTTTAGTCAGTACAAGTCTGACACTCCGTTCCGCTCCGCCCAGAGCGGGAGGGGTCATTGTGATGATTTTCCATCCATAAAAAAAAGGTATTGATGTCATCAAATGTATCGATCATTATACTGCATTGAGTGAAGAAAAAAAGATGCTGGTAAGATACGGTAAGCATTAATATTAATAATATAGGTACAAGGTGTAAGCGGACGCTTCACGAAATGATTGCTGGGCAAAACTTTTTTTTTGGGTGAACAGTCCTATTTTATGGTAGGACTCAATATAACGCACTCAAAACATTCTGCTGGTGGATGCATTGAATAGTATTTAAAGTATTAAAAAAAAACATATAAGTATTAAAAAAAACTTGTGAATAAGTTGGAACTTTGACCCCCAATATCTCCGTAACCAGAAGGTTCCCAGGTATGGTCTAGAAGAAAAAAGTTTGCAATGACGGGGAGAACAAGTGCCTTTCAGCTTCTTTAAAAGTATTTTTACATCCATTATAAAAATCACGTGTCATTATGTTCATACAAGTTAATTTGCGAAACCAACCAACCAATTTCAATGAAGTTTTGTGGATATGTATGGTTGCTTCCAGCTTGAAAGATATGGTTGTTTTGGACACGACAGGTGGTGCCGTGCAAAGCAGGATCGGGTCGCTAATTCGTAAGGTGGCTTGTAGCACTTGGATGACTTGAGGATTGGAAATGTGTTATAGAATTCTGTAAATGTGGGAAATACATGTAAGCAAGCCAAATATGTAAACAGTTTCTACTCCGAAAGCTTCTATTCTAAACTTAACTTATAAAAAGGTAAAGTTTATGAGTTTGTGAGGTTGAAGGTGGTAATCTCTGGATCTTCTGAACCGATTTTGAAAATTCTTTCACTAATAGAAAGCTAGAATATCCCCGAATGCCCTAGGCTATATTTACAACGTGCCCAAGGGATAATTTCCGACCAAAACGCGAGTGAAGCCACGGGCAACAGCTAGTCAGTAATAAATTCCATAATCTCTTAAACTGTTCAGTTTAAGAGATTGCTTAGTAAATAAATAAGTGTGTCGTTTTCATTACCTAAATCCCAGCTCTTTTACTAATGAGTGCTACCTTGTTAACTTAAGTGGCCTATTAACTTAATTGAATTCTGAGGTATTAATATAATATGTAGAGAAACTGTTTATAACAAAAATAAAGTTAGAATCAACTAACGATACACGTAGAAGGAAAAATATTGTTCATTTACGAAATTTTGTTTTGATTGCACATACAAATAATACTGCAAACAAATCTTAGAAAATTGGTATGTTAAATACACGTAATAATAGAATTGTATTGAGTGACAATAGATATGACGGAAATAAAAAAAACATCTTTACTTACTTCTGTTGTCTAAATAAAAGATTTGAATGGTAATGAGGAGACCATTGTACGAGCTGTTATAGACAAAGATCTTGAATAACCGTTGATGTATTGTGTTCCCAAAAAACGTCGTAAAATAATGATTCACAGTACTTGATGTCAATGAGCTCATAATCTGCGCTCACGCACTGTTGATAACATTCTGATGATATCAGTGTAAGGTCATCTTTTATTAAATAATATGGCTCATATTTCTAACAGAGACCTGCATGCTTTCCGTAAAATGTTAGTGCCTAAACCTGATAAATATGTACATGTATCAAATATCTTGGGGATATCAAACTGGTTACCAAGCAAAATTTCTGAATATGTCAAGGACACCCCGCGATCACACAAACTATAATGGAAGGACATGTGATCAACAGACATCTTTGAATTTCTGTTAAAACTGTTTTAGTTAGTCAGTGGTTTGTGGATAATCAGATAGGCAGTCCATGTAAAAAATACTGGTATTCAGTTGCACACGGTGATGAGACAGAGTAGACAGATGAAGATTTTAGCTTCGAAAATTATCACTTATTCCTCACACCAGTGGGTAAACGCAACATTAAGTTATGAAGCAACAGTTAACTATGTCAGTCAAAAGAGAAAGGACGCCAACTCAGACTCGATGAAAATCTAGACGATTAGCAAACCCACCGAAGGTCTGTCTGAGATATTTTGGTATTTATTGATCACGGTTAGATTCTTCCTTTGAATAAGTTTAATAAAAAATAATCGAATTTGAAAGGTAACATCTAAGTGGTCTAAGGTGTAACAATTTTTTTTTACCAAATAAATTCCAAGTTAGAACGAAACCAATAATATCCATTCCAGTTGAAGAATTGTTTCTTGACAACGTAAATTACGACCAGCTCAACGAACCTGAAGCAACTACAATCAGTAACAATATTGACATAACAAAACCGAAAACAGAATTGAACAACTGTAACATAACTGGTAACGTAAAAAGTACAATACAAACAAGGTAACACGAGGTGGTATTTAAGACTTAAGTCATACTTTAATAATACCTTCAATAAGGAAGAATCGACAATGATGTAAGTTACGCTTACATTATAAGATTATAAACGAATTCAAAGTACTGTTTGGGATGATTACGGAAGATGGTATAATAATCAAATAACGTATGTTTTGATCAAACAAGATCATTGTCACGAGGCTGATATTTTATTTTCGTCGATTTTTGATCTCATGCGAACACAACTTAAAAACGGTCCTGTGAACTCCTGTGAGATATTGCACTAATTATAAAACGCATAGTCATAGATGGAGATAATTCTTATAACATTATGAGAATAATTTATAGTTTTTTTTTTGTGATTTTTAATGTAGTTAAGTCAAACTTAGTGTCTGTCTAGTAATAAAACAGATTTTTATTGACTTTAAATTCTAAACTGGTCTCACATCGGATGTATAGTCACCAAACAAAAAATCCTTAGTTTTATAACCGTGTGATAAATACGTAATTATTTAATCAAGTATTCATATAACACAAGTGAAGGTTACAAATGTTATAATGCTAATCATAATGCATAATGTAGTGAACGTGAATTCTGATAAAACCCTTTGGCCAAGAAACTTAAGGTAATTTACAAGGCTAAATATTAAAATTACCGCCTTGGAAGCTGAAGTTGATTAGTCATGTTTTACGTTAGCTAGGAGAGGCGAAAATAAATTCTGAATAACATATTTAAGAAATAAAGAGCTATAAATAATTCGTTATGAATTGCATTAAAGACTTGTTAGCATTTCAGGCATTACGTTACGTTTATGTCAGTAAGAAAAATGCGCAATATGCAACTTATTTGCTTTTGTAAATAATATGAATTCTCGTGAGTTTGACGAATTAGGTGATACCGAAGAGAATTAAAATGTCGGACTTATGGAAAGATTAGGGGAGTGGACAAACTGATCACAAGCAAAAAAACATTAGGGCCCAGAAACCTTCCCTGTGGGAATCCATAGGGTCCATTAACGACTGTGGACATCTTTTGACCAATTTTATATGACGAATAACCTATCTTACCCATCTGATATTTAAAAGGTCAAGCAGACTAGCATTACCCTTCGTAATAAAAGCCTTATCCATTACATAATTTAATACCACAACAGTCAAGGCTAATATCAATTACATCATTATGTATGAGCTACTAGGTCAAATGCTTATTCGCAATTTTTGCGCCACACCAACGGAATTTGACCGGCTTACAAGAAACAACAGCTATCTTAGAAATATTTCTGAAGGTACAAAAAATATTGGAAACTGTTGCGAATCGTTCGATAACTGTAGTTTAATATGGTGCAAGATATCGTGATTAAATTGTGCTATGAGAAAATCTTGGAAGAAATTGAATGATTGTGTTTCCTACTTGCTGTTATATTATTTCATTATGACGTGGCGATTCTACGGCAGTTAAAATAATACGATGCATCCGTGTTTTGATACTTTAGTGGATAGAGACTGGAACTTACAAAGGTCACGGCCATTTTTGATAAAATATTCATAATAATTATGACATAACCGAAAGACGTGATGCGAATTATAAATAAGTGATGAAAATAAAGGTTTGGCCTTACGTGATTCTTAATCATTACTTTGTGTTGATCCATTAATCATGTACATATAAATGCTCTAAACATTGTTTATAACATCAGTATAATATAGGTACTATGGATCATTTATTGTAACAGTTTTGATATTGACATGAACCATTGCAAGTTGAAAGTGATCAAATTCAAAAGAATGTTCCATAAGTGCAGTTTTCAAATAAGGCAATGTTTGCTGCCCTACATATAGTAAAGGTAAAAATACGTGTGTGAATCAGCTCCTAAGACTGAAAAATGGAGTCATTACGTGAATGGGATTCACGAACGTCATAATTATCAATTTATTATGTATTTAAGTCAGGGATATATTCGTCACGAATGAGGTTTGGAAGGAAGGCTAATAAAATATGATTTCGATAGTTGCATTTAATAATATGGAATTATGAGCATAACGATTATTATTATAAATATTGGTACGAAGTTAAGAAATGTCAGAATGTAAAAGATTTGCTTAATTGAATTCGCTTTGGAATTATAGTTTTACTTTCGAGTATAATGATGAAATAAAACTAGGTTCTAGGTTAAACTTAAAGTTACTGATTATACGCAATAAATGTTACTATAATTAAATAAATAAACTCAAGACTACAATTTTATAACCAAAGACAAAATCACGCTCCAGTTAAAACTACTATCCGTTGCAGTTTTTCCTCTATGATGCCTCAATTACCTTGATTGTTTAAGACCTTAACTCTTTAAAATCAAAGGTCAAAGCCCCAGTTAATAAATCTGAACTTCTTAACAAAGAATCATTACAACCAATGCATGTTCTAACCAGTAATTATATTCAATTGAAGATAAAAATAGAACCTCTGATTCATACAATTGTTCGTTTGAAAGAACAATCTCGTTTATATAAGGTTCTATGGTCTTAACAGTCACAATGAAATCGTAAAGACTTCCTGAACTGTGACAAACCTTAACGTTTTTGATCAATGAATAATGTCAGCCTCAGAAATTCGCTAGCAGGTGGCCCGAAGTGTGGTTTATCTGCCTGGTTAAAGCCTCACATTACAGGACGCCTACCACCACCTCCTATAACAGTTTTTTTTTTTTGTAATTTCAGTACGAGAGTAGTTTCTGTCAGATTTTTTTATGCCGCCCATGGTCCTCTGACTTGGCTTTACTATCTCTCAGGCATGCTGGTTTGGTTTCCTCACGATGTTTTCCTTCACCGAAGCAAGTCAGGAATCCGATAAATCAGAGGTGCGTGTTTTGGTTTCGAACTTGAGACCTATGACTTGGCAGTCTGACGGACCATTAGGCTATCATTGCTTTAGTGTTATTAGAATCTTCCTTCAGTGCAGTTGGCTGTACAGTTCCTGACCTGAACGCTTTCGGAGAATCTAGGCATGATGGAAACTCTACCTAACCCAGTACAATACTGGATGTAGATTTAATTAACTAAGTTTAACTTCATTTTTCGGTTTATTGCCTTCAGTAGTTCCGCTTCCTTTTACATCAAAACATTTGTTGCTAATTTAATGGTACATCACTAACCAATTGAACATGTAAAGTACCTTATTGATGTTGAATGGAATATTCTTATATTTGTAATTCTAACCTAATTTCATTAGAGTTAACATCGTCATTTATTGTGGTTTTATGACTTAATAAAGAGTCATGAGTTGGGGAAATGCTTCAGTAATTTTGTTTTGCATAACAGCAACAGGAAAAATGGTTGACACTAATTGTTTATTACTTTATTATACCTATGTACGTAGTTACGAAATGAAGGATTACGCTGAAAGAATTACGCTGTTGGAAAACCACTGCTGCCATAGCTGCCAGAGCCTTATTTGAAACTATTTACACTACTCGTCATTATACGGAAAATCTTAACAAAAAAGATTTAACGTTATCTTCTAATGTAAATGAATCTGAATTTTACGCATTCAGTCAACAATGAGACATGAATGATTCTTATCTTCTGGGTATTATGACGTATTTTTCTTTGAACATAGATATTCAGATGATGACGTCACTGATTAAGATTTAAACGTTGATTCACGAACCGCTGTGGGAAGACGTGCATAACATATTTTGAATTTGATTTGTAATCTTATTAGAAATAGGTAAGGTTTAAAGTTGCGAATTAGGTTTTGAGAAATAACTGTTGTTTGTTGATTTCAAAACGTGTGATTGTCCTTTCAATTTTTTTTTTATGAATTTCTCAAGACAATGGATGAGTAATAAGTGTCTCTATCAAGAATTTCAGATTGTATCATTAAGTCAACCATGTTTTTCATCGTTTGTACTTACGTATTATTAAAATATCAAACGTCTTTTGATACCGTATTATGATAATATCTTGAAGCATTTTTGGCGGCTTACAATACAATACTTATATTATTATTGTTTTATCTTTAGTATGAAGGTTAAGGCCGCAGTTTAATAACATATGCTTTTAAAATAAACTGCATTAAGTAGAAACGAATATAAATACTTTTACAATACGTACTTTTGTTTAACATAGTAAAGATGTAATAAAACTCTTATATGCCAATACAAGACAAATTCTTAATCTGTTACCCTCGCTTCCTAACTAAAGCGAACGGCAGCGTGAATACTTATGCGAACGTCGCTTTCATTCATTCATTTGTTTGGAAAATCGGAAGGCGCAATGAAGCTCAGGTTTTCCCACAAACGCGAAGGTCGCGTGTGCGCGCAACGATCGCTTTGGTTAGGAAGAGGCCTTAATGATTTCAGAACATTGTTAGTCCAGGTTTTCTCAAGATGTTTTCCTTCACCTTATACACATTTGTTTGACTCTTAGATTTGGGATTCGGTTCCCAATTGGATTCTGGAGGTCAGATGGTATATGGATGGATGGCAGTGTTGATACTGATAGTACAGTCAGTTTATTTGTTTGGCCGAGGTAGCTCCTTGTCAACCTAAACCATCAAATAACCCCTCCCGCTCTGGACTGAGCAGGAGGGAGTGTCAGAATTTTACTGACTAAAACCCATCCATGTTCCTTCCTTTGCCCTTTGTGTTCCAGGGCCGCGGTATCTCTTTCGAACAGTCCCGCAACCTCCTTGTCAACCTAGGACTAGAAATTGATAAAAAGTTACTGAAAATACTTGGATAACAAATCCAGACAAAATTTAGGTTTTTAACAGTAACATGGTCGATAGAATAATATACCATCTCGCCTGTACACAGGATCAGGCATGGGGACCAGTTACAAATTTTGCCAGTTACGATAAGTCACATGTAATAGGGGGCGAGCCTATTGCGATAAAACGGGCTCAAATGTAGGCTCTGCGCTGTTACTGAGAATTTCTAGATGGAAATTCTCAGTAACAGCGCAGAGAGTAGCAATGGAGTTTCATGCTGGTTCTTCTCCTTATGGAACGACCAACCCGACGTTTTATAAGTGCCCATCTAGGCCTATGTGAAGTAAAAATATTTTGATTTTGATTTTGAACAATCTGGGAATCGAACCCAGGACCTCATGCAGAGCTTTACCGTGTGCGACCACAAGAACAGCGAGACAGTCGTGCATGAAAGGATGTAGTTTATTATGTAGAGCATCACATAACATCACGCCTGCTATCGTCGAAGGGTTAGGCAGTGGTGTACCTAATAGTACACCCACATTTAGTCGGTTATGTAGAACTAGTGACCCACCTGGGCTTCACACGGGTGCAATGTTATACATATAAACTTTCCTCTTGAATCACTCGTATCTATTTTAAAAAACGCATCAAAATTCGTTGCTTAGTTTTTAAGATCTAAGCATATATAAGGGCAGACAGCGGGAAGCGACTTTGTTTTATCCCTTCGTAACGTAGATCTACGCGAGACACAATTAGATTTTTAATTGTGTCTATATACTCGACATACGAGTGGTAAACAATGTAGTGATTTGGATGATATTTTTTGTTAAGAAACTTTACTTAAACTTCAGGTATTTTGACATAAACAACACGAGATAATGGGGTCTATGAACCGCCAACATAAATTCAATAGGTCATCGAACTATTTTCTGTTATGTATTGGCAGGCGTGTCAATACAATATTTCACGCCAATAATACTTCTGTTTTAATTGACTTGTAGCACGGTAAGACTATGTCATACAGTTGTATAGAATAACGGTATAACTTTTCTTTCAATAACGTCCATGACGTATGGTCTCAAAAAAAAATCGACATTACGATATTATAAGTATGTATTTACAAACAAAAAGTATCTATGTAGTATTATCAACTATCTGGTGTCCACGACACAAGCCTCGTTCCTTAGTGTGGCACCTAGATGGCGCTGTGTGTAATGTCCAGCGATATTTATTTATTTATTTTATTTTATATTTCTCAACACATGTAAAGCCAAGTCAGAGGAACATCGGCGGCATAAACACTCTGACACCAGGTTAGGCACTAACCACGCGATAAAAAAGAAGAAGAATATGATGTTTGTTTGGGAGCTGACTACAAACCCAACTCTGTTAAAGCCAATTTTATTTGTCCTTTACAAATTACCGATTTGATGATTGTAACAGTTTCATTATTTTTGTTTTTTCGGTCTTGAATCTTGTATTTAAACATACCGGCAACAAACCTTTTCAATGTAACATACGACTAGGCAACGAACGTAAAAAATCTCCACGTATCAGAACTGCATCCACTATTAAAAGTCAGGACACGATTTAGCTATGATTTGAGTATTATTCCCCAAGATCGCTGCACCAATCTCTAGGGAAGGCCAGTGGAAACGTGACATGATTTCTGATTACAAAATGTGCTGGCCTCATACGAGACCGAACCGGTCTTTGTTTGTAATGCAACCGGTTGGAGGTGAAAATAACGTAAACTGTTATACAACTTTTGGAGAAAAATTGGTGCTGTAGGTGTTTTTCTTTAGATGAATCGAAATAAAGTTATCGTGGAGTCGCAACATATAAACAACTAGCTAATGCCTGCGGCTTCGCTCACGTTTTTGTCAGAAATTATCCCACAGGCACGTTGTAAATATAGCCTATGGCACTCGCGGATAATGTAGCTTCCTATTAGTGAAAGAATTTTCAAAATCAGTTCAGTAGATCCAGAGATTACCCCCCACAACTTCACAAACTCACAAAACTTCACCTCTTTATAATATTAATATAGATTTAAATATTATAAACAGTAACAGCCGCTCGGATCGATCTTTAGTTTAAGCCGTGTTTGCCTCGGTTGGTCTGTGGATGGGTGGCCACCCGTTACCTACCGAGCTTCTTCCGTACTTCGGAAAGCACGTTAAGCCGTTGGTCCCGTCTGTCATTTGTACATCTTTGACAGTCGTTACAGGTAGTCAGTGTCCTAAAAGTCTGACAACCAGTCTTACCAAGGGGTCGACCCTAACATAGTTGGGAAAAGGCTAGGCAGATGATGATGTTCAAATCTTTGTAATTCATTGTTATAGGTACCTACTACATTAGACAAAAAAAAAAAACAAAGCAGCTTAATTTAAGCATTTTGTCATCGAGTCATAATCGTTTGGAAATAAATAAACAGGTTCGCAGATTTCATTTCGTTATTTTCCACGATATGCATGAATTTCATTCAATACTAGTTATAAGTTGTTAAAGTTGATAACCTCAAAACATAAGAATCATAAATTAAAGATATTGTTTAATAAAGCATCAATAAATTACATAATAATTATTATTGCAACCTTCAATCGTCAACTGTTAAAAAAAAATATTGACATTTAAAATGGTTTTCATTCCTAAATTGTTTGTTATTTTCTACTATTCGATGTAAAAAGAAGTAGACATGTTGTATTGGTAATACCGAGTTCACTGACGGACGACCACATTCAACCGTATAACTTAGGGCATAAAGGTGAAAGTTCCAGCCAGGGTTGCGGGACTGTTCGAAAGAGATACCGCGGCCCTGGAACACAAAGGGCAAAGGAAGGAACATGGATGGGTTTTAGTCAGTAGAAGTCTGACACTCACTTCTGCTCAGCCCAGAGCGGGAGGAGTTATTTGATGATTCCCCATAGGTAAAAAAAAAAAAAAAAAAAAAAGGGTGAAAGTTGGCAGACACTCAGTGAACTCAGAACACTATTATGTCTAGACGATGGACATGTCTGGTTCGAAACATGCTCCTTATTTACTTGTAACACAACATTGGTTAGGGTTAAAACATCGACTCTTAAGTTTTATACTAAAAAGTCCCTTTTACAAACTCTTTGGTATTGTTGATCAATAAAAATAATTTTCATGAGGAAACTTCTTGTAGTATAATCAGAATAATAGAATCCAAATACTGGAGCAAAACAAGACAGATTTATTTTTTTATTTTTATAGATTGTTTTATTAAAAGCGTCTGCTATAAACCTGGCTACTGAGTCAAATTAATCTAAAAAGTATTATCGAATCGAAAAGAAGAAGTAATACGAGCATTGAACTGATATTTGAATTAACCCAAGACCTTTATGTAAATATCTATGTTTCACAAATAAATATTCTGATTCTGATTAATTCCTTAGGTAACAGTTCCACTGGATTAAAATTTTAAACCCACAGCTCATACATATAAGTCTTAAAATCATGACACAATCATAACATAACTCACACAAATGGTACGAAAAACTTTTGAAAGAGTTATCCATCGAATGAAGAGGCTACAAAAGTATGGCGAACGAATCTATGATCATTCAATGTGCGTACACGCAACTTCTTACCGTTAGATGGTCGGATTAAATTGTATGGCTATCGTTCTTTAACGCCTGGATTTGAAATTCAAATTGTCTATCGGTATGTGCTTTCTTTCTTTCTTGAAAATGGCTGAACTTGAAAACTTACTTAGAAGGAAATATTTCGCCGACTGGTCGACACTTCGCGTGACCAAAGGGCTGGCTCTTTCTTTGGTAAAAGAATTGGCATTGCCATTCATTCATGACAGCGATAGGAAGGAGTACTTTGACGCCTAAGTGTCCTATTGTCGTCGTTGTATATATGTAGGAACTTAGTTTCAGTCTTCGTTTTGGCATTATTTTAGTTCACTTTTCTTTTGTCTTCATTATTTTAGTCTTAATAAAAATAAATATAATACTTTAGTTTATGGATTGATTAGATAGTGAAGCATCATGAATATGACTATTTTGGAAAGGGTGACTGCCCATCAGGGGCCTTAGTCTGCTATTGCAATAGTGTCAGAATGGTCTGTCATTGATTTAATAAGGCCCCTAGCCCACGGCGTATTGAAGCGCGTTCGAAACTCGTTTGACGTGCGTACAAAGGGTAATTCGTCTGCGCGGGGCCTTATTAAATCAATGATAGACCATTCTGACACTATTGCAATAGCAGACTAAGTCCCCTGACCTTTATAACCCATTCACTGATGATGTCGAAAAATCTCTACCTACTCTCTTTTCCATTAAAATTCAAAACCCCAGAACGTCATACATCAGCCAGTAAAAAAAAACCCGGCCGATCAACTGCAGTAAAGAACTTGCATTGAACTCCAAGGCAAAAGAAAAGGTATGATTCATTGCAATAACTTCCAATGCTATTACTGACGTCATATGAGTCTGTGTTATCACCTTAAAGGGCAATGCTGTATGGTGAGGTTATACTACTAAAAGAGTATTAATAATTCTGACTAAATGGAGAAAATATGACAGTATCAGAAGAAATGAAATAGACTAACAGTTTGAATTTATTCGTATTTTTGTGGTAAAATAATGTACTAAATCATTTCACCTAGGTAACACTGTACATTAAGAATAAATTGTTCTACGAATTAAAGCCATTGTTCAAAGTTAGATGCCTCGCAACAAATTCTTTAACTAAGGACTACAAAATAGCTTAACTACTATTGCTTTTTGCTTAAATTAACAGCTTTTGCTTTCTTTTATTAAACTACTAGCTGTTGCCCGCGGCTTCGCTCGCGTTTTGGTCGGAAATTATTCCACGTGCACGTTGTAGCCTAGAGCACTCGGGATAATGTAGCTTCCTATTGGCGAACGAATTTTCAAAATCGGTTCAGTAGATCCAGAGATTACCCCCTACATACAAACTTACAAACATACATCCTTACAAACAAATTTTACCTCTTTATAATTTTAGTATAGATTAATTTAATTTGACTTTTTCTAATATAACTTTTCCTCTGACTAAGATTTTAACGTGTCTGGTTACATCATCGTTTGAATTAAGTTCTACCGCATCAAGTTAGTGCAAACTGTCAAATTTTCTCATTCGATTTTGAATTTAACTGTCAACAATTTATGGTTTAAAATAAAGTTTGTGGTAACATGATGGGCTAGCGACTGTACAAAGAAATGTGACATACCTTCAATCTCCACATTCTCACCACTAGACGAGTCTGAGGAATCATCTTCAATCTTCTTGTCCGAGACGATGGTGAGGCTGTTCTCTCCACACTCATTGTTATGTGACCTCTTGTCTGTCACTGAATGGAACTGTGAACAAATAGAAATAAAACGTTAGTATATTTAAGTTAAGTACAAATGTTAATTAGAAGTATTTAAAGTTTTGATTTCGGGTTGAGCTAACGAGGATGTTATTGTAAAACGTAATTTTGATAATGTAGTTATTTTGTGTGCTTATTTATGAACACCAAAAATGGATTTACACAACAATGGGTTTACAAATGAAGAGGACGATGTAGATTATTTTGAAACTTATAGCAAAGGTATAATAATTAGAAACGCTGATAATAGGTCAAAGAAATGATGGAAGGACTGTACAAGGAACGATATGAAAGATAGAGGAATGGATGATAGCTTGGCGGTAAACAGGAGATAATGGAAGAATAAAACGTGTCGTGAAGAATCCAGGTAACATATGACAATGGCAGGAATATGATGAACTATGAGATACTCTTTCAAATGCTAAGATGACAACTATAACAATCGAAGCATTACAAATACATATTGTTCTTGTCATTCATAATTGCACAAGCGTACGTACTGAAGGATTTCAATTGAATTTGAGATAATTTATGTAATACAATAGTCAATTTCCTTATTGTACTGACAATAGCATTTATGTTATCTACTGATATAACGTCATTAGTAATGTTTACTATGTTTATTGCTACGTACTGGCGCGATTTTGACGAATTGTTGTCTGTGTGTTGAAGATAGATTCTATTATTCGTTAGTTTGGTTCCACTAAGATCAATGCATGTTTCTTACTCAGATCTTTGTTATTCAAACTATCTGTATTGTTGAGGTTTGTACCTTCATTATTGCTGTCATCAACACCGTTTTATACTCTAGTTCGAGTGCTTTTTCGTTGAGAAAGTATGGCCAGTCTTGTATTGATTATATTTATGTCATTTTCCTTAATTTCTTACTCAAACGTTCTTTCTTCTTTTTGCTCAAATCTTAAAACTGGCCAATCGATTGCTCGAATCATAAAATCTACCCGATAACCTCTATTCGTTACGACTTATTGCACTAGTTTAAACAATCAACGCGCAGCGTGTTTTGAAAATAATGGTTGGAATATTCCGTGTAACTTGTTCTAGTACAATCGTAAGAAGGTAGGCTTTTGCACCTGCAAAGTGAGGCGACTGTGTTTACTGATACAGAAGTGATATACTTGACTGCCGTTTGATTAATTATTGTATTTCAAGTTAAAGGATTCTAGCCCCTATTCTGTTAATAGGTACACCGTCAATTATTGTTTATTTTCAAGTTGCAATCAATTTTTTTTAATTGCAAAGTAGGTTTTTTTTAGGAATCCAGGACAAGGATTTATAGTAAGTGTGTAGGTATAAGCATTTAAGGAAAAAGTCCTCAGAAGCCACTACGACCTATAAATCTCTATTATGAGAGGTCGTGCCCCAGACCTACAAATGCCATAGTTCATACCAATGATAAATGTCTCACTGATACCATACTTTAAAAGTCCATATTATGTCACCACCGTTTTTACAATAAGGCAAGTTTCTCACAAAGTGTTGTCACTTACAAATACGGCAACTTAACTTGAAACCAGTCGGCCATGACACACATCACAAAAAGGTTTAACCACTTCGGTTTAACACAGTTAAAGTTGTGAATCGTTTTCCTGGCTGCTCGAATCAGGGAATTGAACCTCGATCGTTCGCAATTTACAACAGTCATTGAACTGTTGCGCAGTGAGGTTAAAGATGGCTACTTACTTTGGAGAGATACTATTAATATACTCAAGATATTAAACCATTTATTGGCATGCGGTATTCTCGAAATTAATTTTTACGGCATTTTGGACCTTAAACCCAAGCACAAAAAATAAAGCTTTTTTAAAGTTAACGTTGGGTTTCTACACGAGTGTTCTAAAGACGATAATAATTGCATATCGGGTAGCAGAATGTACCGGTTTATTAGCCTAACATAGTAAACATGACATAACACCAGTTATCTTAGACAGATAAGTTGAATATTCAAGCATTGGCAATATATATTAATATAATACGAAACATCTCACGATACCTGACATCATCTTTTACGAACTTAATCACAACATCGTCTCATTATAATAAATAGTTTATTAATGGTGTAGCGTGATAAAGGAGTTATAGCGTTTCAAGTATCTATTAAGATTTTAATCTTTATTGCTGGAATGCCACTATATTTTTTAAACTCAAAATCATCGTCATTTTTTTTTTTCAACCATAATGTTACTTTGTTAAAGCGATACTTTGTCGCACATCTTTCTCCGGAAGGAGTACCTTTCACTATGTTTTGAAACATCTCAGTATGAAATGAGAACAGTTGAACAAGCCGGTGATTTTGCACCTTATGGAGTAACTTCTGTAAGGGAGTCACCGCACATGGACGCAGAATATGCTTAAACCGAGCAGCTAAAAAATTCTGTCTCGCAATATAAGCGAAAAAACATAATTTGCCTCGTTTAAAGACGCCCACTGCGTCGGACTATTCACTAATCATACAGCCTTTTCTGACCATTTCAAGCCGATTCCACGTCGATGGTGTGGTGACTCTATAAGTAAGTAAGTAGTTTTTATTTTGCAAATGTGGGTACAGTACATGGTGATAAACAGATAAAAGGTTCAGCCATATTTTACCAATAGGCATGCAAAAGTTATAATTTCACGCTAAAACACTGAAGATAATCAACACACACACTGAATAGTATTAAATCACAACTTATCCAGAACACAATTAGTAGTAGACACTTTTACACACAATTATAAAACTGTGATTCTTTAGGAAGTCTACGGTGCTGCATCCGCGTTTATTAAGTTGGTATGACAATAAGTGGCGGTATGTTGGTATTAATGTGGGTAGAAGATTGAGGATGGCGTTTCCAGTTTTTTTAGAGTGGGATGGTGATGATGATTGCCTGAATAAAAGAAATACATTCTTGGATTAAAGTGTGATTCATAAACTAGGCTTATAACGGTGTTTAATGAAATAGGTACGTCGGTTTAGCTTAAATGAGATTAATTATGTTAGAGCAATAAAAAATCTACGAACAACTACGTATTCCTGTCTCGAAAACTAGTAATGAAGTTTACTAAGATTTTTTATTTAAAAAAATGTAGGTATCTATTTTAGTCATGTGACCCATTAAAAATAGAAACGTGTTTAGATACGTCTAAATCATATGGCATGTATTTTTTTGTCTTGTGTAAAATAGGCATTTAAATATTTATGTTAATTATATACATAGATTATATTATGTTATATTAATTTGACACTGGCGACACGCCCCCGTTTCGCACGATTGATAAAATATTGAACTCTTTTTATTATACGTTAGTTTAATATGAACGTAGTATACAGGCTGTCGTTTTGTATCCTGGTTAAATTTAAGGAGCTTTCCTAATGATTCTCAACCCGAATCGAGGGTAAAAAGGGTAGTTCTTTTCATTTTTATTTTACGGAATTCTGTAAGTGTAAATCACCCGTATTGAAATGCAGCCCGTATGTTCCTGGCCTAATAAAAGCGCCATCACACACACAAACGTAAACGTTTATTCCACAGTATAATTATGGACAGTATGGAAACAGGGGGTGGTTTACGCTTAACAATTACAGTAAAAAACAAAAAAAAAACTGCCCTTCTTAGTATCGATTCGGGTCGAGAATCGCTAGAATAGATACCACCTTGAATGTTACTAGGATGCAAAGCGGCAGCCTGTATAAAAAGAAAACCTAAATTGTGGTTAAAACCACATCAAACTCCGTTGTGCAGTTGAGAAAAACAACGCGATCATACAGACAAACTCGAAAATGACTTTAATTTATATTAAGTATGGATTGGAGACACATGACAATATATTTCAAGACGGCCTTCGCACAAAAAAAATATCACCTTCGGACCGGTTTCCGTCAGATTTCGTTAACGCAATGTAAATGATTATAGTATTTAAATAAGTGATAATTTCAGACAGATTACTCTAATCTTCTAAGTCACGAATACACAGATTTTTTTGTCTATTTAGAAACATTTGGAAACTTTTTCCCATCATGTTTAGGCGTGATTGCTGAGAGCCGCGTGGTTAAATACTGCGTTAGGTTGATAAGTAACGATAATTTTCTTTATGTATGATTGTCGCTAGATGCTGAATTAATAATAATTGTGGCTTAGGAGTCGCTAGTCTGGCCATCGAGGTTTAGGTTTCTTGACAGATCATACAGTAATGTTTAATTAAGATTAATAGTATTTATTTGCAATCATTCGAGTAGGTACAGTAAGTTGTCAAAGTTTTCTGGTGTGCAAATTCATCCATTTCTTTCTTTTGAAAGAAACTCTTTTGTATTTACCTCAGAAGTAAAACAATAATACCCGAAGATGCATCCTAATCAGCATGTTATTGCACATATATTTTTCTCATAAGTATCGGTAATATTTTAAAACACTACATAATTATTTGAATCCAAAAGATCATAAACATATACGGAACCCAGGACCAAATTTATAAATCTTATACGACCCTATTATTAAAGGTGTTAATTACTTCACAGTTCAACGAGTTACTACACTTATCTTTTACTACTTAATAGTAGACATACACCAGTTTCTGTGTACATAAGATGTTATATATACCAGCTTTATACATATTTACTTAGTCCACGCGATTGGAGCATGATAGAAATCTTTGAGACGTGTAGTATTACTTAGAGTTACTTTACCTTTATGTAATGTATCAGTTAAACTAGATTTATATACTTTATTATCTGTATATTATGTAAATTATTGATAATTTAAAGGTATTGTCATCTTTTTAGAACACGGATACTGGAAGAGACATCTCTACATACGTTTACGACAAAAAGTTGAACAAAATAAAAATGAATTTGAACGTGCCCGTGTTATACGTGTTAGAATAAATCAGAAGGATGATTTATTCTAACACGTTTTTACATTAATTAAAGATAGTCTGTTTAACTAAGAGACTAGCTAATGTTTCAAGTTCAAACGAATCATTTTAAATATTTTTTCAGACTGTCAAACTGTTATTAATTAGTGGCAATACTCAATAGTTTCATTAAAATATTCAATTAAAGAATCAAAATCCATTTCGATATATATACTGCGTTTGGTTAAAACCTATTTTATTTTTAATAGAAATAGCCATATTTTTCGCAAGGTTTTCCCTTATTGCCAAAATCGGTCATCCAATGTTACGCCAATTTCACTTGTGCCTTCTTCAATACAAGTAGTCCACAAGACCTCACGGCATGTGCAGTGTCGTTACAAAATAAGACAATATCGTAACCGGCGGTTTCAGACGCAAGGTTAGCGGTGTACATTCACTTTGAGTCAGGTTGTTGCTGACCGCTTGGCCTGTGTGGCATTCGAATTAAGTAATGTCGTGTTTTGGTAGATCGAGTCAGGATTTCTAGATTGATTAGTGTGTATGATTTGAGCCTAAGTTTTTTTTAATGACGGTATAAAAATGACAGACTTTCTCCCCCTAATTAACCCAGTTAGGGGATGAATTTACAGAAATCCTTCTTTATACCAATTTTTGGATTTTTAGAAAGTCGGGTTGTTTTAGGAAATATCAATAATTATATTCCATGTTTAGAACACAAAAAGATGCGATTGTAAATAAAAAAATAAATTAGTCTGATAACCTAAGAATCGTATAGTTTATTAATATAATGTATATTTATATAACTTACTTTTAGTCTTCTTTTTAGCATTATTTTAGTTCTATGTGTAGTCTGTATATAAGGTACATAGTAGATATATTATTCTAATAAAGCAGTTAAAAAATATATATAGATATGTTTTTTTTTTTACAAATACATAACAATTTACAGTCATAGTTATCTAACGAATAAACCAGTTTTAAACAGATTAATTACAGGGAACACTAAAAATAAATGTCACACCGTAACACAAAGGAAATAGATATGCCTAATTGTTTATTTCTATATACAGTTACGTTTAAAACGAGTTTACCCAACATTTATGAAACAAAAGTTGCCAAACAATTTTAGTCAAACGCTTTTCCAGTTTTCCATTAAACATTCTGATGAAGATAAACTTGAAGTATTGATTTTAATTCTCTAAAGTGTTCTTTCTGTAAATAGATTGATCATACTTCACTACATAGTATAAAACAAAGTCACTTCCCGCTATCTGTCCGTATGTATGCTTAGATCTTTAAAACTTTGCAACGGATTTTGATGCGGTTTTTTTTTAATAGATAGAGTGTTTCAAGAGGAAGGTTTAAATGAATTACATAGCACGCGTGCGAAGCCAGGGCGAGTCGCTAGTTACCAATAAAATGAAGGACTACTTTAGATTGTTAAAAAGTCTAGTCTTCATAGAGAGGTCCTTATATTTCGATGCTACTTCAGCAAATAGAAAAACAATGATTCGTTTATGGTCCAATATTCTGTCAACTGTCATTAATTTCCAATCACCTGTCAATTTGTTTGGCAGATTCTGTGACACGTCACTGTGCTCACAATAAGATATACAATTTCTCTGAAAATTGTAGCTTTTTTCCAGTTCGATGATGCGGTCATATTTTGTTATGTCAACTGTCCTGTATTACATCGCCATCTTGAAACGTTATATTAGATTTATATTTGCCAGCATGTCAAGTTCGCTAATGTTCATCTATTCACAAGTATTTAAAAATATTGTTATACCAGATCATTCTTGTTTACATTATTATATTGATATCTATATTTTTCATAACTATCCTTTTACGTTTTTGTCAATCTTGTTATTCGATTCAAGTGATTGACGATTGGCTTTCATAACAGGTAATTTATTCAATCTTGTTATGTCTAATTCGATATGAAGCAAGAGGTGCACTAGGAATATATAATTAATTTAAATAGATAAACATAAACATGTTCACGTGTAAAGAACTATTTTTGTGTGCGGTGCTGAGGTCATTAATTAATTTATTTATGAGATCAAGCAATGTAGATAAAATGGTTTTATGAAATCTTGAACTTTCCTAATAGGTTTTTCTGATTACCATTTTATATTTTATTTCTCTCACACGCGTGTAGACATTCAAAAGTTTCAAGAACAAAAACTAACGTAAAACTTACCGAACGGCTAAGAATAACAATTTTGGACTCTCTTCTCAGACGCCTATAGTTTCTGACATCGTAAAAACAATCGTCCTCGTCTTCTGAACACGTCGCATTGTACACGTGTCGGCGCATTTTAATCACAATCTTGACTTATGTCACTTCACCTTCGAAACTTGGGGACGACGAAAAACAGGGGTAACCCGGAATAATATCTTTATATTTGTGAGATAGAAAATAAGATTTATAACGACATATTACTATCTCAAAAAAAATAACAGATTTAAAATTTTATTTTAGTACACGATAATTTTAACTAGTTTTTTATGTTAAATTGTCTCACTAGTTGTGGAAAATCATAGTCAAACGTCCAACCAATTGTCAGAATCGCAGTGAACTGACAAGCGACTGCAAAACTGAATCGGGCGTCTTTGTTAACGTTTTTTGCTTCCTACTTAGTTTAGTTTATTTTGGTTGTTGAACTTGTTGATACCACGTGGTTGACTCAAGAAACTCGAAACAATACTACGAACGGCGCTTCCTGAGATTTTCATTCAACAATTTGGATTTGAGTGTGAGTTAGTAAATATGATGCAAAAATTACAGTCACATACTTGAAGTGAGTTTGAGTTTTACCCGACTGCTCGGAATCGGGGGCCGTTATGTTTTTTTTTAATATTAATTCAAAGAAGAGTCACTGTTTCTGTCAACAATGCCCACTACTGTTACACGCGCTGTACTGAATTGAGTACTCAAAGAGACAAGATTAGTGTTATCAGCCATGTTCTGTCCAAATATTGAGTTAAGCTAATTATAGCTCTGATAATCGTCTAAAGCATGCATTAATAATCGTGTCTAAATGCAGCAATGCGGTATAATTTACTTTATTTATTCTACTAACAAGCGTTTCTTTGTTTTCCTCCATTACATTAACAATACGCCTTTAATATTTGGTTTAAGGAGAGGTTTATCTGGGGGCCTAAAATGGCTGCTTTATCAGAATCATAATACGAATCACGTTAAAAATTTAAAACTCTTAAAATGGACTTTGTGGTCATAACCATAAAGACCATTTTAAGAATTTTATTTTTTCTCAGTTCAGTTCTCCATTTCACACGAATTTGGCCACTACTATTAAGTTCCATCTCCATAGGTTGATCAAACTTAGGACCTGTAGCGCTTGCGATCAGTAGACCATCCAGACAGTTTCTTTTAATTAATCCTTTGCTTATCACGAAAACTGTCACAGTTTAAAAAATAAAAACACTTCTAAAAAAGCCTCAAAAGATCTTGACCGAAAAAAAAGAAAAACGACCTCATTGGTAAACATATACGTAAGAATAAAGAAAAAACCGTTATTACATTTTATTGACATCACTAGAGTGCATTGAAACAAGTTCTCTTAAGATCATTTTTAATTAGACCAAAATAGCCGATATTCAAAGGCTTTTATCACCTTAGTCAGGACACCGCTATAAAATGTTATTTATATTGTTAACATGATATTCACGTTTTTGGTAGAAATATCCATATTCTGTAGTTTCTTTTTTTTTTCATAAAAATCACAGTTGATCCTGCATGGTTTGTGAGGATGGATGTTTGTTACTCTTTAGCGCAATAACTCCTGAACAGATTTGTATGAAATTTAGCACACAGATAGTTTATAACCTGGATTAACACATAGGCTACTTTTTATCTCCGTAGTATGATCCCGTGGGACAATTATCTCAGTCCACGCGGGCAAATCCGCGGGCATAAGCTAATATCTCATAAAATTCAAAGTTGATCATGCATTTAAATAATTTCCGAACTTTCAAAATATTTTCCCTGGGGCTGCATACAGACATACATACATAAACACTCGTCTTAGTCTGTTGGGAGTAGGCAGGAACTATATAATTATTATGGTGATATGTAATTCCTGCCTACTCCCAACAGACCTGCTAGAATCATCACTTAATACTCCTTTTCGGGGGTTATGATGATGTTATTGGTTCAGCTGATATCCTAGCAATCTCCTTTACTTTAAAGGCTAGTCGTAAATATAAAAACTGACCAATGACGCAATTCCTACAGAAAATGATTAAAACGACTCAAAAACCTACGACGTTTTATTGCTTTTTCAATCAAACAAAATCGATTAGATACGGTTAATACGGTTTCATAAAAATAAACAGTTTGAGTTATTTAATGCGTCAGTAGCTGCTTGCCTGCTTGCGCACCAATTAATACCAATTAACAATACCTGTTGTAATTTAATCTTCTCAAATCATTTCTGTTTGGTCTGCTCTCTTAACCGTGGAGGAAAACATCGCGAGGAAACTGTCATGTCCTTAAAACCGAAAAAACAATGACAATGTGATATACGTATCTATCAAACTGCACTGGGTTCACGTGGTGCATTATGGCCCTCTTTCCATTCACAAGCATCATCCTCAATGATTAACACAATTTTAAATACACGTCAAAATCATAACTAATTATTTTGCCTTACGATGTTACACTTTTGCTCGTTACTGTACCATGTATTATACTGTACTGTATATAATTACACAAGAAAGTAATAAATTATAAGAATTATAAAACTGTAGTCCTACACAAATATGTAACTTGATGTCTGAGCCTTTTCTCAAATAAAACAATCACTGCAATGCACACGTTGTAATATGTTTTTTACTCTGGCAATAAGCATCAAGGAAATGGTCCCGAACTCGTACTATCAAAGTAGAGCGATAGACAGTAAGTTGAATGACCTTAAAGCATAAACATAAGAAATCGTAGTTAACAACTATGTTACTAAATATTTTGTGACTTTATCAGAAATGTTACAGTATTTTTTTAAACGGTAGCAAATCTCAATAATTATCTCATTCTGTATATGATAATATTACTGAAACAGTAAACTGAAATCGGTGTTTTTTTAATGGATAAACTTCCGTGACAAAATAGGGATACAGAGGACCATTTTTTAAATCAAATTAGCCTTTTTATTTCAAAATTAAGTTAAAATAAATAAATAAAATAATTCTTAAAACAACAGCTTGGCACTTACTAACTAAAACATACTTAAAGCATATATCTGAATGAACAAACTATAAGTTCAAATATATAATTAAGTGCATTCACGCTTATCCATTTACCTTCACACAAGGATCTCTAAGTGCAAGTACATGATAATTCAGACACTTATCGATCAAAGTCGTTAACCCCATATATCCATATCGTTATCACTATCAGTAATATGTGTGTCAATATGCAACTAGCATTATATTCTATGTTTATGCTCTGATATTAGGCTATCAGCTATCATTTGAAGTGATAAGATAAGTCATGTAAACTATGCTGTATTATGTATTGGTAATAAAAATAATGCTAGTAGGTACCAAGTAAGTTGGTGTACCTACCTCCAGAAGATCATAATCAAACTGTATGTTGTATGTCCACTGCCCCCTCTGTGAGAGTGAGTGGCTCTTTCCAACAAGGCTTCTTGGAAACGGTGATGAAATTAACTACACTAATTAATATAGGCCTGATTTCGAACCCCCCGACCACACACGTAAGTCAGCCGTTAACGCTGGACTTGGGTTACCAGTTCTCTCAACCGCCAGAAAGATTTTAAATCCAGCCAGACTGAAAGCCAGCCTGTACGGTAGTGTTAGTTCATGACTGAAACTGCAGGCAACCCTAAGATCCGTGAATCAAAAATACTTTAGAATCTAGACTAGTTCTCGTTACAATTTCAATATATGTGTACCTGATACCCTTGTTTACCAAAAATTTCATGACCATTGCTAGTATTATGTGAAGCCTACGTGGTGTATATCCATGTGCTAAACAATTTAGTTTTACAGTTTACTACATCGTGAATAAAGAGGACGCCTGCGATTGCGTGGAAAACATGGCATTTAAATATTTCGCAAAAGTTCAAGCAAGAGTTCCAATGCGTATGGCAACATTGTAAATGTTGTAATTAATTAGCTAATATTAAAGGGATTTGAACTTCATAATATATCCATTGATTTGATGGTAATTATTACACAATTGATGTGACATTAGATGGCCAAACAAATGGCAATTTGCTTTCAAAGCGTTTCGAATTTCTTCTACGACTTTCAACAGAATTGGCATCACCTGTTTAGTAGCTTGTTTCAGTCCAATAGGTATATTTTGTCCGTGAATGGGTGATTACCCATTACATACCGGTATTTAGCTTTTAAGGCCTTCAGTTTCAGCTAAAAATACAAGCTTAAAATGAACTGATAGCACTAAGTTCTTGAAATTGGTTACACCATCATTTTCATTTGAATTAGAATCTGACAAAATTAAATTACTCACTGAGATTATTCAATAATTTAAACTTAAATAATGCACTGATATTGATCTTCTATTTCCAGAAAATCGAACGATATTTATTTATTTACAAAACAGGAAAAAGGAAAAAAGACTATCGATAATATCAGCACGATCGAATCGCGATTACAATCATGACAAGCTATCAGTCCCTTTCCTTTATCAAACACATAATCCGTCTCGCAAAAGTAGGTTAATAAGATAACAATATGTCTGACAGCTTCAGCAGACAATGTAGAACATGGCTTGATAACAAGTGCAAATATTTAATACTGCTTTAGATAAACTTGGTTATACTGTCAGTCTTTATCGTGGGAACTGTACTGCGCATTAAGCGTAGTTAAGGAATGAACTGGTAGTCACTAGTCAAGTAGTCATCCTTGAAAATTATATAGCTAGCAGTAGCTAGACAGTTATAAGACACAGAGGTTATTTTTAGTTCTAATAAGGTACATAATTATGTTGGTAGAACACATTCAAAACGTCCCTAAAACATTTTATTTTGGTATTATGGACTTTTCCAAGCTGCTCTTGATCATAATCATCTACCTAGTCTTCTTGCAACATGTTGAGGTAGACTTGGATGCAGTTTAATACCAGTATTTTGCTAGGAGCGACTGGCTATCTGACCTCCACAGTTTTCCCTCTGCAATTAACCATGTAAGGGCAAAAAGCAGATTTGAAAATGTTTGACAAGGGCACAACCCTTTCTTTTGTGACAGTGACTGATCGAAATGTCCCTGTACAAGGACGTACGACGAACTGGTACACTGACCATATCTCTGATGTACTTCAGTAAGGTCATTACTATTGTAAGCTAACGTAGTACAAGCAAACATCGCACCTGTCTACGTATTGTTGTTGATGCATATTACCTAAAACTAACATTATTGACGGTAAGGTGAAAGAAAATTGTAGAGATTTGCACGAATCTATTGCGTGTGTGTTCAATAGGTTGGCAATGCACTCAACTTCCCTCTACCACGTTATGCAATGTTCGTGAGCATTGACGTACATTTGCGTCAGTATTTCATCGCTTGGCTATTTTTATGGTAATATCAGAGAATAAACAGTTTTAGTATTGTGTTATAAGTACTGACATTTAATGAAAATAAAAAATAAAATGTTAACTTTGTAGTTATTGCAATTTTTATAACTACGTTTATTAACAAATAGTTATGGGGTAACACTAATTTTGGGCTATGGTTCTGCTTGTTGTATTTGAAAAATAAAGGAGAAACCTTTAAAAAAAAAAAAATGACAATAATATGTCCTTTTTAAAGGTCCCTTATGTGCGTTTTTTTGGAGATTTTAATAAGAGATTCGAGTGAGGATTACTGGCATTCAGAAGCCCATTAGTTTGACAACCAGTCTTGCCAAGCAGTATCGTTATACCTCACAGAAGAAGAACACAGAAGAGTTGTGAAGTTCAGTGTTGGCATCCCCATCATTTTATTTTTATATAGCTGACGTGGCTCAAAAGGCCTCACAGCTGAAATGGGACTGGGCGGGTCATGTCTGCCGCATGCCGGACAAACTGTGGACACATTCCGTCCGAACTGGAAGGAGGATGCGCGGGTTCGCGAGAAGTGGAAGGAGTGGATCCAGGCCTTCTTTTTTAGTCTTCCATGTATGTTGTCAATTTTATCTGTCAATAAACGTCTTTTTGATTTACTCCAAAAATGATAACACGTATTTTATTCCACACGAGCCCTCTCCCTTTGTTCACTAGTCCCACAGCTGCATACAAATTCGAACAGTCAGATAGGCAGCCGCCCCATATGAAATACTGGTATTCAGCTGCATCTGGTTAGACTGGAAGCAGACCCCAACACAGTTGGGAAAAGGTTAGGCAGATCACAGCAGATGATCAAGAGATTTTCATAATTTCAGCCAGTGAGGTTTTATCACTTTTGTTGGTCTGTACTTAAGTCTTTAACCTCATTAATTGTTTTTCTGTCATAATATTTAAAGTGTGAAGGAGTTTCTAGTGATATCAGTACAACTAAGTTCAAGTGTGTCAATACGATTGTACCTATTTGTGAAATAATTGTTTAATTATTTATTATTATACCCGCTCGTAAACTTCCACTTACTTGAACTATACCATAGAGTTGGAAATACATTGTAGACAATAATATCATGCGTACGTTAAGATTTTTCCTCAGAAATATTTCTGGTTTTCCTTTGCGAGCTACAGATATCTTTATTATTAGACTTTTGATGTTCATTTCATATTAAGAATAGTTAGCTTGTTCAAACAAGCTAACTAAGAGAGAGACTAAAGAGAGAGCTAATTTTAGCTAGAGAGGCAAAGGACATTGAAGTCCTTTGCCTCTTTAGCTAAAATCTGAGCTATATAAGCATACCTTTATAGGTAGACACTGTCCCCTAAGATACCTTAAGATATCCTATTTTAGGAGACAGGACAGGAGGGTTGAACCTATTGTACCTATCAAAGCAAAATTAAGAACTTCAATTTGTATTTAGTGCAATATACCTACTTGATTTTTTTTTGGTGTTATTAATAATTCCTCTATTACATATTTATTATTTAATTAAAGAGACAATCGCTGTGATAGGCTTACGCTTGATTATATTATAAACTGAGTAGTTGGTTTTATCAGCAGACACAATGACGCTGTTGACTATTCTGCAGTCTTGTCATCTCAGGAAGCCTCCTTTAGCTAAGCCTTATTTGTGCTCTTTACAACAGACTATTTTTTGCTAGAATTTATAGTATATGCGCAGTTATTATTACAATAGTCCTTATAATCTACGTATAAATTTCAAGAAATATACCATGACTATATTTCACAGATTAATGGAGTTAATTAGCAATGAATTAAGTATAAATAATTAAATACTGTGACGATATTAAATGCGTTCTTGTACAGTGTTCAGTAATAAATTCCTCCAATGACACGGAAGCCGGTTTTTATTTATAACATCCTTTTTACGCAGTACTTACACGAGAAAACGTACGTAACTGGAAAATCCAGTAGGACCTTAACGAAGTATTTTTCATTTCCTTGAAGAATATTTTGTTTGAAGGATTTTAGTCAAACCAAAAATGAGTTTTGTTGTCAGGTTTGTTATCGAAAATCAAAACATTTTCTATTTGCTTTCCTTTTGATGGAAATAGGTCAGTTTATCCATTAATACTCGGTATTTTTAATACTATATAAACTCCCGACTTATTATTTTAAATAGACTTATAACTTATTTTTCAAACATCACAGAAAAGCCAATCAATAAATCAGAAGCATGTGGAGAGCATCACAAAAAGAAGCTAATTAGTCATAAAATCGTAATAAACCTCGCAGTTCTGTATATAGCAACTCACAGACAGACAGACTATTTTGGGAACAAACGCCCGTCGCGTGAGTCACCCGGTTGACTGTGTCATCGTGTTAGTTTACCTATAATAACGTTTTTTAAATGTTACGTAGTTCTGCGACGATGGGATAAACTTTTGGGTTA
This sequence comes from Eugnorisma glareosa, assembly GCA_947578425.1. Taxonomy (NCBI): domain Eukaryota; kingdom Metazoa; phylum Arthropoda; class Insecta; order Lepidoptera; family Noctuidae; genus Eugnorisma; species Eugnorisma glareosa. The sequence goes on along the minus strand of OX387957.1, from coordinate 2,242,157 downwards.
ATGCTAATGGTGAGCATTTTTTGATAAATATATCATCTCGCTAATTTAAAAAAAAAATAACAAATCCAAATACAATAAGAAACAGCCACTTTTAATGAATGAAAAAATAACTTTTGGCTTATAAATCTGTTCTATTGTAAAAATAACTTAAATAGAAGAAAGGCATTGCAGGCATCTTTCACAATATAGCCCAACCCACCCGACCTACCCACTGAAATGGGTAGGTCGGGTACAATAAGGATGAAAGAACGGACGCTTAAAATCACCCAAACTCAAGTGCAGAAGCCATAGAAATGCACTTTGCCAAACAGGTCGTGCTCTAAATCGAATTACCTGGACACACAACGTACACAAGACTAAACATTTACAAAAACATTGCAGTTAGCATTACAAGAAGACACGACAGCCATTGTTACAATCTTTTGCAACGCTCAGTAGATGCGCAGGATTGCAATAAGTTCATAACAAAATACTCGTAGAATCGCTGTATGAGTCAGTTGTGAGGAATTTCTCTCCATTTCTTTGTCATTTAATAGTGTGGTATGTTAATTTTCTTGCTTATTAATTTACTGTACGCGTGTCTCATAAATATTTATTGTTATGTCTCTTTTTTTTATTTATGGTTAAAAATAACCACCCACCACCCATGCCTTGCAGAGACTTGACAATTTATTATTACGTGTAAAATAAGCATGAAGTGTTTTAAAAAAAAATGCATTTTGTTGTAAAGACATTGTTTTAAAGTAGTCGCGATGTTGCTGAGGATAATAAGAATATTACATAAACTAAAAAGTACTGCTACATAAAATAGTATCATGCACTATCTCTAGCTCATAATCACCGTGTAAGTTGGTACTAAGGCTAATGCATGAGATATAAAACTTACTATAGACTAGTCAATTTTTAAAGCCTGAGTCTGTAATCATCTATATCTATACTAATGTTATAAAGATTTAAAATTTGTTTCTAAGTTTGTATGTAGGGGTAATCTCTGGATCTATTGAACCGATTTTGAAAATTCTTTCACTAATAGGAAGCTACATTATCCCCCAGTACCAAAGGCTATATTTACAACGTGCCCTTGGGATAATTTCCGACCAAAACGCAAGCGAGGCCGCGGGAAACAGCTAGTAATGAATAATTCTAATGACAACTCCCATAGCTGTTGTTTTTGACTGGTTAACCAAAACAACACAATCCAATCGTACAAGTTGACACAAGTTTAAATCGAAAAGACTTTCCAACACAATTAAAACTTGGAACATAATTCGAAGATGAAGAAAGTTGCCCACAAAAGAAGTAGGATAAACCCGTTTTCTTTTCTAGCCTTTCTGAATACAGCAATTAAAAGTAGTCCACCTGCAATACCTACGATCTATGACGCAAAACTTAATGAAACAAGTTTAGTAGAAACTCGTTTAAGCGTTAATTTGAACCAATGACGCAAATACATCGAGCAGCACTGACACAATTTGCTCCTTTCAAGTAATGTTTTATCGGGGACTCGTGTTCGAAATTAATTTAAGTAGATTATAATTATGCGGGGCGGATGGGACACTGACGAACACACGGTTACCACGTATCCAGTATATCATTCTGAACCCCTCCCCACATAGAAATTTTTCGGGATTAAAAAAAAATGTGCCGTTTCCTACAAATGTAAGAAACAGCATCTTTTGTATATGCGTCGGTGTCATTCCACTCTGTATAATGTTCGGGAAAAGGCCGCCCGTCTTACCGCGAATTGTGCTTAGCTTATCCGAACATGATTTACCAATACGACCAGATGGATTGAGTGAGGAATTAAATGAAAGCAAAGAAAGTAAGGGGCAAATGATACCGTGACGGATGATAGAAAGAAGAGAAAAAAAAAAGTGTTTTGCCGACACCAAATAGCATAGGACAAGGGAAGGACGATGAAGATTATGAAATGCCGAACGGAGTGTGCCGATCGGCAAGGGCCCAATTTGTGTGTTGAATTGTTTCGGACTGGATTTCTAGTTCAATAAAATTAAATACTGAGAAATGAAGGAATCGAACAATAGTTTGTAGTAATGACATTTTTACAAATAATGTCATAAATTTTTTCCTATCATATGTGATAATTTCATTAACTGGTTTCATACATTTTTTTATCAATTGTTATGAAATTGTAAATGTTATCGTGCGTTATTTCTGTGTCTGGTTCATTTCCGCGATGTTCCAGAAATTTGATATTATGATTAAACATTGTTTGTGACAGTCATTAGAGAATTGTGTTTTTAGGTAAACGATGATAGGTTTATTTATTTTTATCTACTAATCGTTCAACGAAAATAGAATATTTCATTAATACAGATTTCTTCTTTATGTTTTAATTCAATGTTACTAAATACAAAATGAGTAAGTTTTTAATCGCTGAAACCTTGAGGAAAAAAATACTTATAATAATAATATTGAAACTGCAGTGTAGGTAGTCTGTTTAAGTTTGCGAAATCAAAACAAATGAACTGATATTTCAACAGCAGGCATGCAGAACGCTTTAGGAATCCTCGACATTCTTTTATTTCATCCAAGACGAATTCATTCAGCTTCTTTATTTCTTTATCGCGTGTTTAGTGCTAACCTGCCCGCGTAGCATGGCAATACTATCTCTATTCTACCAAGAATCGACAAAACTCGTTCTATACAACTTGGCATCATCAAGACTCATTCATTTCTAACTTCGCCATGCTTGCGACGATAGAATTCTTTCCACAATCTGTAATTTTTTTCAATTCATCGTCGATAAAACCCGTTTCTACTCTACGGTGATCATGCTACGCGGGCTAGTGTCAGAGAATTTATGCCGCCCATGGGCCTCTGACTTGGCTTTACATGCCGTCGAGAAATGTCTCTCAGGCATGCTGGTTTCCTAACGATGTTTTCCTTCACCGAAGTAGGTGATAATTATACAATACGTTAATTTAGCTGAACGGCCATGATAACTAATGGTTTAAAACGTTCAAGTTCAACACACCAAATAAAAACGACAGAAAAAAGGTTGCCAGTGCTATACAATACCTAATGCATAACATAAAAACATTCAGCTTATTTTAGCACTATTTATTATGTTATCCTCGTCATTCATCTGTAACAACTATTCAACTTGAAGGCGAAGACTTTCGACTATCACTTTGACTTGACTCGCCTTCAACTCTGTTTTATTGCCAAGGTTCTTTATTTTATGGAATTTATTATCTAAATGTCAGTTGAATTTAATAACTAATATTATTTTTTTATAATCAACCAGTGAAGTACCTACGAGTAGTTGCATTGTTTGGCGAGTCTTAGAGTATTAATTGTTATTTATAATTTTGTGGATTGGTTTTCCCAGTTGTTGTTGTTATTGTCGCTATTACTCTGGTTTTAGATTTAATATTAACGACTATTGTGTTATTTTGGGTTAATTTTAGCTATTCTTATTTGCAAAGTACCTCACCATCATCATTCTCCCGCCCTTTTTTATTTCAGATGTGAAATCATCAAATGACTTCTCCCGCTCGGGGCGGAGCAGGATCCCAGTGTCAGAGTTTTACTGACTAAAACCCATCCATGTTCCTTCATCGTCCTTTGTGTTTAGGGGCCACGGTATCTCTTTTGAACAGTCCTGCAGCCCTGGCCCAACCCAACCCAAACCCAACCCAACCCAACCCAACTTATTTAGGGTTGGTGCAGCATGTCTTTCTTCTTCCATACTTCTCTATTACTCGTCATCTCGGCAGTCACCTCCTTTCTATCCATATATATTATATTATATTCCATATCATCCTTCACGCAGTCCATCTATCGTTTTTAAGTGTTCCGTACCCAAAGGGTAAAAAAGGGGCCCACCCTATTACTAAGACTCTACTATCCGTCTGTATGTCTGTCTATCTGGCTGTCTGTCACCAGGCTGTAACTCATGAACCGTGATAGCTAGACAGTTGAAAGTTTCACAAATGATGTATTTCCGTTACCGCTATAAAAATAAATACTAAAAACAGAATAAAATAAATATTTAAGGGGGATTCCCAAACAACAACAGTGTTTTTTTTTTGTTTTGATAATGGTAACGGAACCCTTGGTGCTCGACTTCGACTCATAGTTTGCCGGTTTTTTGGTCTTCCTCTACTCTTATAGCCATCAAAGTACCTATTGAAAACAAAATGTAACCTTAGGTAACATAACGTCACCAATTTTCCGTATACATACATTTTAAAGATAACCGACGGCAAATACATCGAAGGTTTCTTTGTTTGATTATTATGTACACTGTTGTAACTTGTGAGAGACCAATGCCAGTAACAAGGTCTTCTCTGTTAGACTCAAGTCGTGAAGAAGGAAGTGTATTACGAAACAGAGTTGTGTACATGCATCTGTCGCTTGTCGAATAACAATTAATTGTTTTTATGATGAGTTTTATTGGTTGAATCGTTTTTATTAGTCTATGGTGTTGTGAAGAGCTGTGGCAATAGATTTATCTGTTTTGAAGCTATGTGCAATCAATATTTTGTAACCAAAATAATGTCTGTTTGTAATATTTTGTAACTTGGATGAATTGGATTTATTTGGTAAAAATGTATGCATAAAAAATAACTATACAAAATTTTAAAAAAGAAAGTTGAGTTATTAGATTGAACAAGATTAGTTAATCTAATCGAATAGTTTTACCTATCTAATTAAATTAAATACCCGTAAATGATTTATAATGATTGAAGGATTTTTATACACATAACCAAGATCATATAAGCCTTTCTAATTCGATTAAAATAATATATTATCATCAATGTTTTTGCTGTCACTCTGCTAGTAGGTATTTGGTATGAATGTACCTTACTAATGTGAAAAAATATGATTTATTACTAAGCATTATATTATGAAGCCTAAATATAATTTAATAAATGGCTCACTCACGACTTTTAGTGTAATTTGATCACTGTAAGAATTTCGAATAAAGTGCTTTCGTGTAGAAGTAAAAATTATGCAAAAAAAAACATTCTTGTTAGTGATAATCCAATAAATATGTCTTCTCTAAGTTGTTTTAGAATTTCTTTTGATATTTAGATTATGTTGAAGAAGAGGAAGTAACCAGAAACAGGTCTTTCATATTTTTCTTTCTACATTTAAATAAATAATACAATATTTTCGTTACTTAGGCGCCATCTTTAAACGGTAAGCCAAGGCCACTTGAGTCCATTTTGAAATGCCTTTCGTCCCATTACATAATTGCTTGCCTTTTCAGTGCTTGAGCAAACAATGTTATTTATTGTGACAAAACTGACAAATAAGAATATTTAAGTGATGTCAACATTTTTGAGCATTACTGGCTATTTTGGGCTGTTTGGAAATACTGCTCACACAAGCATGTCTTGAGACTATGATGCTTTTAGATTTTATGCTATCTTATATGATATAGCTTATTGTTATACAATACAAAAAAGGGTTGTTAAGAGGAAATGCGGTAGGTATTTGAAGAAACTATTGCTGTCCCTCTACGAGCGCGATTTCGACATTGGTGCGATAAGGACAACTACAGATCCGACAAGTAAAAAGTCATATTTCGAGGTTTGGCTCTCGACTATTTCCTCCTCCAATATTAGACCAATTTCAAAGATATTTCATAAACTGAATAAGAAGGATATTTACTGTGTCCCTATGTTCTCCTTTTTGCATTAATAGTTGTCAAATTTGTACACTAGGCTTCTGTTGACAGCGGTCCAAATTGGACTTTTTTTAGCATTTTGTAAAGGTTCTAGTGCTGATACAGATTATGTATCATCAAAAAGGAAAAGTTTTGGACATAAAAAAGGTTGATATATATTTAGCAGCTGTAAAAAATCATAGCTCTAAAGTCATAAACCAGAAAGAAAATATATGTATGGAGAAAAGACCACCCACATTTCCTCTTAAGGGCAGTTGGCATTCCCAAACACAACAAGAACTATTTCTGAGATCAAATGATGTAACCAAGATTTTGTAACAATATTTGGATTGAAAAGAGTGTCCATGGAGTTTCTTGCCCATTCTCCATATAGTTCTACGCTTTGGAATGGGCTACTACAGTACTTACACAAGTTATTATGCCTTTTGTCTATGCCTGTAGCTTCGCCTTCTTTGTTTTTCTGACATTCAAAAGTGCCTGTTATGGTTTAATTGAAATAAATGCTTTGAGTTTGAGTTTACGTTCTAAGAACCCAATTTTTTTCATAATTGTCTTCTTCATACTCTAAAAATTAGAGGGGGGGGCACAATTTATATGGCTATAAAAGCAAAAGTCTCATCAGCCATTGACTTTAGAAAAAAAGTATTTTAGGAACATCGATATCATTTTTAAGAGCTGTCCCTATGGAGTCTCTATAGACTCCACACAGTTTAGTATTCAAATCGTAAGTCAGGATCGGACCCACTGAGTCGAAACTGCTCTACACGCTTTCCGCGAATCGTCGGTGGTTTTATTGTCAACCTTCATTCAATTTCCTGAACACACTTCAGACTAGATCAACGTAGCAAAAACAAATGAACTCATTCGAGAAGAGATCAATTCGATTAAAAACTTAACCATTTTCAATTTAATTGCATGAGCTTGTTTCACTGGTTTACATTGCAGAACATTTACTGTCGATGTTGAAGTTGAATTAAATTAAATGCCATTGTTATGATTGCAGGGAATATTTTGGTTGGTAACAATAGTGAACGGTTGTTTGTTGTTAAGTTCATAAAGATTATTAGTAATAAATTTATAGATGATGTATTATTAGCTATGCTTTCTTAAGTTGACACTAAATGAGACAGAGGGATAGGAAGGCCGAAGAAATATGGATGGATTGTGTGGGGAGTGATATGAAAGAGAAAGGAGTATATGATGCCGTGACGTCTGACAGAGAGGAATGGAAGAAGAAAACATTGCGCCGACCCCAAATACAATGGGACAAGGGCAGGAAGATAATCAAATTGACACTAAATGATTTTTTGATAAAATTTCTAAATCCAAATTTTCAATACACCAAATAATGTAACTGCTAAAGAATATCAGTCAAGTCAGCAAAATTCAACAGAACATTTAATGTATTCTCAATTTATAAAGAAGATAACATTTAAAAATACAATTTACATACATTATTGAACTCCGTTGACATTATTGATCATTTGTTTTAACAACAATGTTTTAAATATAAGCCATTGTACCAGTATGTTCAATGTATATTGTTGACGAAGTATAATTATAATAAAATGCAGTAATCGCTAAAGATATTGAAGCCGTAACTGTCAGGATGCGGTTACTACACTTCCTTTCAATGATATTAGTTACCGGTAGAGGTAATGTTACACTGTGGGATCCGAATAAGAAATGAAGTAGGATATAAAAAAATACTCTATCTAGAGAATCATGTCTGTTGGGTTTCTCTGGAAAAATTTAATTTGACCTTGATTAGATGTACAACAAATTAATAACCAAATTAAGGCTATAACACAATAATTTTTAATAGTAAATGATCCATTTGCCCTCAATTAATGATCATTTAAGAACAAGGAACTAATGTGTACCAATTTACACTTAATTATTGCATAGATAACGATGATATTTAATGCATTTAAACAAGGTGATCCAATATCGATTTATAATTGCTTCTAACGATGCAGCAATTTGATATTTATTGAACGTTTGCTAAATACACTCTTCAAGGAAACTATTTGGTATTCCGAATTAAAGGAAGGAAATGGATTACTTTGTTAGAATTTAGAATAGATACATAATCTATACTAATATTATAAAGAGGTAAAATTTGTGAGTTTGTAGGGGTTAATCGCTGGATCTACTGAACCGATTTTGAAAATTCTTTCACTAAAAGGAAACAACGTTATCCCCGATATTTACAACTTGCCCGTGGGATAGTTTTCGACCAAAACGCGAGCGAAGCCGCGGGCAACAGCTAGTTGTGTATAAAATAATAACAAGCCTTATTCGCCATGTTTGAAATTAAATAAATTATTAAACATAACATGAACTTTACTAATGAGTGTAATGAGGCATAGTTAGGCTTAACGAAACTTTATTTTTCTAGTTTGGCAACAAAATTTTGTATTCAAACAACGATTTTTGTGAGCAAATTCAAAAATCGAAGGTCATAGACGAGATACAAATAATAATGAGTTTCTTACTCTGGGCTCAGTGTTCGGAAACTATATGTTCTTAATTTAAAGTTTTGTTTAGTATTGCATTTTTAGGGAGAATTTTAGAAGTTCTGAAGTCGTGACCAGAATGATAAAAAACAAAACTCCAATTTTATTTTTTAACATTCTCTATTTTTTGGGTAATGCAGTTATTGTTTATTTGAGAGTTACATCCACAAAATTGTTTGTAATAAACAAAAGAATTTAAAAAATCCGGCCAAGTACGAGTTAGACTCGCGCACAAAGGGTTCAGTAAAATTATCTAAAAAAAAACGCCTTTTTTGTATAAGAGCCCCCCTTTATAATTTATTTTATTATGTTTTTATTTGTTGTTATAGCGGCAATAGAAATACGTCATCTGTGAAAATTGCAACTGTCTAGCTATCATGGTTCATGAGATACAGCCTGGTGACAGACAGGCAGACAGACGGACAGTGGAGTCTTAGTATGGTGCCGTTTTTACCCCTTGGGTACGGAAGCCTAAAAATGGATTATGGCAAAATATTGATTACATTTGAATGAATGTCCATGATCAATTCTCCTGGTTCGTGGGTGCGTTTACAAACATTTAAACTCACATACACACACAGCTGGCTGTGTTTGTTATCGATCGATTAATCGCTCAGCCACTGCGCTAACTGTGCCGTCAGAATTGAAGCAATGAGGGTTTTTTGTTCAACCTATTCTTTATTTATGAAAACATAAAACCTTTAACTATAAAATTTACAATCAAAAATTGCATTTTCATAAATTTCAATGTCACACTTTCTTCATTTACTGACTTACTGCTTATTATTGCAATATATTCTATGTTTTCTACAAAAACCAGCAGTCGGCACAGTATAAAACATTTTTTAATTAAAAAAACCAACTCTGCTTAGTTATCCAAGTATCACACCTATTACCATTACAAGGACAACAATGACGCACTAATGCATTCACACGACACGAGTTTTTATTATTTATCCGTTCATAGAGTTTATGGTTTATTTCGTTTTTATCGAACGAGTTCTCTTGGAGTATAAATATTTTTTTATTGGTTCTATTAATAGCCAAACAAACATACATCATCACGCCTGTAAGCCCCGAACGGTTAGGCAGAGGTATACGTAATAGTACACCCACATTTCGCCAGTTACGTTTATGTCTTATGGGATAGGGGGTGAGCTTATTGCCATCAGCCGGGCACTAATTCACTCCGCGGCTGCTAAGTAATTTCAGATGGAAAAACTTATATCGTTTACCCGACACGGGAAACGAATCAGTAGTCGGGCTAGCGACGAATATACCGACGGACTACTGTATTATATTTTTATTAAAAAGGTTATAATTACCTTTACCACAATTAATTCCGAATCCATTTTTATACCTACTACAGTATCAACGACATAAACAATTATAAAATCCGTTAATGAACTTGCGACCTTATAAAAACAACAAAAAAATATTCTATCTTAATATTTGGTGGCTTGACCACAAAACCACAATGTATGACACTATTAGATTCTCATCTGGCTTTAAGTATTGATAGGTACTGAAGATGCCACACTATTAATATCAAGACATCAATTTCCTGCTAAAAAAACCATGTTGACTATTTCAAGACTTATTCACGTCAGAAACATCTTATGACGAACATACAAGCGAACATAAAAGCTATTGGATTTCGATAATACGAGTATGATGCCAGTGGAAATCTGTAATGTGTTATCAGTATCTTGATAGATTTAGTACTAGATACGTATTTAAATAGATGAAAGTGACGATCATACAAGAAGCAAGCCGTGTAATATCAAGTAAGCACAGCAAACAGTAGATGCTGTTGTCACAGATTCGATCCTTTCACTGACTGGACAGGATCCCAGGATTCAGGATGCAGGAGGAGGAAAGAGACTATGAGTCTGAGTTTGTTTCGGCTGTTTCTTCTCAGAGTAGTCAGGTACGAAACACCGGCCCCACCTAGTTTAAAAAAAAGAGACGTGTAAAAGTGTTTGTAAAAACCTATTTGCTTAATAAACATCATTTATTATTTGTTTTGATAAAGTTTCCTAAAGCAATACTGACCGAGGATTTTTTTTCAAAACCGAGAACCTACATATCAGAATTGGGTTTGTGCATTAAACGATGGATGGATTGTGTGAAGGATGATATGGTAAGAAAGGAGGTGTCTGATGAGATGACGAGTAATAGAGAAGTATGGAAGAAGAAGACATGCTGCGCCGACCACGAATAAGTTGGGATAAGAGCAGGAGAATGATGAATTCAGGATGAGATTGCATTTTGGACTCTTACGTGTTACTGAGGATGGTCTTCAAGATCTTCTGTTACACGGACTTGTGAATACAAATTGCATAGGCACTGTCTTTTCTTATCAGTCTGTCTAGTAAATATTTACTAGCCATTTGCGTCATAAAATCATCAGTGACTTCTGAACTATAGAACGCAATAACTCCACTCACATGATCCCATACATCTTTATAATGCCGATTACACACATTATAATTACTATGGCGTAAATACCGAACTAGTTTATATAATGCACAGCTGATTTTTGTTATTGCAAGTGCTTCGTTCACATAGCTTATGTAACAAGATCATACTTGCGTATGTCGTATTTGAAGTAGGTCGATTATTAACTGGCTTATATTGCATTGGTTGTGTGTGCACATCTGTATTTTGAAATTCGTTGTTTCTTTCGAAGAATTTGAAAATAATTTTAAGTGCCAAACTTCAGGATTTGTATCGGCTCATTATGTATGCTTTATGGAAATGTATGAGAGCGTTTACGGAGAAGCGATTTTACGCGCGTTTGCTTGAACTGCATGCGTTGCCCGCGGCGGCCGGCGCCCGCTGCGTAGCCGGCTTACTATGACTTTTTCATTTGCAACGCTACTTCCCGGACTATAAGCGCGTGTACGGCCGCGTGCACCGCGGCGGGCGACGCGACGGGTGACGCGGCGGGTGACGCGGTGGGCACCGCGGCGGGCACCGCGGCGAGCACCGCGGCGGACACCGCTGCGGGCGACGCGGTGGGTGACGCGACGGCCAACGCGGCGGCCACCGCTGCTCCTCACCGCACCGCACCACGCGCCGCGTCTCCGTAAACAACATCGTACATTGCCATATGTTAGTGTTTGGGCGTGCGGTAACGACCCGCCGCGCAACGCGCCGCCCGACTCGCCGCGTCTCCGAAAATGAGCACTATGTGTTACGTAATAAATGGGCTGTGATTTGTGAATGTCAAATAGGCAGTCGATCTATATACAGACGCCAGAATATCAAGCTACCCGAAACTCTCAGATTTTCCCAATCAACCTTGAACCTAATGCTTTAGCGATAAAGTTGAAAATCTTTTAAAGAAATTTGACAGATTGTAGTAGCTTGATGTGCTGGCGTCTGTACAATAGGTACTGGTATTCAGCTGCATCCGGTAAAATACTCCCCGACCAACATACGAGTAGATAAGGTCGTTTTTGTATATTTTGATCAAAATAGAATGATGATGACGAGAATCTATTAATAACTATATTTATATTCTCAAACCTTATCTTTTAATGATGTTTTCAACTTTGCATCGACTGTAAGGTGAGTCTCTCTATTTATAAAAATACGGTGTTTTAAGAATAACAAAGTCGTTAAGTAAAATACAAGTAAAAAGAAAGGCAACAAGGTAAGACAACTTGTAACTGCATAGTTCGTGACATTGTCAGCATAAAAATTGTATTGACAATCATAATATTATTTCCTTTTGTACTTGAGGGAAATACATTGCATTCATTTTTGTAATATTTACTTTACAGAGATCAGATTATACATAGGTACATAAGTTATAATTTTGAAGCTGAAAACGATTTGATAGTAGGAAATGTTGAAACCACCGTTTTTTTAAAAAACTGTGACTCAATAAAAAAGCAAGAGAAAAACAATACAATCATACATCAAAAATTACCTTTTAAAGAAAAGGGCACTTTAATTCCAGCTATTATTTACACTATACTAGGCACTAATTAACATTTGTTGAATAATATTGAACAACAAGACACAAATAAAACGACAGTTCGCCATAAAAGTCAGTATCAAGAGCATTTCCCGAAGATTAACATAACCCAGCGTTTCTTTATGAAAACAAAAAGATTAATTATACGTCTGATTAAGTTTTTCTAACAAAGAATTGTAATGGCTATTAGAGTTAATTTATTCTGAAACGTAATAATCAACTCAAATGGATTTCCTGTAAGGAAATTGCTTGTTTTGGATACAATACACGATATAATATCGATCGTTTTAGAGTATGTGGAGGCAACTAATGACGAGGGAGGTGGGTGTAATGTAATTTCCCAAAGATAAATTGTATGGGTGACCTTCAAAATCTTGTGTCAACTACGTATTTAGTATTGAAAACAAATGCAAACTGGTATCCGATCAAACTTTGAAACGTCAAAACATCCTTCCGCCATTGTTGCTTTGAACCTTCGCGAGCATATTTTTTTTTGTAATCATACACAGCTGTCTTATGTTGGTCTACAAATAATTGCGTTGCTGTTCCGACTGAATCTTGTATTATGGCAAATACTTAACAAAGAAACAACAAACATAGGTGTGAAGATACTTCTTTTTATTTCCTATTGTGGTTCTAAAATATTGCTTTGTAGCTTCCTGTACTTACTACAAAATCAACATAAAAAGCAACTCTGGTTTGAATATTTTCAGCAGTGACGAATGTATCATCTTTATTTACACTAGCACCTACAGCTAAAGAAGTTTCAACATTTTCTTTGTCATTTTATCAGTTAGAACAACACACGGCTTAATAAAAGCAAGAGCCTTCTTTATCATAAACACAAAGAGAAAATTTCTTTGTGATGTCCTCCTCTGACTAGTGACCAACATACTAAATTGATATGGAGTATGGATCTAAATTTCTGAATGACGGGACGTAAGAAATTACTGTCAAACGTAACAAAGATGATCCTTAAACATTTAAAGACAACATAAAAAACATACAAAACACACAACATGGATGAATACATACTAATGGAAACATGACCTATATGGAATTAGATGTAAGTATAGGAATAAAGACGCAAATTGTGAAAGGTCTAGCCAACGTACTGAACCAGACGTTCAATTTATAAGAATTTTTCCTAAAATTAGTCCACCAGATTACGGTCGTCAAAATACATAAACATGTAATGGAACTTGCCAAACGTACTATTCCAACTTTATGTTTCTTTTTGTAGAAGCAAATAAGTTTTATTCGATTCCAAAATAAAATTGAATCAATAAATTATTATCTGATGGTATTTGAGGATTTGAAGACAATGCTAAGAACCATGACATTAAAGCAAGGTTAAATCTTCAAAACTAATCACATCATAAAGTTAAGGAACATCAAGCTAATTCCGACGACATCCGATTAATAACGTTTTCTCATAAAACATTTAGAAGATATTTGAGTCACTCAAGTAATGACTCAGTACTTTGTGACTAAGTGGCGAGCTATCCCTAAATTGTCTGGGAGTATTAAGGATTCCATTGAACTTCACATAGGGACGGATACATTCATATTTACACGTGATTGGAGGGCTGGTATTATTTAATTCAGTTTTCTACTTGAGGAGTTTCTCGTTGCCTTTTATCTTTCTCGAAATCAAATAACATCATTTCGTATTTTAAAAGGTTTGGAAAGTGAAATATCTTTTGAAATTACCTTAAAAGTTTTAAATGGCACGTTGCTAAACTTAGCGTTTTCATAAAAAAACAAATTCCATAAAATAACTTGAATATCAATACCGCTAACTAATAATTAATTAAAGTAATTCCCGCTTTCTTTAAAGTTACCATTAAAAACAAAACTCTTAATCCTTGTCTTCATGGTAAAACCAGATATACTCTAGAGATTATCGCACAAAGAATAAACAATTGAAGACTTCAAGAGCATTTAGTATAAGAGGAAAATGGTTGTCAATGGGACAAAGGATTACGTCGATTCCTTGAATTGATTTGTTGCTATATCTTGTTCTATAACATGATTTGTGTTGGGATTTTCTAATTAACTAAGAAGATAAAGCAGCCAATTATCCTATGTGTTGGATAATTGATCAATAATTTGTCTGGTATGATCATCACAATTATTGTCTAACATACATTATCATCATCCGATTCGAATCGGAAGTCTCTATATAATTGTATAATGTCAATGTCAAGTTCAACGTTTTTTTTTAAGTTTGCCTTGGTATGTCTAATTGTAGGTCATCTCCTGTCGGAACTTCAAATTATTTAAATATTTTTGTTACACCAATGTTAACAACATGGCCACTAAACCAGTGGAATAAAATCCTAAGTTGATCTAAATTGTAACCACTAACCTGTAAAACTTCAACGGTAGTACAGTATATATTTCCTCTTACATAACCATTACAACATCAAACTTGACCTAAATTGTTACTGCACTATCAGTTACATTTACATTATTGTTCATAACCGGTACTGTTACAATTCTCATCACGGCTGCTGTAATCAACGCATTTCCTCATGAGTTACTCGTATCTTGTAAATCGAGAGTAACTGCGGTATTATTGTAACTATCTGTCTACGTGCCTTCCGCACGTGGTCTTTCGTTCAACCATTCACTAAGGTGAAATCATTGGAACGTGTTCAGCATTCCTAGGAGCTAATTTGCAAGATCGAAGTTATTAAATAGGTCATACTAATACGATAATCCATTTCATATTATGATTCACTTGGCTTTTAACTTTCTAGTCGACTTATTTGGTGCATCCTTTCTTTTTAATGAGGTTGGTTCACAATAGGCAGGAAAATGGTTTCTGTGAAGACATTACTGAGCTTTGTCTCATTATTTTTCGGTGGAATTTGGAACAAAAGCTTTTTAACTAGTAACTGGAGCTTCATTAACCTTTCTTTATGTTTTTTTGTCTTTTGTGCGTTTTTTGTCTACATAATCCTGCTCAAATATTTGTCTACATTCATGAATACTCCAAAGTCTGTTATTAGGTATTATTTGCAAGTCTCATTTCTTTTGAACCAATAATCCCACGACATTCTGCCTTGCACATTGGCATATAAATAAAAATATCCTCGTCTCCATTACAATAAAAAGTGCAATTTGCAGTCTGGCCACTTAAGCCTTGTTTAATCGACCATATGGATTGCATGTGCATCCCGTTTGCCATATGGCCATGGCCTGACATGAATCTTTCGTATGGACTAGTGACCTTGGTTTAAAGTTGACTCTAGTCAATTTTCTCCATTATTATTTATGATTGAACAAATATTTATAAATATTGGGTATTGACAGGCCTATCGAAGAAATTCAAACCCGTTCCAAAAAAGGTAAAGTTGTCTGGACGTGTTTAGAGTCGCCGGACGTCACACGTGGTATTAAAAAAAATGGTTTTGGTAATTAACCTGCGTGTGAATGAACTTTCCGATGTTGATTCTTTTTTATTTTCAAATCGATAGGAATTAACATATACTTACGGATGGATTTAAGTTTTGCATAGAGTTCTAGTAACAAAAACTATGTTTAAATCAATGTATTCAAATAAATACCAAACAACATATATTGAAGTCCATGTTTAAATTCAAACACGATTTATACCGACTTTTTATACAAAAAAAAAACAAGTTTACATCTAGCCACAACCCAAAAATGATTTTAAAAAAAACTTACGATATTACTCACCAAGCCTTGAATCCTAGGAAACATTTTTGTAACTTAAATAACACAGCACTTGAACACAACGCACTGTATTATAACACTCACTATCACAAACAGAATGCTTGTAATACCATCATACGCAAAAAGTTGGAAAAAAATATCGGAGTTAATCACCCTGTACAGTAAAACTGCGCACGAGTCGATTCGACGAGCGATCGCGAGTTTCTGACGCCGACCCACTGTTGCGTACGATACGATGAATCACACATGTGTGTGTAACGGAGAGGGGGAGACTTTATCTTTGTTTACCTGTACATGCTAATTGTTTTTTTTTCTCTTGATTTTTCAGCACCACTTTCTGTTCGCGGTTTTTCTTTGTTTGTAATTTATAGATGTTTAGACGTCCTGTTTGAAAGTTATTCGTTTGGAGTTAATACCGTGATGGTCTGAACTCCGATTACGTGTGTGTAAGTTAAGGTCAAAAACCGGAACTTTTCTGGGATTTTATAAGTTTAGTGACCGGTTTGTGTCAATTTGTTACTCGACTATTAACGAGAGGTTTTTCCAAAATCAGATATTCGTTAGTTGCCACACCATACATATGATTTACTGCGACTGTTCTCAAATTATCCTAGGCTGATGAAATTACGTTTTGTTGCCAAAATTAGAATAGGAACCTTTTGCCTTGGATCTGGGTCTAAAAATAACAAAAGATACATATTACAAATTATTGAGGATCGGAATGTGAAAATCTACTTTTATTAGTCAAGTAGGCAAGAGGAGATAATATTATTAATTTACTTTCATTATTCTTCAGGCAAAAAAAAACATTTAAAAATTATTAAATATTATCAATCTTAAACATATCAGCAATTAATATTATTTTACATTTCCTGAATCAAGAAATTATTGCCAACTAATTAATATCTCGGTTCAATTAAAGAGAATGTTCGCGACCCTTTTATCTTGACGAAAACAAGCGTTCGTCAAAACATTGAAGGCCTAATCAAACATACCGACATTAATAAATTATTAATTTGTAAATGTTTTGTATATTGACAGCTGATAATGATCCATAATATGCAAATTCGTGCGTTTTCGGTCATTTGATAGTTTGTTGTTGTTGGAGCCTAGAACAGAATGACGTATCTAGAACTGGAAATATGTTTGTGCGAAATGTGAATTAATTTGTTATGATCAGAGATTGGAATAGATAGGTAAAAAAAGGGGATTTTATTTGCCTAAAATATATGGAAGTAAGTAAAATGTGGATAAAATCTCCCTCTTATAATCTTAAAAGCTTTATTTCGGAACTTAAAAATCATTCCTGGATTTTATACGGAGGTATTACCCAGATTCCTTC
Organism: Eugnorisma glareosa; assembly: GCA_947578425.1. Taxonomy (NCBI): domain Eukaryota; kingdom Metazoa; phylum Arthropoda; class Insecta; order Lepidoptera; family Noctuidae; genus Eugnorisma; species Eugnorisma glareosa. Next base: position 2,224,941 of record OX387957.1, on the reverse strand, counting down.
AAGTTTAGGCAAATAAATTCCACGTATTCTGATATATATATAAGATGCAGAGTCTTTCAATTAGTCTGTTGTTGATCGTTAAGTATAAAGCCTTCTACATTGAAAGACTACACTTCAGGAAGTCATCAGAGATGATTGCCACGTGGCCTAATGTCAAGTAATAATCCAAACTTAAATTTTCCGGCTAATAAAAATATTGTCTGTCTATACGCGACTATTTACAAAAAAATGTTTTCTGTTTCGATACTTTGATATCCAAAATTAAATTCGCAAAAAAAAAAATCCATGGCTAGACTCTTCTCTCAGAATTTTGTCAAATATTCCATACAAAAATCCCTACTCTACATACTTCACTTGTCTAAATATATTCAAAAGTAGCTAGTCTTGAATAAATCTATCTATAAACACCTGAATATATTCTACAGGTCTAGCCAAACGATTGCGTTGCCTACGTGACTGTAGACAGCCTCGGTGTATGTTTGAATTGTGTTCAAGTTTTCAAACCAAGTCTTTCTTCAAATGGTGTATGAATATGAAACAGCGATTCATAGGTGTGTCATGGATAAAAAGGTTTTTTAAATGTTGTATAACACAGTCTAAAGTATCTCTGTGAAAAAGTATTTATCCTTTTTTTCAATTGATTAAGTACCTATATATTTACAATAGTATTTAAAAAGCTGTGGTATGTGAATAATAAGCCGGATAAGCTGTCAACTCAAAAACATGTAATAGTTTCAATAAGTGTGTCAATCTTGCCTAGGTTGGTTCGTGGGTGGGTGACCGCCAATTACATACCGAGTTTCCTACGTGCCTCGGAAAGCACGTTAAGCCGTTGGTCCTGGCTGTTATTTGTAGATCTTTGGCAGCCGTTACATTTAGTCAGTGGCCCGAAAGTTTGACAACCAGTCTTACCAAGGGGTATCGTATTACTCACTACTAACTGAGTTGTGGAGATGAGATAGGCAGTCGCTCTATGTAAAATACTAATATTTAGCTGGATCCGGTTAGACTGGAAGCCAACCCCATCATAATTGTGAAAAGCCTTGGCAGGCAGACATTGATGATGATGTAGGTACACATAGGAACAAAGAGAACTGGGGAAAAAATAATCTCGAATGTCTACAGGTACTTCAAGTTACTCGAGAATTTTTGTCCAGTGTGCTTGAACAAGCCATCAATATTCTTGTCTGTTCAACTTCCGTTGTTTTTAATAACTTCGGCCTCATAAAGGGTTCCTTAAAAAGTAGTCTTAAAAACTTCTAATGAACTGTTTAATATTCAGTGCAAGGCTTTTAGAAAGAATAAATTAACTACTTATTATTCAGGAGACTAATGGTCTTCTAAAGTAGTAATTAGGTTTAACTAGGCTATGGATGTCACAACTAATTGCAATGTTGCCAGTTTTTATTTATTTTTCTTACCAAAAACCACTTTTTACAGACTACAAAAAGTACTACAGGCAACTCAAGGCGTCCATCACGTGCCACGCCAATGTCCAGTGGACCAAGTCTGGGTGTTGCTTGGTATAAGAAGCGCATTCAAAAATGATGTCCAGGAGTCTTCCGCCGAACCAGTATACGGTGAACCGCTAAGGCTCCCGGGAGATTTTTATGACGGTACGACCGACATCACGTCGGGGTCACCAGTATACAGTATTAAGGAACAGGGCAGTAGACCACCAGCCATAACACCCGTCTGGTCGGAACTTCCACCCTTTTGTATGGCGGATGATGTCCCTCATTACCCTATAGACAAAGAATGGAAATAAATGACCGCGATTGCTCACTACATATTAACAAAACCAGCAGACCAGTTTGGACATGTCCAAGCAAGTGTCAATGTTTCCTATAATTGAATATTTTAATGTATGACGCATTTAATTGACGTAGGCTTGGACGCAGGTACTAAATGGGAAAATTCGCAAATTGGTATCAAGTTAAAGATCCTGATACATTATTGGAAATCTTGAGTTGACTTGCCCCAAGTCCTCTTACTCTTTTATTATTCAAATTTATTTGGAAAGGGTTCAAAACATTTCTCCTTCTTCCATAATTTCTAGCCATGTCTTGCACCGTCCATCCATCGCTTCTTTGTCCCCCCCACTCTTATAGCTCGGGGGCCTTTACCTCTATCATTGATCTTTTACACAGTCCATCCATCGTTTCTTTGCTCCTCACCCACCGTTATAGCTATCCACATTCATACGGCCCTTCTCAACTATCTTCGAAAGGGAGCATGGGACTTCGAAGCACAAAATGGTTACCATATTTTCAGTACATCATTGCGAACGGTCACATAGAAATTATTCTAATTATTTATTATTCTTATGGCTTTACAGTTTGGCAGAAGTAAAATTTTTTGCTATGGTTAGAATGTCACACCAATGAAAAAAAAGGGAATTTAATTCGAGGGACTAAGTTGGATACCGAGAGTAGCGAAGGATTCTTGAGTAGAATCCCGAGTGTAGCAAAGGATTCTAGAGTAGAATCCTGAGCGGAGCGAGGGATACAAGAACCGAAATGTTTTTTTTTCACGAGTTGTGTACTCTACTTTTTACCATTGACTGCGAGAAAATAAAGAGAAGAACCTATAGTGTTTATATTTCTCGTGGGTAATAAAAGCCATTAGGGTCGATCTTCAAGGTTAAGCCGGGCTTACCAAGGTCGGTCTGTGGATGGGTGACCGCTAATTCATTACATACCGAGTTTTCTCCGTACCTCGAAAAGTACGTAAAGCCGTTGGGCGGGCTGTCATTTGTAGTTCTTTGACAGTTTGTACAGGAAGTCAGGGGCCTGAAAGTCTGACAACCAGTCTTACCAGATAGGCAGTCGCTCCAAGTAAAACACTGATATTCAGCTGTATCCGATTTGACTGGAAGCCGACTCCAATGAAGTTGGGATAAGTCTAGGCAGATTTATCACATTTTATTATATAATCGGTAATATAAAAATTCTCTTATTATATTACAAAGGATTAACAAAAACATTAATTTGTAGTGAAATTAGAACAATTTTCTGACATTCAGTGTTATATTCTTGTCGGCGGAACGTTTTATTTATTTTTTGTTCATAATTCGTGCTTGTTCCAAATTCAAAATGTTTTTATTCACTCAGTGAGTAAAAGAGCGTTTGATTCACTGTTATCGATGTATAAAATGCCCTTTTTCGAGTGGCAATGGTAAAAACGGTTTTTTATAATCGTTTCTCGTAAGTCTTATTTAAAAAAAAAAAAACACCAGCTGTTACCTAGAAAAGTGCAATACCTGCACGGTCAAAATGTATGGCACAGCTCATTTTTTTTATTAACTATTAAAATGTGTATGGGGGAGAGGCTTCGTGGTTACCGTTTCCGCGTCAAAATATTCCACAACAAGACCTATAATAAGTCGATACACATGACGTCGTTTACTATCAACTGTTTACAATACCAATATCAACTTCCTCAATGCGAGACCATTGCATCTCATACCGCAGAATTTCACCAGTTAATTCTGCGAATAGCGTTAGTCATAACATAATTATGCTCCACAGCATCTATGTAGTCATTAAGTAAACATCTAGTTTATCTTCGACGTAGTCTGAAATTTGAATTCGTGAAATTAGATAAAGTTAGATGTATGTCATTGTTTGTAAATGTGAAGATAAAATAAGTAATGAGTGAGGCATTTCCTTTGTACTACTGTTCCATTACAGGTGAATATTCCCGGTGTGGAACCCCCGTTGGGTTCGGCTCCATACTATTTCAGCCAGGTCGAGAAGATTTTCTCCCAATAATATTTTATTTTTATGCCCGTCTAAGACGAATCATCGACCCGAACATAATTATGCGTTCTTACACACGCTACACGTTTCCCCCATTCGTTTCGCCCCTTCACGTTCTGTGTGCAAATGCAGGAGTATTATCACGATTATTTCAGGTGGAAATGTAAAAGTTTCTAGTGAGCATAATCGGGCATGTTTTACTCGTGAAGGCAATATCAGTAATCTCACGATCGGCAGTGAATTCAATTATGCCATCTGTGGATCTTTGATTATCGTTACAGGTAGTCAGTGGGCCGAAAGTCCAACAACTAGTCTTACCAAGGGGTATCGTATTATCCAGTACTAAGTGGGTTGAGGAGGTCAGACATGCAGTTGCTCCATGTAAACCAACCGATGAGACTGGAAGCTGACCCCAACAAGGCTAGGCAGATGACCTTAAGGTAGAGCTCTTGGTAGGAGAATTTGTCTTAAGTCTTTTCCATCGTTTTCATTCATTTCTGCTAGCACTATTTTTCATCGTTTTCATTATTTACAACGTGTGCTCTATGGTTGGCAGTAATATTTCAGAGTTTGGGCTGCTGGAAGTTGAGGAAACTGAGAGAAGACCTGTGGTCAAAAAGCATCGGGGCGCATCTCAGACGATATTATCTCCAACCTATGACGCAAATTTCGTTTGTACTTATTATTGCCTAACTTATGTATTTTTCCTTGATGCGTCAACCTAATTTATACAAGCAGTAAAAAACTGGGTGGAATATTATTATAATTAATACCGTGAGTAGGTTTCTCTCGTGGGTTTTTCATCTAATGTAATACGAATGCAATGACTGACAGTTTTTTGCCTTGTAGTAAACCATTTAAACTCATATACACGAACAGTCAGACCCGCAACAACAACTTGTAGACCATACAAATATTTGTTCCGTGTGGGAACCAGCGACACGCAGCGCAGCAGCCAATTGGTCTACCACTACGTCAACCGTGCCGTCAATGCTGTATGTGCCTCTTAACCCTATGCTTATAAAGTCTTCTTTATACACCTATCCATTTTTAGTATTATAAACGCAAAAGTAAATTAATGTTTGTCTGCTTGTCTGTCCGACTGTTCTCTTTTAACGCATTAATGATATTAGGCACGGGGACTACCCCGTTTTGGTTACAAACTCAACTGCTGAGCATGAGATCCTGGGTTCAATTCCCAGGTCGGGCAAAGTGTTATTGGTTTTTCCATCAGGAATTTCTCAGTAGCAGCCACAGAGTCTGGATTTGTGCCCGGTTGATTTCAATAGGGTCAACCTCTACTGCATGGGACTTAAACATATCTGGCGAAATGTGGGTGTACTATTAGGTACACATTTGCCTGACCCTTCGAGGATTACAGGCGTGATGTTACGTTATGTGATATAAGACACTCAGGTAGACCATGTCCTGGGTTAAGATATAGGATTATTTTTATCCTATTGGGATAGTTTTCGGCTTCGATCCTATGAGGCGAAGCTGCAGATAGATGTTTTTTTTTATAATCATCAGACGTTAGCAATTTACTACTGCAGCAATCAAGTATCAGCCACTTATAATGTATCCTCGATCACTCTTAGCTTATTCAGATTTCAGTAGCCAATTTTTTTTTTTCCGATGGTTGTCATCCTATAACCCCTCCCGCTCTGGGCTGAGCAGGAGGGAGTGTCAGACTTTAACTGACTAAAACCCATCCATGTTCCTTCCTTTGCCCTTTGTGTTCCAGGGCCGCGGTATCTCTTTCGATTCTAGTAGCCTGACAAACGTAATTGCCGTGAGCATGTCTCGCTTGACGCGTACCAAGTCACATCGCCCGAGCCCTATTAATTAAATCTGAATTGGACCTTAGTACGTTTTACCCCTCGAACTTCAAGAAGAAGTTCGTGGGGAGTCACCTCTCAAGAATATGGCAGCATCATTGATATTTATGGCCAAAAAGTTCTGGAGTGGCGACCGCGAACCGGAGGACGTTGCGTTAGAAGGCCTCGCACTGAGTAGACCGATGAGCTGGTAAAGGATGTGGAGATCCGGATACGAGACGCACGAGACCGGTCAATGTGGTGACACTTGGGGGAGGCCTATGTCCAGCAGTGGACGTCTTCCGGCTGAAATGATGATTGATATCTTGGAAACAGGCTTTCAAAAGAAAATGTTTTAATTGTATTCATTTGAAAACTAACTAGGTGTTTAACCCATTCAGAATTAATTAATTCTACATTTTCATAGATTAAAGTCTGTCATCGCATGTTTGAAAACACCTATCTATCACCCCCAGCGTATTTAGGAAACAGTTTATGATACCTAGACTAACTATTGTAACCCGGTCAGAGCACTTACTTATCTCTTAGATAACGATAATATCAGCCTAATGTGATTTAGATATTCATAATGTTGCAGACGTCTTACTGAATCAGACATTTAGGAAACATTCTAGGTTCTCTAGCCCCTGGGCCTCTTGGTACAGCCCAAGCAATAACTATTGCAACGGCGACTGCGGAATAAACACACGAAATGAGTTTTCTGGAGCATGTCACGATAGTACTGCCATAAATGCTGGAACTCCGACCGGGACATTTGTAATTGAAGTTGGCTAAACAATTGATAATGACTGTGAGCAAGATACATTTTTCGAGGGCTTCTAGGTTTATGAATAGATTTTTTCGTGACGAGTCGGGCATAAGCCCTTGTAACTAGCCAAAAATTTTTTGGCGCTAACTTAAGTTAATTTTATTATCGATTAAAACATTTCGAGACACATACGGAAGCAGGGTGTGCCAAGCTAACACTAACGGGAGCGGACCTCGAAATTTCACGATTCTGTTCTGATTAGGCCAACCAACAGAACCGTGACAAATGACTTATTGAGCGGAACACAACGTTGCAAACCGGGACATGTCCTAGTGTACCGTAGACAGCCCCAGCCACAAGTCACTACGACATGACTGGTGGAGCGACATCACCCGAGAATTATGTCGCAAAACGCATGTCACATCGTCCCAAACTATGAACTAGCCCTAATGGCGCCATGTCGCCTCTCTATCAAATTATCCTGTTTACGATATTACGTTTAGTTTATATTAAAACCATTAATTCGTCGTTAAGGAAAATTAATTTCGTTATTAACGAAGTGACTTTCAATCATCGATTCAATTAGTTGGGACAATTATGATTGAATTATGATTAAATGGCGTTTAGTTAACGGTTTTAGGCAACTTGTTAAGAAGGAGTTTTGATTAGTAATTAATCTTTATCGTTGTAAAATAGTTTTTTCAAGGAAGCACTTTCGTCGAATTTATTTTTACATCGTTGTTCAATTTACACATCATGGGACTTTTTAATTTGTCATTGACTCAGACAAAAGAGGACAGTAGAAAAGTCTTTTGTAGGATCCTACTGCAATTACTTGTTGGGGAGGTGGAGGTGGAACAGAGAAACGCACAAGCTCACTTGCAAGGCAGATGTTGTTGTTGGACATACATCAGCAGTTCATATGCCAGTCACATCACATAGAGCCAAAAAATAAAATCAAAATGACAGATTTCGCTAAATAACTGCCACATACATCTGACACACTTGCACCGGTAATTTGTCCTAATTTTCATTATCTTTCTTTATCTTTTATCATACTGTCTTTTATTGTTGACGGCGTTTATACAAACAATCAAATTCTTCGCACTTTTGATGATTATAATCATTATTTTGTTTACTTTTTTGCGCATAGGAATTTCATTTAATACTATGTAATAGGTGAAAACTAACATTTCGGGGAAATACTGGCCTAATTTAGTGTTATTGAAAACATGTTTTCCTGGTATAGACTGATTAAAACTGGAAAAATATTAATGTTTAATTAAAATAACTTTTTGTTTAATTTGATTTATAGAAAGTCCGTGGTGTAATTCACAATAAATAGTTTATAGAAAAAATTAATATTAACTTATTTTATTTTGCTGATCACTGCTTAGAAATTAATGTCACGGAGGAACTCCCTTGATGCCAAACTTGAATGCAAATATTTCACCTCTAACCAGAGATCACAGAGCAAGGGCGGCCTAGTGGAAACGGCCGTGACTTACTAGCTAGTGGGTGCAAATAATTTCATCTTCGATCAAAGAAGAAGAATATCATGTAGCACTAGCAGTGGTGGCTAAGTGCAAACGGCAGGAAACCTTCGAAATCATCATCATCATCCCAACCTAGCCAACCTTTGCCCAAGTATGTTGGGGTCGGCTTCCAGTCTAACCGGATGCAGCTGAATACCAGTATTTTACATGGAGCGACTGCCTACCTGACCTCCACAACCCAGTTAGTACGGCATATTACGATACACCTTGGTAAGACTGGTGTCAGACTTTCGGGCCACTGACTAGCTGTAACGACTGTCAAAGATCTGCAAATGACAGCCGGGACCAAACAGCTTTCCGAGGCACGGAGGAAACTCGGTATGTAATGGGTGGTCACTCATCCACAGACCAACCTAGGCAAGCGCGGCTTAACCTGAAGATTGATCCGAGCGGCTGTTAGTATCTGGCCAGGAGCTCCTCAAACCTTCAAAATACGACACGTAAATCGGGACCCCCACTTTTTTTGTTGACAAAGGTCACTTCTCATATAGAGAGAAGAAGAGGCCCTAACTTAACTTTGTATAAATGATTTAATCATCACTGCTCTGAAATCGGTGAAGGCAAACATCGTGAGGAAGCTAACTTTTCCTAGAACCAAAATTCGCAGACATGTGATACCCACTTACCCGCACTGAGCTCGCGTGGTGGATTGCCCAGTCCCACTCACAGAGTGGAGGCCTATGCCCCAGCAGTGGAGAGTGCGCGAGGGTCGTTGCATTAAAAAAAATGTATATTTCTTAACCAAATCAAGACAGCAAATTGATGACTCCAATCCTTTTTAGTAAAAAATACCTGTATTAGGAGACTCCGCTCTTCCAAAGTAAGATAATATTACTTAATAGAACATAATGTAATAAATAAAATTGAACTCTCTGTTTGTAATAAAATAACAAAACAACAGCTTTTTACTGAATGAAAATGTAGATTACAAAAACACATTATTTTTCAATTTTTGTCTGTCTGTCGGTCTGCCAGTCTGTTTGTTCCGGATAATCTCCGAAATGGATGGACCGATTTTGACGAGACTTTTACTGGCAGATAGCTGATGTTGCATGCTATAACTATTTGCAAATTACTGACCCCAATAAGGAACTCCCTTGATGCTATATTTGAATGCAAATGTTTCACATCCAACGCAGCCACAACCTTTACGCGCGTCATAAAGATTATGACATAATTTCAAACCCGGTTTCTTCTTATACATATCTTGTGTATATTGCAAGCATCGCGTTTCGGACTTGCAGCGAGTCACGTAGACACTTATGGCGTCTTAAGACGATTTATGGTGGAATTATGTACTTAATTTCCAAGTACCTCAGTCTTATGGATTTGATGAACTGGATATTGCCTAGAAGTTTGCAGTGGTAGAAATGTCATCCATGGTTAGAGATTTATTATGTTTTTTTTTTTATGATTCTCAGGTTGGGTAAAGTATTATTCGGTTTTTTGACAAATAATTTCTCCGTAATATAGCCCGAAGTCTGGATTTATGCCTGGTTAGTGGCAAAAGGCTGGCTCTTTTATAAAATGGGTCTCAAATATACTGATAAAATGTGAAAGGGTACTGAAGGTAGCTACACCTCTGCTCTGCATTGCCTTTCGGAGATTACAGGCTGCTTCATCATAGCCTACCTTAGAAGTCCATTGCTGGACAAAGATCTCTCCAATTGCAGGCCATTCTGTTCCATCTAAGGTTACTCTTTCGCCTTCTGTAACTTTAAATACTTCTCTAGTATAACTAGCGACCTGCCCCGGCTTCGCACGGCTGCAATTTACTAAGAGCAGTGCTATCGGATCCATAACTATCCTATCTTTCAAGCTGGAACCAACCATACACATTCATAAAAACTCATTTAAATTGGTTGAGTAATTTCGGAGATAAACGTGTACGAACATGTGATTTTTTTATACTAAGAATGTTATCAGAAGACAATGAAAGGAAAAACAGAATGTATCAAGGGCATTTATTACGCACCTATTCACTTCTAATTCTAAGCCAGTAGTCAGCAGTCACGTCGTTTATCCCTAGTCGCTTAGACCAATGTCACACCCAATCATTGTTCGCTTATAAAGGTAGTATAAGGTCTCCTGTAGATTCAAGATTGAGCGCTAAGTTACAAGTTAAATGTGTAAGTTGCGTTTTATTTGTGGAGACTAGGTAAAATATTTTTATTTTATTTTCTTTATCAATGAACAAAACTAACCTGCGTAATATATGGGTAGGTGTGACTATCGCTAAAAATAAGGTTATCTTCGCACTCATTCAAATAAAAAAACTTTCTGCAAAAAAAAAACGGTGTCAAAAAAGTCAATGATACAAACAAAGACACCAACTTCCGAAAGTCGAGTTATTTTAGACTTTTTTTGGAAGTCGGCTTTTATTCGCAGGAAGTTTTTTAATTTACTCTTTTTTGTTGTAGTATACCACACAAATTCTTGTCATGAATTATTTTTTACATTGTAACTAGAAGTTATTAAGATATAATCGTGTCAAAGAACAAATACGTATTAACACGTTCATTGCCAAGTCAAAATGCTGAACTTACCCAGATGTCCAAAATAAAAATTCGTTGAATGACTACCCTAGTGGCATAAACCAAATACCAGACCCAATACGCTGCGGCCACTATTTTATGGCTCGTACATAATCGGGGCACCATCACGCAACGTCGCGTGTACATCGAAGCACCTTCACGCGACGTCGTGTGATGCGACAATTAACGTGAGGAAAACAACCAAATTACTAAACCGATTTTGATGAAATTTCTATGGGACCAATCGGGAAGTATAACCTATCACATGAAAAAAATATATTTCAAATCGGTTTACAAATGACGGAGTTATGATGTAACAAACATAAAAAAACAAACGAATTGAGAACCTCCTCCTTTTTGAAGAAAGCTGTTTAAAATAAAAACACAAGACATGATAAATCTATGACTTAACATAATCTTGCAGCAAGCAATCTAAAGAACATACTTGACACACAATCTTATCAATACATTGTGTACGAAAACGAAAATAAACGGCTTATCTACAAACAAAAACAAATGCTTGTGGAATCACAATAAGGAACAAAACCTGTCAACACAAGGTGACTCTTAACGTAAAGTGAATTCAGCCGATTGTTTTTCATATGAAATACAAATCTTCTAATAGCATCGTCTGCTTAGCATTTATATTGGGGTCAGCTTCCAGTCTAACCAGAAGAAGCAGAATAACAGTATTTTAAAACAACGATTGTCTATCTGACCTCCAAAACCCAGTTAGTATTGGGTAGTACGATACCCCTTGACGTTGACTGGTTGAACGACGAAGACTGGTTGAACGACTTTCAGGCCACTGACTACCCGTAGCGACTGTCAAAGATCTACAAATGACAGCCGGGACCAACGACTTTATTTGAAGCAATTAATATCAACCATTAAAATATTAATAAAGTCATAAAACTAAGTAAATATTATGCATGCAACGAGTTTCTACTTATTTCAACCTTTTTGTAACATGTTTCACTGGGGCTCCGCTCCTTTTGGTCGAAGCGTGATGTTATATAGCATTCTCCGATAAATGGGCTATCCAACACTAAACGAACTTTTCAATTCGACCCAGTAGCTCCTGAGATTAGCGCGTCCAACCAAACAAACAATATTACAGTCATTCAGATTTAGTTTACGTTTTCTCCTCGCATTCAAGATGGAAACTGAATTTTCTTTTTAAAAAGCGTCCAAAAATGGAAGAACAAACAGAAAAATTATCATATTGTTGTCAGTTGACCTTAAAATCTCTATTTTCTCTTACACAAATATACTGCTCTCACAAGTGCTCTGATACTGTTATCAGATGTAGGTCGACGACGTGACAAGCCTACATTTTGGCGATATAACAAGTCTGTGCAACATTTTAGCAATACTTTTTGAATTTTGAACTGTTTCCTTGAGTGGTGGATATAGATAATTCTTAATCCACCACTCAAGGAGATAAAAAAGCAACACTGTTGTAATAGACATAAGCATCAGATTATGATGAATGAAATCATTTAAACACCTTTTGTTCAGAGTAGTTACAGCACTGACGACAACATTTTTGTCACCTGGTTAATGTAGTCTTTTTATTATAATAATTATCTTTATTTTTCCTTATAAAGATTCTTTTTTACCGATCGTTTGTGAATGTGTGAACATTCTTGGCCTTGTAGATTGCTAGCTTGATTTACGTTTTTGTGAGTCGGGCCGTCAGACCTACGCTGTACTATTTTAGTACTAACATTGTAAATTAAAAACATTGTAATACCAAATGATTTTAAAAGAGTAACGCTGGAGTTTCTTGCCGGTTGTTCTCCACGGCCTACAACATTTAAGTTTGGGCCGTTAGGTACCAATGCTCTCAAAATACTCATTGGAATTAGTACTCGGACAAAAAAATACAACATCTCACAAATACATATATTGACACAAGATTTTGATATCAGATGAGATTAAATAGGCGAGACTTCCAAGGTCAGAGTGAAGATCGTGTTAGCCATTTTCTACAACATCGTTTCGGCGAACAACCAATCATTGGGCTACATCAATGTAAGTTTTTATGTGACACCGGGGCGCGATAAAAGAGGCTCCGACATTCAAAATAAATCACACACACGGTTTTCACAGTATATGACTACACTGAGACATGACCTATACTCAACAGAATAAACGTAATACCTCTTAGAAGTTGATTTAGATTTTCAACTTCTACTGGACTGTTTTACTGGACTTCTACGGGCAACTCTCCAGAAGAACAAGGGTCGAAAAAAAAAATTGGGGTTACCATACTCAAAATATCGCATCTGCTGACGTAATTAGTATGAAGAGCCCATTGTTTTTCGACAATTTTCAAAAAAATAAAGAAGTTTTTTTTTTTCATTGCCTTGTCGTAATTTTTTAAAGGCACGCACTTCTGGTTTTCCGGATTCATGTGCGTATTATATAATTATCACTTGCTCCGGTGAAGGGAAACATCGTGAGGAAACCAGCATGCCTGAGACATGTTTCTTTACGGCATGTAAAGCCAAGTCAGAGGCCCATGGGCGGCCTGAAAACTCTGACACTAGGTTAGGCACTAACCACACGATAAAGAAAGAAAATGTTTTTTTTTTTTTATCATAAATTCATTGATTCACTCACGGATACCCTACACCTAAACTGCTGGGTCTAGAATCCCGAAATTTCATTCTTCAACAAAAAATATTTTTAACTTCGGCGGAGCTCTTAGGAAGGTTTTTTGGAAATTCGTTCCGAAATTGTATAAATAGGCGATTGTATTTCAGTTCAATTTAGCTGACGAGAGCTACAGACTTGGCAGACTTGGCTTGTACAAACGCCAGCTGATTCAGCTACCCAAAAATTTTCCCAATCTTGAACTGCTTTAGCGATAAAGTTGAAAATCTATTAGCAAATTTGACAGATTGTAGTAGCTTGATAAACTGCACGGCGCCTGTACATAATTTACAGGAATTTTAATGATGATTTTTAAAATCCCTAAAACCTTTCCAGTATAGACTTTGTAACAAGCACTTAGCTTCAAGACAACCTAAACCCGTGACGTTTTTCACCACAACATTAACAATGGTGACTTGAATGCTGTTCATTTTAAATTCTTGGCACTCGACACTTCAACAAAGTTATCTATGCAGGTGGAATAACATAGAACTAAAATAAATGTACCAAGTTTGACATATCGATTCATTTTGCCTTGACAAGCAGCGCCACATTGAACTGCAAACTTTAAGTGGCTATACTGTACGCTTGAACGTCAGCGAACCGAATTTGATTGTCAACGTTACGCACTTTCGTAGGTGTCACATGCTTGATGGCACGTAGCTGCGTATGTGCAATCACATCATCGACAATCTTCACCCAAGAAAAAGACATGTATAATTGATTCTAATGAATAAGTTATGCTGAAAATCCTCAAGGTCATTTTACTTACCCAGAGATCCGCTTTTAACTCACGTGGTTTCTTCGATGACTTGAAAGAATAGAGATTTTCTTTAGTAACTATGTGTTTATATTTATTACTAGCTTTTTTATTGTCCGCGACCTTTGTCCTCATGAAATTATTATAAAAATACAAAAAATCTCCCCGTTTTTGTAACATTTTTCATTGATGCTAAAGCTCCTATTCGTTGTAGTGTGATGTTATATAGCCTTTAGCCTCTCCCGATAAATGAGCTATCCAACACTAAAATATTTTTTCAATTCATTGTTTATTATTTATTTTATTTTATTAATTCGAACCATTAGTTCCTAAGATTGGATATTAAGTATAGATAGATACAAGCAAACCTTAAAAAAACAGCACAAATTCACAAAATAACGTCGAAAACCGCATCAAAATCAAAGCAAAAAACAAACGAATCACGAAATGCGGCTTCAACACCATTAGGATACTCTTATGTCATTTGAATGCCAATGTCATGTCATTTTCCTGTCTGCCGGTTATATTTGGGTTTTATCATGGCCATTTATCTGGCACGTGTGTCAGGACTATAAATTGTGTAATAGGCTAATGAGATAAACGTGCGTAAGTACCTATTTGAGGTAGACTACGTTAATTATAGACTCAAATTCCAAGTCTTTGTAGGCAATACAACACACTAGCTAAGACCACCAATTTTGACATCTGTGAATCTCTCGCAAATTATAAAAAATGTCTCAAAAATTTATCTATTTGTTAATTATTTTAATATTATGTTCCAATTTTACTACCAAATGTATTCTGATTTATTTATTTTTAATTTGTGCTATAAGTTTGTTAGTTTAGTTATACATTTTATTATGCATGCTGTAGTCTCCTGTGTGTGAAGAAGTACACCTACGTGATACTTTTTTTTTACGGAAGGGAAATCATCAGATGACCCTTGCCCCTCTGGGCGGAGCAGAAGGGAGTGTCAGACTTGTACTGACTAAACCCATCCATGTTCCTACTTTTGCCCTTTGTCTTCCAGAGCCGCGGTATCTCTTTCGAACACTCCCGCAACCCTGGCAGGCATCGGTCCTTTCGGACCCCTTCCCGTACCTACGTGATACTTTTCTCGTACATTATTTATTTCATCCTTTGTTGGAGATCCTAAACAAGACTAGTTCAGGATAACTACAAGATCCTAAGTATACCTCGTTAGGGTCTAAATTACAAGTAATTTAGAGCAGTAACTTACCATATTTTTGATGAAAACAAATTCCATTTCAATGACACATAAACAGAAACATTTTCCAATTCAAGTAAAAAACATGTCCTTCACTCTAAATTTGGAATATATTCCAATTAGCACTTGAAAGCCATAAGGATGTGAAAGTGGAACGTGTCGCGATGACCTATAGATATGACGTCACGTTGATACCGATAATATAATTAATAGGTCGCCATGACAAGTGAGTGCCGGAATCAAAGTATAGTTGTATCCTTAATGGAATAAGTGGAGTAGATAATATTGTAGATATTATTTATTTGGAATAAATAATATTGTTAAAGTACGCAAAGAAATTGTGAATGAAATGAAACGGATTTGAAATCTTTTCGAAATGATTTTATCGGAGTTAAAGCACACTATGACATAGTGTCAGAGAGTAGTGTCTGTTTCCAAGCTGCCATGTCCGCATTTCTAAACAAAGGTCAAAAGTTATAAGATTAGGGCGACTAGCGACCCGCCCCGAAACCTTCCTCTTGAATCACTCTATCTATTAAAAAAAAAACTGCATCAAAATCCGTTGCGTATATTTAAAGATCTAAGCATACATAGGGAAAGACAGCGGGAAGCGACTGTGTTTTATAAAGTGTAGTGATCAGCAAATGCATCGTGAGTCTTGGTAACAGAGACGGAAGCAAGTTAGTGAGCTGTTCTAAACAATGATAATCCTGGAGTTGACTTATCTTGTAACGTCCAGATGTAGGTGTCCTTGTATAATGAACTGTGATCGATTTAAATTCGATAGATATATATAACTCTCTTAATCTCTTAAAATATTAAAGTACGGAGCATCAATATTATGCTACCCATTGTCATTCTTATTCAACCGAATACTTGATACTGCTACCACACCGTCACAATGGTCAAATTCGAACATAATATTAATATACAAGAAGGGTAACCCGAGAAACATCTCCAATTACAGACCTATTAGTCTATTACCAAGCCTCTACAAACTATTCTCCTCGATAATTGAAAAAAGGATAAGCGCTACAGCACAAAAACACCAGCCGGTCGAACAAGCAGGCTTCCGCAAGGGTTTCTCTACAGTCGACCACATACATACTTTGGAGCTACTGATAGAGAAATACCAAGAACAGCAGAGACCTCTATATGTAGCCTTTGTAGACTACCAAAAAGCCTTTGACACAATACTACACTCGAGCATTTGGGAAGCGCTTAGACTACAAAACGTGGATAGACGTTATATTAAAGTGTTAAAAAATATCTACGGGAAATGCACAAGTAAGGTAAAATTATAAACCTCAGGTCCACAAATTGCAATAAAAAGAGGGGTAAGACAAGGAGACCCGCTATCTCCAACACTTTTCATCTCTGTGTTAGAAAATGTCTTTAGGCAACTAGACTGGAATCGAAGTGGTATACTCATAAAAGGCACTAATTTCAGCCACTTAAGGTTTGCAGACGACATAGTCATAGTGTCTGAAAGCTCTAGTCAACTACAACACATGGTTAATACACTTCACTCTGCAAGCATACAGGTTGGCCTTGAAATGAACTTGTCAAAAACGAAAATTATGACCAACAGCATACAGAAACCAATAAGCGCAAACAACATACCGCTTGACTATGTGAAAGAATATGTATACTTGGGGAAAGAAATTTCATTTGCTAAAAATAGCAATCTACTGGAAGTTGAACGAAGAGTTAAGCAAACATGGAATAAATATTGGAATCTAAAGGAAGTATTCAAAAGCGACTTCCCAGTAGAATTGAAGAAGAAGAATGGACTCAAACCTCCTCCCATGTTTGACATACGTGTGCCAAACCTGGAAATTTAACAACTCTTTAAAGAACAAAATTACTACATGCCAAAGGGGAATGGAGCGCAGTATGCTTAACATAAAGAAACAGCATAGAGTTCGCCACACAAAAATTCGATCTACATCAAAAGCAATCGATGCCCTTACACACGCACTCAAACTTAAGTGGAAATGGGCAGGCCACGTTGCAAGACTACAAGAAAATCGTTGGGCCAAAAAGATGACTTCTTGGATGGGACCGGTTGGCAAACGTAAACGAGGAAGACCACACAGTCGCTGGGAGGACGAGATCGTGCGTATAGCTGGATCACGCTGGATGGACGTAGCGAAAGATAGAGAAAGCTGGCAATCTCTGGAGGAGGCCTTCACCTCAGGGGTTCTCAAATAATTGTAATTTATATATTTTTAAACTTAAGTATTTGTTAAAACATTGTAAAAAATTAGAAATATAAGGCTTTTTTATTTTTCTTTTATTTTTATTTATATATACCTCTCTTGTTCTTGCCTCCTGATCGATCTGTTACCTTACAATGTTAATTAATGAGTAGAAGATATTAATAAAATCCTATAGAATAAATGTACGATGAACATGTATTTATCTACAGCGCATTTTTTTTGCATATCCTTAACCACAAACGTATATTTCCTGCAAAAAATACCGTTACTTCCAAGACCGTTTCGTTTGCAATGAACGTCATCATGACGTTTTTATTTAAGCTTAAACGTCATTAACCTCAATGAGTCATTCATTATTACCATATTCACTCATAAACTTCCATTACTATGCTAGACACCTTTCCTGCCAATGACCACTACACTAACTGTCAGAGGGGAAACTTTTGGCAGAAAATAGAGCTAACCTACCTATTAACTTCGATATCTTCGTGGTATAAAGGGTGTAACAAGACACTTTACGAAGCCGAAAGGCACTTGTTCTCCCCGTCACTGCGATCATTTTATTCTACACCATACCTGGGAACCTTCTAGTTACGGAGATATTGGGGGTCAAAGATCCAACTTTTCGAGTACAATGTTTTGAGTGCGTAACATTGAGTGCAATCGTAAAACGTAATTTTTCACCCCCAAAAAAAAAGTCGTTTCCCAGCAATAATTTTTGCGTAAAGTTACTTATTTTGATGTACATAGTGCTTGGTTGACGGCTTCGTGAAGGGTCCTGTTACACCCTGTAGATACCTACTCTTTGGAGCCTTTTAGATGGGGAAACGGTTCTTAACAAATTATTTTCTTCTTAGCGTGTTGATGGCAATCAATACTGTGTCGGCCCAGAACTGAGACAAGAAAATCATTAAATAACAAAAAACTAAAAGAACTGAATAGTTTCTTATTTCATTAAATATATCGAAACTGACGACTACTCATCAGTTTCATCGTCCTTTTCTCTCTCATATCCCATTTTTGTTATTCTTCACTTTTACCGCGACATATTCGTCTGATTGTCCCATTCATACAGACATGTGACGTCATTTCTCCGTCATCACAATCTAGGTAATGACGAACCACGCCCACTGGTGATTCCCTAGTTAGTCATTACGTTTCTTAGAAAAAAGAACGTTTTATGTATTTTGGCTGAATCAGAGGTCATTTTGTGTGTTTTTTTCAATTTCCTTTTTTATTGGCATTTTATATTGATGTGGTCGTCATTCCAGTACGATAGCGGAGATACTTAAATATAATGTAGCGAGTGTTTCCGTATTTTAAAGAAGACGTCCGAGATGCGTAGGAAATTCTCAGATTGAGGAAAAATGCTTGCAAAACGTATGATTGTTTTGTTATTTATCTAGTCATAATGATTTCGTGGTAAGTTTTCCTTGCTCATTTTTGGCAGGTATCGCGGGACCTTTATGTTTATTTTTGAGCCGTGAGACATGACAAAGGATACCATGATGACGTCACAAATTGTATGGTTAAAATAATCATCTTATACCGTTCCCACTGTTGCGATACTACAATAAAGCAAACAAATCAACCCGCTTCGGGTCGGACCTGGGCGGGTTGGCACGTCTATATACTAGCCCGCACTGGGCCTACCTGATTAATTACAGATATATCTTCGGATATTTGGTTCTAGGACATGCCGGTTTCCTTAAGAGTAGTCGTGATGAGATACATTACACTCATTATTTATATTGAGTGGTTTTGACCTGAAAATAATAAGCTTGCTATTGTGCAGAACATTTTTTTTTAAATTATTTTAAAACGGTTGATATTTTAATCCTAAAAGACTTTTAATCAACAATAAACCTTAATATTATTCGTGTTTTTAATCAATATTTCAATATTGATTAAAAATACGAATAATATTAAGGTGCTCATGAAACCATACATAGCGATTTAAGAAGGAACAATTGAAATAGTTTTACAGAGCATTTGTAGGTAACATTAAACGGTAAAATGTTTGGATTTCACAGATTTTTTTAAATAAAAACAATTACACATGTAAACTCAGAAGTACAAAAAAAATCATCAAAATCGGTTAAGCCGGAGAAGTGTAGAACACACGCACATCGGAGTTGTATAAATAAATAAATAAATAGAATCAGCTGACACGTATTTGCAGAGTTAGTAAAAACTCTTCCTATAACATCTTTGCCACAATCGTATACCATTGCCTTTTCCGTTAATTCGTAATTAACCAAGTACAATGCAAAAAACCCCGCCTGACTGTCTGTGTCTAACCCAAGTGTTAGTCAATACCACCTGTGTCATGACCTCTAAGTCTTGCTGTCATGGCAGGAATATGACTACGAACTATGAGTCTGTGACCCCGTCTGAGTTCTAGAAAGCTCGGTCATGTTTTCGTATTTTTTTTTATGTACGTGTCTCGCAGTTCAAGCTAGGAGGGTGTCGACTGCTTAACCGGACAATCCTGTGGGTGCCTCCAGTCCGGGCAAAAAACTTACAAAGTAGGTAAGCGACCATCACACGCTAAGGGCACCCCCTGTGGGGTACAAGCCTCGGCTTAGGAACTTTGAACCCCAATATCTCCATAACTAGAAGGTTCTCAGATATGATCTATAACAAAAAAAAGGATCGCAATTACGGATAGAACAATACAGTGCCTTTCGGCTTCGTTAACGGTCTCGTTACACCCTTTAAATGATGATCAACAACGAAATGGTGAAATTTTGTCAAGTGCTCTTTAGGTAATCATAATCATGAATTTGAAACTGACATTGACTGTATTTTTATCCGTATGAGAAAAGAGGACTACACTATTTTGTTATTTATTTTTATCCAGTACGCCTTGCGAGATTTATACGATGTGCCTCAATGTATTGCTACGATAATTTTGACAGGAACTGTAAAACTTAATGTTATGATGAAAAACATAAGTAATGGTGTAAAAAGTAGTGACTTGTAAAACTGTTTTTGTATTTCGTATACCTCGTATACGTACCCAAACTCAGTAGGTAACCTGTGCCAGGGCAATGCTAGGGATATAGCCTGCTGTCACACTCGACTTCTACGACCTATGCAATTTATTTAATTTGAATATATTTTAAATTTACTCTAGAATGGATATGAATCTGATGGTTAAGCAATAGGTACAGGTACTTTGGTTTTTAAGAGTGGTCGGTTTCTGATGTATTACTTAACAGCAGTGATAATGAATCTATTTACTTTTAAAAAACGGTGCTGCTTGCACTCACTAACCTTTCGTGTACCTAACAACGTAGGTCGACGCGAGACACAATAGGTTTTTAATTCTGTCTATATACTCGGCATACGAGTGGTTAATTATCTTTTTCTACGTCAGGTAATTGGTGCAACTAGTGGGTCTAGAACATACTTTATGTTTGCCTACGTTCGACCATTGGATTGTCGTTTGCTCAAGAAGCCGTCAACCAAGCATTCTGTACATTAAAACCTGTAAGTAAAGTGTTTCTACGTAAAAATTGTTGCTGGGAAACAATTTTTTGTTTTGGGGTGAAAAATCACGTTTTACTGTAAAGATCAATCTAACGCACTCGAAACAACATTGTGCTGGTCGCTGCATTGAATCGTAAACGGGTAACGGAGGTATTATAAAGTGATAAGCTTCCAAATAAGTACAAAAAAAAAAAAACTCTTTGTAACTTTTTATAAGTAATAGGTGTCTTTCGGCTATGTATTCTAAAAGCCTGTACACTCGGAACAGCTCCTAAACCGATTTTGCTTAACTCAGACTGCGATCTAGGCCAATATGTTTCGGAAATTCAATATGTGGGCTAGGCGAACAGTTAAGTGTGAGTTTGCTCATTCAGAAAAACCTAATTCGAAGACCTGATTACTGAAGGGGATATAATCGATTGGTTTTTTGTATTACGTACGAAGCGCCGATAAGATCTTCGCACGGAATCTAATTAGTATTCTTGTGTTGCCTACCCTTGTTAGAGATACATACTAAAACTGGGTATAAAATGTGTACGTGTGTGATTTGAATCTGGGTAAAGTACCTACTCGAAACAAATAAGTTACGACTGGTTAAACTAATGTTACGTGTATAATTTTTTATTGTGAATTGTGACATGTAATAATTTGACATTAATACTTGGTTAAGTATTTTACTATTTTATATTTATTATTGTGAATGGTCACATGCCATGATTTTTATTGACATTTATTTTGCAAAGTATTATGTATTCATTTTATTTGATTATAGTGGATGTGAGGACCATGTGGGTCATTTTTTGTCTTATTTGTTTTTATTTTTTATTTGCTCCTTGTGTTATAAGTCGAGCTACACGATAACTGACAAATGCTTGCACTGACTGGACAGATCCACTCAAACCTGTGTGGTTCTTTCTTCAAGAGACCATCTCAGACACTAATCTGCATAATCCTCATGTGAGTTAACCAAGATTATGTCTGGACTTTAAAAGAGACTATGACCTCTGAGTTTGTTTCGGCTGTTTCTTCTCAGAGTAGTCAGGTACGAAACACCGGCCCCATCTAGTTTAAAAAATTACGTGTAAAAGTGTTTGTAAAAACCTATTTGCTATAAACATCATTTATCATTTATAACAGATGAAGGAAACATAAAAATTGTGCTTGAATAATATATTTTCGTGATAGTCTTAGGTTAGGGTTGCGACATAACAAAGTTTCGGCATCCATTAATATTTAGAAACTATCTATTCCACACGCAAGTCCAATTTTTTTTTTTTTTTGTTACTAAGTAATATTTATTTATAAATAGGAGAACCAACAGCTTTAGCAGATGAGTAACAATTGCAAATTTATGTAACAGAGAACATATAAAAAAAAATACTTAAAAACTACCTTAAAAAAATAATAATAATGAATTGTACCTTTTTTTTTTTTTTACCGATGGGAAATCATCAAATAACCCCTCCCGCTCTGGGCTGAGCAGGAGGGAGTGTCAGACTTTTACTGACTAAAACCCATCCATGTTCCTTCTTTTGCCCTTTGTGTTCCAGGGCCGCGGTATCTCTTTCGAACAGTCCCGCAACCCTGGAATGAATTGTACCTATTGTTTGTTCATTTGACGATACTTAAGCATCGATGACGAATCGTATGAAAACAAAAATTTTTGAAACAGTTATGAATCGCGATGTTTTGTTTTTCGATGACGAGTCGCCGAATCGGGCATAACCCTTTCTCATGAGTAACGCTATCAAGCACGATAGCAATAAAATAAAAGGTATTCAAATAAGGTACAATAAGTCGATACTTTAAACTTAACTCAAATAAGAGAAAATAAATTAACCTGTGCACTTTCCACTGCAAAACAAAACCTTCATATCTCACAAAGAAGATAATATTATTAAGAACACCAAAATTACTTGTCAGATTGTCCCTCTTTAAAAACAGTAGCGATAAGATTAACCTTCTAATTACCATTGCTCGAGACCAGAATATTAATTTACCCAAAGGAATTCGTGAACAGAAAATATCGCCTAGTAATTTTCTTGTCGAAGGAAAACAATACCAAAATAACTGGGAATTAAGTGTTTATGAGAAGAGTGTTTAGTGGTAAATTGCTGTTTTTGGATTTAAAGCTTCATTTCGTGTTCTAATTCTAGATAATGTCTGATAAATCTTCCGTGAAGTTCAATTTGCTTTTGTCTTCAATTTAATGTTGTGGTGAAGACTTAAAACAGTTGAGACCAGCGCTGCCAATCGTGGGGAAAATCCCCGATTTGCGGAAAATTGAGGGTTAGCGCGGAAAGAGCGTGGGGAATGACAAAAATCGGGGAATTTCGGGGAACCCAGGCCAAGTTTTTCGGTGGGTCTCAACTTGAGATTATTTCAAGTCCTGTTATTTTTTTTTTTTTTTTTTTTAACAATGATATTTAATAATCATGAATAAATTAAATTTAATTGTATTACATTTATTAATTAATATAACCTAAAGTAAATAACCTAGCAACAAACTTAAAAAATGGCGTCAAAAAACTCCTCCTCAACGCTGTCAACTGGTAATGTACCCAAGAGACTGGCGGCGTTGCCACGTTGTATGGCAACGCTAAGCCTTTGGCCAAGGTAAAAGCCAGCCCTTGGGTCACGGGAAGTGTCAACTAAACGTTTAGAAATATCCTTGAAAAGGCTGTGAGCGCTCGGACCCCATGGTCCTAGAGTTTCAACCCCAAACGGCTCGAAAATATAGTTACCAATGAGGTTATTTATTAGGGTACAATCTCACAAACAGGATATTAAACAAATAAAATACCGTAGCATTTTCTTTCTTAGTAACATAATTAAACCAGAGCTCAAATACGAAGGGCCTTCATCAGTTTTTGGTCAGCTTTCTTCGCTATGGTTTGAAATCTTTTCTCTCTATTAGTGTTTTCTTTCACAGCTCTAATCAAGATAGACATCCCCCATTCTCCCTTGATTGTCTCTTGTACAATTCCTCCATGTAGACCCGAGATTATACCTTAACCATCGCGCCAACTGCTGAGCATGAGGTACTGGGTTCGATCCCCGGTCAGGCAAAGTGTTATAGGTTTTCTCATTAGGAATTTCTCAATAGCAGCCACGGAGTCTGGATTTGTGCCCAATCGATGGCAATAGGCTCGCCCCTATTACACATAACTGGCGAAATGTTGATGTAGATACTATTAGGTACACCTCTGCCTTACTCTTTTGGGATTACAGGCGTCATGTTATGTTATACCTACTCACAACCCTTTTCCCTTGTTCTAGGTAAAACGCTCAATAATGCTCAAGATGGCGGACGCCTGCGCCGACGCATCGAAACAGACTCGTTTCCACGAGATGCACGTTCAGAGACACAACAACGTCAGCATCCTGTACGCTGACATCGTCAACTTCACGCCGCTGTCTGAGCGACTCAGCGCTTCCGATCTGGTGAAGACGCTCAACGAACTATTTGGGCGGTTCGACCAGATTGCTCAGGTGAGTTTGAATTAAAACCTGTGAAACAGAATCCTTATATTCAAAATTGAAAGAATTTCACTATTCGAAGAAAATACTCTACAATTGTTTATCATTTCCATCATTAATCAATTAACTCTCGTCTCATTGTTACCGGTTCGTTCTTGATCATAAATTAATATAAACGAGTATTTTAGTCAAGTTGATCAGATAAAGAATAAACGAACCTCTATGCTGAACTACTTAGGTACCTATAACGCCATCACTTAAGCCACGTTATTTGAAAGATTTATGCTATAAAACAATTAAGCAAAGAGTTTTTTAATAGGTTTCTCAAGACATCTTTAAAAATGTATAAATAAGATATGATCTTCTTCTTTATCGTGTGGTTAGTGCTTAGTGCCTAACCTGGTGTCAGAGTTTTCAAGCCGCCCATGTCTTCTGTCTTGGCTTTACATTCCGTCAAGAAATATCTCTCAGGCATGCTGGTTTCTTCACAATGTTTCCCTTCACCGCAGCAAGTGATAATTATACAATACGCACATGAATCCGAATCAGAGGTGCGTGCTTTGGGTTCGAACTTGAGACCTATGCCTTAGCAGTCCGACGGTCACACCACTAGGCTATCACTGCTACAATAACAGGATAATGCAAAGAGAATAAAACAAAACGAAGAATTTCGGTCTGACTGTCCCGCATACTTAAT
The DNA here is from genome assembly GCA_947578425.1 of Eugnorisma glareosa. Lineage (NCBI taxonomy): Eukaryota > Metazoa > Arthropoda > Insecta > Lepidoptera > Noctuidae > Eugnorisma > Eugnorisma glareosa. The sequence goes on along the minus strand of OX387957.1, from coordinate 2,199,961 downwards.
AAAATTCCTCAGCGAAAATTGCGTGTTCTTTTTTTTATTACAAAATGGGCCTGCTCTTGACCTCTATCACGCCTAATGGAAAGCGATAGATGAGGTCTATGATGGAACGAACGTACCCAGATGATGCCTGTTTACTCTTGCTTTGAAGGCATACGGGTTCTTACATAAGCCATATCCTTCAAGAGCAAAGCAAGATAGGTATTCTTTAGTACAATAAGGTAAAATATAAATAAAAATAAATAAATATATCGCTGGACATTACACACAGCGCCATCTGGGTGCCACACTAAGCAACAAGGCTTGTGTCGTGGACACCAGATAGTTGATAAATACTTTTTGTTTGTACTTAGTATACATATAAACACCCAAGAATCGGAAATAAATGCCATGCTCATCACACAAACATTTGCTCCTACCGGGATTCGAACCCGGGACCCTAGAACGTAAGGCAGCCTGAACCGCTGCGCAATTCGGGTCGTCGACGGTAAACTAGCATAAGTAAGTAACAACTAGTTACTTGCAGTTTTCCTCAAGAATAATAATCTTGATTAAAAATAGCACAAGACTTGGGAAATCTATTGCAATCATTAACACTAGAAACGAGATATTTACCATGTTTACTGATGATTTTGAGTTCCCGATATTTCGGCGCTGTTGCAAGCACCATGATCACGGATAAACTGAAGCACTGAACTAAATCATCAGTAAACATGGTTAATATCAAGTTTCTAGTGTCAATGATAATGTTATAGTGACCATGACAGTTTAAAAACTTAAGATATTGTTATAAACTAGAAATTAGTGTTATGATAATCCATGCCTTCGGTAAGGATGATGTGATCTTGTCTGCTTATTACAGTATACGATTAAAAAACGGCCTCGTTGGTGTAGTGATAGCAAAGGCGACTGCTGAGCAGCTGTCCTGGGTTCGATCTTCATCTCTATTTCCATCAGGAATTTTTCAGTAGTTGCTACGAAGTCTGGATTTGTGCTCAGTTGATGGCAATAGGCTCGCCTCCTAATACATGGTACCATAACACAACTGGCGAAATGTGGGTGTACTATCAAGTACACTTTTGCCTAACACTTCGGGGAGTACAGGCGTAATGTTACGTTATGTTAAAAATCCATATCCATATATGAGATTTTATAACAGCAGCGGTTTGAAACTCTATTCCATCAGTTATTAGGTTCACCTTTACCAAGCTTCATCGACATCATACCGCAGTAACTATATCGATAGAACATCCACTAACCTGAAACGATATCTCTCCTATTAAAACTTACTTAAGTAAAATAACTCGTTACAAAACTGACAGCACCGTCCAACGAAACCGCCCGCCATGCATGCCAAGTACCAACTAGTGCACACTGAACGCCGCGTAGCTGACACGTCGGAAATTTAAAAAGTTTCTTGAATGAAGAATACAGGGGGTTACTGTGACGTCTTAAAGCTGGAGTAATTCCAGTGTGGGAAAGAGATGGCGCTAGACGATCTGTATAGCTCTGTCTCTTTCCCACACTGGAATTACTTCTGCTTTAACACGTCATAGTAACCTCCTGGTGTTACGATTCGACTACCTTGTTTGATGCAATCAAGTTGGTATGAAACCATTTTGTTTTTCTACTAAACGTTAGTCTCGCTACGCATGAGGGGCTTTTGGGGTAGACTTATGATTAATTCTTCGAGGAAATATAGCCCTAATATCTTATGTTATGATTTTTTTATGAACATAACATCACGAATGTAATCCCCGCAGGAATAGGCAGAGGTTGTACCTAATAGTACACCCACATTTCGCCATAGTTATGTGCAAGTACCATGTAATAGGGGGCGAGGCTAATGCCATCAACCGGACATAGATCCAGACTCCGTGGCTGCTACTGAGAAATGCCTAATGGATAAACCCAATGATACTTTGCCCAAACTGGGAATCGAACCCAGGACCTCATCCTCAGCGGCGTGTACGACCAATAGATCAAACAGGCAGGCCAAAAAAATAATTAATTGATTGTAATGATATGCTATACAATTTTTTTTTTCGAATTGGAAATCATCATATAACTCCCGCTCTAGGCTGAGCAGGAGAGAGTGACAGACTTTTACTGACTAAAACCCATCCATATTCCTTCTTTTGCCCTTCGTGTTCCAGGGCCGTGGATCTCTTTCGAACAGTCTCGCAACCCAGGCAGACAATAAATTCCCTTAGTTACATTGAAAAACATAAGTACACAAAACAAAACAATTCAAATTCAAAACGTTGTATCCCAATATTTACATGCAAACTCTGCATAGCATGCAGACTTTGTAACGCTCCTCACATGAATTTCATTATTAAAGCATGTTTTTAGTTAAAACTGCAAATTTATCAACTTCCTGTAATCATGAAAAACATGGCTGCCCGAAATAGTGTCCATTTCGTTTTACGTCCCAGTTTGTCAGTCCTTAACTAGTTCGTTAGCTGTTGTTTAATTTTTGTAATTAGGTTTGTTATATTATAATTTAGGAGTTTGTTGTGTATTTCAAATAAGTTGGTCCATTGCAGTCTCTAAATCTATAAATCTATACAAATAAATAAAATTGAAATGTCTGTTAGTAATATCAAAATAACATCTTTTTACTGAATGCATATGAAAATATATACGGCACTTATAACAGAAACACTTTTTTTTTCAGTTTTTCTCTATCTGTCGGTCTGTCTGTATGTTAGTTCCGGCTTATCTCCGAAACGGCTGGACCAATTTTGACGGGATTTTTCTGGCAGATAGCTGATGTTATACGGTCTAATAAGGGCTACTTTTATTTTAGAGAAATAATTACTGTGCCGTGCGAAGAAATTAAAACCCTTAAAATGGGTAACAAAATTCGATTAAAAAGGGAAGTAATATTTTTTATAATAATTTCACGTGAATGAATGTTGCGGGTAATAGCTAGAGTAAGTAATATTTTGACTCTGAATATTTAGTTTTAGGTGCAATAACCTTTTTTTTATTTCCCACAGCTGGGACCTCCCACACATCTTTCCAGGTTCTCGACCTTCGTGTTGCTCGTCCAGATTATCTCGCAAGAGGTGGCAAAAAATACAGTGAAAATTGCTAAGTGATTGACAGTTATTGGACAACTTTCAGAATGAACCCTTCCCTCTTCTTTTTTTCAGCTTTCTTACTTACACTTATTTTTCAAATTAAAACGACATACTAACTACTCTATTTAATATCAATAATAAACTGAGTTCAAAATAGATAGTCTGGCCACATAAAATGTAGTTTTGTAAAAACTGTATCTAAGTTAGGCGTATCCTGAAATTGTAAAATTACCACTGTAATTTCAAAACAAGGTAAGTGACAGCACCTTAATATGTAAGGTGCTGTCACAAACTCCTGGCTGCTAATGAGAGATTGATTAAGAGAGAATGTATGGTGGAATAGCCCAACAGTTGCCCAACTCGAGAATCAAACCCAGGACTTAATGATCAACAGTGGAGCTTCCGACCACTAGACCAAAGAGGCAGCGAAACAATAAAATATGATAAGTCATATAGTGAGAATTTCGCTTTTTATGTAGGTAATATGTAATATGTATTACAATTTTGTCACATTTTCCTTTGTAAGGTAAATAGGAATAGTGATAAGTCCCCGCAGTCTTGTCTTGTCCCGATTGTCTTTTCCAGGGAGGCATGATTTTTGTTTTATTCAATCCCTAAATGTTTGCGAATATCGTTGTCGTGTCTTTATTTGATTTATTCGTCCTTTTTCCGAGGTCGTTTATGTATGGAATTGTTTTCATTTTCGTCCATGATATGAACTTACACGTGGATAACTCTACGGAACTGTTTTTTGGACTTGATGGATTGATTACAGTCCTTAGAGGAGACACTATATTTGAACAAGAGTTTGTGTACTACAACTAAAAACCCGGCTATTGAAAAATCATGCTCTAATTAAATTCGGGGTTTACAAGGTAAAATTGCCTCCTATTTATTTTATTTATGTACACACAAAATACTTAATAGGACATTACATTAAGATAAAAGAGCACATAGGTACTGCTTATTTTAAAGTTGGATTATAAATGTAGACACAGTGTGTAGAAAAGACAGAACAGGAAAATTTCAATTAAAACTTAAAACAAAAATATACCTATATAATACAAACATACACACATAACATACAAAATAAATATATACCTATAATATGAATAATATCCAGAATATTACAGTATAGAATACTAATAACTGCTTGCTACTAATAGTTGCTTTTTGAAGACAAATATAGTTTTAGAATCTCTAATGTTAGGCGGAAGAGAGTTCCACAAACGTACTGCGTGGACAGAGAAGGAATTAGAATAGAATTCGGTTTTATGGGATGGGAAATTAAGATGATGCCTGAGGTGGGATCTACACAGAGCATCAGAAGGGCGGGTAAACGAAAAACGATCGCGCAGGTAGCTAGGATATGAAGGGTTATAAAGGATGTTGTATAGGAGACATAATATCCGAGTGTTCCTGCGAAGACGAATAGGGAGCCATTTGAGTTCCTTGCGGAACTGAGAAACATGATCATATTTCCTCAGACCAAACACAAAACGGATGCAAAGATTTTGCAAACGCTCGAGCTTATTCAACAGCTCTTCAGTGGCATCCAAATAGCAGGCATCAGCGTAATCAATGATCGGCTGAATCAGAGTTTGAGCCAAGTATTATTTTAGTCTTAAACGGCAAGAAGCTTTGTAAGGATTTAAGCGAATGGAAAGAAAAGTGCACCTTACGACTAACCTCATTCACTTGAGCTCGCCAAGAAAGATTGCTGTCAATTAAGACACCAAGGTCCTTAGCTGTTTCCGCATAGGCAATGGTCGAGCAGCCCAGAGATAATGGAGTCAAAGCTAACAAGTCAAGTGCAGTGCGATAGTATCTGCTGCCAATGATCATGGCCTGCGACTTAGTAGGGTTTATCTGTAAGCCGTACGACTTAGCCCATTGATAGATACTTTCCAGGTCATGATTCATGGCATTGATTGCTGATTCTGCATCAGCCAGCAAGAAATGTCGATACAGCTACAAATCGTCCGCGTAGAGGTGGAGGCTGGAAGTGATAACTTTGGTAACTGTATTAATGAAGATAGAGAAAAGAAGAGGAGAGAGAACGCCGCCTTGAGGAACGCCAGCAGTAAGATCACACCAATCAGAGAAGATCTCTTCTTGGCGAACACACTGACCCCGAAGATAAGAGCCAAACCAGGCTAACGTAGGGGCAGAGAAATTAAAAGATTGAAGGATCCCAAGAAGGATGTCGAAATCCACTGAGTTGAACGCGCAACTAAAATCAAGTAATACTAAAACAGTCAGAGATTTGTTGTCCATAGCCCAGCGGATATCGTCAGTAACCTTCAAGAGTGCAGTAACAGTACTGTGGCCAGTACGAAAGCCAGATTGGAAACCCCTTTCCTTATTTTCCCAAATGAGGGCATTAGACAATTAGAAATTTTACCATGAACAATGTGTTCGAGAACTTTGGAAAGGAAAGGGAGAATGGAAATGGGTCTAAAATCGGATAAGGAAGAAGGATTGCTTATTTAAGGAAGTGGTATTATGTGAGCCTGCTCCCAGGCTGACGGAAATACACCAGAAAAAAAGAGAAATTAACAATATGAGTTAGGATGGGGAGTAGCTCTGAAATAATGGTTATTATCATTCTCGAACACAAATTATCATGGCCCGCAGCAGAGGAGGAAATAGAGAGAAGGGATTTTTTCACAACGTCTTCAGAGACAGGACTGAAATTGAAAGGTGCACAATGAGGTAACGACAATTTAGAGAGCTCAGACAAAGATGACGCTTTAACGCTTGGGTCCAGAGAAACAGGTGGACAAGAAAAGTGCCTGTTAAGGGCGCACAAGTTGACATCCTTACAGGTACTCATGGGAGATTTGTCGATACCGACAGACTTCAAAAATTTCCAGACATCAGAAGAGTTACGATCAACGAGAGATTCGTGGAAAAAGCGTCTCTTGGCATCTCGACACAGACGATTGCAGCGGTTACGCAGAGCTTTAAAGTGGCTGAGATTAAGTTCCGTGGGTCTGCGCCTATACCTACTCTTAGCCTTATCCTTACGAGCAATAGCATTTTGAATTTCAGCAGTCATCCACGGAGCAGGATTATGCTTAATTTTAATACGCCGACGAGGAGCATGTTTATCGTAGAGGTCTAATATAGTGGAATTGAAGTTGTTCACCTTTTCATCAATAGAGGTGCTTTCGATAACGTGAGTCCAATCGATATCTCCCGCATCGCGCTTCAAAGCCTCCAAGTCTATGCTACTGAAACCGCGAAGAAAGCAGAAGCGGGGCTTACGTTTCGGAGGTCGGATACGATAGGAAAGGTAAATGAGGTCATGGTACGAAAAGGTTGCAGTAAGCTGCCCAAACTCAGCAACATTGTGAGATGAAGATACGATCATCAGGTCAATAAGAGAAGGCGTGCAATTTGGGAAGTTATGGGTAGCAGAAAGAGGTAGAATTTCCAGATTAAAAGAAGATAAAAGCGAACGGAGTTTATGTGAACGTGAATCATTTTTAAATAAACATGTGTTAAAATCACCCATTAAAATGACATGCTCGTATGATGGGCAAAAATTGTTAAGTGAGGATTCTAAGGAGTCAAAATAGTTAACGTGAAGGTTAGGAAAGTAAAATACAGCAAGCAAAACATTGGTATGATTTAAAGTTATTTCCAAAAACAAGGCAATAGCTGAGGTCTCAGTATACAAACAGCCTCTTATTTTAGAAGTTAAAGCACCCGAAGTCAAATAACAAGCCATTTCCGAGTCCCACAGCAATCATTAACTTTAGAACATTAAGAAAACTTCAGATATTTAAAACAATCTCATTACGGTTCACTGGAGTGTAAACCATTTGTAATATATCGAGATGAATGAGCCGGGAGACAGTTAAGACCCGACAGTAAACGCAAAAGATGAAGTTCAAACAATGGTCGAGAAAATTCATGAAATAAGAAACATAAACTGCCACGTCGCAAAAAAAAAAATATCTTTCGTAAATTTTGTGAAAGATCTCGACTCTAATGTTTTTAATTTATCCTGAGTCTTAGACAACTCTCAATTCTCAACTAATAAAGGAATAGTCTATGGTACAATTTGACCCACCATGCGATGTGGTGCTAGTTGTCGCCTAGATTATTCCTGTATTAGGCTATGAAGTCCACGATACATACACAAAAACACAAAAAAATATGGCCAAACAGCGATATTCTTTCGGCAAATTTCATGAAGACCCAATGGTTAAGCTATTAAGTAACAGGTCAATAAAGAAACACTAACTGTCAAAATCAAAATTCAATTTATTAATTAATAAGATTAGCAATTTCAACGTCAATTATACAAAGAATTTTGAGGAGCAAACTCCGTTCAGCTTCTTAAGGTCGGCTACGACAATTGCAGTTAGCCGAGCGGCTTTTTTTATTCCAACAAGTTGAACATATATTCCATACTGCAACCCGATTTGACGAATCATGCAGACCCAAACATAATTCCCCATAATTATGTTTGGTTCTGCATGCAAGGTGTGTATAACAAGCATCCCAAAATAATCTGCAATTTCCCTAATCCTGCCATGCTATGCATCTAGAATTCTGTCTTTTTCTACTCAGTGACCGAGGCACTGAATTCAATTTATCGCCGCAGGGTGTGCCAGGAAAACACAATCGCCGTCAAACCCGTTCCTACTTGTTGTGCACAAATATTTAAACACGCTTTCATTTGGACTTGAGGATGCAATCCGTTGGCTTAGTATGTGTCCGATTGGACGTTTATTTGTATGTTTGTGTACTACTACGTGTGGTTTCACGTTGTTGGTTTTGGATGCATTCTATGTTATTGTGAGCATTTTGTGAAGCTTGAGATCGAAAGTCTTGACTTTATAAGGCTTTTCGACAATTTTGCCGAAAATCTATCCATTAATGTGACCAGCATAAAGGGACTACCCAAATTACGTAACACATTATTAATCTCATTTCGAAAAAATTGAAATGAAATTCTTATTCCATTGCTTATAAAAATCGACTTAATGTTATTAACGGCAAAAATTTAAAAAAGTGCAAGTTTAAGTTTGTCACGCAATTACCCATAAAAAGGTTTATTTTTAATATCTAGTATTAGCAGATAAGCTTGGCCCATTGAGTGTTTTTTTTTTAGAGTTCTTGTAGCACTCAAGCTAATAGCAGGATACCATACATTTTAGGCGATGCACTTTTATATCCCAGCCCTCTAGCTTTATTGTTGGTTTTCAAAACAAGACTTAATGGGTCGTTTGAAAAGACATTCTGGCGAATAACTAGATGCAAACACTCTCCGGCTTTTAGCTTCCAATAATGGCCAAGCGAAACAATTTCAGGTACACTTTGATGTCGTTGTGTTGGACTGTCGTTTCCTTGTTTTTTCTGGAAAACGAAAGTAATAAAATGTTTGCTTGGTTATGAAAGAATGAACTGAAAGTCTGTGATGTGTATTTTGATTTGATGGGAACGTTTTGTGATTGGCTCGATAGTCTAGTGGAAGCACACGCTACTGCTGATCGTGAATACTTCGCCTTGATTCCCAGTTCGTACGTAAGTGGAATAGAGTTTTTTTTATCAAGACTTTCTTATAGCCCGAATCGAGATTTGTTGCCGGTTGATATACAAAATATAACATCATCCACAGCCCGACTTCAGCCACTGCTGTGTATAGGCCTCTCTGTGCTCGTGCCAAGCTCCACGTTCCCGTGCCAGCCTCAACCAGGATATTCCCGCGATGGCAACAATGTCGTCTGCCCAACTCGCCGCCCGACGACCAACACTTCTCTTTCCAGTTTTTGGTGACGGTTGGCGAAATGTGGGTGTTCTGTAGGTCTGCTAGACCCTTCGGGGATTACAGGCGTGATGTTATACACTAGCTGTTGCCCGCGTCTTCGCTCGCGTTTTTGTCGGAAATTATGACACGGGCACGTTGAAAATATAGCCTGTGGCACTCAGGGATAATTTAGCTTCTTAATAGTGAAAGAATTTTCAAAATCGGTTCAGTAGATCCAGAGATTACCCCCTACATACAAACATACAAACTTACAAACAAATTTTACCTCTTTATAATATTAGTATAGATAACCGGCTATATATGGATGTATTACCTCGGTGTGTTTTGCGTCCGTATGTTGAAAGTTGCATGAAAGGTTAATTAAATTGAAATTTGGTTCAGTTATGATTGTAGTTACTTTACTGTAGGGAATATTGCGCTGTTACAGTTATTCTAATTTGTTTCTACTGTTGTTTTTCTGTGTAAATTTAGCAGTTAAACATAACAAGTACTAATTAAACCGTGAGTTAGTTTGAGTTCTACATGAACTCATGAAATAATAAATAGTCGTTGGCAGTCAGAAAAGTAACCCGTCAAATCGATTTTGGCCACGTTTTGACCAAAGTGGTCAACGTTTTCATTTTGTTTTGCGAAACCGATCGTGTCGTCACGTCACGCTGTAATCGGAAGATGGATCTCTTTTCCTTTATCCGAAACATTATCGTCTGCCTAGCCTTTTCCAAACTATGTTGGGGTCGGCTTCCAGCCTAACCAGATGCAGATGAATACCAGTATTTTACATGGAGCGACTGCCTATCTGACCTCCACAACCCAGTTAGTACTGGGTAATACGATACCCCTTGGTAAGACTGGTTGTCAAACTTTCGGGCCACTGACTTATAACTGTAACGACTGTCAAAGATCTACAAATGACAGCCGGCACCAACGGCTTAACGTGCTTTCCGAGGCACGGAAGAAACTCGGTATGTAAAAGGTGGTCACCCATTCACAGACCTAGGCAAGCGTGGCTTAACCTGAAGATTGATCAGAGCGGCTATTATAATTTAATTAGGAGCTCCTTCTCCTTTTTCCGAACATAAAATGTACATATGAGCGTGATGATCGCGTGTTCGCACGACCGATCGCTCATACCTATTAGTACACGGGGTAAATATGAGCAAGGTAAAAAGTAATTTATCAGTATACAATTTATTACCACACATTTATATTAGTGTTTTAATATAAGATAACACTGACATTCAGGTTCAATGTACCTTCAACCTATAACAATACAAAACCTTCATATCTATTAAGCACATTTCGCAACATTGCGTAAAATAACACAATTTATGCGCATATCAATACTGCCAATCAATAATTGCACTTTGTGTAATCAGTCGATGTTACTTTATTTATCTTTATTTGTGTATCTCAATTGTTTTTATCATATTCTTTTGCTCAATCCATGAGAGGAATTTCAAATGAGTAACATGGGGGCTTTTAAGTCAGAATTAAAAAAAAAAATTACCGACCAAAAAAAACACACTTTACAGTGAGGTATTTTTATTTCTCTTATCCTTCTCAGCATACTTTTTCATTTGATATCTATATCATGGGAATGCATAACAAATAACTAGCCCGCCATTTTTGAGAGTCCGCCATATTAGATTTAGAATGACGTCACTTATAGCTCACCATTCATTGTCATCCGAACTAAACATATATGCAAGATTTCAGCTCAATTTAAAACCGGGAACTGGGTGAAGCTTTTTTACATAGTTAGTGTGTTAGTTACAGGTGAAGCTAATAAAACCATGTTAATCAAAAAGTATTTTAGAATTAAATGGACTTTTTGTTTGAGCTTTTATGTTTTAAAACCCAAAAAATCGATGACAGTTGTATCATCCACCAAGCGTCACTGTGTAGATTACAGCCCATTTCCACTTATAGAAACAGCAGATACAGGTATCCTCTGGACTGGACGGTGTTCCCAGCATTGGGAACAATATAAGCGGTAACGTGTTAATACAATACATCATTATTATCCGTTTACCCCTTTGGGGACTATCAGTATCTTGTTAGTCTATATTAACATAAATTAATTACTATGAATTATTTAGTTAAAAGACCCTGCTAATAAATTACTTTAGAAGATTATTTTTTTTATATTTGCTTTATTCCTTACCATAGATAGTGAAATCCTACAGTTTATTAAATTCCCTTGACCACAGATTTTGTGCACTTTTATCATGAGGAAACACAAATTAATAGTCTCCGACTCAGGAAAGTCATGTTACCATATAAAGGTTTAAGTCAGAATATAAGGAGCAGAACTCCTACTAGCAACAGCTCAATCTGTGCCGGACGGGCGTGATCGCTGGACACAATGATGTATCTGTTTGCCTTAACTAACGTATACTATGCGCACGTAGTCTTCTAATATTCTATTCTACACTGCTCTTCTATGTATACTTGGTTTTGGTGACGCTTCGTCGCGAACACAATCCCTCGCTTTGTATTTATTACAACGTTGCTTTTGAGAGAATTTACTAAAGTACTCCGTTTAACTAAATAACCACTAATTATACAAGGCGCAAACAGACGCTTTACGTAGCCGTCAATCAAGCATACAGTGCATGAAACTAAGTAACTCTATCCAAAAATTATTGCTATATATTGTATATATATAAAATATATACAAAAATTATTGCTATATATTGTATGTATATATATATTATATTGCAACGGCTTTTTTTACTCCCACAAATCGTTCAAATTTTCATAAAAATTAGTTTTACTACGATGAAAATACAATATTACAATCTCCTTTTCAGTGTAGGGTTATTGTACTCGTAAAAATAAACAACTTCTAGTTTTACAATATTCATAATGCAGACTGTTTGAGAAAACAATTTCCATATTGCTTTATCAATATTAGACACGGAGAAAACATGTTTTCTAACGAAATAAAAGAATATTTTGTTTTTCATTTTTGTAAGGTTTCTGGATAGAAGGTCAAAAGTTTAAAGTTTTAGAAGTAGCTGGAAATATTTATTGTTTTAGCGAACTATTTACTTATGAATTGTTTTGTTTTTTTTTTTAGGAATACTGTCATTCGAACTATGTTCTGTGACTGCCTGACTGGTCGAGTGGTCGCAAGCGCGACTGCATAGTATGCGATGTCCGGGTCGTGCGTGATGTTGAGTTTTCCATCAGGAATATCTAAATTTTTTCGTTGGGACGGCAATTCGACTCGTTTGGAGAGGGTTTAGGCACAGGACCAACACTACAGAGTAATTTTAGTATCAAAAAGTAATTAAACAAAGTCCTCTCAGTGGTGTTCCATATGCTTAACTTTTGTTTGTACCTGTTTGTTTGTCTTGTTGTCTATTTAAACTTCTAACCGTAATGTCTACTTCTACAAGTTTCTCTCAGTAGTTTGCATGCGGGTTCGCGGCTTAGACTTGTGTTAATGTCTAGATAAGAAGTACTTACTATGACCTAGAAACAATGAAGTAAAAGATCACATAAACTGGTGCTCACAAACTACAGATCAGCTACTCACAGTTACGTTGTCCGAAGCTACGTCTACATAATAATGTCAGATTCAGCTATAGAAAAAATAGCTGTGCAGTGGTAGTAAATAATAATAGTTTATGATAGATTTATTTAAAGAGCTATGAGTACGGCAATTAGTCTCTCAGAATCAAACCCGTGTTTCCATAGGTACATCTTAATGACTACGTCTGCTGATTTCACAAATACCCACTGTTGAAATTTCCATGTGTTTCCATTTCATGTGAAATTGTCATAAGTTCGATTTCTGAGCTGTCAGCATCATTGCGTCTCCTATAACTTCAACAATTAACTAGCGGAAAACATAACACCACCCATCCATAAACGTGTTTACAACTACAAAATACAACTTTCAGTAACACGAAATAGAAATTTTCAGCTCTATTCAGCTTACTACAGTCATAAACTTGTCTATTTGTATTACAGGTCGTAAAACTTAGCCATTTGCATACGTAATCAGTGTGGTTTGTACATGGTGCATGCATATTCATGGTAATAGCATGCATGGGTGCTGGTGTATGAAACGTTAAGGAGTTATAGCCCATAATGTTTTGACGATAGATATTGTTTATGGGACGTGAATGGCTTGTTTTAGTATCGGTGTATGATGGCAAAAATTGCTGTCTGGATTCTGATGTCATAAGAGCCAGTTTCATCCTAGCTGTAAAAAAAAAACAAATAGATTTCATTTCTTTCTTATTTTGCTCAAAAAGATAAGGGATGATTTCCACCAAACGGCTCGCATCGGATCGGATAGGAAAGGTTACGAACAGATGCGGCGGCAGCCGACCGCGTTAGGCAGAATGTCGACGCATACGATCGGCTCCGTACCGTCGCATGCAAACGCATTCTTTTCTGCCCCTAGTCAAATAGTTTCATTCCTACCGTGTTGACAACCGGAAAGATCTGATTGGATACGACTACAGGTGAACGGAGCCGACGGCGCGTCGCTCATACTTTTGGCCACGATCGCGTGTTGCGGAAGACGTCTGCGGTAAGCTGCAGTGCGCGGCTTGGTAATATTATAGACTTTAAATACTGTGTACAAGGTTTAATATTCGATCAGATGCGACCCGTTTGGTGGAAATCATCCTTAAGTGTATTATCTCCATAATTTAAATATACTTTATCATTTGTGTGTGGTGTGGATATTTTTTTATTGAAGAGATAAACGTTGAACGCATAAAGTGCCTTTTACGAAAAAAATATGATCACAATATACTTTGCACACTCAAAACGGCGTTAGATAATTTAGCGTTATTGAGCTGTAGACATAAATTTTACTGCGGTGACGGTTATTATCCAAGCGATATTATCGTTTTATATTAATACGATCAGAAAATATAGTCACAATTCTCCAAAAGACTAAAAGTGGCTGACATTTTCAGCCACTTTCAGCCAAAGATCTTTCCGAGGCACACCACCCACTTCCAAACTCCGTGCCGTGACTGAGGAATTCTTGATATAAAAACCCAATAACACTGTACTCGTCTACGGAATCGACGAACATAAATCCGCTAAGTAGTGGCTTTAAAACTGTGTAGTTAGACGGGTGTAATCATTATCTACCTAGCCTTTTCCCAACTATACTGGGCTAAGCTTCCAGTCTAATCGGATACAGCTTACATTCACATGGAGCAACTGCCTATCTGACCTCCACAACCCAGTTGGTACTGGAGACTGGTTGTCAGGCTTTCCGGTCAATGACTAAGCTAAAGCTCTACAATTGAAAACCCGGTATGTAATGGATGAGTACTCATTCACAGACCACTATTGGCAAGCGTCGCTTTGCTTTGGACATCCCATCCGTGCGGCTGTTATGATGATTTAGCCACTAGTTCCTGTGTGTATAACTGGAATTTTGCGAATGCAGATTTTTTGACATCCGCAGAGGCGGATGCGGATTTTTGAAGGCTCACATCCGCGGATGTGGATACGGATCTTATTTCTTTTTTAAGAATCTTCTTTTTGGTGCAGTTATTTCATATTTTACAATGAGTCTTTTCCTGTTCATGTTCATCTTTTAAAATAAGTCCAAATTTCACTTTGTGTCAGTTATGACATTGTGAACTCACTTGTCCAATAAACTATTAACTGCAGAAAACTCGCTTAAAACAGACAATACTCACTATAACGCTCAAAAACTGTAATTTTTATACGATAAGCGCACGTAAAACACGTTGCGGCGGCAACCTCTCGCGTCCGGCCCTGGTTCAATCCATGGTCCGGAGCGAGAGGGAATGGGACGCCGTCACCTCCTTCTGCGAAGCAGTCATGCTAGCGAAGGAGGTGGCGGGAAGTGAGAGGGAGAGAGCCTCACGTTTTAGCCGCCGCGGGAGACGCACCGGGCGTCGGGGGCCACGTGATGGCCCCGGCCACCGTAGGCGCGGGCCTGTGGACGGTGAGCTATGGGCTAGCTCGCCGTCCGTCCGTCTTATGACGACAGGCCGTATCGACGGCGCGTTCGTGTTCCACGCGCGCCTCAAAGAGAGTTAGCAAACAGGAAGGGGTCCGTAAGGACCGATGCCTGCCAGGGTTGCGGGACTGTTCGAAAGAGATACCACGGCCCTGGAACACAAAGGGCAAAGGAAGGAACATGGATGGGTTTTAGTCAGTAAAAGTCTGATACGGGTCCTGCTCAGCCCAGAGCGGGAGGGGTTATTTGATGATTTCCCAAAGGTAAAATTAAAAAAAAAGTAAAACACGTTATATATTGATTTACGAGATACAAAATATGACAAATGCGTCGAATCTTGTCACCAAAATCTTTGCTCCTATTGGTCAATCAGCACGTGCCCACGGCACGTGCCATTCACAAGCCCCACCCAATTTTTTCTTGTAGTGACCTGCGCTGCATCTGCATCCGCATGAATATCTGCATTGATTATTGCGGATGCGGATGTCCAAATCGATGCAGATGCTCCGTATTTGCGGATGTGAACATCCTTGGTGTATAATATTGAATGAAATTGTTTTATAATACCTGCTGTCTTGCTAGCATAAACACGCTCCGTGTGACTGCAATGTAAGCTGAAACTGTTAGTACAAAATTCTTCACTTCAATGAAAGAAATATTATCTTTCGTGTAAGGCTTGTCCTCGTTCAAACGATTGATGTCGTGCTGTTGTGGCTCTCAATCTTTTAGCAGGTAACTAAGGAGAATGATCTTCTAATCTATCTGCATGCAGCTCCAAAAGAAAAATTGTGGGTCTACTTAATGAAGTAATTACCTATAATTTTTGGATAACAGGCTACAGGTACATACTTCGTTAACTAATTGTGTTCTTATATTTTTTCAGAAAATAACACTGGCAGAGGCTATCAGTATTATTTTTTGTATATGTTTCACTAACACAATACGCACTTTTAATGTCCAATTTGTCAACGAAGAAGTTTAACGAAACAAAAGAAGAACTAAGTAGCTTTTATTCTTAGAAATATCGAGCGAAATTATGTAGCTTTGAGAACCTTACACTTAAATCGATGAATAGTTTTAAACTTAGTCGGAGTGGTTTAGTGATTGATGGAGCACTGCCAAGGTCCTTATCGGTTACAGTCGACATGATAAAGTGCTTTATATTAGGCTTATGTTTAACTAATCACCAGAATAAGCAAAATGTAACGGCAAAACAATCACTTTTGATTGTTTTGCGGGGCTCCATCTTCTTAATGGTTTATAAAAAAATAACCTAATCTATCCGTGTCAGGGTGCCCCAAGTCGGCCTAGGCAAAACTAGTTTGTCATCAACCACCTCATTAAAATTTGGTGCTCACTTACTATTTTAGGTGATAGATGTCTGTGGTCACAAAGTTATTTTTGGTGGTCATTATATTATTTTCCCCCTCTAAATTATAAATTTTGTGCCTGTATTTACCATAAGCATAAAATCGAGATAAGTAAGTTGTAAACCATTTAAAATGTATTTAGTAATACTTAAGTAGTCTGTGTGTAGTAATTACAACAAGTGAATGGTTTACTTTCCGTTATTTCTTTCGAAGTTAGGTGCTAATCATGCTATGGAAATGTTGGTTTTAGATGTGCAGTCATTAACTTAATACTTATTTAGTGCTATCAAAGATAAAGCTTGAAGAACGAAATCAGCTCTTTTGTTTGAGATTTGGGAAATTAAAATTCTGGTGCTCTTTTACTTATATTCTAATTAATTTTCACGGTTTGCCGACTTTTTTTCAAATAAATTAACCTATTTCCCTTCGGTGCTATAAAACTTAGTTTTCCGTATATCATTACTATCCAGAATTTGATTTATAATAGCGCGACGCTATCGAATGGTGTAATAACATGGTGTATTTTTTTTTCTAAACACACTAGATTTTTCAAAAATCCAATGATTCAGTTTTAGTTTTCATCAAAATTAGGCTCGAGGCTCCTTTGAGTATTTATCGCTATTCCTCATAGTTTCGGATTTGGCCATCCACGCCCACTTGAAAAATTCACCATGTATGAAGCAAAAGGGCTACACTGATGTTTAAGCAATAACTTGTCAATAAAGATTTATTATTTATTATTATTAAATACATACTTGTGTTAATACAGGGTTGACCATGTCATCACCGTCAACATCATTGTTAGCCTTGTTCCACTCACTGCTAAGTATAGAACTCCTCCCTTTCGTGCCATGCTTCCCTGGTCTGCGGGAGTCTCAACCAGGTCCACCCACGATCTCTCCCATTTAGCATTTGGGCGTGGTTAACCATGTAACGTAATTGCTTAATCAATCTTCTTGTTACAGGAGAACCAGTGCATGCGCATCAAGATCCTGGGTGATTGCTACTACTGCGTGTCTGGTCTGCCGGTGTCTAGGCCCAACCACGCCTACAACTGCGTCAATATGGGCTTGCAGATGATCGATGCTATACGGTAAGGATCCTTTGTTTTACTTTGACTACCTAATGAACCGCTAGATTACGAAGTTGATACAAGGTTGGAATACTTGTCCTTGGGGTCACCATAGGCTATCTGGCTCGTGGTCAAGAGGTCGCAAATACAATTGTTGAGCGTAGGGTCCCGGGTGCATTTACGAGGTAGAGCGATGTGTTATTGGGTGTTTTCACTGGGGCTTTCTGTAAATCAGTGCCAAATGAAAACAGACCCGCAGCCAGCTATTATATGGGACTTAAACTCCATGGCATCCCGTGGTTATTCATTAGTAGTTTCTCCCGGATTCATGAATTACACACAATATTACATCACGCCTGTACTGTATCCCCGAAAGGATAGGCAGAGGTGTACCTATTATGTTTAAGGCCCATGTATTAAGGAGCGTACCTATTGCCATCAACAGGCCACAGAACCAGACTCCAAAATCAAAATCAAAGCATTTATTTCAAGTAGGCCACTTACAGGCACTTTTGAACTGTCGAAACAAAGATAACAATGAAATGTAGCTACAGTCCCAGTCACAAGGCATAAAAACTGTGAAAGTACTGTAGTTGCCCATTCCCTAACGTAGAACTCTATGGAGAAGAACGGGCAAGAAACTCCATGGACACTCTTTTAAATCACCATATTGTTACAAAACCTTGGTTACATCATTCATATTGAGATGGTACATTATGTGAGAACGATGTAGCAAGATGTGCACGTTAAAAGTGTCCATAGTAAAAACAAAAAAGAAAATTTAAAAAAAAAATGTATTCAAATAAGCCGTGGCAACTAAGAGATGACCAGTCACAACTGACAGCGCCCGTTCACGAACATGACGCATGGATCAGCACCATTCAACTCAACCATTTTGAAGGGAACTAAATGATCCGACACACGCGCCACCATCAGCGAGACATTGAGTGAGCATGACATACTCTCAACCGCCAGGGCACATTCAAGTCGAGAAAGGACGTAGGTTTCCAGTGGACGATAGCTCTTTAGTACATAGTACTCACACAATATGGACTTTATATAATAGTAAAGAGATTGAATCTATACTCCGTGGCTGCTACTGAGAAATTCCTGATGGAATAACACTTTGCCTAGAAGATAAGTAATAATAATAGAGCAGTATGGAAGAAGAAGACATGCTGCGCCGACCCCAAATAAGTTGGGATAAGGGCAGGATAATGATGATGATGATGACATTGCCTGACTTGGTAATCGAACCCAGGACATCATAATTAACAGTCGCGCTTGCGATCACTGGACCAACGAGGATTCTGAACTTTTAATGTCAGTACACGTGTAACAATCAACAGTATTAACAATAGATTTGTAAGTATAAGAAAAGCTGAAAACCCAGCTTCTTTGGTTGATAAAGTATTATAAACGTATAAACAATCCTGATGTCCTTAGGTTCGTCCGCGAAGCAACCGGGTTCAACGTGGATATGCGCATAGGCATCCACACCGGCAACGTGTTGTGTGGAGTGCTGGGGCTGCGCAAGTGGCAGTTCGATGTCTGGAGCGATGATGTCACGTTGGCCAATCATATGGAGTCCGGGGGTATCGCTGGGTGAGTAGAACATAGCATGCATGCATAGCATGTACTGGCCTACGGCTTCATTAGCGTGGAGGTTGGAAATTATCCCACTGGAACCGAGGTAAATATTATTCCATATTTTAACCCAAGTAAAGGTCTAACCTAGCCATGTGCCTTTCATCCAAATCAATTCAGCCGTTATGACGTGAAAAGGTGACAAAAAGTCAAATAGATTTTACAATATTAGTAAGTATGGATTCGTTGAAAATGGAACCTTCAGTCAAATTGAGAACTTCTTCGTTTTTGAAGTCGGTTGTAAAACCTCCAATCAAAATGTTTATGTTCATGTTTTATCTAGTATAGGTAAATCAATGCTTACCTAGAAGATTGGCTACAACAGTGTAGTCAATGCTACGCAAATTGGTTAGGTATTAGTTTACTACGTTACCTATGCTACGATCTCGTAGCTGCGACCATGATCACGTTTGCTACGACGTAGCACATTTCGCCTACGAATTTTACTATTTCATCAACAAAATACCACACAAAAACTGTTGGCTTATAATTTAAACTAAATAATTAGAAAGTCATCTTAACAGGTATAGACTTGTTTGTTTGTGCCCATATTTTTGTAAATACGTTTAAACATACTAGCTGTTTCCCGCGACTTCATTCGCGTGGAAATTTTGATCTGTAATTGTGACAAAAATAAGTATCCTATGTATATATTATCTAGACTATATCTATATGCCAAATTTCGTCCTGATCCGTTCAGACGTTCTGGCGTGATTGAGTAACAAACACATCCATCCACCAACTTTCCTTTAGTATAACTCTGTACAACTTTAGACTTGAAACAGAACAGAATATTAAGGTTAATTCAATGGGGGCTATCGCGTGTGAATTCACCGCTAGAGGCGCTAGTCTAGCGCGAGGGCACCGAAATGTCATATGTCATAGAAAGTTGCGTTGCCTGCTTTTTTATCGCGTTTTGACTAATATTCGTAATTGTGGTCTAGATTGAGCTATTCCTGATTAATTATGACTTGAAGATTTTAAGTAGCAGCATGATCTTATTTGTTAGTACTTGGAGGTAAATTGATTTTTAAATGTTTCATGCTTGCTAATTTTAGGGAGAATATTGTAAACAAATGGCCTGAAGTTTATACTATGTTGTTATACGTATTAAAATAAACTTTTTATGAAGTTATTGGTACTCTAAAGTATAAAATAGAATTATTGACATGACCATGAGCGACAGTGGCGCCATTTGGTGAGCTCAAAAACGATAGCCATCATTGTTTCCCGCGCTTTAAACTACTTTTCACGCTCGTTTTTTATGAAACACTGAATTAATTTAAGCTTTTACCGGCTTGCAAACAAAGTGTGTCGGTTTTATAATAAAATGGCAGCACTATCCACTAATTACACTCGCAGCATTAATTTTTCCTACATTTTTTGTAAGGTTCGCAACGAAGTTAAGGGATGAAAAATGTTTAAAATAAGCGGAAAATGAAATAGCTAGCTTGTGTTGTGTTTTTTTCCAAAGCTAAGCTAATTATGTTACCCTGTATACAGGGTGTAACAAGACCCGTCACGAAGCCGTCAACCAAGCATTATGTACATCAAATTAAGTAACTTTACATAAAAAATAATGCTTGGAAACTACTTTTATTGAGGTGAAAAATCACGTTTTACGGTAGGACTCAATGTAACGCACTCAAGACATTGTGCTGATTGATGGATTGAATAGTATGGGGATCGTGGAGGTGGTTATAGCAAAAAAAAAAAAAAAACAGAAATATTTCTAATCTAATCTCCGTAAGTAGAAGGTTCCCAGGTATAGTTTAGAACAGAAAACATATCGCAATGACGGAGAGGACAAGTATCTTTCGGTTCGTTAAGGGTCTTGTTACACCCTTTATACTAAATTACTACTATCAAAAAACTTAATTACTGGTATCAAAAGGCCAGCAATTAAACTTATAAAAAGTCCCAACTAAACCAAAAGTCAAACAAGAAAGATCTATTGGGACAAAAGTTTAAATGAAATTAAAGTATTAAGTAACTTTTGGGCCAATATTCCACTTTATGAAACTTACAATTGGATGGCGACCTTTGAAAGTTTGGTCAAGCAAAAGAGACTTTTTCACCTGATTATACTTGGCTATGGCGATAAAAAGGCAATATTTATTTAGGGTCTTTAAGATGAAAATCTTTGAATCTTAAAAAAAAGGAGAAGGCCTCTACACGGTTAATTTAGGGTTTGGGCAAACACGTGATCGAAAAAAAATGCGTTCATGGCTCTGGTGTCCGCAGCTGGATTCTAACTTGTCCGTAGTGGTTTCTGCGGGACCTTTCATCTTGTCATGTAAAAAAAATATTCTTCAACAGCGTTACCCTGTTAACACCATTCGATAACCAAAAGATGGTTGTGGCACTTTAGTTTGTAATAATAGATGGATTCCTCTTTGTTCCGGTGGAAGCATCAGGCTAGACCGCGAAATTCACATTTTCTTACGTTTATTGCAATTTGCAGGACAGTGTCATGTTGATGAAAAATGAGTCTTGCCAGTAAGACGTATGTAGTTTCAGAATTATAATAATTTAAATCATCAATTACCCTCTAAGCTCATTTAACCCTATTCTGTAACTATTGCATGAAAAAGTCATTTTAAATGCACTTAGAGAGTTGTATTGACGATTTTAATGATTATAAATCTATACGTGTACTATATATATATATTACGTTTACTATAACATACGTGTTACTGGCGCGATTCATATTTTCATGAACATACAACCTGACACTGACCTGCAAATTGCAATAAACGTAAGAAAATGTGAATTTCGCGGGCTACCCTGACGTCTCTTATAGTAAACCTGCTTGCTTCTATTTTCAGCCGAGTGCATATAACCAAAGCTACGCTACTACAACTGGGTGGAAGGTTCGACGTGGAACCTGGAGACGGCGCCTCGAGAGAAGGATATCTGGCTGATCACAAAGTGGAGACGTACCTGATAGTACCACCGAGGGTAAGTTGTCAAATGAAAAAAAAAAGTATGGTGTTTAAGTTTTGTTTCTATTATGTATGATAATTACTAAGCAGTGATAGTCTAGTGGTGTGACTGTCCGAGTGTCACATCATAGGTCTCGAGTTCGAACCCAAGACACGCACCTCTGATTTTCGGATTCATGTGCGTATTGTATAATTATCACTTGCTTCGGTGAAGGAAAACATCTTGAGGAAACCAGCATGCCTGAGAGTAAAGCCAACTCGGAGGCCCATGGGCGGCACAAAAACTCTGACACCAGGTTAGGCACTAACCACACGACAAAGAAGAAGAAATAGAACTAAATAACAATAGTAACAACCAGCCTATACAATAACCTGACTTGATTTATTGACCTTCAGAGAACAACAGAAGTCGACTCAATCCATTAAAACAATCAAATAAGTGTCAATCGATAACTAATCCAATCACTAGAAAGACTACTGAAGTTACTATTTTTAACTATTACTTTTTCTGTGGTTCAGATTTCGGAGTCTTTTCAAATGTCAGCTATCTTTCAATGTGATATGGTGTTTATTGTTTAGAAGAATTAAAGCCGCAAAGTTATTTGTTTACAAAAAGCAGCTATTTAGTTTATGCGGTGTTGTGGGGTAGGTACCTCCTAAGCAAAGTAGGTATGAATTAGCATTTTTTTTTTCGTTTTGTGAAACATAGCATCACGCCTGTAATCCCCGAAAGGTAAGGCAGAGGTGTACCCTTATAGTACATCCACATTTCGCTAGTTATGTTCAAGTACCATGTAATAGGAGGCCAGCCTTTTGAAACTCCTGAAGACAAAACCCAATAGCACTACGGTTGACCTGGAAATCGAACCCAGAAACTCGTGCTCAGCAGTCACGCTTGCGACCAACGAGAGGTTTTGTAACACCGTCATCATTATTTGTCTATTTTTAATGTTCCGTACCTCAAAAGAAAAAAAACGGAACCCTTTTTAAAATCACTCGCGTGTCTGTCGGTCTGTCCGTCTGTCACAGCCAATTTACTCCGAAACTACCGGACCGAGTGAATTGAAATTTGGTATACATAATAAATGTATGTCGGTGACCCAAAGACGTTAGTGTAACGTAAATTGATTAATTTTAAACATAGGAGACACTTTTGGGGGGTAAATTAGAAACTGACAAAAAAAATTGCATATCAAATAAAAGGGCTCATTGTGAGCATCTCAAATGTATATTTTTTATAATTTTAAGATAAACAATTTTGAAGTTATTTAAGAAAATAGGCGAAAATTGACCATCCCCCCCCTCTCCCTTAATTCCACAATGTTAACCAAAAGTTCCTTAATTACGGGGCCGAAAATTTCGAAAAAAATACAAAAAATACTTCTTTGCCTATAGATTGCAGGAAAACCTATAAATAAATAATAAATATCACTTGACATTACACACAGCGCCATCTAGGTGCCACACTAAGCAACGAGGCTTGTGTCGTGGACACCAGATAGTTGATACTATTACATAGATACTTTTTGTTTGTAAATACATACTTATTATACATATAAACATCCATGACTTGGAAACAAATGTCCATGCTCATCACACAAACACAGCCTCACTACCGCTGCGCCATTCGGGTCGTCAAATAAGAAATCTATAAACGTAAGGAACCCTCTCCACGCGAGTCGACTCGCACTCGAACCGAACTCGAACTCGAACTCGCACTTGTCCGGTTTTTTTTTTACTGTGCAGTCATTTTCAGTAAATCTTTGAAAGTCAAAGAAAAACAAAGTCTCCGAGGGAAACACGAGTCATAACAATAAAATCATAACACGACGAACAAAAATGCCATTCGATTCGTTACGTGTCACATTAGACCAGACATGCGACGCCTTGTCAAGACAAGACTGATAATCTTGTAACTTTTTCCGTATTTAGGTGTTTGAGTAGTTTTTTACTTAGTTTGTGACTTTGACAGGGTAGGATTTTGAGAAGGGGCAGTGTAGGCAGTTTGTTTTTTTTTGGTTTGGAAATTTTTTTTGGATGTACTCCGTCCTGGGGTCAGACTCTAACTGACTAAAAATAACCCCGGTGTTCCCTTCTCACACTTGCACCGGGGATCATGGGAACTAGTGCGCCTTCCACAATCCCCGACTTGTGCCGGCCTCAAGTCCGCGGGGGTGATACAATTTTCTCAAGAAGTTATAGCTAGTCTCCTGAGATGCTACAAACGGTTAAGGTACCCCTTACTTCCCCACCTCAAAATTCCACCCTGTATTGTGTGATAGGATTCTTGTTTTTTTTTTCGCTTGATTTTTGAGTTTTCGAATACAGCCGTTTTCGAAAATACACCGATAAATCTAAAAATACAAACTAATTAGCTCAAAGCATATTATAAAGAAATGTGCATCAAAAACCATTGGCCCAGTGTGTTTATTAAGGAAATGCCACAAAAAGATTAAAGTCCGAAATCATAATGATGAACATGGAACGCCTAGCCAGCTTGTCTGCCTATTAGTATTACATTTATATCTGGAGGTCGATCCCACATAGTTCTAGTCTAACCGGATGCAGCTGAATATAAATGAAATGAGTAATTATATTCTATAATCTAAGTTACATTTAGAACCTCCATCTACCTGTTCTATAAACCTTAACTAGTTGCCTATTGTTCAACATCATTATTCATTAATAAAACCATCATTATGGCGCTGACATAATTATTCCAACACAAGACATTGCAAGTTCTATATCCCTTGTTAATCCATGTATATAATGGTAACCAGCTCAAATAAAGACGGAACTAATCCTCAAACAAGCTTCATGCTACACAACTATACAAACACATTACATTACTGAAAACGTCTTCAGCATCCCTGAAAGATGTCCATGTCTAAGATTGATGATAACTTAGGACAATGCCTTTCAGTCTAGCGTTCAGTATTAGCACCTTTTGTGAAAGATGATGAATCGCGTCTTTTCAGCGCGATGATTCGTATTTGAACTTAAGTGGGGATAATTTTCTTTTTTGGTTAGTTTGGGATTGTGAATTATTGTGACGCGTAGAAGTGAAATGTACGTTTGAGAAATTTGGTCTTTTATACCTGCCTAATCCATAATTCGTGTTTCAAAAAGCCAATTTAATAAAATTTACAAAAAATTGCTTTCTCACCCTTCGATCAATGGGATTATCGATCGATGTTCTCACCTGAAAGGTTTTCTTCAACTTTCGTAGCAAACAGGGAACTACCTTTATTCATACATATACAACATAATCTCACGCACACTCTTTTTCGACTTCCTACGAAGTCTATTTTCGATTTATATAGACTCTTTTACTAAGTCCTTCAATTACTTATATTCAGCTCAAAACCAGCAAACAAAACAACACAAAAAGCCAGCTTTAAGAGTATCGAAAAAAGCGGCATATGGTTCTTATAATTAATTCTAACTGATAGCTCGTCAACTAAATTTTGATGTAATCTGTCTATGTTGAAATGATTCTTACTCATGGCTCGATCTTTTCCAAGATTTATCCTCCAAGCCTATTCGTTAAAATTTAACGAGAAACCACCAAGGCGTCAGATATCCGAGATTTTCCGCTTTACGAAAATATGTTGAATTTGATCGACTGTCTGAATCACTCTTGCTCGAATGTCAAGAATAACGTTTTTCACATCGGTATTAACCGAATGTCTAGATCTAAATAGAGGCGTAATTAGCACGCCCTGTCTATTTTTGTCTATTTTTTATTTACGATGGAATTGATAGAAATCTGACTAAGAATGTCTTGGAGGTTTGAAGTAGTCTTATTAGGATTTAAGGACCAGAAACAAGTCTTAAGTCTCTTCATGGCATCACACAGTTATACATACATAATAATCAAACCAGCTAGGTCGGAACCTCTCAATTCCTCCCTGTAACACCAAATTTCAATTTCCTAACATCAGCAAAATCACAAACAGTAATGAAGAGAACAAAACGACCCTTATATCTTACAAAATTTATTTTATCTGAAATCGGTTCCGTCTTTCATCAAAAAGAAAATTGTCGCGATTCTCACACAATTCAATCAATCGTAAATTCTGTTTCAATCGATTGATTCCCGTCATTGGATCTCTCCAATTAAGGTTCAAATTCGTCCTTCATCAAAAAAGTTTAAAAAATGATTGGTTCCTAAACGAACTATTCATTGCTGAACTCAATCATGCAAACGCGGTCGTAGTCGCAGTTTCATTGAATTGTAAAGCAGTGCTTTCAGTTCAGTGGGTAAAATAAAATGGAGATGATCTTGTCTAATATTTTTATATTGAATTTATATTGCTTTGGTGAATGCATTTTGCTTGTTCAAACTAATAAAAATATGAAGCATTCTCGTTTTGTATTTTTCATCACGTTTTATTGTAATAACGGGCGGGTGTCCACAACTCCACGTCCAAGCGCGTATTTTGCGTGCTGCATTTCAGCCGAAAGACGTCCACTGCTGGACATAAACCTCCTCCAAGTGTCGCCACACTGACCTGTCCCGTGCGACTCGCATCCAGCGGATCCCCGCAACCTTCACCAGGTTATCGGTCCACCTAGTGGGAGGCCTTCCAACGCAACGTCTTCCGGTTCGCAGTCGCCACTCCAGAACTTTTCGGCCCCATAGGCTTTCTTTTAAGCTTAGTAGCCTAGCTTTTTGTAAGTCCTTCAAGTTTTAACAAAATTTTGATTGTGTTTTGTTTGTGATTTGAAAGCACTACGATCTAAATGGTTTAAAACTTTAAAATATTGCAACTGTTCCTACTCGCTGTAACAACTCCTACTCACTCAAGTTACACGATACCTCTCATATCGTGTGTATAGTTCAATCAAGCGTAGCGCGAAGTCATCGGTGTCGAATATTGCCAATATCCGTGATATCCTACTAGTGACATTGTGTGTTGAGTTCAGTATTGGGCAAAATGTAATCTAACTACTGATTACTAACTACGACTACATAAAGTAGTTACCATAACTACAAACTACCTAAAAAATCAAAAAATGTAGTTAAAAATTTTGACTACTAACTACTAATTGTAGTTGCAATCACGATTACTTGATTACTTTTTTTAACTACAGATTTGTGATGTTGCGTCATTAAAAAAGCAAACACGCGCGATAGTCGTTCATGTTTATTTATGAGACATAGGTAAAAGTAAGTGTTTTATAGAAGTTATGTCTCACTATGTGCTGCCTTGCAAGGCGTTCAAATAATGTTAACACATTTTGGGCAGTGTATTCAATTGAATAATCAATCTGATGAATTGAATCTGATGATGAAGTATAGGTACATAATATCTACGACTTTAATCCTTGCATTTGATATTCATGAAAATAAACATAGGTATGTGCAATAAATTGTTTTTTTTTATGCAGCCATACTCCAAAACATATATTACTAGACATTACATTTTTATTTAATTGCAAAATATAAGTTCATAAAACTTAAATAATCAGTAATTATAACTACTTCATTGCAGCAATAAAATTAACAACTACTTAATGTAGTTTGGTTACTGTAGTTAAGTTACATGTAATCATAACTACATGTAATCATAACTCCATGTAGTTAACTACTTTTAATCGTAGTTAGTAACCAGATTACAAAATAGTAGTTAACTACGCCCTACACTGGTTGAGTTGATACAACTACTGTTTCATGTTGTATGTGTAGAAAATTGGATATGAATACTTTAAAGGGTTGTTATTTTAGAAATAATCATCATCATTTGCCTAGCCTTTTACCAACTATAATGTGGTCGACCTCCAGTCTTACCGGATGCAGCTGAATACCAGAATTTTACATAGAGCGACTGCTTAACAGACCTCCACAATCCAGTTAGTAATACGATATCACTAGACCACACTAGACACTACTAATCCAGACTAGCATTAGACTGGTTTTCAGACTTTCGGGCCACGTCTGTCAAAAATTAACAAATGACAGCCGGCACCAACGGCTTAACGTGCTTTCCGAGGCCCAGAGGAAAGTCGGTATGTAATCTCATGATAAGCGGTGGAAGATAATTCTCACGACTAGGGTTCAATTAAAACAAATAAAAACAGTATTTTTCAGCAAAATATTTTTCTTAGTTATTTTAAGAATTCTGATGTTTTTATTTACTCTCTTTACCTATCATTAATTTGATTTACAGATTCATTGAACGCTCTTCAAAATTGACTAGCTATTAAATTATTTCCTACAATTCGGAGGAAATGCTCCCGCTTTTACTTACCAAATAACTGAAAGAATTCTGAGAAATCTGTCGCCATACTGTTGACTGTTGGTTTAGTTAGTCAACGTAATTGTTAGTTTAAGGCGCGCTGGGATTTCGTTTTGTTTTTCCAAGTAATAACGTTCACACCCTTATTTTGTTGGTTTTATAATTATTTAGGTTCTATTTTTGTTGTTTGTATTCTTTTCTATTTCTCTATCTTGTGATTAGTGTCTAACCTGGTGACAGAGTATTTATTTATTCATTTATGTCGCCCATAGACCTCTGACATAGCTTTACATGCCATCGAGAAATATTTCTCTGGCATGCTGGTTTGCTCGCGATGTTTTCATTCACCGAAGCAAGTGATAATTACGAGTATACAATACGCACATGAATCCGAAAATTAAGAGGTGCGTGTTTTGTTGGAACCATGTGTTTATGTATATAGGAAGAACCAAACAAATAGGAAGAATTTAGTATGAAATTTTAAGAACTTAAATTAACATTTAAATTAAGTGGATACACGATTCTAAATTAATTGCCTTAGTATCATATTATCAATTATCTGGTTTTAAGCGATCATTTGAAATGCCTCTTGAGATGATAATTATGAACCCAGAACGTGAACTTGATCCACAAACTAAGTTATTGGAAACGCTTCATCCCTGGAGGCTTCACCGTAAGTGTTATTAGTGATACGATACACCTACTTAAACACATGGTGTACGTATTGTCTAACTGAAAATTTCATTTGGTAATAATACAATGATGTAAATATTAAGTTTTCTCTCTATCCGCTAGACTTGACTTTGCAACACCTTTGCAAGTAAAGAACTTAAATTAACTCTCACTAATCAAATCTTTCCAACTACTGTAACTTAGTCTAACAGACTAAAATTGTTTTATCACCAACAATTACTTGAAAGTTTCTGTCGCTCGGGACCGAAGACTGAAGTGACTGAAACTAGTCAACTTCAGTGATAAACTTAATTACTGGACACTTGCTCCACTTTCAAGTAATAATTTTCGAAGTTACAACTGGATTTGGGCTGAAATTGAAACTAGTATTCAGCCTGAGGCTCATAACTGATTGTTCAAAGACGAAAACTAATGATGAACTAATACTAGCAAATAAACCTGATATTGTGGTGATAGATTGCCGAGAGCCGTTCAAGGATGATTGACATCACTATTCCTCATGAAGAGAATCTCGAAAGCTGAGAATGATAAAAAAATCCAGTATCTTTGTTTAGCACACGAGGTTGTCCACATGTGGGACGTGGACTCTGCAATCATTGTACCGATGGTCGTTACGGTTAATGGACTAATAGCAAAGAGACTCGACCACCACCTTACGAGGCTCTCATTGCGCGGCTAGGTCAAGAGCTTGATTCAGAAAGCGGTACTCCTGTTGTGTCTCGTATTGTTAGGAGGTTCCTCTCTCTGGAGCCCTGACCGCCCGACCGGTAGCTTGCACCCTGTTTCCAAAACCGGTGGGCTACAATTTTTAAAATTAATTAAAAAAAATGTAATTAATTTGTTAAAAGATAAATAAAGGAACAAATACAAGTCGTAGATATCAAAACTAAGCAACTGATTGCGATAAAAAATTATTAGATAGTAGCCAATTGCGATCTTATAAATAATTAATCCTAAACAAAACTAATGGTTGCTTGTTTCTATGTCAAATTAATCTGAAAAACATAATAATTAATTTTAATTTTAATGAAAAACATAATCATCTTCTAAGCAAGGACTCTTCTGATGCTAATGCGAAATTTGTATTTATCAACACAAAATTCTTGATAACAACAGATCCTTTTCAACTTGCATACATTGTCAGAATAAATTTCAGCTTCACTAAGTAGATCTCAGACAGAGGAATGGACATAACTTATCCATTGGACCAAACTTAGATCAAAGCTGTTTCCTGCTACGTTAACATGGATGATATTCAAGTGTATCTAAGCGTGACTTGACTGCAGATCACAGCTGCTAACTCAAAGCCTTTGGTCGAATCATCGGGGCTGGTTCAGTGATTTGTCTTGAACTAATGTGGTGCAAAAGCTACTGCTTACTGCTTGGTACTGCCATTAAACCACAAACTCATCCATTGCTATAGAACGAGTGTGAATTAACTGCCTTTACAAACGAAACTGGGAGAAATAAATGAGGAGATTGCAAAATCATAAATTATTTGACGATTCAGATGTCTCAGCAAATGCCAATGACATATAAAAAGGCAACATTACTCCATACATTTTGGTTTTCGCTGTTTACTTAGCTGTTTAATGTCGGGGAAAACCAGTTATTTTGCAATTTTTGTAATGGAAAAAAATACAAATAAGTACTATTCGTGTTGATGAAAACCAAAACAGATCAACTACCTACTGAACCTATAAAATTCTTAGGTAACGAACAAACACAAAGTATAACATAGCTAAAGACAGAAGCAATCCCAACTAATCAGCTGGACTACAAGGATTACAGCTGCAATCAACAGTGATCCTTCAATTCTACTTGCGACGTTATCTAGTATACATCTCTCAAGTCTGCTGAGAACTTTCTGATTAGTTGCTGCGATAGTGTGACTTTTCAGTTAGAAAAATATCGGAATAAGCACTTCTTTCTCGTTTTGTCACTCCATTTTCTTAGGTTATGTTTCTAGTATCGTAAGTTTTATTTCTTTAATTGTGGCTGTAGCTTTATTACGTTTAAAATTATCTTGATAATGTTTACGTGTCTTTATTTACGTTTACTTCCGCTTTTTTCTTTATTTTCGTAAAACGGTTTCTAGAGCTTCGATTTTGCACTTACACCTAATTATCTATTTGTTTCTAGGGCTGTTTCCACTCGCCATTTTGTCATGGAGTCGTCTTCTTTGCGTATCGATGGACTCAAATAATACCCGATCTATATTTATCGACACCCGCAAAGCTCTTTCATTTAAATCCTGGAAGGTGCAGATGGCTATGCAGGATGGGCAAGAAAGAGGTGGGGCATATCCTGCAAGAGGGTTACACACTGGCATTGTATTTGGGACGGGTCGGTGATACCCCATTTGGCCAGATTATTTCTACATAGGTCTAATACTAAAAGAAGCCAAAATGTAAATGTTTACAATAGGATTTATCGTAGTTCTATCTTTTGAAACAATTAATATGAATGTTATTTTAGTTTCATATCCAGGTGTTATTATGGTTTTTCTAGGTCTCTGGGTTGGTTTTTGGGCTTAACACTGTTTTTCTCTGAGATAAGTTCGGTTTGGTCGAATTTTAGATTGGTTATACAGAAATGGAACTTGGAAATATTTATAGACATAGGTACCTAAGTTATTCATTAGATACTTAGTGAACCGTCTTGTTTTATTTTTTGACGATTCGTATACCTAATCGTTTTAAACAGAGCAGCTTGTATTATTGGCAATGGAAAAACAAAAATATCGAAAAAAATGAAGACACCATACTACGAAATAAATATTTGTTTTGCTCTAGTTTCGTAGTCTTCTTGTATTTTTGCTGCTTATCCACGATGTCAATATCAATTTGTGGTACCGTTGTCAAGTTAGGCCGACGACGGGTAAAGCCTTGACTCAATTTTTTATTATTTTCCTTTTACGAGTAAATTTTCAGAGATAGTGTGATTTTTACGGAGTTATTCTTATTTTTGTTACATTCTTGAGCTCCGGACGCGGATTCTGACAGATATTGTACCATTCGTACTGGTTTGAATGCAATCATTTTTGTACTTAGGTTCGTTTATAATTCTCAGTTAAACCAGATATAAATTATGTTATACATACATATATTAATTATATAAGTATATGTATGGTAGGTGTGTATTATTATATAATTATATATACGTTAGTAACAAAAATTATATTCCCTTTATTCATTTATACATTTTGAAATCTCCTTAAAAAAAAAACAATATAAAAAAACATTAAAAAATATAGAAGTAGCCCACCGGTATCGGGAACCTCCTAACAATACGAGCCGTGTCCCGCTACTGCGTGTACCACTTTCTGAATCAAGCCCTCGATCCAGTTACCTAACGAGACCCTCCTCAGGTGTTGATCGAGGCTCTTGGCAATTAAGCCATGGGCTGATACGACTATCGGCACAATGATGGCTTAATCCACATCCCACATGTCGACAACCTCGCGAGCAAAGTTAAGATAATAAAAGTTATTATTGTTAATGATTACAGTATTGCATTAAGTAACCCTCATAAGATAGTCGCCAAATGGTGAAAATAAATTTACTAGAAGGTTATTTGAACAATAACACAAACTAAGCAGGGCCTGTATCTTAGGGGCCAAATTTTCGCTAACAACATTCATTTTGATTTCAGAAAGCTTCAGAAAATGGCCGCCTCTCAGTGTGCACAGTAGACCGAAAAGCAAGCATTGTGTCATCACTATACCAGGACATATCCCCAACTAAGCCAAGAGACAACATAAGTCCTGCTCCCTCACAGATCAGCTTCAATGAAATGGAAACCTTCCCTAGCAGAGTACTGAGGACTGAGTCTTTAAGAACCACTGGAGGTAAGTTTTGAAGAATTCTTAAGACAGCTTTGTTAGATCTGTGGTTGACTACTGAGGATCCTTGGTTCGAACCTCTATGAAAAACGTTAGAGGATTTTTCTTGAGGAAAACAATAAGGATGGAGGAGGATAAGATCGGATTAGAATCAAGATTGGTTTAGATCGCATCCTGTCCCAATTATTTGGACTAAACCATAGTCGCAAAACGTAGTACTGGAGTACTCGACAGATCTTTGATGAACCCTTGTGATAATACAGAAGTATTGATATTTCTTTGTTTTCTACATCACTATTTAGTATAAAACAAAGTCGCTTCCCGCTGTCTGTCTGTTCCTATACATGCTTAGATCTTTAAAACTACGCAACGGATTTTGATGCGGTTTTTTTATTAGACAGAGTGATTCAAGAGGAAGGTTTATATGTATAAAGTCGCTAGTAAATAAAGATGATTTAATTACGATGACTAACAATGCACTGCATCGTTGGTCGAGTGATCGCAAGCGCGACTGCAAAGCATGAGGTCCTGGGTTTGATTCCCAGGTCGGGCAAAGTGGTATGGTTTTTCCATCAGGAATTTTCTAACGCACATATGGAGTCTGGATTTGTGCCCGGCTGATTTCAATGAGCTCGCCCCCTATTACAAGGGACTTAAACATATTTGGCGAAATGTGGGTGTATTATAATTGGGTACACCACTGACCCTTCGGAAATTACAGGCGTGATATTATGACTAACAAATTTCTTAAATGTTTTTCAGATCTCAGTAGAAGAGCATCGGTGAAAGTGGTAGCTTTCGATAGCAATCAGGCTACCAGTCCCGGTGAAGGTCTCGGAAATGGAACTGTTGTTACTACTAAACCTAAGAGTCGCAGTGGATCTATTATTGGAGCTATCAGTCCTATTATGGGCACAGGTAAGTCTATTAATGATGATGAAGCAAGCAACAAAATTATTGTTAAAGTTTAATTTCAGATGAAATATTATTTTGATTTTGGACTGAGCAAGTGAGCAATGATTAAATAAAGAAATATTACTGTTCAGCCTCCAGTATCTTCGGATTCACTACTTGATATACTTGAATGTAAAGCTTTCAATAAAACATAAATAAATAATTCGTCCACTATTTTATCCAGAAAGTTCAAGTAGCCACAGTGATCAACCAACTCCAACTGGGACTTCCACACCATCTGGGGTTCGGACACCATCCGGGGTTTTGATGCCAACTGGGATATTAACACCAACTGGGGGATTAACGCCATCTGGGGCATTAACGCCTACTGAACCATTGACACCCACTGATTTGTTGAGCCCCACTGAGCTATTAGCACCCTTATTCCTTAGGATGATAAGTACAATGTCGAGTGAATCACTGTGTTAGTGTCTTTGGATCTTTACCGACGCGACGTGGCTAACAATGTTGGTTTTTGCGTCCGATACTAACTTGGCAATAGGTTTTAGTTGATTTGGTTGTAAGTCCATAATCGCATTTTCAAGTTTGTACTTTAAAAAAACTTTGAAGCAGACCGTCTTTGTACTTTAAAAAAACTTTGAAGCAGACAATATTAGCTCTGTCATCAACTACATCAATCCTAAGATCTTCTTTTATGAGTATGATCATAAATGTCAGTGTATTTAGCAAAGATTCTCTAGTTTCTAGATCCCATTAGACAAAGCATGTTAAATATGTTTGATTGTAAATTAATCAGATGATGAAACATGTGGTCATTTAATTCTAAAATCATACAGAAATACTAAATAGTATCAATGTCTTAACCATGGGTTTTATCTGTATCACATGAAATATTATCTGAAATTTTATCTTGGTTATTAACTTTGATTGTTTTTCCAGCGACTCCTGGAGGAGTACCAACGAGATCTCGTCCTTCAAGCAAAATGACTAAATACGTGGAGTGTTGGGGAGCAGACAAACCTTTTGCCAATATTACTGACTCGACTCTTGCCAAGAATATTGGAATTTCTGTGAGTTTATAAGCTCTTTACTTTCTACTTGTTTCCATCTTAAAATACATAAATTTCTCTTCTTCCAATTTATTATGATTGTTTTTTCATCTTTACGTTTTCTAACTACACTTTTATTTTTCTATTTGTTCCAGAGCCTAGCAATGATAGAACAGAATCTTCTTCCTCAAAGGACTACATGTTGTGACTGCAGGTAAGCAATGGCTTCACTTAAGTATATCTGAAGTTTCCCAAAAACCAACATCAATAAAACACAATCTTTCCATCTAGCCTGTATTGTCTCACAACTGGGCATAGTTTCTCTGTCCCTTTTCCTCACGTTCTTAACATCCTCTGATATAATGGGCAAGTCTTTTCAACAGAAATCAAGTCTAAAATTAGCAAGTGTTCCAACTGGCACACTCGCTGTGTCTGGGATTGGTGGAGTACTCGTATATTGAACGCCTTCAAGTTCTTTAATTCCGACTGAACTGTGTGATAGTCATGTTCTCTGTTGTTTCCAGTACCAATTCCGAAGGCATGAACCGTGTGACCCTCTGGTTCAAGAGCGCCACTCAGGAGCGTCAGTACCGCAACCAGCCGGACGCGCAGTTCAAGTATAACGTCGGGTGCGCAGCCGCACTGTTCGCGTTGTTGGCGTTTATACAGCTACTGACTGTACCTAAGTGAGTACACATCGTTGTGTTTTTCATGTCGTACGCTATTGAAGTCATGTACCTTAACACCAACTACTCTGGTCTTTATTGTCTTGTCTGATAAGATAAATTGTTTTGAGTATACATGAAACAGGATGGAAACCGAACTAATTTAATAAGTTTACTATCGTTGTCATGACT
This sequence comes from Eugnorisma glareosa, assembly GCA_947578425.1. Taxonomy (NCBI): domain Eukaryota; kingdom Metazoa; phylum Arthropoda; class Insecta; order Lepidoptera; family Noctuidae; genus Eugnorisma; species Eugnorisma glareosa. The sequence goes on along the minus strand of OX387957.1, from coordinate 2,164,485 downwards.
ATCATTGCACCTCAATATAATCATGACTCTATACACAAAACATTTATAAAAAAAAAACCATTTTATATAATGAGTCTTCTCACAAATTGCCTTATTATGGTGGAGGAAGTATCGGCCGCCACAGCGTTTCAGGATGCTACTATGACTGCCCCTTACTCTGCTCAGGAGCGAGGCCGTCATGAATAAGCAAACCTAATCTATCATCACCTTTCTATTCTAGAGGCGTAGTTCTATACGCATCCTTTGGCCCTACACTCTTCACTCTACTGATCTTCGTATACCTGTCGTGGTATGACGGCAGCGTGAGGTCGCGAGGACTGCGGCCGATATCAGATGTTCCTGATGATTTGTATGCTGACAACTGCACAAAGCCGGGACAGGTAAGTTCAGGTGCAACACTTGAAAAAAAAAAGGAAGATGTTCTTTCAACTGCCTGATTGATTGTACAGAGTTATTAAATCGAAACTTTTTAATATTGTTTTTTTACGTTATGGCGCCTCAACACCCGTGTAACAAAGAACGAACAACGTAAAGGTTTGTTTAATTTTTCAGGTGGTAGCCAATAATCGGTTTATAAGGCTGACGATGTTTACGGTGTCAGTGCTACTCATAGGCGCATGTGCAGTTATTAATTTGGTAAGATATTGTCATTTTAACGAGAGAAGGATTGTCTTCTTACTATAATTAAATTTAATGTCTATTTTTGATCGCGTTGGTGTCAATGGTCACGTTTGTGATTAAAATTATCTAACGGACGTTTTTGATAACTTCCTTACGTATAACGGTTAGTTAATATGCCTTACAAAACTAAGTTAGCAATGAATTGACAGGAATATCTTAACCACGTCACTTATCTGTCTCTCGGAGGGTTGACAGTTGATGTTTCTTTAACTGTTTATCTGAGATAGCAACGTTCCATTAACTGTTAGTAAGTTATTGAAGACGGCCGTAAGTGTTTACCTACCTGAGATCACAAAAGCACTTACCTGTCACTATGATATGACATGTGTTTCAGACACTGGAACTGAGTTTCTGAGATCGCTTGACTGTCTAAGGTCACATGAGTGTCTCTGATTAGGATCCCAATTAAATTGGTATTATTTTCGTTGCACTGCTTGCTTAAATTATACATTGAGGAAGGGACGCCGACGTAGAAACGGTTTTCTGAAAATGCATTTCGAAAGTACCCTCCTTCCTTCTAATTCATTCAATAAGACAACAAAATATGGTGTATTCCCGCTGGCCCCACTTCCATAGCCCCACAGGTGGGGCCAACGGGAAAACACAAAACCGTCGTTTCGTTGGCCCCACTATCCTGCCCCACTACCCTACCCCACTACCTTGAGGTCAGACAAATTAAGGAATTAAATAAACCTTAATGATGTCAGCGGGAATCCCTGGCTACAAACGGGAAAAAAGTTACTGTTTGTTGCCAGTGAGGCATATAATATGACACAATGTATGTTCCCCAAAAACTACTAGGCTGGCGTGAGCTCAAGGTGGTATGCATTTTTATTATTCTGGTTAAAGTACGGTATTTTAGTAATAAAAGAGTTGCGGACACCAGCCCGTTATACAATACAATACAAAACCTTCTTGGATTTATGCCCGCCTAGTACTGTCCGTAAGGTCACTGCCCATAACTAGCACAACTGTACTAACACTACTCGATCCCATCCAATGTTTTTGAGTAATATTTTATTACTCAAAAATACGGTGGGGTCAACGGGAACAATTTTTAATTATTTTAATCAATTCCCGTTGACCCCACCAGTGGGGCCACGGGCGGGGGGGTCAACGGGAATACATCCAAAATATCCCCCAATCTTTTATTTGTGTGGCAGATACTTGCAAAGGCTTCCCCAAATTTGTCTAGGTATCTTTTAATCTCAAAAATCCTGCCAACATGATTTTCTTTTCCAGTTCCAATCATTCGTAATAATAGACTACCCGATGTACCTGCGTAGTAACGGAAGCTTGAACTGGACGGAGTACAACTTCACTGAAGACAACGGCTTGGGGGGCTTCCACATACACAACGATGTCGATTCTGCACCTGTAAGTTCTTTTGTAAGTGACGCTAGTTCAGACAAGTTTAACTAACAAGTATCACTGGATCTTGGTAAATTAGGTGGATAGAATATGCTTAGCGTAATCAGGCCTCCTCTCTATGAGAGGGAATTGGCTATAATCAACCATCCGGACCCAGTGCCCAGGGCCCAGTGCGGGTTGGTAGATGTCACATGTCTTCGAATTTTTGGTTCTAGGACATGCCAGTTTCCTCACAATGTTTTCCATAACCGTTTTGATGAAATTAATTACACAAAGCAATGGGTTGGAACCCACGACTCACTGCTCGTAAGTCGGAGCCACCACCACTGGGCCACCGCTGCTATCTGCCGCTAGGCTATGACTAACTTGTAAATCAGGAAGTTTTCTTCCCTCTTCCTTCGTTGTTTCAGGGTTTGTCAATTCGTGCGTACAAAGTTTAGGGCGAAATTCTATTTTTTTGCGCATAGTAGTCAAGCTAATTCGAGAAACAAAGGGACATGTTTAATTAATCCTCTAAAGACATTGATCTTCTAATGATGACTTCGTTTTTTTTTTGACCACCAAAAATTTTTGGCTCGCCCAAATGGGTAAAGTGAAGATTGAACCAACTTGTATGTGGACTGGGTTTGTGACCAACCACATCCAAGACCAACTTATTAATAGTTTAGGACACATATGGAAAAATATACTAACCACTACCATTTTATCGAAAACAAACCAAGTAAAAGACTAAAATCCATTTTGACACCAAGTTTTTATTTCGATATTCCCAGAGTTACCTCTACAGTTCAGTCCTGACACTAGCCTCCATATCAGTCTTCCTCCGAGTCGGCTTCGTATTCAAACTGGTCCTGATGCTGATCACTCTGTTGTGTCACATCACACTGTTCGCGTCCGCTGAGCTGTTCTATGAGTACCAGAAGAAGGATTTGGAGAATGAGTGAGTAAAACTTAGAAAAAACTAGATAAGCATAGAATATATTTTTTTTTTGTTACTTGCTGACACTTTTATCCGATAATTCATTTAATTAATTGTGAATAAAAATCCCAACCAGTCACACTGTTACTCGATAGGAAAACTTTTTGTGTTTATTCCCAACGGATCGCACGCCAAGTGAAGGGTGTGACTCGTTTGGAACAAAATATTCTCATACAGTAACACTGTCACATAATTATCACAGCGACTATAAAAATACACTTATTGCTGGGCAACGACTTACGGAAGGACTCAATGTAACGCACTCAAAACATTGTGCTGATGGATGCATTGAATAGTACAGAGGTCATGGTAGTATAGTACACAAAAAGCTATTACTTATTGTGTACTACTTTGAGGTATGTTCCAATGCAAAAACATGACAGCAATGAAGAAGTGCCTTTCGGCTTCGTTATGGGTGTTTTTATACCCATTTTAAACTTTTTAAATGGAGTATTGATTGATGCCTAATGGATTATTTATGTACGCGACTACTTAAAATGCAAGAGATATTTAAGCAGATTTGGATGTAAGGGTGGTTATAAAATAGGAATCTATTGTGATGTGTTCAATGGATTTAAGTCACATCTGAGGGGCCTACGTGACAAGCACAACACGAATCGAGCTTGTAAAATTTCTTTAAAATTGAACATACTTCTACAAATCGAAGAAATTTCCTTCCATAAATATATGGATCTTCAAATCCATAGATTTCAATGCACATAATAATTATTTTTTAAATTTCGATCCACAAATTTTGGCCAGTACTTATTATAAGCGTGCTTTCAGACAATCTACCATAATATATATTTACGACGTACGAGTATTTCAGATTTACAATGCTAGCCTACGCTACTAAAGCTGGCATGGTGCTGGTGTTCCTGGCAGCGTTACTGCACGTCTTGGACCGGCAGATAGAGTTCACGTCTCGCACTGACTTCTTGTGGAAGGATAAGCTCAAGTTCGAACAGGAGGAGGTGGAAACTATGAGGGGGATCAACAAGGTGGGTTTGGTCATGATTCACTTCATGACTTGACTAGCTGTACCCCGCGCCCTTCGATTGCGTGAAGTTATTATAAAAAACATTTGAATCTGGAATTTGTTGACAATTTCAAGCGGTTTTTTTTTTTCAAAATAAAGGATACTCTTTATAAAATCAGCAATCTGCCAGTAAAAGTCCCCTCAAAATCGGTCCCGCCGTTTCGGAGATTAGCCAGAACAAACAGACAGACAAAAATAAAATGTTATAAGTACCGTGTTATACTTTCATATGCATTCGTTAAAAATGTATTATTTTGAAACTACATACAGACGGTTTAATTTTATTTATTTGTATATATATATAGATGTTGACTGCCTTTAAACCTAGGTTCTTTTTACGTCACCAAACTATGCTAAGCCACCAACTATGTTATCCTAACGACCATAATTATTCCATTTTGTTGCCGAGTCTATAAATGGTTGTAACTAATCTTCTTCATTTCGTATCGATGGGCGGCCATCGATTTGTCCAAATTATTATTTTAAAAACTAAACCATAGTGTAGTTGAATTGTCTTTACTATGGGCTCTTTTAACGTGCACATCTTGCTACATCGTTCTCGCATAGTTTACCATCTCAACATGAATGATGTAACCAAGGTTTTGTAACAATATGCTGATTTGAAGAGTGTCCATGGAGTTTCTTGCCCGTTTTTCTCCATAGAGATCTATGCTTTGGAATGTAACTACAGTACTTTCACAATTTTAATGCTTTGTCACTGGGACTATAGCTACATTTAATTGTTGTCTTTGTTTCGACAGTTTAAAAGTGCCTGTAACTGGCCTACTTGAAATAAATGCTTTGATTCGAGTTAAATTTTTTTGGTTTCAGATTCTTCTAGAAAACATACTACCGGCTCACGTTGCAGAACATTTCCTGACTAACGTTGCGTCTGAGGTCTAATTTTCCTTTAAAACTACCTCTCATTTTTACCTTGGAGTCTTTAATCCTTCAACCCAACAAATTTCTTCTTCCAGGCAGAGTTGTACCACGAGAGGTACTCAACGATAGCCGTGATGTTCGCGTCGATACCGAACTACAAAGAATTCTACGACGAGACTGATGTCAACAAGCAAGGCTTGGAGTGCTTGCGGCTGCTCAATGAAATTATTTGTGATTTTGATAAGGTAAGCATTCGAAATATTCATTGTAAGAAGCCTGAAACAAAAAACAGTACAGTAGCATGAGGTCCTGGGTTCGATTCCTGGGTCGGGCAAATTGTTATTGTGTTTTCCATCAAGTGTTTCTCAGTAGCAGAAACGGAGTTTGGATTTGTGCCCGGTTAGTGGTAATAGGCCTTATTACAGGGGACTTAAACATAACTGGGCAAATGCGGGTGTACTTTAAATACCTCTGTGCTTACGCTTGGGGATTACAGACGTGCTGTTATGATGATATTCCGCGTAGAATAATTGACATCGAAAAAAACTTTAGATGAATTTATCTAACACTTGTAGTTGTACAAAGCATTTACTAAAATAGATAATAAGTTGATTATAAGTACCTACGTAAAAAAGAGCACGATCATGTTATGCTGCAGTTTTAAATATAGTTATGTTTTCAGCTACTTCTAAAGCCAAAGTTCAGCTGTATAGAGAAAATAAAGACAATAGGAAGCACATACATGATCGCTTCAGGACTGAGACCCGGCAAGGAGGAACAAAATGTAAGTACTTTCATATGTTTCATTCTCTTCTTCTTCTTGGCCTTTTATCAAATTATTTAGGACAGGCTTCCTTGAACACCTGCGCCAGGATGGTCTTTCCGGGGTTGTTGATGGTGGAGATCTGAAAGCGAGATCTTTTTCAACAGTGGTGCCTAATAAGGCTGGTGTAGATCTGGCTCTAGATGGTTTTTTACTTTTCAAAAGTTTTGAGTTATTTTTCTATTATAGTTTTACACAGTTAACTCATCTTGATTAAGCATTGTTCAACGGGGATTCAAACATGCAACTGCACAAGTTTTTTTTGAAAACATTTCACAAAATTATTGCACAAATTTTAGCAATAGCGCTATCAACGTTATCCGAGCAATAAAAGACCGTTGTAGCATTGCAATATCTGTGACCCGCAAAAGAAAGCATGTTATTGGGAACATGAAACCTTGTGGAGTATGAGTCTGTTTGCAATAACATATGTATATCGGGCGTTTTCATTTTCCAGGATGCAACAAGTAAAGAGGAGCATACGGTAGCTATTCTAGTGGAGTTCGCGATCGCTCTCATGACGATACTGGACCAGATCAACAGGGAATCCTTCCAGAGGTTCAAACTAAGGATAGGTAAGCAAATCTCATTAGGTCCTTTCTTGACTTACCTTTACAGAGTGTAAGCAACATCAACTGATTTCGTGGTACCTAACAGCCTACCATATTCAGCATCATATGCCCTAAAAAACTTGGGGTCGGCACAAGACGTTTTTTCCTTTCCTGTGAGCCGTGCATTTATTTACTCCTTTTTATTCATTTGTAATATATTATATTTTTTGGCGTTCCTCTCCCTCTCCATATATCAACGCGTGTTGATGTTTCATAAACCGTGTGTATTACCTACACATAAACACTCACAATAATTTTGCAAGTCTTATTCAACGCATGGCGACATCTTTATTAAAAGCCATAAAAAGAAAATATGTATTAACGCGCCAAAACGCTCCACTGCGCTGTACCGTCGAACTTTGGAGTCGGGAGCTTTCCTCAGTATGTTGACGTTGCATTACGCTAACGATAGATGGCAGTAGTGCTTGCACATGAAGTGCGCAGACTCTTTTACGCGCGCATAGATGGCGTTTATTACAATGACATACGTACATTTAAGATTAATGGGTGCGGGCTATCGCATGTAAATTCGCCGCTAGAGGCGCTAGGGTAGCGCGAGGGCACCGAAATGTCAGATGCCACAGAAAGTTCACGCGTTGCGTCAGTTGCGTGCTTTTTTAACACGTATTTTTACTAATATTCACAATATTGTAGTCTAGATTGACCTATTCCTGATTAATTATGACGTGATGATTTTAAGTAGCAACTTATGATCTTATTTGTCAGTACTTGGAGGTAAAATGATTTTTAAATGTTTCATGCTTGCTAATTTTAGGGAGAATATTGTAAATAAATGATCTGAAGTTTACACTATGTTGTTATACTTAATAAAATAAACTTTTTATGAAGATTAAGTACAAAATAGAATTACTGACATGACCATAAGCGACAGCGGCGCCATCTGGTGAGCTCAAAAACGATAGCCCTCTTTCAGAAGACTGACGCATTTAAGCATAACATAACATAACATAACATAACATAACATAACACCACGCCTGTAATTACCGAACGGTTAGGCAGAGGTGTACCTAATAGTACCTACACCCAAATTTCGCCGGTTATGTATAAGGCCCATGAGATAGGAGACGAGCCTGTTGCCATCAACCGGAAAAACATTACATTTAAGCAATACCTATTCAATAGTATCAAACAACCTTGTACAATGGTATTGATCGGCACTTTTGAACTAGGTGACGCAATAAGGACTAGTTAAGGACCACAGTTTTAGCAATCTTAAAGTAAAGAGCTATTTGAACTTAAACCTAGGTACATACATACTTCATCAGTTCGGACTATCGCATTCCACAGCTGGACTTATGCCTCCTCCAAACTTTGCCACAATAGTCGGTTCTCCGCTTCCTGCATCCAATTTATCCCAGCCACCTTTTTGAATGCCATCGGTCCGTTTAGCTGGCGCTCTACACCACGATTGCGGTCTCCACAAAATGAATATACCTATTTATTTCATCTCCCAGGTCTGAACCACGGCCCCGTGATAGCTGGCGTGGTTGGAGCGCAGAAGCCGCAGTACGACATCTGGGGCAACACCGTCAATGTGGCTTCCAGGATGGACTCCACCGGGATCATGGGCAGGATACAGGTCACCGAGGATACTGCAAAGTTAGTATATGTATATGTGCCTCTTTCTATTTTTCCTCTGCCTCTTTTTATTTGCTTCTTTTTATTTCTCTTTCTATTTCGAGTTCAAAGAACTTCAAATACATGACTCGGAGGACTGAAGTGTCCGACTCGATGGACCAAAATAGATAGGTTTTGACTTGAAAATCAATAAAAAAAAACGTTTATTCCACAGTATACTTATTATTATGGACAGTATGGAAACTAGGGGGTGGTTTACGCTTACCGATTACCGAAAAAAATAAAAATAAAATGAAAAAACTACCCTTTTTAGTATCAATTTGGGTCGAGAATCGTTAGTATAGATACCTCCTTGAATTTGACCAGAATGCAAAACAACAGTCTATAAAAGTACTGTTGAGTAAAAAACATTTTCTTTTACAGGGTACTAATGAATGCGGGCTACACTTGCGAATGTCGAGGTCCCACATACGTCAAAGGCAAGGGCACACTAACAACTTACTTCGTGAAAACACCCAACGTTGGGGGAGGAAATTAAGCAGGGACCGATGACCTGACCTCGGTGACCTCATGGCAGATTGAAAACCTAGAAACGTCACTGAGAAGAGCGAAGGTCAAAAAGGAAAGTCAAGGAAAAGGATGGGATGGCGGAATCGAAAATCAGGGTCTTCAGAAAGTTAAGGGAAAAGTAACACCAAGATTAGAAGTGATTAAGTACCTACGAGCAGGGAAAGTTTTGAAGATAATAATGCTTTGAAACTAGGAAATAAAAAATTATCGAAATATTTGGAAATACAACTTTCAGAAATTATATCTTATCAATTGATATGAAAAACGATTCATAAAAAAAATTGGACAGAGAAATAAATAAAAGTTGATAATGCGATATCAACAGTAACCACGGGTATGAACTCTTTGACTTTGATAATCGTAGCAGCATCACCAAAATAACGTTTTAAAAAGTTAAACTATTTTATATGTTATATTAAAATCAATAAAAATGTAGACGGTATTAATTGTAATTGTTAGGCCTAAATCAATACTATGAAAACTACTGTTAAAAATACAAGAGTAGAAAAAACATTTTTCCTAGTAATCATTAACTAGTTGAGTAGAAACAAACAAAAATGTATATCTGTCTGTATATTCTGTCAATAAACATTATGTATGACATAACCGTATTTAATAAACATTTGCATCATTTTATTCACATTTTAGATCACAATGGATTTTAGTGTAGGTATTTATTTTTTAAATTAAACAACTCCATTTATAGAATAAATGAAACGCCTAGCAAATTTAATAAGCAATGTTTCATATGGGTGGTTTGCCGATTAGATTACACAGAAATCATTTACATGATTGTATTGAATAATGATCAATACTATACCTATGAATAATTTTGTCAATGTTGTTTGACAATGTCACAAATTCTGAAGTATCTTTACAATTAATTTAATTAATAAATCTTAGAAATCGCATGTATATTTCAAAGTGAAAAGTTATAGAAAATACCTAAAGGTATTTTTTTTTGTAAATACTATAGCTATTACTTGTTTGAAACATAATTTATTGTTAGTGTTGTATAGTATACATAAAGTGTGATAAACAGAGAATTATTTAATTTTTAACATGACATAAACGCATGACTCCTAATAATTTAGTTTATAATTTGCATTTAATAAGATACCATAATTTTAAGTTCCATGATTGTTGTTGTTTTGAATACTCTTTAGTGTTATGGTGCTAAATCTATATTAGATTTTAAAAATAGAAAAAGAAATGCATATCCCACCAATTTAGGCGACTGCAAAAATTTTGGTAATTAAAAAAAAAGATATTTTCAGAAAAACGTCAATATTGTTTTGGATATTTTTTAGTAACCTTCCACCATTTTTTAGTATTTTTAATAAAAAAAAAACAGTTTTCGACGGCCTCTTTATTACAAAATTAGACTTATTTATAATCCTATCATAATTATATTTAAAAAAAAACTTAGAGATATGCTCATTAATGTGTTATAAATATATTTCCACAGCCAAGATTCTTATAAAAATATTTTATGAAATATTTATAAACCTTACCATTAACTTTAATCTTGCTGTTAGCGGGCGTTTACATTTGTAACAAATCGCGAATCGCAATCGCGATGCGACTCACATTACTGTATCCACTATCAAATTGCTATCGTACAGTATTAGATGTTTATCACGAATCCTAGCTGTGGAAACATGCTCTGAGAGCCCTCGCACACCGCGATTTTTTGCGGCGATGCAAGCATAAAATAGTCGCGATACAGTCGCGATTCTGTCGCTGGTCATATTGTATCTACGATTCTATATCGCGATGCTATTGCGCTTAAAAACGCGATTTAGCATCGATACAGAAATGTATCGCACGTGTACACTTCAGTTGTAAGACGGATTCTATCGAGACAATAGTCGCGCATCGATTCAGCAGCGATGTTTACGAGCGTCTGCATCACTTATGTCGCATGTTGCAAATGCGACCAACGCGCGATGCAGCGATGCATAAGCGCGTTGAAACAAGCATCGCCACAAAAAGTCGCCGTGGACGAAAGTCCTTAGATACACACAAATATAGGACCTGAATTATTAAACCATATTGTAAATGATGAAATGAAATTGAGCCTAAATGTAATTTATGGATATCGTTTTAGAAAATATTTAATGTAGTAAGGAATATCAGAATTGTACATTTATTTTTAGGTCTGAGATTTTATTTTGAAAAATTAACGATTTTAATAAAAAGTATCGTTGGATTACACTTGTGTTTTATTTCAACAATACTACTCTAATTACTTATTTCAAACACCAGCAAGATGTTTGATGATCAGCACTAGAGATGTTTCAAATGAAAGGGAGGATACGAGTATTTAAATAAAAACCAGACGTCCCTTCGACGATCCTGACTGTAGTCTATCTATCTAATAGATATGGAAACACTATGTCACTCACAGCCACAAGTAGTCAAGTATCTCTCACTAATCAGTCACCACGAATGGCGGGAAGGTGGAAAGTGAAGCGTACCCTGAACTGGGGTCATAATGAGCCTGTGATATAAAGGATGTAACAAGACCCTCAACGAAGCCGATAGGCACTTGTTCTCCCCGTCATTGCGATAATTTTTTTGTTGTAGACCATACCTGGGAACCTTCTACATAGTTACGGAGATATTGGGGGGTCAAAGTTCCATTTTTTTTTTAATGCATGATTTTAACGTATTATTTTTCGGTAAACACTTCCAAGACCCTATTACCCACTTTCACGTCCATCAGCACAATGTTTTGAGTGCGTTACATTGAGTCCTACCGTAACACGTGATTTTTCGTCCCAAAAAACAATCAGGGGCCTTAGTCTGCTATTGCAATAGTGTCAGAATGGTCTATCATTGATTTAATAAGGCCCCGCGCAGACGATTTACCCTTTGTACGCACGTAAAACGAGTTTCGAACGCGCTTCAATACGCCGTGGGCTAGGGGCCTTATTAAATCAATTAAAGACCATTCTGACAGTTCCCCAGCAATCAGTTTTGCGTAAAGTTACTTAGTTTGATTTACGTAATGCTTGGTTGACGGTTTCGTTAAGGGTCTTGTTACACCCTGTATTTAGTTAATAATTGTGTTATCAACCTAATAAAAGTGGATACTGTTTTTACAAAGAGTTTAAAGATTTTCAGTTCTCCACGGGATAGATTTTTCGCCACCCTAGTTAAAGTTGCTATTCAACTACATCTAGTTAGACTGAAAGCCGACCGAAATATAGTTTAGAAAAAGGCTAGTCAGATTGTTGAGGAGTTCAAATTGCTATGTCTGAAAAGTTCTATAAATTCTCAGTTGTCACATTTCTCAGCAGTGTATTTTGATTTTTTGGACCCAATAAGTTGCATTATCTTTTTTGTGTAAGACCGTACCAACCAAACAGAAATTAATTCCACGAAAAAAAAAAAGGCGCACCGATTTCACGCCACCATTTTAGACGTCTGTCTTGTTCGCAGGGGTATGACCGAATGAATTTGAATTTTGAATTTCGAACATGAATATAACGCGAGGTTAATTGGTAATTGCGGGTTGAGCCTGCGTTGGCCACCTACGCACACAGTTTGATTTATTTCGAGTGCACCGCCCAGGAATATAGAGTATTGTTTATCTATATGTTTTGTATTAATCACTATGTTTGTACACGACATTCGCTTAATTGAGGTGCGTCAAGAAAAATGGCGGATATTTTTCTTGGGAACTTTCGTTTATATAAAATAACTGTAAAATATTGATTAAGATTTTGTGCCGAAAGAACGTACAAAGTTATTAATTGAGAGGCGTTGATGCTGAACTAAATATTTGCAATTAATATTATTTTTGACCTCAGTGATGATTTTCTGAAACTCCTTGCAGTATTCTCTTAGCAACAGTTTACGGTTGGATACTTGCTATAAACTTATTGACTTGAGCAGTATCAATTTAAACACAGAGTCCATACTTATATCACAAACAAGAAAGTAATTGTAATCCATTCACACCAGCTGAGCTGGTCGGAATTTGAATCTGACGAAACAAAACAAGTTAGTCGCGAAATAGTTGAGAAGTTTTTAATTATTGTTCCTACTGTCGTATAATATAACATTACATTACGCCTGTAATTCTCGAAGGGTTAGGCAGAGGTTTATCTAGTCATTTTGAACTCCCATGTAATAGGGGCGAGCCTATTGCCATCAACCGGGCGCAAATCCAGACTCCGTGGCTGCTACTAAGAAATTCCGATGGAAAAACATAATAAAACTTTGCTCGACCCGGGAATCAAACCCAGGACATGCTCATCAGTCGTGCTTGCGACTGCTACACCAACCAGGCATTTAAACTGTTACTCCTACTGTCTCATGCTGTAGAAATTTTAGACTAAGTAATCCATCAAGGAGAATGCAATCAAGATTTATATCATTATCTGTATCACCGTACTTAGGAGCGAAAATTTTTATTTACAATGAAATTCATGATCTAGCACATCTGAAATTGATCGATACGTATGATTTTCGTCGTATAAGGGAGCGAGGCAATATCAAGTGATTTTTTTTTGCAAATATCGCAATGGAAGTACAGTTTGCTGTAAGAAAACCCAATTCTGGGTTAAGCTCGCCGTTTTAAATAAGCTATATATTTTGCAAATTTTCGTATACGTTTCTTTTAATTTTGTGTGCAATAAAGAACAAGAATACGATTTTTTGATGTGGTAGAGCAAATCGCTTTTAACCCTTCGTGAACGTGGATCCACGCGAGACACTAACGGTCTTATTACAAAAAACGACATAAACCTTGGTTTAAACCTGGACTATCAAGTCCAGGCTTATCTGCAGAACCATGGTCTAAATTTGTTCGTATTACAAAACATAAAAAAACCGTGGTCTTCTTAGTACCGTCATTTGAACCATTGTTTAAATATCAACCACAGATAAATACAAATAACAAACAAATAACACAAACAAATACCATTCAAACAAATACAAAATACAAACAAATACACAAACAAATACAACAAACAAACAAACACAAACAAACACACAAACACAACAAACAACAACACACAAACACAAACAAACAAACAAACAACAAACACAAAACAAACAAACACCATCACAACACAAACACAAAAACACAACACAACAACTAACACACACACTTGACAAATATCATTCGTTCACCGTTCTAACATTCTATTGCAACGTTCCGTTTGCCCAGAAAAGAAAACGTTTTGATAATATGCTAAGGATTAGATGATGTTTAGGAGTGATAAAAATATTGAAACCTGCTTATTTAGTTATTTTGTCGATTGTAGTTTTGTTTAGGTTTAAGCATATTACTTAATGTCGTATTAATTTCTAAAAATAAATCTAAGTAAGTACGTCTAACGAAACGTAACATACACGCACGTTATATGAAACCATAACAATAAACAAAACCATCGCAAGTTGAACAAAGTCCATTTAGCTTTGGAATCTTTCATCTTTATTAGAACAATTCCCTCTTTGTTAGTCATTTTAATGTGAAGGACCAACAAAAAAAAAACGTTTGAGAATTGGAGTGCCGAGAAAAAGTAAGTAAACATAAATTCAAATTTTAAATAATATTGGTTAAACTACGCGAGATGATTGCACAATCACGCCATATAATCGATTTTCGAGTTAAAACAACACAACACAGTGAAAAAGATGATATAACGTATAAGATAAATCCAATTTAGTGATTTAGACCATCGTTAAACTAGGGGTCGCCGAGGTTTAGCGTTAGACCATGGTTTAGTCTACTGTTTATCGTAAAACCACGATTTGTAATACCGTTTTTTGTTTAGACCGTAGTTTATCGAAGTTTAAACCAGGTTTTTTAGTTAAACCGCTTTTTGTAATAACACCGAATAGGTTTTTAATTGTGTCTATATACTCGGCATACGAAGGGTTAAACTTTGGGATGCACCGTTTTAAACAGCACAGCACATAGTTCAGATTTCTCCCTCTTCATCTAGCCAGCTCTTTCATATCTCACAAAACAGTCCACCCGTCACAATATAGATTAATCATAACAATTAAATCTCTAACGTGAGAACGCTCGCATTGATTCTAATCATAGTGTTGTAGTTATTAATTAGATCATAGTTAATTGTTGGTTCAGTTCCAGTTAGATTTGATATACAAGTTGTTGTGATACTGTTAGGGTAACTAATAATTATCTATGAGGTACCTCTTGCCGACGATATCTAGCTCTATGAGAACTGAAAAAATTGGATCAGATCAGTTTCATTTAGAATGTTGATATCTGGATGATTTACTGATACACCACCTAGTTAAGTACTACAGGAAAATGGTAGACGCAACTTGTCTATAGGTATATACCTCCTATATTTATGAAACTCTAATTCGTACGTAGACGTAGCCCGAAGAATTAGTAGCACATTGCTCGCAGAACAAATAGCCGATGGGGCCGAAAAGTTCTGGAGTGGCGACCGTGAACTGGTAGGCGTTGCGTGGGAAGGCCTTCCACTAGGTGGACCGATGACCTGGTGAAGGTTGCGGGGATCCGCTGGATGCGAATCGCACGGGACCCGTCAATGTGGTGACACTTGAGGGAGGCTTATGTCCAGCAGTCGAAGCCTTTCGGCTGAAATGATGATGATGATGATGAATTTCAACATCATTCCCTACCCTAACTCACTACTCGAGAAACGTACCACCTAATACTGGGAACAAATAATTTGAATAAACCATACTGTAGATACAAAAACCATATAAGTCATTTCTTTGAAGATTCCATGTTAAGTGCGATGAAGAAGGGACTAAACTAAAACTGACCAACTTTATACCTAACATTAGATTGTGATTAGTATTATCAGTGAAAATACTAACATAAGAACGCAACCGTCTCCGCGTTTGTCTGAATGATGTGTCATTCACAAAATAAAACTTATTTGTCCAGCAGGATTAAACAAAGACTTAAAAGAAACAAAGTGACCCATTCAAGGACTCCACATAATATCTCACCTCACGATACAAATACTCATTCCAGAGCGTTCTAAATATTCCCACAGTAAAGCCAAGATAACAATAGTAATATCTCATCTCGAGATAAGCCACATGACAGAGTTGCCGCCATTGACCGGAAGTCGTAAGTTTAGCGACACAATACACGGTATAAAATATTACCAACTACTTATTCGGTTAAGATAAATCGTCTCATATATTATTTAGCGTAATAATGGACAGAGATTATCTTTTTTTACGTGGTTTTGTAGATGCGACACTTCGTAATGTAGATCAGTGTCGATTATTTTGGTGTCCTTCGCACGCAAATATACGAAGAAGGCCGAGTAACACAAAAGACGACGTTTTACTTTTTTTCAATGGGTGATTTGTACCACATAACTGGATGGTTGAAAGACTACCTAGGTAGGTAAAAAAACGCATTTAAGGTTTAGGTAGGGTGTAATTTCGCTGGCATATTAGATAAAGGGTGCAGAATTGTGCATACGAGTATCCAAGTGGATTCATTGGCTAAGGAAAAATAAAATCCAAATAATCACAGATCGTAATCAAAATTCTAATCAAGATAGATTTACCTAGGTGACTGGAACTTTCACTTATAAAACAATATGAAGCATCTGAAAGAAAGAACATTTATTTTGCACTAAAAAATATCTCGACAAAATAAAAATAAAAACAAGTACATAAGGGGAAAACATCGGGCCTGTGGACGGTGAGCTATGGGCTAGCTCGCCGTCCGTCCGTCTTATGACGACAGGCCGTGTCGACGGCGCGTTCGTGTTCCACGCGCGCCTCAAAGAGATGTCAGCAAACAGGAAGGGGTCCGCAAGGACCGATTCCTGCCAGGGTTGCGGGACTGTTCGAAAGCGATATCGCGGCCCTGAAACACAAAGGGCAAAAGAAGGAACATGCATGGATGGGTTTTAGTCAGTAAAAGTCTGACACTCCCTCCTGCTCAGCCCAGAGCTCCCGGGAGGAGTTATTTCATAATTTCCCATACGAAAAAAAAAGGGGGAACACATGCATCACGCCCACAAAAACGGCCATCGCTCGGTATAATGTGCGATGTGTGTTAACGACACCTAGACATTGAATCTAATTCTATGAAACCCAAATAGGCACAAACTTCCCTCTAAACCATCTGTTACTCTTTGCCCCTCCCTGGGAGTTCAGGACAAAGAGATAGTGCATCTAAGCGCGCGGTAATCTGTGATTAATGTAGCGCCCCTACCGGCTACCGGTGTTGCTTATGACTTTATTATACACTGCCACTGCTGCTAGTGCTGCCAGTACTGCTGGCTACCGTGACTTGCTAATTGGATTATATAGTTTACCGGTTTAGGCTTAGGTATGAAGAAGAAATGAGGTTTGTTGAGATCTCATTTTTGAGAAATAGAATAGAATTGAATAATTTTGTTTTGCGTGAAATATGGTAAATGTACATTGAGGTGTTAAAGATAAATTAGGTTCTACATATTATGCTAACTAAAATTCAGCGTGCAAAGATTTTTACATAAAAACTAAGCTAACAATTAAAAGTTAGATAAGCAAGAGTTCAAATTCAACTAAAAATAATGATTAGTACTCTCATTAACACTAGAAACGGGATATTTACCGTTTACTGTTGGTTTTGAGTTCCCGATATTTCGGCGCTGTTGAAAGCACCATGATCATAAAATAATACCAAAATAGAAATACCAATTAATAGGTTTAGTTTAGTTTAAGTTAAAAATTCTTCAGTCTTGCTGATTTGGTATTTAGCAAATACTTATATTTATTTAATGCATTGAGAAAAATACGCGCTTGGACGTGGAGTTGCAGACACCAGCCCGCTATACAATTGATGCATCGAGGTAGGCTCCATATCCAATAGGGAAGTCCGATATCCTACATGAAAGAAAGAAGGAAACTTAACGTCTGGAATCTTAGCATCATTAGCTCAGGAGAGATCCAACACCACGGAATAAAAGAGAACTAGGCTTGATGCACATTCGGATAAGTTGCATTCAAATGGCCGTTTTTAAGTAATGATACGCAACGTAAGCAATAAAATGTGTTTAGGTCCAGTTCATCGAAATGACACAGCTACAGTCAGCAACGTCACCAACAGAAATATTTACGGAAAACAAGAGAGCACTGAATGACGAAGACAAACTACAAAGTCAGTAATCCGATATGCTTGTAAAGCAAATGCATGTCTCCAATTTCTCCTCCAACAAGCGTGGGTGTAAAAACAACATCCCCAAATTCCTGGTAGTAAGCTCAATGGTATTACCACTTGGCCATGAGCTACATAGAATAGGCGGCGCGACGATCTCGGCAGGGTGACTGGTAGTAGTTGGATGAGAATTGCCGAGAATCATGATGAGTGACGTGCGATTGGAGAGGCCTATGTCTAGCAGTGGACTGATTATGATGATGATGACGAGCTTAAGAGCGGCCAACCCGTCATATTTTTCATACAAACGCTCGTACGTGATTATGCCGTTGTAATACATCTATCTTTGAATTTTTTGAACTAATAATAGATAATTTGTGGACTTTAACTATAGGTTTCTATGGAAGCAAAAAATAAAAGAAGTAGAAACAAATTCAGTATAAGCCTCCAAAAATTGCCGTTTTGCACAAATTTTATCTGAACTTTGGCCGTTCATAATGTACTCATAAACTCTAAAAATAAAGAAAACATCTCGATAGAAACCTTGCACACGTAATGGAGATTCTTAATGACAAATATTTATTTCACACACTTGTAAGACTTATTAAAAAACACGTATTTCCTGGAACAAGTTTAAGAAATTTTCGAATACTATTTTTCGTTCAATGTCATCGCGTTAGGCGGTATGAGGTGCGTGGGAGACGAGTTGTGCGTTGTCGGGGCGGGGTAAGACGGGGGAGTTAAAAGAAAATTGTCGCTGTGGCTCTGGATGAAACAACAAGCTTTTTTACCATGCTCGCGTTCACGGTAGATGGGCCGGGAAGGGCCCTCTTAAGTCATTAAGCGTGAGCCGATAGTGTCTGCAGGAAAACAAATGAAAACATATCAGCACACATATCAACTCGGAAAGGGATCGGCACCGTATCAACTCGAGCCGTTCAGTATTCTTTGTTTGAAACTCCCTACTGCAACGCACACTAATCGGAATCCTAACGTAATCGCCTCACCTCGGGACAAGCTCACGAACCGCGGTGCGGTGCGTGGTCAACTCGCTTACGGCTCGTCTTCCCTGCGCTTACGTCTCTCCGTACCCGAGCTTAAGACTCTTCCTCCACTCTTACGCATACTACTGTTGACACACGTGCTGTCATATGAATGACCCTATGTTGCCCTATGAAGGGCAACTTCCAGTCGTGCGCGCGGCGTCGGCGAACCGTAAGCGCGGCGTCGCCTAGCCGTAACAGAGTCGACTTATCAGAGCTGCTGATCCGCTTGCAATACGTTAGGTTGACGCCTGTTTGACGGCGAGGTGAAAGGCGATATGGTGCCGATCCCTTTCCGAGTTGATATGTGTGCAAGTCACCGCGACGCGACGGTACTCACTCGAAGGAAGCAGTATTCTTTTTTTTTGAGTATTTCATCTCGCCTGACAACCTCAGAGGTTGTTATCTGCTTAACCGGACTATCTTGTGGGTGCCTTAAGTGTAAGGCCGGGCGAAACAACGCGTGTCAAGACGCAAGTCGTGTCACTTGAGACCGTGACGGGTGCATTACTTCACCAATAATTGTGGGCGTTTCTGAAAATTCAATTATGAAGTTTTGGTACGGTCGTAAATACAATTTGCGAGGTTATCAATATTATTTATTATTTTCGAGTGGTGTATATAAGAAGTGTCAGTTTGTATGATATATGGGGTGAGGTGATGTATTATATGTTGCTTATGAGAATCTTTATGTGCCAAAAAAAGTTTGGCAAGGGTGTGGTTTGTTTATTTAAATAAATTCTACGATTTAAAACCTAAATATGCACATCTAAAAAACTATGACTCCTTGAATAGCAAACTTTTTTTTTTATCGAAATTTAGAATCTTTAAACATGTTTTTTTAGAGGGAAGCGCCAGAGTACCCGTAAAATTCAAATATTATAACGTTTTACAGCAAATTGCAGGTCTGTGTCAGGCTATTATGTGGAAGAAAATACAGGATGTAACAAGACTCTTCACGAAGCCGTCAACCAAGCATTCTGTATATCAAAATAAGTAACTTTACGCAAAAATTATTGCAGAATTTTCAGAAAAATCACGTTTTACGGTAGGACTCAATGTAACGCACTCAAAACATTGTGCTGATGGATGGATTTAATAGTACGGGGGTCATGGAGGTGTTTAATGTAAATCTTACGTTAAATACATGTATTTAAGAAAAAACTTGTGTAAAGTTGGAACTTTGACCCCCAATATCTACGTAACTAGAAGGTTCCCAGGTATGGTCTGGAACAAAAAAATGATCGCAATTACAGAGAAAACAAGTGGCTTTCGGCTTCGTTAAGGGTCTTGGTACTCCCTTTATGATACGAAACCGTAACACGTATCTATTTGCAGAATTATAATAATCATAAATACAACCCTCTACGTTCATTTAAACCCATTCAATAACTATTTCACTTTTTTCCTTCAATTTACCTGACACACCTGCAAATTGCAAAAAACGTAATTAAATTTGAATCTCGCTGGCTACCCTGGCTTAGAAAGACTAAAAAACATTCAATAAAACATAATTTAAGTAGAATAATCATTGAACTACAGTTAATGTCTACCGCATTGATACAAAAATTGTTTCAGAGAACCGTTTCAACCAGAGCAAGCGTTTAAAATTTTATTGCTTGCGTCAATTTTTTTACCGTTTAAGCGGTCTTTAGGTGATTGGTGGTCGAATTTACTGTCCTTTTCGGGAGTAAGTATGATTAATGGGGATTTTAGCCTTTATTATTTCCATGGATACAATTTAGTTTTTGGGATACTTAGGATAAATCAAGGTACAATTTTTATAATTCATTCGCCTGATCTTGTCATAAAATCAAACACAAAATCAAAAGTCATATTGTGTTGAAAGGCCTTCCACTAGGTGGACCGATGACCTGGCGAATGTTCTGGGGATCCGCTGGATGCGAGACGTCTATGTCCAGCAGTGGAAGTCTTCCGGCTGAAATGATGCATTATATTATCATTATAATCTTTTTTGTTCAAATTAGGCTGATAGTCAGCACTTTTTGAACGTCTAAGTTTACAAGAGACAGTCCCCCAAAACGCCCCGCTTTCGAAACTTCCTACTGTTTTAGCTAGAAGATGAAGTGGTGGAACAAACAGCCCAGCAACACATCTGTCTGTTGTTAGGATAGAAGAAGCAGATTTATACAATAGTGTGAAAAGGTGGTCACGTTCCTGTAGACAATGAGTTTAATAGTATTTTATCGCTCACTTATAGGTATTGAATTGTATCTATCTATTCATGCGGAACGTGTGGACTCACTGTTACAATTTTTTTTTGGGTATCACTTATCTAATCATTTCGCTACTAAGCAGGAGTTAACCTCTAAAAACTAGAACTAAAAGTATCCTCAAGACTCTTTAGCAGTGAATTGTACTTTTTTTAAACGTAGCCCTGCACTAGTTATTTTTTGTGTCGTGGGTGCGTTTACAAACATTTAAACCATTTTACCCGGCACAAATACCTGCAGGCCATACAAATATTTGTTCTGTGCGGGGATCGAACCCGCGACACGCAGCGCAGCAGCCCGACCCTCAGCCATTGCGCTAAACATACTTACCGTAGTTCATACATAATAATATGGAAATGCCTGTATCATGGCTATAGTAAACAACAATAAACAACATAAGTAACTTCGACTCCCTAATTTTGGGTTTAATCTTTCGATTTTTTGCAGCTTCAACATCTCAGCTATCCCACAAATTATACACATTCTAAAATTAAAACAAAAATAACTTGGAACTCTGCGAGTTATGACATACGATTGCCGTTTCCTAGCAATCTGCATTTTGACACGATTTAACTCCTTCCGCGAAAGCTCCGATAAAGATGTATGTAAGCATATTGGTACGACTGCTTATACTGCGGACTTCAATTTATTATGAAAGATTAGCAGTGATAGGCTTGTGGTGTGACCGTTGGAATACCAAGTCATAGGTCTCGAGTTCGAATCCAAGACACGCACCTCTGATTTTTCGGATTCATGTGCATACGCACAAATTGTGTGTGTGTACAATGTATAATTATGACTTCCGAAGCAAATCTAGTGTGAAGTGAAGGAAAAAATCTTGAGGAAACTAAACCAGCACGCCTTAGAGATATTTGAATTTTGAATTTTAATGCTATCTGAATTCAATTCAAAATTCATTACAATTCATATTGCTAAGAGGTCACAAATTTATACAAGCGAGAAGTGCGGCTATGTTTTATAATTTCCATAGATTTCAATAAAGTTTATGAACTTCAACGATGTAACCAAACTATCGGATAACCATGGAAGTAGCCTTCAGCAACCACTCTTTTCGGATATCCCAAGTATCAGTGGTCACCATAATACTGATTTGTTATCACCGTCGGTACAATTATTACAAATTAGCACGGTTGATATTGTTGCACTCGTAAATAAGGCTTGAAGTATTTTAATTCGTATCTATAGGGGGCGATGTAATCGTTCCGTGATATACGACCTGGGAGAGTTTGGGTTCGGTTCCATTTTCAGAAAATTAAATGAGCTTACAAAGCTGCTTTTATGAAATTATCTTTCTACGTTTATCTTAAGCTCATCTTCAATGGAGTTAGTACGGTGGGAATCACTCTCGTAAGAAATTATGTACAGCAACTATTACTTAGAAAGTAACCTGCTCAATCAAGACTTAAAGACTCGGAATTTATCGCTATAAGTAGACTCTTGCAAAGAGTTCTTCTTAAAGATACTCTGTCTGTCTGCCTCTTATTATAGAAAAATATAATATATAAATATTCAAATTAAAAAATTTAAAAAAATAAATTATTATACAATGAATTTCATTAAAAATATAAAAAAATCCTATTAATAAAGGTAAAGAAACAAATAAAGTATAAAATAATAAATATATTCCAGCTTGAATGCGTTCAGGTTGATATCCTCAACATCCTATTTTTGAATACTTCGTTTTAACATCTTTTATGAGGTCTCCCGCAACGCCTTCTAGCTGTGTAAGCTCCAGAAAGTGGCTATTTTGAGCTCTGGGAGCTCATTGGACATGCAGCAGATCTTGTAGAAGATTGCAGGACAGATTTGACAAAACCAAAGATCAGTGGTCCACAGTAGCCTTGGATCGAAACAACTGGAAGTCATGGGGAAAGGCCTCTGCCCAGCTTTGGTATAACAGTATAACATTTAGTAACTAACAGTATCAGTGTAAGTTTTGAAAGCAATGAACCCGTACTCCCGCAGTTATCTGCTGGATATAGGTCTGTGCCAAGCTGTGCCACGTCATCCTGTCTTCCGTTTTCCGCATCCAGTAAGTCCCAACCACCTTTTCAAGGTCCTCAGTCAATGAGGGGTGTTCCACACTACGCTTGTACTAGTGAAGTAATACGGTAATGGTATTTCTTTATTGTTGTAGTGGTTAGTGCCTAACCTGGTGTCAGAGTTTTTATGCCGCCCATGGGCCTCTGACTTGGCTTGAAACCGAGAAATGTCTCTCAGGCACCATAGTTTCCTTCACCGAACCAAGTGATATTATACAATACACACATGAATCTTAAAAAGCGTGTCTTGAGTTTGAACTTGAGATTTATGACTCTACCGGCAATGGTAATAGGTACCTAGTATTGTTAGAATTTTAATCCGTAAGCGATCGTTTGAGAAATAGATAGGTCATTTAACTGGGCCAACACTCTAAAATGATACACCAAACCCCTCTACGGGTCCATTTACTGCCAACAATACTTATCAGGCCACTTTGTCGGCAATACTACATACTACTCGTTACAATTGTGAAGGCGTCAATTTGTACATGATAAATGTCGGTAACAAGTACAATAAATAACAATAACTTGAACTTTTAACGCTCCAATAAGTGGTCGCACCTTACTGTACAATTTTTATGTTGGTACCTTTAAAATGAATTATGTTTTATAAAATACTAGCTTATGCCCTCGGCTTCGGTAACCGTCCCACAGGATCATACTACCGGGATAAAAATTTCTTATGTGCTAATCCAGGTTATAAACTATCTGTGTATCAAATTTCATCGAAATCTGTTCAGCAGTTTTTACGTGAAAGAGAAACAAACATCCATCCATCTACACATAAACTTTAGCATTTATAATACTACTAGTAAGATCAGATATGAGAATGTAGGAATATCAGGTCACTTCACTACACTGGAAATGGTCACAGTGACCTCCCAGTTACCTTGTGAGTATGGGATGGACCTAGGACGACACTGGCAGAGTTCTGGGCTTTAAAGAGTCTTGCAGCCATTTTACAGCCCTGGCTATCATGTAGGCAGATACTATGAACAGCTAAGTGCACATCTTATCTCAGGTCCAGTTGAAAACGTCAGCGTAACGCCAGCGTCGGGCAGTCTAGCTGCCAGGTATTTCGCTGAATTGAGCTTATTTGGCGCAGCCGTGAGACACATGACAATAATTTAAAGTATTTTTTTTGTTGTTGTTTAGATTTAAGTTTTGTTTTTTGTTTAATGTTGTGCGCACTTGTGGCACGTGCCAAATAAACCTATTTTATTTTTTCTTCTTTCTAAGCAAACAAAGCTGCTACAGAAAGGTACTTTGCACTCTGTGATTGATTTTTTACAGTATAATAAGATTTGTCTTGAATGTGACGTCTTGGTAGTGTTTAACAACGATTTTTTAATTACATGTTTGATTTTTCTACCCAATTCATATCTGAATTCATAATAAAATTGCATTTTGACCCGTCTATAAGATTTTGAACGAGATAACAAAATATCAAGAAGCAAGGATAAATCACAATCAACATTTAATTAATTAACATCATCAACTAACCTGTAAATTACAAGCTACATCCAGTAATTACAGTGTCAAAGATTATATTTCACACTCACCACGTCATTTCTGACTGTCTCGTCTTCCGATCACGGATATAAAGAATCTTAAAGAAATTAAACTGCGACCCTCGTACTCATATCACGCATATTTTGAGACCTTATTTAAAGGTACAAAAGAAGAATTAAAATATTATTTATTGCCAATGTAATGTCACTAGACTGTATAAATCATTATAAAGGTCGACGGATCGAGAAGACTTGGATAAAAACTATTTTTGTTTTAATTTTTAAGGTGGGTGTGCACGACTGAAGGTGCGTCTTCTTTCGTTTTCATTGAGGATATTGATGGTTGTAGTTTATGACTCACTAGCTGTTGTCCACGGCTTCGCTCGCGTTTTGGTCGGAAATTATCCCACAGGCACGTGGTAAATATAGCTTATGGTATTCGGGGATAATATAGCTTCCTATTTGTAAAATAATTCTCAAAATCGGTTCAGTAGATCCAGAGATTACCCGATACAACCTCCACTCACAAACTTTACCTCTATAAATTATTAGTATATTTAGAGGATACATCTCTCCTGACAGCTAAAGTTTTCAAAATTTGATTCAAACTATTATTGTGCTGGAAAGTATGTTCCCCAGCTTGTTCTTCAGCAATAATCCTAGGATTTGGTGAAAATTGGTTGTTTTGGTGTTTATAATGGTTTGATATTTTTTGTCGGCGCAACACGTTTCTTTCATTGTCCTTTGTCAATCGTCACGCTGTCATTTACCCCTTTTTCCTTCATATCATTCCTCACACACTCCATCCATATTTTCTTTGGTCTTCCTCTCCCTCTCCATCCATCAACATTTATACATTTCTTTTA
This sequence comes from Eugnorisma glareosa, assembly GCA_947578425.1. Taxonomy (NCBI): domain Eukaryota; kingdom Metazoa; phylum Arthropoda; class Insecta; order Lepidoptera; family Noctuidae; genus Eugnorisma; species Eugnorisma glareosa. The sequence goes on along the minus strand of OX387957.1, from coordinate 2,139,080 downwards.
GGTTTCATTCTCAACCAAAGAACAAATTACTTTTGAGTTTTGTTGCCAATCTAGGTCAATTGCAAATTTTATTTTCATTTTACAAAAAATATACCGTTTTCTTGAAAAAGTAATTATTTATATTTAGGATTTTAAACTTTTTTTTAAGCTTCTGAACTGTTCATCCAAAGACTGACTGGAATCTCTCTCAAATATAGGTACAATATTTTTTCGAAAATTTTCTCTTGCTTGCCTACTTACGTAAGTAACACCTGACAAGTAAGTAAAATAAAACAAATAAATACAATTCGCTGCTTTCCCAAACACTTGTGGTTCCTTAACCATCTTACGTGTGCTACCAACCCAACATTAAAAAGTACAATTCTACCTCCAATATATTGTTGTTTCCACAATTTAAACAAGACACGTTATTATCTCGTATGAGGTTCGACTTAACTGAATTTATTTGTCCATTCAGTTATAAAGTTGAACGCTCTCTTCGTTTTCCTTTATTCTAAGATATTGGGTCGAGTTTCGTAAGTGTAGCGTCCAAGATTTGTTGCGCTGGATAAGAAAGTACAAATTTTTTGACCATTTTTTTTTAAATTCATGACGGTTGTCAGAGGAGAATAGAATAAAAACGTGACTTGGGGTCGGCGCAACATATGCATTGTAACACGGACAAGGGCAGGAAGATAATATTAATTCACTTGAACTTATTAATAACTATAAATTATATGATATTAACCTAGCCGAAACCTACCTACGATCAATAGCCGTGCAATTATTAGACAAAGTTTCCATATTGGTGGTGCTGTGTTCTCTATAAACATAATATTATGGCTGTATTCTCCGAAGGGTTAGGCTGAGGTGCCGCTATTTATATTTAAGTTCTACGCAATAGGGGCACGCCTTTGCAGGGCACAAAATATTGGGATGACTTCCCAATATGCAAACATTTAAATCAATAATTTTCAGTACCTACAAAATAAGGTTTTACAGCTATTTTAACAATCACCTTGAACGCCTTTTTTGGACTCATTTCATTTTAAAAAAGTGAACCTTTGTTGATCGTAGGTCTTCAATAATAAAGGACCTTAACATTTAAAAATCTAAAGATTCCTTCCTCAAACAAAAACACCCAAAGGTGAACAACTTTGCACATCTACAAAAAAATAGGCCGCAGATTGCTACAAGATTACTGTACAATTTCAGTCCATGTCCACCCACGCTTGATCCTTTGAGGGTAAGGCATCGGTCCCGCTGTCGGCAATTAGCGAGTAGAGTTAGCAACTTGGGTAGTTTGTTTCGCAGTTCTTGTTGCCTGGGTGAACAGTCAGATCAGCGATCAAATATTAACATAGATGCATCCTTTCTACTCACAGAAGACCTACGAATATTTTGTACGTTTCTTAAATGTGATTATTGTTTGATCCGATCCAGCTTGTCGGCTGCTTTCCCCCAGCGACGTCTCCGTATTCAGTGCAGAGTGCCTTTGGTGTATCTTCCTGGCCTTGTCCCATTCTATTTGGGATCGGCGCAACACGTTTTCTGCTTTCATTCGTCCCTGTCAGACGTCACGGCATCATTTACTCCCCTTTCGTATTATCATTCCTCACACGATCCATCCTTTAGCATAGCTTAGTCGCAACTAATTGCACCCTCTAGGACTTGAATGAGGCAAATCACAGAGCTTACGCTTGCCTATTCGCGGTCGATAGATCTAGATCTTGCCGATCTTTAGTATTTAGGCACCCATGGCATTATCCATGACAGCTTTCTAGGTTGACCGGTGACATGACCGGTGAAACAAAATAATGTCTCAATAGTTAGTCGCATCATCCGCCACAGTGTGACGTGTGCCTTAGGTTGCTCTCGTTCCGTCCTTAACATAATGCAACTGATCACGATCATATTTACGATGTCCGAGGCTTACGCGCACTTAAAACCGCCGCAACTTATCTGTTTCGGAGCTACAAATAATTGGGAGACGAAAAAATGTTGCCGGAAAAATTATGATACGTGTTGCCTTTTGTTTTTTGGGTGTACACTTTTTTGGGGTTACTTTTGGTGTTTTTGTAAAGGAGTGACATAATTTGCGTATTGTGTCGAAAATATATTTACATACAGGGGCCTCTGCTGCTGCCACATAAGCTGCCAAACTAAAATGGGACCAAGCTATGGAGCTTTGCCGGCACCGAGCCCATGCCCGCATAACGCCAAACTGGAGCCCTGAGACAGCTAGACGTGGTCGCTGCAAACTGAAGAGAAGATGGTGGGACGCCCTTCTTCGTTAATTGGAGAGGAGAGCCGCAACATCGAGAAAAAGTGGAAGAAACGGGGGAAGGCATTTGCCCTAGAGTGGGAGTGGGTGTCTTCACTCTAACGTAAATATTATTTTATGTAATGTAAAATTGTACCTGATAAAAGTAATAATAGTCCTCCTGACCGTTTTTGTTCACTGCGGCCAATCTCAGCGGAGATGAACCATCCGCGCCGGAGTTATTATAGAACACAGGTGAGTGCGCAAGTACAGGTGCACTCTCTCTTTCCTCAATCTTATAGTCCGATGGGACGGCAATCCGCAAGAGATCAGGTGCAAGACCAACGGCTTAACGTGCTTTTTGAGGCCATCTGAGGGTATCATACAGCCATTGAGTAATTCACAAAAAAAACACAATATGTAAACCGAAGCCATGACCCTGCTCAGCAGTCCGCTTGCGACCGCGAGACTAACGGAAAATAATGGTAATTGTTATCTTAGTATCTATCACTGCATTGATCAAATCTTGCGCTAAAATAAGTTTCTCGGTTGTGTTTATCACTATTTGGTCGTGTTTATTACTATTTGACTCGATTGCTGTTAATAGGTTTTGTGATAACTCCAATCAACATCCCGTTACAAATCTCAATCAAATAAAAGTAGTAGCTGTGATAATTGTGCTTGATAGGCTCATCAAACAAATTACTTAGTCAATCTAAACAAAATCTTGATTGTGGCAACTACTTTTTTTTTCAGTGACGTATTTTACATAATTGCCTATTGCTACTATAGTGATGCCTCATCATTTGTGATCTGCCTAGCCTTTTTTCAACTTCGTTGGGGTCGGCTTCCAGCCTAGTCTAACCGGATGCAGCGGAATACCAGTATTTTATATGGAGTGCCTGAATATCTGACCTCCAGAACCCTAACTGGGTTGTGGAGGTCAGATATTCACTGTACTGGGTAATACGATACCCTTGGTAAGACTAGGTAGTTGTCAGACTTTCGGGCCATTGACTACCTGTAACCACTGTCAAAGATCTTATACTTAATGACAGCCGGGACCAACGCCTTAAATTGCTTTACGAGGTGCGAAGGAAGCTCGGTATTTAATGGGTGGTCGCTCATCCACGGACCAGCCTAGGCAAGCGCAGCTTAACCTTAAGATCGACCCGAGCGGCTGTTAATATTAAGCCCCGAGCTCCGTTCAGTGATGCCTAGTTGCTTAAAAAAGTATCCTGTTAGAAAACCATATTTAAGCACCATAAAAATCCACAAGCACCTCCATTTTACGGCCCAAAATTTTAGCCTTAATCCCCAAAAGATTGCCCTAATTTAGTTCCACAGCTCATAAATTCGGCAAACCTTATACAATGGTATTGACCAAAGTATTGGCACTTGAATATACATCATTTTACGGGTTTCATAAATCATTTGGAACGAGGTCCAAAAATTGAGACATCAATATTTTATGGCCGACAGAATGGGACTTACTTGGTGCTGTATATCTACTAATAATCCGTGTTCTTTTATTTTTTAACAACAATATGTTTTTGGAGATTAATTTATTTGGTCTTATCTTGGGTTTGGGCATGTTGGGTCATATTTTGTGGTGAAGGTTTCGAATAATTTCAAACAGAATCAGTATGACAAGTTTTATTTAATCGTTACGTAGCAACAATATTTTTTTTTCAGTTTGCTGTAGATTGTTTCTGTAGGTACCGTACTCACAATTTCAGCTCACTTATGCAATCAATAAACTCATGGCTAAATAATATAATAGCTGTTTAGGTCAATCTTTAGGTTAAGCCGTACTTGTCCATTACATAGCTAGTTTCAAGCCGTTGGTCCCGGTTCTCATTTGTAGATCTATGACAATCGTTACATGTAGTCAGTGGCCCGAAAGTCTGACAACTAGTATTACCAAGGGATATCGTAATATTACCCAGGACAGTGGAGGTCATATAGGCAGTCGCTCCATGTAAAATATTGGTATTCAGGTGCATCCGGTTAGACTGGATGCCCAAATCAGTAGGGAAAAGGCGCGGCAGATGATGATGCAATCAATAAACTCAGACTATCGCAAAGCACTACTGCTGGAGATAGGTCTTTCCCAAGCTGCGTCACATCACCTGGTCCTCCGTTTTCCATATCCAGTCTGTTCCCTCTGAATTAAATTTTGCAATTAATATATGAAATCGCAAATCCGGAAAAATAACAAAATATGATTATGCCATCTAAAAGAATATATGAATAAACTAATAACAAGGCGTACCCCCACAGGCAAACATTAGTCTTACTAATAAGAATATGATTTATGATCTTAATCCGCATTTTAAGAAATGATAACTAGACGCGCAAGTCAAATGGTCCAATAATAAAATTGTACCAAAACAGTGGTTATTAAGGACGGACGATTGTATATCAATCCCTTGTAATCGGATTTGGTTCGGCATCGGCAGGTTGGTATAAACTAAGGACTACACTGAGACAGTGATAAATTTTTTGAATCAGTGTAGTCTTCATAATATAATATTATCTTTTTAATACATAATTTTTGCATTTTTAAATATTCCTTTAAAATCCAATTTTAAAAAAAAGCAAAAAAAAAAATGTCTAACCCACTGGAATCTGGAACAAGGTCCAAGCTACCAGCGGTTAGAGCTCCAGAGAAAGAGGAACCTCCTAACAATACGAGCCGTGTTCAGGAGTACCGCTTTCTGAATCAAGCCCTAGATCCAGCTGCCTAACGAGAGCTTCCTCAGGTATTGGTCGAGGCTGTTGGCAAATTAACCCTTTGACTGAAACGACTGCCGTACAATGATCGCTGAGTTCAATCCCACATGTCGACAATCTCAAGAGCCAAGCCTAGTCTTCATATTATTATATTTTCTTTCATTTAAACAACTACATTATACTTACAATTTGTTTCCGAAAACAGGACTGATAAGTACACAGTCAAAAACAAAGCTTGGATTTCTCTGGGTATAAATGCGCAATCAGGAGTTCATGGGCACTTGCCTGAGAAAGTCAGAACCCAGTCTATTATTGGTATAATATTACACTTGAGAGGAAGTGCCTAATATTATCAAAGCTAATCCTGCGACGAAGTACCAGAGAAGGTGAAGAGATTGGTAAAATTGAGGATGTAAGCAGGAAGGGTCTGAGCAGTGGCCCAGTGGTGACGGCCCCAACTTACGAACAGTAAGTCGTGGGTTCGAACTCAGGCCTGCATTACTTTGTGTAATTTATTTCATCACAACTGCTCTCGAAAACGGTGTAGGAAAACATCGTGAGGAAACCGGCATGTCCTAGAACCAAAAATTGGAAGACCAACCCGCACTGGGCCCGCGTGGTGGATTAATGTCCATTTACTCATATAGAGAGGAGGCCCTGTGTCCTAGCAGTGGGAACATTATAGGCTGATTATGATAAGGAACTTCTTCTTCTTTCTTCTTCTTGCTATTCCACATGATTGCCCAAAAAAAGGAGCGATATATGTTTTTCTAAGTTATCTAGATTTTTGCCCGCCAATTTCAGTTTTACCAGTGAATAACAAAACTAATTTCACTGTCTATAATATAAACTAATTCAAGTTAGTCGCTAAGTGTGTGCTTGGCCTTACGGTTCTACTAATGAGATTAGTGATGTGAATAAATTAATCGATTTATTGAACAGCCCGATTAGGAGCGAGTGTAATTTGTAACGATTTGTTGATGTTTATTTTTATTTTGGCTTCACCTCTTACGACCGTCCATTGTTAGTATAACCGTTGATAAATTGTTTGGGATTCGATAATCGTGTGGTTATTAAGGAAAATATTGCATTAAAACCTTTTTTGGTTTTCTGAATAATTAGCCATGATATCATTGGTCAACATTTTTTAAGTATTACCAATAATATAATTTAGGTATATTTGAAATCAACTTTGTAATATATCGTTCCTTGGATTTCAATAAGCTAAAGTTCTCTCTTATTCCAATTCAGAGACTATCTCAGATCAAATCAAAATTGTTTATTTGCAAGAAAATACATGAAAATAAATGAATGGCCATGTAATACCCACTCCTATCAAGATCAGAGACTCTATACTCGAAGTTGTAGACGATTATGTCGCCCTGGGACAAACGGTCCAGCTAGGTAGGTCTAACTTCGAGAAAGAGGTCAACCGTCGAATCCGACTCGGCTGGGCAGCGTTCGGGAAGCTGCGCGGTATCTTCTCGTCCAACCTACCACAGTGTCTCAAGACAAAGTCTATGACCAGTGTGTGTTGCCAGTGATTACATACGGGACCGAAACGTGGACGCTCACAATGGGCCTGATTCGAAGGCTTAAAGTAACCCAAAGGGCAATGGAGAGGGCTATGCACGGAGTTTCCTTGCGCGATCGAATCGGGCCCGCGTGTTGGATTATAGCCCATTCCCTTTCATAGAGAGGAGGCCGTGTGTCCCAGCAGTGGGAACATTACAGGCTGATTATGCTATGCTATGCTGTACACAAACAATATTTAAAAAAAGTCCCGCTCATGAACCGTGAACTTTTTAGCCAAGACATATGAGATGGCGAAATCAATATACCTTCTAACTAGTTCATCTTTCTCATAAACAGCTTGTTACTATATTATTGCCGTTAACATCGGAAATTGGTCATAACACGTCTTTTTGTAATTAATGATCTGATGCAGGATACGGCCCAACATCCTAAGACATACTAATTTATAATCTTATTGCATGTTAAGTAATGTTTAAGCAGGAAATGAAAGGCTAAGAAGTTCCCAATTGAAACACATTTAATGATTACAGTAAAATTACGTAATTTACAGAATAATCTTTTAACTACTCAAATATTGTTAAATAATAAAAGTAATGACCATAGCCTGTACTCTTTGGTGTAATGGTTGCCATTGCGACTGCTGAGCATGAGGTCTTGGTTTCAATTCCCGGGTTGGGCAACTTGTTATTGTTTTTTTTTTTCCATTAGGAATTTTTAATTAGCAGCCATAGTCTGGATTTGTGCCCGGTTCCTGGCAATATGCTCGCCCCTATTACATGGGACTCAAACATAACTAAATGAAATGTGCGTGTTCTATTAGATACAACTCTGCCTAGCTCTCCGGGGATTACAGGCGCGATGCTATGTTATATAGCCTCTAGTTATCTTTTTTTTTTTAAAGTTAAGTCCATTATGGCTCGCTGTAGTCTGACATGACTTACAAGTTCTAGATTGTAACCATACCTACATTATTATACCACGACTACTCTCAAAGCGGTAAAGGAATCGTGACAAATCCGGCATGTCCTAGAGCCAAAAATTTGAAGACATGTCATATCCTCCAACCCAGAGTCGGCTCAACGCTGGAGTGGACTATGACCTAGCCCTCACTCAGACAGGAGACCTGTTTCTCAGCGGTGAGGACGGAGTCTGATTTCTTATTGCTTAATTTTTATTTAATCTCAATATGTTTATGCGATAACAGCTGCTCTGGTAGATCTTTAGTTTAAGCCGCGCTTGCCTAGGTTAGTCCGTGGATGGGTGACCACCCACTACATACCGAGTTTCCTCTGTACCTCGGAAACACGTTAAGTCATTGGCCCTGGCTGTCATTTCTACATCTTTGACAGTCGTTACAGGTAGTCCGTGGCCGTAAAGTCTGACAACCAGTCTTACCAAGGAGTATCGTATTAACCAGTACTAATTGGGATGTGGAGGTCAGTTAAACAGTCGCTCTATCTATACTATGTATACTAATACAATACAAATAAAGAGGTCAAATTTGTGAGGTTGTAGGGGGTAATATCTGGATCTACTGAACCGATTTTGAAAATTCTTTCACTAATAGGAAGCTACATTATGCCCGAGCCCTAGGCTATATTAACAACGTGATCGCGGGATAATTTCCGACCAAAATGCGAGCGAAGCCGCGGCTAACAGCTAGTGTAAAATATATGTTTTCAGCTGCATCCGGTCAGACTGGAAGCCGACCCCAACATAATTTAGTTAGAAAAGGGCAGATGAAGATAATTACGCGGTAAATGGAATGAATTACCAGCGAATGTTAGCTTCTAATATTTATATCTCCCCTATCTTCTAGTACAACTACATCATTCAGCTTTAGAGAGCTGCTGCTAGGAATATCAACAATACTTTAACAAACTATCAAATTACAGTGAACACTAAGTACGGTTTACATGCCCAGTGATCGCAATTCGCAGGCTTTGTATAAGACGATTACAACAAGGATCACCACATAATTGGTTACAGAAGGTTCACAAAATTGTTTTTGGCATTCAAAATCAACAAAGCATTTATTTCAAGTAGGCCAGTTACAGGCACTTTTGAATTGTCGAAACAAAGATAACAATGAAATGTAGCTACAGTCCCAGTCACAAGGCATACAAACTGTGAAAGTACTGCAGTTGTTACAGATATTTTTTCGGGAGTTCTGAATATTTTAAATTCAGGCCTTATAATTTCATCATGATGTCACACGGTCATTGTACTCGGGGACGGACTGCATGCATTGTGCACATCGATAAAGAATTTTAGAAAAATATTATGTAATTAAATCTTAAATATAATCTAATCTAAATAATCTTTAATTGTCGAGACCGTTCAATTCAATATTGTACACGCATAAATATTCAACCCAACTACGAAGATTGTCACTGTACGAGATGCGATACGCACTTAACCTAGTTTTTTTAAATGGATAATAATTATGTTTTTTTCTCAGTAGCAGCCACGGAGTCTGGATTCGTGCCCGGTTGCTGGCAATGGGTTCACCCCCTATTACATGGGACTTAAACATAACTAGCGAAATGTGGGTGGACTATTAGGTTCACCTCTACCTAACCCCTCATGGGTTACTGACGTGTTGTTATGTTATGAATAAAATTTAGCGCAGTTGAATCGCAGTCTTGTACCTTGCGGAATTAGCGTTAATGTGACCAAATCTACTTATCATAGATACTTATCTTTTCATCTGATATTTATAAATGTAAGACACCTGTCTCCAACGTTAGAGAAAATGAACCGATTTAATACAATAATTCGTTTAAAATAAACTTTTTTTTGCAGTATAGCAGCATGGAGGGCACCATGCTGCTATACTGCAAAAAAAAAGTTATCATCAACGAAGTGATAACAGCAAGGCAATCTGGAGGAATGCACAGATTTGATAGAAATTTAAGACGCTTGAATAAAACCGGGCATTGTAGCGTTTATCTGCAAGTAGGTCAGGTGCGTAGTACTCGCATCCGGCTTTCGTGTATGACCAGATATATGAACGTGGACGAGGCAAAAGGAGTATGGAAGGATCGTAGCAGGTGGCGTTCTGTGGTTTCTGCCTACCCCCATGAGAAAACGGCGTGAGTTTATGTATGTTATTTTCAAGTTAAGTGGAACGGATCTTCTGTATCTTTTTACGTTGTGAATCGAGAACTGACTGCGTGTTTGTCATCTACGTAGTACAGGCTATTAATTCGTGGATTGTCATCCAATATCTTGAGATGTGCCTTATTTTATGGTCTGTTTACTGGATTTATAGGTAAGAGTAATGTGTCAAATTACTAACTTACTTCTTGCTTGAAGAACTACGTAAGTTGAACAACGAAGTCGAATCTAACATAACACATTTGTTATGTGTAGCTGTGGAGTTTGAGAATGTTGATGTGGATGTGTGAGGTCACAAGAATGGATAAAGCAAGGAATGAGTATATTTGGAGGAAGTTTGAAAATTGCGCCAGATACAGAAAAGTTGAAAGGGAATCGACTGTCTTGGTATGGACATGTGATGAGGAGGGACGAATTAAATGTGACTAAAAGAGTTATGAATACAGGGTGTAACAAGACTCATAACGAAGCCGTCAACCAAGCATTATCTACATCAAACTAAGTATCTTTACGTAAAAATTATTGCTGGGAAACGACTTTGTTTTGGAGTGAAAATTCACGTTTTACGGTAGGACTTAATGTAACGCACTCAAAACATTGTGCGGATGGATTGAATAGTACGAGGGTCGTGAAGGTGTTTACAGTAAAAATCTTACGGTAAAAACATGCATTTAAAAAAAACGGCTCAATTAAGGGTCTAGTTACACCCTTTATAAATGTTGATGGATGGAGAGGGAGAGCAATACCAATGCAACGATGGACGAAAGTCGGTTAAAAAGGAGTAAATGATAGCGTGACAGATGACAGAGGAGAATTGAAGAAATAAACGTATTGCGTCAACCCCAAGTGACATGCGACAAGAGCAGGAAGATGTCTTGCCGTGGAGTTTATTCCGCTAGTCCTTCTTTAAAGCCTTTTGGGGCACGCCACTATAATGGCGGTAAGTCCCCTCTTTGAGGAGTGGCTGGAGAGGCGCCACGGCGCCCTCACCTTCCGCCTGACGCAGGTCCTCACCGGACATGGTTGTTTCGGGAGGTTCCTGCACCTAATCGGGCGGGAGGAAACGCCCGGGTGTCACCACTGCGAGGATCGACCGGAGGACACGGTGGAGCACACTGTGCAGGTCTGCTCCGCTTGGGCGGAGCAACGCCGTGTCCTCGTAGCGGCGATCGGCGGCGGCGACCTCTCGCGTCCGGCCCTGGTTCAATCCATGGTCCGGAGCGAGACGGAATGGGACGCCGTCACCTCCTTCTGCGAAGCAGTCATGCTAGCGAAGGAGGTGGCGGGACGTGAGAGGGAGAGAACCTCACGTCCCAGCCGCCGCGGGAGACGCACCGGGCGTCGGGGGCCACGTGGTGGCCCCCGGCCACCGTAGACGCGGGCCTGTGGACGGTGAGCTATGGGCTAGCTCGCCGTCCGTCCGTCTTATGACGACAGGCCGTGTCGACGGCGCGTTCGTGTTCCACGCGCGCCTCAAAGAGAGTCAGCAAACAGGAAGGGGTCCGTAAGGGCCGACGCCTGCCAGGGTTGCGGGACTGTTCGAAAGAGATACCGCGGCCCTGGAACACAAAGGGCAAAGGAAGGAACATGGATGGGTTTTAGTCAGTACAAGTCTGACACTCCCTCCTGCTCAGCCCAGAGCGGGAGGGGTCATTTGATGATTTCCCATCGATAAAAAAAAAAAAAAAAAAAAAAAGCCTTTTGGGGGACAGTTTTTTGTCATTTTGATATTCAAAAAGTGCCGTTTCTATCTAATACGAATGAATGATTTTTGATTTCGTTGAACTACTTGAGCAATTTTCAGGATATGGTGGAGGACAAACTCTTCTTCTTCTTCTTCTTTGTCGTTTCACTCTTGACAGAGTGGTCGTGGTCAGCATGTCGCAGCAAGACACCGTGCTGCCATGATTCGCCTTACGATGCGACGCCATCCCTCCCTGTCGGCTGTAATACGTGTGCACTCATGCAGAGGACCACCCACTGCAGACTTGATCTGGTCAGTCCATCGCATGGGTGACCTGCCACGCGCTCTCGTGCCTTCCACTTTCCCCTGGACAACAAGCCGCTCAATAGAGTCATTGCCTCTCCGGGACACGTGACCAAAGTACTGAAGAATTCGAGCCTGGACTATAGCTGACAGACGCTGCTTGATGCCAAGTTCTTGGAGAATGGATATGTTGGTACGAAATTCAGTCCAAGATACTCCAAGCATTTTCCTCCAGCACCACATTTCCAGAGCGTCTATTTTACTTTTTTCAGCTTCTCTCAGCGTCCAGGTCTCGGCTGCGTATAGAAATATGGGGAACACCAGTGCCCGTACGAGCCGGGTTTTCGTGGCTTTGGTGACGTTGCGGTTCCTCCATACTTTCTTCAGTCTATCCATGGCAGACCTGGTGATAGCCATGCGTCGCTTGATCTCGTCCACGCAACCACCGCGGTTCGATATTAGGGCGCCTAGGTAGACATATGATTGCACGACGTCGCAATTCGCGATTTGAGTGGCTACGGGCGAGTTTTCGTTGATGCGGTCGACAATCATAATTTTCGTCTTGCTTCTGTTGATCCTCAAACCGAAAATTGAGCTGGTATGTTCCATCTTGGACAACAAATCCTCGATATGGTGAGCAGAAGTTGCGAACAGCGTAGTATCATCCGCATAGCGCAAGTTTGGAGGACAAACTAGAACATTTTTATTGAGAGTTGGTTGCAGGTATCATTTTGTATCAAAATAACGGTTTTTTAACAATTGCTCGCCACTTGGCGCCACATGGCACTTAAACATAACTTTCGAAGTCTAGGTGTACTGTTTTAAATGAGAAAAAAACTAAATGTATTAAGTTTACGATACCCCATGTAAGACAAGTGGAAACTAGTGTACTAATCAAGAATGAAGAGTTGAAACCGGAAGATAACACAGTGTTCTTAGGCATAACTTTGGATGCCAAGCTTCAGTGGGGCCCCCATATAGACAAATTGTCAAAAAAGCTTAGCTCTGCAGCATACGCCGTTAGAAAAATTCGTGATTTAACTGATTTAGAGACAGCCCGTTTAGTTTACTTTAGTTATTTCCACAGTGTGATGTCGTACGGTATTCTCTTGTGGGGCAATGCCGCCGATATTCAGACAATATTTGTTTTGCAAAAAAGGGCAATTCGTTCAATTTATAAATTAAGTCCTAGACACACCCTCAGAGAAAAATTTAAAGAGATTAATATACTTACTGTCCCCTCTCAATTTATTTATGAAAACCTTTTGTACGCACATAAAAATATTAATTTGTTTAAAAAATACAGTGATATCCACAACGTAAATACAAGGAATAAACACAAATATGTTGTTCCTGCAACGAGGCTAAAAAAAATAGGGGGTACGTTCAGATGCCAATGTATACGTTTTTACAATAAACTTCCGAGTCATATTCAATTACTAAGCCTAAATAAATTCAAATCGTTTATAAAACGGAAGCTATGTCTGAAAGCCTACTATAACATTAATCACTATCTCGAAGATAAAAAGGCTTGGGATTAAGCTGCTCCAATTAAATTTACTCTGTGAATGTCGAAATTTCGGACTTCGCTTGTTTATTATTGATTCCTTTCCCATATACACTGTGACATTTAATTTATTTGACATGAATACTTTTAGTATTTTATTATTATTATTATTTTGTTTTATATTGTTCGTTTTGTTATATTTAATGATTTGACATGAATACTTACTTTGCTAAGTATTTTACTTTTATTTTTATTTTTTATTGTTAATGGTCACATTTAATGACATTTATTTTGTAGAGTATTTTGTATTAATTTTATTTGATTATTGTGAATGTGAGGACCATGTGTATCTTTTTCCACTATTGTCTGGCAGTTTGAGTACTATAAGCGACCTACCCAAATGTCCTTTCTTTGGTATTGTTCGTCGTGTCGTTGAGCTCCTTGAGTTATAAGTCGAGCAACACGATAACTGACAAATGCTTGCACTGACTGGACAGGTCCACTCAAATCTGTGTGGTTCTTTCTTCAAGAGACCATCTCAGACACTAATCTGCATAGTCCTCATGTGAGTTAACCAAGATTATGTCTGGACTTTAAAAGAGACTATGACCTCTGAGTTTGTTTCGGCTGTTTCTTCTCAGAGTAGTCAGGTACGAAACACCGGCCCCATCAAGTTTAAAAAAGAGACGTGTAAAAGTGTTTTTAAAAAACCTATTTGCAAAATAAACATCATTTATCATTTATCATTTACTACTAAGTAGACCTCTGCTCAACCCTTCGGGGATTATTAGCGTGATGTTATGTTAAAACTAAGTCACTAACTCAATTATAATACTACCAACAATAACAAAATTAATGAAATCTCTACGCCTGCCAACGATTCGTCATCTACGTATATAGGCTCTAACTGGCTATTATTTAATATAATTAACATATGTATATGTTGATAGATGAATGGAAGATATGTTAATATTTATATATTATGTATGAAAAAAATAATTGGAATGACTTCTGCGTCTATTAACATATTATTAGTGTCTGATTGGTGGCCGTAAATTGTAATTGAGATTAGAAACTTGAATGTATATTTCGGAGGACCTTGGTTTTGTAAGTTTTTAATGGAAATATACCAAGCGTGACTGCTGGGCATGAGGTCCTGGGTTCATTTCCCGGGTCGGGCAAAGTGTGGACCGCAGTCTGGTTAAGGCGAGGGGGATAATAAATACGGACGACCGCGACGGGTTAATTGATCGATGCATATAGTTGTGGGTATTAGGAATTGATAGGGTTAATGTCAGGTGTTTGTTTGTTTTGTTGTTGAGGTTCTGAGATCAAATTTACCTCGTTGGTCTAGTGGTCGCAAGCACGACTGCTGAGCATTCGATTTAGTTCGATTCCCGGGTCGGAAAAGTGCATGGGTTTTTCCATCAAGAATTTCTCAGTAGCAGCCACGGAGTCTGGATTTGTGCCCGGTTGATGGCAATAGGCTCGCCCCCTATTACACGGGACTTAAACATAACTGGTGAAACGTGGGTGTACTATTAGGTACACCTCTGCATTACCCTTCGGGGATTTGAGGTGTGAAAGAAAGTACATAAAAATAAATAAAAACAAAGATAAGATAGTTAAATCAAAGGTCTAACTTCCTTGCTGCTCCAGCAGTCGCAACCGGTTCTACTGATGCTGAGGTTGGGTTTGGATCCCAGGTCTAATTTTTTTATTTCCCATTAGGAATTATTTAGTAGTGGCCCGGAAAGGATTTGTGTTACATGAGACTTAAGAGGAAATGCGGTAGGGATTTGAAGAAACTATGGCTGTCCTTCTACGAGCGCGATTTCGACATTGGTGCGATAAGGACAACTACAGATCCGACAAGTAAAAAATCATAATTCGAGCTTTGGCTCTCGACTATTTCCTCCTCCAATATTAGACCAATTTAAAATATATTTAATTAACTGAATAAGAACAATATGTGCTGTGTCCCTATGTTTTTCATTTTTCATTAATAGTTGTCAAATTTGTACACTTGGCCTCTGTTGATAGCGGTCCAAATTGACCTTTTTTTAGTATTTTGTAAAGGTTCTAGTGCTGATACAAATTATGTATCATCAAAAAGGAAAACATAGGGACATAGAAAAGGTTGATATTTATTTAACTGTAAAAAATCATAGCTCTAAAGTCATAAACGAGAAAGAAAACAGACGAGAGCGTTTGGATGGAGAAAAGACCACCCGCATTTCCTCTTAAATATAACTGGGACCTTTTTATGTGAAGTAGTAAGTTATTGTGTTGTGGAAAGCTTACAAATAAATATTAAAAACCAGGTAGGTAAGGATTTCAAGGGGTATCGTATTACCAGTACTAACTGCGTTGTGGAGATCAGATAGGCAGTCGCTCCATGTAAAATACTGGTATTCAGCTGCATCCAGTTAGACTGGAAGCCGATCCCAATGTAATTGGGGAAAGGCTAGGCAGATAATGATGACAGGTAAGTCTTTAGTTAGTCGTCTTACTTCAGGCCGTCAAAAAAAAACATATGTTTACATCATACAAGAGTAGAGTAGAGTAGGGACTCCATTTTCCGCACTTAGACTCTCATGTATGGTCCGTTGTTCGTAGGTGTCCGGCTAAGTTAGCCAGCCTAGCTCCGCCCAGAAGCACAGAAGTTTCCTGGGAGCTTCACAGGCTTCGCGGAGCGACCTCACCGTTCCGAGGATTTGTTTGCGTTGGGTAGCCACGGCCTCGCATTCCAGGATGACGTGGGCGGCTTTTACATCATACAAGTAGGTAGGTCTGATAAATTATCAAAATTGATTTTTTTTACACGTGAAAAGAAAACTAATTTGTTGTTTACACAGGCTTTGCAATTGCCGTTATTTAAATAAAAAGTTATATCAGATCTTTGGCTAAAAGTGGCAAAAACAAATAATAATAAACATAAAGATTTATAAGGCACTTTAAGATAAATTTCACACCAAAATTACATAACAGAAACGGCAATCAATCAGTTTTTGCGAACCATTTTATTACATAAACCGTATTAAGGTGTGGTCCCATTAAAAATGACGAGCGGACATTAAAACGAGAATTTCGCGTCTATCGGGCCAATGGGATCGCCCTTTATTCTTTTTTTAAAGTGAACCCATAAATATAAAACCTTTTTAGTAAAACTGAAAGTTGTAAAGGAAATTCGGAGCTTAAGGTGTTGATGCGTTGGTGTGGCTGGCAGGTAATATCGGAATTACAATAATAAATCGGAAATTATCGAATTGTTGTTGGATTGAAATTTAATCTAGGTTAGTCCGCCGTGAAAGTGGCGAGGTTATATAACAAACCTTATTTACAGTTGCCAGCGCATCAATTTACTACAAACTGTCAAATTTTCTCAATCGATTTTGAACTTAACCATCAACGTTTATGGTTTAAATTCATTTGGAGAGATTTGACAGTTTGTGTTAACTTGATGTGCTGGCGACTGTACCTATGTGCTACCAGCGACACCAATAAGTTAAATTTTATTTAGTCCAATATTTTTTTTATATTAATCAGCAATCCTCAATCAGGCATAAGTTCATTTTCATCATAGCCTATTTCTATGAACCTAGCTGTAGAATTATTAAAGAAAAATCTAGAACGACAAAGACGAAAGCAAAGGGCTTTTGAGGCCTTTACCGAGTTGAAAATAATTTGAAAAAACACAAATTTTCTGTATAAAGTACAGTGAGTGCAGAGGTGAATGCAATGCTATGGGCAATGCTATGGTTTCTCAAAAAAAATAGTAAATGAGATTATTATGTAGTAACACGCGAACTATGGGCATTGGGCGCAATGTTACAATTTTTGGACTGGAATTTGAACGGAGATCCGTAAAGAATTCGAGGAATAAGAACCTTTTTGGCTAGCACAGAACCCGAAAATGAGTTATTTGAGATTCCTTTGACCACGGCAATCATGATCTGCCTAGCCTTATCCCAACTATGTTGGGGTCGGCTTCCAGTCTAACCGGATGCAGCTGAATACCAGTATTTTACATGGAGCGACTGCATATCTGACCTCCACAACCCAGTAATTACTACTTTGGACCACTGACTTCCTGTAACGACTGTCAAAGATCTACAAATGAGAGACGGGACCAAACAGCTTAACGTGCTTTCCTAGGCACGGAGGAAACACGGTATGTATGTAAGGGATAGTCACCCATCCACAGATCAGGCAGGCGCGCCTTAATCTGAACCTGGCTATTATTATTTAGTCACTTTGACCACCTCAATCTCATCGGTAATCATTTAACGATAGCCTAATTATGTATTTAGAATGGATTAAGCTATGAATACAGGCGTGAAATAGAATCCATTCTTAACTCAAAATACATCACAGAAACTACAGAATTTTGTCCTAAAGACCTGACCTTGGCCGTTCCTCTAGGTCTTCACCTCCCGGTAAAAATCATTAAAAAGCTTATTTAAATTATTGCCATCCCATACGGAACCACTTTACAGGTGCACACAACTCCAAGAACAACTTAACAAGAAATAAAGTCGGGCACACACTGTCGTTTAATCGCAACAGAAATGACATCGTAATTAGTCGACATAATTGTTTTTTGGTTTATTTCGTCGCTATGTCGATGTTCACGCCGCTCCACTTGCGGGATAAGCTGGGTTAATGGTGGCTTGTTTTATTTTTTGTGTAGACAGCTTATAAAGGTTCCCAGACCTACTGCATTTTGGAAGTAATAACGAACGAGGATCGACCGCACTTAGCACAATATTCATATTCATATTCATTTATTTTGCATTCCATATTGTATAAAAGATGTTACAGAGAGCTTAAAGCTAGGTACATAAATATGGACCCTGTAAGGGCACAGCAAAGTAAGAGAGAGGAAGAGGGCTTTATTTTTACTAATTAGTTGTTAAACAAAGTAACAATACTCCAAAAACTATTTTGTGAAAAATATTAATTTTAAAATTTGTCCTTAAGACAACACAACACAATCACAACAACACAACACAATCACAACAACACAACACAACAAACAACAACACACAATTACGTATTAATGATGCTTTTAGGTTGAGTTTACGCTTCCTCAATGTATCTACGAATTTTATTGTAGACGTCTATTGTTACCTACAAAACTGACAGTGGACTACCGATGTAACGGCTTATGCCCGACTCGTCACTGTTCCGACTGGTCTCCAATTTTTTTTCCATACAAGAAGTCCCGATTCGTCATCATAAGAAAACAAAGGAATTTTTATTTAATTTTGATGTTCCTAATTCGACATCAGTATAAATTTGCTTGTCAAAAAGTACATTACCATAAATGAAAATTAAAAAAAAATGGGTCAAATCCGTAACCAAAAATTGACCAATATAGCACTGGCCAATGCCTATAACTGTCAACAACACACTAATATTAAAAATACGAATTCTGTTTGTCCAACTATTACCTGCTAACATTAACGGCTGAACGGATTTTGATAAAATTAGGCTTCTTTTAACTGTGGTGGTACGTTCTCATGGGTTGATTTTCGAATTCCGCGCAGAAGCCACGGGCAACAACTAGTCAACAATATCTTATCTTCTCCATAACTTTAACAACAGACAATACCGAGCACCGATAACTGAATATGGGTTTCCCTATACACTCTTAGCGTGAAAAATCTCAGGATTTTATGGCATATTCACCAAGCTGTCTGGACCAGTAGATTCCTGACCGTATAATAAGAGATTACCATTTAATCCTAGATTCCTTGAAAGAAATCCTAGGAACAGTGTAACTTGCCCATTCCATACTTTTTGCACAGTTTCTTGTGACACTTCTGTCTACCTATGATGAATGTAAGTGATATGATACAAAAAGCATCCGGTAAATACATCTTTATCACTAATTATAATTACGGAGAAAATAGCAAAAAATATTAATCTATATCGATAGTAATATGTGGTGTAGGGTTAGCACTTCTAAAAAGTTTTACTTAATAACAAAAATGTGGTATTGCTCTAATTCGTAATAGATGCGATGTGTTTCATTACATTTATTTTTATTGTACTGAGTTTCTCATTGGCCCAGTAATCATCCTATTCTGTATTTTCTTATTTTCTTGTTGGGCAGTTTATCCAGAAATTGAATAGGCTAGTAGAGGTCGAATGGGAAGACACTCCATATATAAAAATACTGGTCTTCAGTTGCATCCGGTTAAACTAGAAACTGATCCAAAACTAAGAAAAGGCTAAGAACATGATAATGATTACTTATTTTCCTTTGTAAAAGACAATTATTGACCAATTCAAATACGTATCATTATTATATCGTCACTATTATTAAGCATCCGGCATTATATACTATGAACAGGTGTACCTAGATAACGAACACATTTTAAATGTAAACCTGTATTATTTTAAGTAGAAATTAAAACAGTACAGGTTTAAAATTAAAATGTAAACACCCACATATCCGAAGAATGACAACTAGCGCCCCCTGGCACGTTTAACGTGAACTACAGCTGTGATGCAGAATGTATGCCGGGTG
This sequence comes from Eugnorisma glareosa, assembly GCA_947578425.1. NCBI lineage: Eukaryota > Metazoa > Arthropoda > Insecta > Lepidoptera > Noctuidae > Eugnorisma > Eugnorisma glareosa. Next base: position 2,119,414 of record OX387957.1, on the reverse strand, counting down.
CTAAGGATTCCTGACATCCTATCAAAAACTGCGGGGGGTGTTCTTCTTGTTATCTTTTAGTCTAGGAGTGTCAGTTGGCCTTAAATCTAGATTATCTTTTTGTAAGAATTGCATAACATTCAAACCATCGGATGAAACTTTGCGTCTTCATAAGGATGTTCGGGGTCAGTTGGTAAATTTACTAGAAGACATAGACAAGAAGCAGTAGAAAGCGTTTCATATTTCTACAACTAACTTGAAACTGTATTGACATAAGCTTTTAGGTAGCTTATAGCAGGTCAAGAATGTTTTAAGAGTCCCTTCGTTATCACTGGTGGTCATTTTGCCGAGGCCCTCTGGTTCTTTGATAAAACTAGAACATAGGTTTATAATCTAGAATAAGATGCACCAATACCGTCCTTAATTAGGCTAGAACTGAATAGAATAGTAAATAACCTATCGATCAATAAAGATAACCACAAATATAAAACAAAAAATAATTAAAATAAATCAATAGCCAATCAATTTGTAAAAGCACGCTCTAGCTCAAGATAATTGTTAAAAATATTCGAAAGGTACGTTAAAAGCTTTACAAATTAAACGGATTGAGTAAATGTCACGATAGTTCCTCAAACTGCCAACCCTTACAACAGAATACCATCACGACTAGTCATCTGGTCACTGCCAGTGTAATAGCCAACGTGTGCGCACGTAGGACGCACTAATGAGCTGCTTACTTAGACGTCTGTCTAATAACTAGATAACTCTAATATCAGCTGTAATTTGATATAGAAACTATGGCGATAAAGCTTCTAGGATTGGAAGAATGAGGCACTATTAGTTAAGTTTAGGTATCTGAGTTAGATCAATTTTCTATAATTGTGTCTTTTCTGTTCAAGTAGAAAAGTTATACTTTTGTGACTTTATACAGAAGAATTGAAAAATAATTTATGTGTCACAAACAAATACAGGGTGTAAACAGAACCTTCAAGAAGCCGGCAACCAAGCATTCTGTACATCAAGATAAGTAACTCTACGTAATAATTTCACTGGGAAATTTCATTTTTTTAGGGTGTAAAAACACGTTTTACGGTAAAACTCAATGTAACGCACTTATAACATTGGGCTGATGGATGGATTGAATAGTACGGAGGCCGTGGATGTGTTTAAAATAAAAGTCTTACATTAAAAACGAAACGCATTAAAAAAAAACTCTTGAAAATTTTGGAACTTTAGAAGGTTCCCAGTTACGGTCTGATTGCAATGACGGGGAAAACAAGTTACTTTCAGCTTCGTTAAGGGTCTTGTTACACCATTTATTTAAAAAAAAAAAAAAACTTTTGTTCCATCTTACAGAAACATAGTTGCTTCGTATAGTTCTCGAGATTGTTTGTCTAGTTGGATCGGAAGCGTTTCTGCTGAACATGAGGTGCTGGGTTAGATTAAGTCTGGAGACTTTTCCAGATTTTTTAAGGTTTTACATTAGGAATTTCTCAGTGGAGAAATTGGAAATTGAAATTAGAAATTGTGCCCGGTTGATGGCAATAAGCTCGCCCCGCATCACATAGTACTTCAACATAACCCTTTCAATGTAGGCTTTCTTTAATATGCCTTCTCGGCCTAACCTTTCGGAGATTACACGAAAGATGTCCTGTCATATCAAACAATACCTAGTTATTTAGACCTTGAAAGAAATGAGACACACACCGTAGAAACTCCATATCCCGGCACGTACAACAAAAACCAAAAATACTGATACCTATCTCTGCTTGCACCGTTTTCCTCATGACACATAGGTACCATCATGTACTAGGCTACCTTTGTTTTATAGTTCACGGAATACCTTCATACAGTCACGTATATCGTATGTAAGACATTTTTTATTTGTGTGAGGAAACAATAAAGTTTGCAGTGAAATTTTTGTGAATAATGTGTTCTTGAATGTTGTAAGTTGTGTGGTGATGTTTTGGCTTAAATGTTCTCTCTTTTTTGTTGTATTGTGCCTACTTTCTTGGAGCAGCGGTGGCCCACTGGTGGCGGCCCCGACTTACAAACACAGTCGAACCCAGGCAGGCCGCATTACTTTGTGTAATTTATTTCATCACCACTACTCTCAAAATGGTCAAGGAAAACATCATGAGGAAACCAGCATGTCTTAGAACCAAAAATTTGAAGACATGTGACATCTACCAACCCGCATTGGACTCGCGAGGTGGATTATAGCACATTCCCTCTCATAGAGAGGAGGCCGTGTGTCCAAGCAGTGGGAATATTATAGGCTGATTATGCATATGCTATTTTCTTATTCTTCATTTTAGGGATCCGATAAACTTAAATGATTAAAGGTGACATTTAAAACTTTATGAAGGGTCGTCAATTTTATCTTAAAGAATCGTCTAATGTCTTTGAGATAAGAAACTATCAGCATAATCTTCTGAAACATTAAAAATAATAGCTGGAGTCCTGTACATCAAATAATTAAAATTCAGAAATGTCAAATCTACTTCTATTGCTGACCGTACATTTATATAATGCCGTATCCGTTTCCCTCCCAATATAAGGTCCCATTAAAATACCCAAAATAATAAATTGCCGGCGACACTCTAGAATAAACACATCCACTAGGTCAAAATAAAATCACTTTAATCAGTGTTTTTTTTGCTAGGATATCTTTGGTTGGACGTACTGAACGTTGTGTTAAAATTTGTCCATCTATTTTAATGGGACCTTATATACGTGTTGAATTTTGTACCTGAGTATCAGTACATTTTGAGAATCTGACGCTTTGCTAAATAGACGTTCTGCTATACAGACCATCTAATAGTTGGACGTTTTGCTACATGGAGATTTTGCTAATTAGACTTACTGCTCATTAGACGTTTCGCGCTGTTGGACATTTTCTGATCAGGAGGGAAAACATCTTAACTCAGGTGTGATCTTCTATTGAATGTCGGCAACCACCTAATAACACCTAATAATACCTTTCATACATCTACAATGTAGAAGGATGCATTTATCATTGCATAACTATTGTCTTACCGGTCTACACATCATACATCCCTGCTCAATACATTATTAAACAGAATTTCAGATAGGACCACTATCTGAAATTCTAATGCACGTGGGATAGGATACTGATCTACCAGATAACCATCACTCAGCATCCATCTGTTTCGTCAGTCATTTGTCGTCGTTTGTCAGTCCTGTTTGTCAGTTCATACTGATGTGAAAAAATTGCTGACAAGTCAATGATTTTTAATGAATTGACCGTATCTATGTTTGTCCCGTTTTCCCGTATAAAAAAAATGTTGGTGGAGTAATAAATTGGAACTATAATAAGAACTAGAAATGCTTGGATCCTTTTATTGGTGACTGATGCTTTAAATCATTCTTTGTGGGGCAGGCAGAGATGTTTCTTAATGTCAGTCTTAGTGATGGATGTTAGATGTCGGTGGACTTAGCTTGCCCGACTATGGTATGTGGATTATTAAAATAGAAGTTGATTCAAAACTCGATGAATTACATTAAAATTGTAGCGAGGTAAATAAAAACTGCAGTATCTTGTTTGAAAAGGAAAGATCCCGGTTTTCAATTGAACATCTTTGGCAGTGGGTCAGTGGCCTGAAAGTCTGACAAAAATCATATCATAGGGTGTCACATTAGCCAGCACTGGGTTGTGGAGGTCAGATAGACAGTCACTCCATGTAAAATACTGGTATTCAGCTGCATCCGGTTAGAATAGAATTCGACGCTAAAAGCTAGGCTATACAGAGTGTAACAAGATCCTTCACGAAGCCGTCAACCAAGCATGCTGTACATCAGACTAAGTAACTTTACGCAAAAATTATTGCTGGGAAACCATTTTTTTTTGGGGTGAAAAATCACGTTTTACGATGTACTCAATGTAAAGCACTCAAAACATTGTGCTGATGGATGGATTGAATAATACGGAGATTGTGGAGGTGTGTCTTCAAAAATTAAAAACATGTATTAAAGAAAAAACTTGTGAAAAAGTTGGAACTTTGACCCCCAATATCTCCGTAACTAGAAGGTTCCCAGTTACGGTCTAGAACAAAAAAAATATTGCAATAACGGGGAAAACAAGTCACTTTCGGCTCCGTTAAGGGTCTTGTTACACCCTTTATAGGCTAAGATTTTATAGTTTTAAAATCAGACTTGTTTCATAACTACTTATATTCGTTCCCATGAACTGCAAATATCATAATTCCTTTACTTTTTCATGATCCCGGATTTGAACATTTATAGCTAATCGAACGAACCTTGCATTACAATCAAATTCTGTTTACGCATACGTATTATACACAAATGAACATAACTAATCTATACTACCGCCATTGACATACCTGTGTCGTTATTTGGAACTAAAGCTCTATATTTATTTGACGTAAGGAGGGACAGTGCGGGGCGCATCGATTCTATTTAAATCGACAATCGAATGCATTCGAATGAACGACTCGATTCTAGATCGATCGTAAAGAACATTAGTGTGGCGGGTTACTGTGAGAATGCCAGGGAACTGACTACTTGTACTACAAAGTGACGGTTTTGTATGTAAATCTATTTTTAGTTCGGTTTGTGTTGGATTATATTTTTTTTGTAGATTTGTAGTGAAGTTAAATGACTGAAATCTTTCTAATCTTGTTACGTAATTCCACATCTGGTACAGTAGGAACTATTGTGATGCACTCCCAACTGGTGATACCAGTGTTGTTTGATTCACATAATATTATTATTTTAAAACCATAAAAAAAAATTGCAAAATATAAAACCGACTTCAAAAACACAGAAAAAGTGATAAATAACTTGAGGTTCAGAAGTCGGTGACTTTTGTTAATTTTTCAGATTTAGTTTTTGATTTTTTGTCACCGACTTTTTTTTGCACTATTTTGTTTGTTTGAAGGTGGTTTTATTTTTTGCTAAAAAATTGTTTTATTTTTCCGTTTTTAGTTGTAATATCCTTTAAAAATATTGGTATGCATTTATTTTACATTGTTAACAATACATTTCATAGTAATAGGTTTATCCCCAATAAAGTGGAACTTAACATACCAAACTGTCAAAATGTGGGTGTACTGTACACATCTGCGTACCCCTCAGAGCATGCAGGCGTGATGTTATGATATGATACTGTTTAGATAATAAACATTCAAGCGATTGCAGCAATCACGACAGATTTGCTGTCTATTATTGAAGAGTTCCGTTACATATCTCCGAAACTCCGAAGTCCATAATCAGATCATGATAATATTTCTATGGGACCAACTTGGGAGTACACTCTTTCAAAAAAAAAAGGAATTTTCCAAATCGGTTCAGGCGTCCTCGAGTAATCGGTGAACATACATAAAAACAAAAAATACAGCGAGCGAGCGTCGAGCGTAGAACTTCCTCCTTTTTGGAAGTCGTAAGTCGTCGGAAGTCGTCGTCGAGTAATATTAAACATCACGCTGGTAATCCTTGAAGGTTAGGTAGAAATTTACCTACATAATAGTAGACCCACATTTCGTCATTTATGTTTGGCGAGCCTATTGCCATCAACCTGAGAGATTCTTGTTGGAAAAACACAATAACAATTTGCCCGACCCGGGAATCGAACCCAAGACCTCATGATCAGCAGTCGCGATTCCACTGGAGCAACGGGGCAGGGGCTAACAGCAGTAAAAATACTTTATGTCAGGGGAATCACGGCCCTATGTCACCTAGAGCAATTAGCTCCCAGCTCTCAATATTTTAATCACCACCAACACCTCATTTACAAGCTGGCCATCATCACCGACGGTAAGTACGTACAATAGCACACGTTAACTACTGATTACCATATCAATAAGCGCACGGAAGCACTGACGTTGTTGGATCGATTTATTTATGAATCGCATTCACACATTCCTGTCTAACGTGTATGGTGATTGTGAGGATGCGAGTTCAGTTACGCGAGCGTGGTAGTGTTCGTCGGAGTACCTATTTTGTTACAGCAGACGTGATGTAAAGGGTGGACCAGTAAAATAATGTTCAAGCTTTTATTTCGTGCAAGCGGGGTGAAGAAGGCGTACGTGCGTGCTCTCGATAGCATTCTAGCCGACTTTGAACTTCACTTCTGTAGCTCGCAGACTTTCTTGTGGTAAGTTATTTAATATGGCCTGATGGTTACATGTCCAATTTCTGATGTCAAATCCACCTTGACTATGTATGTAACTAACTTCGTTCACTGTTTTAGTAGCGGTTTTCTCGTCTTCAAAACTATCTATGTAATCAACCATGTAATGTTGTTTTTGTATGGCTTGCACAGCGTCAGGCATAGATGACTTATAAAGTTCTACATATTATTATATCATTATTACCAAATTGCAGTTGCAGCGTGGACATCACGACGTCAGGAGAGGTGGCGCCGATCAGCAGCGCTGCGTCATGTCGCTGACACATATAATATTTATTGTGTACTGATAAAGAATATTCAGCAAGAAGCAATTTTTACCCAAGTGGTAAAATATATATAGCAGTTGCTAAAATTGCTTGAAATTATTGTTAAAATACTATTTCGCCCGTTTTTGCGAAATTTTTCATTGATGCTCCGCCTATTTTTGTCATAGGGTAAAGTCTATTTATCCTTCCTAGATAAATGGACAACTCTCATTCAGTTGCTACCAGCCACCCTGCGAAGATCGTCGCTCCACCGAACCTGAGGGTGTCCCACCTTACGTTTGCCGATTCGAGGTCTCCACTCGCACGCATGACACGCGTCTACCCCAACGGTCATCAGTTCTACGGCTAATATGACCGGCCCATTGCTACTTCAGCTTACTTATTCTGTGAGCTATGTCCACAAGTCTTGTTATCATTTCATCATTCATCATTGAATCTTATGTTATCTCATTAAATATCACACATTCAAAGACGTGTGTATTAAGTCTTAAAACCGCTGGAACTCGAGTCAAAAACACATTAATTTTTACCTCCATAATGCTCGCGTAAAACACCTCCAGGCCGAACAGTTTGGAGAAGCAACCTAACACCGCAGTCGAAGCTAGTACGTTTGAAATATGCCCTTATTTACATGCGCGAGCGCCGAGGTGCCGAGAGTTATGCATTTGACCTCCCGACTGCTGCCCAGTTTATGCGGGTTTGCAGCAACAGAATTGTCTGAGAAACGTTTTTGAGATATTTTGTGTGACCCATATTGAAAGAATAGGTGAAAATATTTGTAATGCCACGAAGTGTGAAGTGAATTTTTTGTATTAAAAATGTGGATATTTTTGTGGGTAGCTATATCATTCTGCACTGAAGTAAAAGACGTAGTTTATGTCTAGTCCACACATTAATAGTTACACGTGTACTTAAAAACCGCTCTTATTTCTACGAATAAAGGCGCTGTCTGACATTTTTTTCACTCCATGTGCGATTGACTCTACTAGAAATGATGTAATCAAAGGTAAGATTAAAGGTTACGTGAATCCGCTGGATGCAAGAAACGTAGATGTAGTGATGCTTGCGGGAGGCCTCTGTCAACCAGTGGACGTCTTTCGGCTAATTTAGAATTTTATTTTTTTTATTGTTTATTAATTATAGAACAAAACAAAATGTAAACAGAAACATCACAAAAACCTCATTAGGTTTGTCCGGATGTTGAAACACTTTTAAGCTCTTAATATTATCTTAATACTAACATAGCAAATAATAATTATTAATGTATGGTTGGGACATAGTACGTAGTAGTTAAAACAAGTTGTGAGGTAGTTCGTAAATAATAACTAACTAAGAAATCTTACAAAAACAACGACAGCGCGGGTGAGACATCGCGACGATGCCAAATTACCAATTGAATGAAATTTAAACAGGATGATGCATTTTCAGAGAGAGTCAAAGAACTGTTTGTATTTACTTTTATAATTACTATTTGTTATTTCCGATCGAATTTTTGGTGGAATGTCATTAATTAAAGTAGGTATTAAATAAGCAACAGTTCGTTTCCCATAATAGTTCTTGTATCTCGGTACTACCAGTTTTGATTGGGCTGCCAATCTCGTTGCCTTGCCATGATTGAATTTAATTTGTAGATCTTTATTGGTGAACTGCTCTATCAATAACCACTTTCGTATTTTTGTGTGTACTGGCAAAATTTTACAATATTTAAAGAAACCAGTTACGTCATCACCATCATAAAGTGTTTTCTTTATTTTATTTGGAATTATTATTTTTAATAAACGAAGTTGTAGGTTATATTATTTTTGTCTATGTAAGTTTTAAACGTTCTACCGTAGCTAGTAATTGCATATGAAATTATTGACTCCGCGAGTGCATTATAAAGGTTAAGTAATATTTTGAAAGGTACTTTGTATTTAATTATTGCAAATTTGGCTAGCATTGCTCTCAGTTTATCACATATGGAATCAATGTGATAGCCCCAGTTAAATCTGTCATCAACGAGTAAACCCAAATATTTATAGTTGGTAACTTGCTCCAATGGTTCACAATTGCAACCAAGGCTAGATAATTGCACCTTATCAGCTTTATGCAAACATTGGTGAGTGTGCGCAATTATTTAAAAAAATAAATAATAATAAATGATGAGGGACTTCCATTTAAAACAATTAAAATGTTTGAACTAAGAATACGCTCATGTCAATTTGCAGTGTTGCGTTTGCCTAACAGCGCACTAACCATTTGATAGCATAATCAATCAGCTTAAAATGTACACACGGCCTCCTCTCTATGGAGGGAATGGGGCAGTCTGTGTTGATAGATGTCACATGTCTTCGAATTTTTGGTTCTAGGACATGCCGGTTTCCTCACGATGTTTTCCTTCACCGTTTTGAGAGCAGTGTTGAAGATAATAAATTACACAAAGTAATGTGCCTGCCTGGGATCGAACCATGACGCGCTATGGCCATGCCATGGCTCGTAAGTCGGGGCTGCTACCACTGGCCACCGCAGCTCTCACTGGAAGCCATTTCATAGCTTGATAGGAAACGATTAGATCCCCGTGTATGAACACACAAGTAAATCAATAATATCTATAGAGAAGTATTGTTTAAACAACTATTATCACTATATTATCACTACCTGCCTCAAGCTCTCTCAACACGACAATACCTCATCTAAATAATCACTAAAAGAAAATTATAATTGCTCTACCTACTCACTAGTATTTAATTCAAGGATGAAGCCATAAAATAATTCGCGAGATGCGTGATACCACCACGGGAACTGCATTAGCCTTGATTGTTAACATCATCAGCGCGGCTCAGGTTTTAGGAGTCCGCTGGTAAAGGTCGCGGAGGGTTTCAGAAAAGACCACGTATTTAGTTAGGTTTTAGTACGTTCACATTCAAAAATGCAACACTGTTGGAACAAAAAGGTTTTTGAGCTGAGATTGCGTTTTTGAAAACGAAGATTATTGGAGCGAGTTTGGACATATTTCGGGTCTATTTTGATAAATAAGTATCAGACTAGACCGCAGAAGCAAAAGGATTTTTTATGATCGTTCGAAATTAGCTAGGTTCTGATATAAATAACATTGTGTAAGTCTATGCTTATACGATGTTTATGCTAAACCTACGACTTACCGTGTAGTATACACAAATAGTACCGACGCCAGTACATCAAGCTGTCAAATTTTCTCAATCAACCTTGAACCTATTGCTATAACGATAAAGTTAAAAATCTATTAAAGAAAAACAGATTGTAGTAGCTTGATGTGATGGCGTCTGTACGTACGTAAGTAAGGCAGAAGGCATAATCAGCAGAAACAGTTGGAAGAACGCAGTTCCATTTTTAAACAAGATCTATGTTTGAAGAAGGGAATTCCTTTTTTAAACAAGAACCACGTTTGAAGAAGACAATTCCTTTATTAAACAAGAGCTGTTTGAAGAAGGCAATTCCTTTTTTAAACAAGACATATGTTTGCGTTATAAAGGGATGGAAAACATTGTTTGTCTATGTAACTACATCATAAGCAAGCTCCTCAGTGAAGAAAACTTTCTGCATAAACAAAAACGTACTGAACCATCGTCTCTAAAAGATTCCCCAACTCACTGCAATTCTTAACATAATTTCCAGTCATAACGGTTATTGCACCCGAAATCGTAACGAGCATATAAAATATTGTGTGGTATCCATCCACATGATATATGACCAATATTAACCGGCGAACAAAATGTTACAGGCCGCTCTACCCGTATACTTGTGAACGTTGAGAATTAAGTTACGCACTTGTTTTAAAGAAATAATGTTTACGCATCAGTCTTCGAGTTGAAGAACATTTGGGCTTTAAGCGAGAGAAAGTAGTATTTATTATGATACTTAAGAAAACTTTGTTAATTCTATTATTAATACTAATATTATAAAGTTTGTGAGTTTGTGAGGTTGTAGGGGGTAATCTCTGGATTTACTTAATCGATTTTGAAAATTCTTTCACTAATAGGAAGCTACATCATCTCCGAGTACCATAGGCTATATTTAAAACGTGCCCGTGGGATAATTTCCGACCGAAGCCGCGGGCAACAGCTAGTATATATTATATTGGTCCAAGGCATGATCTCGAAAACGGGCACAGTGTTTTCTGGTGAGATTAAATAGGCTAGGATAGGTTTCTAGTGGACTGAATTGTAACTACCCGATTAAAGGCAATGTGCTCGTGCTATTTAATGAGATAATATCAAAGCGATTCAAGGTCCTCTCTATAGTGTCTTCAGCCTGTCCAGAAGAAATGACAGAAAATTATGATCTCATGTTTTAGTGACGTCATATTGTTATAACGAAATGACGTACTGCCTTGACCTAGTTGTCACAAGCGCGACTGTTGAGTATGAAGTCCTGGGTTTGATTCCCAGGTCGGGTAAAGTATTATTGGGTTTTTCTGTCAGGAATTCCTCCATAGCAGCCACGGAGTCTGGATTTGTGCCCGGTTGATGGCAATAGGATCGCCCCCTATTACATGGGACTTAAACATAACCGGTGAAATGTGGGTGTACTATTAGGTACAGCTCTGCCTAACCCTCGGGGATTACAGGCGTGGTGTTATGTCTTCGTATTATGACAACTCGGTTTACCTCCCTCTGTGGGTAGACTGTCTTTTCCAACCTTTACCTAAACTGTCCGAAACATGATAGTTTTTGGTTCCAGAACGATTAAATAATCTTCGTTCACGGAAAACAGTTTTAAAGAAAGCAGTTTGACATTTTTGAATCAATCATATTGTGTGAATGTGCCAATTTATATGCAAAGTTAATTTCATTACTCCACTTAGGGATGAGGTAAAGCATTAATCTTAATATAAATTCAAAAGGTTTGAAGTGAATGGTCTGAGTGAATTGCAGTCTATCGTTCCATAATGTTGGATTAGTTCTGAATAGTTTCGTTATGTGATGTGCTAAGTTATGGGAATTTATCTTTGGACAGTAAGGTGTTGATAGACATATTCCGTGATAATATTATACATTTATTATGCAAAAATATTGTAATCCCTAAAATCATGTTTATGAATTTATTCGGACAAGAAGTTGCCATTTTGTTGGTATGCTGGATATGTAATTTTGTTTTGGTTTCGTCGTAGTTTTTGCTTGTAGTATCCCACAAAAAAATGTTATGAAATAATACTAAATTAATAATAATAAATTTAATTGAAAATATCTTGATTTGGCTCGCGAGGTTGTCGACATGTGGGATGTGGACTCAGCGATCATTGTGCCGATAGTCGTATCAGCCCATGGCTTAATTGCTAAGAGCCTCGATGAATACCTGAGGAGGCTCTCGTTAGGCAGCTGGATCAAGGGCTTGATACAGAAAGCAGTACTCCTGGACACGGCTCGTATTGTTAGGAGGTTTCTCTCTCTGGAGCCCTGACCACCGGTAGCTTGGACTCTGTTCCCGATACCGGCGGGCAACAACTTTTTTATATTTTTAAATGTTTTTATATTGTTTTTTTATAAGAAATATTTAAAAATGTAAATAATTTGTACAAAAGTTAAATAAAGGAAATAATCATTTAATTGAAATAATATAAATGTCATCAACATAGGCCAAGAAGAAGAAAGGAGTATTAAAGGAGCTAATTCCTAAACTACTCAATCAAAATGAAAAGAATCATTGATCGCTCCAGTAATCTCGGAAAAACCGGTGTACATTGAAAAAAAAAATACATATTCTCCTCCGTTAAGTCGATTAAAATACCCACTACCTATCTTATTCGCTGGTTTCTCAATTATTACTTGAGGTAGGCACAACTGTTAACATTAAAATTGTATCTCTATAACACTACATACTGGTAGTATTCATATATAATTTTTTGCGTTTAATAATTTAAATATGATTTATTTGTATGAATTATTACTACTGATTACGAATTTTTATTTAATTATTACGATGCAGAATTGTAGGTCATTGTTTCCTATTCCCTGCATTTAAATTCCTTTTTCCTAAAAATTTATAAGAAAAGGATTATTATTATTTATTTTAGTTCTATTTGTAGTCTGTATTTAATGTATATAGTAGATATAATTCCTGAATAAAATAACAAGCTTTCTTTAAGATAAGCTCAGTTACAACTATAGTTTAATCTAAACTTGTACTCGAGAAGTCATCTGGTTTTTGTTTAAATATGAACTTATTTAAATACACTTATCATTAACACTACACACCACACATACATTTGATTGATTACAAATTACAAGAGCACGTTGTCTGCTCACCCTACTAACTGTATCTGTCGTTAATATTAATGTCGGTTGATTCAATTTGCACAGCTTTTTGCATCAACTCGAGTATAATGCACGTTCCCATGAGAATATAATCATTTATTTTTGTTTGATGCATATTTTGTTGGGTACCAAGTTAAACTACTGGCTATGCTTGTGGACTTGGAGGTATTTTGAATATTTATTTATAATTGAATTAATGTTTAACCAGGGCAGAAAAAAATACTTAAAATACTTAGACCGTAAGTCGTAAGGCTCTCTCAAAATAAATTGATTTTTTTTGCTGGTCGCCGCTATCCTATTCACCCTGTGTTAAATGAAGATAAAAGGATAAAGGATATCCAGTAAAATATGAAGTATTGAAAATCCAGGATACATCGTTCTCATTTGAAAGCATACAAGCTTTTCAAGCCAAGTCACTAATTCGTACCTATACAACGCACGGTAATAGGAGGTACTCACAATGCAATAAATCATATCGTTTGCAAGGTAGTTTAGGTACTGTGTCATATTCCGCATATGATCATCATCCATAGCTTCTTCACCCACTGGAGATTTTCAAGACACATTAGTATTAATAATATTTGAGTATATTTATTCAATGTATGGTATTAAGTTGTAAGAGATTGCGAAAATTAAAACGCCAGGTGAGTTTTTACTTACTCAAATTGCTACTGCCGCTAATTTTCAAGTTCACAGACAGACAAACCCACATAATACGATACAACAACAACAAATTATATAACGATAATAATTGATTACCGGTTATTACGCTCCAGCCTGGCCTCTGACTCTATTAGATCAGTCATCTAGGAATGAACTAGATTGCTCTAATATTACATCTATTATAACCTGGGGCTTCGCTGTAATCAACTATCTTTTTGACGTAGGTTTGCGCGTGTGAGCTTTGAAATTAAGAGGAAATGCGGTAGGTATTTGAAGAAACTATCGCTGTCGCTCAACGAGTGCTATTTCGACATTGGTGCGATAAAGACAACTACAGATCCTACAAGTAAAAAGTCATAATTCAAGGTTTGGCTCTCGACTATTTATTTCCTCCTCCAATATTCGACCAATTTAAAACATATTTTATAAACTGATTAAGAAGGATTTATACTGTGTCAAATTTGTACAGTAGGCTTCTGTTGACAGTGGTCCAAATAGGCAATTTTGAGCATTTTGTAAAGGTTCTAGTGCTGATACAGATTATGTATCATCGAAAAGGAAAACGTAGAGAGTGGTTGATATTTATATAACTGTAAAAAATCATAGCTTTCAAGTCATAAACCAAAAATAAAACAGGCGAGAACGTTTGTATGGGGACAAGATCACCCGCATTTCCTTTTTCATTTCCTTTTTTTATTTATTTTTTGTTTTATTTTTAAGCAGGTTTTTTCATGAGGCAATTTCTTAATGAAATCGATTATCACCTAGCTCTGCGGCTGTAGATAAAACGCACTGTCAATAACATTTTCAGTTCTGGGCTGAAACTTATTAAATAATAGTGCAAAAAGACATAACATAACATCACGCTTGTAATGCCCGAAGGGTAAGGCAGAGGTGTACCTAATAGTACACCCACATTTCACCAGTTATGTTTAAGTCCCATGTTATAGGGGGCGAGCCTATTGCCATCAACCGGTCACAAATCCAGAATCCATGGATGTTACTGAGAAATACTGGAAAACTCAATAACAATTTGCCCGACCCGGGAGTCGAAACGCGTACCTAATGTTCAGCAGTCGCGGTTGCGACTACTAGACCAATGAGGCATTAATTAAGACCTTTTATGAATATACTGTCGAGTCATATTAACAAAGAAATTATGAGAATAATTACTAAAAATATATTTCATTTTTATGATACGACATGGCAAAACGATTTTTTGATTATCTCTTCTTCTTTGGTACCTAGGGTGATTTTTAATTATGATTTTTGTAAAACTTTGCCATATTTTTATGCGAATCTTTTCCTGAAAGTAGATGCTGTAAATGCGCTAAAATTTTAACGAACTGCTTTGATTTTGACAAATTAATGGCCTACTTATAAACCAAACAAATCTACAATGTAAAACTCGCTCAATCCCACAGTACCTACAACTCAATAACCCAATAATGATTGGATGTCTAAAAATACCGCCACAAAAACTGAACCAAAGGCGCCGCAGAGTGCAGAGTCACGCTTCCTAACTGATTTAATTACGAAGCTCTTGATCTCTTTATAATATGGCGTCTCGTTGATGCCTGAGTGAGGCGTGGACCTGTATTTTGTTGCTGGTGTCGTAAGGGACTGGAAGTAAGGGAATATTATGTAGATTATTGTTATTGAATAATGGGGAGTGCTTGTAATGCAAGAATAATCATTGGCAAGCAAGGGGATAAGCAATACCATAAGAATCGCATATTCGTAAATCATTCTGAACCAAACCCATATAGAATTTTTTAATGGATAATTTAAAAAAAATGTGGCCTTTCTGATTGATGAAATGTGACCAGTTTTAGCGTCTTTGTTCCTTCCACTCCGTATTTCGTTTTGTTAATACGAGATTTGAGAAAGCGGACTTTGTTAATATGCAGTGTGTATGCTATGTGTGGGTATAGATTTATAGATATCTTTATTATTTATTCGATATAGTTCTCACAGATATAACGACAATGCGATTGTCTTTAATAGGAACGGGGAATTATAAGCTGAATTCCGAATTTTATGTCATCATCATCATTTCAGCCGAAAGACGTCCACTGCTGGACATAGGCCTCGGCAAGTGCTGCCACATTGATCGAATTTTATATATTGCCTCCGAATTTCGATCAACGTGCCACTTTTTATTCAATTCCTACAATTACTAAAAAAGCTTCACTCAAAAATACTAAGAAAGGTACTAAAAATATCACACCTGACAAAGAATACACCTTACATTTTTCTATATCAAGAAGGATATTACCATATTGAGATCAGTGAGGTGATTAACATTTTTTATCACGCCCCATTAATTTCCTCAGCATGTGTGTAGATATGTAGAACGATCAATTTACTTGGATCACGTAGAAAACTAAATGGTAGTGAGACAATTCTCACCTTTATTTTATTCTAGTGTTGAATTCTTTAAGTTAAGGTGAGGACAACTGCTGGTCTATGTGATTCTTTCTTCAAAAGACCATCTCAGATTATCTGCATAGTCCTCATGTGAGTTGTCCAAGTTATGTCAGGACCTTAAAAGAGCCTATGACCTCTGAGTTTTTTTCAGCTGTGTCTTTTTAGAGTAGTCAAATACGGAACACCGGCCTCATCTAGTTTTAAAAAAAGACGAAGGGTAAAAGTGTTTGTAAAAACCTATTTGCGAAACCTTTTTCTAAGGAAGGAAACAAAGGATAATTATGAATAATTAAGGTACAGCCTCCAGCCTACAATCTTAAAAAAACGGTTTCTCCTATTTCCTACACACATCTTACGCTTTGGTCACGAATGTAAGCAGAACCTATCGAACGTATCTTGTATCTTGTTTTTTTTTCCATTTCTTGTGTTAACTTCAACTTCAGCAATGATTACTGTTTACAAAATCATGCTCTATTTACTTCAATTTTAGACAAACCAAGGAGTCACTTGGCTGGCCAGCTTTGTAAACAAGCATAGCAATGAATAGCAATTGTCAAGATACACTAGGTACCTGCGTGCCTGCACTAAAGTTATAGCATCTGACTCCTAACGATTGAATTGTCAGTCGGAAAGGTCATAATTTATTTTTAAGACGTATAAGCAACTAGCCCTTAACTTGTGTGAAGTATTGCGCCCTATATCTATCGCTATAAGGTAGGTAATTACGGAAATACTTGACACTTATTAGTTTAGAGGCCATTTCTCACCTTGCTCAGAAACCGACATTTTTACCGCAGAATTTACTTATAAAAACCTTACTTAGAAATGGACGAGGAGCTTCGAAAGCGTGGAGGGAAAACTTAGTGGGAGAGTTCCTTTGAGAGGGAAAAAGTATTTTTCATACATTATCATTAACACCAAAAAACGGGATATATACCATGTTCCCGTGTGTGATCCCGTTTCTAGTGTTAATGATAATGTTAACGACCAAGACCGTTTAAAAACTTACACTTTTCACACAGTTTCTTTTAAAAGGGCTTGACCTTATTGGTGAAGATCTTCAGAATAGTGAGGTGCGTAGTACTCCCAATTCGGCGGCGCGGCGTGCGTGTATGACCAGATGTATGAACGTTGACAAGGCAAAAGGTATATGCAAGGATCATAGAAGGTGGCGTCCTGTGGTTTCTGCCCACCCCCATTGGAAGAAGGCGTGAGCTTATGAACTTACAAAGATATTTTTGTCGAAACTAAATCTACTCTCACTCTGTATATCTGTCTGGCTTGATATTATTTATTTATTTTTCCTAAGTTATGAAAATAAACTATAATACCTACTGAAAATAAAAATAACTTCTACGAGTAATTTTAAGGAGCAAGAAACAATAGTCATTTCTAAATACCAGTTTGGAGTAAATAAATATGGGCACAAAATGCTCATAAATTAAAATGCCACCGCATCTACTTTGATTATTTAAACAATAAAAAAAAAACTAGTCGGTGGTCTAAGTACTTCACTTAATTTTAATTAGTATAATTCCTGTAATGCCTGTAACGTTGGAAAATCAACAACGCACTTTTATTTAGGGATTCATTTAGGTGACGCTTAGTATCACTGAAAACGGACAACTTTAATGGGATCGCCTTCGTCGTCAGCTGTATACCAGTATTTTTCATGTAGCGACTGCCTATCTGACCTGCACAACCCAGTTAGTACTAAGAACTACGATACCTCTTGGTAAGACTGGTTGCCAGACCTTACGGCTACTGACTGACTGTTACGACTGTCAAAGATCTAAAATTTCAGCCACACCAATTCACTCTCTCTCTGTCTCACTCACATTAACAGCCTAGACTAGCGGCGAGGCGAAGAGAAAACTCGGTATGTAAAGGATGGTCAACCATCCACAATTCGACCTTAGCAAGCGCTGCTTAACCTGTTTTGATTTTTAGTACCAAAGCTTATTTCTTACAAGTCTAAAGCAAAAACAAAAATCTTTAGTAATGCCTGTAAGTACTGTGTAACTGATAATATTTATAAAATAAACATTCAACCAGCATGTAGCACTGATTTATTTACCAGTAAATACATACTGACATGACCAGCGGTTCCGTTTACCCCGTAAGGCAAAACTGGCGTGAAGTGCCAATAAAATGTGACAAAATATGTTAATGTTGATACTATAAGAGCTTGGCGGACAAATAAATCTGTACGGAACCCGTATGTGTAACTGAAGTGACTGTGATTTAGTTTAGTAGGGAATTTGCAAAGGTTTGAGTATACTAGATGGAATTTTTCAACGCCACCTGAAGGGAAAGTATTCTAAATACTGGAGGTATAAAATTTTACTCAAAGGAAACATTCCTGTATTTTTAAAAGAAATAAATCTGCATTCAAAGATTTTCGAAAATTCGCTTGCCACACTGGGGAATCAAACCGGCTAAATTCCAAAAACTAACATCCTGTACTTTTATGACATCAATCGATAGGGTCAATCATATGGATCAAATCTCTCTGACAAACATGTCAAATTAAATGAAAGGAAAACCATTCAATCTGAACTTTTAAATTCAATGGGATAAGAAAAAGCATCAAGTAGGTACAGGTACGTGCGTCTTGTTAGATAAGGAAAGATTATATGTAAAGTAACTGAGTTTATTAGTAACACGTTGTGTGTACATTACTTTTCAGGAAGATACCAACAGCTGTTTGTATTTAAAAGCTCGCAAACCGCAAAAAAAAATACAAAAACAAATTAATCTGTGCCCACCTAGTATTTCGGGAAATCGCCAGCCCTCTGGGCACATTTCCTGTTGACAGCGATGTGGACGAGTTTTTGACGCCCTGTAACCCATTTGATACTTGTACATATTTTTATTACTATTAAAGATTATAGATTTGTAGTTTGTAAAATAAAGAATGTAAATAACCAGATCTTAAATAAATTATTTGTCCAAGGTATAATGACGAATTAACAAGATTGATGCTTCTGTAAATACATAACTTCCGTTGAAAGGAAAAAAAAAACAAATTTCCCTCATAATATGTTATTTTGTTTACTAAGTAATGTTTAACTATATCTAACACTCATCAGTTCGAAAAAAACCCTTACCGAAAACAAAAAGTACTTGTACTCCCCGTCATTGCGATCATCATTTTGTTCTGGGCCATACCTAGGAACCTTCTAGTTACGGAGAAATTGGTCACCTCCTTCTGCGAAGCAGTCATGCTAGCGAAGGAGGTGGCGGGACGTGAGAGGGAGAGAACCTCACGTCCCAGCCGCCGCGGGAGACGCACCGGGCGTCGGGGGCCACGTGGTGGCCCCCGGCCACCGTAGACGCGGGCCTGTGGACGGTGAGCTATGGGCTAGCTCGCCGTCCGTCCGTCTTATGACGACAGGCCGTGTCGACGGCGCGTTCGTGTTCCACGCGCGCCTCAAAGAGAGTCAGCAAACAGGAAGGGGTCCGTAAGGGCCGACGCCTGCCAGGGTTGCGGGACTGTTCGAAAGAGATACCGCGGCCCTGGAACACAAAGGGCAAAGGAAGGAACATGGATGGGTTTTAGTCAGTAGAAGTCTGACACTCCCTCCTGCTCAGCCCAGAGCGGGAGGGGTTATTTGATGATTTCCCATAGGTAAAAAAAAAAAAAAAAGTTCCAACTTTTTCACAAGTATTTTTTGCTATAACTTTATTGTAAGTACCTCTATGACCCATGATACTATTCAATGCATCCATCAGCAAAATGTTTTGAGGACGTTACATGGAGTCCTATCGTAAAACATGATTTTTCACCCCAAAAAATAGTCGTGTGCTAACAATAATTATTTTTTGCGTAGAGTTACTTAGTGTGATGACAGAATGGTCGGTTGGCGGCTGCGTACAGGACCCGTTTAACTCCACGAAACCTTTGGAAAGATGCTATAAAAGTAATATCAATACTTTCGAGGACACCCTTTATTAAGAAGACCAAATCAAGCAAGCATTGCTTAACGACCTTTCCTGAAACATTATTTAAAGAGGTTGCCCAGCGCTTGCCAAAATATTCACTAGAATTATTACAACGAAAGTGACACCGAAAATTATGCACACGAACAATAACATATCACAATCAAGTCTCGATTGAATCGAATCGTTTTTGGTACCAATTCGATTCGGTACGATTTACGATATGAAATCGAATGATAAATATATGTGCGTAAACGAATTTTTAATTTAATGTTTGTACTTGGAATTGCCAGTGGCCAGATGGGCTGTCGGCCTCGAAATGTCTTAGGGAGACCTAAAGACGGTCTCAAAATAAACTTTACTAAAATAAGCTTTTTGGTAGCGTATCTCAATTCAACCATTGACATAACAAATACCCATGATACACACTCAGCGTCCCAAAAACGCCCGCAGAAAAAGGATACACAAATATTGTGCGCACTTTTCATTACTTGCGAATTCGACGTTTATAATTTCATTCCCGAAAAACAATAGCTGTCAACAGCATGTGATATAACGTGCGTTGCTTGCGTTAAAAAAAAACTATATGTGGTTGGTGTAAGTTTTTCTGTTTAGTCAATCAACTTGTGATAATTATTTTGGTTTTATTTTTTAGGTTGATTTTATTGAAGACAATTTTTGATGTCATATGTGCAAGGTATTGTGCATCTAGGTTTTTTGTATTTAATGTATCAATGAAATGAATCCAATCTCTTTATTTCCTAGAATTTCACTTTGGTCTGTCAAGTGTAAGAAATGCCAAATGGTTTCCTTAAAATTGACATCGTTATTTAACAACAAATTATTAAACAAATCTGAGAGGAAAAAACCAGACGGGCCTTCTAAATACAAGTAAGTAAATGCAAAAATAGAATTGTACCCCTGGTGGGACTCGAACCCACAATCCCCGGCTTAGGAGGCCGATGCCTTATCCATTAGGCCACAGGGGCTTGATGCTAGTGAACTGAAAATCACAGCCAAAATGATTTGGATAATTAGTTACTAAGGCAGGGGGATCAAAACTTGGGAACTGAGATTTTATGTAGGTAAAAAGTAATTAATTAATTTTTGCATTGCAGTAATTTTAGACGAATGTTGATTTAGTAAAAAAAATACAATTATTTACAGCCATTGAACAAGACTTACTACAGTACCATGGCACCTGATTACACTATTTTGCTCTTCAATTAATTTAATGTCTAAAGGAAAATTAAAATTGTACTAAAACCTTGTAGCGTTTTTTGTCGTTTTGGGTATCCCAAAAAAAAAAACAGCAGGACATTACGAGTTAAAAATATACCGACGACCATCTCATTACCTTACAAACGTTTTCTCATATTCGCTCCACATAAAGGGGTCTTTACACGATCCCCGAGATTGATACGATAGTGAAATTAAGCAATAACACTTACTATGCACTAAAACGGCCCGTCCGATCGCGGTGCAGAGCATAAAATTTTATATTTTTTCGTGTGTTGTGTGGTCCAATTTTTACGCATGAAGCGGTTGAGGGCAAGGCATGTACTATATTATAGTATTTTAGACAGAGCATAAAGTACTAAGAAATAGCAAACCTTAGTCGACCACTAATGGCGCTGAGGAAATCAATATTAGCGAAATTGTTGATTCCGCTAATTAATTGTCAATTAGCATTAACGTATAAAATATTACTGTGTTGATAGTTTCAATGCCGTAGCGTAGGTCTATGTTCTGTGATGAGACTTTCAAGAGCAATATTTAAGAAACTATCTTTTAAAAGAAAAAATATATTTTGTAGAAAATGCGAAGGCAGAATCAATTATGTTGGAGGTGGCCGTTCTTGAACCCTAGTTTCTTACAAAATGCTCATAAAGTGCATTTGTGAAATATTGCAGTCTGTCTTTCCTAATCCACCCGCTCACCGCTTACACCAAAACCACGCACCAACACCCCAAGCGTATCGTTACACGATTTTATTATTACGCTACCGATGTATCGCATATTATCCGACAAAATTAAGTGTCATAAATGTTAACTGGAGCCGTAACATTTAAGAGGACATTATACTCGGCCAAATAATCACTCGCGAACCATATAGGTTTTTGTAAACGGGAGATATTGTTACTAATAATTGTCCTGGATCGATTCGTAGGGTACATTTTACAAATTGAGTTAAGTTTTCAAGTGTAGTACTTAATTTTATTACTTCATTTTGAAATTGGCTTTGGTTGTAAAAGGTATTAATGTATTCAGAATGGTTATTGCTAGGATGTAGTTACCATTTTAATTTGTGAAAGATTCGCGACATGATTGGAATTAAATTATAAGGTGTGATCCAAACGAGAACAGAAAGTTGAATAAAGACAGAGTTTCCATGCTGTAATGAGGAGTAAGTGTACCGGTGAACAAGAATGCGACAGTTAACTGTCGCTGCATGGACAAGGGTGAACAATGCAGTGGTAAGGGCCCCGACTTACTCGTCGTAGGCCGTGGGTTCAAGCCTAAAAGGCACTTTACTATGAATACTCTCAAAAACTGCGAAGGAAAACATCGTGAGGAAACCAACAAGTCTTTCATAGATATTGTGAAATTCGCTATCTCGCACTGGGCCAGCGTTGTACATTATAGTAGATGTGGCGTCGCAGGAGGGGGAAAATTGTATGCTGGTGATGCATCGATATTTGGACCAGAATTTAAGGATGAATGATGATGAACACAACATTGTTAAGGCAAGCATCATCTCCAGTGACAAAGGTGGTCGAAAATACAAAACAAGTACTAAACTACAAGAAAATGCACTAAATCTCGAAAAACAATGTCGTGCCTTCGAATCACGGGGTTCGTGAGACATTCGCGGCGATTGAGAATAAATCAACGATCGGCAGATCGGCGATCATAAGCACTTGAGCGATATCGCCCGATTCACTAAACTGGATGGGACGGACCACGAACGCGCTATTTCTCACGGCTGATACAATGACCTAAGAAAGGACGGATAAGGAAGAATGAATAATTCTGAGTAAATAACTAAAAAAAAATGGTTACTGAAAGACATGTAGGTGGAGTTCGACGTACAGAAGACCGCATGGAACACCTGAAAGAGATGCATTCAGACCAGGGAACCATGGTTCCCTGGTCTGAATGCATCTCTTACCAAGCAAATCTGCATCGCTTGTACCATGGTACAGCAGGGTGAAGCTCTTTACTCAGCTGTTGGTGGAACACGGCTGCCATCAAAATGATGATGCTAATGAGTTGTTAGCTAAGGCAAGTAACAATTCTGTTGAGGTACTGGATAATCATGCAAACTGACAGAAGCATTTAGCAAAGAAGTAAGTACCAAAGAAAACCCTAAAGATGACCTCTTCTTATACTACAAAAAGATAGCTAGCTAATGTCTGTCCCTGTCCTCTCGACTTCTGTATATATTTTTCGGTGAAACTTAAGTTTTGAGGGTATACAACACTTTTTTGGTAATCAGATGACACATCAGTCTTATTTCTTAGCTGCCAGTACCTTCCGCTATGCTTTTGTATCGTTCAAAGGTTAAAGTCTAGATCAGACCCCACCGCTGCCTGGAACTGACCTATATCTAATTTGTACCGTTTGAACCCAGCCTTATAAGGGACAAGAAGATTACATCGTCAGAGTCTCGGATAGACTGTAATATTGTGATAATGAGCTGATATTCATTTTATAAATATGATTGGCCTATTATTTTTTATGATTATTTTTATTTTACAAGTATGTTGTTCGCTTATCGTGTAGGTGTCCTTCGAAATAATCAGATATGTGACATTAACTTGTAATCGATATCTTTATGAGATGACTAACTGTTGCCCGCGAACGACCGACCGATTGTTTGTTTGTGAATGTGTGAACATTGAAGGCTTCGTAGATTCCCAGATGCTTGTTAACTTTTTATCTTGTTTTACATTTTGTGTGTAGTAAGCAACGACTTATTGTCGGTCCTATGCTGTCCCCCTATCTTAAGTACTAATGCTGTAACAGGATAATATTATAACACCAAATGATTTGAAAAGAGTAACCGTGGAGTTTCTTGCCGCTTCTTCTCCTTAAGGTGGTATTCAGCTGCACACATTTAGACTGGAAGCCGTCCCCAATGTAGTTGGGAAAAGGCTAGGCAGATGATGAGTCAAAATTAAATTGCTATCTATCATAGCATATCACTTTATAATCTAGGACTGGACTAACTATAAGACCTCAAAAAAAGCATCCACTTAATATTTAAACTATAACAAATCCATAAACAGAAACCCCTTTTGTTTACTATTACGAAAACGTAGCCCATTTATTTGTATTCATTAGCTCGTACGTAATACTCCCGATGCAGACGGCAGTTTATATCGGGTGCATAAGCAATTAGATCTGGGTAAAAACCTGATTGGACGTAAACGGGTGGCGTAAAGCTGAGGACACATTTTCGAATGCGAATGTCGCGGATTCCGATGAACATAACATATCGCCAGTAATCCCTGAAGGGTTAGGCAAAAGTGTATCGAATAACACACCCACATTTCGTCAGTTAAGTCCCATGTGATCGGGGCGAGCCTATTGTTATCAACCGGGCACAAATCTTGACTCCGTGGCTGCTACTGAGAAATTCCTGATGGAAAAACCCAATAACACTTCGCCCGATCTGGGAACCGACCCCAAGACCTCAAGCTTAGCAGTGGCGCTTGCGACCACTAGACCAACGAGGCTTCAAGGGATTGATCTCAAAATATGTGTATGATATCTCATGCCCGTTTCTTTCCCTCAACTGGTTTAAGGTTAGTTTCTGGGGTTTATGTTTAACCAGCTTTTAATTTAACGAAGTTTATATGTACAGTACATTTCATATTGAATAGTTCCAATATTCTCCGTCCATGAACTGTCATTTACGGGATTTCTTCCGTGATTGTCTTTAATTTTGAGCTCCCGATATTTCGACGCTGTTGCAAGCGCCATGATCGCGGTTTGAGTGGAGAATGCGGGTGGATGGTAAATAAATTGTTGTTGTTTAAAACAGTGTTTTCAAAGTAATCGTTTAGACAATCAGAGGGTCCAAAATCGGACTTCCAAATCAATCAGCAGACTTATTTTTGACTCATCGTTTAACGCCTAGCTTGTGGTAGGTGAGATTTTCACCCTCGTATCCCGCAACCTGCTAAAACCACGAGACTGGCACTGACAAAAAAAATACGTCACTTTTAGAATTGTGTACACAGCTTTAAAGCGTAGTATAGGATGACAGAACTTAATATTGATCGTTGGAATCATAAATCGTTAATAAATCAATTGCTTTGACCCAAGAACTGGTTCAAATGTGAATAGTGAGCTTTTTGTTCATGTGAGAATTTATTTTTGGCTACTTTACATTGGTAGATAGATACTCATTCGACATAATATTACGTTTGTAATCCCCGTGGGATAAAGGAAACGGATAGGATTGCGGGACTGTTCGAAAGAGAGGTCCTGGAACACAAAGGGCAAAAGAAGGATGGATGGATGGGGTGGTCAGTACAAGTCTGACGTCTTTTAATTATTTTAATCAATTAACGCTGACCCCACCAGTGGGCCCATTGTCAGTGGGGTCAACGGGAATACACCAGTTTGACACTCCCTTCCACTCCGCCCAGAGCGGGAGGGGTCATTAAAATTTGATGATTTGTAACCCGAAAAAAAAAAATCGCCATCAGACGGGCACAAATACAGGCTCTGTGGCTGCCACTGGTGCTTTTTGAGCTGATATGTAGATTCAGCAGCAGTATATAAGTTTATTGCTTGCATTTAGGTCTACTACTAACTTATTTTGTAGTACTTGGATTACGTAAACCATTTTCATAATATCGAATTGCTAAAGACATTTAAACATTGTAAAGGATTGTCCACAGGATTTTGAGGTTCGGTATTTTGTTTCATATTTCAAAGAGGAAACCTACCTAATAATTTAAAATAAGAAGACATCTTAACTTTAAAACAACTCATAGATAATATTTATAAAGGGTGTAACAAGACCCTTCTCGAAGCCAAAAGGCACGTATTCTCCCCGTCATTGCGATCATTTTTTTGTTCTAGACCGTACCTAGGAACCTTCTAGTTTCAGAGATATTGATGGTCAAAGTTCCAACTTTTTCACAGGATTTTTTTTAAATACGTGTTTTTAATGTAAGATTTTTACTTTAAACCCCTCCACGACCCCCATACTATTCAATCCATCCATCAGGACAATGTTTTGAGTGCGTTACATTGAATCCTACCGTAAAACGTGACTTTTTATCTAAAAAAAAAAGTAATTTCCCAGTAATAATTTTTGCGTAAAGTTACTTAGTTTGATGTACAGAATGCTTGATTGACGGCTTCGTGAAGGGTCTTTTAGTTCTTAGAGGTAATTCGACGTTTTCTTCAAACAGGGGGATCCCATCATCATCTGCCTAGCCTTTTCCCAACTATGCTAGGGTCGGCTTCCAGTCTAACCGTATGCAGCTGAAAACCAGTACTTTACATGGAGCGACTGCCTATCTGACCTCTACAACCCAGTTAGTACTGTTTTTTTAATCTTCAATATCATGACGACCCGAATGGCGCAGCGGTAGTGAGGCTGCCATACGTTCTTAGGATCCCAGTTTCGAATCCCGGTAGGAGCAAATGTTTGTGTAATGAGCATGGACATTTGTTTCCGAGTCATGGATGTTCATATGTATATTAAGTATGTATTTACAAACAAAAAAGTATCTAAGTAGTATTATCAACTATCTGGTGTCCACGACACAAGCCTCGTTGCTTAGTGTGGCACCTAGATGGCGCTGTCTGTAATGTCCAGCGATATTTATTTATTAATTTTATTATTACAAGCCAAGTTCAGGAAGACCAAAGAAACGATCGATGGACTCTGTGAAGGATGATATGGCACGAAAGGAGGTGTCTGATGAGGTGATGAGTAATAGAGAAGTATGGAAGAAAAAGACATACTGCATCCACCCCAAGTCAATTGGGATAAGGGCAAGAGAATAATAATGATATCACATAAGAAAGAAAGAAAGAGAGAAAGATAAGCAAATCAAGTATCTTGACTTGGCTCGCGAGGTTGTCGACATGTGGGATGTGGACTCAGCGATCATTGTGCCGATAGTCGTATCAGCCCATGGCTTAATTGCCAAGAGCCTCGATGAATACCTAAGGAGGCTCTCGTTAGGCAGCTGGATCAAGGGCTTGATTCAGAAAGCGGTACTCCTGGACACGGCTCGTATTGTTAGGAGGTTCCTCTCTCTGGAGCCCTGACCGCCGGTAGCTTGGACCCTGTTCCTGATACCGGTGGGCTACTATTTTCTATATTTTTAAATGTTTTTTATATAATCTTTGTTACTAAAAATATTTAAAAATGTATATAATGTGTAAAGAAAATAAATAAAGGATGTAATTATATCACATAAACAAGCCCTACGATTTTTTTTTCCACGCCACCGTACCAGTTATTTGTTTCAGTTTGTCGTAGCCACCGCACGCGCTATAAACGCTACTTTTTGTACCCACTGCAGCTTATGTAGTTCTTATTGATACTGATAAAAGTAGATTACGACGGGGACGGAATACGAATCAGTTTACGTTATATATGGTTAGTTTATGATACTCGTAGTTTAAGGATAAGAAATACATCAATAATAGAGGTGCAGAGGAGACGCGCTGAGTACGACTCGCCGGGATATCAACCAAGTGATGATGGTACGTCACAATACGTCTGTTATTCCGGTGGTAAAAAGGTGATGGTGGGATCAGGTCGTGAGGTTTTCAATACAGACTTTCGGGAGCTATTCGTATCTTACAGATTATGGTTATTGAAAGGCCTTCTTATTTGGTGCTCATGCTACAAAGTCACTGGATACAACAAAATTGATTACCACCTTTTTTTTTTCGGATGAGAAATCATCAAATAACCCCTCCCGCTCTGGGCTGACCAGGAGGGAGTGTCAGAGTTTTACTGACTAAAACCCGTCCATGTTCCTTCCTTTGCCCTTTGTGTTCCAGGGCCGGTATCTCTTTCGAACAGTCCCGCAACCCTGGCAGGCATCGGTCTTTTCGGACCCCTTCCCGTTTGCTGACATCTCTCTGAGGCGCGCGTGGAACACGAACGCGCCGTCAGCACGGCCTGTCGTCATAAGACGGACGGACATCGAAACCCCCCCAACCCCACCCCCTAAAGTCGACATAGAAGCTAACTAAGAATTTTTAAAATGAGTCAATCTTATGTATGAACATATTGCCGACTTTAGGGGGTGGGGATCCCCTAAAGTCGACATAGAAGCTAACTAAGAATTTTTAAAATGAGTCAATCTTATGTATGAACATATTGCCGTCCCATTGCTGCTCAAATAAGGCCGCTTAAAGTTCGTGAAAAGCAAAATTTTCATCCAGAACATTTTCGATTTTGGTACCTACACGACACCAGATAGACCAACTTGATACAAAGTAGTAAAACGTTTTTGATTACGATTTTCTTCATCTTGTCCCGACTATCGCTCATTATATATGTATTTGAATGTGTGTATTTGAAAACCTATATAATAATAACAACCTATTATTTTCCCACTTCAAAAGCAAAGGCCTCTTGTCATACAAACAAGAATTTATGTGGTTTACTACCACAAAAAACCTGATTATTGAAAAAATAACGTACGTAAATACAAACATATATACATACACTGCTAAAATCATAACCCTTCCTTTTGGCTTCGCCGTAGTCGAATAAAAAGCTTATATTTATATACTGAGGCGTAAACAAAGTTTTGTGCTGACGGGTACCTTTGATCTGACAATGATAATACACAAACATACAAACTAATCTATAATTACTTTAGCTTCATTTGAGTCGCAATAAAAAAACAAATAGAGCCGTATCCCTGGTTTTATTACATTTTAATTGACGGTAGCTTCGTAATGATGGCGTAATAAGAAAAAATATAATAATTAACTTTTAAATAGAGCGTGTTCGTATTGGGAGACTCGCCTTGCCTTTAGCGGTGGATGATATGAAGAATCGATAAACATTATTATTAAAATTGTCCTACAAGGACTTAGCAATATTATTTCTGATACTCGTAAGTGATCTTCTTTTTATATTTTTTACAAGTTGCTAGTTTCTCATATTTCTATTAAAACGGGAATTCAGTCACTTTTTCTCAGTCTCAAACAAAAAGTCAAATATATCTACATTACTGAGAATTGTTTGCGTAACGATTTGATTTTGAACGTTTTTAAATGCGGTAACGGCTTACAAGGGGCCTAAAATGGCCGATTTAACAGAATCACTATAATTATATTGACACACTTTACAATACTTATGAAGTTATGTCAACTTTTTCGTCTGCTGCGCTACGAGGTACATATTTTCTGATGTCTCAGAAATATGCTTAATAAATTAAGAAGATATACAACATACACACACAAGAATAATTGAACGAATTATTCTACCCAATACTTATTTATTTATTTACTTTATTTATTAACACATACATTTGTTTTAACAGGTAAGACCCAAGCTAACAAAGTAGTCATAAATGGCTAATTGTCCAGTCCCAAGTAACGGGTCTGGGTAGAAGCACGTAAGTTACACAGTGGACAACCTATTGTCACCCTCTGGAATTCCGCCAAAGAGCAGGAAAATATGTCGTAAACGCCGAGAGACACTAATAAGAATTTTTATTGCACGAATCACTGGTGCAAACTTTAATAAGTTAGTACGGGTTGCCGGAACTTTAAATATGGTTAATGAACAAAATAAAAATAGTTTTCCTAGAAACTTCATTACATTTCGGTCTACCAATTGATATAATTTCAAAAAGGAGGAGCTAATAATAGCCGCTAGGGTCGATTTTCAGTGTCGGTTAAGCCGCGCTTGCCTAGGTTTATCCGTGGATGGGTGACCACCCATTACATACCGTATTTCCTCCGTGCCTCGGAAAGCACGTTAAGCCGTTGGTCCCGGCTGTCATTTGAAGATCTTTGACAGTCGTAATATGTAGTCAGTGGCCCGAAAGTCTAACAACCTGTCTTACCAAGGGGTATCATATTACCCAATACTAATTGGGTTGTGGAGGTCAGACAGGCAGTCGCTTCATGTAAAATATTGGTAAACAGCTGTATCCGGTTAGACGGGAAGCTGACCGCAATATAGTGGGGAAAAGGCCGGCCGATGAATACCTATTTCAAAAGGACCCAGACTCCACTCTCACAATCGCAGCATCCTAATACCTTAATCATTTATCATCAAATCGTGTTCTGGTATCATCAATCATTAAATAGAGCATTACGGAAGCACCAGTGATATTTATGCAGCCACCGGTAATCCATCATAATATGACTTTAATTGAATCTAAAATTATTGTTTTAATAAACATGGCGGTTTTAGTCTTCACTGTAAATCTTGTGATTTATAATGAAGTGAATGAGTTTTGTCTATGGTTTTCAGTTAGAAACTGAACTTGAATAATGGAACTGATGTATATTAAATGTCAGTTTTGTAGTTGAGAGTGATTGAATCAATATTATGGTGTACTGGACTTGCTTTGTTTATATTCAGTTATTTTCTGTTGGCTGACAGTCGCTTATGAAGCGTTTTATATTTCAAAAACGCATTTTAACAGTATTGAACAGTTCAACAGTTCGTTCAGTTGAACAGTTCGCGAGCGGGTACATTAAGTTTCGTGTGTCGGGAGAATCGAGTTGCGAGTGACAGTGGTACCGAGTGCAAAAACGGTAATAAAAAAAAATAAAAACCCCGACTGCGTAAATAACTAATAACATTAAATAAAAACTGAAAAGAAAAAAACAAGTGCAGGAGTCTATCTATATTATGTTGAGTACCTGCTATTGAATAACTGATCACGTGGCAATAATTTCGTAATCGATACATAAATAAAACTGAATTCATTCATCCATCAATCAATCAATTCATCATTCATTTTAAATTCAAAAGCATAGAACATAGCGACTTAACAGTCGGGACCCATTAACATATATAGACCGGCTTAAATCGTCCCAATAATGGATTAATGTCCCAATTATACATACATACATACAAACATACATACTCTCGAAAAACATAACCCTCCTTCTGGCGCAGTTGGGTAAAAAACCAACAAGAAAGAGGGTAGACCGATTTGTCTGCTCATAAACACCCCCCACCCGCAATAACTTCAGTTTATCCGTGATCATGGTGCTTGATATCGGGAACTCAAAATAAACAGCAAACATGGTAAATATCCCGTTTCTAGTGTTAATGATAGTATTGAACACATACCTGTATAAGTTTTCCGGAATTGGTTTTGGAGCAGAACTATTAAATGCAATCTTAATAGAAGTTATATCCATGTACTTCAGGGTCACGTAAAACCAGTCTTTCTTCCTTATATACTTTAAAATGAGGAAAGATGGAAGTTATTTTTTAACTATTGTGTCATTTATTAGTAGGTAGAACACCAACAATGATTATTTTTACTTGGTTTAGCATTATTGATAAGATTGCCATTATATAACTAAATATTTAAGAATTTTGTTAGACACGACTGCTGAGGATTAGGTCCTGGAAGGTTTTTTTTTTGGTTTTTCTATCAAGAATGATTCAGTAGCAGCCGCGGAGTTTAGATTGGACTTAAACTTAACTGGCGAAATTTGGGTGTACTATTAGGTACAACTGTGCTTAACCCTTTGGTGCAGGTGTGATGTTATATCTTTTTGTAAGAGATGCTGTGTAACAATTTTGGTGCATAATATACCATTTAACTATCTAAGCATTTAAACAATACCTTTCCTTTCCTGTTTACTGTTAGCCACGCACGTGCCTCGCCACAAACCAGCACGTGTTTCATAAACAACAACTTAATCCAATTAGAAAACTCATTACGCTAAATTATTCATTACGGCCATAATTGTAACGTGCCTCACGACAAACAATTTGTCACAATTTATCAGAGATATTTCACAACAAAAAACAGTGAAATCTTTACCACTGTCCACTTTTACCGCATAATTGTGATCACTAATTATCTTCACAATTACACGCTATTACAAGAGGTGAAGAGCAGCGGTGGCCCAGTGGTGGTGGCCCCGACTTACGCACGGTAAGTCGTGGGTTCGAACCGAGGCTGGCGCATTATTTTGTGTAATTTATTTTATCACCCCAGCTCTCAAAACGGTGAAGGAAAACATCGTAAGGAAATCGGCATGTCCTAGAACCAAAAATTCGAAGACATGTGACATCTACCAACCCGCACTGGGTCCGCGTGGTGGATTATAGCCCATTCCCTCTCATAGAGAGGAGGCCGTGTGTCCCAGCAGTGGGAACATATAGGCTGATTATGCTATTACATAATTAGTAATGAACATAACATCACGCTTGCTCCTCGAAGGGTCAGGCAGAAACGTATTTATTAGGTCACCCAGCCCCACACTTAACCTTAGTTATGTTTGAGTTCTATATGATCGGGGACGTGGAGCTCGTGGCTAAATTATAACAGCCGCAAGGTTAAGCCGCGCTTGCCTAGGTCAGTCTATGGATGGGTGACCATCCGTAACATACTGAGGCTCCTTCGTCCCGGCTGTCATTTTTAGATCTTTGACAGTCGTTACAGATTGCCCAAAAGTATCAAAACCTGTGTTACCCAGGGGTATCGTATTATCCAGTACTAACTTGGTTGTGGAGGTCAAATAGGCAGTCGCTCCATGTAAATACCGGAATGCAGCTACATCTGGTCAGACTTAAAGCCGACTCCAATACAGTTGAGGAAAGGCTTGGTAGATGATGATGATCGGGGGCGAGCCTGTTGCCATCAACCGGTCCCAAATCTAGAATCTAGATTACTACTGAGAAATTCCTAAAGGAAACACCCTATAAAACTTTTTCTGACCTGGTAACCGAAACCAGGACCTCATGCTTAACAGCAGTGCTTGCAACTACTAGACCAACAAAGCCTCGTAATTACCGTCACAATTACACGCTATTACAAGAGTGTCATAATTAGTAATAAAAGCTAGTTTAAGCGCTATAATTATTGCATTTAGTCGCGTGCGGTCGGTAAAAAGCGGTTCTAAGCGGCTGTTACAAGGTTTTACGAGTTTTCACCGGTCTCCATTTGATTTATTTATGAGTCTGTGATGAATTATGTGTCGTTTATGTGGTTTAGTTTTAAAGTAGATTAAGTTAAACATGTTTAATGTATTGATTTACGTAATAGTGTATCCCTTTAATATAGTGTTAGTTGTGTTTAGTTAAAGTAATATTTGGACAGTAAAAAAGAAGAGGTCTTACAAAATATAACATTGTATTAGCGTTAACGATGATGAAAAACATAAAAGGATGATTTTTGAAATGGATTGATATAGGCTAGTGGACATGTAGACAGCCTAGAGCTGTCTACATGTGAGTAGAGGAAGGCCAGAGAAACGATGGATGGACTGTGTGAAGGATAATATGGCTGGAAAAGGTAACTGCTGAGATGTCAAGTAATAGAGAAGTATGGAAAAGAAGACATAAATAAATATCGCTGGACATTACACACAGCGCCATCTAGGTGCCACACTAAGAAACGAGGCTTGTGTCGTGGATAATTGATAATACTACATAGATACTTTTTGTTTGTAAATACATACTTATTATACATATAAACATCCATGACTCGGAAACAAATGTCCATGCTCATCACACAAACATTTGCTCCTACCGGGATTCGAACCCGGGACCCTATGAACGTAAGGCAGCCCCACTACCGCTACGCCATTCGGGTCGTCACATGCTGCGCCGACCCCAAATAAATTGGGATGAGGGCAGGGAAATGATGATGGGATTGACATAGGTAAGCTACCGAAATTATTATGTCAACCATGTTGAAAATCGTATCACTTTTCTTACCAATTGCAGTATTCAATTCAGACTCCATGGCTGCTACTGAGAAATTCCTGATAGAAACATCCCATATCCCGGACCTGGGAATCGAAATCGGTCTAGGACCTCATGCTCAGCAGTCCAAATTGCGACCACTAGGCCAACGGGGCAGTTAATATCAAATAAGATAAAATATTAAAAATTTGTTAAAAGGCAAAGACGATAAAAAAATTAGGCAACGGAACACCGTAATAGGCAACCGTGTTTTTAATTACTTAGGTACATGACATGAGAAAAATATTTCCTAATTAAATCCATATTTCCATGCTAGCAGCTCTGTCGATCTTTCTGTTTGTCTGGTACCTTTTTCACGCCTAAACGGCTGAACAAGTATATGTGATATTTGGAAGCACGGATTTACTGTGAACCGGGACAAAAAGTGTCGTATGTGGTAACATACGACACTTTTTGTACCGGTTCACTGAAAAAAATGCACGCCAATCAAGTGACTCTTTAGCTTGATTGTATCTTGTTTAGATTAATCAAAATCTTAGTTAAGTTGATCATCACAACATGATTGCAGCAATACTAGTTCAAATGATTGAACGCTCAAACAAGTTTCTCGATTACCCTCAACATGACATTATTGTAGAAAAGTTAAAAAAGGAGTAAGTTAAAAAAAAATTAACTGTAACAAAATAAGTTAGTTGTGTCAATCAAGATTTTTGATTACTTCAATGAAAGATCATTGACGATCATTTGACTTGATAACATCTATCATTGCAATTAATTGTATTAATCATACCTACAACTTGATCAAATCTTGCGCTAAATGTTTGCGCTAAATAAGTTTCTTGGTTGTTTTTATCACTATTTGGTTGTGTTTATTACTATTGGACTTGATTGTTGCAAAAAGGTTTTGTGATATCTCCAA
This sequence comes from Eugnorisma glareosa, assembly GCA_947578425.1. NCBI lineage: Eukaryota > Metazoa > Arthropoda > Insecta > Lepidoptera > Noctuidae > Eugnorisma > Eugnorisma glareosa. The sequence continues at coordinate 2,084,859 of OX387957.1, read as the reverse complement.
TCAAGATCCCGTTTCAAATATCAATCAAATAAAAGTAGTAGCTGTGATCATTGTGCTTGATAGGCTCAGATACAAACAAGTTACTTAGTCAATCTAAACAAAATCTTGATTGTGGCAACTACTTTTTTTTTCAGTGTTGTAGCGACGGCGACGTTCCCTTAAGGTGCTAAAATTTTGAACGTCCATGCTAGTGTGAAATTGCCAATCCACTTTGAGCACGCATGGTGATGAAAGCCTTGGCCCTATCATAACTTTTCATCACGCCTGTAATCCTAGAAGTGTTAGGCAGAGGTGTACACTATGCTGCATAGATTGGGTACCCCAGTTGTATTAAATCTTGAATACAACTGGGGTACACAATTAATGCAGCAAAACATACCTAATAGTACACCAACATTTGCACCACTTATGTTTAAGCCCCATGTACCTAATAGGGTGCGAGCCTATTGCCATCAACCGGACTTCATCATCCAGACTTTGTCGCCTAATCATTTCCTTCTTCTTGTGAAAGAAGAGGCCTTTAGCCAGCAGTGGGACAGTAATAGGATTGTATTATGTGGGCGAAGCTGAGGGAAAATGCTAGTTTAAAAAAATCTTGTTTATATCGTACATACTCAATTAAGATATCATAAAAAAATGTTTTAAATCCGTCAATTACTTTACTACTGAGAAAGTGTTCAGTTATTTGGATCAATGAAATATGAGATCTGTACAATTTGAATTATAAATATTTAATGAACGTCCCGTTAACATCTGTAGGTACATGTGACGTCACTAAATTAATGTTAATTGCTAAGAGAAATTTGTTATATTATGTTAATTAAACCAATTAAAATGTTAAGTTGTGTTAAGTGGAAGGTTGTGTTATAAAAATTTATGAATTTAACTAACTAGATAGAACGTAACTAGATGCGTTGCGCAGTTCTCTTACAACAATCATCATTAGGAACCGTATTATAAAATAATAGTCCTCCTGACCGTTTTTGGTCACGGCGGCCAATCTCAACCCAGACTAACCATCGGCGCGGGAGATATTATAGTGCACAAGTGTGTGCGCAGGCACAGGTGCACTCTCTGTTCCTATACTCTCATAGTCCGATGGGACGGCAATCCGACACGACCTGAGAGAGATCAGGCGCAGGACCAACGGCTTAACGTGCTTTCCGAAGCACGGGGGTATCTCATACAGCCAACTTCCAAACTCCGGGCTACTACCGAAAATTTCGAATGAAAAACACAATAAAACTTTTTGCCCGACCCGGGAATCGAACCCAGGACCAGCAGTCGCGCTTGCGACCACGATACCAACGGGGCAGTAACCGTATTATAAGGTATGTAGGTCATCATCATCACCATCGTTCTCCTGCCCTTAACTTAACTTATTTGGGGTCGGTGCAGCATGTCTTCTTCCATACTTCTCTATTACCCGTCATCTCAGCAGTCACCTCCTTTCTAGTCATATCATCCTTCACACAGTCCATCCATCGTTTCTTTGGTCTTCCTCTACTCTTATCTACATTCATATTCAACATTTTTCCTCAATACTTTCTCCTCATTCCTCCGCATCACATGCCCATACCACGATAACCAATTACCACAAAAATTTTCTGTCACCGGCGCCACTTTCAGACTTCCTCTTAAGTACTCATTCCTTATTTTATCCATGTACGTATAAGGTTATATGTCGCGATATGAAATTGCTTTTTGCATGCTGTAACTTTGGGTACGGTGGGCAGGTTAAACCGCTACTAGATATAAAATGGCGCACTGCACAATACAAAACAGATCCTTATTTATAATACAACCTCATTCTTCAATTTAAAAAAAGCCTTATCATTAACACTAAAAACCATCGGCGTGAGCGGGGTTCGCGTGGCTGAGTTTTGGGCTAAACAAATTTGAACTTTTTGCCATCGATACGCTAAGAAAAAGTACACTAAAAACTGAATATTTACCTTGTTAACTGTTTGTACAAACGAACAAGAAAGAGGGTAGACCGATTTGTCTGCGCATAAACAGCCACCCGCAATAACTTCAGTTTATCCGTGATCATGGTGCTTGCAACAGCGCCGAAATATCGAGAACTCAAAACAAACAGTAAACGGTAAATATCCCGTTTTTAATATTACTGATAATGTTAGTGATCATGTCAGTTTCAAAACTTAAATAAGCCTTCTTCATGAAACATTTATATACCTACCTGTCGACCTTGCCCTTAACCTATCACGGAACACAATCATAACATCCGAACACGGACATCGTAAACCCAAACTGTACTGCAGATAAGATAACACACACTTTACACTACCTAGGTATAACTAGTGAACTTAATTTGTACTATAAACAGTAATATCTTGTGCTAAAACAATATAAATACTTGTTACACGAAAACCGCCTCCAAAGAACAGAGTTTAAAGTTAATTTCAGGATAATAAAAACAGTTTTAAAGGTCACAAAATAATTGCAAAAATTGAATCGAATCTGAACTATAATGCAGGTAACATGAAAACAAACTGTAAGCCTACCTGATTTTATAAATGATTTCAGAATTACAAAAATCGTTAAAATGTTCATAAAATTATTCAAACTGTAACTGAACGTAAGATAGATGAAGAAATAATAAGATTCCTAAGTATACCTTGAATGTTGTTGAATTAGAAATGATGTGCTCGAATAAGTCATGAATGTGCTTACGTAACTATGCTCGTCTTTCCATATAATTGGCGACCATTCTGTAATTGATACAGTTTTTACAATCATTGCGTGTTGTGATGATGCATGCAATTACTTTTAGTGTAAATTGATCGGTTGTAAAGTAAATAAAAAGAATATTAAGATTAAGAGTATAGGATGTTTTTTTTTGTGTACCAAAGGACCAGAATGGCGGACAAGGCATGATTATTTTCTATGATAACTTGCGTCGATACTCTTGCGCCGTCCCATCTTCCAAGCTCATCGTGCTGTGCTAGCGCTGCCGCTGCGACTGCAGAGAACTTCAAGCGGCGTAAAGTTAGTAACCTTATTGGTAACGTATTTTCTAGCCGTTTGGGGTTGAAACTCTAGGTCCGTGGGGTCCAAGTGCTCACAGCCTTTTCAAGGACATTTCCAAACGCTTAGTTGACACTTCCTATGACCCAAGGGCTGGCTTTTACCTGGGCCAAAGGCATTGCCATACAACGTGGCAACGCCGCCAGTCTCTTGGGTACGCAATTGACTGCGTTGAGGAGGAGTTTTTTGACGCCATTTTTTAATTTTATTAATAAGTTAGTTACTTTAGGTTACTTTAGGTTATTTTAATTTATAAATTTTAATGAAAAATAAAGTATAAATAATTTATGCATAATAAACTAAACATTTTTTTCTTTGATAATATTTATAATAATTTATGGAAAGGTTATATTGTGAAACAGTGACTGGGTTGTAGGGATCAGGAAATTGGTCTTCTATCATTTTCGTACAGTTAATCAGTAGCACATCATCATCATTTCAGCCGAAAGACGTCCACTGCTAGATATAGCATCCAGCGGATCCCCGCAACCTTCACCAGGTCTTCGGTCCTCCTAGTGGGAGGCCTTCCAACACAACGTCTTCCGGTTAGCAGTCGCCACTCCAGAACTTTTCAGCCCCATCGGCCATCCGTTCTGCGAGCAATGTGCCCTGCCCACTGCCACTTAAGTTTGGCAATTCTTCGAGCTACGTCGGTAACCTTAGTAGCACATCGGTTTTAAGCAATAACTGTCATACAAGTAATCGTCATTTCAGCCGAAAGACATCCACTGCTGGACATAGGCCTTCAAGTGTTGCCACGTCGCTTCGCCCAGGGCTTCTCACATCCAGTGGATTCCCGTGGCCTTCAACAGGTCAACGTAAACCAAATAATATAGGAAACGGAAAATCTATGAAAGATATTTCTTTTGTCTAGAATACCATGGGAAGCCTAAAACTTCAGACTAAATGGAACATAATTATACTCACAGATAGCAATACGACTATTAGCACAGAGTAATAGCGCACTTTTCCAGCAGTGATCAATCAAAATCAAAATCAAAATATTTTTATTTCACATAGGCCTAGATGGGCACTTATAAAACGTCGACAAAAAGGTGCACGGTTCGGGTTGGTCGTTTCCTATGGAGAAGAACCGGCAAGGAACTTTATGGTTACTCTTTTCAAATCATTTGGTGTTACAATATTATCATGTTACAGCATTAGTACTTAAGTATGCGGGGACAGCATAGGCCCGACAATAGGTCGTTGCTTACTACACAAAAAATTTAAAAAAAAAAGATAAACAGTTTACAAAAGTTAACGAGCATCTGGGAATCTACAGAGCCTAGATCTCCTGCATAATTGGCTAATCTCAGTTAAGATTGGTTGTCGTGGTATTTTATACTGCAAGTAAAAGAAGGCGTGTCCATCGCCCAAAATCGTGCTTGCAATAATTTATTACATTTTAAACGCATCATTAAGTAAATTTCTTACGTAACTGTGGCCTTAAGGACATAATCGTTACGATTCGATACTTTCATCGATACATTTAAATCGATATTCGTTCAAAATTTTGATATTAACCTTAATGAGCCTTGATGACCGTCCTACGCGGCGACCAGGTTGGTTCGTTCCGTTTGGCGCTTTGGTGTTGTGCCTGTGCTGTTTTTTTTTATTTTTTTTGTATATTAGTACATAGATTATTACACTCTACTTAGACAGTGTTTAAGTGCAGCGTGGTTCTTTAAAAAAAAAAAACATCATAGTTACGGTTGAGAAATAGAAAAACTGCCAAACAAATAATTGGAAAACGTTGCAGGGCTTGACGTTTAATTTCGCATTCATAAATTAACGACGGATTGTGGGAAAACATTTTTTTTGGGTCTTTTCCTATCGTTTTTTCACAATATTTTTCCGTATACCCCGAATTCACAATCCCTAACCACGCGAACTACAAAATTTCGATGTACCGAACAACGCGGAGTCTGGTGTTTGATAATGGCAATAGTCAAATATAGATGTGCTATAGGTACACATCTGTCAAATCTTTTGGGGATTACAGGCGATATGGTATGTTACCCCGAAATCCGCGTCAATAGCAAAAGCTACAATAAGAACCCACCATCCAACCACTACTGTATCCCGGAAATTACACCCGAATCTGTATCGCGGCACAATGATGACGTGTTATTTCATCAGAGCCGTTGCATATCGCGCTCATTACATTATTGGTGGGTACGGACGCCCCTTTAGTTTCAATTAGGTACCCACGCTTCGGTATCCGGCGGTACCATAGATGTACAGGTTGGAGTTTTTGGGGTACGAAGAATTGATGCGCGAATGTATCTCTATACAACTCCTAATAGTAATAGAAACAGTAGGGTTTTAGACCGTAAGCGTACGTCATAAGGATCACATCCCAAACAAACAGGAGACAAGAAAGAAAGATGGTTCGTTAAGTATGAGGAATTGGAGTGACTGTTATAGTTTGTAGACATGATAATGACAAAATCTGGTGACTAATATTAAAATGATGATCTAACAATTCTAACAAATAGTCTGTTTTCTCCAAAAGATTAGGCAGTGGTGATCTATAGTTCAGCCGTATACCATTCAGTCCTAGCTACTGTTGAACCTGGTCTTGAGTTCAATTCTCAGGTCGGAAATTTCTCACTGGCAGCCTGGATTTGTGGCCAGTTGATATCAATAAGCTTGCCCTTATTCTATGGAACTTGACCATAATTGGCAAAATATTGGTGGGTGTTATAATACTACAATGTCTATTTGTAATTAAAACGCTGGTCATCACGTTCCGCCTACGATACTGCTTATAAGTGACTTCATTTAGATTAATTCAAAAACTGTCATTTACGATGACACGGTTATGCCTATCATAAAATTTTATTTGGTTATCAAATTAGAAAAAAATAGAGTGACCATAAACCAAAAGTGGCATGAATTTGGAACTAGGTAATTGATTTTTTGTTAGGTAAGTATAAAATGAAGATCCAAATCTGTTTTTGATTTCATCTGTCGTAAATCATCTAGCCTAGCCTTTTCCAAACTATGTTAGGGTCGGCTTCCAATCTAACCGGATGCAGCTGATGTACATGGAGCGACTGCCTATCCGACCACCACAACCAAGTTAGAACTGGGTAAAACGATACCCCTTGGTAAGACTGGTTGTCAGACTTTTGGGCTACCTGAAATGACAACCGGGATCAACAGCTTAACGTGCTTTCGCAGCCACTGACTACCTGTAACGACTGTAAAAGATTAACAAATGACAGCCGGGACGGCTTAACGTGCTTTCAGAGGCACGGAGGAAACTCGGTATGTAATGGGTATTCACCCATCCACGGATCAACCCAGGCTTAAGCTGATGATCGACCCAAGCGCCTGTTATGATATAACCACGAGCTCATCATTTATCGTCACTAGAAATAAAGTATGCCATAGTAAATTCAAAATTTTAAAGCAATTTTTTAATACCAAAAAACATACATTGTTGAGTTGAGTTGAGCATCCACCACCCACTTTTCGCTAGTATATGTCCCATGTCCTATTGCCGTCAACTGGACACCAATCCCGACTCCCGGCTAGTACTGAGAATTCTTTTTTTTTTTTAAATAACTAACTTTATCGACATAAAACTTTCTACAGCTCATAATGCGATCATATTCAAAAGTTTATATATATATTTTTAAAGTTCGTTGATTTCGTATAAAAAATGGATACTAAAAAAACGTAATGACTTTATCTGAACACCCTATAAACGTGGACGTGAGGTGCTAAAGTCACGTTTCTGAATCGTATTGAAATTATGAAGTTTTTAAGTGAAATTTTCGTTGTATGCCGCCAATAATGACAGCTGTCAAAGTACCACCGAATTTATGGCGGGAATTCGAAGTTTTTTTTTTTTTTTAATTTATAAGTACAGAGTTTTGAAGTGCTAGCAATATTAGAACTAGATTATCGAAATAATTACAATTTTAAAATATCAATACTGAAGTTATTTAGAATTACCGAGATTTAAGATAAGTACTATAAAGTGGTTATCAGAAGAAATTACATCATCGCCAAGCTTGACACATTACACTTGTTCCGTTAGAAGAACCCGGTTTAGTCTTGCAAGTAGATGACTTTGTTCTCATTATCTTTTCGGTCGTAAATATATTTAAATCTCGTTGTTTAGAATCGAAATATTGTTGATGAGTTGATGTTCTATCAAACACCGGAATGTAATGTAGCCGATTTTTATGAAAGGTATTTGATTGCCCTTTTAAAGCAGTTTGAAAGGAAAGTTGGGCCAAGATCCACCAAAGTATGAAGGAAAATAAAGTTGCGTAAAACATCACGGTACTAAAATTTAGAGAGCAATTTATTTTAACTCGTTGTTAGTTTTTTTGTGCATTTTATTAACAAATAATTAGTAGTAACCGTTAATATTAATAATTTGCATAAACGAAAAAGGCAACATAATTTATGCAAATAAAAGGCGACATTCCAGTTCACATGTTTCTGATAAAACCAGACGTGAAATTTTGAAATTGGAACAAAAGAAATGATGGCGGTCCTTTTGAACGTAGAACATGCTGTGACCATTTTAATTGACAGTTCAAATAATAAAAAACTCTTTCCAAATCTACTGTATTTGAATTACAACAGAGTTCGAATTCGTGTGACAGTTTAGTTATTAGAGAACACTCTTAAGTTTGCTTTTATAAAAAATAAACGCATCTGGTTGGTCATCTGCGGTGACAGCGATTCATTTTTTAATTTCCATGTTTCGTGTTTTTTTTTGTACGTCATTCGTAATTATGTTGTTCCTTGTCTTTTGCGACATTTATCCGACGTGCTAAATATTTTGGGCTTTTTAAACCGATTAATTGGGATATCAATTAATTGGTTTAAAAGGACGCAATTGAATTTTGTGCCACCTTTGAGCAAATTTTTAAATGTTAATAATTTACTATCAGTTGACATTGTTGCATAATCTAGTTGTCAACCTAATGTAACTAATGAACTAATCAAAATGTGAGAACTAATTTCTTATTATACAGGTGTACTGTTTTTGAGACTGTAGAGACCATGATGTCAAAAGGCAGAAAAACAATCGCTGGGTAAAATTTTTTTTTTTTTTAAACTGTCAGTGGAAGAGCCAGGTGAAGATAGCGAGACGAACTAGACGGCTTCTTGACAGATTGGTTCACAACAACCAACAATTTTTTAGAAATGGAACAATATGGGCTGATATAATAATAAAAAGTAGTTAAGGAGAAGCACACCGTCGAGAGAAGGCGAGGAAATGGGGGGAGGCCTTCGCCCAGGAGTGGGACGATACGGGATAGCTAAAAAATAAAAATAATTAAAGAGGTTTACATTACTGTAATAATCACATTGAACCCTAACATTTGTTTCTTTCTAAAAATCAATTTTCACAGCACCCAACCTTAAAATCAAGTAACATGTTCATTTCGAAGTAAACGTATGTAAGGTCACGAAGCAAACGCGTTTCCTTACACTGATGTTTCCGCACCATTTAATTTGAACTGTACGACAAGTTACGACATAGTTTCACACTTAAAGTCAATGGTACTATAAGTGCCGTTAGTTCACTGGGTTCACTTATTTTGTAAGAAATGTTTTGCAGTTCTTGTTTGAGAAAAATGGGTAATGATTGAATGGCCACGATTTGTGTTGGTCTGAAAATATGTTGGGAGCTGCTAGCACGACTAAATTATTGGCATTGTATAAAATTGATAGGAAGTCTCGATCGATATACCACAAGGTAAAATCAAGGACTAGAAAATTATATTAAAGTGCTTTCTTAAAATTTTAATGACACTTGAACTTCGCCACGTTCACGGCGTCATCGGTGCAACATTGGACGTTGACAACATGTTTTATAACAGATAGAGGGCAAGGTAAGGGATTAAAATATAGTTTACGACACAGTTTCTTATAATACCATATTGCTGGCTTCAAGAACAGGTAAAACTTTTAAGAACTCATGAAGTTGCGGAAGCAAAAATAAAAGAAATCGCCGATCCAGTTTGGTTCCTGCAAGGAGTCGTAAATGCCTACAAGAAGTATAGCGACGTATACTTATAAACAATACCCACTAACTAGCTTAAAAACAAGCCTATAATTTCACTATAATCATTATTTTTTGTAGTCCACCCAATAAGGTTAAATCACCCAGTTAATTTGCGAAAAATCAGACAAAAGAGAGAAAAAAAAGTCGTGCGATCGACACGACGTCCTTAAAAATCGAAATCTGGAAATTTTAAATCGTATTCGATTAACGTAACGGATCGAATGTTAACTTGACAATAATTTAGTTGGAGCAACAATGGAGTAATGTCTCCTACTTTTTGTCACCACCAACTTATCTATACACGTATAAAATACCCTATTTTCCTTATTACTAAAGCTTAAAATTCCTTAAACTACGCGTACAGCTAACATTGTCGATGTCCGTATTTATAGTCTTTTGTGCCTATAAGAGTGCCCGATAATGCTCATTCAGCGTAAGTTATTTTGTACGTTGAAAAAAATCGCATCATATGAATAATGCTTTTGTCTCATTAAGCGTAAAAGGTGACCGGGGTGATTTAGTACCCCATCAGAGGTTACTGTGGGCGTTTTATGGTTTAACGTGCTGACGACAATTCATTAAGAAAATAAACCTTTAATATATATCTAGTTAACGCTTCCCGCATACGTTGGTGTCAACTGGTGATTTACTTTTTAGTGATGTATAGGTTTATCGATATCAATAAAGTTTGTATGGCTTGTGTGGGTGGGTTTTAATTACTTTGATAGAAAGTAGGATATTGAATATGGATTAGACAAACACAGAAATAGATTTATTCTAAGAGTTGATCTGTCATTTGTTTAGTTTTGTTTGTGAGGAAGAAGTTTACCATTACTTGAATAGAACATGATTGTTATGGTCCAAGGTCCCAGGGCCTCCAGACCTAGCTTATTTTCTTAGTAATAAAATATGTTCAAGGTAGTTTTAGTATGTACTATAAACGTATGAAATGTGTTTCCTACCGCCGACCGTCAATTTTCAGAAATCAAGTGCTAAAGTTGAAAATTACATTATTATTTTACAAAAAAAAATTAGAGCCCGAGCTGATTTATTTGTTAGTAAATAATAATCAACACTGCCAGACCCTTTCTGTTGGCAGAAACTTCTGCCAGGCGCTTTAACGCTCTGAAAAAATAACTTGATAATTCTTATAGGCTTATTTGAAACCAGAGGTAAGGTCGCAATTAATAATTTTTGTATAGGTTTATAAAAAGTGCGTTCATACTGCGAGTTTTTTTTGTGTGGGAGGGATGTTTGACCCGTAATATTAGTCTGGCTGCTCATAATAAGTACTGAAATAATTCCCTTAGTATCATATATCTAAAATAATGCTTTTATATGTGATACTTTCGTCTAGGTCCTCAAGTTAAACAGTTTGATTACTTGTCGCATTGGTATATCTGTAATTATCGACTGTTAAAATACCAAACGTTCTGTATTTTCGATTTGAATACTAATTCCCTTACCAATGCAAGTCCTATTCAATCTCAGCGAGCACCGCCAAGCCAACAACCGATGCCCCATCCATCACCAGCAACCAATTTACACATATCCAGAAAACAGCACGACATTAATAGGCCTACAAAGTTTACACCAACAATATAAATATCTCCCCAAAAGGGGGTAAACAAACCGTTTAGAACAATCCTTGCCACCATTAACACGTAATGTCAATCACTTGCAGGCAAAGTGACTCTTTTGCCCCATTTCATGTCAATCTTCAAGACTTGGTATCTATGTAGTGAGTTGGGCGTCGATCTAAGATGCTATCGGCCAATACAATTCTGTGAACTTTTGCTGATCGGGTAGTTACGTTAGGTCGGGAGTTAGGTGTTACTGTGGTGAGGAATTTTTAAGAGGGAATTATCAAAAAACGTATACTAATCTACATTATGTAACGTCAAAAAACTATAATGTCAATCAACGTTTCCTTAGACCCCATAGGATCCGAATAATTAGTCACACCAAAGGGTACCGTATTACCCAGTTCTATCGGGATTATGGAGGTCAGATAGGCAGTCACTCCATGTAAAATACTGGTGTTCAGCTGCATACAGTTAGACTGGAAGCTGACCCCAACACAGTTGGTAAAAAGCCTGGGCAGATGATGATGATACTTAATCTTTACGAATACTCAGAAGCCTGGAAATCATCAACTAGGTTGTGGAGACCAGACAAGCAGCTGTTCTGTAAAATACTAATATTCAGCAAACACCTGGTTAGACTGTGACTGGTGTGCGTGGTATTCGTCATTCTTAGACAATTATTAGAAGTGTATGTTCAGTATGTTCGCTTTTTGTTCAGAAATTCAATACTAAGAAGTTAAGTAAGAATAGACATAATAAAGTTTCTTGCTGTATTGTTATCTCACTGATCGTAATAGGCAAATATTCATACAAAAAGGTTCGATGCTGGACAGTAAAATTAAAACGCCATGAAGAGCAAAAAGAGAACACCTAACCAGAAAGCGCCTTAAAAAAAGTTGAAGGATGTCACTAAAAGAATGTGAGCACCTAAGAAGCTTCAGTTCACCTGCGTCCTAGAATCTACTATCATATCCATCTACCATGCTCATAAAAGCAATTTTCCTTTACGAGTTTATCTGTAAACTCCATATCAAACAAAAGACGGGGCAGTTAATCCCTTACCAATACTTAAACCAGTAGAGCGTTTGTTCAACCAGCGATCGTACTAAGATTATACCCCTGCTTACCCCTTTAGGTATCTCAATCCAGTCTGTAATTACTTAACGAATTAATTAATCAGTAGAAAATGCAGGTAGCTCAATATGTAGACTTGCAAAATAACTTTTAGCACTCAATTGATTGTAAAAAACACGAAACTGATACCGTATGTGAATGCTCATTGGATCTGCATTCCAAATCGGTTTGCTAGGTGTTCGGTTTTACCCGTCTCTGCCTGTGTATTTTTTGTTGGAAGATTTGCATGGAGAATGGGAGCACCTTATCACACCACAGCACCTTGTCTCTCCAAGTTTATGGTACTGCGGTTTTTTGTTTGAATCAGTTCAGATAAATCTAACTAGCAAATGGCTAAAAAAGAGGTAGCATAATTAATCAGCCAGAAGTATCTTCCTCTCACTGCGCGAGAGTGGGCTGTAATTCACCACGCGGGTCCAACTCAAATGCTTTGAGTCTCAAAGCATTTATTTCAAATAGGCCCGTGACAGGCACTTTTGCATTGTTAAAAATAAGCTACCTAGAGTCCAGCCAGGCATAATAACTGATTCACAGTTATTATGACTGTGTCTGCACGATAAATATGTGCCCATTCCAAAATTGTAGATCTCTTGGAGAGGAATGAGCAATAAACTCCATGGGTCTAGTGCAAGTTGGTAGATATGACGTCTTCAAATTTTTGGTTCTGGGACATCTCGGTTTCCTCACGATGTTTTCACGAAAAAATGCTCAAAACAACTGCAATCTGCAGGGCTATTGCGTATCTCTGTTGACAGTTCATAGTGATCATCACTTGACGAGTTTCGATATACAATGACAGTTCTGCACGGGTAGCGTCAGTTGAAACCAACAAGAACGGACATTGTATATCAAAACTCGACCAGTGATGATCACTATGAACTGGCAACAAAGATACGCATAGCCCTGCTGGTCTACAATTTCAGTTCGTCAGCAATCTACCATCTGAAGATAAGATTTAATAATTTTAAATCAATATATTTTTTTCTGGGATTCGCATTCTACTGTGCCGTTTTTCTCCATCTAATAATATTTCACGCTTGTACAGGGCGAAGAGTTAGGCAGTGGTTTGTCTCTGTTTAAAAATTAGAATCTATAAACATAAAACCACGCCTTTAATCCCCGAAGGGTAAGGCAGAGTTCCAAATAGTACCTACGGCTACATTTCACCAGTTACGTTTAAGTCCCATGTAATAAGGGGTAAGCCTATTGCCATCAACCGGGCACAAATCCAAACTCCGTGGCTGCTACTGAGAAATTCCTGATGGGAAAACACAATATCACTTTTTCCGACCCGGGAATCGAACCCAGGACGTCATGCTCAGCAGTCGTGCTTGCGACCACTAGACCAACGAGGTAAATTTGATCTCAGAACCTCAACAACAAAACAAACAAACACCTGACATTAACCCTATCAATTCCTAATACCCACAACTATATGCATCGATCAATTAACCCGTCGTCCGTATTTTTTATGCCCCTCGCCTTAACCAGACTGCGGTCCAGTCGGTAACCGCGTGGATAACTTCTCTGTACACTAATTGTTTCTGAGGCAATAATTGCCTTTTCCAGTCCTAATGGGACCATTTAAGTGCCCTTTGAAGCTACCTTACCTTATAAGAAGGCAAGAAGTAAGGATCTAGCTTTGCCACCTCTTGGGGATTAAAAAATAGAAAATTTATCGCCTTTTGAATATGGTTTTATGGGATTTGGAGGGATTATAATAATATGTGGACTTTAGTATTAGTGTGTATATTAGCAGGACTAATGTTGTGGACTGCGTCATTGGTCTAGTTCGCAGGCGCGACTGCTCAGCGTTTGACCGATCTAGGAACCGAACCCAGGACGGTTCCTAGATCGGGCACAAATCCCCGCAACCTTCACCAGCTCATCGGTCCACCTAGGGGGAGGCCTTCCAACGCAACGTGCCTGTGCTGCATTTTTTTTTTTTTTTACCTACGGCAAATCATTAAGTAGAGCGGGAGGGGTCCAGCTCTGGACTGAGCAGGAGGGAGTGTCAGACTTTTACTGATTAAAACCCATCCATGTTCCTTCCTTTGCCCTTTGTATTCCAGGGCCACGGTATCTCTTTCGAACAGTCCCGCAACCCTGGCAGGCATCGGTCCAATCGGACCCCTTCCTGTTTACGAACGCGCCGTCGACACGGCCTGTCGTCATAAGACGGACGGACGGCGAGCTAGCCCATAGCTCACCGGCCACAGGCCCGCGACTCACCGGCCACAGGCCCGCGACCTATGCTGCCTAAGCTTCACATGTAATCAAATATCCAGTAGAATTTTATTTCAAGGGTAAAATACCATCCACATTATTGCAGATACTTTCTTGTTGCTCCCAAAAATCGTACCGTGCCAAACGAAAGCTCGGCCATTCTCCAAAATATTTCAGACAACCCGAGATATCAAGTTGCCAGATCAATCTCCTCTTCGCTTTTTTAACAAGAATTTATGTATTTCGCGTATTACTCAGTGATTGCACGAAGCGATTGTCTGGAGAGGTCAGAGCAGCATAATATTCTCGTTGACAACGATAATGAGCATCTAAATGTGAAGTAAACGGCTACAATGATGGTTTATTGTTACCGGATCATTTTTTACACCGATATTTTTGAGTTATCTAGATTTACCAGCAAGGTTGGGGTGGGTATTATAAGTTGTAAATTGTTCATAAGTTTTTTTTTTAAAGTTGTTTTATTTTTCAGTCTTTTTGGTTTTACGGTGCAATAACGGCTGTGAAAAATGAAGACGAGGATTCTTCGATCATATTTAAAATATTTAATATTTTAATTAAATTGTTTCATTCACATAACATAATAGCCTGTAGTCCCCGAAGGGTTTGGCAGGGGTTTACATACATTTGCCAGTTATGTTTAAGTGCCATGTAATAGGGGGCGATCCTATTGCCATCAACCGGGCGAAAATCCAGACTCCGTCGCTGCTACTGAGAAATTCTTAATAAAAAAAGCCAATAATAGTTTTCCCGATCTGGGAATCGAACCCAGGACCTCATGCTCAGCATTCGCACTTGCAACCACTAGACCAATATTGAGGCAGTCATTGTCGATTGTTTTATGTAATCAATTCAATACTCGTGTTATCAGAGTCACATCTTACATTCTTTTCAATAAGGATGAAATCATACTGAGTTAGCTTATTAGTCTAAAAATTATTAGAAAAGAAATTCATCGTACAAACACTACTTCCTTACACCCCGTATCTAATGGGGGCTATCGCGTATGAATTCGCCGCTAGAGGCGTTAGTGTAGCGCGAAGTCACTGAAATGTCAGATATCATAGAGTGTTCGCACGTTGCGTGCTTTTTTATCACGTATTTTTACTAATATTCACGATTGTGGTCTAGATTGAGCCATTCCTGATTAATTATGACTTGAAGATTTTAGGTAGCAACTTAGGATCTTATTTGTTAATACTTGGAGGTAAAATGATTTTTAAATGTTTCATGCTTGCTTAATTTAAGGAGAACATTGTAAATATGTATCTGAAGTTTACACTACGTTGTTATACGTAGTAAAATACACTTTTTTGAAGTTAAAGTATGAAATATAATTATTGACATGACCTTACTCGACAGTGGCGCCATCTGGTGAGTTCAAAAACGATAGCCCTCGTTAAAACCTCATTGCCTCCTGCCATCATCGTTTAGGATTGTGGCAAAATTCCGCTGCTACAGAAAGAAAATCAGTTGCGAAGAGACTGTGTGAAGTTGTAGCTTCTGATATATTAGATTTTTATTGAACTACGACCAATCAACATTTATAGAGACGATATTATTAAAAATGTGTCACAAAGTTTGGACATTTTTAATACCTAGCGGACATCACACCTCCGAAGTATGACCGCGTCCCTTCCGCAATGTCAACTAGACACAACCGTGAGAAACAAAAATCGTGAAACAGTAAAATTCCCAGATATTTATCTATTCCTCACAAACTCCGTTTATGAGCTATGATCCGTTCTACTGCCGATTTATTCATAAATACGGCGAGATATCGAGATCTCGCTGGGTCACGATCGATTGTTAAAATCGCTTAAATTGAATATGTATTGGGTGGATTGGCAGTTTCGTGTAGTCCCGTTCTAGAGTGACAGTGTTTTGATATTGTTAGGTTTGTGTAGGTGGCGCGGGTAAGGTATGATTTATGGCATTATGGCAAGCATTAATGTATGGGTTTATATTGAATCTAGATTTCAACATTGTTCGGACTAGTAATCAACTCTGGATACGTAGTGCTATCTGCGGAGAAGACCTGGAAAGAAACTTCGTCTATTTTTTTCTTTGCATATATTGTCCCACTGCTGGACAAAACCCTCCTCCATAGCCTTCCATTCTTCTCCCCGTGCAGTTTTCTCCAGCCAATCTGTCACAAACGCTTTGAAGTATTAAACTATGCAAGTATACAAAATTCAAGCGTCTGTTTGTAATTGAAATAGTCAAGTAATATTTTATAATAATTTCTCTCGGACGCACCTAGTTAAGAATACTTTTGGTTTATAATTGTTAAGAAACTTAATTTTATAAATTGAACATTGTTTTAAAATAGCGAATTTCATCTACAAGCTACAAAAGGTAGGTTCCCATATTCCGACAGCCAGATCTAGAGACGCTGCTCCTCACAACCAACCTAAGACTATAAGGCAAATTAAATGAGAAGCCACAGCCAGACCACACATCAAAGCCCCGTCAATCACCCGTACGCCCATAACTAACACTAATAATCAAAATTAATTAAATCATTGTCCTTCAAAGTCATCAATTGTCACAAGAATCGTATATTTGGACTAATCTCCCATCACTTGGCACATAAATCTGTTGTTGGACGCATTTGCATGCGTGCAGGTATGTATGTATGGGGGTTAGTAACTCAGAAACGTAACGAGACTGGCCTATCAGTCTAAATCTCGCAGTGGACCGCTTCTAAACACACAATGCATAATTGTCCATTAAGGTGTTGTGGAGGTGGGAAAGTTAATGTGCTGGTGGAGGCGGTATTTTATTGAGATCGAGATAGGAAAGTGTCTTGTGTTTAGTTGGTAAATGAGAAAAACGCAACACACAAAACGCAGTGGGCAATAAGTTTATTTAGGTGAGAAACAATGACGACAGGATGAATGACAATAATTACCAAAAAATAATAAAACAAATCTTGAAATGAGAAATGATGTTTCTTTTGCACTTTTATACGCGGTATTTTCTTAAACTAGATGGTGCCGGTGTCTCGTACCTGACTACTCTGAGAAGAAACAGCCGAAACAAACTCAGACGTGAAAAACTCTTTGAAGGTCCAGACGTAATCATGGTCAACTCACATGAGGACTATACAGATAAATGTCTGAGATGGTCTTTTGAAGAAAGAACCACATAAATGTGAGTGGACTTGTTCAGCCAGTGCAAGCATTTGTCAGTTATCGTGTAGCTCGACTTTAACTCAAGGAGCTCAACAACACGACGAACAATACCAAAGAAAAGATAGGTCGAGCTATATAGATTGGGTAGGTCGATAATAGTACTCACAAATAATTGACATAATATTGTCAATAACACAACTGATATAGTTACTAGACCTCAACGTAAAAGAATTTAGTGAAACGACAAGTCAATGACAAAACCAAAAAAAAAATTTTTTTTGGTCGTTTTGTTAGCCCAGCTCGTCCCGCTATATTTGACAAGGTTAGCCGCGATGCCCTTTGGTGAAGTTATGGCTCCACAGTAGCTAATTAAGTTTTATTTGTTTTAATTTTTATGCAGAATCAAAAGAAGTAGAAGTCACGGAGAAAGACTTATGCCCAGCAGTGGGAAGCTAAGTAACAATAACTGCTGAAGCAGGGTAACAATAACTATAAAGCCCTTCAATTCCAGTTCGAAAGGTATCTTTAATCTCCCATCCTACCACATCTAACCCTTCCAACATCGTCCCAATATTCCAATTGTTAAGGCCAACAATTTTATGGAGCCCCGAGTCCCTTAATGATATGATTGTTTTCATTATAATTGGACCTTACCGTCATACGTTCCAAAGAAATTATTGGCCATCCAACACCCTTGATTTGTAGCAGTATTTTTAATGAGTTCACTCAAACTACCCATTGTTTGGCTAAGATTGATTTTAGCTTGGCCTGGAGGAAGTGTCTTTTCCTCAATCTGCTTGAAATTAGTTTTTTTTTTTTGTTGGGGATATATGAGATCTGCGTTGAGAGTTTATGGTTTTGTGAAATGCATTCTAGTCTCTAGAATGTATTTCACGAAACCATACTCTCAAGTGCATTTGAGTTATCTATGTATTTCTATCTTAGCTTATTATAATTAAAGTCGTTTTCTGTGTCTGTCTGTTAAGTATGACTACATGATTCTTCTAACAAAGTAATTTTTGCGGTTTTAAAATCAAGAAATGTTCACTTATTGCTATGTCGCAAAAACTATGCGAAGCAGTTAGTTATAATTCCACACGGTTATCTTATTATCTATCACATTTCGTTTCGTATACATATAAATGTTTAACATCGAAACTGACTCGTCGAAACATTTTGGAAACTAGTCAAAGTTGCTATTCTAACAATGGACTATTTTTACATTACTAATAAATTATCAAAAGAAATTAATTCGTATCACCTACTAAAAATCCAAAAATGGAACACCAGCTCTGGTTCACAATTAAGAAAAAAACAGCCGATAATAATTGCCCAGCGATTCTTCATTTGTCATTTTACAATATTTTTGTTCGCCACTGCTGGTGGTCCTTCGCGTTAATATGAGGCGTTGCGATCCGTATCGTGCGATTAAGTACGATTTATTCAGATTTATAGATTAATCGCACGTTGTGTGTGAATCGTCGGTTCTGATTAGGGGACATACACAGCTGACCATGGTAATGGTCTTCAGAAAAATCGGGTGCGCACTCGAAGTCGGCGTGTATAGCTAGTTGCATGACCGTGGCTGAAGCAAGAGGAACTTATAAGTTTTGTAGCAAATTAATAATGTTAAAGTATTTACAATGTGCAACAAAATTACAAAAAAAAAAAAAGTTTTTTTTTTTATTAATGCGATCTCGCAGTTCAGCCTATGAGGCTGGCTACTGCTTAACCGGTCTAATCCTGTGGATGCCTTGAATTTAAGGCCTCCAGCCAGAGGCAAAATGAGCTTACAAACTAAGCGACCACTCGCTAAGGGCACCTCCTGTGGGGTACGAGCCTCGGCTTAGGGCGTCACTGGGGAGGACAGCAAGGGGACAGGCTGGATTTGGTTTAGGGGCTGGTTTAATACTAGTGGATGGGCATAGGCCAATACGACACAGGCATAATTATGTCATAATCGGACGGAAAAAATGTATGATTAGGTAGTGGATTCATTTAACTAAGAATGTAGAGGTGAAGGGGCTTGAATTTTCAGTCTCCATCGCTGTCCTTATTCATAAACCCATGACATGTAGATGTTTTAAGACTTGTAGCCCTAACCTTTCCCCAATTATGTATGGGTCAGCTGAATGCAGCTGAATACCAGAATTTTACATGAAGCGACTGCCTATCTGACCTCCACAACTCTCCTGTTAGTACTGGGTCGTATTACCCCTTGGTAAGACTGGTTGTCAGCCTTTCGGGCCACTGTCTACCTGTAACGACTGTCAAAGAGCTACAAATGACAGCCGGCACCAGCGGCTTAACGTACTTTCCTAGGCACAGAGGAAACACAGAGGTCACCCATCCATGAACCAACCTAGGCAAGCGCGGCTGAACCTGAAGATTGATCCGAGCGGCTGTTATTACAAAAGTAAGATTTTTTTAAATATTAGAACCACGTACTCTTCTTATTCCCATAAACACGACGGAACAGGACAAAAAAATACAATTTACAACGCAATTTTCGAAAATGATAATGATTATTCCAGTATTGCAATCCGAACATCGAAAACGGTGAGCCCTAAAATCGACTTACAAAATGACCTGTCGAGTTGGTTCCGATTAAAATATTGATCTCATTTATTTAAATGATAGGTATCAATACTTACGTACTTTTTGTTATTGTGTAACTTTACTTTCATATGTAAAGGCGGATATCTTTTTATAACACAAATTAATTTGCCAATATTAAAATTAAGTTCGACCCGTAAAATTTAGGTAAGTAAATCTAAAACCAAATAATTGAAGCCCAACCTATTACATTAATTTGACTTAAATTATTTTTACTGTTATCTTCAAAACCACACAATATACAAGAAGTTATAGAAATAATAAATATAATATGAAATTTATGAAGAAGTATCTACATGTTCTAGATAATTTTGCATCTGAAAAAAAATATTAATAAATAAAACGCTTTGCGATTATAAAATCTTCCCTTCACCAATTTTACTATCAACACAAATTCTTCGAATTTTAAACTTCGAGTTACTTAACATGGCGGTATTTCAAGACGTACTTTTTTTAATTGCAACCCCGCTGTCCCAAGGAATCAACTCATACAGCCTACGGTCTTAACTGAAATAAATGTTTCCATGAACTTGTGAGGTTGTATTAACTCACGTAGGTTCTTTCAAAATCAATTTTCTTGTTTACACTGACCACTAAAAGGGGGTATTCGAGGGCCATTACTTAGACAGGATGGTTACCTGATAGGGCTGGCCGGCGGCCATTCTGTAAATTTATTGTCAGATTCATGATGAGTTTAAATAAACATTTCGTAATTTCATGCACTTGCAATCAGGATTTTCATATTTGTTTTTTGGTTTTGAATTGATGTAAAATAAAATTATTTCATTTATCTACAATCAGTAAAACAATAACCCGTATATAGTAATTAATTCATTAATAAAACTACAGATACTGGGAAGTACAAATAACGTTATCCTGTATGCATTAAATTCTGATATATAAGTAGATATTATAAGTTTGTAACTCAAATAAGTAGGTGGTTCAAAATCATGTCAAAATTAAATTCAAATTATTTATTTTTAAAATAAAGGAAAAATTAGTAATTTATTACTTGACTACCAAATCATAAAATTAGTAGCACATAACACGCATAAAAAAGTAGGGTATAAACTACACGACTACAACTGCTTAAAAAAAAAAAAAAAAAACTCGAGACGTCAACCCTGCGAGCACGCGGGCTTTTCTACAAAAGCACTTAAAACAGATCCCGATAACCGAATTTTTCAATTAAGTGTCATAATCGTACCAGACCTGATATTTCGCGGGAAATTTATTATTTTAACATACAATTTTGGACGTGCAATCCTTCATTACACACATTACGTACCGGCAACAGACTCAATTGCGAATGTGCGTATTATAACTTTGGATTACCAAGAAAGTACTGCAAAGTGTAATTTCAGTGGTAGTTTTTTTTCTGTTATAATTTAGTGAAAAATCGATGTCTTTGGTTCTTTTAAAGGTTGAATGTTGTTGGTGTATCTTGAACTTATTATTGAAAAAGTGTTCCACATTTTAAAAGATTTTTAAATGTTTATTTTATATTATTTTTAAATAGTAGTAGTTTGGAGTAATAGGTTTTAATTTGTACTTCGAGCATGCAATTTTAATTTTAATGCAAAGTTGCATGCTCATGTTGACAAGTGTGGTGCATTCCAGATAAGTTATTAATATAATGACGTTAGAGCAAAATATATTTTAAATTATTACAATTTAAAAAACTAAGTCATAGTTGAAGCATTTCAAAAATCACGAAATTATTAAAAACTCAACGTAACACGTTTTTATTCGTCGAAAATCTACGTGTACTGAATAAATAATTACCTAATTATCGTTAAATAAGATAATAAGCACAGCACAATCATGATACGGTAATGAGAATCGACATATTCTGGATTCTTTGACACCTACAAAAATGTGAAGGCGAGAATTATAAATGGCTGTTGATTACAAAGACTCGTAACAAAACGAATTAAAATCACAAACATTTTGTAGAAATGAATAAATTTTTTAGGTAAGTATGCACTTACACGGAATTTCGTTTATGTGGCCAAAACAATAAAATTATTAGACCTTTTTCTGTCTGTAATACCATTACAATTGTCTACAACAACCAAATAAATCAAGTGAATGAAATAAAGATGATATCAACTTTTTTAAATAGCCAAAGGAAATTACAAAATAGTTTTCCTAATTTATTTTATCGCAAGTGCTAGTAAACTTGTCCTACGCGTGTCCTAGATTAAAAATAAACTTAATCTGAAAGACACGTAAAGAGTTAGCGTAGTGGAGAAATCAATTATTCAGTAGCTATCAGTCTAGCCGACAAAGCTTTACATCTCACTACCGCTTCCGCAAAAATCTATTACAAAACACCAATTCTAGCCAGAAACATTAACACATTGTTAATGTACGGTGTGATAGAGGGCCATAAGGAAGATGCGCAAGAAGTGTCCTCTCCCACCTTGTTCAACCATCGGCCAATTTGCCTACAATTATCCCCTTAAGGTGCCGTCCCAATGTTTTGATTAAAACTTTTAAAGCGAAAACTGAAATTTTCTTTTTTGTACGCAATTACATTTTTGACGGATATTTATTGGGTTAACTGCTTTTGTTGACAGTTTTCATGGTTGTCGGAGGTTTTTTGTTTTATGTCTAAATGGTGACTACTGTGTCAGGTTGCAGAGGTCAGGATAAAATGGATACAGGTATAATTAAGACGATTCAAAATTAAAATAAAATTTCCACAAGTTTGTAGTAACGTGAAAATAATATAGTAAAATTTCTATTGGCTAAAATCTTTGTATCATAACGTATACCAATTAAAATAAACGAACAGTATTTATTTCAGTGAAAGTAATAACTTACCAGTATCTTCATAGCAAGCACTTTGAAGAGCTTCCTTGAAAATTAAAGATTCAGTATTTATTAAAACAATCCTAGACAAATTCTCAGTCATATTTCACCACAATCTCGGCCCGTCCATTCAAATTATTTTATACGCAGATGCGACTCAAGGCATGTCCTGTTTAACTTAAGACCATTGTTGGCTACAGTGACAAATGTTTATATGCTATGAGCACGGCATGGTCTCTTGAACGTAACTGCGCCGGAAACTGGGTGGTTTCCAACATATTGTGTATCAAGATATTAACATTTAGATGCTTCTTGCTCTTTTTTTAATTATGACGATTGGAAAATAAATACAAGTCTATAGAAATTAGGATATCAAGCCTTTCTAGATCATCCTGATTATGCTCTCTCGCAATTTATTTGGGGCCAGCGCAGCATATCTTCTTCTTCCATACATTTTTATTTCACGCCATGTCAGCAGTCACCTCCTTTGTAGCCAAATCATTATTTACACAATCCATCCAGCATCACCATTTAGACAATTGGAAGAGTCTTTAAACCGTACGAAGAAAATTTAAATCGTGGAATGATCATTATACAGGGGGTAACAGGACCCATCACGAAGTCGTCAACCAAGCATTATGTACATCAAACTATGTAACTTTACGCAAATGATTGCTGGGAGACGACTCTTTTTTTAGGGTGAAAAACCACGTTTTACGGTAGGACTCAGTGTAACACACTCAAAATATTATGCTGATGATTAGATAGGTAGAATAGTACGGACGTCGTGGAGGTGTTTAAAGTAAAAATCTTACATTAAAAACAGGTATTATAAAAAAAAAAAACTTGTGAAAATGTTGAAGCTTTGACCCAAAATATCTCCGTAACTAGAAGGTTCTCAGGTATGGTCTAGAACACAAATATTATCGCAATGACGGGGAGAACAAATACCTTTCGGCTTCGTTAAGGGTCTTGTTACACACTATAGAACTTCATTGCTTTGAAGCTATATCTTCCAACATTGTAATTCACAAGTTTACCCACACTAGCTACGTGACCCCTTGCATTTTTTTGTTGAAAACAAATAAAACAGTTCTAACACGATAACCAACATCCGCAGACCACAGTTAAACTTCATCCGCATCCATATCGCCACACGTAACAACATAAACAAACCAACCTTAAACCTAGACCTTGATAACATCCATATTCAACACCAACATTATGTTTGGAACCAACTGACATGTTGGTACTGTTGACAGAAGAAATTGGTATGCGGGCAAAGATAAACATTCTTCTAACTGTCTGTTGTCTGAGAGACGATATAAATCTTTTTAACTGTAAGAAATCAATGCAAACAAGCAGAAGTAAAGCATTTGAGCTGAAAGACGTCAACTGCTGGTGCCCAGGACAAAACCAGGACAAAATTATATTTATTTATTTATGTAAATATATTTGGTTCTTATAATTATAACAAAAACCCATTTTTTTTTCAATTTTTTTCTCTGTCTGTTTGTTCTGGCTAATCTCCGAAACGGCTGGACCAATTTTGACGGGACTTTAACTGGCAGGTATTATATTTTTATATTAGCTGATACCTATTCTATCAGCGATCTTAACTGTGGGAAAATCAAAAGTGCTACCAAAAAGCTTTTGTCAATCCTGTTAGAAGTCAAAATACTCTGTACTCATCATATTAATTAATTTGGAGTCGGATCGGAGCACCGGGAGAGAGCAGCGGTGGCCCATTGGTGGCGGCCCCGACTTACTAACAGTAAGTCATGGGTTCGAACCCAGGCAGGCGCATTAGTTTGTGTAATTTATTTCATTACCACTGCTTTCAAAAACGGTGAAGGAAAACCGGCATGTCCTAGAACCAAAGATTCGAAGACATGTGACATCTAACAACCCGCACTGGGCCTGCGTGGTGAATTATAGTCCATTCCCTCTCATAGAGAGGAGGCCGAGTGTCCCAGCAGTGAGAACATTGTAGGCTGATTATGCAGAGCACCTTTTTCTCCATGCATCTTCCTAACGCGTTGATGTCTTTCCTTGGTCACTTATCATTTCTCAAAAATCCATAAAAATATTTTTCCAATCTTTGTAGATAATACATTGAACAAACACGAAGAAACGTGGACAACCCTATACACTGTGAATAAACCGACTTTGGTTCAAGAGCTGGTCATCATTTACGAATTGATGAAAAACGTTTAAAGAAACACACTAGTAAGTAACCTTCAAAAAAAATGTCGAAGTAAGCTTCCTGCATACCTATCTCCCTCTCCGACTGTACATAAAACTATCGTGAACATATTTGCAATTAATATCAACACTAATAAATAAGGGCTCGGATAGCTGCGACGATAATATCACACATGCGACGTCGTCCGTCGTCACGTATGGAATCCCCCTTATTTATGTCAATATCAGATTTCAATTTATGATCGTGTGTTGGTGCTCTTGCAAGTTATGCCAACCTTCCTACATGGGGCTCTAGTAATATTAATGAGGTGTTTTTTAATGTTCAGCTGGGCTGTAAGTGTATTTTTTTAGTTTGGTTTGTGTAAAATGAGTTTTTCTACGTTCAATACTTTGTGAAATAGGTATTCGTCAGTGAAAATTACATCAGAGGAATTCTTATACATTACACTTACATTATAAATGCGAAAAAATCTTATTCCGTCTTATATTTTTTCACAGAAATAATCAGGAATTAATCAGGTGGTGGCTTACCTGGGCACCGTTAAGTTTAAAAGGGTTAATTTAGTGTTTTATGGGCTCAAATATAGAATACGTTTATTTCGGCAGAACTTTGTACGTTCCCGTGAAAAAAAATAACATACACGTGAGCAAAACCGCGGGTAAAGGCTAGTGTAACTGTTCAATGAAATATCCCATAAAATTCTTTGAGGTTTTTTTGATAGTAGTCAAATAGTAAGAAATACTCAATACACATGACGTGTCTTACTACACTGACATTTGCGTGGGTTAGCGGCTACCAACTCCAAATATTATTCTTTCCATATTCGCAGAATATCTTATATTTATCGACTACCTACTGTGTAATTGGCAAACAACAAATATCTCATATAGCTAATAGCAGAACAGATTGCTCTCCGCAAATTTATTGACCGCGCTGGATATTTGATTCCCAGCCACAGTAGTAATACGCAATCATTTGAACAAATATGCAGACGTGCAAATAGGTTTAAAACTGAATAGATTATCAGCATCACTGATTAAGTGGAAACTTAAGTTAGTTACTTTAGGTTATTTTAATTTTTAAATGTATTCAACGTGTAACAGAATAAACGCAAGACCTCTTAAGGGGTCATTATGAACAACTTTCACTATGGGACCAACACTGAAATTGTGAAAAAAAATCGACTGCCCCATACATTTCTATGCGCATAACTCGACAAAATGTACTGAACAGCTGATTTTTTTTTCTAGATTTCGGGTTTGGTCCCATAGTGAAAGTTGTTCATAATGATGAGTACAATGACCCCTTAAGAGGTCTTGCGTTTATTCTGTTACACGCTGTATAATAATTAGCTAATAAAAAAAAAGTAAAGTATTATGTTCGATATACAAAAATATTGTTGCTAAAAGAAATTGGATGAACATGGCAGTCTTAACGTATTCATTGTTAAATATTTTTTGCCTTTTTCACTAACAGCAGCATGACGAGCTCAATAATAATAACCACACGGATCAATCTTCAGGTTAAGCCACATTTGTCTAGATTGACACTTGTCTGTGGATGGGAGACCACCCATTACATACTGAGTTTCCTCCTTGCCTTGAAAACCATGTCCAGCCGTTAATCTCGGCTCTCATTTGTAGATCTTTTACAGTTGTTACAGGTAGTCAATGGCTTGAAAATCTGACAAACCGTCTTACCGAGAGGTATTGTATTACCCAGTTATAACTGGGTTGTGGAGGTTAGATAGGCAATCGTCTAATATAAAATACTGGTATTCATCCGGTACGGAATACCTAAATTAACGTCTTGTCTCTGAGCATCGCTGTATGGTCGGATTTTTAGCTATCGGTGGTGATCCAAGAGTAGAAAATCCAACGGTATGCATTTTGGAAGGTTTAGTGAAAACATACATTACAACGATCTCTGTTGTTAGGCACTGTCTACGAGAAAATCTCAAAAATTTAATAGAATTTTATTAAATCATCTGCCAGATAATACGAGCGAGTGACTGCTACCAGACATGGTAAATAAACATTAATTGAATCACTATTTTACAAAGATATACTATGAAGCTATTATATATCTAAAGATTTTTTAAATTCTAGTTCTACAAAGAATGCTTAGAGAAGAACAAATTAAACGACCATTAATTTACATTTTCCCTTAAGAAATGGATCCTTTCTAGTCCAGGGATGGCACGCAAAGATTTACGGGTTACCATAATTTCCAATTACCATAAAGTGCTACACTATGGGCTATTATGTGATACAATAGTCGTTGAACACCTTGCCTAGCTATTCAGACTAATTTAAAGGTTTACGTAGCTACACCATAATTGTTTTACAACATCAATAGAGGAGGCCAGTGTCCCAGCAGTAGGACCGTTATAGGCTGACTTTATCGATACATAATATAAAGTTTCATCCGTCGTCTTTGAACCACACCAGCCCCCGTAGCATGACCACCGCAGAAGCGGGTTTTGTGGACGGAAGAATCGACAAAATGACAGATTTCTTTTGTTGATCTGTCATTTTGTCGATTTTTCCGTGACATGTTCAACAAATGAGGGCTATCGTTTTTGAGCTCACCAGATGGCGCCACTATCGCTTATGGTCATGACAATAATTATATTTTGTACTTTAAAGTACCAATAACTGCATAAAAAGTTTATTTTAATACTTAAAAAAACATAGTGTAAACTTCAGATCATTCATTTACAATATTCTCCCTAAAATTAGCAAGCATGAAACATTTAACACACTAACAAATAAGATTCTAAGTTGCTGCTTAAAATCTTCAAGTCATATTTAATCCGGAATAGCTCAATCTAGACCACAATTGTGGATAATAGTAAAAATACGTGATAAAATAGCACGCGAAGCGTGAACTTTCTATGACATCTGACATTTCGGTGCCCTCGCACTACACTAGCGCCTCTAGCGCTGAATTCATACGCGATAGCCCCTATTCATAAAACACAAGCCAGCTTCACCATACTAATTCATTTTAAACGATGACACCAGTGTAGAAATTGTAGCTTTTGCCTAAATCGAATTTGGGAGATGGTTGTCGTACAACTTAGTTTAAAAATTGATTACAGTTTTGTTGATATAGTCGATTTCGGGGCACAGTTTTTTTTTTCACTTTCCAATATTGTCCATTGGACCCTTTATAATTTTTGGATAGGCCTGAGACGTCACACATAATACGTTAGTAACCTAGAATTTATCAATGCAGATAGGTACAAAAAAAAGACGAACTAAAGCATCATCGAAATATCTCTGCTCATAAGTGGGACAATAAATGTTGGGAAATAAAGTACATAATATGTCTTATCTTCGCCATATTTAATCTCTACCTCATTCGCAGCGGTAGGAACAAATACAAATGGATCTCTCACGGCTTTGCTTATTGAATATTATTGATATCAACATGGGAGGTGCCAGTTTATTCCCTTTTAATTGGAACCATAAAACCGGCTCGATTGCTTTGGTTTTTGATTAAACTTATGTCATTTTATTGGACTAAAACAATATGTCGTTGGTTTGATTAAAGTGGGTGATTTAGAAGGCTGATTTTTGGAATCAGTTTGGTTACACGATGAAGAAAGAATAGTACTCGTTTTTATTGACTTTGTATTGAAATGAACTTTAATACATAGGATACAACTGGCAAAGTACTATGAGATGAGAATAACAATGAAATATTGAAGAATATCATACTAATTATATTGAACTTTATATTGATTTATTGGTTGATTTTTATAAAAAGATTTTGTGCTAAGAAAAAAACCTTGTGTGGTTACATTTATAGATGACAAAGACAGGATCTACATGCTGGTTTCAAAGTGAGTGTAGCTATCTCTATGTGTGAGAGAATCAATAGATAACGATTAAGAGAACAAGATAAGGCAAACCGAACCATACCAAACGAACCGTAAAAGGAAAGACGCAAAAGAAGATAATTTAAAGTTTACTAACAAAAAGCTAGCGTCAACCTAACAACATAATAGTTCATCATAATCAATTAAACACAATGCAGCGCTAATACGCCAATTAACAGCAAAAACTTCAACGGAAACATAAACAAAAGGAAACATTATAAAAACAGGTTGATAAGGAACAAGTTAAAGCCGCATGCGCACATTTATATGGTGGCAGCGAAGCTTACAAATAGCTGAACAAATCGCGATAGTTTATATTGAACGACCGCCTAGGAATCTCACACCATTTTGTATAGAAACGGTAATATCGACACTTGGGACTTACTAATATCTTACGCTGCTTCAGATGGGGGTGGGTCAAGTTAGAAGAACGAGCGGGGCGATTTGAAAAGACATTTAATGATTAGAATTTATGTCGATAATGAAGCCATGTCTATCAAAGTAATTGAAACAGTTTAAGAGGAAATGCGGGTGGTCTTTTCTCCATACAAACGCTTCCACCTGTTTTCGTTCTGGTTTATGATTTTAAAATTATGATTTTTTACAGTTAAATAAATATCAACTATGTCCCTATGTTTTCCGTTTTGATGATTCATATACATAATCCGTATCAGCTCTAGAACATTTCCAAATTGCTCAAAATAGCCTATTTGCACCGCTGCCAACAGAGGCCAAATATACAAATTTGACAACAGTTAATGAAAACAAAAAACATAAGGACACAGTATATAGGCAATTTATGAAATGTATTTTATAATGGTCGAATATTGGAGGAGGAAATAGCCAAACCTCGAATTATGACTTATTACTTGTCGGATCTGTAGTTGTCCTTATTGCACCAATGTTTAAATAGCGCTCGTTGAGCGACAGCGATAGTTTCTTCAAATACCTACCGCATTTCCTCTTAAGGATTTTTGTTATTGCTAGTGTAACTACAAAATAGAGATCTCTCTGAAGTTATATCTAAATAACTTCAGAATCACTATGTTTTAATGTTCTATAAAATATCTAGTTAAATTATAAAACTGAAACTAACCTAAAATGATAAGCCAGCTGAGTTTTTTTCCAGTAAATCCATTACGCATACCGAATATTCCGTCAGTTTCTAAAACAGTATCTGCTTTATCCTCTTCATAGATTTTTATAACCATTTGTATCGATTGTGGACTTTTAAAATTTATTAAATAAAATATATAATTACCTGCCTCTCCTGCAATTGTTATACTACCACCATTCATATCAATTTCCTAATTTTTATTATATAATTTTTTTTTATCGCCTACCCGTCTTAAGCAAGCGTGGTGATCAATGCTCGTGCCTTCTCTGTTGAGAAGAGGCCTTTGCCCAGCTGTGGGACAGGATATGCTGATATTATTATTTTATTATTTATTATATTTTTGTATATTGTATTATTCTACGATACCTTACTCAATGCCACCCAAAGCTTTAACCTTATCCCACACCCCACTCACCAAGATGAATGGTATACATAAAGGCATGTGTTTTTCCCAACACGCTTCCCCACAAGATATGTGTCCAGGCAAAAAAGGTTTCCAATTAAAAAGATATAGGGACCCATTACGATGAGATCTTCGGTCGATATCTGTCCATTTAATTCATATCTCACGTCTTCTTTGAAATTCAAGAAACTGGTAACAATGTTGAGGAAAGCTTGCCAAGAGAATGTTGTGCTTATTATAAGCTTTAATGTTTTTATTTGTGATTATTTGACGTTTATGTTACTGGTGGAAAGAGTTGTCTAGAATTTTTATGGCATTTTGAAAGACAGTTTATTTTAAGAAATTAATGACTCAGTTTGGCAGAGGTGTACGTATTAGTACATGTGGGTACATGTCGCCAGTTACGTTTAAGTCCCATGTAATAGAGGGCCAGCTTATTGCCATCAATCAGGCACATATCCAGACTCCTCCAGACTCCTCCAGACATATCCAGGTAGCTAATGATAAATTCCTGATGGAAAACTCAATAATGATTTGCCCGACACGGGAATCGAATCAAGGACTTCATCTCATGCTCAGTAGTCGCGATTGCGACCACTAGACCAATGAAGCAGTAGGCGAAGGAATTGACTAGGTATATTTTCCAATGTTTTAGAATGATACTATAATAATAATAAATGTTTTTATAAAAGTTTTTTTAAAGAAATATTAAAAAATGTAAATTAAATAAGTTATGAAAGTGAATAAAGATAAACCATTTATTCCGGACAGAATCCATCAAAGTGTTAGTAACAATTTTCTTATGATCTATGTTATTATGTACATAATATAAAAGTCACAATCTTCCCGTAACTATTCCCACCCAGTGAGCCTAGCTGTATGGGACAGTCGTCGCGGGATGCAATCATTTGCAAAATGCTATTGGTGCTACCGCGCAGTCTTTGAAAATATAATGACTATATGTCTTAGTTTAGTTTGAACATGGTATAGCAGTCTTTGACTTGTAACATTAAAGTACTAGTAGACAAGATAATTATTTATTTCATTTTTCTAAGTCGATCCAGGTGATATCTATCTAAGGCAATAAATACGACAGACGACTAAAATAGTGGTGGTCTTATAAATCGACTTCCATATATTTTCCATAACGGGCTCAGAAAAAAATAGCTTGTATTCCAGCTCGACCATAATTTCAAATTGCGACACTATTATCCGAGTTAAACCAACTACGTATCTAATTTAAATAATCCGATAAATAATCTCATTAAATACTACCAATAATTCCTTTCAATCTGACGTGGACTTTCAAAATATCATTAAAAATGATCTTATATTTCCCTTCGGGTATATGTTAGTATACTTATTGAGAAGCTAATATGGAATCGATAAATAACTCGATACTAGAACATGCAATCGAGTAATAAATAAAACTCGGATATAACAGATAAGTATCGTTTTTTTAACGATTATTTAATTGGTGTCATTAATGTCCGTAGTATTGATTACAATTTATTACTTTCAAAGTTTCTTGTAATATGATTTAAAGTCTTATTTTTGTTGGGTGTGAGCCATTTTTCTTTGTTTGTACCGATGTGTTCGTTTACTACCGACTTCTTGCTTGTTAGAAAAACTGTCGGTATCTTCGTGTGGAGTTGTGTATGGGAGGCTAAATGGCTCCAGTTTGAAGTTATCGCCGTCATCGTGTTTTACGTTTATTGCTATTCATTTAAAGTATTCTAGTACTTTAAGTTCATACTCTTTTTGCCTGAATGTTACATTGTAACATGTGTAAACAATTTGTATAAATTGTTCCAGTCTTGTCAAAATGTGACTCATGATTATATTCTAACATTGGTTTTCTGTGTACAAAAACTACTACACAAGAGTGAATAAGGATGAAAATCAGCTATAGTATTATATTTTTTACTAGTAAATATTGGATGATCTCATTTAAATAAAGTAAGTCCCTGAAGACGTGATATTTATTTCTATTACACATTTACCCCCTCGACTCTCTCGTCCTGTCCTAGACTGCCTCATTGGTATAGTGGTCACGAGTGCGACTGCTGAGCATGAGGTCCTGGGTTCAATTCCCAGGTCGGGCAAAGAGTTATTGGGTTTTTCCATCAGGAATTTCTCAGTAGCAGCCACGGAGTCTAGATTTCCGCCCGGTTGATGACAATAGGCTCGCCCTTATTACATGGGACTTAAACGTAACTTACGAAATGTGGGTGTACTTCTAGTTATAACTCTGCCTACCCTTCTGGGATTACAGACGTGAGGTTAAGCTACACATCTACACAAATCGAACGTGAGAATGAAAAAATTTCTAACTAAATTTCACCTTAATTTAATTTATAATATTGGACTACCAAACACCTAAAATTGGATTGTCATGTCTTCTAAATCGATAAACGACGTGTTCGGAGCATTTGACATGAGCTGGTGCAATAGGACCTAAATTGAAAGCAAGAAATAAAATAGCGGGAAATATCATGTTTATTTTTCCCACAGTATAATCGATTGAACGACTTCTGCAATCCGAATTTGATTATGCCCGTTAATCAATATCAATCAGTAAACTTCTAAAGCTGATTATTTAGATTAATAAACCAATTTCAAATCTATATATATTGAGGTTAGGGTTACATGTTGCATGATGATCATCACACTTTCTGCTTTTTCCAGGAGTGAGGCTGGTGGTACATTTTACATTCAAGTATGGATGTAGGTTTTGTGGAATTATAACTGAATATTTTGCGTCGCATTTTAATGTACATGTACATGTACGTGTTTTTTATATATGTGTGTGCTCCTAAGTACTCGCTACTAACCCATATGGACCCTTGTTCGAAATAAAGTTTTTTGATTTTTGAATGTCATGGATTTTCGGAAAAGAAACAACAGATGGCGCCATAACATATCTTATTATTATGATTTCTCTCTTTCTCTCTTTTCTGGGGCAAACCAATTGCTTAATATTTGTAGAAAAAATTGTTGTTCTCCAGCACGGGGCAGAGGAAAATCTGTTTTAATAAACCCATAAAGCGCATAGTAATTTAATCAACAAAAAGTAATGGTGAATATGCCTCCAGTTCCTTTTTTGATGATGAATATTAGCCTCGTTGGTTTAGTGGTCGCAAGCTCGACTGCTGAGCATGAGGTCCTGGGTTCGATTACCGAGTCAGGCAAAGTGTTATTAGGTTTTTCCATCAGGAATCTGTCAGTAGCAGTCACGGAGTCCGGATTTGTGCCCGGTTGATCGTCAATAGGCTTGCCCCCTATAACATGGGACTTTAACATAACTGGTGAAATGTGGGTGTACTAATAGGTACATCTCTGCCTAACCCCTCAGGGATTGGGGCCTGTGGACGGTGAGCTATGGGCTAGCTCGCCGTCCGTCCGTCTTATGACGACAGGCCGTGTCGACGGCGCGTTCGTGTTCCACGCGCGCCTCAAAGAGAGTCAGCAAACAGGAAGGGGTCCGTAAGGGCCGACGCCTGCCAGGGTTGCGGGACTGTTCGAAAGAGATACCGCGGCCCTGAAGCACAAAGGGCAAAGGAAGGAACATGGATGGGTTTTAGTTAGTAAAAGCCTGACACTCCCTCCTGCTCAGCCCAGAGCGGGAGGGGTTATTTGATGATTTTCCATCGGTAAAAAAAAAAAACCCCTCAGGGATTACAGCCGTGATACTATGTTTTGATGTAAGATATAAAGAGCCTTTACTAAAGAATGTTTCAACAACATGATTATAGTTTTTAGCCTTTTTACAAGTCCTAAGAATCTGAACGAAGGGATAAATCAACTTACAAGACACCTGTCAGTATATTTAACGCTAAAATAGTTCAGAAATATCTTTCACATCAAAACCTTTGTTTGAAACATCACATTTGGCTGTAAATATATCACTCAATACTAGTAAATAAAGACTGTAGACAGTTAAATTACTCTAGCTTCCGTACCGCACTGAGTATCAAAAACAACCTCTATTACTTAATCTATTTCATTTAGAGCTTTAGTCTCATCTATTTAAGTTTCATTATTGAATATAGTGTTTGTTTTGTAAAAAATCTAGCCGCTCGTTTCATTTTCAATTCTATCGCCTGCTGCTAAGTAAGAAATTTTATTAAAAGCAGACTCTTCGTCGTTTGTGTCTCCCAGTTGAATTCTGACTTTATCGCCCTCGAGGTTGGGTTTAAAGTTCTTTGTAGGTTTTTCTTCGAGTTGTTCTGCTACAATTATTTAGTGGCAACGCAAGATAACTAACGAGGTATCAGAACTCTCCATGCGGACCTTTGGAAATGTCTGAATTTCTAAAGCAGACTACTAAAGGCTGGACCGACAAATTGTTCCTATTGAATTGGATATGCGCGTCCTAAATGTGCAGCAATTATTTGAACCGGCTCTTACTTTGGTATTCGTTTAATGAACATTGTTTTCTGGTTTCCTTTGGTAAGGCATGAATGGTCAGAGATAATGTGGGGACAATGATTTGTTTCTATTTGTGGATAGTAGGATGGTACTTTGTTTGTTTTGCGGTTTATACTTAAGTGTTTCTGTCCTGAGAATTGGAGCTATTAATGGTGGCTTGGGGTTTTGGAATACTGATGTGGTGAAGAAGATTGTATTCTTTATTTTGTTGTAGGTTTTTATTTACTCTAATTGAAATTATTCTTTGTCTTTAAGTCTAGCTTGTGGTGTGTACAGATTGTATAGGAGTGAATTTGTCAAATTATTGTGAATGACAATTTCAGATCAATTTAATTAAACAGGAGAACTTGAGGTTAAATATCGAGAGAAGCGAAATCTTTTGGAACTATTTGCAAATTAATGTCAATTATTTTTGAAAATAAAACTCAAGTCAATCTATTCTCAATCTTCCAAAAAAAAAACAGTATACCTGAATAATGTATGTTACGCATTTTCTTTATAAACAACAAAAAATATTCTCAAAACACCACAAAACCAAAACCACAAAATTAAATACAAAATAAATTAAAACAAACAATTCAAAATTAAATTAAAATTCGCATCAAATAACCACATAAAAACCGACTCAATTTTAAAAGAAACAAAATTAAATTCCTGCCCACTGCGTTTTTAGATGTACGGACACAATTAAAAATCGTAAGATAATGTAAATCGAGAACATTTCGTATCGATTTTACAATCGATTCAATTGACATATACGAAATTGAGTTTCACACCAAAATGAGATAATTTAAAAAAATATCATGTACAGAATTCATTTTGAATGTATCGTGATAAAATATGCAGGGAATCGAGCGAATTTAAATTTTGCCGATTTAAATATAAACGATTCTGATATCGATTTTTATGAAGCGTACTTTGATGGGAACAATATCAATAACTTTGGTTGGAGCCGTCAAGTCGGCTTGCCTTTTAAAATATATTTCTTTAATTTGAGGTTTGGTTCGACCCTTTGGCAGACATAATTATAATGGGTGTAAAACTACCCTTAACGAAGCCGAAAGGCACTTGTTCTGGGTCCGTGCCCACTCGACCCGGTTAGACTCGACCCGAAGAATAATACCTGGATATTTCTGTTTTGATAGGCGTAAAAACATCGATGTATAGTCAGGCAGAAAAGTGCTCCCCGTCATTGTGATATTTATTTTGTTCTACTAGAAAACTAGACCATACCTGGAAACCTCCTATTATCTGCTCCGATATTGGGGGTCAAAGTTTCAACTTTTTCACGTTTTTTTTGTTGTTAAATACAATTTAGTTTAAATGCCTCCACGACCCCCGTACTCTTCAATTCATCCATCAGCCCAAAGTTTTGAACATTAAGTGCTACCACAAAGCGTGATTTTCTCTTCAAAACAAAAGTCGTTTCCCAGCAATAATTTTTACATAGAGTTATTTAGTTTGATGTACAGAATACTTGGTTGACGGCTTCGAGAAGGGTGCGATTACACCTCGATACACCTCGAATACATACTACTGGTTTGTAACCAACAACCATTCTTCATTATTGAGGCCTTCCTTAAATAACTTTTTTTAAGGAAGGCCTCAATAATGAAGAATGGTTTATGTGAAGGATGGATGTGAATGACAAGAGAGTGAATAAAAGTGTGACG
This sequence comes from Eugnorisma glareosa, assembly GCA_947578425.1. Lineage (NCBI taxonomy): Eukaryota > Metazoa > Arthropoda > Insecta > Lepidoptera > Noctuidae > Eugnorisma > Eugnorisma glareosa. The sequence goes on along the minus strand of OX387957.1, from coordinate 2,048,521 downwards.
GACACTTGGACAGAGCAGACACAATAATCCGTGTTGCACCGACCCCAAGTTAGATAGGACAAGGGCAGGAATGTGTTAGTAAATAAGACCATAATTGTATTTATCCATCTTCTGGTGAAAAGTTATCTGTGTGTATTCAACAGAGACATTTCATTGCAAAAGCAGAATTTCCCGCTTAATAAAATCACCTACAGGAACCCCATTTATAAAGACAGTTACAACCACAAATTAAACACGATATTCATAATTGCATGTTGTACAGGTGTAAAAAACAATAATTTACTAACCCACAAATCACGAACACTTCCCGAAAATCCAAAAAGGAGCAATCCAATTTAAAGTCAACCCTTTAAATGCTACTGACTCATCAAGGATCCTTGTTTTAACGATAATCGAAACATGATTTAAATCGACGTTAACATCGAACACTCATTACTACTGATTCTTTTGATTTGAATTCGGAATGTTAATTTTCAGAAGTATTAAATGGAAGGAACTTTACTGAATGTTCTTTACTAAAAGCTATAGGAACAGGAGAATTGACTCAAAATCAAATGCAGAAAATAGTCCTGTTTTTATTAATTTTATTGTTTCTTTAAAAGTAAGCTATAAGTAATTATGTTTTTTTTTTACTCAGTGAACTATGTAACATTTTAAACTTCCTCGTAAAATAACCAGTAAATTAGAACATTGTTCTGAATCCATGTCTTCAAAAACATTAGTAAACTTAATTTTGGAATAATGAAGTGAGAAAAATAAGTTTGGTTTCTAAGAAGATTTGCTGTCTAGGTTTTTGTGAACCTTCTGTTTCATAATTTCCTTTGATAATATTATAGGACAGGATTACACATCTTCATAATCTACATGATACAATCTGACGCTAATAGTGTAAAAGTTTGTTTTAAACGAAAAATTCAACAAAATTATGTTCTACGTTTAAGTGTTAAATGATAATTGCATTGTTTAACTTTTGTAATTTTATATTGATTAAATGTGTGTATCGTTGGATTTATTGTAATTGTGTGTACTGGTGTTATCTTTAAATGTAACATGTTATTACTGGCTGTTAAAGGTTGATCAACATAATTATCATTATGTTACAAAGAAAATAATTTAACTTCGATAAAGGTTAAGGATACATAAAAATCATTGCGAATTTAAATCATTTTCTAAACTTAAATCTGATAGTTGAACTAAGCTTTTCCTTTAAAGTATTTTTATAGAAATGACTATAGATTATGGCCATACCTATTGACATAACCTTTCCTTAACTGGTTAAAAAATGTCGGAGATGGTCATTGGTACGGGCTTAAAATGAATCACAAGTACGCTGTGGTGACATCAAGCGACCTAAATACAGGTCTACCCACACCACATCGTGCTTGTTACAGAGTATTGATGGTAAACTCTGTGCCAGGACGACATTCAGTCAGTGTCTGATCGCGGCGGAGTTAAGACCTCTTGGAACTGTACCCGATTTATTGTGCCCCGTGTTATTGTGCTAATTTGTAATCTCAAGTAATTCGTTAGTTTTGCTAGAAACAGTGTATCGCTCAGTGTCTTTTCATAGCACGAAACCCATCGTCTCTCACATGATGTAGAAACCTAGCGAATCCTGACACCCCGACCAACATATACGTCGATTGGATTTATTAAACATTTTATATTAAACCCCTAAATGACATTTGAAAAGACGACATATTAATCTGGATCTGCAGCGGTTAAATTAAAAGTTTTTCCTGTTAGTTATTTCATATCAGCAATCAATATTGGTAGCTTATTTGAAGGTATTTGGCACCAATTTATTAGTTTCTTATGATGAAAGAATTTTGAATAGAGAATAACATATTCTAGCCTTTTCCAATGAGGGCTATCGTTTTTGAGCTCACCAGATGGTGCCACCAATAACTTCATAAAAAGTTTATTTTATTACGTATAACAACATAGTGTTAACTTCAGGTTCATATATTTACAATATTCGCCCTAAAATTCGCAAGCATAAAACATTTAAAAATCATTTTACCTCCCAAGTACTGACAATTAAGATTCTAAGTTGCTACTTAAAATCTTCAAGTTCAAGGAATGGCACAATCTAGACCACAATCGTAAATATTTGTAAAATACGTGTTCAAACAGCACGCAACGCGCGAATCTATGACATCTGACATTTCGGTGCCCCCGCGCTACACTAGCGCCTCTAGCGGCAAATTCATACGCGACAGCCCCCATTTCGTTGAGAACGTCTTTCAGTCTAACCGAATGCAGCTTAATACTAGTGTTTTATAAGGAGTGACTGCTTATATGACATCTACGAGTACAACCCAGTAGCGGTACTGAACAAAAAAAGCTATCCATTCATCGCTATCCTTTTATCACCAAAAACACACACTATACCCATCTGCCGAAGTAATCAACATTTTTACCGCACCATTCGTAATTTTTACAACATTCGGCTCCCGACTTTAGGTACGTATTTTATTATAAAAACGATACAGAGCCACATATCTCGAATACTTATTGTTATTGGCTATTTAATATATAATTCTGTTTGTTTTTGGCGAGAACATCGTGTCGTTTGGCGAAAACGACCGATGTGAAGTGTCGAGGGTTAAAATTTAAGATGGGCTTTATGTTCCGATTGAAGTTTTATTTTTCTTGTTAAGAAGTCTATTTCCTTGTTTTATTTTATTGGTTTCGTATTGTTTTTTGTATTGTCTTTATTGGATAATGTTGTGAGTCGTATTGTGTTGTAAATACAGTTTATTAGGTGGCTGTTGGTTTAAGGAAATTGACATGAAACTTTACGATGGAGTTTACAATTTCTTGGTTTAAAACCAACGGTTTCTTTTTTCAGTGGTTTTATTTTTGTAAAGCTATTGCCACTCACAATCTTTTACTGTTTAATGATATCTACTTTCGAGTTTCATCTTAATTTGCATCTTTTACTTCTTAAAAGTTTTCATTACTTGTTAATATTGTTTCCGTCACAGCTTTGATTCAGTTATTTCTGATCCTTACTATTGTGACCGTATCTACAGTGATACGTTCAAATTGTTGACATCGTGCTTGACGTCACGCCATCTTACATCCCGCAAGCAGAGCTACCCTAGAGATTAAGGTATATAATATCCGTCCAGTAGTAGCCCACCACTCAATCTGGGGGGTCCAAAGAGGTCAAACGTATCCTAATGAATATGGGACTTCCTCTTCTAGCATGTCGATACAAATAAAAAAATTACAAAATTTTGTCTTAATCAGTACATCTAAAAATGTTTAGCTTGTTTTTTAGCAAAACCGTGCCTGTATTAGCAGACTTCGCGCTTCCATATTATTGCCGTACACTTATACTAACTGTGAGTTACAAAAAATAGTGTACTGTGATATTAGGAGTACACTAATGGGTACGTAAGATATGGGTACACTTTGTATTGGTTTAAAATTAACTTTGGGGGAAAAAAATACTAAGTGAAGTTAAAAAATTGGTGACAATTTATAATATCTCTATCTGTAATGAGTCCCAACCAATTCTGTAGTGTGCAAGCATCGCGACACGTATGAAGCTATATCAGGAGACGCATTGTGTGTGGGACACGTTTGCACTCCAAACCAGAATCGTCTATAAATTTCCAGCGTACAGGTTAAAATTAGGACTATCCGTATTGAAGATGCTCATACCATATTCCAAAACACTGATCCTTCTAAAACCCTGGAACATTCAAAGTGCACCGCAATTTCCCAGTTACATCACGGTGCGATAACATCCGAACACAGCCTTTAATACAATCAGCTAAAATATAAACATGTCACTCTTGAATAGGGTTAGCACTTTAGCAGAACTTGAGGAAACGATCCCCTTAAAAATATGGATGTAAGATACATTATCATGGTCAACACGACCATGATAATCATCGTGGTCACAAACTTAGTCTAAAGCGTAACTTTTTTTTTTGTTTTCGGTGGAAACCTTCAACAGGTCTTTGGGGATAAGACCGGGGAGTGTAGGATTTTTGAAATATTTTACACAAGGTCCTGTTTCCCAACAACTGGGTTGTATAGGTAGATAGGCAGCCGGTTCAGTAAAATACTGGTGTTAATCTGGTAAGACTGAAACCTGACTCCAACAAAATTGGCAAGTTGCAATTGACATACCTAACTATATGACGCGTTTATGTGGAAAAACGATTCTTTTGACGCGTCTATATAAAAAAAAAGAATAATATGCCCAACTCCGCATACAACCTTAAAAAATCTCTGAATCTTCAAGCAGGCACCTGACAGAGCATATCAACCAGTCTAGCAGCCCTGCTCGTGCCGTCTTCCGCCTCCCCGGGACATACCGATCTCCACCGAATGGGCCGGTGCGTACGTTTGCGGGACATAGCCCATTGAAGATAGCTATCGACCGCCCGTTGAATAGGCTGCGTGGTCGCCCAGGCGAGAGACGGTTTGCTTCGATGGTTTAGTTGTGCATTGGTACCTATTGGCAAAGTAGCACCTAATTTTGTTGTAATATTCAAGCTTTAATTAAGATGTGTAAGTTCTTGGTTTTGATTTTGTGACTCATTTGGACCTTAGGGGTCAGTACTTGTAAATGAAAAGAAAATCTTCGGAGAATCATGCGTTCGAAACAAAACATCGTGACGAAACCGGCATGAATTAGATATGAAAATTCAAAGCTATGACATAGCTAATCTTCACTCATCTGCTTAACGAATGAAAAATATTTTGGGATCCCAGAATATACCCACCACCTGTACTGGACCAGCGAAGTGAATTATAGCCCAGTCTGTACACCGAGTGAAGCCCTGATCCTATAAGTGGGAACATTATGGTCTTATCATGTACCTAACTGTAATTTGAAACCGTACATAATTTTATAGTTTTATAGTATGCATTGCACAATTTGCATAGCTTCATCAGTATTTACTAACCCTATGGACTCCGGTCTGAAATGAAAACTTTCTATTCTATTCTATTTATATGTGACTGGTGACTCGTCCAAAATTTTTTTTTCTGAAAACAATGTAATTTTTTCATCTCAATATCTGCGCGACTAACAAAACTTAAGCTGAATGTTGAGTGACGACTGAATGGCTGCCGAGATGTGACGCTGTGCAAGCGCATAGTTTCGCACTGCTACTTATACGCTACAAGCTTATGTATTTAGGCTAAGGAATTTCACATGAACTTGAGGAATACTGGAGTTTGCTCTCCACTATTGTGATTGGTTTTCTCGTGTTTGTATGAATGCGTCAGCTTGAATTGAAAATGTACCTAGATGTATATGAGATCGCGTTTATTTGTGTTTGGTTATGGAAATGATAAATATTGACTTATTTTTATGGTTTTGTAGTTAACTAAGAAAGTTTAGCAAATGGCATGTTTTATTATTTTGTGTAAAAATTACCTATTAGATATGCGTTTATCAAATATTGATGGTATAAGAATAAATTGGCCCTGTTCAAAACATGAAGGGCACATTCGTCATAATTTTGTATTGGCTTTTTATCGTAGGTGATACTGGTGGCTGAAAACTTGCGTGAATTTGGTTGACATATCATCATCATCATTTCAGCCGAAAGACGTCCACTGCTAGACATAGGCCTCCCCCAAGTGTCGCCACATTGACCGGTCCCATGCGTCTCGCAACCATTTGGTTGGAATTAGGTTGAGATGCGGAGGAATCGGAAAAATATTGTGTGGAAAGTTTTGAGTATGAAAGTATACAATAGTATGTCTTAGGAAACGATGAATGGACTATATAGATGATATATAGATGATGATATGAATAGAAAGTGCATAACTATTGATGTAAGTTCTAAACGATATCTTTTACACGTCATGGAAAAAACGATATGCTGCGCCGACAGCAAATAAATTCGGAATAAGGGCAAGAGAATGATAGCTAACTCTACTTTTTCCTGTAAAAAAGCTCCCCGTCCACATTTCCCACATTAGCGCCATATTGGTTATTATAGGCGAATTAAATAAAAGCTCTCGCCTTAGAACTATAGCTTCCCATAAAAACGTACCGCGAAGGTGTTGGGAGATAACCATCAATCCCCATAGCGCTGGCTATAGCAATTAATAACACCATAGTGAGTGTCTAACGAATTGTGATGATACCATGCTGAAGAGAGAAAAGTTTGAGATAAAATGACGTGGCATGGTTTGATGACACAACGTTTGAAAAAATTGGAAGTAAGATTTATTAGCATAGTGGTGGGACATCCCCTAGCTAGGTGGATACCGATAACTAACAAAATGTTGTTTGAACAGACTGGACGTGGAAGGTTGAGTACAAGGTGTTCTAATGCAGTGCGCCGGTGAAAAAAATGCACTCCTATCAAATGAATTTTTAGCTTGATTGACGATATCTTGTTTAGATTAATCAAAACCTTAGTTAAGTTGATCATCACGACATGATTGCAGCAATACTAGTTCAAATGATTGATCGCTCAAACAAGTTTCTCGATTACCCTTAACATGACATCATTGTAGAATAGTTAAAAAGAGACAAGTTAAAAAATGTTAAATGTAACAAAATAAGTTAGTTGTGTCAATCAAGCATTTTGATTACTTCAATAAAGATCATTTGACTTGATAGCATCTATCATTGCAATTAATTGTATTAATCACACAACTTGACCAAATCTTGCACTAAATGTTTGCACTAAATACTCGTAAGTTCCCACTATTTGGTTGTGTTTATTACTATTTGACTTGATTGCTGCAAATAGGTTTTGTGATAACTCCAATCAAGATCCCGTTTCAAATCTCAATCAAATAATAGTAGTAGCTGTGATCATTGTGCTTGATAGGCTCAGATGCAAACTGTTTACTTAGTCAATCTAAACAAAATCTTGATTATGGCAACTATTTTTTTTTTCAGTACCGTTTTGGAGAAAGCCTATTTCCAGAGGTGGATTTAATAAGTTAATTGGTTAAAAGAATTCAGGATCTTTCTGTGCCTTTCAGTATTGATGAAAACTAGGAATTCGTTCTAAAAAGTTATAGGTTCGGAGTTTAGTACATAACTTACTTTACCTTGGCAGAAGGTTCTCGTGGGTTAATTTCCCACCTCAACGCGGGTCATATTCAGGGTAAAATTTTGTTACAAAGAGCAGAAGTACAGTTGCGTGGTTGCTGGTTTCCGATAAGAACCTTCACAATAACAGTCGCAACTTCCAAAGTACACAAATAAAGATCTTGTCCACCAAATACCAACCACCTAGCCTCCCTACCGACCACACTGGTGTCTGTTAAAGCGTGAAACGTAATGAGCACTAGAATTAATAGTACATCTCATTCGAATTGAATCGCCTCGGAGCTGTTAATTCAAAATGTCCGCGGGAGATCCCTCGATAAGAATTACGGACTAATTTTTGTTTGTTTGTTTCTATAAAAGGTTCAAGGGTTAACATAATGTAACATCACGCTTGTGTTACCTAAAGGGTTGGGCATTATTGTCTAGTAACACATGCATTCATTTCGTCAGATATGTTTAGGTAATTAATTTCGATAGATTTGGGAATGCCTGAATGAAATGATGGATAGTTAAAGATTAGGCATCCTACAACAACTTCAACAATGACTACGACAACAACAACACACAACGACAACAGCAACAACATCTCGACCACTTCTGTAAGTTGTTACTACAAATATGATAGCTAAAAGACGTAATGCTCATGTTTCGTCCATTGCTTCAAATGAATAATGAATTTACTCGCTTATTCAACATACTTGATGTTGATAAATATAATGATTAAGAAATTCGGTCATATGCCTATTACATGACCATTCAGTTGGTCCAGTATGAATTCTGAATGGAGGAAAACTATCTTCAAAAGCTTTTAAAATCAAGACACAGGAAACTATGAACCTGAATTAAACTTTAAAGGTTTCACTGTACCATTTGTAGCCAATGACAAAATTGGATCGACCCCTCCCATTTGCCAACAACGTTGAAATGAAATACCTCGAAATATTCTAAAACCCCAACGATAACGAACTGTATTCCCAAGCAAAACCGCAGGCCACCGCTAGTCACTAGGTACCCATCCTTGTAAATCAGTACAGTTCAGCCATAAAGGCAAGTGCAACAAGATTGAAGATGCCTCTTGTATGGACGTTACAATTTGTGGTGTCGGTAGATCGGCAGGTGGTGTATTAAGATGGCGGTAGAGATTTATGCCCATAGGTTGATGATGAGTGTTTAAGGGGGGATCATTATTGCTTCCTACTTTTTCTCCTGGGTATGCTTTATTTTTCAACTCAACGTTACTACCCCGACCCGAATGGCACAGCGGTAGTGAGGCTGCCTTACGTTCTTAGGGTCCCGGGTTCGAATCCCGGTAGGAGCAAATGTTTGTGTGATGAGCATGGACATTTGTTTCCGAGTCATGGATGTTTATATGTATAATAAGTATGTATTTACCAACAAAAAAGTATCTATGTAGTATTATTAACTATCTGGTGTCCACGACACAAGCCTCGTTGCTTAGTGTGGCATCTAGATGGCGCTGTGTGTAATGTCGAGCGATTTTTATTTATTTTTATTTATTTTACTATCTAGATGTATATTAACGTCATATATATATTTTTTTTGCAATCATAGTGACATTAAAAACAAAGTATTTTGGTATATGAAGATTCACATAGAAATAGTGCCATTAAAATAATAAACCTACTTAAAGACTTGATAGATACACGACCTACATAAGGTTTAAATTCCTACACTCTTGTGTACTGAATACTGATGTATTCTTATACATCAGTATCATAATCAGTCTAATCTTCTACTTAAATATGTTGTAATCGGTTTCCAGTCTACGCGGATCATTTCAGCACTGAGTCATTGAAGTTATCGGCAAAATATTAATAAAAGCGAAATTTTCACGACAACTCGCCACCATCCAACATAAAACACAACATACCTCGACAAGTTTTTACATTATTTACCACGGAGGTTAATATCTAAGGACAGGTGGGTATTCCTGCGCAAACCGTCGCCATTATTGTGACAATCAATGCCCTGGGATATGGATCGGTAATGACCTTAGCGTTATTTTAATCACTTACTCCTTTGCTCCAGTAAATAATTTATGTTTGGGCGTGGTGTGAGTGGCGAGAGGTAAGCGATCTTATAAGTGAGAGCGATTTTTGGGGAATGTGTATCACGATATCGGCTTCGCAATTGGTCAATTGTTGTTGTTTTAAAAGTATGTGTGTATCTGTAAACTAAAGTGTGTGATGTCGATTTGTGAATATTTGTGTTGTCCGAAGTTGTAAATTGATTAGGGAATTGATTAGGGGATCTAGATTTAAAGAAACACTGTTCTAAAACAAATAACATGTTTTTACCTGACTTTTAGAGAATGCTAAAAAAGTTTCTCGACCGATCTTCTCCATACAGTAACGCTACGATGTAAAACGGAATAAGTAGCTTAAACTTTCATATTGACTGACCGACTCTTTGACAATTCAAAAGTGCCTGATGGTAAATAGTTAGTGAATTAAATGATTTCAGTTGAATTTTGTGTTTGAGAGATAACGTCAAAGTAATAAAAGTAAAGAGTAGAAACTGTTTGTTATTGATCTTTGCACTTCAAAATGTTACCTTTATCTGTACCTTTAAAGTTATTGTTGCATAATTTAGATTAACTTATGATAAAGTCTTTAAATGAGAAAAACAATAAGTTTCCAAAGTCTCGGTTAGAGGTAGGGTCAGGTAGTCATAAGTACAAACGGCTCAAAACTGCTGTCGCTTCCGCCTGTGAACTGCACCACATCGATAATGAGACTAGATCAAGTGGACAGTTAAATTACTAAATTGTAAGCGTCAGCATACCTACATTGATTTATACTTCACTCTTTCCTTTCCCAACTCTCAACCTTACCTCATGTTAATAAGGTACAGTTTCTAGTAATCATTTCATATGCAAGGGTAATTTAAAAGTGTAACCATCGCACTGATGTTGATATATTTTCCACTTTTCACTTTGATATTCGTGGTATTTGAAAATGGACGCAATTAATTGTCTGATAGGGTAATAAATAAATCATTAGATTTTTTACAGTGTGTTTTTCTGTGAGAAAATAAAATAGATTGATGACCAATGACGTCATTGATATAAAAGTGGTGATAATCGAATGGTTAGGCTTCCGTGATACATTCATGGTTAATCTTTTGCAGAGACTTTTAACAAGATTGATATTATAAGCTTAGCTAGCTTAAGTCAATACATTTCGATTATTCCGTCATCGGTATAGCTGATATAGTGTCACTTTTTTAGACACTTATGATAAAATATCTTAAAATAATTATAATTTTTAAATAAACTAGCTTTTGCCATAGAGATCTACGCTAGGGAATGGGCAATTGCAGTACTTTCACAGTTGTTATGCCTCGTGACTGTAGGCTACATTTCATTATTAACTTTGTTTCGACAATTCAAAAGTGCCTGAAATAAATGCTTTGATGTTTATTTTTTTTATTTTGCCCGGGACTTCGCTCAATGGTCCGAAGTTATAACATTTTTAAATATAGTCTATGACACTCAGGAAAAATGTAGGCACTATTAGTGAAATAATTTTTAGAATCGAATCAGGAATTCCTAAGATTACCCCCCCTATACATCCAAACTTAAGTAGACTTTTCCTCTTTATAATGTTGGTGTAGATTTCTGCAGGACAGAATTCAACCCCATCATGTGGCTCATTGAGGCTTTAAGGAAATCTTAATGTAAATAGGAAAGAAAGGTCGATCCATCTTTCAACCAATTTTGAAAACCCTAAAAGGCTCCAGCGCTCTTAAAAAGTGCCCTGAGGCCCACACCCTAATAAGAAGAGATGGTTTCATATTAATACTACTTCCTAAAAAGTGCAACAACCCGATTTTAAAATTGATTAAAACTGAAACTGGAGACCTTTAACTTAAGAGCATAAAGTTCAAAATTCATTGGCAGAGGTATCGCACAAAACAGATTATTTAATTACCAAGAACATTTTGCATGTTGCGTGCATCTTACAGCGTTGGAACATGGTAGATTTTTGCTTGGTTTTTGGGTAGGGTTTACGTGGGCAGAAAGGCTTGGCAAGTGAAAGTAGGCTCATCTTCGACCGGAGATAACCTTTGGCCGTAACCTGTCGTTGTTATTGTAAAGTACACCTATTAGTATTTATGAAGATTGCATAATTTTGTACGAATTGCGAAGAGTTTTATTTTCTAGTTGATAGTGGGATGTAAAAGTAAAGTATGTTGGCGATTATCTCGGGGTAGATAAGGAAAGATTCAATTTAGAGAGTTACTGCAATAATAAGGTAGATAAAAACTGCAGTATCTCATTTTTTTCTAAAGAATACGCTTTATTTTTAGTCAGGAAAGTTTTGAGTTTAAATGTGCCCAAAAATTCGATGAGTGTGCTGTGTTACGCTCATCAGTCTGTATTATGAAAGCATTGGTGGTCCAGTGGTAACCCGGGTTCGAAACCAAGCAGGCACATTATCTCATCACCTGCTCTCGAAACGGTGAAGAAAAATATCGTGAGGAAATCGGCACGTCTTAGTACCAAAACTTCGAAGATACATCACCTCCATCAACCCGCACGCACAGGACCCATGTGGTTGTTACGGTCTAATCCTTCTCTTAGAAAGGAGTCTTGTGTTGTATCCCAGCAGTTGAAACAAAAGCTGATTAGGCTGTCACCATGTTACGAGGGAAGTTGGTGTACAAAGAACTTGCTGGTGGTTCTGTCCAATATCACCTCATCCTTTTGAACCCCTGCTCATTGATCATCTGCCTAGCCTTTTCCCAACTATTTTAGGGTCGGCTTCCAGTCTAACCGGATGCAGCTGAATAATAAAAAAAAAAAAAAAAAAATAGAATACCAGTATTTTGCATGGAGCGACTGCCTATCTGACCTCCACAACCCAGTTAGTACTGGGTAATAGCAGTGATAGCCTAGTGGTGTGACCGTCGGTCTGCCAAGTCAAAGGTCTCGAGTTCGAACCCCAGGCACGCAACTCTGATTTTTCGGATTCATGTGCGTATTGTATAATTATCACTTGCTCCGGTGAAGGAAAACATCGTGAAGAAACCAGCATGCTTGAGAGATATTTCTTGAAGGCATGTAAAGCCAAGTCAGAGGTCCATGGGCGGCATACAAACCCTGACACCAGTTTAGAAAGAAAGAAGCAACCGAGATTCAAAATAAGAGACGGTAGATAAAAATATTTCTTTGGAGATCTCTTTTATGTTTCTAAGCTGCGAATTTAGGCACTAACCACACGATAAAGAAGAAGAAGACTGGGTAATATGATACCTCTTGGTAAGACTGGTTGTCAGACTTTCGGACCACTGACTACCTGTAACGACTGTCAAATATCTACCAATGACAGCCGGACCAACGGCTTTGAACCTCTGCCCATATAAAAAAAAAATACCCTGTCATTGCTGTCACGCAGTTGGGTAAAAAACAAAAGCACATTATCAAGTAGGGCAGCGCCAAAACAGCGAACGGTCGTAAATAAAATATTTATCGCAAATCATTTGCCTCGCTACGGCTAATGGCCGCCAAAACAGGAGTAAGTAATTAAAAACACTTTTTCTGACACCATCCATGATTGTCGGTCTCTGGATTTTTAAGTTTTAACTGTTCATCGTACAATTGTTGGACCACTTATAATGGTTGATTGTTTCTGATGGTTTCAAATTAATCAGTTAGAGTCATATTCGGACAAGCTTAACGTATGCCCGAATCTAATCCTTCTTTCTATAAATCTTTTAAAAAAGTATCTTATTCTCGTCGTCTGATATATTGGTCTTCTTCTAGGAATAGTCTTTAAGAATGGTGGAATAGCAGAAAATAACAGCTTACAGGTACAGCTTTCTCTTGGATCATCATCGTCATCTGCTTAGCCTTTTTCCCAAATTTATTGGGGTCAGCTTCCAGTCTTACCGAATGCAGCTGAATACCAGTATTTTGCGACTGCTTGTCTGACCTTCACAACTCAGTTAGTCCTGGGTAACTTGATAAGACTGGTTGTCAGACTTTCGGGCCACTGACTACCTGAAATGACTGCCATAGATTTATAAATAACAGCTCTGATCAACAACGTTTATTTCTTGGGTCATTGAAATAATATTAATATGCCTCCGTTCAACAAAATACTACTCATATAATATACCAACTAAAAGCAACATCGACCTCTGCTATAATAATTATTCTTGTTCAAACAAACTTAGACCTACAGGAACTTCTTGTAATTTTTACACGACATTAAATCCTACTATAATATTATAAATGGGAAAGTTCCTGATGATGGATGGATGGAAGACGCAATATCTACAGAACGGGTTGGGATTATGTTTTGCGTACACATAGCTTATAACCTGGATTAAAACAGGATACTTTTATACCAGTAGTATCAACCCGTGGGATAATTATGGAACTCCACGCGGGCGGAACCGCGGGCATAAGGTAGTTGATCATAAATAAATACAGTAACTCCTTACTGACATGAGTACTTATGAATAAATATATAGATAATAGCAGCAAATCAAAATTATTTACGATCGTCACGACACGTCCGATTGGCTAGCTCAGCTAGTTCGTTTGTTTTATTGCAATTTTAATATGTAATCTTTAAATAAATATTCATTCTACTTATTATACAAAATAATCACTTCATAGTTCATTACATAATGATGTAAAACTTGCACATAAATACATTTAAAGTGAATTCGTCAAACACATTGTTTCTGCCAGACCTTCTAAATCACGGACTTATGATTTATGCTCCCGTGGATTTCGAAAACAATTCACGGGAACGTACCACCAGGATAAAAATGGTTCATGGTTTATCTGTTTTCTAAATTGTATTCAAATCCATTCAGCCGTTAAAACGTGAAACAGGGAACAGACATACATAAACAGTACGCAGAGTTAAAAGCTGGGAACAGGCCTCAGCAGGATTCTAGGACATACTGGTTTATGTGAAACAAAAGGTTGTGAAGTTTGAGGTAGGCTGCCAGTTAGTCTGCCATAAAAAGACTTTACACAAACCATAACAGTAATTCTCAAGCAACGCAACAAATTGTCACAACTCCCAAAAATACGAAAAATACGTAACATTTCTTTACCAAAATTACACAAGTACATGTTACAGGTAGTTAAGATTCGGGTGTGGATAAAAAAGGCCGTATTATCTATCACTACAAGAAAGTGCACCCTGAAGCGAGCGAGCAGAGTGGTTAATTAACAAAATTCTCTTTTGTTTGGCACACATAAAATTTTACGAGTATCAAGATCTGTGAGCCAGTGTCCGAACCGCCCGTGCGAAACCTAGATGTGGGATCACTGGAAGGTACAGAAGCTTTAAGGAAGAGCGTACTTGGTGCCCAATCAGGTAATTTACTTTGGGTAGTTCATTTCATCACTACTGCTTTAGAAACTGTAAAGGAAAACATCGTGAGGAAACCGGCGGCATACGGTATGCCGCATGCCGGTCCCCTCACGATGTTTTCTGATGATGTTTTTTTTGTCGTTGAATTTTTGGTTCTAGAACCAAAAAATCGACGAAGTTATGACAACGTAACAACCATCAAAACGTACCGAGACCGCGTGGTAAATTATGGCCTTCATCCTTTTACAGAGAGGAGGTCAGCAAAGGGAACATTAGGAGCTGATTATAATATCATGTGGATGGATAAAATATGTAAGCGTATCTTATATGATAACAAAACTCTCAGAAAACATGACATTCTATTCTCACAGTTATTTCAAAGATGAGCAGGCCTTTTTCACTGACACACAATAAACTGTTATACTGGTCTTTATTCAACTTTATTTTTATCGTAAAATAGACTGTGTAAATAACGACACTCATTTCCGCACAGGGCTACATAATAAGCATTTTCCCACATGATTCTCACTCGCTGTACTTTGATACCACATCCAGCATCTTTATCCTTCAAACATATGGACACACAAAAAATTGGAGCAGGGCAAGTATGGAAAAGACTCATAAAATTTAATAGGTTTTCCTTCAAAAAGCTCTTACGTGAGTCGAGTTGTTATGTGCCATCATATTTTTTGTAAGAAGCATGTTAATGAACGATCTTGTAAAATGGCGGCAGTTTCGGGAGCTGCGTTTGCGCCGCAAATCATTAAAAATTATGGTGTAAGTTTTTTAGTTCATAAGGCGTCGCGGCAGTCCGCGGGATGAACTGGACAAAACCAAGGCCTTGTAGTCCACATTAGCCTTCGATCGAAAAAAATGGAAGTCATGAGGCCTTCGATCAGGTGCCAAGAGAATGACGTAGACAGCACCTATCAGTAAGTTTCTGTTAAAATTAATTTAATGGGATTACATTAGACTTGAAACATATCTGGCGACATGTAGGTGTACTATTAGGTACATCTCTGCCTAACCCGTCGGGGATTACAGGCGTGATGTTATGTTAATTATAATAATAATAATAATAAATATCGCTGGACATTACACACAGCGCCATCTAGGTGCCACACTAAGCAACGAGGCTTGTGTCGTGGACACCAGATAGTTGATAATACTACATAGATACTTTTTGTTTGTAAATACATACTTATTATACATATAAACATCCATGACTCGGAAACAAATGTCCATGCTCATCACACAAACATTTGCTCCTATCGGGATTCAAACCCGGGACCCTAAGAACGTAAGGCAGCCTCACTACCGCTGCGCCATCCGGGTCGTCGAATTTAATAGATATTTGATAGCAGTTTCATACAACTATTGCTATTTTAATTCCTGGCTTACATTTTGTACTTTTAAAGGTTTTTTAAAACTGTAGTACCCGTAGGCCGTACATGAAAAAGCTTATTCTTTCAACACAATTTCTAAAACTAATTTCAAAAATCTTGCCATTATTGCAAACTAGCGACCCGCCCCGGCTTCGCACGGGTCAATTTTATACATATAAACCTTCCTCTTGAATCACTCTATCTATTAAAAAAAACCGCATCAAAATCCGTTGCGTAGTTTCAAAGATTTAAGCATACAAAGGGACATAGGGACAGAGAAAGCGACTTTGTTTTATACTATGTAGTGATGTGAAAATTAGCGAGTACGGAGAGATGTTTGATATTCTTTCACGCAATAGCTACTACTGGAAGGATTTCGATGAAATTTGCATATGAAAAGTTTATAACCTGGATTAACTTATAGCATACTTGCTATCCTAGCAGTACGATCCCATGGGACAATTACCGAACGACACCGCGGATATAAGCCAGTATTTATATAAAGTTCACTATAGCACTGTAATTGCGCGAAAAGAACCTACTAATACCAATCAATAAATAAGGTCCCATTAGAATAGATGGTCAAATTTTAACACAGCGATCAGTACGTCTAACCAATGATATCCAAGCAAAAAAAATTCACTGATTAAAGTGATTATAAAAGAAAAAAGAACACATGAAGGGAAGCCTTCCAATAACGCTGAAAAGAAAACTCATCGACATGTGTGTCCTGCCTGTCCTAACCTACGGTGCACAAAGTTGATCACTTACTGAACAGCAGAAGTCCAAACTCAAGATTTGCCAGCGGGCAATGGAGCGCAGCATAATAGGTGTTAAGCGGACAGATCGCGTAAGAAACACTACCCTGCGCTCCATTACACAAATTGCAGATGTTGGAGAAAAAACAGCCAAGCTGAAGTGGGAATGGGCTGGCCATGTAGCACGAATGCGCCCGGAGAGATGGGCAACGATCGTCACTCACTGGAGGAGGAAATCGCCGTCGAGGTAGACTGCGGCGAAGGTGGTGTGACGATCTGATCTCGTTTGCGGGGCGAATATGGCCAGATATTGCACAGGATGGAGAGGTTTGGAAGGAGAAAGGGGAGGCCTTTGCCCAGCAGTGGGACACAAAAATAGGCAAACAAAAAAAAAGTGATTATATTTTGACCTAAAGTAATTAATTGTCGGCGGTAGTCTAGAATAAACACATCCATTATGTCAAAATAAAATCACTTTAATCAATGTTTTTTTTTTGCTTCGATATATTTGGTTAGACGTACCGAACGCTGTGTTAAAATGTGTTCATCTATTTTAATGGGACCAATAAAAACAAACAGACTTATTATAAAACTAGCTTCTGCCCGCGACTTCGTACGCAGATCCTGTTGCTTTTGCCAGCGACAACGGGGTCGTCAAGAAAATCGAAGATCTGAAACGTTTGATGTAGAATTCTGAGGCCCGGGGACGGGAAAACAACTGGATGAGCGAGACGATTGAAGACGTTCCAGATCTTTCATTTTCGGAAGTCCACAGGAAATGCCCATCAGACTAAACAACTTTTGCTAAGACGTCATTCCTTAATATGTTATAGTGTCGCTGGGCTTTGGAGATTCACAATAGGGTTCCAGATCTCCAAATTTATTCTCACAGCAGAAAATGCTCTTCACGTGGAATATTTTTTGCTATAACACCATTTTTATATCTCTTATACTTTAGCTGTTCTGATGCGGTTCTGCATCAGGTGTTCCAATTCCCAAAATAAATTATAGCCTATATGTTGCCCAGACTTAATACCTACACAACAAATACCTTTTCTTCCCGTTATTCTGTCAAATAAATATGCCTTCGGGCTTGTGTTATTTGAGTGTTTAAATTCCTTTTCCATTTATCGTTGTGACACGGTAGCCTACCCGGTAACGCAGGGGAGCAGTCATTTAGATTTTAATTGATCAGTTATCTTCAGAATTAAACTATAACTATGTCTAGAAAGAGGTCAAATCTTTCCCAACGTTCCAAAGGAGCTAAAAGATTGAGGATCATAAGATCCCAAGAATCTACCGAAGAGCGTCAGGAGAGACTTGATGCTGTTCGAGAACATCAGACTGCAACTCGCTCTGTAGAAACCTCTTCGGATCGCGAAGAACACCTGCGTTCTCAGCGTATTTACGCATTTACATCCAGGTCTCTAGAGACCAGTGAAGAAATCATGCATTGTCTCGTGAGTCGCAGACGTTCACGGACAGATAATAATTGCGCATTAGTTCTCAGCGTATCTACGCATCTGCTTCTAGGTCTCTAGAGATAAGTGCGGAACATGATGCGCGACTGTCCGCTATGTTAAGCGTTTGCCTAGGTTGGCCCGTGGATGGGTTACCTCCCATTACATACCGAGTTTCCTCGCTGAACATCTGATGCAGCACCGCAACAGACCAGCTAAACTATAAGAGATACAAAAATGGTATCATAGCAAAAATTGTTCCATGTGATGAGCATTTTCTGCTAAGAGAATAAATTTGAAGATCTGGAACACCTGAAGTGGAACTCCAAGAGCCCAGCTACACTATAACATATATAGGAATGACGTCTTAGCAAGAGTTGTTCAGCCTGATGAGCACTCTCTGCGTAAAGACTTAGTTTGATGTACAGAATGCTTGGTTGACCCGTCTTAGCAAGAGTTGTTCAGCCTGATGAGCACTCTCTGCGTAAAGACTTAGTTTGATGTACAGAATGCTTGGTTGACCGCTTCGTGAAGGGTCTTTTTGTTGTAAAGGTATTAAATCTGGGCAACATATAGGCTATAATTTATCTTGGAAACTTGAACATCTGATGCAGCTTTGATTTCCATATCGGGACGGTGTTCCAGTGTTCTTCGCGATCCGAAGAGGTTTCTACAGAGCGAGTTGCAGTCTGATGTTCTCGAACAGCATCAAGTCTCTCCTGACGCTCTTCGGTAGATTCTTGGGATCTTATGATCCTCAATCTTTTAGCTCCTTTGGAACGTTGGGAAAGATTTGACCTCTTTCTAGACATAGTTATAGTTTAATTCTGAAGATAACTGATCAATTAAAATCTAAATGACTGCTCCCCTGCGTTACCGGGTAGGCTACCGTGTCACGAAAATAAATGAAAAAGGAAATTAAACACTCAAATAACATAAGCCTATTTAGGCTTATTTATTTGATAAAATAAAATAATAAATGGGAGTTTTGGCCAGTAGAGTCAAATTTTCAATGATTCATCGAATTTTCATCGAAAATCAGTCCTAAACTGTTACCGCCTTCACCGCGTGGAGGTACTCCCAGCTTATGTTATTTTATAATTATACAGTGAAATTAGTGATAGCTTTGATTTCCATATCAGGTGTTCCAGGTCTTCAATTTTTTTTTTTTTTTTATATTATATTCCACAACGCGTGTGCCAGATCTTCAATTTTTATACGTCAACAGAGAGTGCTCATCAGGCTGAACAACTCTTGCTAAGACGTCATTCCTATATATGTTATAGTGTAGCTGGGCTCTTGGAGTTCCACATCAGCTGTTCCAGGTCTTCAAATTTTATACGACAACAGAGAGTGCTCATCAGGCTGAACAACTCTTGCTAAGACGTCATTCCTATATATGTTATAGTGTAGCTGGGCTCTTGGAGTTCCACATCAGCTGTTCCAGGTCTTCAAATTTTATACGACACGACAACAGAGAGTGATCATCAGGCTGAACAACTCTTGCTAAGACGTCATTCCTATATATGTTATAGTGTAGCTGGGCTCTTGGAGTTCCACATCAGCTGTTCCAGGTCTTCAAATTTTATACGACAACAGAGAGTGCTCATCAGGCTGAACAACTCTTGCTAAGACGTCATTCCTATATATGTTATAGTGTAGCTGGGCTCTTGGAGTTCCACATCAGCTGTTCCAGGTCTTCAAATTTTATACGACAATAGAGAGTGCTCATCAGGCTGAACAACTCTTGCTAAGACGTCATTCCTATATATGTTATAGTGTAGCTGGGCTCTTGGAGTTCCACTTCAGGTGTTCCAGATCTTCAAATTTATTCTCTTAGCAGAAAATGCTCATCACGTGGAACAATTTTTGCTATGGTACCGTTTTTGTATCTCTTATAGTTTAGCTGGTCTGTTGCGGTGCTGCATCAGATGTTCAAGTTTCCAAGATAAATTATAGCCTATATGTTGCCCAGATTTAATACCTTTACAACAAAAAAAAAATCATTTAAATCCGTCGAGTAGTTCCGAAGATTAGCGTGTACAAACAAACAGACATACAGACAAACAGACAGAATTTTTATTTTGGATTCGTGCTCTATTACTGTTTCCAAACCCCCCTCACTATTTTTTTTTTAAATATATTCAATGTACAGACACAGTTTTTTTACTGTTTTATTATATGTATAGATAAGTCTGTTTGTTTTGTATAGATACAAAACAAACAGACTTATTATAAGGTCCCATTTTCATGTTGTAATTTTTTTGGAAAGTTTCCGACACACTGTCAAGCTTGCCTCCATCACTATTTCATGAATAATTTCCACTGTCATTTACCGACATACCATCATTCTACCGCCAGTTTCTCGACGACGAGCCGCTACATATTATTAAAACCATCCGGAACATTGGGTCCAACGACGAACAAAAAGGCATCGGGTACACAATTAGTACTTTCGACCGCATACCAACAGCGACGCATCTTCAGTCCTCCTTATATGGAGAAATGTTCCACAAAAGATTGGTCAGATTGGTAAGACTAACGATTTGGTCAGAATACTTTATTGATATTGTCCAGTTAATGTTTGCAGTACCCGGAAAGAGTGATTAAAGATAATTAGGTGATGTTTTTTGGAGCTTTAAACAGTATATTTTGAAAGTGTGTCTTTTGAGCGCAGTTTCTGCAATATTTTGGGATTAACGAAGTACTAATTACCCACGTAATGATAATTATTTTAGCCGACTTATATTTTCCTTATAATTGTCATTCTTATATGCTTGCTAAGATTATACATATGAAAAGAGTCTACTAATCGAAAACTTGATTACGAATTTTCTTTAAATAGTTTAGATATTATCACATTTATCACAGTCCCAATGTATGTATAATAATGTATCTTCTAGACCTGGAACAACTTAATGTAATACGAACAAATATTTCCAAAACTCTAGGTACCAAGTAAGTCCACAAACTTTTTTTTTTTCAGTATCGTTGTATGTCCCACTGCTGGGTAAAGGCGTGCCCCATATCTTACTTATTCTAAAATTGTAAGCATGCGAGTTGCATGCTGAAATCGTAACATATGCAGCAATGCGAATTGAAATACTCCATAAAAGATAACTACGAAAATATTTCTTAAAACCTCGCTTCGCAAAGAGCAAGATGTGTTGTCTTGTTTCAATGAATAAGGCACATGAGATTGGAACGTCGCGATAAACCCGTCGCAGGATGAATGAATGAATACGTTCTTTCATCTAGATTAAGTGTAAAGTTCATTCAAAGAGCATAAAACTTCCGTGCTTTAACCATTATCGTCAATAAGTAAAAAATAACTCAATTTTTACTGTTTTTACTTTAATGTCTTCAGGTTTCGCTGTGGTGGCATTTATGTGCTTGTGTTATCTTTGAAAAAATTATTCGGGATATAAAATTAAATGGTTAACTTTTAAATGATGTAAAAAGGTTAAAGGTAGGAAAACTAGTAGATTTGTTACAACTCGTTTAGAGACTTCTGAAAATCGTAGAAAGTCGACTTCACTAAAATGTAACAGAAATTACCGAATTTCGAACATAATTGTCAATACAACAGTAATCTCTGAAACCTAATAAATTAATTACTAATTAGTTTAAAAACAGAAATCAAATTCACGATCCACAAAAGGTGAACCGCAACGACAATACCTAAAAGTCGTTCGCAATCCATTTCATCACAAATCTCATATCTCAAGACGTATCACAGGACCTCACATGCGCGTGGGCACTTATAAATCAATAGGTGGGTGCGGTCTCTTTGACCGTATTCATGTGCATTGATGATGCAACGAAGAAAGTTGACGCAACGAAGAAAGTAGATACAACGAAGAAACCAGCTAAAACCTTCTCGTACCTTACAATCATATCCACAGACATAAGCGTCCGTGCCTTTGTTTAATTACAGTTTTCTTTGTGACTCTTAGCTGCACGTACAAGTGGTGACTCCGGAGTACAACTTACTTCTACTTAAAAACTAGGTACTACTGATGAGTCCATCAGTCATTTAAAAATAAACTTTTTTTTTTTTGGCCTATTTGGGTTAGGGTTCCGTAGCTAAGAAGTGCCAACGATACCCTATTACTATAGCTCCGCTTTCCATTCGTCCGTCCGTCTGTCATACAGGTCTGTATCTTTTGAATCGTAGTAGGTGAACCTTTGAAATTCACAGTGTCTATGGCTGCTATAACAGAAGGTATATAAATTAGAAATACAAGGGAGACCCTTCAAGAAACATTTTTTTTCGGCCCGTTTTGTTCTATCTTCATAATGATAGTACTGAACCCTTCGTGTGAGGGTCCGGCTAGCTCTTGTACCAGGTTTCTTATTGTTGGCACTAGATGGGTAAGGTGGTTAACCTCTCCGGGACTGTAATTGTTAGTGAGCGAAAAAGCAATCTTTTGTTGAGCCTGGATTGCAATAAAATTGCTTGTAAGTATCTACCTACATGTTATTTTATTGCAAGTGAAATGAAGTAGTCATCAATAGTATTTCAAAATGAGGAAACAAAAAATGTAAGACTGTTGATAGGAAAATCTTTAAAGAAAAGCAATTTAAATAACAAAATGGAGATGGTTGATGGCTTCTGGCGACAAATCACTAGTTTTGTGATTTTGTAAGTTGTTATTTACTCTCCAGATATTTACCATCATCCAAATATAATCTGGGATGAGAATTTGCTTAGCAAGCAGCTTTACTTAATTCAGTGTGAAAACCAGAGACCTATTTTTGTTGCAATGTACTTCTAAAACAATAAAGTTGTAAACAATAAAATTGTATTTGAACTTAAACTTTCAGAAACCGGGTGACATTTAAAATGAGCTAATTATAAAATGTAATAAGTTTTAACTTATTCTCTTCTCTTCTCTGCCCACCTTCGCAGAGAAAAAGCATGCAAAATACCCAGATAAAACCACATAAAAAGTAAACGTGTCAGCGTTAACGCCCCGTGATACAAACATCATGTTAAATTAATTTCGTCCAAACATTGAATGTGTTTAAAAGGAACATTTTAAACGACATTTAAGCCCACTATCTTAATGTTAACACTCCGTTTGAAACTCGTAAAGTTTAAGCAATAAACTTTGGGTGAGATATAATTTGCATCAACTTAAAGGCAGGACTGATTTTAGCATTATTTATTTTATTTATTTTTCAGAATGCCGTATATTTGAGTTTCAACTTTTCCATTTTAAATACATTTTACAAGACTAAATGGTCATCATTATCATTCTCTTGCGCTTATCCCAATTTATTTGTGGTCGGCGCAGCAAGTCTTCTTCTTCCATACTTCTCTATTACTCGTCATCTCAGCAGACACATCCTTTCTAGCCATATCATCTTTCACACAGTCCATCCATCGTTTCTTTGGTCTTCCTCTACTTTTATAGCCATCTACATTCATACTCAACATTTTCCTCACTAGATTTTCTTCATACCTTTTACCACTAAATAGTCAATTTAGCCAATCAATCAATTCAATTGGCCAAAATCAATTGGTTCAATTGGCCTATGACAATAACCAAAAAAGTAGAACAGTACAAATTATTTTAGCTAAAATAATACCTACTTTTCAATCTATTAATTCTTGATATTGTTTCATAAATAAAGTTTAAACGCCTGAATATTTACTATGTTGTGTCAACGAATAAGTTGCAATTAAGGAATTTCAGAATCAAACAATAAATTATCATTGATAACTAAAATATTCCTTTCTTCAAAATAACCTCTCTCAATATTTTAAAAGCAGTGATTTAACGTCGCCTTAACAAAGACAGTATTAAAACGACCTGGAAGTGATACGAAAATTCTTTATGCTCACATAAAACATGGCTGTCCTTTACTTCGATAATCGAGTGTAAATATGCACGTAATACTGCTAAATAAATGATAAATAAACAAATGTTCATCACACCTTTTACTTCTTAAAAATATTGAGAGCGATAAGTGCGATTGATGGCCATAGGCTCACTTCATTTTACACTAGCTGTCGCCTGCGACTTCGCTCGCAGTTTTTGTCAATAATTATCCCACAAGCACGTTGTAAATATAACCTATGGCACTCAAGGATAATGTAGCTTCCTATTAGTAAAAAAAAAATCAAAATCGGTTCAGTAGATCCAGAGATTACCCCCTACATACAAACATAGATACTTATAAACAAATTTTACCTCTTTATAATATTGTTAGTATAGATGAAAACGTCTGTTTTCATATATACTGTGAGTGTACTTAGTTACACCTCTGGTTAACCCTTTAGAAATTACAGGCGTGACGTTATGTTTTATGTAAGAGGTCTTTACATCATGGTTAAGGGTGCCTTTCCACCAGAGATGTGCTATGCAGCTATGCTGCGAGAATGTAAAAGCTAAGCTACGAAACTACGCCGCCGCAAGGTAGCTGTGCGGGGAAGATGCACAGCTCGAGCAATGCTACGTATTGGTAATAGGGAAGGTACGGGCTTAGCTCGTATCCATAGTTCGCATCCATAGCCGGCATCGACAGCTCACATCCATAGCACGTATTCTTCCATATAAACGTAGCTTAGTTGAATTAGTTTCCACCAGTGCTATGCTATGTGGTCCAATAAATATGATTGGTGGATATCAAACGCATCCATAGCAATGTTGCATAGTACATCTCTGGTGGAAAAGCAGCCTAAAGGACTCTCATTCCTCACAGCACGAATCGACAAAACACAGCAGCATTCCTCGTGAATTTATGAAAACCCAAGCTCACCCTTAAACCGAGGTTACATAAAGTAGCAAGTAAAGTAACGGAAGATTAACTGATAACAAAAGGAATATATTCCAAGCAAAAACATAACTTTGAACAAACATTCAATTACCTCAAACACGCTTTAACTTACGAGCCGAAATCGTTATATTTCTAAATTAATTTGTAACCAGCAGATATTATCAGAACAAACAATGAACGCGAAGCCAGTCGGCATCCAAAGGCGTCCTTATAAAGAGTATCCAATTTAATTGTAACTGTTCGGAGTAGTTAGTAGCGCACGCGATGGAAATGTGAACTCACACGTGCTTGTGTTTAGACGCGCGGTTTTAAGACACGCTCGGTAAAATGTGGGAAAATTAGGAGGGAATAAAATGATGACCCCATGACAAAGAATTGAGTATAAAACAAAACAGAGATACAGAACAGACAGAAAGAGTGTGACCTGGCTATATGTTAAGCCTTGTCACTAGAGCAAAAACAAGAATTTAGATTTGATGACATAATTTGGCGATCTAAGTACAAAAATATTCCGATATGGTTGACCAAAACAGTGTCAAGGAAACTCGCTATCGCATTTTTGCCTTAATAGAATCCAAATGTTTTCGTGAATGTATGTTACAATAAATAATAAGAGTTGAGTATTGCGTTAAGTTTTTTAATAAATGTCACAACCAAGTTCTATAACTTAAGGCCACTTGCTCTCTTCTTTACTATGCCCCTGGGGTTTGCAATGATCATGACTTTGTAACCTACGATGGTGAAATATAAAAAATAATGATTTATTAGAAATGGATCAGCATAAGTGCCTTTGTACCAACAACACCTAATCGCGCCGCGTCGCGTTCTAATACCAAAGACAGTGTGAGACAGTCTTCATCTCAGCTAACTAGGCTATCGAAGTAAATCGCTTGCGCCGCGCCAGCCACAGCACCCCATTAATTACCATGTCCATTATTAACGTAAAATAAATTGATTTCCCTTTAATAAGGCCCGGCTAAGAAGCGTACGTGGTTACGTTTAATTAGTTATTATTAGGAAGTTCCTTTGATGAGCATGAGTTGTTCTAATTGGAGGAATTTATTGATTTATCGGATTAGGAGTACAACTGTGTTTGCACATGAGTGTGTGTACTAATATTTCCTGCGGACTTGGCTAATCAACGTAGCTGAAATTCAGTCGGAAGGACATTATTTATGCTGGTTGATGCCACAATATTTTACTTCACCGTTTTGAGAGCAGTGATGACGAAATAAATTGCAGAAAGTAAAGTTGCCACTAGGTTTTTACAAGATATAGACACACACAATATATTTCTTAGAATAACCACTCTCATTCATGTTTGTCATAACGACATACAATGTTTGTTTTGAAAGTAAAATGAATAAGTTCTACTCTCAACTGAAAGTTTTAAACAGGATTTAGTGCATTACGAATCCCAAGCAATCCGCATATAAATTTGTCAATTTTCATAATTGAAAATGCCTGTGATTCTGCAATCAAGCTAAGTTGTAATAAAGGGGTATCCTCGTGGAAAGCCTGCGACTGTCATTTGTAGTTCTTTGACAGTCACTACAGGTATTCAGTGGCCCAAAAAGTCTGACAACCAGTCTTACCAAGGGGTATAGTACTATCCAGTACTAACTGGGTGTCGGAGGTCGGATAGACAGTCGCTCCATGTAAAATATTGGTATTCAGCTGCATCAGGTTAGACTGGAAGCCAACCCCAACATAGTTGGGAAAAGGCTAGGCAGATGATAAGGTCTTACCTTTTCATGCGTTGCCGAAACGATTGCAAAACGATCACAAGATCACGTTTATACCCAAAACTAAAGCACAAATAACTTCATATTGCCGAAGCAACCCACGTCCGTTCGCGTTTGTCAAGTTTAACAAATATTTACTTTGAAAGTATTGTACCAAAGTCTCGTGTGTGCTTAGCCCCGATGTGCGACCGCACAAATATTGTTCTGAATAGTTTATTTAACGTTGACTTACAAAAATGGAAAGATTTTGTTTAAGCCACTGTTTTGCAGGAGCTTTGACAATAGGTTAAGAAAGACTAGTGGTTGGTGGGTGGAACAAAATTATTTTCATGGTCATGAATTGTCATGGTATGGGCTGCGGAGGAATAAGGAATATATTGTCAGGAAAGTTTTGAGTATAAATGTGCATGGCTATAGAAAAGAAAGAAAAATGTATTTATTAGTCCACATTGGACAAAACACACAGAAAAAAATTACAGTACAACAAAATTATTTAAAAAGTAAACATAACAAACGAAATTAGTCCAAGACCAAGGACCATGACCCGGGACTAGAACCCAGGTTGGTGGTTACAGAGTAGAGGAAGACCAAAAAAACGTTGGATGGACTGTGAGAAGGATGATATGGCTAGAAAGGAGATGACGAGTAATAGAGAAGTATGGAAGAAGACATGCTGCGCCGACACCAAATAAAACGGTATAAGGGATAATGATGGAACTATAATTATAAGGGTTAGGGATGGATAATAATGGGTGGAACAAAATGATACTCCGGCTTGATTCAGTGGTTTGATGTTAAGTTTTACCACCAGGAGTGTGCAAGGATCTAAGCATGAAGTTCTGGGTCCGATTTCTAGGCCGAACAGTGTCATTGGATGTTTTTTCATCAGGAATTTCTCAATAGCAGTCTGAAGTATGAACCGGTTTGTCACATGTTGATGGATACTCATATAGGGGACCCCTATTCTATTAGATCCAAGTTTAAACCTTTGAAAATATATGGTTATTCCTTTGTTATTCCTGGTATAATTTTATTCAGTGTTTATTAATAAGAGGGTAAATGCCGAAGTGTGAGTGTACTTTAGGTACACCTCTTTAAAGATAAATTATGTTTTATGTTTATTTTTGTTGTTGTTGATAAATTGTGTTGTTGTTCTTTTGTCAGTAAATTGTTTTTTAACAAACCCTGTAACACGTCCATATATAGACGTCACGCTAGATGAGGTCGGTGCCTAAACCATTGAAGCCAGCTATCATTTGTAGATATTTGACAGTCGTTACAGGTAGTCAGTGGCCCGAAAATCTGACACCAGTCTTACCAAGGGGCATCGTATTACCCAGTTACTAACTGGGTTGTAGAGGTCAAATAGGCAGTCGCTCCATGAAGAATACTGGTATTCAACAGCATCCGGTTAGACTGGAAGCCGACCCCAACAAAGGGAAAATGCTAGACAGATAATGATGAGGTCGGTGTTTTTATTTCGTACCATCCTGCACACAGGTTACAACAGTAACCTGTGTTTACAAATAAAGAATATTGATTGATTGATTGATTGATTGATTGATTGATTGACTATCTTTAAAGTTAAGACATAATCTTGGTCACGTCATAATGTGGACCATGCAGGTTAGTGTCTGAGATGACCTGCTCTACCCAACCCTTTAGAATACAGAGGTCTGATGTAGTGTTGTTTTTTAAAAACCATATTGTTTAGCAACATCATAATTAACTTTATAGTGTGGTGTCGGATTTATCTTAATTATTATAGACGCTAATAAAACTTTATTTATCTTTGTGTGACAGCTCTGACGTTTATATTATCTGTGATTGATTTACTGCTCTGTGGTGTTTGTTTATTTTCTAGTTGTGATGTATGGCAATGTCTGATTATTTCATATTATAGGTTTTTTATGTTTTTTTTTATTTGACAAATCATATAAAATCTAAGCTACTACACTGTGTGTAAATTATGTCTGCATCACCATAAGGTAGACTGGTAGAAAATGCCCAAAATATTAAATTCACCTTCATACGGTTATTTTTACTTGTCTATATACTCGTATAGTTATTTTAAATTAATTAATTAATTGCTCTTGAAACTATGCATTACAGGTACTTCGATTAAATTATTAAGAAAGTTAATTTATGTTATTTCTTTTATAATATCAAATTACCATTCTGTATAAATAAAGTGGGTATTGTGATCAATCTTTAATAATGATTAGGGTTGGATTGTATTGTATTGTATAACTCAAGTATTAGCACCAACAGGACCAACATCAACAGTATCATATGCATTATTGCCAGTCGCCGGGACTGTGTTTATGTGGGTGGTTGGGCCTATGCCCGACTCGTCACTCCCGATTCGTCATCTTACGAAAACAAATGAACGCTGTAGTGCAATTACTTATGGGTTGTCGCAGCAGTGATCCACCGTTATTTTTTATAATTGCTTACTAACGTAGTCGTAGGTTATAGTGACAGTTTTTGAGTCTTGGATACTCTACTTATTCTATTGTAGGCAGGCATACATTGAGTTTTTTTTTGTTTTTCTAAATGAGGATAAGACATTTAAAATATTGTTAATACTGCACGTACCTCCATAAAAAGCATGCAGCATGAAGTCACCGGTAAAGAAAAAAAAGAGTTTCCAAAAACATCTTGACTTGAACTATTGAAGACATTTCACTAAACTTACGGTACATTTGCAATTTAAATACAATGCGAGCGACCAAAAATATATACCAAAAAATACCAACCTTTTAAACCTAAGAGAAAGTTCGAGCTAAATAAATATGTTTGCTGTACAGTCATGCGCACTAAAATGTATACACTGAGCAACTTTTGAGACAGATTTTCTCCTACTGTAATTTTACATTGTCCCTAATATAGTATTTTACAACTCAAAATATTATGAAAGAGGCCTAATCTCAAAGTTACAATCATTATTCGAAGGGTAAATCGCTTTAGTATACCACTAAGTGTAAACATATTACTGCTCGCGACTGTACATTCCTGGTTTCCGATACACCGAGTGAAGTATGGCCGAAATTTTATCGTTGCACAGTGTGCTTTTCTTTAACATCGTGGACAAAACTCGGTCTCGTTAATTTCGTCGGCTGATTTGGTAGTGCGACTTTTTGTTTATTTATTATTTGTCAATTTGTATAGGGTTTTGGGTCAACTGCAACTTGGCGAGGTGATTTCTTTATATTACTTTAGAAGTTGTGAGCGTTTTGTTTTTTTTTTTTTGTCTGAGCAGATGGAATTATTTTAACATAAAAATAATATGAGGGTTATTAAAAAAAGCTTCACACTGCGAGTGCCCTGTGTAAAAGTCAGAAGGCTTAATAAATTAATGATCTATGGGTAGAGGTGGAGGATTAGAGGCATATTTATTTGAGCAAAGTAAATAAAATATAAAAGAATTATAAAATTCTATCGATTCTCATTATTATTCTGAAAAATCTCAACCATAATTGTATGCAAAGGTGGGTCAGTTAATTGCTATAACTCACTGTACACCCTCATTTTGCCAGTTATGTTCAACTCCCATCTAATAGGGGGCGAGCCTATTGCCATCAACTGGGGACAAATCCAGACTTCGTGGTTATTACTGAGAAATTCCTGATGGAAAAACTCAATCATTATTTGCATGACTCGGGAATCGAACCGGTCGGGTTCGATTCCCGAGTCATGCAAATAATGCTAGACTAGACTAACGAAGCCGTAAAACAAACGACTTGTTTAAAAATAAAATCCAAGCTTGATCTTTACAAGGTGAAGCCTAAATTAAGGAAGACATGTCGGCTTTCAATTGATTCCCTGTCCCTAGCACAACAAACAGTTGCAAATATGAATACAATCGATTTCATGCACATCAGATGTGGCTGGTGGTACATTAAGGCGAATTAATCATCTTCATCTCCAACTCAACGTTGAGGCATATAAAAACACAGCCCACTGATCTTTATCACCCTTTATCTACACGGTAAATGTCAGTCACTTTATTAAATCTTCATAAATTTGTCGTATAGAGTCACTAGTCGTTATTGAGAATGTTTGTATCAATTTATGAAATTGAGAAAAAAAAGATACTTGTCGTCAAACTGAGACAGTAAACTCTAAGCGAAGATTGTTAATCGTTAGTTTTAAATAACGTTGTGCTAGCTTAACAATCATGATTTATTAACACGAGTACTAGGTACTACACGACACGAGTGATACTTACTTAAATGTACATTAAGCAATAAAAATAAATATCCAAAAGTTACTAACATGACATAATATCACGCCTGTAATCCCCGAAGGGTTAGACAGAAGTGTACTTGATAGTACACTCTCATTTCGCTAGTCATGCTTAAACCCTATGTAATAGGGAGCGAGCTTATTGCCACCAGCGGGAGACGCAATGGGCGTCGGGGGCCACCGTAGGCGCGGGCCTGTGGCCGGTGAGCTATGGGCTAGCTCGCCGTCCGTCCATCTTATGACGACAGGCCGTGTCGACGGCGCGTTCGTGTT
Organism: Eugnorisma glareosa; assembly: GCA_947578425.1. Lineage (NCBI taxonomy): Eukaryota > Metazoa > Arthropoda > Insecta > Lepidoptera > Noctuidae > Eugnorisma > Eugnorisma glareosa. The sequence continues at coordinate 2,017,457 of OX387957.1, read as the reverse complement.
CCACGCGCGCCTCAAAGAGAGTCAGCAAACAGGATGCCTGTCAGGGTTGCGGGACTGTTCGAAAGAGATACCGCGGCCCTGGAACATAAAGGGCAAAGGAAGGAACATGGATGGGTTTTAGTCAGTAAAAGTCTGACACTCCCTCTTGCTCAGCCCAGAGCGGGAGGGGTATTTGATGATTTACCATCCGAAAAAAAAAAAAAAACCTGTTGCCATAAACCGGGCACAAATCCAGACTCTGTGTCTACTACTGAGAAAATTTCCGATGGAAAAACTAAATAACCCTAGGCTAAAGTTACTAACCTAACAATAAACTGAAAAATAGCATCAAAAACTCCTCGGCGGTATCAACTCGTAATTTTCCAAAGAGACTGCATGACAATGCTTAGCCTCTGGTCAAGGTAAAAGCCAGCCTTTAAGTTACGGCAAATGTCAACCAACAAGTGTTACAAATTTCTTTAAAAAGGCCATCTATGCCAAAATGACAGAGAAATCAACTGTCTGATTTTTCAACAAACCATCTCCTTAATGAAACAGTAAAAGTAGCTAATTACCTACCGTTTCAATCAATGATTGACGTTAACTCATTAACAGCTTAAAGCACAGCTCAACCCTAAAAGGTCTTCTCCATAAAAGACACGTCATAAGCAATAATTTTGTCTGCAAAAGGACACATTGTATGCACTATGCGCAAATCTACTGTTTGAACATAGCCGCTTTATTGGCACTATATTTTTACGATATGCCTGGTCCAATGAACTAAAAAATATCAATTAATATGAAGAAAACTTTCGCTCACACGAGACCATTCATCTTCTTGCCTTTTACATCGAATTTTGCAAAAAAAAAACATACCGTTGACATGTTAACGATAAGAGAACATGTTCTGATTAAAATTAATCGTTTTTGCGATCATTTTTTTATGGTGAATGATGGCAAATGGGTTGAGAGCGGTATGGTAAATGCAGAGTTATAGAAGATAAAAGTATTTTCTGGTTCAAATAATTATAATGAAGTTAGTATTAGTCTTGTATGTTACACAAATGTAGATTTATGTATCAGTGTATGAAGATCGATGATCCACAATACGAACCTACTGTATAAGTTTCCTGGACTGAACTATAAAGTAACCGTAGGTTCTTACTCATACCCAACCGTCCTCTAAAATAAGAAAAAAGTACACAACCCACTTCCCGTTCATCTTTAAACTATTTTATTTAAAACCCAAAAATATTTCGTTATTTTTTTGCTTAAAGCGACACTGCAAAAATTGTAATTTTAAATTAATACTCATTTAAGAATTTTTTCGCCTCATCAAAATGCGCATAAATCGATGCACACCGGTTGAGTTTCTTTAAGGTGTATTTCAATTATGTCCCATCCTTGATATTAAGTTAATTTTAGGTAAATTTTGTCCAAGGTGTCATCGGGATTTTTCACTGTCCGAAGGTGTTGGATTCGATCGTTTAAAGGCAAGAAAGTTAATTGATTATTAATTGATAAGATCGATCATACTTTTGGCCACATTTAAGGTGGAGTCGTATCACTGTGCATGTACCTACAGAGCAGCAATTACTACCGTATTTAAGGAAAAATGCGCATATTTATGTACATATTTGTGGGCGTAGTGTTTCTCTGCCGTTCTGGAAAAAATACATATGAAGAAAAATCCTTGTACAATCCCAAATTACAACAATAACGCCGCATTTAAATGAAATTGACGAATTTTATCAAAACAAGTAGTAAAATCCAGCTAGGTAGGCTAACGAGCTTAAAACTTGGCTGGATCAGATTGTGTGTGTGCAAGGCGGAGCCCGGACAGACGAGTGCTGTGGCGTATCTTGACACTTAATAACAAACAATAGACTGCGACAAGTTCAGTTGATAGATTAATTAATTAGAAGCCCAGAACTAACTTTATTAACATTCATTTTCGAAATTAATACTTTAGAGGTCAATATTGATCCAGAACAGATAAAGTAAATATCAGCAGTGAACACTTAAGGTACATCATTTTCTCTACTTTAGCCAATATCATAACATTACATCACGCCTGTAATTCCTGAAGGGATAGGCAGAGGTGTTCCTAATAGTTCACCCACATTTCTTCGCCAAATATATGTTTTAAGTCCCATGTAATAGGGGGCGAGCCTATTTCCATAAACCGGGCACAAATCTAGACTCCGTGGTTGATATTAACAAATTCTTGATGGAGAAACCCAGCCCTCCTGGGGTCTTAGTCTGCTATTGCAATAGTGTCAGAATGGTCTATAATTGATTTAATAAGGCCCCTAGCCCACGGCGTATTGAAGCACGTTCGAAACTCGTTTGACGTGCATATAAAGGGTAATTCGCGAGGCCTTATTAAATCTCGCCCCGATAAGAGCGTCGCCTTTGACGACTCTGAGAAGGCTGAATGCCTGGCCGACAGCCTGGAATCTCAGTGCACGCCCAGCTCTCTACCAGTAGACATGCGACATCTCGCTGAGGTGGACGCGGAAGTCGAACGTAGAGCCGCTCTCCCCCCGGTAGAAGATCCCGACTGTCCTCTTCCTTCAGTCACGCCCGACGAAGTGAAAGACATAATAGATAGGCTACAGCCTCGGAAAGCCCCTGGCGCCGATGGCTTCACCAATAGGGTGTTCAAAGTCCTCCCCTCTCAGCTCATAGTCTTGTTGGCGGCCATCTTCAATGGCGCCTTGAGCAATAACATCTTTCCCCAAGTGTGGAAAGAGGCCACCGTCATAGGTATTCCCAAACCGGGTAAACCTAAATCCGAGCCGACTAGCTATCGGCCGATCAGTCTCCTTAGCGCGCTCGGTAAAATCTATGAGAGGCTTATTTATAAGCGCCTCAAAGACTTTGCCGAGGCTAAGAGCCTCATTCCCAACGAGCAGTTCGGTTTCAGGACCGAACACTCGTGCGTCCAACAGGTCCACCGCATCGTAGAGCACTTGAGCGCTGGCTTCCAGCGTGGAGCGATGACCGGTGTGTTATTTTTCGATATAGCGAAAGCGTTCGACAAAGTCTGGCACAACGGGCTGATATACAAGCTGTATCAGCTCGGTGTGCCAGATCGTCTCGTGCTCATCTTGCGAGACTTTTTGGCGAATCGCACTTTCCGCTATCGCATAGGGAAAACCCTCTCTTCCCCCCACCCCATTCGCGCGGGAGTCCCTCAGGGCTCTGTCGTTTCCCCCCTCATATTCACTCTATTCACTTCTGATATCCCCAAGAGCAAAAAGGCTCACTTGGCCCTTTTCGCCGACGATACGGCAATCTATTATACTGGGCACGGCCAAGACGCCATCGCCCGTCAGCTCCAAAAAGCAGCCAATGCTTTAGGAGCCTGGTTCCGTAAGTGGCGAATCGAGGTCAATCCCGATAAAAGCCAGGCAGTTCTATTCCATAAGGCGCGTCTCAAACGTCCCGTCCCCTCTCCGATCACTATGTTCGGCAAGCCGATCCCTTGGGAGAAGCAAGCCAAATACTTAGGAGTCATTCTCGACAACCACCTGTCCTTTGCTGCGCATATAAGAGCAGCCCGCGACCGGGCTGCCTTTGCCATGGGTAGGCTCCATTTTATGATCACGGCAAAGAGCAAATTGTCACTTAAGTGCAAGTTGCGACTCTATACCGCCGTCATCCGTCCCATTATGACATACGCTTGTGTCACTTTTGCCCATGCCCACCCGCGTCATCTGCACCGGATGCAGACCCTTCAGAACCGTTTTCTCCGTAAGATTACCGGTGCCCCCTATTATGTCCGTAATGACAGTCTCCACTTAGACCTTAGGATCCCCACCTTAGCTCAGTTTATGAAACGTCTTTCCAAGCGTTTCTTCGATTCCGCTATCAAGCATAGGAACCCCCTGATCGCATCGGCCGCCCGATACGAGCCCTCGCGTATTAGCATGGTTCGCCGTCCGCGACATGCTCTCACCACCCCCGATGACCCCATCACCCTCCTCCAGGAGAGCAGCAGGGAAACCAGCACATTACGAAAGTACAAATACAGACCGCCATGTTTCCGTCCTCGCCGCCGAGGCCCGACGCGACGCCCTCGTTCAACGAACCCCCCCCGACCCTTGCCAGAGCCAGCCCGCGATGCTGAGCCGGTAGTTTTAAACCAGCCCCTAATTAATATCACTCAGATCCAGCCTGTCCCTTTGCTGCCCCCCCCAGCGACGCCCTAAGCCGAGGCCCGTACCCCACAGGGGGTGCCCTTAGCGAGTGGTCGCTTAGTTTTTAAGTATAGTTTTAAGCCCCTGGCTGGAGGCCTTAGATTCATTTTTAAGGCATCCACAGGGAATAGTTCGGTTAAGCAGTAGCCAGCCTCAGAGGCTGAACTGCGAGATGCCATCTCAAAAAAAAAAAAAAAAAAAAAAAAAAAAAAAAAAAAAAAAAGCCTTATTAAATCAATGATAGACCATTCTGACACTATTGCAATAGCAGACTAAGGCCAGGATCAGGTCTAAGTAGCTAAATGTCCAACAGCGCAAAACGTCTAATGAGCAGTAAGTCTAATTAGCAAAATCTCCATGTAGCAAAACGTCTAACTATCAGATGGTCTGTATAGCAGAACGTCTATTTAGCAAAGCGTCAGATTCTCAAAATGTCTGGATACCCAGGCACAACGCTCCATGCTGATCAACAAGGCCGTAAGCCAATATCATAACATCTAACATTGAATTTCACGACAAATATTTCGAACATTACAACTGAACAAACACAATAAATCCAAGAGATAAGAATCTCACCGTCTCTTCAACCGTGTAATGTTTAATCGTCGGTTATCTCAGAAATCATGATTATTAAAACATTTTTTGTACTAATCACGCGATTTCCCATCTCAATAACAGCACCCCCCGTCGTCGAAGTCGGCTAATAATCGTATATCTTAAGACTATGTAGCGTATGGTTGACCCGGGTTGCGGTTCATCACCCCGTATAAAGAGAGTCACCCAATCTTAATTAGGCACCGTTTTAGTGTAATGAGCTAGGCTGTGTGGCCTCTAGTACAGCGGGTTTTGATTATATTTTAGCATACACTTATCCTTACTTCCTTTCATTATTCTTAATCTATACTAATTATTATAAAGAGGTAAAGTTTGTGAGTTTGTGAGGTTGTAGGGGGTAATCTCTGGATCTACTGAAAAGATGTTGACAATTCTTTCACTAATAGGAAGCTGCATTATCCCCGAGAGCCATATAATACATTTAAAACGTGCTCGTGGAATAATTTCCGACCAAGACGCGAGCGAAACCGCGTGCAACAGCTAGTCCATAATAATATTATTTATACTATACACTTTATACTCGTAATATTATAAAGAGGTAAAATTTGTTTATAAGTTTGTATGTAGGGGGTAATCTCGGGATCTACTGAACTGATGTTGACAATTCTTTCACTAATAGGAAGCTACGTTATCCCCGACTGTCATAGGCTATATTTACAACGTGCCCGTGGGATAATTTCCGACAAAAATGTGAGCGAAGTCGCGGGCAACAGCTAGTAAATAATAAAATAAGTTTGTTTGTTTGTTACCTTTTCACGCTTAAACCACTAAACCGATTATCCTGAAAATTTGCATGTACATTTTCAGGTGTACAAAAACTTTTTCACCACATGAAAGAAGTGTCTTTCCTCTACGAAAAAAGGGAGGAAAGTTAGTTTTTCCTCACTGTTTGAACAGTGAGGAAAGTAATGATCCCGTTCAGAAACTAACCTTGCCTGATTTTTTATGTTAAGTTTTAAAGATATTTTAAAAAATAAATAATTTTATGCGTAGAATAGAAATATTTATAAGTTTAGATTAATGTTTTTTTATAAAATTTATCAAATTATTGTCAAATTAGTTCAGAAACATTAAAAAAGTTTAATAAAATATTGAAAAAATTACATCGTCAAAGACGAACGGTCATTTGTGTCCCAGACCCGACACGAATGAGACATATCTCAGTTTTTTTGTTATTTTAAATATAGCTAAAAAATGTATTTACCTATGATGACTGAATACTTTCTTGCTGGGAGTGGTGAAAAGTTTTGTATGCAACATGTGAGCAAGTTCATTTGCTATTCGTTTTGTTGAGTCTTTCGCTTACTAAGGATTGAAATTTATAATCACTCGCTGCGCTTAATAGATTATCCTAATTATAGGTATTGTTATGGTTATCATAAGTATTCCTTTTACTTTTAAAAGTTGATAAAACAGCAATGTTTTGCATAACCAAACACTTAACTATGTAATACCTAAATTACATTATACAATAATTCTTTCATTATTTCAGTAGGTGTGTAAAATAAATAGTTCAAATATTAAGGAATAATGTAGCAAAACATATAAAATATTCCAAATAAGTTTTCTATATGAGTCAACAAGTCTTGAATTGATCTTATATAAATGTTATGTTTAATCGAATAGAATATGAACATCAACTGATATTGAAACAACTTGATATATTGAAATAGCAAGATATGATCTAGGAAACATAAATTTTATATCACTTAATTATTACTAATTCATTTATTAGCAATATAAAGTAAATAAACATTTAACTTAATTATTCAAATGTAACAACTATCTTCTTTCGGAAACAAGCCTTTTGAGCCACATTAAATATTATTGCTAAAAATATTTTCAGGAAAATGTATATTAGGTTTATTTGAAATTAGAACCTTTCTGTTCTCAAGACATTAATTTACGATGTTTATTAATTTAGCAATATTCTTGAAATGCAACGTCGCCATACGTCAATATTATTTCACATTTGACAGCCCACGTTGCTACATTTTAATTATTGTTTTGGGCAATACTGAGAGTTGTTAAACAGTTAGATATTCTCATCATATACTTAAGGGTAAGCCATCACGCTCGTGATTCTATTTTTCAATCCTTCGTTCGCTCAAGACTCAAAATCAAAACTCATAGGAAAAACGAACTTTCCTCACATGTTGGATAAATAACTATTGCTGGGGTACCTTTCATCCGGAAAAAAGTACTGTGCCCGAGGAAAACAACAATAACGTTCTTATGATAATAGATGGCGCCACATATCTCTCGAATCATGATTGAATTATTTTAGTACAAGCACCGTACAGCACCGCACCATATCCGAACGGATTGTCCAATTATAAATAAACACCAACGAAGCCGCTGGCAAAAGCTAGTGAAGAAATATAAAAATCAAATAAAAATCCCGCCACAATCGTTAAACCTGGTTTGTATACTGATATACCACAGTGTCTAGCAAATAAATGTTTGATTTTATTTGAATTTTCTGGCTGTTGCATCAAAAAAGAAGCATGAATTAGAAGGATCTTCGACGGCATTAGGTATGACTAGATCGAAATCTAACCGTTTTTCCGTTAGCATTGACTATGTCAAACTGGGACTACTGACTCCACCTACAGATCCAGTCCTATTTCTTCATAATATCATCATGATTCTGCTGTCCATAGCTCCATTTATTTGGGGACGCCGCAACATGTCACCTTCTTCCCTAATTATGTATTACTCGTCATCTCGGCAGTCACCTCCTTTCTAGCCATATCATCCTTCAAATAGTTCATCCATCGTTTCATTGGATTTCCACTACTCGTATTTCTACATAATATTAGCTGTCAAAAAAAGCATCTCGAAGAATCCACCTGTCTACTTAACATCATTCTTTGTGGACAAATAGAACTAAAATGAAGACCACTCATTCATTCGCTGACGATCTAAAAACGTGATATTTATTCATTCAGACGTGCGTTCCATGCCATAGTAAAATATTATTGGTAGAAAAAAAACTTAAAAAGTGCATTAAAGACCACATTTTGTAGTTCCGTACCTAGTAATCTAAATTTTTTTAAATGGTTTAATAATTTTTCAAGACAATTGGTTTTGGAAGTGTAAATGTGAAAATTTGTTTGAATGTGCATCCATTAATTTGCGTTGTCAACTGTCTTCTTTTAAAGTAATTAAACTGTCGGTTTATATAACGTTATTGATTATGAACTTCGGTTTAAAGTTAAGTTTCGTCTGCAAACTGTGGGCCTCACAGTTTCACGCGGCATTGATTTTTCTGTGTAATTTTTGTAGTGCAGTTTCATACTAAATTCATTTTGGTCCCAACTTTTTTCAGTAAAAATATCGTAGAGTACGAGTAAGAAGATCATACAGTACGAGTGAATGGCCTTGCAATAATTGTTTTTAGTACATTCAGAATTTATACGACCCCAACCTAGCTGGGAAAAGACTGGGCAGATGATAATGTTGATGAAGTATATTCCTCGTTGTCTGGTGTCCGCAGCCAGTACGCATTATCCACACTGGTTAGACTGAACCTTTTAAACATGGGTCTACACTAGCCATTGTCATAAAGGGAATCAAAAAAGAGAACCCTGTTCTAAGGTACCCTAAAAATGCCAACTACTTGAAATTTTTACGTGTTGAATATTGATCATGTGATCTTTGTCGGTGCGTTGATATTTAGCGGAACATTTGACCGCTTTTATTTTGTTGTTTTTCTACTTATTTCAATCTAACCTATTTCTTCATCGTTCAGTCGTTAAAGGGACTCTTTCATTTTGTCTCTAATTATTATGCAAGTGTATAAGTAGCAATTTATAATTATATCGTTGCGGCCTAGAACTCGGCCACTTTGAATTTGTAACTTTATTTTAATATTTCTACACCGGCAACGGTAGTGTATGTGAAACTTTTTAATATGATCTTATTGTATGTACCTTATACTCAGAAATTAATAAATCGGATCTAAGTATTATGTACTTTGCATAATATGTTTCTGTCTACCTAAAACCAGTTTAATACCCGGTGAGTGTTTAACATTTTTTTATTTACAAGCTTTTATATTTTTTTAACATGAAATGTATGTGTGTTTGTTTAGGTCAAATCTTGCAACTGAATTTCTAACCAATTCCTCCCAATGTATTGAGATGAAATTTTGCACACAACTTTGATTTTGGTGACAATACATTTTTATGACAGACATGAATTGATCCTTCAGCCAGGATCACCTTCTCACGAGATAGCTCCTCAGTGGCTAATAGAACTGACACGAAACTTTGTATACGCGTTCAATCTTTGTATACGCGTTCAATGTTGGTAGATATAACCCTAATTTTCACTTTTTTTTTAAATAAAAGTTATTTTAAGTTGAAATTATTTAAAATTAACCTTAATATTACTGGACGCTATGAAATACAAGAAAAAAACAAAACAGCTGACAACCACAAAAATGGCCAAATAAAATGATCGAAGAATAAGATCTTTTAGGTGTGTATCCACAGGGCTGTCTGCGATAAAGACGATGGAAAAGTCTAGAACGTTGAAAGTCATTTAACAAAAAAACGAAACGCTTTAAAAGCAATAATACCGCTCCTCTAGGTCCTCCATTATCTAACCTAACACAACTCGTGTTTCTCGTGGCCCCACGTAAACTGTTTATTTACATCGCAAGTGAGTTTCTCGTGCGAAAGTTCATGCCTTGTGTCCTAAGCTTTAATTATCCGTCTAAATTAGTTGCTGTCTACTTAAGAACCTATTTAAGTGCTCGCATAGATAATTAGATTACTTTTAACTGAACCTTGTAGGCCTTTGCGGAATCTTCCGTGTTTTGAAGAAAGTTTGTGTTTGTTCTTCGTCATTGGTGCATTTATAATGTACAGACATGGACACTGATAATTATGTAGGTAGGGTAAATAAGTGTTTACCTTACCTATATATCAGTGTTCGTGTGCAACTACACCCGTATCTATTGTTAAATTAAAGTAATGAGTTTAAATAAGTACCTACAAGAATATAAACGAAGTAAGAACCGTCAATGAAAGCAACGCTAATAAATATAATGTTTGGCAGTTCTAACTTAAATTCTAATCATTCGAATTTTTCGGGCATGTTTCCTGATGACAGCGATGGGGAGGAGTACTTTGACGCCTAAGTGTCCTATTGTCGTCGTTGTATAATATGTAGCAACTTACTTTTAATCTTCTTTTTAGCATTATTTTAGTTCCATTTGTAAAGTAGTAGTAGTAAAGTATATCTACTATGTAAATTATATACAGACGTATATAATTTACATAGTAGATATACTTTATTATTTACACAAAGGAAAGAAACTTCAAGCAATTACTAAACTTCAGGATAAAAATCGTATTTTAGCGATTGGCATTTAAAAAACTCGGAGAAATACAACGTGCGACTGAAACAACGTGAATTATGGGTATAGATCAGATCAAACAGTAGCTAATTTAAAATTTCCTCTCTCTGTGATACAAGAACAATAATAAATTCTGTCCTCACATCAAACCCACTCCCATTTTTCCCTCACAATATCATATTACTAGCCTCACAAAACTCCCCAATACTTTGTTTGCGCCGGCAACATTAACACCGAGAATATTTTTAATCCAAAACAACACACATTGGGCTCAGTGGGCTGTCATCAAGCGGACGACATAAAGATCCCGTCGTGACTTGCATGCGTCATGCTCTAGCGGTTCGGAGCTCTTTTTACAAAGGACACACGTTTAATTTGTCTCCTATTTGCCGCTGGTCGGCTCTTTGTGGTAGCGTAAGCCGGTGTTGCTGTAGGCTTGCAGCCATCGAGATGGTTTACTTGATGGAAACTTTAATAATCTGACGTCTATTTTTATCGAAGGTTTAGGCAGAGGTGTACACTACAGTCACAAGCATTAGTATGTGTACAGACGCCAGCAAAGCAAGCTACTAAGTCTGTCAAATTTCTTCAATAGATTTTCAACTTTATCGCTTAAGCATTAGGTTTAAGGTTGAAAATTTGTCAATTTCGGGTAGCTTGATCTGCTGGCGTCTGTACAAGAGATTTTCTTGTGGAATAACAATTGCTAATTTAGGATAAGCCCCATTTTCTAATTGCATAAGTTTCAAAATACTATATTTGTGACGACATAAAATTACAATATAAACAACAACAATTGAATCGGTACAACAGGAAAATATCACTTTTAAATATAGGCTATAGCCACATTTTGCCAGTGACCTGTTCAAGATCACTTTCATGATATGCCAGCTTTCATGGCAGCCTATTGCCAAATCCAGACTCCTGGATGCTGTTAAGAAATTCCTAATGGCAAACTTTAGTGTTAAGTGTTATTCCTAACCCAATAACACTTTGGTCCCAGGTCCTCTTACGACCAGTAAACCAACGAGGTAGAAATCAGAATGTAAAATGAAAGCGTTTAAATTCTACACAAGTTAACTATCTCAATGGATGCGATATCATTATAGATGTATTTATACTAGTTTTTGCGTCGGTTTTCATTCGATCAGTTTGCGCAGGCGCGGCTTCGTTTGCTAGATCATTAATTAGGGATATGTCCCGATGTCTGACCGTCTGACTGTCTGACCGACAGACAAACCGACGGATTGTTCGAAACGTTTCGAAAAACGTCTATTTAATGGTTTTAAAATGGAGTTTTTTTTTTACTCTTTTGGTAAATGCTGTGGGAATTATTTCTAGCCGGGTTTAACTTTAAGAGTGTTTATCTGGTTCGATGAAATAAAACTATGTAAATGACAGTTATCTAAAAATGATAGTCGTGATTAACGCAATTTTAATTAATCATCTTATTTTGAAATTGTCGCAGTTCCCAAAATATGCGCATAGATTCCATTCGGTGAATTTGAATGAAAAATAATTATTATTGCTCAGGAGTTTCGATAAACATTCAGTAGCTTGAAAGTACAATTAAATTGTGTCATTAGCCAAAGTTAAAACAAATCATTTTATTTCAGAAAATTCTTTAGCTTCAACCATTTTCTGGTAGCAAGCTCCATCATTCATAAGCCTACTGCCCACACCATTGTCAAAAACACTTCAAAATTCCAAACACGAAATTATGCCCCATTACCATGAACCAACATCAAAAACAACACATCCCTACTAACTACTAACCCAAACTGTGACCTAATCAATATTAATACGGCAGCTACTTAAGAAGTTCTATGGCTGGTCTAAAAAATTAAATAAACAGCCAGTAGGAATTTAATTTATGTTTACACGATGTTCGTGTTGTGCTTACGACAGTTTTTGTTGAAGCAGACCACACACGATGGGTGTCGATTAGTGGTGCGGTGGTTAGTGTATGGGGAGACGATCCAACTAGTTGTTGCACTTGTGTGCAAAATGCCATTTTACTTGTCTGTATTTTGTGCAAATATAAAAAGAAAATAATTTGGCAAGGCAGGCTGATTTTTTAAAGGCAAACTTTACGTAGTTGAAATATTATTTTCCTTATTATTCTGTTAATAACAAGATATTATTAATAATTATTTTAAACTAATTAATGATGGTAACAAAATGGTTAATGTTATGAATTCGTGAAAATTTTCAATTGAGAGAAAGTTTAACACAAATTGAGGCGCGCAAAAAAACAGAAATACGTTAGTTAATTTATGACAAATCCTTATATTGGGAATTCACCCTAACTAAAACGTATAAAAATCTACAACCACTGACTTAGTTTTTTAAATATTTTAAAACCTAATAATAACGATACGTAATTTGCTCTTTTTACCTTTGCACAACATTTTATGTGCGTTCCTATTCGTGTACTACAACACTAATGCCTTCATTATAATGATGTCGATCGTCTCATATCAGGAGCTAGAGACATTTTTGTTTGTTGTTGATTTCATTCCCTGCACCGTCGTCGTTCCGACGTACGCATCGGTGATTGATCGACTTGGACATTGAACTGTTAGTTCCTGTAAGAGTAAATGCTCGAAATTCTTGTGTTATGTCTACATTGCATGCCTTATAGGATTTACATTAATTTAATAAATTAGTTTGTGTTCAAAGCATGATGAGCTTTAAAAGAAAGCATGTTCTCGACGACGCGCGACGTAGAGCATTTAGCATCATCACCAGGAGGGCAGAATATCAAAGATTTTATTTTTATTCTGTTTTACTGTATTATAATGTTAAATAAATCATCAAGTCAATCAATCAGTTCTGTACAACCGTGAGTACCCGGTGTCGATCGTGTTACACCGTCATATTCGAAACAGTGGTGTACTTACAAGTTGTAAAATGGCGCATAAATGTAGTTGTGGCATGTGCCAAATAAATTTATTCTCTTCTTTCAGAGGGTGGGGTGGTGCAAATGATTTGTTTAATTTTTGCAATGTATTTTCTAGATTTGCCCAGTCCAGCAAGATTACACACCATATTATTTTATTCTTTATTTTAAAGAGAGGAGGCTCGAGGCTTATTAGTAATATCTGATCGTATCTATTGAAGCTTAAGCACAATATAAATACTTATGGATAATTATAATATGTCCATATTTATACTGTGGCTTAAGTTACGGTTGTGGAGATTGGTCTTTGGATGGATGACCATCTATTTCTATATCAAGTCCCGGTTGTGGCTCGGACTGCCATTGTAGATCTTTGAGAGTCAAAACGGGTGGTCGGAACCCCGAAAGTCTGAGAACCAGTTTTATTAACGGGTACCGTATTACCCAGATGCTAGATTGAGGACGTCAGAGAGGCAGTCACTACATGTAAAATACTGGCATTCTGCTGCTTCCGGATAGATTAGAAGCCGACTAAAATAAAACAAAATATGTTGAGGACGGACACATCGTTTGTTTTTATTTTAGGTAATTAATTTCCATTTCAAGCACCAATAAAATAGTACGTTTTTCAATAGCAATTTCCATAACATTAATCTAGGTCCAACGTTTGTAATAGCGCAATGTTTGTGCCATTGAAATTTAGAAGCCTATCTTTGTTTTATGGCTACTAATCTGATTTATGAGGTGTTAGGCGCCATTTATACACAAACGGCGCGGCGAAGGCATGATGCCGCTTCAAAAATGTACGTCGACGTGTCGTGAATTACACTGTGAACAAATATGAACGTTACCCCTGTGATTTTGCATGTTATATGATAATTATAGAATTTTATGATTGTTTTGTATTTTAGATTATAGAAATGTTGAGAGAAAAGATTAAGTTTGTTTTTAGTTATTAAGTTTATTTAGTATTTGACCTTTGAACTGGGCACTGAAAATGTGACAGTGTATTTTTTCATTTTTTGGTAGACGCTAGGACGCTAGTGTCGTTTTTATGTTTCAAACGTTAATAAAACCTTTTTCCTACATTAATTTATAATCCTATATTTATATAATTCTATATCATCCATACGCCTTTATTTTATTTTTCCAAAAGAAATCAAATTTTTATTTTGCAATCTAGCTCATAATAGTCGGTATATGAACGGGGGAGTTAACCACGAATGTAATCGTGAGGCTTGAAATAGCGAGTGGTGCTAAGGGTTAAAAAAACTTGTGAAAAAGTTGGAACTTTGGTAGATATGTTCCAGAACAAAAGAAAGATCGCAATGACGGAGAGAACAAGTGCCTCTCGGCTTGTTACATCTATTAGATTAATTTAGTCATTGCTTAGCATAAGTGAAAACAAGCAAGTGAACGTGCAACGGCGTCTTTTGTGTCTCGCTAGGCTTAATTTTAGTTCCACTGCAAATTGATATTATTTTTATTTTTTATTCCATTTAAGTCTGCCATCAGGCTTCGAACTTGAACTTTATTTAGTAGTCTTGTAAATCCCACAGCTGGGTTAAGCCGGCCCCCATATCCTTCTCGGTACTCTTCTCCTACGCGACCTCAAACCAGCTTTCGTGAAGATGATCTGGCTTCGAATTTGATCTATTTTAAATATTAATAAGTGTTTCGTCTCTGGATACCAATTAATTCTGAAAAAATTGTACGACGGCTACATCCTTACAGTACCTACCGAGGTACTTATTTCTGGGATATTGCCTAAAAGGTGATGCCGGAGGATTCCGCTTCAAAATTACCCAGAGTGACTGTTTTTCCACGCAATCCATAATTAAAAAAGGCTCTGTAGCAGTAGACTTAAAAAACACAAGGCATATTCTGAGCTAGGATATGTATTTCCGATTCCACAAGGAATATTAGCATACCATATAATAATGTATTGTATGTATCACAAAATGGCAATATATTAGGTTCCGAACAACAGAACCCGGCGACGCGGTAGGCCGAAAAGGAAATGGCGTGACGACTTGGACTCTTATCAAAAGAATTGGCTCAAATAGCCAAAGCCAGAGATAAATGAAAAGATAGAATGGAGGCTTCTGCCCTACAGACTATGAGCCTGATGTAGGCTCATAATAATAAAAGTATCACTAACTATTTCTTACGAAATGAAATTAAAAACAAAACACGACCGCTCCACTTTTTCTCATCCATACCTTATCTAAATTACTAATACTTGTAAGTGTTGGGATTGTAAATTTCATAGTAAATAAGTAGAATCTAATTTTTGTCCACGATTTTCTAACATATCCCTCTGTGCATTAAACTGGTGCAGTGCCTCCAGTGGCATATACAACTGTTTTTGTTTTAGTCGGTGATAGAATACTGATCGGTTGATGCTGTAATAAAGTATCTACACTAATCAGGTTAACACTCAAAGTGGTAAACAGGTGGCCTACCATGACGTCTTCAAGCAGGAGTAATTCCAGTGGGGGAAAGAGATGGCGCTAAACGACCTGTGTAGCTCTGTCTCTTTTCCACACTGGAATTACTCCTGCTTTTAAGACGTCATGGTAACATCCCAGGACAAGGAAAGAAAAAAATAAAAATAGTTGATTAAATTGAAATAGCAAAACAAAACGCACTTTTATAAAATTACACTTTAATAAATAAAAGTCGGTGGACCAGTTATACGAAGGTGTACCACCCTTCACGAAGCCGTCAACCAGCATTCTGTACATCAAACTAAGTAAGTATACCCAAAAAATTATTGCAGGCACATGTTTTTTTTTGGGGTGAATAATCACGTTTTACGGTAAGACTCAGTGTAACGCACTCACACATTGTGCTGATGGATGCATTGAATAGTACGGGGGTTGTGGAGGTATATAAAGTCAACTAATATTATTAATGCGACAGTTTGAGAAATTGAATTTCACTGGCTGTCAAATTTATAGAGCGAACTTAGATTTAAAATTATCATAATCTACATCTATATAGCCACCCAAAGAGCACCAAGCTACAAAAATACAATATGCACAACACGACACAAAAAAACCGTTTTCAATAAATAATTGTTAGGTATGACACCCAATCGGCGGCGACGACCTCTCGCGTCCGGCCCTGGTTCAATCCATGGTCCGGAGCGAGACGGAATGGGACGCCGTCACCTCCTTCTGCGAAGCAGTCATGCTAGCGAAGGAGGTGGCGGGGCGTGAGAGGGAGAGAACCTCACGTCCCAGCCGCCGCGGGAGACGCACCGGGCGTCGGGGGCCACGTGGTGGCCCCCGGCCACCGTAGACGCGGGCCTGTGGATGGTGAGCTATGGGCTAGCTCGCCGTCTGTCCGTCTTATGACGACAGGCCGTGTCGACGGCGCGTTCGTGTTCCACGCGCGCCTCAAAGAGAGTCAGCAAACAGGAAGGGGTCCGTAAGGGCCGACGCCTGCCAGGGTTGCGGGACTGTTCGAAAGAGATACCGCGGCCCTGGAACACAAAAGGCAAAGGAAGGAACATGGATGGGTTTTAGTCAGTAAAAGTCTGACACTCCCTCCTGCTCAGCCCAGAGCGGGAGGGGTTATTTGATGATTTCCCATCGGTAAAAAAAAAAAAAAAAGGTATGACACCCAAAATCTATAATAAATTACTTAAAAAAATTATAGATATTACCAATAGATCTGTTCAAAAAATGCTTAAACGAATTTTTTGTTGCAAAATGTTAATAAACAATTAACGATTATATAAATGAAAGATTCGAGGCAGCAATGTTGCGGCAGCAATTGCTGCCTAGCTCGGAATATAATCTCATATAAGCCTATAGAGATTGTATGGGGACCAGTAGTGCCGCGACAGCACTGCTGCGGCAGTACTGCTGCGTGCAGCGTGGTTCGGAATTATACCTTAAGGCGTTCAAAACGGTGACCCTACTAGTATGCCAGCACCGTCTGTCTGTTCTTTGGTGCGTCCGTTTGTCTGTCACAGAGCTGTATCTTCTTAACCATTGTAGAACTACCAGTTGTCCTATGAAACACATGTTACAACGTGTGTACCAAAAATCGAAGAATACCAAAAGATTAAAAAAAAACAATAATAGGTACTATATCTTCAAGGCCGCTAAACGAAATAAATGTATGAATAGAATCCATTTTGTTTTCGTAAGCAAGAATTAACCACAAAAAATAAAAATATAATATTTTTCGTCTTTCTATCAATTTGTGTGAGCGATTGAGACCATCGAACAAGTGAGACTATGAAGCTTCTGATTTTCTTTTTGATTCTAGAACTATAAAGATTAAACAATACAATGTAGCCCTATTTTTAGGAACTCCGTTCCTCAAAACAAAAGCTAGTTAAAACTGATAAGAGTGGTTCTTATCGTACCTTTTATTAATTAACTTTAGTGGAACGTTGTTTTGTTTTTTGATGGAAAATCCGCATTAACTTCAATATTCTACCAGCAGTCAGTAGAGGTGGACGCATCATCCACCTCCAGGTTTTTTTTCAACAGCTTATTCTTTAAAGAGTACACAATGTGTAGAACGCAGTGTGCGCTGCTGTTGGCAGCGCTGTACATGAGGTTGGTGCACTCAGTATCCTGGGGTGAGTATTGTATTGCATTAAGGAACATAACGATATTTTAGTTCTGAATCATTAGAACCTCTTAAAATAAAGGGCGTTACAAGACCCTTAACGAAGCCGAAAGGTACTTGTTCTTCCCATCATTGCGATTTTTTTTTATTTTGGTCTATACCGTCACGAATCTTCTAGTTACGGAGATATTTAGGGTCAAAATTCCAACTTCTTCACAAGTATTTTTTTTTTTAATTTATGTTTTTAATTAAAGATTTTTACTTTTAAACACCTCCACGACCGCCGTACTATTCAATCCATCCATCAGCACAATGTTTTGAGTGCTGTAATGTATAACGTGATTTTCCACCCCAAAAAATGATGTTTCCCAGCAATAATTTTTGCGTAAAGTTACTTTGTTTGATGTACATAATGCTTGGTTGATGTCTTCGTTAAGTGTCTTGTATTTGACCACTAACATCAACAACCTCAGCCTCTTTAGAGTTCCGTACCTCAATCAGCAATAACGGAAATCTTATAGAATCACTTTGTTATCCGGCTGTCTGTCCGTCTGTCAAGCCCTATTTCTCAGAAACGCGTGAAGGTATCAAGCTGAAATTGATATCAAATACTCAAGTCTGTTACCCCTTGGAGCAGTGAACGCGATCAACGCGATCAAAACATACGATCCTTATTGTCGTATATTTTGCCATTTCATAAGGGAATCAAAACCTATAGGGTACTTCCCGTTAACCTAGAATCATGAAATTTGGCAAAAAGCCATATCTTACGGGTCTAGTGCGGGTTGGTAGATGTCACATGTCTTCGAATTTTTGGTTCTAGGACATGCCTGCTTCCTCACCATGTTTTCTTTCACCGTTTTGAGAGCAGTGGTGATGAAATAAATTACACAGAGTAATGCGCCTGCCTGCGTTCGAGTCCACGACGTACTCGTAAGTCAGGGCCGCTACCACTGGGCCACCGCTGCTATCCCAATAGGTGATAGGCTCTCCTCCTATTACAAGGTACTTAGATATAACTGGTGAAATATGGATGTACTATTAGGTACACCTCTGCCTAACACTTCGGGCATTACAGGCGTGATGTTAAGTTAAAATAAAAATATCTACAAGTATCAAAAGGGGAAAATAATTACAGGACGTCGTAGTTTGGTAAACAATGATTGTCAAGTATTTTTATGTTTTAGACTTTGCCGCGATCTCCTCTATCCAAATAGAATTTTATACAAACGGAAGCAAAACTCACTCAGTAAATATATCACTGATGAATTTAATCAGTAATTTTTACGACGAAGTAAGCAACAAAATGTATATTGTCGACCAGGATATCCTAAGTTATGACATGGCAACCAAGAAAACCGAAACTTCAGTACACTTCGAGAATGATGAATTTATCCCGGATATAGCCTTTGATCCGGTCGAACAAATACTCTTCTGGATTGGAGATCATTCAGGAAGCTTAAAATGGTTTTCATTAAAACCAGGATCAAAAAACGATTTGGACGGAAACGTTTTATTCAAGTCTCATGCTGGCTACAAACCTCTAGCTATCGCCGTGGATAGCTGCAAAAGGTAATTTAACTATAGTTTTGTGTATCAACAATATTGTAGATTATGCATTAAGGGGATAAAGCAGTGTATTACATTACGAGCACTATTTATTTAATTATTTACTTCGACCACAAGATCTTATAACCGACCAGGTCAAATGCCTTGGAGAGGTCCAAAAAAGCATTAACAGGTGGCATTAAGAGGTCCATTAACAGGTGTGTTTCTATCAGTATAGTACCTGATCGTGTGCTTGAGCGCCAGAACAGCAGTTTCCGTGGACAGCCCAGCTCTAAAACCAAACTGTGCATCATGTAGATTGAGCTGTGCAGTTACTCTCCGCTCAAGCACACTGTGCACTGTCAAGAATCTCTGCTGTTACAGAGCTAACAAATTGGCCTTTATATTATTTTATCGTGATGGCCCAGAGGTTAAGGCCTCGCCTCTCATGCATGAGGTTGTGGGTTCAAATCCAGGCAACTACCAATGTGACTTTTTCAATTCATATGTACTTTCTAAGTTTATCTTGGACATCACGTCTGTGATGTCCAAGATAAACTTATCGGTGAAGGAAAACATCGTGAGGAAACCTGGACTTATAAATGTCTGAAATCGCCAAACGTCTTGAGCACGCGTGGTGATCAATGCTCGTGCCTTCTCTGTTGAGAAGAGGCCTTTGCCCAGCAGTGGGACAGAAATAGGTTGGTATTAGTATCTTTAAAATTTTTGAAAATGTTTGCTCTAGTGCTCTGTTGCCAAAATGTTCATTTTAGTTTGTTCCTCATTATCCTGACAATACTTTAACTTTTATTTAAACACTTTTATCGTCTCTGTCACTTCCACAAACTGTTACCCCGTGTGAAGTTTTCCATGCCACAAGCAGTTAAGAAAGGTCCTTCTCGCGTTCCGTGAGCGTCCCTGACGTACCTGTTTCACCCAATCACTATACCCTTCCTTTCTCTTATTAAACTAAAGCTTCCCTCTGCCGCTTCCCGAAGCGACATCACAATTATCCCCGAGGAGCATAATCTACTTTTCTCACCTACTGCGAGGAAATAAAAACTAATGAAATTTTCGAAATATGACGTCGTACACCTACATTTTACCGCAGGAGTGTGCCTGAGATTAGGGATTTACGGAAAAAAAAATTGAAAAGAAATCCTTCTAATTGAGGTTCCAAATTCACATCACACTATTGACCACAGGACAGTAATGAAATGCAGTACAGTATTACTGCCCGGCTAGAGCTAAGAGCAATAATGACTTGTTTTACGTTAGGTTTGCATCACTTATTATTTGATATTTGCGAGCGGGTTGTGGAAAAAGTATTATTATTATTTTGAACTTTGTCTAAATTGATTGTGACTTACATATCACAGGTATATTTACTGGTCAAGCGAAAAAAGAAGATGGATGAAAAATAAATTTACGTCCACAATAGAGAGAGCCCGACTTGATGGAAGTAAAAGGGAACTTGTAATCAGCAACATTCGACTTCCTCTTAGAAATTGTTTGGCCATTGACCAAAAAGCATTAAAATTATACTGGATTGTTAGAGAACCGAAGGAAGTTTTTTCCATTGAACGTTCAGATTTGAATGGAAATAACAAAGAAATATATTTTACGGGGACTAAAGGCGAGCCTGGTATACTGACCATTTCAAAGGGTTACATCTACTTGTCGTTCTGGGATCTCGAAACCGCTCTGCAAATACCAACGATTCGAACAATACGTGCACAGGTGAAAGAAATATCAATTGGACCTTCAAGAATATTAGTCCGTAATAATATAATTGATGATCAAATTCAAGGCTGTGAAAAGCTAAGGGGGCTGTTATCAAATAACTCATTGACCGACGGCAATACATCCAAAAATATTTCTTCAGATATTTCCAAAACGAATGCCACTACTGCTTTCGTTTGCCAAAACTACTGTTTTAATGGAGATTGTACTGCTAGTACTGAAGGGGTACCTAAATGCAGGTAAATCATTGTCGACCTTATTTATTCCCTTGTCTACGTCGTTGTTCCAGTGCTAGTAAGCGTGACTGTTGAGCTTGAGGTCCTGGGTTCGAATCCCGAGTCGGGCATTGTGCTATTGGGTTTTCCATTAGGAATTTCTCAATATCAGTCACGGAATCTGGAATTGTTCCCGGGTGATGGCAAGGCTCGCCCCCTATCACATGGGACTTAACCATAACTGGCAAAATGTGGGTGTACTATTATATTATGTTATTTCCTTGTTTAATTCACACACATGTTCATTCACAGTCATGCTCACTCAAATGTCTCGCTGATGGTGGCGCGTGTGTCGGATCATTTAGTTCCCTTAAAAATGGTTGAGTTGAATGGTGCTGCTCTATGCGTCATGTTCGTGAACGGGCGCTGTCAGTGTGACTGGTCATCTCTTAGTTGCCACGGCTTATTTGAATTAATTATTTTAATTGTCTTTTTTGTTTTTACTGTGGACACTTTTAATGTGCACATCTTGCTACATCGTTCTCACATAGTGTACCATCTCAACATGAATGATGTAACCAAGATTTTGTAACAATTTGCTGATTTAAAAGAGTGTCCATGGAGTTTCTTGCCCGTTCTTCTCCATAGAGATCTACGATAGGGAATGGGCAACTACAGTACTTTCACAGTTTTTATGCCTTGTGACTGGGACTGTAGCTACATTTAATTGTTCTTTGTTTCGACAATTCAAAAGTGCCTGTAACAGGTCTACTTGAAATAAACGCTTTGATTTTGATTTTGAATTGTGTAACCTCGGTTTAATATGTTTTTGTTTTTTCAGATGTAATACCGTTTATTCAGGAGAACGGTGTGAAGTTAACACGTGCCAAAACTACTGTTTAAACAATGGTTTGTGTTCCTTGAATGAGCGCCGTCAACCGATCTGTCAATGTATTGGAAATTATGGTGGTGAAAGATGTGATGTTTCATTTGTTCTCATGAAATGCTTCCACACGGTTACGATGCTGAAGGACATTTTAAACGCAGGTATTTTTTAATACGTCTAAAGGCTAACTTCAATGATCAGTTCTACATGAAATTCCGTACATTCTGTCCTAAATCTAGCAGTATCGACCTGAAGTTTGGTAGTCTAGGCCGTCGGTTAGAACCACAGTATCCTGCGCTAATCAAGTGAGGCCAACGTGCCACAAATTCGTCTGTTTATATTAAGCACTTCATACTTGACTTTAATATTGGATTATATCATCATTCTTCTGCCCTTTCGCAACTTATTTGAGGTCGGTGGAGCATGTCTTCTTCTTCCATACTTCTCTATTACTCGACATCTCGTCACTCACCTCCTTTCTAGCCATATCATACTTCACACAGTCCATCTATCGTTACTTTGGTCTTCCTCTACTCTTATAGCCATCTACATTCATACTCAACATTTTCCTCATTACACCGCATCACATGTCCTTACCACGATAATCGATTACCTACCACACCAACTTTTCAGTCACCGGCGCCACTTTCAGACTTCCTCTTATGTGCTCATTCCTGATTTTATCCATTCGCGTTACACCAAACATCCCTCTTAGCATTCTCATCTAAGCCACATACAACCTTTCATTCATCCCTGTTGTGGCCCATCATTCTGATCCATACAAGTCAGCAGGTCTAACCATGGTTTTATAAATCTTCCCCGTGAGTTTAATAAATATAATGCGAGGGGCGCATATTGTTCCCGTGGCGTGCCGCCGTTTCATCCATCCAGTGATAATTATATAATACTGATCAGTGATCTGTTTAAAAAAAGTCTGTCCACATTGTTATACTAATGCATTTTTTATGTTTTCTTTATAGATGTAACTTCGATTAATTTCAACAGAGAAAGGAAGTCAACGTGTGATGCAACTCCATTCTGAACCTTACTGTATGAGAAGCCATTATGACGTAATTTCAACCACTGCGTACTGCGTACAAAATTACAAATCTAACTCGAGAATCAGTTTATGTTAAATCTGAGTAACGTAATATGCAGGATGTAACAGGCCCTTCACGAAGCCGTCAACCAAGCGCCCTTTACATCAAACTATGTTTTTTTGGGTAGAAAAATCATGTTTTACGGTAGGACTCAATGTAACGCACTCAAAACATTGTGTTAATGGATGGATTGAATAGTGCGGGGGTCGTGGAGGTGTTTAAAGTAAAGTTATAACATTAATTAAAAACAGGTATTAACAAAAAAAACTTGTGAAAAAGTTAGAACTTTAAGTCCCAATATCTCCGTAACTAGAAGGTACGGTCTAGAACAAAAAAAAATATCGCAATTACGGGGAGAATAACAGCCTTTCGGTTTCGTTGAGGGTCTTGTTACACCCATTATATAACCTTCAGAGATACTTTAATTAAACATTTTTCAAGGTTTAAGCTTAGCACAACTTTGCCCCGATTGGCTCAGCCTTGCTGTCGTCTCGGAATCTATTAAATTCCAACCCATTATAACAGATAATCAATCCATCTTTTTTTTCAAATCAAACCTTAAATCCAGAATGGACAAGGTCTGTCAAAGCTCACTGTAGATGGTGTGTCCCTAGTTAAGTTCCAATTTCAGCAATCAGGTCAAGCTAATTTTGAAATAATGGGTGTAAAAGTACCGTTAACGTAGCCGAAACGCACTTGTTCTCCCTTGGTCTCCTGTTAAATTGTTCCGTAGTTACTTAGTTTGATTGCTTAGTTGACCGCTTCGTGAAGGGTCCGGTTACACCTTGTATAATATAATATAATATAATATAATATAATATAATATAATATAATATAATATAATATAATATAATATAATATAATATAATATAATATAATATAATATAATATAAATTAATAATTATATCGCTGGACATTACACACAGCGCCATCTAGGTTCCACACTAAGCAACGAGGCTTGTGTCGTGGACACCAGATAGTTGATAGAAACATAGATACTTTTTGTTTGTAAATACATACTTATTATACATAGAAACATCCATGACTCGGAAACAAATGTCCATGCTCATCACACAAATATAAAATGACATTGTCAAATTTTCTACCAATGGTGATGCTTAGAATAGTTATAGTCACGCCATTGGCTTCTCAGTTACCAGTGAGTAACCTTTTTTTCTAAGTTCTTTTCTTATCTTTGCTTTGTATTGTTCTACTTTTCTTTTTAAATAAATATCATATTTGGAATATATTCTAACTTTTTTTAAAAATACTCTACCTTTAAAATATTTCATATATTCAAGGTGTTATGTGTAAATTGCATAACACAATTCAGTGTCAAAATAGGAACAAAAGTGAAGTAAAAAAAACAAGAAAATTACTATTACCACAAAATATATCTTTTTACTAGCTAATGATTTAACTAGCATACGAAACGTTATGTATTGAATTTGAGTATCTAATATTATGATGAAAATCTCAACATGATAAATAGGAGCATTCTGTGGAAGGTAACTGAACCCGCCCTTGAGCTATGGTACGCAATTTAATGAAATCCATGTATTTTATATTCATGTCGTTTGCTGATGATGAAATAAAATGAAATAATGCTAGAAGTGTTGATGTTTCGTACTTGATCTGGGAAAAAATATCCGAAACAAACCCAGAGGAAAAATTCAGCGAGACATAATTTTCTTGTAACATTAACTATTCACGCAGCGCACGTCATGGAAGCTCTGAAGATGCAAGACTTTTTCAATACATTTCCTCGAAAACTGGCTCTTAACGCACTAGGATTAAGTTCAACATGCAATGTATTTCAAACACGTGGATTTTTTAATAAATAAGTAGGTAGCTGTTGCCCGCGGCTTCGCTCGCGTTTTGGTCGGAAATAATCCCACGGGCACGTTGTTAATATAGCCTATGGCACTTGAGGATAATGTAGCTTCCTATTAGTGAAAGAATTTTCAAAATCGGTTCAGTAGCTCCGGAGATTACCCCCTACATACAAACTTACAAATTTTACCTGTATTATAATATTATAGTATAGATATAGATAACTAAACTCTATTCTTTTAGGTCATATAATGCCTGTTTAGTTATCCAGCCTTTAAGTTTAGCTTTAGAAGGTTTGCCAGACGTCGCGCTTAAAATATCATCTGGGAGCCCATTGTTTACCGATGGACACATGAATTCTGACCCAAACCTACCAGATAGGGTGTTTGGGTAATCAGCTAATTTGTTTCTAAGAAGCTACTTATTTAGCCAAGTTCTTGGTTGTAATAGAAGAATAATATGATTGTTTATTTGAGAAAACATCACTACATAGTATAAAAAAAGTCGCTTCCCGCTGTCTGTCCCTATGTATGCTTAGATCTTTAAAACTACGCAACGGATTTTGATGCGGTTTGTTTTTAATAGATAAAGTGATTCAAGAGGAAGCTGTTTATTTGTATAACATTGCACCCGCGCGAAGCAGGGGCGGGTCGCTAATGTACAACATAACAGACAAGTCCAAGTTATTTAACAGTTACAAGAAAAATTTTACAATAAGGAATATTCTAATAAAATACTTAAAAAAAAAAAAAACAGAAAAAGTAATTTTTCGTTCATCCTCCCACACAGCACAAGAAAAAGTCATCTCAGTCCTCTCACAGAAACTCAAACATACACGACATACGTGAACCCATCTCGAGGCAAATAAATTACACTCCGGTGTCGATGTCAGTAGAGCAGAGCATTCAGTACATGATGGCGACACAATGGTCATTTACTAGTTTGTAGGTTAGTAACTACCTACAAGATAGAAGTCTTTTGTCAAAAAAAAAATGTTATCAAACGTCCACCTTCCACATATAATTTGTCCCAGCCACCTGTTTATGTTCTAAAATAGTTTTAAAGTTCTTTTTATGTACTTTCCTGTTTTGAACGAACTCACAATCAATATTATTGCATAATAAGGTTACCAAATTATTATATCCATATTATTATTTCCTGTGAAGAGCATTAATTGAGAAAAACAAACTTTAATTAATAGATAAGCGTTGCAAAATGTTCAAATCAAACGGAAATAACAAACTGAAAAATATTAGGTATTATAATTTATTTTGTATGGTCTGAGTTTGGTAACTAATTGAATCGAACGATAAGGGCAGATGGTATTACACTTGGCAACTATTTACTTATAGTGATTTTCTCCTACTTACGAGTAATTGATTGATATTTTATTTGTTGTATTTTATGTATTACTAGCGGATGCACGGATGCCTATGTTACTCAAGGTGAATGTAGGTTTCTAATAGTGAAAGAATTTTGGAAATCGGCCCAGGAGTTTTTGAGTTTATTCATTACAAATATACACACAAAAATACAAATCTTTCCTCTTTATAATATTAGTGTAGATGTAGATAACATAAGTATTAGTACATGGAACTATATAAGTAACTATGCCAAGAAAAGGGTCACAGAAGTGTTGAAAAAAACCTGTTTTTAAAAAGAAACTTGTGAAGTGGTCAAGTGGTTGGTCCTTTGATCTTCAATATTTCCGTAACTAGAAGTTCAGGTTCAGGTATGGTCCACAAATGAGGCCTTTTTTTCGGATTTGAAATCATCAAATGCCCCTCCCACTCTGGGCGGAGCGGCAGGGAGTGTCAGACTTTTACTGACTAAAACCCATCCATGTTCCTTCCTTTGCCCTTTGTGTTCCAGGGCCGCGGTATCTCTTTCGAACAGTCCCGCAACCCTGGCATGCATCGGTCCTTTCGGAGCCCTTCCAGTTTGCTGACATCTTTTTAAGGCGCGCGTGGAACACGAACGCTCCGTTGACACGGCCTGTCGTCATAAGATGGGCGGACGGCGAGCTAGCCCGTTACTCACCGTCCACAGGCCCGCAAGTGTGGCCTTATGACCACTTTTTGACTTATTTAAGTTTTCCTGCAGGCTTAGCCAAGTTGACAATCTACAATCGTTAACGCTAATAGAAAACTAATCAAATGTATGGGAATGACGTCATCTTAGCGTTAAGTCACGTGGTCTAAACAAACGAATAGAAAATTCGTAGCCAAGTTTACATCGTTCGAAATGATAGAATGAAATGTGATCCTTTCTACAACGTTGAACGCTACATCCCATATAAATCGTCGCCAAGTCACAGTTTTGACAAGCGCTAACGAAACGATGTCGAAGTTTATGAACGCCAGCCGAACGATCGCCGAGACCCATGAGAAAACGATAAAAAAATGGTGCCTATATGAGCCAGCAATGTTGAGACCGAGAAGTGTTTTGTTTATTTACCATAATTTTGGACTGTATTTATCATTTCAGAAAAACAAAGGGTCTATTGATAAGTAGAGGGTCAAACACCATTGTTTTGATTGTGTCATAAGTAGTAGTATTAGTTTTACGTTTCTAACTTTCAAGTGCCCAAGTATGATAGATTTTAACAAAGGCAGATTACGAAATAACTATATTACGTACCATTCCATAAATTCTAATAAAGCTGCGAACTGTTCCGGGCTTGCTCGAGATCTAGATTCCATCATATAAAAGTTGTTCATTTAATGTATCTTTCATTCAAATGCACGATATCATATTATTTTGAGTGACAGTAATGTTTAAAATTACATTCCGCACTTGATATATTATAATCAACTAATTATAAGTAGAACTCGCACCTTATTTCGCTTACTTTTTTAACAATTATTCCTTTCTTAACAATCCAAAACAAAACGTGAGTTCGCGCACTAAGTACACAACTGTGACCTTGCCGTTAGTTTGACGTTTGTTGGAACCCTCACCATAGACTTACGTATAGGGTTTGTCGAAGTTCATTGTAGAACGAGCGATCGACTCAGTCGTGTCAAGTTGGCTATACCAAGTTAGCGTTTTCTACAATCGCTTGCGCGAGGCGTTAACAATTGTAGAAAGAGAATCGATACGAAACGTTTGTAACTTGGCTAGGCCTGCTGTATTATTTAAACACACTGTATCTGCGTCTCGCCGCCAACTTACCTAACGCAGATCTGCTCGAAAAAAAATTTCAAATGAAAAAATCAAAATTAAAAGTCATTTATTATAATTAGACTGTTAATCAGCACTTTTTGAACGTCTAGGTTTGCAAAAGACAGTCCTCCAAAATGCCCCCCCACCTTTCGACACTTCCTAGTGTTTGAGCTGAGATGAAGAAGTGGTGGAACGAACTCCCCAGCAACACATCTGTCTGTTAGGTTAGAAGGACCAGATTCTATACAATAATAGTGCGTAAGATAGAGACGATAGAGACCGACTTTCTTCAAAAAGGAGGTTCTCAATTCGGTTGTTTTTTTTATGTTTGTTACCTCAGAACTCCGTCATTTGTAAACCGATTTGAAAAATTCTTTTTTCATCTGAAACGATATGCTTCCCAATTGGTCCCATAGATATTATCAAAATCGGTTTAGTGATTTGGTTGTTTTCCTCACGTTAATTGTCACATCACGCGACGTCGCGTGATACTTGCTAGTTAAATTTGACACACTTCCCGATTTCTGATTGAGCTGAAAATTTGCTCGCATGTGTATGTCGCAAGACAATGCAATATTATGATGACATATATGGAGCTGATTTGATGATGGAGCTGGAAGGTGGCCATACAAACTCTGTAATAAAACGACGCAACGCCGTCAGTTTGGACTCGTTTGATTTGTCTTGACAAGTACTGTAGTCCTAAATGGTAGCCATGGTCTGATGATGGAGCTGAGAGGTGGCCATAGGAACTCCATTAAAACGACATAACCCATAAGTTTGGGTTCGTATAATTCATCTTGTCGAGTACTTTGTATCTAGATGGTACCCAGGGACTGGTGATGGAGCTGGAAGGTGGTCACAGGTAGTCCGTAATAAAATGACACAATCCCATCGAGTTTGGGCTCGTATGATTCGTCTTGACGAGTACTTTAACTAACTTCTAGTTACAAGAATTGTTTTGGTATACTACAACTAAAAAGGGAAAAATAAAAAATAAACTTTCTTGCGAAAACAAAACCGACTTCTAAAAAACACTAAAAAAGTCTAAAATAACTTTACTTTCGGAAGTCGGTGGCAAAAAAGATACAAACAATACACCGACTTCCGAAAGTAAAGTTATTTTAGACTTTTTTAGTGTTTTTTTAGAAGTCGGTTTTGTTTTCGCAAGAAAGTTTTTTTCTTTCTTTAATTTTTCATGTAATCTCTTTCAACCATAACAATAAACCACAATGACGTAGGTTAGTGATTCTGTAGTTTATTTCTTGAAGTTAGAACTGTCAAAAGTTATAGTTCTTAGCTATAACTTCTTTGACGGTTCTTAGTTGGTTTAAATTCTTGTCTGTTGCATAAATAAGTTTGCATAAGTAATTACTTAAACTGAAGTAATTACTTTAACTTGACTGTAGATCCGGGTGTTAATCTTTATGAAATTCTATGTACTGTTTCCGTAATTAAATTTAAAAAAAAAAACCTTTTTTATTTACAACGTTAAGGCAATAATATTATTACACTTATGAATTTAATCAAGTATTGTGCACTTGAAAATTACAATAGGCACTCAAAATAATTTGTTTTTCATTTTACGTAAACCGATTCCATTTAATCTTAAACGAAAAAAAGAAAGGTTTTCGGTTCAAATTTATGCGCGGGAGTTGCCGTGTTCCAGAAAGCGCAGCCCAAAAACGTGCCTGTAAAGAACATTGGTTGAAATAAGTTACGGGGCTACGAAGATAATTTATTATCATCTTTTTGCTTCAATGGCTTTCGAGATTCCAAGTTCTAGTGGAATTTTCCATAATGTGTGTTTCGGCGCCAGCTCTTACAAAAAAGTTTATTTAATTTTGACATGTTGTTTTTGCAACCGGCGCCTAAGCACGTATCATTTGTAGATCTTTGACAATCGTTACAGGTAGTCAGTGGCCCGAAACTTTGACAACCAAGGGGTATCGTAATTCAATTATTTTATTTCAGTCACAACGATCCATCATTTTATAATGTTAGTAATTAAATAATCGGAGAAAAATACACACCACACAATACTTTTAAAACTAAATTTAACATAAAATTAATGTATTAAATTAAATTCAGAAATTGAAATTTGAAAAAAAAAAAATTTGCTTGGGTGCACCAGGATGTCAGCCAACAGAGAGAGGTGGCGAAAAATCGTGAGACGAATCACATCTGCCCCTACGTTAGTCACTTCATGATGACTACGACCGCTCAGTCAAGAGTGTCACGACGAAGAAGAAGAAGATTACAATTTTTCTATTACCCAGTACTAACTGGATTGTGGAGGTCAGATAGGCAGTCGCTCCATGTAAAATACTGGTATTCAGCTGCATCCGGTTGAACTGGAAGCCGACTCCACATATTTGGAAGAATGCTAGGCAGATAATGCATAAGAAAGCGGCTGTCAATTTTAAAAATTCACAACGAGACTAGCCCCGATGCTCAATCGTCCTCCAGTTCAAGGAATATTACAGTTGAAAAAATCTGTTATAGGTAGGACATAGTAACATAATAGATTCGTTATAGCTACAGAGACAGATTATTCTTTTTCTTCCTATCTTTAAGATTTAACAAGAGGCATTTGACAATTGCCAACAGCTTTCTAAAATATTTTTCAACGCGATCGATTTAAAGCTATGCAGTAGCTTGTGTAGGTGCTATTTTACTTCGACTTCTCCATCATCGTTAAACAAGGTGTACACGTACCCTTTACGAAGCCGTCAACCAAGCATTCTGTACCGCAAACTAAGTAACTCTATACGGGTGAAAAATCAGGTTTACAGTAGGACTCAATGTAACACATTTAAAATCTTGTTGTGATGGGATGCATTGTTAAAGTTATAACTATAAAAACTAGTATTTTAAACCCTGTAACTAGAAGGCATGGTACAGAATTAAAAAAAAAAAATAGCTTAGAATACTAGTGCCTTTCGGCTTCGTAAGGGGTATTTTTACACCTTTGGGGGTACGGAGACCAGGGTGTAAAGTTCTTCATCCCCCATAGAGAAGGGAGGACCCTCCGACCAGACGGATGTTGTTGTGTCTGGTGGACTACTGCCCGACAGTTGTTGTTGGGTTCTGCTATATACTCTTAAGTCGCAGATAACTTTCCTTGCGCGATGTAGGATTTCGATTTATTTCGATGTTTACTTCTTCGCCTGATTTCGCATAGATGGTACTGTAGTACTTTTTGTTCTATGTTGCTGCAGTATTGTTGTAGTGTCGCGACATACCCATTAAAGAATGTCAATATTGTCTAGGACTTCAGGTTTAGTGGCTAGTCCACGATCACTGTTCACCTTATTGTTAAAATATCATTGCTCTTTGGTCTAGTGGTTGCATGCGCTAAGGCTGAGCATAAGGTCCTGGATTCTATTCCCAAGGCAAAGTATTGCAGGATTTTTCCATCTGGAATTTCTTAGTAGCAGGTCACAGCGTCTGGACTTCTGCTCAGTTGATGGCAATAAACTCACCACCTATCACTTTGGACTAAAATATGTATAACTGGCAAAATATGTGTGCATTTTGGTAAGTACACCTCTGCCTAACTCAAACAGAAAACAGACGTTATGTTATTATATATAGGTTCCATTCGCATTCACCTGAGAACCACTCCCTCAGCATTTACAATAACAGTCTGCAACCACAAGTACTATATCACATGGCTAAGGCGCGCGACACACGTTGTCGGCGCGATACGAGCGCGCACGTACGCGACCCGCGGACACATCTGCCGCCGCCCTTAGTATCGTGTCGCTCTGTGATGAGCGGAGCGATTTTGTTTTAGAAATAACTCATGGAATCAGAAGTTACTTTGCGGATACTCGTAAAAATCATAATTATAGTATTCAGAGATGTCCCGGTGGCCAACATGTTCAATACCAGTAGTGATCACAGAATTTTTTGAAGCACTTTGAATAGTAATTTCAGACTGGAGTGAACTCGTAATATGCTCCAAATTTTGCTAGGATCTAAAGCTTTCCACTCAGACCTGGAGAACCGATTCGCGGCCGTGGAAACCACTAATGAAGTTGACCAGGCGCTCGACCACAAGGTGGAAATTTTCAGGGAGGAAGGGACGCATTTTTGCAAAACGAGGTGTACGGGCAGGAACTCCAAGCTTTCTCTTTTTCTTTTCTGGAGCTTACAACGGAACGACGTGAAAACTTATTCATCAATTCGTCAGAACAACAGGCGCTCAAAAAACAAATTAGGAAATTGGTACGAAGGGACTTCCGATGCTGACCGTAAGTGTTCGTGTGGACGGCGAGCTATGGGCTAGGTCGCCGTCCGTCCGTCTTTTGACGACAGGCCGTGTCGACGGCGCGTTCGTGTTCCACGCGCGCCTCAAAGAGATGTCAGCAACAGGAAGGGGTCCGCAAGGGCTGATGCCTGCCGGGGCTGCTGGACTGTTCGAAAGAGATACCGTGGCCCCGGAACACAAAGGGCGATGAAGGAACATGGATGGGTTTTAGTCAGTAAAAGTCTGACATTCCCTCCTGCTCAGCCCAGAGCGGGAGGAGTCATTTGATGATTTCCCATCCGAAAAAAAAAAGTGTTCGTCCAAATACTTGGGAGGTTGACCTTACAAAGTTAAAAAATCCAGTGGGGACATACATCGTCGTTTCGAAACCGGAGATTCTTTTGGAAATCGAAAACTTCTACGGCCAGTTGAACGCATTTTGATGGTTTGAATTACAACCTCAGAGATGTTCCGCTTATCGTGTTACATTAATTCCGCTTCCCGCTACTTCCAACACCATAGCCTCACCCGACACACGTGCTCACGTACCAAACAGGGAGCATTACAAATCATACATGAGACAGCAGCCTGAACCACGTTGCCGCTCAGTTGCTCACTCACTGTGCGAACGGAACTCAACCAACTGCTCCTTTTGTACTAAGTCACTGTTGCTAGGAGATATTACGAGAGATAACATATTGGATCAAGATCTTTGAATTTTGTTTAGTGTCCTCTCATATGCCAAGAGTGACTAAATAATAACAGCCACATTGGTCAATCTTTAAGGTTGAGCAACGTTTGCCTAGGTTGGTCCGTGGATGGGTGACCACCTGTTACATACCGAGTTTCCTCCGTGCCTCAGAAAGCACGTTAATCCGTTGGTCCCGGGTTTCATTTATAGATCTTTGACAGTCGTAACAGGTATCCAGTGGCCCGAAATTCTGCCAACTAGTCTTGCCAAGGGTTATCGTATTATCCAGTACTAACTGGGTTGTGCAGGTAAGACAGCCAGTCGCTCCATAGAAAATACTGGTATTCAGCTGCATCTGGTTAGACTGGAAGCCGACCCCGGTATAGCTATTGGGAAAAGGCTAGGCAGCTTTTTTTCGGATGGGAAATCATCAAATAACCCCTCCCGCTCTGGGCTGAGCAGGAGGGAGTGTCAGACTTTTACTGACTAAAACCCATCCATGTTCCTTCCTTTGCCCTTTGTGTTCCAGGGCCGCGGTATCTCTTTCGAACAGTCCCGCCATCCTGGCAGGCATCGGTCCTTTCGGACCCCTTCCTGTTTGCTGACTCTCTTTGAGGCGCGCGTGGAACACGAACGCGCCGTCGCTGATGTTCACTTTGTTTTGTATCGCACGGAACTGAACCAACTGGTCCTTTTTCACTGAGTAACTGTTGCGAGGAGAGAGGAGAGGATCTGCATCAAAATCTTTTTTCCTTTAACCCAATAAAATTTGTTTTAGTGTCCTCCTAGTAAGCCAGAAGATAAAACACAGAAGAAAAGAGAAAGAATGAATGGAAGCCGTAGACACATTTAGCTTATCTGTGATGTTCTTTAAAAAGGCTAGCCTAAATGAAATCACTGTCAACTCTGTCAATCTAATTAGATTTTTGATTCAAACAATTCAATTTAATCAGCAATCATCACGAACCTCTGATTTTTCGGATTCATGCGCGTAATGAATAATTATCACCTGCTGCGGTGAAGAAAAATACCGTGAGGAAAGCAAGCAGCATGCCTGAGAGATATTCTCGACGGCATGATAAGCCAAGTCAGAGGGCGGCATAAAAAGTCTAATACCAGGTTAGGCACTAACTACACGACAAAGAAGAAAGCAACCATCACTTTAAAACAATTATGAAGTAGATATAACTCGATTTCAACTTTAACTTTCTTTTTATGAACATTTTTAAACTTAAACACACGACGAATTCCCCTTAAACAATTAATCGTCGCATTTTAAACATGGATGATTGATTGCAATATTAATACGGTTCAGTATCACGAATTAAAAGGCAATCGGGTATCATAAGGGGTTCCTCGGTATGCATGTTAAAGTAGGGATGTACGATACAAGTATATTTGTAACGTTGCATTAAAATAGGGATGCCACTTGAAGTATCGATACATAACTTAAGATACCTATTACTTGTACTTAGAAACACCTCTAAAGGTGGCTGTACACTCTCGCCGGCCGGAAAACTTAAAGACAGGTGGGATGCGAGAGTGTACAACCAAGCTAGGAACGCCGAGACTAAACGAGCACTTCTTTATACACTCCCGCTCTCGCCCTGCCTTGGAATTATAAATAAAAGGAATTATTTTGTAATCTTTTTGTGATCTCTTATTGTATTCATTCGATTTCGTCGATCATGCAATTTAGGACAATGTGGCACTACACAATCCATTAATTCCTATACCGGTAGCTACTTTTGTGTCGATACAAGCGTTGAGTATTCGTTTATATCGATCCAACATATCAGAGTATCGCATCCTGTGGTATCGATACCGTAAAGTATCGGAAAAGATCGTGCGTCACTAGTGAAGATTTGCGTAATATTTCGTCTGGTCGCCCGTTTGTGTGGCCTGATCCGTTTTTGGGTTAATTTATGCGAATTATACTTATTAATTATGTTTTTTATGACGTGATCAAGACATTGATTGTTGTTATGTACTTATACACGATATTATTGAGGGTTGAGTTTAAGTTTAATATTAATGATGTCTGTATTTTTATTTATATTGGAAAATGTATGTGAATCCTTGAACAGAGTAGTATAGGATGAATTTTAATCATAATAAAAATATAAACTAAATTGGTTGTGAAATAAAAATGGCACTAAACAAATTTTTTCTTCATTTGAAAATTGTAATAATACACTTATCATAGAAGATTAAATAGGAATTGTCACAAATAACGATAATTTTGATGCAACAGACAGCTAAACCAGCTGGTATCCATTTTTACCGACTGCTAATAAAGAAAGGGTTATGTTTGTCACGCGTATCTTTTGTGTTTCTTAGTAAAGGACATTGGCACGGGGCAGGTCCCTTTTGTGATATCTTGTGCCTGATTGGAATAATAACCTAAAAATATTTTTTTTTTTTGTGTGCAAATTATTTTTTATACAATTTCTTTCACCCTGGGAATAAAGTTAAAGGGGCTGATACTAAACATACATGTATGGTTATAAGAAAACATTTTCACATAAAAACTAGAGATGGGCTGACTATGACTTTGGCGAGTAGTCGGTACATCTCTAGTAAAAACATAAGAAGAAACGAGGAAAACCTCTGGGTAAAAAAAACGAAACAAGCGTGAAGGTCACAATGTCTTTTAAGTCCAGCAGACATAATCTTGGTCAAGTCACATGAGGACTATGCACATTAGTATAATGGTCTTTTGAAGAAAGAACCACATAGATTTTAATAGACCTCTCCTGTCAGTGCGAGCCTATTATCGTATAGCTCAACTAAAAGAACTAAACTTATGGAGCTCCACGACTCAGCGAATATACCCCAACATCACACCACCACCTGTATTCGGAGGAGGGGGGGGGGGGTTGCAAAGAGTTACGCAGAGATATGCCTATACCTAATAGTTTACCCAAACGGAACTCGAAATAGATAGTAGACATGTAAGTAAGGGGATATTTACCATGTCTACTATCTATTTTCAGTTTTAATGTTAGTGACCATGTTTGTTTAAAAACTAATAGTGTACCCATATTTAGCCAATTATGTTTAAATCCCATAGAGAATGACCCTATGGCCCTGGCCATAAACTCAGACTCCGTATCTGCTACTGAGTAATTTCTTGCCTTTTTTTTTACCGATGGGTAATCATCAAATAACCCCTCCCGCTCTGGGCTGAGCAGGAGGGAGCGTCAGACTTTTACTGACTAAAACACATCTATGTTCCTTCCTTTGCCCTTTGTGTTCCAGGGCCGCGGTATCTCTTTCGAACAGTCCCGCAACCCTGGCAGGCGTCGGTCCTTACGGACCCCTTCCTGTTTGCTGACTCTCTTTGAGGCGCGCGTGGAACACGAACGCGCCGTCGACACGGCCTGTCATCATAAGACGGACGGACGGCGAGCTAGCCCATAGCTCACCGTCCACAGGCCCGCGCCTACGGTGGCCGGGGGCCACCAAGTGGCCCCCGACGCCCGGTGCGTCTCCCGCGGCGGCTGGGACGTGAGCCCTCACGTGTGACCTCTCACGTCCCGCCACCTCCTTCGCTAGCATGACTGCTTCGCAGAAGGAGGTGACGGCGTCCCATTCCGTCTCGCTCCGGACCATGGATTGAACCAGGGCCGGACGCGAGAGGTCGCCGCCGCCGATTGCCGCTACGAGGATACGGCGTTGCTCCGCCCAAGCGGAGCAGACCTGCACAGTGTGCTCCACCGTGTCTTCCGGTCGATCCTCGCAGTGGTGACACCCGGGCGTTTCCTCCCGCCCGATTAAGTGCAGGAACCTCCCGAAACAACCATGTCCGGTGAGGACCTGCGTCAGGCGGAAGGTGAGGGCGCCGTGGCGCCTCTCTAGCCAGGTAATTTCTTGCC
Organism: Eugnorisma glareosa; assembly: GCA_947578425.1. Lineage (NCBI taxonomy): Eukaryota > Metazoa > Arthropoda > Insecta > Lepidoptera > Noctuidae > Eugnorisma > Eugnorisma glareosa. The sequence goes on along the minus strand of OX387957.1, from coordinate 1,980,481 downwards.
TGACCTGGGAATCGAACACAGGACCTCAACTTCAGCAGTCGCATTTGTGGCCACTAGATCAACCAGGCCGAGTTGACGAACAATACGAAAGGAAGGAGGATAGCTTATACATCATCACCATCGGATGGAAAGGGGTACTGATAGTGAAAGATATGTTCCGAAGGGCATTATTACATCGCCTATATATAAAATACGCAACGGATTTTATTAATGTGTTCCTGTAATAAACCTGGTTCCGTACGAGTTGCGCTGCTGACCATACCGCTCGTAAATACTGCTTCATTGTTCGGACTCGCACCGCTCTTGAAGCTTAGTCTAAGTACGGGCAGCAAAAATGCAGATTTTTTTTGTTATATATTTTTTTGATTTTGTTTGTTTAAAAATTCATTATTGATTATTCATTATTTTGAGCTCTCGTTCGTTAAAGCTTAAAACAGTTTTTTTTGGTCCTTTTGTTTTAATAAAAAATAATAAAACCAGTCTTTTACTATCGCACTGTAGGGTTTAGGGATTTTTTGTACAGATAAGGTACGAGCATTTATCACCTCTTGCTCAAAGCGGTACGAATAATAGGATTTATATAACATAGCTGTTGCTCGCGGCTTCGTTCGCGTTTTGGTCAGAAATTAATCCACCGGCACGTTGTTAATATAATATGCCTATAGCACTCGGGGATGACGTAGCTTCCTATTAGTGAAAGAATTTTCAAAGTCGGTTCAGTAGATCCAGAGATTACCCCTTACATACAAACTTACAAGCAAATTTTACCTCTTTATAATATTAGTATAGATTAAAATAGTTATAGTAACGCCCTAGAAGGACATACCTGACCTTATTGGTGAGATTCTTCAGAAAAGTCAGGTGCGTAGTACTCGTGCGTGTATGGCGTTATGTGGTTTCTGCCTACCCCCAAGAGAAAAAGGCGTGAGTTTATCTATGTATATAGTTTTAGTAGAAGTATAGAACAGCAAGACGCATGCAAGACGACCGACACGTTTTTAATTTTTAGACTAAATCACAGTCCACAACACAACAGTTAGGAAATTTAAAATAACGATTCAATTAATCTATACTAATATTATAAAGCTGAAGAGTTTGTTTGAACGCGCTAATCTCAGGAACTACTGGTTCGAATTGAAAAATTCTTTTAGTGTTGGATAGCTCATTTATTGAGGAAGGCTATAGGCTATATATCATCACGCTACAACTAATAGGAGCGGAGTATCAATGAAAAATGTTTGAAAAACTGGGAAAATTTAAAGTCCACGCGGACGAAGTCGCGGGCACAGCTAGTACTTAATAATTGTCATAATTTCTACTTGTTCACGTTACTAATTTACCACCCTTATATAATGTGGGTACATCTAAGTGATTGCCAATTTAGACCAGCTTGGCGAATATTGAATTCTCCATAAAAAAAATGTAACAAGACCCTTCACGAAGCCGACAACCAAGCATTATGCACATCAAACTAAGTAACTTTACGCAAATATTATTGCTGGTCGGGTCGTGGAGGTGTTTACAGTAAAAAATCTTACGTTAAAAGCAAAAAAAAAACCTATGAAAAAGTTGGAACTTTGACACCCAATATCTCCGTAAATAGAAGGTTCCCAGGTATGGTCTAGAACAAAAAAAATATCGCAATGACTCGGAAAACAAGTGCCTTTCAGCGTCGTTAAGGGTCTTGGTACACCCTTTAGGTATATTTGTTATTTATAATAAATATTTTTCTTTCTTTCCCTCGAGGTGGCTGACCTAATGACATGGGACGGAAACATAACAGGTGAAATATGTATGAGTGATAAACAGACTATAGATACACCTATACCTAACTTTTTTGGGATCTCCGGCGTGATGTTATAGTCATCATCATGTGCCTAGCCTTTTACCAAATATGTTGAGGTCGGCTTCCAGTCTAACCGGATGCAGCTGAATACCAGTATTACATATAGAGCGACTGCCTATCTGACCTCCACAACCCAGTTAGTAGTGGGTAATATGATACCCCTTGGTAAGACTGGTTGTCAGACTTTTGGACTACCTGTAATGACTGTCAAAGATGTATAAATGACAACCGGGATCAATAGCTTAACGTGACGTGCTTTCGTGGTACGGAGGAAACTTTGTATGTAATGGGTGGTCACCCATCCACGGACCAGCCAAGGCAAGAACGGCTTAACCTATAGGTCGAACTGAGCGGCTGGTATTATTTAGCTCTGAACTAATCGCGTGATGGTAACATAATTATTAAGGAAAACACTCACCACTTGTTTGGTTAAAACAAATGTTTGTGATAATGAATGAATAAATAAATAAATTTTATTAAGAAAATGATTTTACTTGCAACGGCACACTTAGAAACTGGCCTTCTCTTTTATTCATTTTCTAACATATTGTTTACATTTTTAAATATAAACATAATGTTGGAAAATGAATAGGAGATTTTTTTTTAATTAACTTTTTTTGTATTTCTTGAATTAAAAAAATATTTTACTTGCAACGGCACACTTAGAAACTGGCATTCTCCTTTATTATTATTTCACGATAATTTAGCTTTTTCTGCTATCGCTACTGACTAAACTACAATAGAGTTGCAAGTCAATAAAGCTCACTGATATCGTCTAGATAGAAAATTGGTTTATCCAACCTACCTACCTGCCTACTTCCACATTCCGATGGTATTACATGCTGAACATAACGCAAGCTGAGTGGTACTTTGAACTGCTGCTATCAAAGTCTGAAAATGGATGTAAACTGCATTATATTTCTTGAGTTTTGGAATATAAAACATTATATTTCAGCAAATTGAATTATTAATCAAGGATTGATTCGAATCTGAATCCGAATAAAATAATTATACCTTTATGTAAAAGGTCCATTGTGCCTTAAAAAAATAATACAATGGTACCTACCATTGTATTATTTTTTTAAACAAGCATATTTTTTTTTCAAGTATATGTTTAAATACCGACTATAGAAGCTTGTGTCGATTTGAAACTCAATAATAGCCAAAGAAAAGTCCCTTTTGGCATGGCATACACAAAAAAGCAGTCAAATTATAAATTGATAATAATAATTGAGTCATTCTTCTCCAATTTTACATTTAAACGACTGCAGCATAGTCAACTGAATAAAACTCATGTTTAACATTATCAAGAATCCGGGTTAAACGATTATTTTCACACCGTATTCCCCCAATAAACTTCTGAACATATCCTCTCAATTCCCATTACAAATATTTATTCAACATATTGTTAAAATTGAAACATTTTCACAATAAACTTTCAAGAAAAATAATTGACCTTATCAGTACAGTCGTACAAGAATCTTTTTGTAATAATCAATAGTATTTAATTTGCTATAAGGATCATTTTAACTTAATTTAGGATGACTAGGGTCTTTAAAGACAATAAAGATTGTTTTTTAATAATGTGGAGGTAAAAGAAGTTGTGTTATAGGGTAATTATTGTTTATGGATTTCGTTTCTTTTTGGTTGTCTAGGTACACGAAATGCTGTTGTCGTGTCACTATAGTCTTCCATAGCTCCATCTTGCGACGCTGAATTCAGAATAAAATAAAACAGTTAAATCAAAGGTGTTTGTAGGCCGCTTGCTTCTATGAGTATCGATACTCCAACGACGAAAAAATTACCGATTATAATATTAATATCGATACGTTTTTCTGGCACATTACATCACGCTATCACTGGTGTAACACTGCTCCTAACATGGGCTAAGCTCTATTAGGCACGTGCTGATTTATTGCTCTCAAGTGATCTAGATGCGTGGTATTGATTTGATATTAGCTGCTCTGATGGGCTCCTTTTTGAGCAGAGTGGTTGTTTTGAGGCTGTTTTTATCTAAATTATAGTAATTTAATTAATTTTTATCAGGGATTTTGCGTTCTTTTTGTACGCTTTGTTCTCATCTGTTTCCCCCTACTTATTCTCTGCTTAGTTTTTTTTCATGCAACATTTTAACTTAATTAAATGTATATTTATGGTTCCGTACCTCAATCGGCAAAACGGAACCATTTTTCTTAGGAATGCGTGGCGGTATCAAGCTGAAATTAATACTAAATACTCAGTCCGCTACCCTTTGGAGCAATGAAAAAATCAAATTTGTAAGTCAACGCGATCAAATGATATGACAAATTGACAAGGGAATCAAAAGGGTACTTCCCTTTGACCTACAATCATGAAATTTGGCAAAAAGTAAGGCCTTACAGCACAAATAAAAGGAAAAATTCAAAAATAAAAAAAAATTGCAATTAAAGAGTGTCCCCACATAGTTGACGCCAATTAAGATATTTTTTTTAGATAATGGTACGGAACCCTTTGTGCGCGAGTCCAATTCGCCCTTGGCCATTTTTTTTCTTTCGTTATATTTGATCATTTATATTTTTGTAAATCTAACATAGAATATTATCCATCGGTAATAATAATCTGATTCAGAATAGTAACGTCGTCCATCCTGTTTAAGTTAATTCCGAGATTATTATAATAGAAAAAAAGATTGTTTGACTGAATGATGTAACTGACTGAGTAATGTTTTTCAATAGCATAATCAGTGCTACTTCTGGGACCCAGCACAAGCAATCATTTTTATTGGCTGCAATCCACCACAAGGGCTCAGTGTGAATTTGTAGATGTCATACCTATGAGTATTAAAATAGGGTTTCTCAATAAGGTTCGAAATAACCAAAACATCCAAATTCAGACAAAAACGTCATTTAATTATTACAGTCTGTAACACTTTAAATTGAACTTTTACTAACAATTAGTCGGACAAACCAATAATTTCTCACACACGGAACCCACTCACAAAATACCAAAATAGGTCATTTCGATGTAGAGACTCCTTGAACCTCTGAATTACTTTGCCGGAAGACGAAAACCTTGACCACAACATAGCAAGCCCTTAAAACATACGGAAGAATCGAAGGCTGGCAAAGTTATGAGTCTCGTTAAATATAACCTTAGGTTACGTACACAGGAATTAAAAGTTACTTGGTAGAATTAAATTAGTGACGTAGAGGAAATTTTCGAATGTTTTTAAAGATGTCATCGTTCGCAGATGGCAGAAATGCCAGTTCTTTTCTGAGGAGTGTTGTGTTGAGTTAAACAATTTGTTAAGTAATTGAGTGTCGTTTTTAGTCCTTCTTGTAATTAACATAACATAACGTCACTTGTAATTATTAAGCAAATAAATACAATTTAGCCACTTACTTAGACATAACATTTTTTGGTATGTATCAAAGGATTACATTAAGTGGAAGATCACGGGGAAGACCTGGATGAGACTAGCATATCAGGGTAGCATGAAACATGGTACAAACAGAGAGGAGAAGGCTAATTGCAGCCGTAAGTGGTACAAGAGAACGATGATGATGGCCAAAGAATTATCATAATGCCTAAAGTATACCCAATAGAGTAGCTATTATATAAAATTTAATAATACATTATGGGCTTGATTCAGAAAGCAATACTTCTGGACACTGCGCGTATTGTTAAGAGGTTCCTCTTTCAAGAGCCCTGACCACTGGTAGCTCGGACCCTGTTCCCGATGCTGGTGGGCTACTATTTTATATATATTATTATTTTTAAATTTGTATATTTATCATATTTTATTTTGGGATGAGTAAAACGCAAGGCGTGTGAGTGAAGCCTTAGGTTATGCAAAATCTTTACACTCAATGTTTCGGATTTCTTTTATTTGGAAAAAGGTTGTCAAATAAAATAGTCTGATTGTGACACCTACGCGAAATGTCGAGCAGAAAGTACGGTATTTAATAATATGAGTATTATTTTTTCTTCGAAAACTTTTTCACAAAGAAACCACTTGTGTTGTGTCGATACCATAATCTGCAGGGATCACCTTGTATTATATAATTCACAAAAAAAAATTGTTAAAAGTGGCTGTATGTCTAAAAACCAGCATGAGCCAGATAATTTGGGGACTCCTCCGGACGTTTAAGTAACATGAACAAATAAGCACTTAGTATGTGTTAATGATTGATTTTCCAAAAACTATTACAAAAACATATTTTTAGAAAAGGACTCCCACATAAAATTCTTGTAAAATTCAGTGTGTGCTACAACTTTATATTATGTTTTTCATTTTTGATTAGTCCACAAATCATTCTGACATCACTACACGCTAGTGTAGTATGTATGTAGTGTATGAAGTTGATATCTTTAAACTGAAAATAACATCAATTGGAAAGAAAGATTTGAATAGATTTTACCTAATGAGTGAATTGTAAAGAGTAACCATGGAGTTTCTTGCCGGTTCTTCTCCATAGGAAACGACCAACCCGAACCGTGCACCTTTCTGTCGACGTTTTATAAGTGCCCATCTAGGCCTATGTGAAATAAAAATATTTTTATTTTGAATTAATGTGAATGATGAACAAGCACGGCCTATCTTGTAATTTTCCCTTTCGACAACTAAGCAAAATAACATCACAAAGTCCCATTTCGTAACTATTTTTATCTTCATACATTTAATCCCATTTCGTAACTATGTATTTTGATCTTTATACATTGAAACCCATTTGGTAAACTTTTTGTTCGGCAAGTACAGTTAGCACTCAGGAGAACTACTAAAAAAAATCACAATTACTGTTCGGTATTATTTCTTTCTTTCTAACTTATCGTAAATACTAAAGCAATAAAATAAAATAAAAAACTTTACTTTTGAATTTATAAAACTAAAACAAATAAGTATTTTACACGGATGTGATTTTTCGGCAGTCAAGACCATTAAACAATAAATTACACATTATTACACAACGAAAGCCATTCATCGATAAGATACTTTTAATTAAAAATACCTCCTCAATCCTCATACATAATAAAGACAGCGGCAAAGCCTAGCTACCTTTAATATCAGCTCGTTATTAATATGATATATTGACCGACATTTTGCGGAGTTTTAATTTAAAATAAGGTCGGTCACGCGAGTGTCCGCTATACATGGTGATGCGACGAACCGATACGAATTATGACTAGATGCGATGACAGGGCACTGAAAGTGAATTCATTCAGATAAAATTATGTAAGCCACCCTCTTTTTATTGCAATTTATTTCTTATTCTTTTGTATTTCAAAGAGTTTTGATATTGGAGACTGTGATATGTTGCCGAAAACATTATGGCTTACAAGTACTTGCTAGGTGAATGTGTCCGTAATAGCAGAGAAAGAGATGCTTTGATGGCTGAATTAGATCTAGGTTAGATCTGGGTGTTTTCCAAAGACTCATATTTAATCCATGTATAGTGCGAAAGCTATTAGGGTTTACAAGTTCATTTACAATTGATTTATGTAACGTATTATTTAATAAGTAATACAGTTTTATTGTTAAAAAATATGCTTATCATGTATATGTGTCACGATGGGACTGGCATTGTAATGTATGTAAGACCAAAAGCTCCTAAATAAATAAAGATTTAAAAAAAGTACCAACTTAAAAATGCTTACTTAATACCTTATAAATAATTACATAGGTAGTTTAAAATAATTATAATTAGGTACGTTTACACCTAAAGGTTTACTTCCAGCTCTAATAAAAAGACTATTAAACAAGCAAAAATTTTTATTGTTCGATTTGCTCTCGCTCTAATTGAATAAATATGATAATTCAAATGTCTTTAACGACAAAATAAAAATGAGAGCATTTTTGGCCTCGGATTTGGTTCTTCGTTGACCCGTAAAATTAATAAATAAATGTTTTATTGTATAACGTGCTGGTGTCCGCAACTCCACGTCCAAAGCGCGTATTTTGCGTACAACAATCCTATCTTTAATAGTTGTAATGCTATTTCAATTTTTTTAGTTTATTTTTAATGAGGTGGCAATCCCATTGTCTTACCCCCTGACCGGACCCCACGTGACCGGTCGCTTTTTTGAAGAGCCCCCAAGAACAACAAAAAAAAGGTACAGATTGTCAATTTCAACAGTGGATCTATTCTCCCAGTCCCAAGCAGAATCAAGCAAACCTCCGGTCTAACGCGTATTTTTTCAAGCCCTGCTAATACGCGAGCCAGTTAAGGAGCAATGGTTTGCATTTATATCATACTCTAGCCATAAGCATAGGGATAATTGAAACATGTATCGTATACCTTAGCTTAGGCGTGGCTGTTTTAAATAGACATACAGAGAGGTGTTTGTAATTTGTCGTTATTAAGTTTTAATATGGGAATGTGGTATAAGGATGTTGGGTAATATTGCACTGGTAATGTCCTGTCAAATGACTTTCATACCGTATGTCTTAATTTGATATGTGGTTAGTATAATAAATAAAACGAAAATTACAATTTTCGTTTTGCATAGGACATGATTTTTCTTGTCTTCTACGGATTGTGGGTTCCGTCGTGAAGATTCATTAACTCTCGCCCTAAGAGCTCCTCCTTCAGTCAAAACAACTATTTTCAAACTCTTTTGACCACCTGTGGGCAGCGTTAATGAAACCCACACTAAATGTAACTCACGCATTATTATCAAAACACGATTTCTAGTTTGAACTACATAATTGTAAGTTCTTATCAAGAAAGCTTTGCTGTTCTTTTCAATAAAAATAAAAACGTCCAAGCAAGTGCAACGACGAGTTCGATGAACTCTGTAGCTAGGCAGGAAGTGAACAGCTGATTTCACGCGTTGTTCGTTAGAGTATTTCAACATCCATTGTTGGTTTTTTTTTATTTTAAGCGTATTATCTACATAAATGGAGTGCTGCGTACAGAAAATGTAATTTTACATTGAAATAAGGGAAAAGCAAATGAAAAAATTATAAAAAAATAAAATTTTCCGGAGAAAAATTCCGGTGGAATATGATTCAAAATAAGCAGCTGAATGCACCCTGTCAGTTTGTGGAGGGCTGTCCCTTACACCCTATAAAGTATAACGACGGTTCTTTGAGAGACTTACCTTCAACATTGGATATTTAAAGACAAAACGGAAACAACCACAGTCCTCGAGTGCGAGTGCGTGTGAGAGTGAGCGCGGACTGTAATTTCATATTTTTGTTTTTCACAAAAAAACTACTTTGAAAATCCATAGTAACTTCGTTCATCTATGATATCTCACTTCGTATGTTGTTGTATGTTGTTTTATCTTACTTCGTTCTCTTACACACAAAAAATGCTGGACGGATTTCAATGAAATTTGGCACACAGATAGTTGAAGGACTAACGGATAGAATACTTTTTATCCAGATAGTACTATTTACAGATGATAAGATGTGTGGAACAATTAGCGAACTTCACGTAGGCAAAACCGTAGGTGTAAGCTAGTTTGAAATAAAGACTACCCTTTAATGCGAACTAGTCTAATAGTACTCAACTAACTATCTGGAACGTCCAGGAAAAATGTCGTAAGTGCCACATACGTTAGTCTTATTTACATTTATAACATGATGTTATTTATTTAAATAAGACACAGATTGATGGCCCCTCGTATAAGTGGTTTTTGCTAACTATGGGTAATTGAGTTTTTTATCTCTTACAATTACTTGATGCGTTGTCAATGACAAACTGCAGGCGTGAATAGTTTCTGTGTGAATAATTCATTAATTATTCTATGTAGGGTAATTGTGTACATGGGTATTGCTTGGTCTTAGTTTTTTTTTTATCTTGTTAGTATTGCTGGCTTTGATCTACTTTATCTAAGCTATTCTAAGCGGCCCTTATAATGATTGCGTTGAAAAAAGTATTCTATGTTGCACTCATTAGCCATTAATATATTTTGCTCAGTTAGGTAATCGTACTTCCTTTATTAATAGTGTCTATTACTACATCACTATTCTGATCAAGTTTTTTTTTCAAGGTTTTTTCAACAGACTGACTTGTTAGTTAGTTGGGATATATTGGTCAAATCTTGCACCTGAATTTCAAACCCGTTCCCCCCATCGATTGAGCTGAAATTTTGCACACGGTTTTGGTTCCGGTGGCAATACGTTACTATGACAGACATGACTTAATCCTGGAGCCAGAGTCATCTCCTCAACGGATAACTCCTCAACGGTTCATAGCATGGACACGTAACTTTGTATACGCGTTAAATTTTGATAGATTACATATATTTCAGCCTGCTCTGTCCCACATCTGGGAAAGGCCTCTCCCATGGCTTTCCAATCCTGTTTACAATTTGCTCTTTGAGCTTAGTTTAATTTATTGTTTATGCACTTCTGTGTTAGTAGTGTTCATTTGTATTTAATGTTGCTGATACCTAACTTTTACTCTTATTCACATCAAACTACATTAACTTTACGAATCAAGTCCTTCATATCCTGTACAATTGAAGCACCGCTTTTAGTAGCTCTACTTGAATCACTCCGTCGTTATAAAAAAAATACATAAACGCACAAATGACTTAAAACCCTCACTCAAAATAACATTCATCCTTAACTCCTTGTTGACATCTGAAAAAACTCGTAAACTGCGTATAATAACCCCATTGAAGATCACAATACAACCGATAAAGTTTATTTTGGGTAAAAGCCGCTATTTGTCAAAGGTCACGTGAGCACTGAACGTTTTTGATGTGGCATCGTAAAAAAATGCGAATTAAGTGATTACCATCGCGGACTTACTGAAAACCATCGTGTGCTCGTAAACACTGCGCTTTACTTAAGGGTAGGTTGAGACCAATATGTAAAACTGTATTTTATCACCAGCTTTTCTCTGTGTATTAACCCGCGAGGTGATCAGGGACGTGCTTCCGAATTACAAAGTATCCTGGGGGTCTATAATGGCCACTTTAGTAGAATCACAATAGGATAACAATAAATGAATTACGTTTCAATTCGTAAAATGGTCCCAAAGTGACAATTCGTAATATTAACTGCGTCTGTGACCATTTTAAGAACTTTAAAATGATTCACATTGTTATGATTCTGATTAAGCGGCCATTTTAGACCCCAGGTCTTGGTCTACGGGAGTGCCAAATTTTATTTTTTTTCAAAGTGACAGGCGGTGTTACTAGGAGTTATTCTCACAATTACAATGTAATTAGGCTTAATTCATCTTAATTCATCAATCGTTTTAAGAAAGAGGCATCAGTGATTTTGTTCCAAAATTAACATTGTTTGATTGAATTTATTTTTCTGCTTTTGTACATTCATATTTTTGAAGCAATTGCTTTATCTGATTCTGAAATAACACTAATGATGAATGCATTAAACAGAAAATCTGAAACTGAGACGCATGACTCAAAATGCACCTCGTCCTGCCCTTAACACAAAACCCAGACGTACTTAAAACAATATTCATCATAAACGTTTAGTTTTACACTCACATTATTACCTTATCTTTATTAACACTCAAAAACTCGTAAACTCAACCAAAATTATACGCTGAATGTACGTAATGTCATTTTTATTTTTACATTTTTGACATTTACACCCATCGCCATGGACGGCGATTGTCAATTCTTATTATTTTATTATGTTATCGGGTTTACACAATATTCAATACCGAAACATTGTAAGATGTTTTTTATGAAAATGTAATAATATTGTAACTTTGTGTGATTTTTATAAATAAATTGAATACATGGAAGATCACAGATTTTGTGTCAATCTGAAATTCAAATACGCATACGTATCATGTTAAACAATATACATCAAAACCTAATACCCATACTGTTCTTAATGTGCAACAATAACTATATCTTACCGGGCTGTTAAGTCAGAACGGAATAACAAGGATGAAGATCGTCACATTAATACCTAGACCAAGTCTTGACTAAGGGCTATCCTGGTAGTACAATTTCGTTTTCTACCTCGAACCACCGGCAAAATCTGAAGTTGTACAATTATGTTAATACTTTGATATCTACACGGTATCACAACTAGCAAAACATCACGCCTGTAATACCCGAAGGGTTAGACAGAGGTATACCTAACCAACAGTACATCCACATTTCGCGAGTCATGTTTAAATCCCAAGATAGGGGGCGAGCCTGTTGCCATCAACCATCAATTGGGATATTAAGTCCAGGACCTCATACTCGGCAATCACGTTTGCGACCACTACACCAACGACGCAATTAGTACTTCAAAATAAACCATAAAGCGTGTAACAAGACCCTTAACGAAGCCGAAAGGCACTTGTTCTCCCCGTCATTGCAATCATTTTTTTGTTCTAGACCTTATCTGGGAACCTTCTAGTTACGGAGATATTTTAAGAGAGTCAAAGTTCCAACTTTTTCAGAAGTTTTTTTTTTAATACTTACATGTTTCTAATGTAAGATTTTTGGAGAGACACCTCCACTATCACCGTTTTATTCAAAACATCCATCAGCTCAATGTTTTGATTGCGTTATTGAGTCTTACCGTAAAACGTGACTTTTCACCCCAAAAAAAAAAAGTCGTGTCCCAGCAATAATTTTTGCATAAAGTTAGTTTTGAGGTACCTAATGATTTGTTGACGGCTCCGTGAAAGGTCTTGTTACACCCTTTAAATTTGGCATCTTTTAACTGTCCCTACAATTTTTCCCACACCACTTAAGAAACAAATACTTATACCCATTAAATTAGAACTTACACAGGCGACATAGTCCTATCGGTGACCCAAACGAATTCCCACATATATCCCATTAAGAGTAAGCTGATAACTAGGTATGCCTGTTCCCATTGCAATTGCTTCTAGGCACGCTATAGTTCCATGGGTCATTTTGTATTAGTCCAGGTTCACATACCATGTGTGTACAAATGCTGTTAGTTCTAATAAGATTATATGTAGAATATCGTATGTGTTGTGTTGTTTATTTTTGCGTTGACATTAAATTACGTCAGTATTTCTGTGTTATTATTGATACTAGCACTTTGCTTGTGACTTCGTCCGCAAAAAGTGTGATAACTCGGCTAATATGCATGATATAAAAATAATTTATAGTCTGTAACACCCAAGAATAATGTAGCTTTCTATCAGTGAAAAAAAAATTAGAATTGTATCATTAGTTCCGGAGATTACCCCCTACATACAAACTTACAAACAAATTTTACCTCTTCATACTATTTTAAATAATATAGAAGTATTGATAGTATTGATAAAACGTGAGATGGTAACATCTCCTAGACTATGCACAAAGACATTCAAATAATTACGTGCGATAGACGGGACACGAGTAAATCGTAATCCATTACTTGTTACTACTCTGTATCAAGTCAGTCTGTCTAGTGTCATACACCTGCTGGTCAGGTACAAACGTGTCAAAATCGAAAATGTTCGAGATCAAAATTATCCCCAATGGCTGCTCTATAACTCTTCTAAATCTCTTTGGCTACGAATAGCGATTTTGGTAACGGTGGTTTTGCCTTTTTTTTTCTAGAAACGAAATACATTATTATCTCGTGCAAAAAATATTTTTGTCAGATTTAACACATTCTTGGCTAATTGAAAATTAAAGAAAAATATCTAAAGTTGCAGTTGATAGAGGTCCACCGTTGAGTCAAAAGTGTCAGCTCATACATGTTTTAGTTCTTAATTTTTCTTTATAGGTACGACCCGTACGACACTGTCTTTCTATTCATCACCTTAATGTTCAAATACCTAGAGCACTAAGTCGACGATCGATTTAGATCCACTCCGCCCAAAGGGGGTCCCCTTTGGGCGGAGTGGAAGGGAGTGTCAGACTTCTACTGAGTAAAACCCATCCATGTTCCTTCTTTTGCCCTTTGTGTTCCAGGGCCGGGGTATCTCTTTCGAAGAGTCCCGCAGCCCTGGCAGAGATTGGACCCTAAGTTAAAAATCGCATAAAAGGAAATCTATAAGATAATCTGCTTATAATATTTCCATTATTTGGACATAGCTCTCCTCCCTGCCAGAGGGACAGTGGGCTTTAATGGATGGATGATACTTTATGTCTTAGAGTAAAAAAAAACCATAGCATACCCAATTCCGCTGCAATTACAACAATTTATCGCTAAACTTTCACAGCCACTGTTCTATTCCGGTTCCCACGACAAGATAGTAGGTAGTCACGGAGCGATGTTAGAGCCCCCGGCGGCGCCCGCGTACGCCTCCGAACTAATTGATAGCTTCAAATTGAGACATTTACACAGTAATACTAGTCGTTTAAGGCTTTTAGATGCTGTTAATTAATTACTGTAGCAAGCGATTAGAGCTAAGAGAGAGTGACCTAGATTTTTAGATATCTTAAAGATTGCTTGATGTTAGCAACAGTTTTGATGGAAAGATGGTGTTTTTAATCAATTTAATAGCTCTAAGTATAATTACACCACATAAAGTTTGCGCTTCAGTCCTTTTCGTAGTTCCAATTTATCAAAAAACGAGTGTCAGAATTCCCTGACTCAGGCCAAGCTTCTAAGTTTTGTACTGCTGCACTTTGCAGCAGTGCGCTATAACTCTGCGTTGATGTGAGTTTTTCCTTTGTCGTTCGATCCACTTGTCACTCCACATTTCAAAACTTAAGTTATTGAAATTGTTTCGAATTCTTAACAAACCTTTCAAACGTAGACCGATCACCCTGTATATTAAGCCCACTATCACACGATTGTATTGCCGATAGATAGGAGATGTAGCTGAAGCGTATACTTTTCTTGGAAGACCTGCAATACGGACGAGGAAAAAATTGAGATTGAATTACTTTTTTCTTCTCTTTTTCGTCTTGTAGCAAAAATACATCATTTGTGTTATAAATGACACCAAAAGCCACAATTTATAAATACTCACTTATGTTACCTACCAAATTATTATCCACTCAATTATTTCATATTATGTGGCCACATAATGTATTACAATCATGTTTGACTAGTTCGCTTTAAAGGAACCGCTAATCGCTTTTAAGTTAGACAAATTAGTTAATTTTTAATGTTTATTGTATGAATTGGACATGTAGTCATATTTCTTAGAATTATATTAGTCATTTTCTAAGGTTAATAGAAGGGTTTATTAAGTGTTTGTCACTGTAGGTATGCTGTTATAAAAGTCGAAAGATAAGGTTGGGAATAACAGTATGATGAGCAGCACCAGTCTGACGGCCTTTTGGCCTCGTACAGTACCAATTTTAGTTTAATGATGTCTTATTTTTAAGTTTTTATTTTTACTTTTCTTGTTTGTTTCATTGTTAATTTTAATCGTTTCGTTTTGTCCTGTGCGAGACAAATAATTACTTTTTTATGATGTGAACCTGTGCCACATAGCTACGAATGCGTGCAGTAGATAATAGAATTAGGTACATTCATATATTTGAAAAATCGTAATACCGGTTAAAATACTGCGAATAGCGACGCTGGTATGAATCTAAAAAAACTTTTCTGGGATTTTAACGTTAAATTCATATGATAGATTACCAACTTTTTTCCTTTTTGGCGCTATCCGGATTTAGGGTCAGCTCTCTTCATTTTCTGGCGCCAGGACAATCGGTCCTGGGTTGTCGGGTCCGGCAGTTCTTTCTCCAATAGGAGCTTCGTCATGCTAGTTCACCACGTAGCCGGAGGTCGTCGTCTACCTCTCTTATATTCAGGTAGTTGCAATGTTTTCTTCACTACATGTTCCCCGTTTCTTAGCATCACGTGGCCATACCATTTATGATAGGTTACCAACAAGTTCTCTATTTTATTTACTTAATTATTTTGAGACCTTGTTGTCAACACTAAACGTTAAAATCCCTTTCAAAGTTTTTACGGTTTTACAGTACCTTGATAAGACGGCAATACGATCTTCTCGATGTCAGAAATTGAACTGAAAGTTTACTAGACGGGTTAATTGTGTAACAAGATATACAACACCAGTGACCACCACCACATTCATTGAAAGTTTAATAACGTTTGCCATACTTAAACTCTTGAGTAGTCAAATTTTTCAAACTATGAAGATATGAGTTCAAATTTCGCAGCATGACTTCTTCTTCCATACTTCTTTATTACTCGTCATCATCAGACACCTGCTTTCTTGCCATATCATCCTTTTTTCACAGTTCATCCATCTTTTCTTTGGTCCTTCTCTAATCTTATGCATCCACATTCATACTCAAAACTTTCCTCACGATATTTTCTTTATTCCTCTGCATCACATGCCCATAACACGACAATAATAATAAGAATCATAAGAAGATAATTATACGAATTACGTTACAATTCGTAAAATGATCATAAAGTGACAATTTATAATATTAACTGCGTCTAATATCCTTTTATGATTCTGCTATAGTGGCTATTTTAGACCCCTGGTCACGCTTGATACTGATATAAGAAAAAGATGGTCTGACTTCTTCTGCACTCGAAAATGCAACGTTACAGCCATATTTATTCACTCATTGCAAAAAGTTTACTTAATTGTTTTACTCTCAAAACAATATTTACTTTGCACTCAAAACCGATAAAATGGGTTAGTAAAATATTGCGCTTTGCCAACCCACTTGCAAGGCGCACACAATGCATTCAGTGACACACTGTCCAAACTGCAAACCTTTAACACAGTATAAAGATTGACAGTGAAACAGACAACTAGGCTGTTTTTTTTAATTTTAGCTCGAGTAAATATTATAGTGCTGTCAACTTAACGTCTTATTATGTTGTTATACAAATGACTTTATTAGTAAGTTACTCATGAACCTGAAGCATGCTTAGAATTTAAAGTAATGCTTTGTATACATATGTGTGTGACTTGATTCTGACCATTTGTTCCTTATTGATATACTGTATGTTAAAACTATAGTCCACTGTGCCTTTAACCTGACATCCCAGTGTTTCGATATGCAAATATTCTGGCCAAAATTTCACAATCGAAAATTACGTGTAGAATATTTATGGCTCAATTTTGTTAAGAGTACAATGCGGTGAATTTCGGTTGTCGGGGACCGAAACATTCGAAGTATGAAGCAGTGTTCCGTGGGACTCCCACTTTAATTACTGACGCAGTTTTTTTAGCACAACCGGTGCATCTTGGACCGTTTATGCGAATACATTTGTTATTTACGAGCAGTACTTTTTGGGATGTCACCATTTATAGTAAGAAGAACGGTTCGTTCGGTCCGATATGTGATATGTTGGCCGATACTTCTTTTTTTCTTCTTTCTTTTTGGATGATCTCTTTTTGTTTGGTTTATCTCAATTGGTTTTGCAAGTGACCATTTTGAACAAAGAATAAAGTTCGATGGTTATGTATTATTATCTGCATCAGTAGTATGAAATAAATGAAAATTATTTCGTTATGGAACATTTCATGTAGTAAAACCTACTTATTATAATTTATTTGCTAAATAATACGAAACGCCATTTTTTTTTTCAACAATACAAGATGTGTCATTTAAAGAAAAATGTTAAGATTTAGCCTATTGATATAGAGGACATATTTGTGCAAATATTTTCTATTTGTCTGTGACCAAAAAACCGCCATCATAGACAACTTACAAAATACACTATTTGTAATATTTAACCGGTGTTTAATAAATTAGACTTAGCCTAAAAAAACAAGTTTTTAGGAAAATTTTGCTTATTGTTATAGAAACTACAAAAAACAGCTTAAAATCGATGACAAGGGAATTATTTATACATGTATGTCTATACAAACATATACATAATCACCATATATTATCGTTACCATAAAATATCTCAAATTATGGTAATTGTGATAAAATTTATGGGATATATTACCCAAAGTAACAAAGGTTGACCGAGATATACCTCATTTATCGAGTTATAAATTCTCAAATGACTTGAGTTTATAATAAGTACTTAGCAATAGAAATATGTATTGGAAATATAGAGTGTCAAACTACATGTAATTATGTTATCGATTTAATTGCTAACTGACCTATTAACGAAGTGCTATTTCTGTTGCTTATTTATGACACGCTAGATTCTGCCTCTGGTTTCGTTCGCGTCTAAAAAGTATCCTCGCTTTTAATGTAGCTTTTCAGCAGTAAAGAATATTTTATATTGGATCAATAATGTCGAAGATTGCCTCCTATATCCCAAATAAAAGTAAACTTATTATGCAGTCTAGAATACAGTCAGTCCCAGTAAACTTATTATGCAGTCTAGAATACATAAGCAGGTGTGAGGAAGTGGCTCTAAAACCAACAAAAGTAACAATTCAAAATGAGTACTGAACCCATAATCCATTTCCCAAGTCCATCTCAATAGTTTAAAACTCCGTTAAATTTTCCACAAAACACGGCTTGCCCTTTAACAGCAAAAAAAATTAAGCTTTCAAAAGCGATTTACCACAAAAAGTCGCCGACGACATTCTTCCTTACAACTCTCTCTATAAACACAACATGTAATCGTCGCATCGGCAATCGAATCGTTCATTTATTCGAGTAAACTCGAGTCGCCGGCCAATGATTTATTGCTCCGACACGTGGTTTTTGCCCTCTACAGTGCTTACGGAAACAATTTCGAATCATTTATACCGACCGCCCGAACGGCAACCGAAAATGGCGACGGCTACCTTCTGGTTTTCGTGTTTCACCTTAATTTCGGGAAAAATGGTCAGTGCTTTTTTAAAGGATGATGGCCAAAATTCGTATGAGTCTTACTGTTAGACTGTTATTGACTTAGTATTTGAATTTTGTTAGAATTAAAATAAAATTATTATAATATAAAAATAGAGAATCAAAATAGTTTTCAATTTATATTATGAATTCATAACATGGTTTGTTGACAAAATAACAAAACCACAGTAGATTGAAATGACTGAAACCATGGAAATAATATATTATTGCGACAAACGCTACCAATGTTGCCAGAAATCTGATATAGAATTGAGAATATAGATTCGATTGAAAACGTAGGCTTATGCTGTATTTTGCTCAAGATAACAATGTGTTTATTTCTGTTTCCCGCAACTTAGTGCCATGGTATAGTACTAGTAGTAGTAGTATTAAGTAAAGTACCAACTATTAGCAACTATTAAACACAAATTTCAATTCTATTGGTCTTACGTCCAGATTTCATAGAACATTGGCCATCATCCTTTGGAACTGAAGATGAGAAATTGAAATCGACGAGGTTTTTTAACGCGTCCCGCTTGTCGCTTCGTAACGGTACTTTGTTATAATTGATAATTCATTTTTTTTTGTTTTATGTTGGTCGAATTTGTACTTGGTCCGGTTCTTGTTTTGGGATCGTGTAATGCTACGTAGTTTTATGGATTGGCTGGTAAACTTTTTTTCAGTTACAGTTCTGTGGGTGTTATTTTGTAGACATTTGTTTGAACCCTCCGAGGATTACTGGTGTGATTTCATGTCATTTGTCTTATTTACCTTTAGTTTCAATCTCGCCTCATTGGTGTAGTGCTGGCAAATCTTGCAAGCCTGACTGCTGAGCTTGAGGTCTTGAGTTCAATTCTCATGTCGGGCAAAGTATTTTTTGAATGCTTCCTACAGCAATTTCTTAGTAGCAGCCACGGTTTATGGATTTGTGCCCGATTGATGGCAATAGGCTCACCCCCTATTGAATGTGCTTACCATACCTTGCGATTTGTGGTTACTATTAGGTACACCTCTGCCTTACCCTTCGGAGATTACTGGCGTCACGTTATGTATTTATGTAGATTTCAACATTTTTTCTAATCTTAATGCAATATTTGACATCAACAGACACACCCTTGCAAAGTCAAAGTAGGGCTAGTAATTAACTCGGGATATGTAAGTCCTATCTGCGGAGCAGCCCAGCAGGGCTATTGCGTATCTCTGTTGACAGTTCATAGTTACGAGTTTTGATATACAATGACAGCACGGGTAGCGTCAATTGAAACCAACAAGAACGGTCATTGTATATCAAAACTCGCCAAGTGATCATCACTATGAACTGTTAACAGAGATACGCAATAGCCCTGCTGGAAAAAACTTCATTAGAATTACTCCTGGTTCCTATTTATTTGTACACTTCATTTTATTATGACTCTTTCAAGTTTTTTATAAAACTGAACATTATTTTATAACAGCGAATCAGGGTGTACTATTAGATACACCTCTGCCTAAACCTTCGGGAATTACAGGCGTCATGTTATGTTACGTTTCAAACTCACTCTGTTATTTTAAATGAAACTGTTTTCATAAAAGTTAAGTAACATCATTGCAATTGAACACGACGGCGTTTTATTTTTATATCGCAATATTTTCTTCGAAAGATCTTTCCCACACATTGTTTTCAGTACCCCAATTTTTATCCATAACTATAAAGCAAGCGGCAACACTGTGCGAATACCTATCATAACTTATCTCTCCCGCGCACGTTCAGTGCTGACTGACTGCGTCATAAAAGTTTACGAGGATCGAACTGCACAGTGGGCCGCCCGTTTCGTCCGGGGACAAAAAAACTGGAGCACGAACCCTCATGAAAATTAATAAGCGTTTCAACAGAAACCATCGGTTCAACGTTTTTGGATTTAAGGTATTTTTTCGCGACGGCAATTTGTCTTGTTTTAATTGGATATTTTTGGCAGACTTTATTATAAGAAAATAACTAGTTTGTCTCGGGGTTCGTGAATATATTTGGAGTAAAAATGAAATTTTGCGGCATCTTTCGGGTAAGTATAAGGATTTTACAAAAAGGAAATCTTGAATTACTTTTGAGTTTATGAAATTGAAATGGTTTACAGGAACTATTAACATCAGATAAGATGTACTAAATTAAAAATACCTGTGGAGATTTACAAATAGCTATAACACATTTATTTATTACAAATAATATAACTCTGTTTTGTGTTTATTTTTTATTTTTATAATAATACCACAGCGATCCAGAAATAACCCCACGCTTTAAAAATGTACACCTGTCTATTTAAATAAGTATATTATTAAGTCTGTTTTAATGGCTAGTTTATTTCTCACATAGTCCATTTCATAATACCAAATAATCTATCCTTACACAGATTCTAAGACCTGCTCTGCTCTCACGATAATTCAGTTCGGTTTAGATTTATAATATAAAGTTGAATAATCCTAGAAAATGTAGGAAGTTTGTCAGTAAACCTAGTATTTATGTGTAGCGCGTAACCTAAGTTGACTTATTGTTGCACTATTTCATAGCATTTTATGGCTGCATTTGCCCTCATCTATTCGATCTGGCAGAATGTAAGGGAAACTTATGTAATTTTTAATTTGGGCACAAAAAAAATGAAGCTTTTGTACTTGGGATATTCAATGGCAAGAGTTTCTATGATCAGCATAAACCCTTTTTAGTAACCACCTACTTTACAGGTGTCCATAGGTATTTTTTTCGGACATGTCACGAGGTCTTTCTTCAGCTGTATAGGACTTATTTTTTATGACGTGCGTGGCGTTTAAGATTATTAGAACCGGACTCCAACCAAGCGGAGACGAGACAAGATAGTAGATTATATGTTAACCCACCAATAGAATTTCGTTATTTACACTTCTCGTCCCTTAGTGGAAACGGTTGAGCACGGGGAAGAGGAGATGTCTTGCAATTTCTTAGGCCAGCAGAGACAGAGGAGACGTGAGCGGGGTGCGGTGAGTGGTGTGCTGTGAGTGGCGCGGCGTGCCGCTTTACACATTCCCGAACAGCTTCGGTGGATACACCTTAGTCTTTAAGCATCTCCTCTCCCTTCTGCTTTACACACCTCCGCTTTGGTGGAGTCTGGGCCTATGTGTGATCCTAGGCAGCTTTACACAGAGGGACCTAGAGAGTAAGGAGGCTTTGGTTCTATAGTTAGACATATAAAATGGTGTCCAAAAACCCGATGATTCAGAATAAGCTCCAAAAATCACATAAGACAAAACAATTACAATCCTTTCCAACTCGCTCAAAAACCAGTGCAAACTCAACACGTAATAAAAAGAAAATCTCGTCCACGTCCCAAAAAACCAAACGGACAATGCCGCCGGACACAATTAATTAAACAATTAATTTACTAATTGGCATATGATTTGCTTTTTGTAGCGTTTATGTCAATTTGTACGAATCTGGATCGGCCGGCCGCTTTTGCCTTATAAGATTAATTTGTACGTGCCTAAGAACTTGTTTGTGGGGGAAATGCCTTCGCGGCCGTTTTAAGTTTAAGTGACGTAAGTTTTGAACTTATTTTTGTTATGTGGAGTTGTGAAATGGAATGGTTTGAATAGTGGTGTGGTGCGAATCTGAGGTTTTTTTAAAAGGCATGTTTTAAATTGATCTCATTTCATGATGGCCCAGAGGTTAAGGCCTCGCCTGTCATGCATTAGGTTGTGGGTTCAAATCCGGGCAAGTACCAATGTGACTTTTTCAATTCATATGTACTTTCTAAGTTTATCTTGGACATCACAGACATCGGTGAAGGAAAACATCGGAAGGAAACCTGAAATCGCACACCCGTCTTGAGCAAGCGTGGTGATCAATGCTCGTGCCTTCTCTGTTAAGAAGAGGCCTTTGCCCAGCAGTGGGACAGTAATAGGCTGGTATTATTATTATTATTTAAATTGATCTCCAAATAATTACCGTTTTGTTTTCGTAAAATTATTATTAGTCAACGCTCTAAACTTGAGCGTTTTTATGTGATCCCCAAATAATCACCTGGTTAATGAACTACAGAACAAAGGTCTGGTTACTAACCAGACTAACTGAAAAGGGTCTCATTTGTTTAAAACGGTGATCATCACAAGATCACTAAGTTTTTAGAAGATCAACTATATATTTTGGGTTTGGAATTCTATGAACAGGTGAGGTTCTTCGTAAAGGTCAGGTAGTACTCACAACCGTCGTGCGTGTATGACCTGATTTATAAACGTGGACGAGGCAAAAGGAGTATGGAAGGATCGTAGCAGGTGGCGTTCTGTGGTTTCTGCCTACCCCCATGGGAAAACGGCGTGAGTTTTTGTTTTTTCTATGAACAATCACTACTTAGTATAAAACAAAGTCGCTTCCCGCTGTCTGTCTCTATGTATGCTCAGATCTTTAAAACTACGCCACGGATTTTGATGCGGTTTTTTTAATAGATAGATTCAAAAGGAAGATTTATATACATTGCACCCGTGTGAAGCCGGGGCGGATCGCTAGTCTATTATGTTTTTCTCGTCTGCACAAAGAAATATTGACCGAAACCTCAAAGAAAGCCCACGTTGAGATCGTCGCTGTTTACCGTTTAAATATTAATTTATTTTCCATGCAAAGGTACCTTCAAAAACACACAAGTACCTACAGTCAATCGATTTCAAAACTGCAACAACGATGACAATCATTTTGGCATCCGAGGCAGCTTTAATCAGTAAGTTGAGAAAATCTGCCGACTCATAAAAGTATTTTATCATTGATCTGCCCTGCGCCCAAATATCGTCGGGTCCTGTATTGATTGCAATCAGTCATCTCCTGTATGTACTGCCGATAACAGTCGGTATAATGTCGGGATTTTAGTAGCTGTATTACCTACCATGCATACAATTTTTTTCGCCCTGTGAAACTGCGTTTTTCTACAATATTTGTTTTAATTATCACCTTCACATACTTTTTCTGGAAAAAAGAAACGACAAAGTGGATCCACAACAAATCAAATAAGATAATCGAAAAAACTTTTTAGTTTTTCTGCTGTGTTTCTAGTTTTTTGAGCCAGAATTTCACAAACTGCTATGAACCCTGAAGAAGGCAGGCATCAGTAGGTAACCGTACTAGGAATAACGTTTATTTTGATGGAAAAATTGTTCTGGTGCAAATGATATCTAGTAAACGGGAATTTGTGGCACATCATAAATACCTCATAGAGAGAGTAGAAGCATTGATCGAAAATCCTCATAAAGCTTCGACAGTTTTGGTAATTTCGAGGAAATGCTACAGGTGTAATATTACCAATGTCGTATTAAAAATCCACCAAAAACCGTTTCTCTTCAAAAAAGGGCGCCCGTCCGCGACAGTACATCCACCGTCATTTTTCGGTTGCAAATCATGAACGAAATTGATGAGCTTCCTCCATCAGATATCACTAACAAGCAGTAGCAGATGTTTACGTGTGATACCACCGGTGACGTCATTGGGTGAGGCTTAGAAACGAGAGTACGGATGTATGAGCAAAAATGTGAATTTGATTCGGGTGAAGATTTGGTTGTACTTTCTTGGAGTTGACATTATGTGGAATTAACGTTTTATAGAATTTACTTAAATGGTGGATTTACGGCGTTTGAAAGCGGTCTCCTCTAGTTGGCCAACGATCCCTAAAAGAATTCACTGCTAATTTAAAATAAGGTTACACAATTTGCATAGGTAGTATTTACTATTGGGAACAAACAGTCTCACTAGTACCACTAATATTAGTTAATTATAAATGGTGATACTAGGTATAGAGAACGAGATTTTCCACTAGTACCACCGGTGGTACTAGTAGAAACAAAGGTGGAAAAGTAGCCACAGGAGACGGCTACGCTTGCTGAGGTGCCTCGCCCCGTGCCTCGGAACGTTGGTCCAGCTGTCATTTATGGATTTTAGATAGTCGAGGCTACAGGTGGCTTGGGAGAGGCTGATGTCCAGCAGCGAAATGTGATAGACTAAGTCGATTGTTCGTAGCAATTAGCTTGTTTCAATTCGACAAAAACAACAATCAATCATGAATCAAAAGTACGCACCTACTAGTATGTGCAAAGGGTAATATTTTTGACAACATCAATCTTCAAACTCATCATCATTTGTAGCCTTTTCCCGACTATGCTGGGGTCGGCTTACAGTCTAACCGGATCTTCACATGACAGCCAGAACCAACGCCTTAACGTGCTTTACGAGGCATGGAGGAAACTCAGTGGGTGGTCACCCATCCACGGACCATTCTAGGCAAGCACGGATTAACCTAAAGATGGACCTAAGCGGCTATTATTAGCCACGAATTCCTCTTCATCTTCAAACTGACATCATTATTATTCTCCAACGTTCCTACCTAAAAGCGCAGAGCATGCTTGCCAAGCTTTAAGCCAAAGATAGACGAAGCATGGTGTAGTAGCATTGCGTGCTTGCATCAATATCGCTTGTGCGCTGTGCCGGCGAAAATTAAGTCAGTAGCGAGCGTGCGCAGGCGCTGCGGGGGTTGCCAACATTTTTACGTTTTTAGGTAAAAAGAGTGGAAGTAAAAATTCATGATGGTTAGCCGTTAAGTCGTCCCTTTGATCTTTTGGGGCTGGTTTGTTTGTGTTTAAAATACGTGTGACTGACTGAAGTATCATGCTACTTAGCCTTTAAAAATGTAGATCATAACAGCTACAGACTGATGGCACTAGAATGAAAAAAATACAAATGAAGCTATTAACTCCTTTGGAGGATGAGTTTTCAACAATCACTTCTCAGTGGTCACTTCCGTCATGAAAACCACTCTTGAGCAAACATGCTGGACCCTTGGTTTAGACTGTGCGCTATCTATCCATGAATATAAGTACAAATATTGCAGCAACAGCACCTATCCTCCGTCCGTGACGATATTTCTTCCCAACAAAACGTTATGGACCCCTGCGTTCGTAGCACAGGAGCGGCGATCAACAAAGGGCACGAAGCGAGCACGACTTGACTCCACACAACCTGTGTTTTTACTTCTTGTTTATTGTTTTTATCACTTCTGCAATGCTGTTGCGTAATTGTTAATAAATAAAAAATGTTTTGCAATATGACGTACTGAAGGAAAAAGTTTAGATGGATTGAATTGAAAAGGAATGGACATGTTGCAGTTGTCAGTGGAAATGACAGAGACAATTCGAAGTTTTTTTTTTTACCTAAAGAACTTGTATTTTTTTTCGTTTTTTTTTACGTCGTTGCACACTAGGATTTTCTCCTGTATCGTGGGAGCGTTTACAAACATTTAAACTCACATACACAAACACCCTATATGTTTGTAGCTCAGTTAAAATTGTGTTCTGGCAGCTCGTTCTTCCATACTTCTCTATTACTCGTCATCTCATCCGGCTCACACTCCTCACTACCCTGCACACTACATGGTAAAAAGCAAGGCGTGATTATTTGATGATCTCCTATTACTTTGACATTTCTTATGACTCCATTGTATTGCCATTCCTTTTCATAATCTTTCTTTATTCGTATATGAATTTTAAAACAAGGTACTATCAAACGAACATCACGAATTTAGAAGACTACGTCCTTTTGGCATATTGGTAATGCTGTTGTCTTAGTATGTTTCGCATACTGACCAATCATTGAAAATAGGAATTTGGTCTCCAGTAGGCACCTTAAAATTGCCATCATTAATTTGTTTTTATTATAATCGGCTCAATAAACCTCTTATTTAAATGAAGACTATTCAAAAGTACCTACACCCAACACAGGTGCGTTCACAAAGTAAACAGATTTTACTAAATATCCAAGATAAAGTTGTACATAGAGTGATATTACAACACTGAGGTCAAACAAACAACACGGTGGCGTGACCTCCTCAGTTAAGATGTTACGATGTTGGTTAATATTATTGTGGGGGCTATTCATAATTGAGTTTAATATTGTCTTTAGAATTTTTTATTTTATATATGTTCGGGGCAGGGTACATTGCTCGCAGAATGGATGGCCGATGGTGCTGAAAAGTTCTGGATAGCGACCGCGAACCGGAAGACGTTGCGTTGGAAGGCCTCCCACTAGGTGGACCGTTGAAGGTGAAGGTTGCAGGGATCCACTGGATGCGCGACGCACGGGACCGGTCAATGTGGCGACACTTGTAGACATGGTAAATAGTCGTTTTATTTAGTAGGTGGGGTTCTGTAGTGCCTCCATGGGAAAAATGCGTGAGTTTATGTATGTAATTTATCATAACATCACACTTTTAATCGCGGCGTCATTGGAAATATTATGATCTCAAATAAAGTACACTTTAAACATTTCAGCGAGTGGATAATGGTCTGGTTGGGAGCATCTCATTCACATTATATGAAGGAAATATCTGTAATACTCCATTTCGCCAATTTACTTATTTATTTATTGTCCAAACTAGTGTGCATAAAAAGGTGTCAATGTGTTCAATGTGTTACTTGCAACAGGAGAATTTATTCCGTCACTTCTTACCCCAGACCAAACACTAGGAAGTAGTGAAGGCGGTCGTTTTGAGCCGTTTTGTCTTTTTATGCAATTCTGGCGTTTAAAATATGCAGATTTTATAAGAATTTTCTTCAATAAAAATTGTTGAAATCACGCTTTAGAAATGTCTATTCATTTACAAATATCAATTAGAATCAAATAATGATTACAACTCTCCCCATTCAGAATCATCTGTATTCTATTCTAAGTTCACCATGCCAAATCGATAATAGGAATCCGATAATCGATTAATGAATTCTATATTACATCAAATGAATTCGATTACGATTCCCGTTGTGTTCGTAATTTCTCGAGTGACTCATATAATGATGGCCGTATGAAAGGGAATATTGCGTAGAAAATCGACGAGCGATGAAGTCAGTGCATCAAGCCATTCAAAGATTCCCGGAACCTTAGGTTTTCCTCAAGCTGTAAAGGTTGGGGCTTGATTTATGCGGGCATTCGTGAGATAAATCCAAAAAGATGACATTTTGTAATCTGTGAAATTAAAACCGTAAGAGGGTCGTTATCAAATAAAAGCAGCAATAAGCATCGATCTTCAATTGATCTTCAAATAATAGCAGCAATACGGATCGATCTTCAATCGATCTTCAAATAATAGCAGCAATACGGATCGATCTTCAATCGATCTTCAAATAATAGCAGCAATACGGATCGATCTTCAATCGATCTTCAAATAATAGCAGCAATACGGATCGATCTTCAATCGATCTTCAAATAATAGCAGCAATACGGATCGATCTTCAATCGATCTTCAAATAATAGCAGCAATACGGATCGATCTTCAATCGATCTTCAAATAATAGCAGCAATACGGATCGATCTTCAATCGATCTTCAAATAATAGCAGCAATACGGATCGATCTTCAATCGATCTTCAAATAATAGCAGCAATACGGATCGATCTTCAAATAATAGCAGCAATACGGATCGATCTTCAATCGATCTTCAAATAATATCAGCAATACGGATCGATCTTCAATCGATCTTCAAATAATAGCAGCAATACGGATCGATCTTCAATCGATCTTCAAATAATAGCAGCAATACGGATCGATCTTCAATCGATCTTCAAATAATAGCAGCAATACGGATCGATCTTCAATCGATCTTCAAATAATAGCAGCAATACGGATCGATCTTCAATCGATCTTCAAATAATAGCAGCAATACGGATCGATCTTCAATCGATCTTCAAATAATAGCAGCAATACGGATCGATCTTCAGGGTTATGGCCTTTGTTTACAAGTTCGGTTCATGGATGGGTAACATCTTACATACCAAGAGTCCTCCGTGCCTGAGAAAACATGTCTGCTAAGCAGTTGGTCCCGCCTGTCATTCGTAGATATTCGACAGTCGTTATGGATCGTCAGAAGTTCGAAAGTCAGTCATCTAATCTTATCAAGTGATATCGTGTAGCAGTCACTCGATGAAAGATACTGGTATTCAGCTACATTTATTTAGATTGGAAGCTAGCTGTGGTTGACTTCTGTCAAAAGTCAAATGATTATTATTGCTTTATTTTTACTTACTAGTATTTCTGTTTTCCAGCTATGTAGTACATGTGTAACTGCATAATACAATTGTTATTTTTTTTTACCTAATTCAGAACAATTAAATTGACTTTATAAACAACAAAAGGCCGCGTAAAGGAAATCCCATCCTAACTGTGATACTTCATAACAAAACTAAAGTACTGCTACATTTAATCTCACGCAATTATCGCTGCTACACTCATAGCTTTATGATCTATAACAGCATGTCATATCTTCCATAGTTCTATAGGCGGGGTACCATCAGTCAATAACAGTAATGAAGACATAGGTGATGACAATGATGTAATTAAGTCCTTTATTCAGCTTTAGATGGATTTTGATTGGTTCGGTAGAGATTAAAGTAGGTGCAGCTTAGAGTAGAATATTATGCCTATGAAGTATTTGCCTCTATGAAGACTAATAAGCAGCTCATGCATTAATAGCTAAGAAATCATTCACATAGTACACTACAAACGAATATGACTATTTTAAAGTTTCTCTCTAATCAAATTAAACATACACAACTATGAATTAATTAATTCATTCATTTTTTTTTCTTCTCTCTTTTTTTATTAATCATTAAGTACAATCTACTTACATGTTATGATAAGAATTTTCAGCATCAACATGGAAAAATCAAAAGAGCCAACTTGTTGTAAAAAGGTCTTTTTGATATACCTTATGTCCACAATGACTGAATTTTCAACACGAGTTAACACGACCTCGGCTATTCTCATTCAAATCGCTGACATGAGATAAATGAAGTGTGTAAATTCTCGGCCCAGCAATCCATTATTTTATAGTCTGACTAAACAATGATTCAACCAAAAAAAAAATCCACCATCAAACATCAATTACACTAGTATAATAGCAAAAATAATCCGCTTTAAACATTCCTCACATTTGAAAAAAATCAATGTGTTTACAAAACCATATAAATCTGACTTAAAGAAACTTAAAATTTGCTTTTATTAATGCTTCGTCGCCATTTTATGTAAATCTACAAAGGTACTGCATTATCATATTTCAACGCTGTTTGACCTGCGACCCTGACTCGTTGGTCTAATAGTAGTTGGTCAAAACGCGACTGCTGAGGTCTTGGGTTGGATTTCCAGATCGGGTTAAGTGTTATTGGGTTATACATCGTGGGTTTTTTTGTAGCAGCCACGGAATTCTTTTCCCAGTTGATGTAATAGACTCAACCCTATTACATAGGGCTTAAACAAAACTGACTAAATGTGGTTGTATACTCTTCTGTCTTATGCTTTGAGTCATGCGTCATGTTATGTTATGTATGACCTGCGACACGGTCGTCAATACCATTCTTTGACCTTAGTAAATGACCTAACTAATCTATAATTTGAGTAATTAATCTTTGACGGTGCTCTTCCGTGATCAAACTGGTTTGATGGCGAGGTTGTATAGCAGAGATTGAGCAGTAGGATAAGTTATTATGTGAGAATTTGAGGCAGCGCTTTTGTGCAATATGGATAACGTTAATTGGCCTAGTTTAAATTTTCAACATAATATAATCACGCCAGTAATCTCCGACCGGTTAGGTAGAGGTGTACCTAATAGTAAGAGAGAGGTCACACGATGCGTTAGAGTGAGGCCACACGATGCGTTAACGGTGCGGTGCGGCGCCGGAGCGGTGCCGCAACGTCATCCTACATACTAATCACTATGTCATGTCACACGATGCGTTGGGCCGCCGTGCGGCCTCGCACCGTAAGCTTGTGACCTGCGAGACGAGGTGGGGAGGGGTGATGCGCACCCCACCCCACCTCGCGGTAAACAGCGTTTTACTGCGGTGCCGCACCGCCCGTGTGGCACCCTATAGCTCGAATTAATTGCGGTTAACGCATCGTGTGGCCTCGCTCTTACGGTGAATCGAATTAATTTGAGCTTTAGGGTGCCACACGGGCGGTGCGGCACCGCAGTAAAACGCTGTTTACTTCGGTGCGGCGATACACTACGGCGGCACGATGCACTCCGGCGCCGCAGCGCATCACCCTTCCCCGCCTCGTCTCGCTGGTCACAATCGCACCGCGCCAATGGTACGACGCCACACGGCGCGCGGCGCGGGCGGCCCAACGCATCGTGTGACATGGCATAGTGATTTGTATGTAGGATGACGTTGCGGCCCCGCTCCGGCGCCGCACCGCACCGTTAACGCATCGTGTGGCCTCACTCTTAACCCTCATTTTGCCAGTTATGTTTAAGTGCCATGTAATAGGGAGCGAGCCTATTGCCATCAACCGGGCTCAAATCCAGACTCCATTGCTGCTACTGAGAAATTCCTGATGGAAAAACCTAATAATATTTTGCCCGACCCGGGAATCCAACCCAGGACCTCGTGCTCAGCAGCGACGCTTGCGACCACTAGACCGACGAAGCTGTCGGTGTTCTGAATGCATTTAATTACTATGTAGTTATAATTACAGCTATTGCCCGCGGCTTCGCTCGCATTTTAGTCGGAAATTATCCCATGGACACATTGTAAATATAGCCTATGGCACTTGGGGATGATGTAGCTTTCTATTAGTGAAAGAATTTTCAAAATCGGTTCGGTAGATCCAGAGATTATTCTTTACAACCTCACAAACTCACAAACTTTATCTCTTTATAATATTAGTGTAGATTTAACAGCCAAATGATGAGAAAAATACAAGACTATCAACAGAAACTCAACTATTATCATATATAGCAATATGATACTAAGTAAGAAAGGCATTTCTTTAACCCTGGATGTTTTTCTATCTAATATATATGCATTTTTTGGGTGAATGTACAAAATCCAATGATGCAGTTTTAGTTTTCATCAAAATCGGGCTCGAGACTCCTTTGAGCATTTTTCGCTATTCCTTACAGTTTCGGATTTGGCCATCCACATCCACTTGAAAAAATCACCCTGTAAATTTCATCGTGCTTTATAAGTATAATAAATTTCCGAAGACAACACAAAGTTTACTTTCTGCATTTCCCAAGTACACTCAACCTCCTCGCGCAGCCAAAACATTAGGCAGAGCATTACCAAAACACATACATGCATAATGAAAACATTCATACATAAATAAATAACGTACATACATACATAATAATCAACGTTATTGATTACACACACTTAAATGAATGACGGAACACAGAGTTACATCTATATTCTGGGAGATTTTTAGGGTTCTGTAGACGTTATATTGTGTGACTATTAAAAGAAGAAAATAGGTAGAAAAAAAAAACCTTGAATGTTTTTGTTAAATTTTTGTGTTTATGTCTTAGCTGACTTTCGCTTTTACTCGCAATGGTTCTCACCATTCTGCTATAATAACCATCTTCCATACTAAACTTTATGATATTTTTTTTGATATTATATTAGATTTTGAAGGTTGCCATGTTTTGATTTGAACCAATAATAATGGTCCACGAAAGCCTTGAACCGAGAAAACTGGAAGTCATAATGGCCTTTCCTCGGCCGAGGGATCTTGCAGGCTATCAATAACCAGCTGAATGGCAATAAGGATGGTCACTATAGCAACAATATTACTGGTTACTCTAGATGCACTCTAGTTGTGCCCCGCAACCATTGTCCGCGTAAAATTATGACTTCGCCATTTGAATCGGATTTGTTTACAATTTCATCGGTTTTAATTTTTTTTTGCACGGAAACCTAATCCTTTAAAGAGGGGGGGAATAAAAGTCCCGTAAAAATCGGTCCAGCAGTTTCGGAGATCAACCGGAACAAACAGACAGACACTTTAAAATAATGTTTTTTTGATTTTTGTTACAATTACCGTCTACACTTTCAAATGCATTCAGTAAAAACCAGCTGCTTTAGTTTGAAATTACAAACAGACATTTTAATTTTATTTATACTACACCTGCTTGGAAAGTACCTTGATACTTTATCAAATTTACGGTAGAAAGTACGTCATTGCATATCGAACAAATATGCGGGGAGAAAACGCATCTGAGCGGGAGAGAAAAGTGTATGAAAATCCATTTCTTACGTGGTTTTTCTTTTTTAATTTTGGGTAAGACTATGCGCCGGTAACCTAAATATCAAAAGCCAAAAAGTTTTTACAGTGAGTTTTTATCTCCAAGTTCGCAAAATGACAGTGGCCACTAGCTGTGTGTTGGATAGTGTCGGGCTGGCAGTGCGACCCTGCGGCGGCAGGATAAACAATATGAAAAAAGAACATGTGAAAATTGCAGACGCCATTGGCGCAGATTAGTTTTTTATTTTCCTCGTAGGTGTAGTATAAAGCACTATGTATCACTCGAGAGAAAAAGCGATTCCCGATCTCGGGTGTTTTAAAGCCCTCGCCTACGGCTCGGGCTTCAAACACCCTTGACGGTAATCGGTCACTTTCTCCTCTCGGTGAACAATGTACTATTATTCTTATACATGACGTATTGATTTCAACCTACCTCACAAACATTGAAAAACATACGGAACCTTTTAAAAAAAGCCTACATGAGTCAAATCACTGACCGGTTCCTAATAAAAGTATTTTGTTTTCGCATCAGAAAAAACTAATTTATAATGTTCGACATCAATAATAAAGGTACAAATACCGATCATATTTCAAGTACCTACTTTGTCGGCAACGAAAGCTGGTGAAAACCTCTTGTTTAGACAAGTCTGTTTAAATATTCGTGTCACAATTTGTTAAAAGGGATTTAGTTATATTGATGAAATAAGCATGTGTTAGGTATGTCAATGCATGATTTATTGCTGTAATTTTTTTTGGCGCTTTTATCGACAGTCATCAGAATAGGTATGTGCTGTGATATATTATTTTTAGTTAGTGACACTTGTGAGAATCGCCCTTCTCTCTCTTTGTCATAGCTTTCTAAAAAGAAAGGTTTTGTAAAAGCTTACATTTTATATAATGAGTTGTCCACATATAAAGCTTTATTATACTAATATTATAAAGAGGTAAAATTTATTTGTAAGTTTGTATGTAGGGGGTAATCTCTGGATCTACTGAACCGATTTTGAAAATTCTTTCACCAATAGGAAACTACGTTATCCCCAAGTGCCATAGGCTATTTACAACGTACTCGTGGGATAATTTCCGACTAAAACACGAGCGAAGCCGCGGTCAACAGCTAGTAGGTATATGTTTAGATAGATATTGGAGTAAAGTAATAACAGCCCTTTGGGTTGATCCGCAGTTTAACGGCCACGCTTGCCTAGGTTGGTCCGTGAATGGGTAACCAAACATTCCATACCGAGTTTCCTCCGTGCCTCAGAAAGCACGTTAAGCCGTTGGACCAAGCTGTCTAGGCAGATAATGATGATGGGGATCTATAATACAGTGGACTACGACTGTCTATATTATTTAACTTTGGAGGATTTTAAACGTGTCCCTTTCAGGTATAATTCTACCTCTGCCAAAATTGCCATGACAATAGCCTAAGTATATTTTAGAAATCTTAAAACATATTCTATGCTACACACTTATGCGACTCTTTTTTGTAATCTTACTGTTTGTATTGCATGGGGTTTCTATTAAACGCTAAATGTATTGCACGCTAATGGGCACCGTATCGGCATCACTTCGGTTTGGGATTACCTAGTAAAATATGAAGTGTGCTATATGTCTTAAAGTTCCATCTTCAAAAGACATTGCCAGCAGTAAGCTCGATCGTGTGAATCAATGTTTATTCATCTCAAACAATACCAATCTTACCAACCAGATCATAATTGCGACACGCTGTATAATGTCATGCCTTCGACAAAAAACAAATGAACACAATTCCCTTCTAACTCAAATATCAGATGATTCTGATATACCTGACCTTTGTCATCGTGGTACATCCGTCATGGTATCTGATCTACAGTATCGGAGATTGGTGAAGGATTCTTTTGTTTCCATTTGGTCTAATTTTTGCGTTCAAATGCTGGATGTACATACCTAGGTACAAATATCTCTCGATTCCCCGTTGGTCTAGTAGTCGTGATGCGCTAGTACTCAACTTGAGATCATTCCCCACTTCGGGTTATTGGGTTTTGCTATCAGGAGTCAGTATTCTGAGTATGGTTTCTGAACTCATTACATAGAATTTAATCATAACTGGAGTAATGTGGGTGTCCTATGTACAGTTCTGGATATAGGTTCTCTGGAGACTAAGGAACCTTTGCTTGTTTAGTCTGGGGGTGTTGTTAGCGTCTATTATAATAATATATCGATCCTAACTTTAGGTAGAAATATGCTATAAGATTCGTCTTCAATTCTTTGTCTTGAAAGACTTTTTTGCTTGGAAGATTTGAAGTCTTCGCTACTATTGTTTATTTTATTTATTTGTTTAAATAGATACTTGCTGCACTTACAGTTTACACCAAAGCGTGCAGCAAGCCAACATCACAACATAATAACTATTACTAATAACATAAGACTAAACTAAATAGAATAATTAAGCATAGCTTTATAACTAGTCCTGAACATATCTAAATCCGGCTCCTGAGCAATCAGGGCGTTTAGCAGATTCATCGCCTGGGTTGTGGGCGCATATCGAGCAGTTAGGGTACGCACAGAGGGAGCCGCGAACAGGCCTCGCGAGGCACAGGCCCGCGACCGTCGCAGTCGGTCCGGAGCAAACAATGAACAACGAGCTAAAGTAGTCTCGTCGTCAATTCTATTATTTAGTAGTAAATAGTAGTGCATCAGCAGCGCACACGTACGTCTAAGTTCTAACGTGTTGATGCCCACCATTCCCGCGACAAACAGAGACGGATATAAATAGGGGTAGTATCCATTTTTTATTTTTTTTATTTTTTATTATCCTGCATCAGTGCAATGGATTTGGGGTTTCAGAGGAATGTTGATTAAATAAATTACACCAAGTAAAGTGCCCTCTAGCTGCGAACATACAGTCCACAAGCTACAACCCGTAAGTTGTACCACTGCAGTTAAATTCAGTATTTTTAACTAACCAAAAATTCATCATCATCATTCCCTGCATTTATCCCAATTTATTTGAGGTCGGCGCAGCATATCTTCTTCTTCCAGACTTCTGAATTACTTGTCATCTCAGCAGTCACCTCCTTTCTAGCCATATCATCCTTCACATAGTCCACTGATCGTTTATATCTCCACTTCTTCTGTATACCAAGATCCCCTCGATCTAAAGCGGTCACAAGCCCTTTACATTTTAATTAAACCGAACCGGACATAAAATAGATCACGTGAAACAGATCAGAATCGAAATGTTAAGGACACAGCGATGTTCGATAAGACGTCCTTAATGAAATCCTTATATAGAAGAATGAGTTTGTTTGTTGAATATGCATGTGTTTATCGGGGTTTTGTGAAACAATCAGTTGGTTTGGTTTCTAACGGAGCTGTGAGGTGAATTTGTTTGAGTTTAGATTTAGATTAAAAAGAGAAAGAAGGTGTTCATGTAATTTTCCTATTATGAAGCGTGTGTACATTATTTACAAACTCTAAATAGACTTCAAATAATAATAAAAATATGTACAAGCATCAAAAAGAGGAAAACAATACAGGGCGTCAAAAAATTCGTCTGTGTCGCTATCAGCAGAAAAAGTGCCCAGAAGGCTGACACCATTGCCATGTTGGATGGCAATGCTATTCTTTGGTCAAGAAAAAGGACAGCACTGACCAGCCACTTGGCGGTATCCCGAAAGGCGAGGTGGGCACTTGGACCCCACTATAGCGTGATTTACTACAATGCACTCGATTTAAAGATTTTGGAACTCATAGTTCATTTCAGCACATTGATGATGTCAATGATTCAGCGTTTATTCAACAACAAAGCTTAACCGAAGCAGTTACGACGCATAATTAGATTTCACATGGCTGGTGCTGATCGGCACACTCCTTTCGGCATCTACCATTCTTAGCTGAATCGAGTTTTGGTCAACTCCACACTATTTGAGCTATACCGAACGGCTTTAATATAGGCTATAAAAAGTACATCATCTACATTATGTGTTTGATTTTGCTGAATCTTGTCGAATATTGTGTGTTGTGTATCGGGTTTCATTTACGCGTTTATGTCTTTTGTACTACGAATTGTAAGCTACGCCAGATTGTTCACGAAAATACAGCAAATTAAATAATAGATTATTGAATATGTCACTTTTAATAGTACATACGTATGTATTATACGTGTTTCAGCAGTGGGAACGTTACAGGCTCTTCATGTATATGAAGAGCCTGTAAAGTTCCCACTGCTGAAACACAGGTCTTGTGTATACAACATGTAACAGAAAGGGTATAATCATATGGAATACTGTGGTACGGACCATCAAACTGAACAACTTTCTCTATGGGATCGCCATCGAAATCGTAAAAAAAAATCAGCTGTCCTATACAAAATTTCAATACCTACTCGACCCAAATGTGTGGGACAGCTGATTATTTCTTTACGATTTCGATGGCGATCCCATAGAGAAAGTTGTTCAGTTTGATGGTCCGTACCACAGTATTCCATATGATTATACCCTTTCTGTTACACGCTGTATACAAAGACAGCAAACTATTTTGAGCACAGAGCCACTATTAATAAAACTATAAATCCTCTAACGTTATCTAAAACCTATAAAATAAAAGGACATCTTTAAATCTACGAGAACCAAAATTAGACGCAACAAAACACCTTAACGTGTGCGCCGAATAAATCTTCAGCGATAACTCTCTGCTAGGTGGCGCTAGCATCGCGATAGGCGAGTTTAGAAGCGCAGACGCATCGCACCGCTATCTGATTGGCGTTGGGCGATTGCTCTTTATATACTGCTTAGCTATGGAATGTATGAAGGTATCCTAGGGGCTCGTGGCTAACTAATAACTACACGGGTTAATCAGTGCTTGCCAAGATTGGTCCGTGGATGGGTGACCATCTATTACACAGAGAGTCCGTCCTTGCCTGTGCCTGGGAAAGCACGGCTGTCATTTGAAGATCAGTCAGTCCGAGTCAGAAACCCGAAAGGTGAAAGTCAGACTACCAGTCTTACCAAAAGGTATCGTATTACCCACTTAATGAGTTGTGGAGGTCAGTAAGGCAGTCGCTCCATGTAAAATACTGGTATCCAGCTGCATCCAGTTAGGCGAAGCTGACCCTAACATGGTTGAGAAATGGCTAGGCAGATGATGAACTTCGCGCTAAGTTGCATTAGCATCGCGATAGGCGTATCTAAATGCGCAGGAATAGCGTGGGTGTAGATGGACGTAGAATATTTTTATCTGGATAGTGAAACGTGAACTAATTCGATAGTATCAGTAATTAGCCTGATTGAATTTTGAAAACTTCATAGAGTTCAACTGAAGGTACTAATTTTACTTCAGCTTATTCATTTTACCTTACCCTTCCAGAAGAGACGCTAGCGTGTGTAATTTCAATCTAGTTTGGCTCAATCTCTGTTGTTATATAAATAATTAAAAAAAAAAAAAGATAAAGAAAAGGCTTAGCCCTGATAATGAAACTTTTTCAGGATTTCTTTTGACCGCCTGAATAAAGTCATGAAAGATGGACTGATCCATTTGCGTCTATATGTATTTATGTACGGGTACGGGTACGAGTACGACCTAAGGTACTCACAAGTGTATTTGAATATTTACATCTTTGGTAAAATAATAGTTTATGGAATGAATAGTAAAAGTATACGAAATCACAGAAATTACCACCAAACAATTTCCAAATTATATCTGAGTAAGTTTTCATATCAGCAACCATTCCAACATTCTCATAATTCCACCATACCTAAACACTTTAACTAAAATATTTTCTATTTAAAATTCTAAGTTCGATACGGCATTGTTCCTCCATCTACGGCCAGTGTCAGATCCCATATATTTGTGGAAGACCAAGATTCCCTAAATACCACTCCCGCGCTGCCTTAGATCAAATCTCTGATAGTTTTGTTGAGACATTCTTTGTGAATTACTAAGTTGTATGGAATAAGTAGTGGGTGAATTTTTTAACCTTTTTGGTGAATGAGGAAAATGTTTAAATTTTCAGTAAATAAGAAAGGTATATACAGTTATTAAGTAAAGGTATATCATACAGTTGGTCGACCTCAAGGAGCTGGCAGATGATATTGATATGAAAAGTATACCTTTTTTAATAAATGAGGGGGAATCAGGCAGCTGCCTGAAAGTAGTTCCTATTTTTTGGCTGCAATCAATGATTTTAGCATATATTTTTTTGGAAAACATGTGGAATACTTATTTCCTGTATAACCTTAAGTTATGAAGATCAAACAAAGTAATAAAACGCCTAGCAAAATTAAGAACAAAGATTTTATGAGACACCCAGTGGTGCTACGACGCAAGTTACGTAGACAAAATAAAATACGAACTGTAATAAAAAGCTAATTTCTAAATCGATTAAAAAATTATCGCCTATCACAGCAGCATCGCCACAGGGAAGGTAATTTGGAAACTCCGTTACTTATTCTGTTCACAAATTAAATATCGATACATATAAAATAAAATAAAATTTATATAATTAATTCACACTTAACGGTTCCGAAATTAAAAGCAGCTTCTTTGAATTAGAATACCATAAAATGTCTTTGGTCAGATTTCAATCGAAACCATGGGTGTAATATAAATTTGGAAATTTACAACGTACAGAAACCGTGAATTTTATTAATTATTGCTTTAGTATTTTCTTGACCTATAAGGTAATAGGTGACATTACTACAATTTTTGGCTGTAATCTATTTAATATGCAATCAACCTACATAAATTCGTCCATTTTTATAATCCTAATAACTTTATTGGCAGACTGTAATTTGTCTAGGTGTTTAAAGCAATTCGTTTGTAAATTAACAAACGCCCCCCGTAGACAATATTATGACATTTAGTTAAATTATGCTAAATTTATGCACACTGAATATTACGATTGTCCGATTTTTGTATTTTATGCATCGATTGAACTTTGGTTTGTGTCGATTTAGCCGATTATAATGTGCAATAATATTTTTGTCCTCAAATCGAGTGGAACGACTCAATGTTTTACTTTTATAGGTACCGCTGGAGATAAAAGAGAATTAAAATAATAGTTTTATTTTTATTTTAAAGAACAACGGACTATTAATGAGCAATAAAATATGGTATTTAACAATGGTTTGCAAAAAATAAAAATGATAATAAATTCTAATGTGTCGCGAAATTCGTTTCATATTTTATTCGTTTTAAATATTTGCTAAAAATAATATCTTGACCAAGAAACATAATTTAGATCTAGATTTACTTTTAAAGAATTCTTATAATATCTTTGTTCGACATACACAATCGTTTTATTTCGCTGCTTCAGATTTTCAAAAATCATACGTGAAATAATCTCAGTCTTTTTTTTGTGTCTAGGTTATTCTGTAGTACTCGCAAGCGTTGTGCGTTTACGACCAGACTACATGACTGTATGAAGGAAGGATCGTAGCAGGCAGCGTTGGCATAAAAAGTTTCTGCATATCCCCATGATTAAAAAGCATGAGTTTTAATCATGTATTTATTATTCTGTTTCCAATGTGTTTCTGATAATTACCATGATCCGTTAAAACAAGTGATACTTCCAAGTGTTCTCACGCTTTAATGCTTCTGTTCCATCCAGGGTTTGCGCCAACTGCCACTAATAAATTAACAACAGACCTGACCTGAATTTCAGTTATAGCTCCCAATCTTAGAGAAGAATAGTCATCGACGCAGGAGATAATATAGTGCACAAGTATGCAAATACAGCCAAGACTCTTTTTTCTTTTACACTTACTCGTATATACTTAAACAGACATTGATTTTACAAACTACTTAATTTTGAAAAAAGTTACTCGATCTTTTTATATATATTTGAGAGAACATTAGAATTTTACACATACTAAAATCACTCCTGTAATTCA
Source organism: Eugnorisma glareosa (assembly GCA_947578425.1). Lineage (NCBI taxonomy): Eukaryota > Metazoa > Arthropoda > Insecta > Lepidoptera > Noctuidae > Eugnorisma > Eugnorisma glareosa. The sequence goes on along the minus strand of OX387957.1, from coordinate 1,940,107 downwards.
AGAAGTCAGAGTAAACCAAGGAGTCTTCTTGATACACCCACATAGGGGGCAAATCTGTTGCCAGCAACTGGCCACAAATCCAGACTCCGTGGCTGTAACTAAAAAAATCCTGAAGGAAAAACCCAAAAACATTTTGCTGGACCTGGGAATCGAACGTTGCACCATAAAATACCACCAAAAGTTTTAATAATCATAAAACGCAGAATCCACTATTATTGCTTAACGCCAAGCTCAATCATTTAATAATGAATAAAGGGACTCTCAAAAATAAAAATCGATGTAATACATGAACGTTTGTTAAACATTTTATAAGACATCAACTGCACAGTGTGACAAACAGTAATTATATTGGACAAAATGTAAATAATATTGTTGTGAAATCGCCGCGTCGCCGCAGTGGGCGCGAAAATATTGTTGAGAATTATTCTTTATTTCATTTTTGTAGCGAGTCTTGTGTTTTTTTATTCATAATAATGTCATATTATTTATTTAACCTTTGCATCAATGAAATTAATACCTATCGCTTACTTAACAGCATACTTTCTTATTTTACAAGAATTTGCAGGTTTTTTTTTAAACTAACAAACCAAAGATCCAAAAAACTGACTTTAATTGACTGTTTTCAGTTTAAAACCAACGGTTAAAAATATGACTAATTTTAACCGATGCATTTCATATTACCATTTTAATTGTTAAGGGTCTGACAGACTATAAAGTTGTGAACTTGATGATCACCAAATATTCAATGTTGAATATTATGTTACTTTGGTTAATTTTTGAATTCACTAACTTGTTTTTTTTTCTTGACAGATACAGGTAAACACTTCATAAAAATCGTTATGGTTACAGTTCAAAGACTAACTGAGCCGTGATCATCATTTTTCTGCCCTTATCCCAATGTATTAGGGGTCTGAGCATCTACCGTTTTCCAGAAAATTGAAACAGAAAATACAGTTTTTCATCAAAAAACCCTTTCAATTTTTCGATGGTCTACTACTTTTCAACCTCATTACTCAGGGCATACAGTGAAAAGTAGATTACCGTGAGTGAACTCGCTGCTACCTATATGTATTATTTCCCTCTAATTAGTTGTAATCAAAAGTACTGTTTCAGCATTTAGCATATTTACTGCAAGTTCTTTCAACTACAATAAAAAAAAACAACCCGCCAATCAGTCTGAACCCGCGAAGATTCGGCAGTACAATCAATGAAAAAAGTGTTCACTGCTCTCATTTCGCGACGTCTATTCCGCTGACGTGCAAATAAATCACCACCTTCTTTGGCTATAATGACGTGATTTTTTGAGAGACTCTCTGGTGCAATCTCAATTAGTGCGATGTGTTTCCTCGTTAAAATCGGCAAGCGACTGGTAGTACAGGTGAATACAGTTGTTCGCCACTTTCTGCTTGATTTGTGTGTGAATTTTTTTGCACGGAATGTCTTAAGGGTGTTTTCTGTTGCCGTTTTGCGCATTTTTGTGTGATTCTCGTCGGATAACATTTGTAAAAGGAGTGAATAAATGTGCTTCATTTGTATTTGTACGGTTTTTGAATTGAATTATTTAGAATTATTATTATTTTATTTTACCTAATTATCATATGTTTAAGCGACCGGTTTCTAAAAGTCAAAGTTATTATTTTTATTCGGTTTTAACTTCTTTGTTAGATTATGTCATTTAATAAGTTATGTTAATTAATCGTAATCAGAGTAGGTGCCATCTTATACGTGTTACGATAAGTTTATTGTTTTTTTTGGCCATCAAAACTACTAACAACTAGAAAAGAACAATTTAATCCTCCTAGGAGTCATTTTTATTTTATGAAAAACTTTTCCCCTCTTTAGGAATTTCTCATGTACCGTGGGTGCATTTACAAACATTTAAACTCACAAACACAAACAGCTAGACCCGGAACAACTGCCTGTAGGTCATACAATCATTTATTCCGATCAGGGATGGAACCCGCCGCGATTTGATTTGAACGAAATCAGAACTTGACACATCACAAACACTTGTCACCCGCTCCAGTCTGCACAGCTGTCAAAATTAATCACCTTCTGTCCTCACCAGTACATTTCAATAACACAAAACTGTCATTATCCAACTAACGAGGCGCATTTCTTTCGTGCCGCGTAAACACCCAACTATATCGGGAAATGGCGGCCATTGCGAAAAAATTTGATTTGTTACTTCGACCGACATGACTTCAATTAAATTGAGTGACAAAAATCATGTCGAAATTATTTTTGTGCACCTCCAAAAGTGTAACTCTTCCTTATTGCGTCACACATAAGGTTGATTTTTATTTTTGTAGATTATTACGGTTCGGCGTGACAATAAGAACGGAAAGACTTAATAAGTACAATTAAATCAGTTAATGCTTTATTCTGTTGAACCATTTTGAGTGGTTGTACTGTTATGTTTTACAAATTAACGTTGCCTTTATCGTTTACGGATACTGGATTATAGTTTAAAGAACTCATTATTATCATAATGTGTGTTGTTAATTATGGCCACAAGTGTTTATTGGAATTGTTCCACGTGTCCACGTCTGTGAGAGTAAATATTGAATTATTGATAACGCCACACTAGAATATTGTTTTTATTAATTGCAGATTTGAAGAGACTGGCTTGTGGTTGCAAGTGGTTATGCTGAGCATGAGGATCTAGGTTCGATTCCCAGGCATTTTTAGTTGGAGATTTGCCTGGAGTTCCAATTTTTACCAGGTTTGTGACAATAGCCTCGTCACCTATTATATGGAACTCGAATATATCGGATAAAACATGGGTGCACTAATGCCACTGCTCTGCTGTCAACCAAAATGCTTTAAATGTTCAAAGAGTTAGTAACCTATGAAGACTTTAGGTGTGATCTAAGGCTTGTATTTGAACAGTTCAGCGGTATCTTTAAATCATATATTTTTTCTCTATCAAAAAAAAAATGTTTCATGAAACCGGTAAAGCTGAACTATGTATCAACTTCCTATGTACACTTACGAATGTGTTACTTCTATAACGGTCAGAATACGGCGCTGCTTACCCTAATTAAACATCCATAATTACATTCAAATTAAACAGTGTTTCTTCAAACAGTAAGTGTAATCAAAGGAGCATTTTCTAAGAAGATGTGAACTCATTTGACTAATCAGAAAGAAAACAGTAGTTTACAGTAGCCACACTAAAACACATCTGAATATTCACTCCAACCATCTACAATCAACTCTAAATGGGCCATATTTTCAAAAGGATTAAGTTCAAATTTGAATAATCTCAAAATGGAATCAGCCCAGTGTGGAATATTCACACCAACCATCTACAATCAACTCAAAATAAACCATATTTCCAAAAAGATTAAGTCCCTATTTGAATAATCTTTAAAAGAAAAGAGCCCAGTGAGTCTACTTCAGAATAATTATGGAAAAAAATTCATGAGATAAATGTTTCAAGAAATGCTCACAGTTCATGAATATTTTAACGTGACTGTTTGCTTGTAAACACTGTTTGTCTGTTTGTCAATGTTGTGTTTTGTGAAATTTGAATATTTTTGACTTTTTATTTCCTCAGTGTGAGTTGAGTATGTTTTTTTCTCTCCTCGAATTGTATCACGACCATGTTGAACAGTTTGTTATGTTGTTTGTGTATTGTGTAAAACTGGGTTAAATGTTACCTTTATGTAAATATTTAGTAAATGTACGACAAGCATTTGTAACCATGGTTAGAAAAACGAAATGTTTTGTCAATTCTTGGGCTTTTGAAACCAATACAGTTTTCGTTTGTATGCGTCATACTTCTCATATTATGTATTTGTTTTCATTCTCGAGCTGATGAGCTCCCGAATTAATTAACTATGTATAATATGTATGCTGAAGGTATGCTATATGTATTTGTTATCGTAAAAAGGATAATATAAATGAAACTTCAAAACATATAAAGGCACTCGCTTTTTATTATTTTTTTCTCTCAAATATATTAAAATTTACTTAAAAACGTAAAAAAAAATGTAAACACATACATTAAAAAAATATCGTATCACACTGATAACAACAATTACGTCTCAAACTTGATAACTTAGTCAGTACTGCAGGCGTACTCAATAGAAACGGAACTTATGGCATTTTTATAGAATAACACATATTATCACTCCTGCTTTTACCCAAAATGTTAGGCAGATATGATAGTAGGTACACCCACACTTCGCCATGGAATAAATAAATAAAAAAACAGAATTTTGTTTTTTTACACTGGTCTGTACTGATCAGTTTAATTCTTTTATACTACACCTGCTTGGAAAGTACCTTGATACTTTATCAAATTTACGGTAGAAAGTACGTCATTGCATATCGAACAAATATGCGGAGAGAAAACGCATCTCAGCGGGAGAGAAAAGTGTATGAAAATCCATTTCTTACGTGGTTTTTCTTTTTTAATTTTGGGTAAGACTATGCGCCGGTAACCTAAATATCAAAAGCCAAAAAGTTTTTACAGTGAGTTTGTATCTCCAAGTTCGCAAAATGACACTGGCCACTAGCTGTATGTTGGATGGTGTCGGGCTGGCAGTGCGACGAGTGCAATTTGAAAAAAGAACATGTGAAAATTGCAGACGCCCTTGGCGCCATTTTCAATTTGTGCGTTGTTTGAGGATTCAGTTTTCGTTTTTTATTTTCCTCGTAGGTGTAGTATAAAGACGGTAATCGGTCACTTTCTCCTCTCGGTGAACAATGTACTATTTTTTATAACTTATTAAATTCTAACTGGACCATAATATTATACCGAAGTAGAAAGATCCGTGAGTAAGCCTGCTGCTTGTACTTCAATGAACAATGTTTACTACTAACTATTTTGGCCAAAAAAAATAAAGTATCTTTATTTACTTATTTATTTACAAAATTGTGACGTTTTCTGGACAAGGATATTTATAATTGTGCTCATTGTACAATATAGGTTTTCATGGCACCTTTTTGTTGTAGAAATCTAACAACCTCCATTTTGAAATAAATTAATTCCTCAAATTCAGTTTATAAAGCCTAATGAAATAATACGTATTGAATATTCAAACTTCAATAAAAGTTATTTATTTCACATTGTAAATACTTTAAAAAATATTAGGTAAGTTTTTTATTTTTTATGTTCTTAGATAATAAAGTACAAAACGTCTTAAAAGAGTACTGGCACCAGAAAATAAAAAATACAAAAAAATATAAGTACTGGAATAAAATGAGCATTGGAATGTGTCATTGTCTTAAAAAAATCTTCAACAAAATAAAAAAAAAATAACAAAGAAATAACACAAGCATATTAAAATCAAAATTACGCTAAAATTAAAAACTAAAAACCTTACCAAATACGTAAGAAAATTAATAAAAAATGACTCAATACAAACTGGCCTAAAACTAAGGAAATAAATACTTAATTATTAAGTACATAAAACAAAAACTAAATTTTTACAAGACTCTTAAGTTTGTACATTAAAATTTTGAGCTTCGTTTTAACTGGCCATTAATCCCATAAGACATTAACTAAAAATGGTAAACATACACTGGCACATTCTATAGTTGGATGTGTTTAGACATAACACTTTGCAGATACGACTTTTTGAAGTAACGACCTTTTTCTTACGAATAAAAATATTTGAAACAGTTGTGAATCGTGATCTTTTGTTTTTCGATGACGAGTCGGAACAGTGACGAGTAGGGCATAACTTAGTTTAAATACGTGTGCTTTCAAAAATATTGTTCATGAAAAATGTTCCTTGTATATTTCGATTTCTGTCAAATTGTTTAAAATGATTATTTAAAAAGTCCTTCGATTTTAGCTGCGCATTTCGAGATGTCTAAAACACGATAAAGAAATAACATTGATTAAATCATACCTACAAATTTTAATAGCTGTATCTAATAACAATGTCATTCCTCATATTTCTTCTACTGTACTTTGCTTTACTACTTATAACTAAAAGTCCATGACTTGATTTAAAAACTAAATAAACGCTAATTATGGTAAATAAGATCAGGTAATCAAGAAGAAAGGAATGTAATCAGCTAAATACTGTATGGCGTGAAAGAGTATTAACAAGAATACTAAAATATTATTTACACATAAATAGAAAACCGTGGCTGTACAAAATTGTACAAAAAATACTAAAAAATCAACCAGTCATTGGCACCTCTTCCGTCCGTTTTGGGACCAGTGAGAGATCTAAAGGATTCTTCATCATTTCTTTACTGTTCTCTTCGCTCAGATCGATTGACAACTCTGGTTCTGAATCACTAACTTCGTCATTTTTAGGACTTCTGAATATCATGGCTGTAGACTTTATGGATAGATCTATAGGTTGGTCTTGGTCTATGGCTACACCTGCAACTGCTGGTGAATGAAGTAGCAAGTCTCCACCGTTTCGGTTTTGCCAAGTTGCGAGCCCTGGAGGTGCTGCTCTCATAGATTGTAGTTGAGGTGGTAAGTATGGAGCACTTCTTGGCGAGAAACTTGGTGGCGCAGACACTGTTCCAAAAGGCGATGGAGGCATTGGAGGCTTCCGTTTTCTGTCTTTGCTCTGATTTCTAATCGCTTGTAACCGAACGTCTTTGTCGCTGCAGGGAGACGACGCTGGTCTGAAGATACTGAGACCACTTGTACTTCTAGAACTGTTATCGTCTTCAGGGTCTGCTGATGATGCTCCTGAGTCTGACGGTGACACACTTTGCCGCGTCACATCATCCGTAAAAGGACTCTTTTCTGAGTTCTTATAATATTCTGCTAATGCTGCCGCAGGGAGTAGGTTCGTCGGTAGATACGACGGGTTCATAGATGAGTTAAAGGTAGGCGGTGATTTACTGGTCTGCATGTGCTGTATATGTTGCTGTTGCTGCTCTTGGAGTAGGCAGTGGATCTTGAACCAGTTCGATCGTCTCCCGTACCGTGAGCCCGACTTCGACATGCCGACGAGGAGACATTTTCGTAGCCTGCAGGCTTTGCACGCCGTTCTGTTCTTCTTGTTGATCACACACTCCCCGTTGTTCTTGCACTCCGAGATCGAAGACAGGTTATTGTACGTCCTCCCGAAGAACGACTGCAACAAAAGAAAGCATAATTTTAATTAACGAAGCTCGTTAAGATTATATTGATAGTGATATATGAGAATATGATATATATGCAAAAAATTGAATTTATAAAAGGGGATTCGATTTTCTCGAGAAAACGACGACGCCAATTTTGGCGTACACGGCCGCATTAATTTAGTTTAAAATATCGACAGACTTCCGTCGGCATCGCATAAGAAACAACAATTTATAAGCGATACAGTTAAAACGAATCATCCGTGGGCCCATTCAATTCGGTTCGTCCCTGCACGGAATTAAAAATTACATTTTTCAAAAAGTCGTCATAAAGAGCAATGCGAGGCGTATTAAAATCTGGGTCAACGCGAATAAGGTCGTATCTCACACTTAATATTACAGAAGTGAGCATCGCTACGGGTATGTTGCGTCTCGCGACATAAGTAATGGGGGTCTTTTGCGAATTTTTTGTAAATAAATTTGGAAGTTACCCCGCTGCGAGCGGTCTCGAGTCTCTTCTTACTCAATTAAACTCATACAAAAGCGTAAAATATGTGATTGTGCTACAGTTTCACTGTGCGCCGCCGCGTGGTTGGTGCACTTTCAGCAGTAAATAACGATGTGCCTCATTATTTTGGATTATAACAATATTTTGGAATGCAATATGTGATTATTGGTACGCATATTGTTTGCATTAAACTCGCTTGTGAGAATTTGAATTTTAATATAAAAATTAAACTTTCTAATTAGGCTCAGAGAAAAATTATGGGTTTTAATTAAAACCGGTAGAAAATTATAATTGCTCTGTAAAAAGAATTTTATCTGACCAGACTGGTGACCAGTCATTGCGCAGTAAAATAAATGTGTGCATCTGATAAAATAAGAGGCAAGGTCGCAACAAATTACATTAATCAAGATGTCATAGAAATTGTAACGAGACATTTTCGACACCCAGAGATAAACATTTAAGGCCAGCGAAACCGGTATTCTTCTCCTCTCGTACAAAAAATTTGGGTAGACACGTATTCCACCTATGCCAAAACAACGTAACAATCAGTAGCATTGTTAGTCACGGTCGTGCACTGTGCCCTTTTCGACTTGGTCGGGAGTGAAGCGGGTAAATTGAGGTAATTTCGCGAACGCATGTATGTGAGTCAGACAGATTAGAAATTTCAGATAAGCTGGTCTTCCTTATGGGCAGGCTGCGTTACAGATAGTGTTCTCTAATTGAGCCTCGTTGCGTAGTACGTGATGTGATTCTCTTTAGTTATTATGCGAAATAATCTTGTAATAATGGGCATTGTCCATTTTTTCAGAAAATAATTGGAGTTTATGTTGGAATAAAGTTTAGTATCCTTTTTCGTGTAGATTTCTCTTTGATATGTTTCGGTACATATTCATGATTTTGGACGTATGCCTTTCTAAGTGAACTTTATAAAATAGAATAAGTAAATCATATTTTTGCAGTGAGGGTGAGCAGTGGTAACCCAGTCTTTCTCACAAAGAAAGGACTCGTCTTCCAGCAGAGGGAACCCACACTGGGCCCGCGAGGTAGATTCCCTCTCCCAGAGGGGAGACATGTGTCACAGCAGTGGGAACATTTTAGGCTAATTACGGAAAAAACCTTATGGCAATTTTCAATCAGAGATCATAATAAGAATTATTTGTAACAGCCACATATTCAAAGTTCAGATTATTATGGTGCCAAAATGCCGTAACATTCACAACCATAACTTAAAGCTCACGACACTATATTAAGCTGTTACACACAAATACGGAATAACAACAGTTTGAAATGGCGCTAGAAAACATCGAAGAGCCCACACAATGATTATTCTTATAAATTCGAAAAGATCGTACGTTTGCTAGTGGCGCCATCTGCCACATTAGTCATGAGCTACTAGGGCGATTTGCATAATGTCGTAAAGCAATGTCATCGATTCGTAATCGATTTGTACCACATGGAGGTCTGCTATGCCCCTAAGGAGATATGTGTGTTAAGATTTACGTGTAAGCCTTTTTTTACGTCATTATTTGCACGGGTGAGAACGCAATGGAAGTGTAACCAGGTCCTATTTAATAGCTGTAAGTAGCTTTCTGTATTGTAATATCCAGAAACTGGGATGTGGAAGTCTGATAGACAGTCGCTCCTTGTAAATTGCTGGTATTTCGCTGCATCAGGTAACGGTTGGCAGATTATGTGGATGTGTACTGCTAAAAGGATTTTGTGATTAGCTTACCGATGTTTGAGACTCGTTATTGAAATTGTTTTCTCCTACTTTTGATTCAATTGAATTCCTTTATTCTAATCAACAGTTGGATCATATAATAGCATAGAGTACATTAAGCTGTGCACCCACGAGACGGATCAACTCGAAATCTCGGATAATTCCAAGAATGCGACATCAAACAACAATAAGACTGACATTAACGTCGCCTGCGCATAATATATTTATCATTCGGCCACACACTCGTCATAACGCACAGATTAACCGCCCGGTATGCAAATTATAGGTTGTAAAATCACCAAATTGAGTAATCTTAGTGATTTATGTGCGATTACTAGGTAGTTTAAATTTTGTATTATTTTGTGAATGTGCTCGGTATTGTTAGCTGCTTGTGTTAATGGAAAGGTAATTAAGCGATTCTGATCCTTATGACCGATGACTGGGTGAAGGCTACGGGGATCCAATGGATGCGAGACGCACGGGACCTGTCAATGTGGCGACACTTGGGGTAATCCAGTAGTGGACGTCTTTCGGCTGAAATGATGATGATCCTTATGACTGCCTCGTTACAAGCACGACTGCTGAGCATGAGGTCCTGGGTTCAACTCTCAGGTCCGGCAAAACGTTAGTGGGATTTTCATCAGGAATTTTTCAGAAGCAGCCAAGGAGCCTGGATTTGAGCCCGGTTGATGGCAATAGGCTCGCCCCCTATTACATGGGGCTTACATTAACTGGCGAAATGGGGGTGTACTCTTAGGTACACCTCTGCCTAACCCTTCAAGGATAACAGACGGGATGATGTTATCATTACAATAGATGCACACATACATACATGAACTCACGTCTTTTCTCATATTGGTAAGGAGAAACTATAGAACGCTTTCAGAATCCTTAAGGATCTGTTTAATTAATGTTAGCCATATCACTCAATGTTTAAAGGTAAGTATTTAAGTCACAAAATTTGGCGCCGTGCATACGAGTACATAAGAGTTCCCATCATCAACTTTAATGTGATTATCTTTTTAATTATTAAAAAAATACATCTTTGGCGGTGCGGTGGTGCAGATTCATAGATGACTCTGCCCTGGAGTGTAAATGTGGTTTCCCTCAAACGATGGAACACTTGATAGCGTGTCCTGTCTGTCCTGTTGCTTGCACATCATAGGAGCTGATGGACGCTACTGAAAATACCAAACTCGTCGCCAAATTTTGGACTGACTCAATTTAAATTGTCGTCGAGACGCTAGGGAACTATGTTTGTTTAATGCAAAGAAAAGTTTGTGCGGTACTATTATTATAATCAAGCTCAGGTAAAATAATAATATATGTCTCACAATGCATCGGTACTATGTACTTTCTAAGTTTATCTTGGACATCACAGACATCGGTGAAGGAAAACATCGTGAGGAAACCTGGACTTATAAAAGTCTGAAATCGCCAACCCGTCTTGAGCAAGCGTGGTGATCAATGCTCGTGCCTTCTCTGTTGAGAAAAGGCCTTTGCCCAGCAGTGGGACAGTAATAGGCTGGTATAATTATTATTTTATTATGAATGCATCGGTTGACAGGCGAGAATGGAAGGAAAAAAACGTGCTGAGCTGACTCCAAGTAACATGGAACAAGAACAGGAAGATGATGTTAATGATGAACTGAATCGCAACATCTTGGTCATGGTTTAACTTTCAAATATCTAAGTAAAAAGCTATTAATTTTCGTTTGGCCGCCTAAAGTAGTGTGTGGTGCAGACACCTTGTTACTGTTAGTATAAAAAGTACCGTTTGGATACCATAAAACGCATTGGACGCTTACCGATAAACACCTTGTGCATGCCTAATTAAAAATGTGCCTCAATAGACCGGCCTGAATAGATTAAAGGGGAGTAAACAGAGACTACAGAAGTATCACTAGATAATTACTATAATTCTGTGATACGAGAAATATATCGGTTGCAAGTTGCAATATTTAATTTTGTTTTGTGGTTGTTTTTTCTTGGCTGCTAAGGTAAAGGGTAAAGGTTTTTGGTTACGACTTGCCTCGCTTTAAAAGTTTTTTGTATTTCTAACACGATCAGCAGTTTTTCAGGAGTGTATTTCCTTCCACTATATTTTGAATTTTTCCGTCATTACTAGCACTTTGTTTTGGTCCTCAAGTTTAATAATAGTGTCTACACTCTCAGCAAAGCCAGTCCAAAATATTTAAATTCAAAGAAAGCCAGGCCTTATAACTTACCTCGTGGAGCACAAAATGTATTTGATAATGTCCATGTGTAGTACACAGACTGTAGACTTACAACGCAGTATGTATTTTTAACGCAGTGGATCTTCTGAATTGTCTGTCGCATAAAATTTAATAAGATCCTAGTTAGCCCCTTATTTACGATAGTGTATTTGAACCATATCTGGTTTAATCGATGAGGTGTATGGCTTACTGACTCTAACAAATTGTTCGTTCAACGAATGTAATATTGTTTATAAGACCAATGCTTTCTCATTAATGAGATGAGATGAAAATCCTAACGTATTTTTACGATAATTAGCCTTTACAGTACTGGGAGGTAAAAGTTTACTTAAATAATTATTGTAATTATGAATTAGAACATAATATATAAATTGTGTTACCAAACAACGGGTAGATAGTTTTGATAGCGTTATTTTACATATAGCATACAACGAAATCAATAGTATCAATTTAAAAAATATAAATTTGTCGTAGCAGAGTACTTTTCAGGTTTTTGATTTCTTGATTTGAGAATCCATAACCAGCAACGAAAAGCATATCTTGAATAAACGCCTTGTGGTGTTTATACCTTAGGTAAAGAGTAAAATAATCATCTCAACAGTACATGTTCACCGCTGGGTAACAAACCCACCTAGTTCCGCCACATCACCTGTTACAGTCCACAAACCCATAACAGGTTCTTACGCAGTTCTAAAATAAAAAAGTACCTACCCATGAACGGCACACGACAAAACCTCTAATATATCGCCATGCAAATCTTGGAATGACAAATGTACCAAGAATTTTGATTCTTGCGTGGGTAGTCTCCCAGGTTCCCACGGCCTATGAATATATTCAGCTACTTTCATACAAAACGACAATGTTACGTTGAGTCGCAGCCATTTTTATTAAGATTACATTAGATTTATAGATGAAAGAAATTATAATATTTTTTCAAGATTTATTCTGGTGTCCACTGCTTACGGAGTGCCGTTAATCATTTGAAGTGGTGTTTGATTTTTAAAGCTTTTTTGTTGGTAGGTAGACAGGTGTTTTGTTTTGAAGTTTATTTTGGTTTAAACAAGAAACTGTAGTAAAGAATGAGACCATCATCGTAAAATTAGCCTAGCCGGTCCTCCCCTGATATGATTAACAAGATCAAGACCAAGCCATCATTTTGAGCTGAAGGTTCCAAAGCGCATTTGATAATGAATGATATACCATTGTCATAGCTTAGCACGCCTCTTATCAAGTGCCTAGCCTTTTCCCAAATATGTTGGAGTCTGGTTCCAGTATAACCAGATGCAGCTGAATACCAGTAATTTATATGAAGCGACTGCCTATCTGACCTCCGCAACTCAGTTAGTACTGGGTAATACGATAGCACACCCCTAATCAGTTTATAGAATCATCACTGCTGGTTATGGCATTGTTTGGGCTGTGGACTCAGTGCAGGTTGGTGTCATGTTATATGTCCTCGAATTTGTGGTTCTGGTACGTCCTAGGACGTGTCAGTTCCCTTATTGTCAGAGAAACTCGTCATGATTGTGTTTTGTTATAATTGTGACGAAAGACAAGAGGAGCCAAAGCGCTTTCCAATATTGGAAACTCATGCACATCTTATAAACACAAGCCATGTACTGCAGATGTTCCAAATGTCCATAACATACACCACAATATTACTTTCAACGAACATATTTTGTACATTTAACCCTACAAAGCTTATGCGGTCTCAGTGGGTATTGTGTTACAAAATGACGAGTTTTGACCCAAAAATTGTGTAACCCTGTGGTTTTAAATGTGATTCATGTATTTTGCCCTAGCGGTTCTGGGTAATAATGTAAAGATATTTGTTACTGACAAATTGGGGTTTTTGGTAGACGTTATTGCAATTTGTGATGCGGGTGTGGCGGAAAAATAGTGCCATCTTGATATTAAGGATGTGGTATTACGTGTTTAGTGTGATGTTTCCTTGTAAAAAAGTAAAATAAAAACATATTTATGAGGAACTGAACACCCAACTCAAAGCAGTTTAGACTTCACCATCATCATCATTCTCCCAATTTATTTGTGGTCGGTGCAGCATGTCTTCTTCTTCCGTACTTCTCTATTACTCGTCATCTCAGCAGTCACCTCCTTTCTAGCCATGCCATCCTTCACACAGTCCATCCATCATTCCTTTGGTCTTCCTCTACTCTTATACCCATCTACATTCATACTCAATATTTTCCTCACTAAATATTCCTCATTCCTCCGCATCACATGTCCATACCACGATTATGACGCACAAAAATGGTGAAAGAAGAAGATGAATAAAGCAGTTTAGGCTTATTCGAACATAATTACAATATAATTATAAAGATTGATTCATACACAAACAAGAACGCAAGAACCGAAATTGACACTACAAAAAGCAAAAATCAAGTTGATCATTGAATCTAAGACGATCTGTGAACGAATCTCAAACACTAGCCTAGATTAAAAAATATCTAGACCATTCCCGAGCATCGTTCACCATCACAAACCAGTCCATTGTCTCCAATATCAGTTCCAACCCAAACCCGACGCACCTCATTTATATCAGATATTATTAATGACAAGAAACATCTGGCTTTAAAATTTCAACACACAGTATGACCTAGAAATTCTTCTTATCAATTTGCAGTACAAAAATGGTGTTAGCCATAAATCTTTGGGTGTATATTTTTAGTGGTAGTTCTCGAGCGTTTGAACGATCTCAGACAATAGTTCACGATCGATAATGACCGATCGGTGGCAAGTGCCACGGTCACTTCTTGTGTTCTCACGGCATAATGGCGGTCGATGAGACCTGGGGCCGCGGTGGTGGGTTGTAGCGGGTAGCGGTTTATATTTGTTTTGTACATAACTTTTTTGGAATAATTATACGAAGAAATCGGGAAAAGAATGTTACGGCTGTGCCTTTGTTTCTTTGTTTTTATCGCAGATATAAAACATGTTCAATAACTGTCAAACGATGATATCTCGTTATTTGTCTCGTGTTATTTTTGCTAAAATAATAAATATTTCGTGCAAGCAATAATTTACAATTCCTTGTTAGTATCTGACAGCAATTTACAACACAATTACGATCGCTAAGGACTTTAAAAATGATTTGATTGTCATAAAATCAAACCCGCTCCCGCTAAAGCTTATCACCAACTCCTAACCCCACAAAACGAGCGATCCAAGCCGCGGGCGGTGCGTGCATTTGGTAGCGACGGCTCATCACTGATCGCCGCGACCTATATACAGAACAAATTACATGGATTATGTAATTATTGTCTCTACTTTGTATTGAAATTGGTACGAGGTTTTTTGGTTATTAGAATTTATATTTTTTGTTTTATATTCGTGGTGTTATAAAATTGTGGGTTTCAAAAGCTTTGTTTTTGATCAGTGAATTACTTCCTCGTGTGTCTCATTTTTAATTTTAAATCACAATAAAAATAGTGTAAAAAGAAACGACTTTTTGTGTCTAAAGCTACAGTATAGTTGATTACTATAAGATTTGAAAGAATTTCCACAAATCCACGAATCATCATCATCATCTGCCTAGCCTATTCCCAACTAAGGTGGGCTTGGCTTCCAGTCTAACCGTATGCAGCTGAATACCAGTATTTCACATGGAGCGAGGCACTTGACCCCCACAACCTAGTTAGTACGGAGTAATACGATAACCCTTGGTAAGACTGGTTGTTCACGAGTAGGTAAATCACTTTTTGACTTCTATTTAAGGTACTGCTTAATTTTGCTTCAATTTTGATGTTCTTTAATGGTATAATAATAAGAAATGAAGCGTCAGTGTTCCTGAGCTGAGAAAATATGATCTAGAGCAAATTTTTTGTTGTTCTTCATGATTCTCTAAAGTTAGCATCTGTCTCTTTTGTAAATAGTTAATGGACTGTGTTCATTGCCCAAATCATACATAAGATAACTTCTTCTTCGTCGGTACACTCTTGACAGAGCAGTCGAGAAGATGTGATTCGCCTCACGATGTTTCCCCACCTCTCCCTGTTGGCCGACATCTTGGTGCACTCATGCTAGGGACCACCCATTGCTGACTTGATTTGGTCGGTCCATCGCATGGGCGACCTTCCCCGCCCTCTGCTGCCCTCCACCTTGCCTTGCACGACAAGGCGCTCGATGGAGTCACTCTTGCGCCGGGAAACGTGTCCAAAGAACTTTAATATGCGGATTCTGGACTACCGCTGAAAGACGTTGTTTAACGCCGATGTTGGTGACCGGCAACGTTGGTGGCGCCGACGTTAGACGTGGTGCGAAATTCGGTTCACGAGACTCCTAACATTCGCCTCCAGCACCACATTTCCAGAACATAATATCAAGCCTGGAACCCTCTAAGGGTTAGGTAGAAGTGTACCTATTAGTATTATATTACCTATTTCGCCTGTTATGTTTAAGTGTCATGAAATACCCTGACGAGTCTATTGCCATCAACCGGGCCCAAATCCAGACTCCGTAGCTGCTACTGAGAATTTTTTTAAACTCTCATCTTCAGTAACATTATTATTAAAACTAGAAACAGGATAAACTGAAGCCACCATGACTTAGTTACTATGTTTACTGTTCAAAATTAACAGTAAACATCGTGCATATCCTGTTTCTAGTTTTTATGATAATGCTACTGAGAAATTCCCAAATCTGAAAGAATTGCCGAAATCGTACCAATAATAAAATCTAACACACCATAAACAGCAAACAATACCTATACATAATATATAAACCCCAGGGCGATACCCAAGCGACCTCAGAGTCTCAGGTTGCGCAACCAAGGAGCGTCCTGATGTATTGCCCGCGATTTCTGTCCGCGATTACCGGCAAAACTTATTACACACTTACATAACTTAAAGATACGCATAAAGATATGGAATTTATATATTTTTAAGTTATATTCTGTAACTTGAGTTGGTTATAATGTGTGATAATTTATAATTAGGGGCGACTATGATGTGGAAGTTTGTGGGAATGTTGGATATAAGATTAAAAGGACAACTAAAAAGCAAAATGAGATAAAATTTAAGTAGGTTAGTATATATAATATTATAAGCTTTATGCTTAGCTTACACTACCATAGAGTAGAATCTGAGGAATTAGAAAAGTTCCAATTATTTTGGAATCCCATTTTTGTTTTTTATAGCTTTCATGTGAAGATTAGCATAAATGGTGTTTGGTGGCGAATATCAATCTATTTGGACTATTGCAGTGATGTAATATCACTTTGTTGTAATATCATTTTCTTAGTTTTTGAGATTGACAATGTTGTATTTTGACATGTTATTGTAATCTGTATTTTTTTTTTAAATAATTGGAATTTAGAATTTAAATTTTAATGATAGTAATTCATATTTTCATTGACTAATTTATTTAATGACTACTTGACATTTAATTTTATCTACTGACTGCCTTTACCTAATCTATAATGAATAATGACGAATTAATAAGTACATTCATAATTTCTATTGTAATTTTGATGAATATTATCACGGTTTATGCACCATCTCTTCCTACCAATTTGTACGCCACGATACGCGGCTGAACATGTTAGAACTATTATCTATTTCATTATTAACTTGCATGCAATTTATCATGTACACCATGTTTAAACAAATAAATTTTACTTACTTACTTACTTTAAGTCCTCTCAAACAACAACTACAAAATTTAATGCATGAAGCATAGAAGCAACAACCGTGCACTTATAAGATTATATCACGCTTGAATCTCCAAAGGGTTAGGGAAAGGTGTACCTAATAGTACACCCACATCTCACCAGTTTAAGTCCCATGTAATAAGGGGCGAGCCTATTGCCATCAACCGAGCACGAATCCAGACTCCGTGGCTGCTACTGAGAGAAATTCCTGATGGAAAAATCCAATAATACTTTGCCCGACCCGGGAATTGAAACCAAGACCTCACGCTCAGCAGTCACGCTTGCGCTTGCAACCACGCGACCAACGAGGCAGTCATACATGTAGCGAACTCATAAAAGTTAAAAAGAGCAACTGTACACACGGCTACACATCAAGCTATACATTTCCAGTTTATGCTGATCTCGCATTGTATAGGATTTCCGGACAATGCGAAGTCAGCTTATACTGGAAACGAATAGCTTGATGTATAGCCATGTGTACAATTTAGTAATCCTACATCTCCGACCTACTCAAAAATCTAGCTACCAACCACATCAGCCATTCCCACATCAGCATATAAATTATAAAGACATAGTCGCCCCATAAAAATAACAATAAACTTGCATTATTCTAATTTTACGTCAGCTTTCCCCATCACACAAATTGATTCGCTTATCACAAGTTCGAACATAATTCAATCACTTAGAATAGTGATCGGAGGGAAATATTCACACATTCTGAATAATATATTGATCTATAAACAATCTGAAAGGCTTTTTGGATGCCCACGCGCAACGAAATGTGTATCTGACAAAGATTTAAAACTTTAGATGTGCACTCACCGTAACTGTGGTCGCAAAAAAATTGCCGAAGTTAGTCTAGTTGTGTTAAATCCAATGGTTGGTTTTTGAAAGTTAGGTTTTAGCGATAAGGACGCCCATTATTGTGTCACCCTATGTTAAAATTCTACATTTTATACTGTAGTTTGTACTGGGTACATGATAATGAGTATTTTATCTATACATAGTTAGCTAGACGAATATTGTGTCAACGATTCAAAGCGAAGAAGACTAGAAAAGACTGAGCACACATATTCCTTCCATGGACCGATACATCACGAGTTCATCGCTTTCAGCACGAGTGACCATCGACGCGGTCGAGTGATGCTTACGATTTAAATCTTTAACATCAAAGGTTTTTGGAAAGAAGTGTTCTGCGACCTGCGCCTACGCAGGTCTAAGAATGGAGGATAAGACGTGCATCATTTGTGTTAGTGTCATTTTTATTAGTGGAGCTGCTACTGAGCTCGATATTGTGTGAAATAATGGACAGTCACTTTTTCGTTCAAGAGATCTACGTTTTGGAAATGATAATTTTTCTGACTAGCTGACAGACTTCTAAACAATTTAAAAGAGTTCGTTGAAATACCTACCTAAATGCTTGGAGTTTGAGTTTCTTTAATTCGCTTTTGAACCTACATAATTTTAATTGATAGCCGATTGATAAGCGCAGCTGACAGCCAGTAATTAAGTGAAATGTCACATGCATAGATCAGAGATTAGATAAATTGATTAAATATGTAAGAAGACATTAATTTATATGCTGATTTTATTTACAATCGTAAAGAAGTGATTTTTATTTTGTTTACTTAGATAAGTATATAGGTACTTTTTAAGATAGAAACCAGTGATAGTCTAGTGGTGTGACCGTCGGACTACCAAGTCATAGGTCTTGAGTTCAAACCCAAGACATTCAGATTTTTCAGATTCATGCGTGTAGGTATTGTTAATTCTTCCTTCGATGAAGGATAACTTCGTGAGGAAACCAGCATAAGAAATAGTTCTCGCATGTTTCTGGCATGTAAAGCCAAGTCAGAAGTCCTTGGGTGGCATAAAAACTCTGACACCAGGCTAGGCACTAACCACACGACAAAATAGAAGACAGAATAAAACCAGTGTAATATGTAAGAATTGTATAAACAACGTGTTTTGTTTTATTTGTAAGTGTTGAAACAATACAAGAATGACATAGAAAGAAAATACACACCTTTAAATAGGTGTTGACAAAGAAGGTAATCAGTATCTCTGAAAATGGGCATGCATAATCAGCCTTTAATGTTCCCACTGCTGGGACACTAGGCCTCCCCTAGGTAAGAGGGAATGGGCATGCATTCGTTAATAATAAGCAGTTGATATGTATCAGCCAATGCAAAATAGACTTGACCACAATTACCTAAAGTGGACAAACCAATCTTGATTTGTGGTCATACTGAAACATACTTCTGACTTCTGCTTATCACCACAAAATACATACATCATTTTGTTTATTGATTTAATGCTTCAATTTATGTAAAAGTTGTTTAATTTATTTCCGTATAAAACATGCCTAATAAGAGTAATCTTATGAAATTCGTCATCCAACCTTCGCACGCACGATACACTTTCCATTTCCGAGAAAATACAGAAACTAGTTCAAATATTACGCACTATTTAGAAACGACGCAGATTTGAAATTCATCGATGAAATCTTATAAAGAAAGTAAAACAGAATGTGTCATAGACACAATTCATATAAATCCTACACAAAATAGCGCCCTCGATGACTCAAGTGACTGTCTGTCTAAATGAAATCATCATAATTTTTCAAAGTCATTGTTTTAACTCATTCATAGAAATGTCTCGGGTTAAACTAATAGGATGTCCAATTTATGCACCTTTTTGCAATTATGATTCTTCTAAGCGTGTCGATGGCAATCTTAATTCAGTCGGCCCAGATTATTCGGCTAAGAATTTAGCATCTTCAGCGAAGTCCTTCAGTTCCGTTCAGTGTCCCATTGTTTGTGGAAAAACATCGTCATTTATACTTTAAGCTCTTATTAAGTTATGGCAGCTTATTCCGTTATTTTTTCAGTTAATTCTAAGTTATGTAAATAGCAAAAGCAATGTAATAAACAATTAAAACTAAATCAAAAGTCAGATGATCAATTAAAGATGTAACAACATTAACGTTACAACATTTTTTTAAGTTACATTAATTTAAGTATCGTGTTCAATTATATAAAGATTAAACTAGATAATATGAACAGTCTCCACATTTAAATACCCAAAGATAAAACAAGAAACACGTAATGACCGCAAAATTAGATCAGAAAAACGCATACATTCAGAATCGTGATACAACTCTACATCACCCAATCAAGGAAAAAACAATTCTCAAAATTTAACATCTATTTCTAGAACCTTAGTCATTTCTTTTAAGAAACATGATCTACTTTAGTAAGAACCTTTGGACGTAAAATATCAGTTTTATTATAATTTTTCCTTAACACATCGTCATTTCGAGATGAGATCAGATCAGACGTCACAGGGGTTGTAGCCACTGTTATAACAGCCGCACTGGTCCATCGCTAAGGTGAAGTAACGATTGCCGATGTCGGGATAGGTGACTGTCCATAGCATACTGTTACTCTCCGTGCCTCAAAAGCACGTTAAGCAGTTGGTCCCAGCTGTCATTCGAAGATGTTTGACAGTTGTTAGAGGTAAGTTAGAGGCCTTAAAGTCTTAACCAGTTTTGCCACGGGGTACCGTATGATCCAGTAACTGAGTTGTGGGGGTCAGACAGGCAGTCGCGCCATGTACAATACTGGTATACAGCTGCATCCGGTTAGACTGGAAGTCGATCCTAAAATAGTTGGGAAAATAATAGACAATTAGATCATCTACTTTTTTTTTAAATCTAGATTCACAGTATTGGTTTTATTCTTATTTTTCCTTAACACATCATCAATTCGTGATGAGATCAGATCAGATGTCAAGTCTTTCCTTGAAATGTCTTGTTTCTATTAGTTGTTGATGAGTAATCTTAAGTGGGTTATAAAGTGCTAATTTGTGGTTTGGTGATCGAAATGTAGGTAAAGTGAAGGATGTAAGTAATGTATTTTTATTGCTGTTTTGATTTCTGTGAACTTTGTGGTTAAAATTAACACTCTCGTAACATTACTGAGGAATGTATATCGATAAATAGGTAGATACGTGGGGAGTTATTTTTCTTTTAAAAGATTATAATTGATTATGATTGATTAGTGACAGTCTTAATTTTCTTCGGAACGAGGATATTACCTATATTTTTTCATTTGAAAGTATGATCTGTTTCGGTGAATTTAAATTCCAGATTTCAGTGCTATCAACAGTTTGGTATATATATTTTCAACTTTATCGCTAAAGAATTAGTTCAAGGTTGATTGTAAAAATTAAAATTAAAAATTTGGCAGTTTGGGGTAGCTCGATGTGTTGGCGTCTGTACATATCTTTAACAGAAACAGTATTTTGCGCCCTACTCTGCATTATGAGAATTTTACAGAGAAACTGCTTTTGACAGAATTTAACAAATAC
Organism: Eugnorisma glareosa; assembly: GCA_947578425.1. Classification (NCBI taxonomy): domain Eukaryota; kingdom Metazoa; phylum Arthropoda; class Insecta; order Lepidoptera; family Noctuidae; genus Eugnorisma; species Eugnorisma glareosa. Next base: position 1,918,553 of record OX387957.1, on the reverse strand, counting down.
TTGACGAGAAAAATATGCAGTATTTCTATTTCCCAGTCGAGTTTTCAGGACTAGTTGGAATAATCAAAAGTTGATCCACTTTACTGATCTAATTTGTACCTACCTAATTACCTATTCTACTATACAAAACTTTAAAATATTAAGACCTGTTATTAATACATCGATGACTTATTGAAATAACATTTAAAGATTTATGGCAGCTCAGGTTTCGATATTAAGATTTTATTTTATAAAAGATTTAGAGATAGTAAGTATAGAGACTTATGATTTTCTTTCGTACAATAAAAAACAAGTGTTCTAGAGCAAGCTTTAATCAAAATGTTTCATCAATAGTTCTGCCTCGTGGTTTTGGCTGGCTTTTTTTTCCGCCGTCCTAAAAAAATATAAACCGGATTCGAATTATCAGATATCACAACGTTAAGCAAAGGGTGATATAATAGGCCTTCTATATAATTATCTTATTGAAATTATATCAAATCAATAAACATATTTAAGTTTAATCTATATCTTAAAGCAAATAGTGCATTTGAAATTCTTTCTCTGGTTTTTAAACGAAATTTCTACATAGAAATATAGCCTAGTTTGTTAATATGGTAATATGGTAGGTACACAGGGCGACCAACCAAGCTATTTTAAACCAGTATAAGCAGATCTGTCATTGTACGGGAAATTTAGACAAAGTGAGGTCATGTTTTAATGGAAATTTATAGCTTGATATGTCGGTGTGTACACATTTGTGCGACATCCGAATATAAATTCAAATTATTCATCTTGAATCAAGCTCAAACACAAATCTTTCGTTTATGTTACGATTAATAAGCATGATTTATTTATTGCCATCAACATCTGTAGGCCATACAAGAATTTGCCCCTACACGGAAATCGAACTCCTGACCCCGAGGTCACAATTCTAATTTACCGCAGTTCTCATTCAAATACTGCACAGAATTTAGATTTAATTAAAATTCAACGAACGAACAGAAACGTCGACATATTTATAATTTATAAATGATAGAACTGGATTCTGAAGCCAATGCGGTTCCAATAAAATATAAATTATGTATAAAACCCACATAGCGATTTGATCATAACTTTTTATAATTAATTTATAAGATATTTAGTTCATTTTGTCTAGACTTTCTATTATTTGACTGCAGATTTTGGATATCATCAATCATGCTTTCTTCTCGGTATAAGTATGGATTTCAGAATATTATAATTTGAATTCAGATTGATTTGAATATTTCCTTGCTCCGTTTAATAGCACCGTCAACCGAGCATTATGTACATCTAACTAAGTTTCTAACTTTACGCAAAAATTCTTGCTGAGAAACGACTTCTTTTTTTGGGGTAAAAAATCACCTTTTACGATAGGACTCAATGTAACGCACTCAAAACATTGTGCTGATGGATGAATTGAGTAGTACGGGTCGTGGAGGAGTTTAGAGTAAAAATCTTTTTGTTAAAATCTGTGCAAAAGTTCTAACTTCGACCCCCAATATCTCCGTAACTAGAAGGTTCCCAGGTATGTTCTAGAACAAATAACTAATCGCAATGACGGGGAGAACAAGCACCTTCCAGCTTCGCTAAGGGTCTTGTTACACCCTTTATGTTAAGTAGTTTTTATCTAAAAATCTAAATAGGGCGGAATATCACACAGAGCAATCTGATCTAAACAAACTAATAGTTGGCCAGCACCAATAGCTTTTATGGTTTTGCTTAAGGCTGCGGTCAAACCGAGAGGTATTGCATCAGGTACTGGGTTCGAAGCCCGGGGCGGGCAAAATGTCATTAGATTTTTCATCAGAAATTACTCAGTAGCAGCCACGGAGTCTGGATTTGTGCCCGGTTGGTGACAAAAAATACGAATCCAAAATTGACTATTTGTGTTACGCTTACACCGCGCACTCGTGCTGGCTCTGAACTCCGGACCGGAATGCAGACTTTGACAGATAGTGCACTGAAAGTGTTTCATTTGCCTTGACTCGCATGGCTAAGAAGGACTGTCGTAGTAATGATGCTCTTCAATTCCCTAAGAAGCGAAAGAAAGCTCGAGTGAACCGTCGCGGAAAATTTCCCTTAAGGTGGATTTCCAAGTCAGTGTCAGGTTGTTTGTTGATGAAAATATGAATCGAGCCAGTAACACATACGAAGTTACAGAATTATAATCATTCAAATCATCAATACAGCCCCTCAAGTTCATATAACCCCATTCTATAGCTATTTCATGAAAAAGTCACTTAATGGAGTTAGATGAACTTGGAGGGTTGTATTGTTGATTTGAATGATTATAATTCTATAACTGCATACGTGTTACTGGCGCGATTCATATTTTCATTAATATACAACCTGACACTGACCTGCAAATTGCAATAAACGTAGGAAAATTTAAATTTCGCGGGCTACCTTGCGCATCCACCTTAACAAATGAACACTAAAGCATCACTTTAATTATGCCCAAACATAGAAATCTGTACCATCTCCAACTTCATTAAGAAATCTCGAAAACGTCAAAGTGTCATCGACCCGCAGCCGCACCTATTAAGTTTTAGTGCACAGGCATTCCATACCGGGTGATAAGGTCCAATAAATATATCACCAAGCTTCACCCCGCCTCTAAATCTTCACAATACGCCACGAATCGTATCTAACAATAAAAAATGACCACCATAAGTGACGGTTACGAAATCTTTTGAAAGGCTTAAGTTAGGAGCGGGTAGCGATTTTTGAAGAGACAAAGTAATATTGGTGTTAGATCTTTTAGCCGTATTTTTATAATATTATAGACCTGAACGAAACCACTGCTAGATCTGTTACTGTGTCAGAGTTCATTTCAAAACATATTTAAACAGAAAACATCGTTACCTAAAAGCAGTTTTCAATGATTTTCTTTCGGTAAAAATTGACTTTGACATTTGGCTTAAACTGAAACGGTAGTATTCATTATTTAAGCCCTGGTGAACTCAGAACATTTTTTTGGACATCTTTTAGTAGTTTATATAATGTCCCTTCAATATGGTTGAGTTGAATAGCGCTGAGCGTCATGTTCGTGAACGGGCGCTGTCAGTTGGGACTGGTCATCTGCTTAGCTCTGCTCTGCTGCTTAGGTCTTAGCTGCCACGGTTTATTTTAACGACTTTATTTTGAAATTGTTGATTATTTTAATCTTTTACGCTGGACGCTCTTAATGTACTTTCTACATCGTTATCACATATATGTACCTATAATCTCAACGTGAATGATGTAACCAAGATTTTGTAACAATATTTTGATTAAAAAGAGTGTCCTTGGAGTTTCTTGCCCATTCTTCTCCATAGAGATTTACGCTTTGGAATGTGCAACTACAGCACTTTTTCAAGTTATTATGCGTTGTGACTGTGACTGTAGCTTAGCTTTTTTTTTCTGTTTGACATTCAAAAGTGCCTGTAATGGTCTAATTGAAATAAATGCTTTGAGTTAAGTTAGAGTTTGTATTGCTGACAAATTAAATGGTATCGTTGGCTTTGAACATTATAATGTTAAAAAGGTATGCTCCAAGAAAGCTTCTTTCCCAAAATCGCTCCTCTCATAACTCACACCACAAGCTAACAGGTATTTTATCGACTCGTGCCCAAAGGTGATAAAAAAGCATATAAATATAAACGCTAGAGGTATAAAGGAGCTGAATTAATTAAGAGAATTTTGATGTTAGTGACGTCGCATTTCACTGTGGTGCGACAAATTCTTTATGGGTGAATGAGCTGTTGAATGAGTGAATGAAGGGAACATGTTAGATGACTGTAACTTGTTTGAATTTTGACGACGCATGTTTTAGGTAGTTGTACATGTTAACAAATTGAATAGTGTTCTTTTGTTGATAAATATATTGACAGTGTAATATTTTATAAACATTTTTGAGGTAGTTAGTAGCTCGATAGTCTGACAACCAGTCTTACCAAAGGGTATCGTATTACCCAGTACTAACTGGGTTGTGGAGGTCAGATAGACAGTCGCTCCATTTAAAATATTGGTATTCAGCTGCATCCGGTTAGACTGAAAGCCGACACCAATATATTTGGGAAAAGGCTACGCAGATGATGATGACGACTGGAAGATTTTATCTGGAATGCGATTTATGTTCTTTAAAAGTATTCAAAAACATTTTGCAGAGCAATTTCAGAGAGCTTAACCGACAGATGTGTTGCTGGAGAGTCTGCTCCGCCACTTATTTTCTCCAGCTAAAACATTACCATAGGTGAAGGGCGGGGGGTTTTGAGAGACTGTCTTGAGGCATTTTGACGTTTAAAATGTGCTGTTTCGTTGCCTGGTTTGAATAAATAGATTTGATTTTGATTTTTATCCTAAATAAGTGATTTGTGACGAATATTGTTATGTTTGCTCCTTTCTAGTGTAGGCAAACGGTGTCATAGAATGATGACAAAATAATAATACATTTATGTGGGTAGGTAGTCATCAATAACACATTTAATGATTTTAAAATCTGTACTTCAACGGCCCATTCCAAAAACACTCAAAACTTTTCATCTCGACTACAACTAATTTGAAAATACTCCTGTATTTACAAGTAGCACTTCAATATTTAATGACACTTGACACCTGTGACATAAAACGGTCTTTGCCCACACGTAGACCCATAGGTACCTACTAACCCCGTGACCACGAGCTACATACGTCTTGCTACAGAAACTATGGAAAAAACAAATGAAAGAAGTTTTGGATACGTCACGAGTCAATGTTATAGGACTTGCGGAGCGACGGTACTCATTCGAAGAAAACAAACGACGTGCCCTCGTGTTGCATGACATATATCACATCACCCGAGGTCGTGAACCAAACCTACCTGACATTAATTGTATTTATAGCTGCTTACCCTACCCAACATGTCACTCATAAAACGATAGATTTTGTCAAACATATTAATAAAACCTGTTTTAGCTCTAATGAATGAAGGAAGGTAGATACTTTTGAATGGACACCCACCTGTTGAGAATTTAACACCATGCTGCGAAAATTTAGTTTCCCTGAGTTCAATAGCGGTCAGATAGCAGTCGCTCTTAAATAACTAATGAATCAAGCCATCAGCTCATCGATATGAGACGATGAACGAACTTTAGGCTTGCCTGTGATTGCCAGAAGATTTGCTTATGTAGGAGTTTGACGAGTAAACTTTTGGTAACAAATAATGTCCGATAGTATATCCTATGGCGACTGTGTACAGTCGCCATCGGATATATCGTAGCGGGCGAGGTACTCAAATATTTCGTAGCAGCATAACTTTTCAATAAATTCGGTACACTTAAAGAGGTAAAATTAGACAGAAAGCACTTCATAGGTATCTAGTCAGGATGATCATAAAGATCGGAACATTTATGGAAAATATACCATAAGTCTGTATCACACAGTTTAAATTCGTTACTAAAAATGATTTTGACAACTATTTTGGATTATTTATGATATAGTTATGTGTTTCGAATTTATTAAAAAGTCGCTGCTCTTTTATTTATGACAAATTGCAGGTTCTGATCTTATTGACCACATCTAGTGTAACGAATTTATTGAAAAGTAATGCTGCTCCGAAATATTTGAGTACCTCGCCCGCTACGATATATCTGATGACGACTGTACATACATTAGAATCCTACTCTTTTATTTTTTTCATTTTTCATACCATTGTTTCTATCTCAATTTATTTGTGGCCCGCACAACGTATTCTTCCACACATCTCTATTAGTCTTCATCTCGGAAGTCAGACCCTTTTTAGCCGTGTCATTGTGCACACGTTCAACGTTTCTTTGATCTTTTCCTACTTCACCAGTCCTTCTTTCGAGTTTTACATTCCATAAACTCATGCTTAAAGCATTTACTTCAATAAGACCATTACAGGCACTTTTGATTGTCAAAAATAAAAGGTTGAAGCTGCAGCCCCAATCACAAAGCATGATAACTCGTGAAAGTACTGTAGTTGCCCATTCCATAGCGTAGACCTCTATGGAGAAGAATGAGCAAGAAACTTCATGGACACTGCTTTAGATCAAAATATTTTTACAAGATCATATCATATCTCACGGAAATGACAAATAATGTCAATTATCCGTTTTCATCAAATAAATTGTCGCATAGAAAATAAGGTAGTCCCTAAAGACAGCTAAAATATGGTTACAAGTGTGCACATCCCATTTTCGCTAACCCCCAACCCCATCAGAATACCATTCTTTCCCTGTCCAATGGTTACAAGGTGAACACAAACAGCCAACTAGGCATTATGTCCATAAACATGCGCGGGCGCACCGATGGGTAATCACAGCCATAAGCATACCATAAGTAAGGTGTTATCTTAATGTTAAGCTTGGCGGGCATGAGTGGGTATGTGGCTCGGTGGGGAGAAGAGCGGGAGCGATTTTGATTAGGTCTAAAAGGTCTAGATATTTTAACGTAGTTTGGGAGAGGCCTATGCAGGGGACTGGTTAGCTGATTGATAAATGATTAGAGGCCTTAAGAACTTGTTGTTTTCGAAAGCAAATATTAGAACCTGAAACCTTTTTCTAGAGTCAGCTATAAAAGAAGGTAAATATTCTTGCATTTTCTGACCTCGAAATGGGATTTTTTGCTGAAAGTTTCACCGCAGAAGAGCACTGATTGTTGGTCACTTGTCAAAGCCATCTTGAATGATCCGTCGAAAAGACAACAAACAGCGTCAACTGTAGGTATATACACGGATCTATTTAGTCAGTTTTATTCTCTATTAAGGGGAATCCTGCCAACTAAAAAAATGCTGTATATTTTTTGCAGCAGAAGACTTCTTAGTGTGTCGATGTCGATGGCAATTTAAATTGTGTCAGCCCAGAACTGAGCCACTAGTTTGGCGCTTCCAGAAGCGTCCATCAGTTTCTATAATTAACCAATAACAGGACACGCGGGACACGATATAGATACAGCACCACATTTACAATCCAGTGATTTTTTTGATAATCAATGAGTTAAGACACAGCAGGGCGATGACAAATTAACATGCAGCTCCAGTCCACAGTGAAAGGAGAACATTCCCGCTTCCGCTTACCGCTCCGCCCGTCTCAGTCCCCACTGGTTACCTTTGACCGTTGCAGTGCGCTGTCTCACAAGTGAATGTCCGATATTCGAGACCAGATAACGGCCATCGCCTGTTTCCGACCAGATGTTTAATTAGATAAGTTAAGCTCTTCTTCGCGTTTTCTCCAGTTTATTTTTAGCTGGTTTTCGCTTTAGTTTGCTTGGGGAGATTAGGTGATAGTTGGGTATTGTAGGACAAAAGTATGTGAAGAATTTTCAATTTTAAAGTTGATTGCAAAAAAGCCATATCTGTCTGTCTGATACTTTTGGCTAAGTGGATTTCGACGACGTTTTGCACACAGGTAGCCCGTAGACAGAGGTATGTACAGAGTATGCAGTAATACGGTCTCGTAGAATATTATTTCCTAAAAAAAAAATCCAGTTTTGCTAATCGATAGTCGACTCAATCCTGTATAATTTCTGGTTGGTAACGTTATAACAGAAAATAGTATCCGATAAATTATGAAAACTCGATCTGAAGTAGATACATATTTACATAGTCATTATAGAGGCTAGACATCTGTATCTATTATATTTGATAACTTAGGTAGACAACAATTCAATTCATTGTCAAGACAAAATAAAATAAAATCTTCTGTTAGAATCAAAACACGAATCGTTTAGTATTTAAATACAAAATAAAATTTATCTAAATCGATACAAACTAATAAAACTTGCATCGTCCAATTTTAAAATATCTCACAAATAAACTAAACTGTACCATAGATAAAAAAATATATACCGAAATATCGAATAAAAATATTTCACACGCAAAAATAGCATCTAGATCGATTAAGAAGCGATAAAATTTTATTTCCTGCTAAAGGATGTTCCGAAATTGACCGAATGCTACATTTCATCCTGGAAGCAATAAATAATAGACGTCAAAATCACTTTTCAATTCGTTACGTTTTCAATATCAATCATAGATACATACTGGTAGACAAAAAGAGCCACTGGGTATTTTTTACGGTGTTAGGCTTAAGCGGTAGCGGTTTTCAAACGAACTGCACATAATATCATTAGAACCGTAGCATGAAAGCACACTGTAAAGGTATAAAAAAACACGATGAATAAAATATTATGTGTGAAACGAGTATTTTTAATTCACGAATTGATCTCAATTTTATTATGTCGACGTCGTGCGTTCGTGATAGAACATGAACATGAACATGAACTCAATAATCCTTTTTCAATACAGTTGTTAAACAATTACTTTCAGAGGCTATTATGATTCGAAAATTAAATATTTTGTTTTTTTTCTGTTACGCGGTTGTGACTTATTTTACGAGTTCGATCACTACTTTTGCATTTAAGTTATGATTTAGTTTTTACTATTTCCCACAAATTTATTGAAAAGGTTGTGTGATACACGGGTGTGTAGGTTATTGCAAACGAGGTGTTATTAACAAGCCCGAGCCGAAGGCGAGGGTTTTTTAATGACACGAGTTTTTTCTCACTTTCACTTTTTACTTTTCACCCTTGTATAACTTAAACCTGAAATAGTACATACTATTTCAGGTTTAAGTTATTAGTATTCCTGAAAATAAGACTCGGAAAATATTTTCAGTGAATGTCCCAAATAGGACATAAAATTCAATATTTGCAAATATATTGAACAATTCGTATGTGACCGTTATGCCGTCGCTCTCCACTCCGAACTTGCACCACACATTCTCTCCCAAGTAATTGTTTCCATCGCGTATTAAAAAATAAAACATTTATTATAATTTTCGGCTTGTCAGTCTGTCTATTGAAATAGGAGCGTGTCTCATCTTTAATTGGATAATATCACACCCGTCTAGGACCATAATGATGAACATATGTATATAAATTATCTTTTTTTACATTAGGTAAGTACCTACGGATATTGAATTTGTAACAAGTGATATATGGTTTCATCTATTTTTGATTAGTGTTATTATTTTTTAATGATGTCTGTGAGAGATACGGTCTATGTATGATAAGATAAAGAAACTACTGTATATTCGTTTTTATGCTACCAACGAGTGAAACGAATCATGAATGAACACACGGCGACACATCAATCCATAACTTCTAGTCTAACATGGCCTCGCTTTGTATCTATTTAAAATACAATGAGTGCAAGCATTTGTCAGTTATCGTGTAGCTCGACTTATAACTCAAGGAGCTCAACGACACGACGAACAATACCAAAGAAAGGACATTTGGGTAGGTCGCTTATAGTACTCAAACTGCCAGACAATAGTGGAAAAAGATACACATGGTCCTCACATTCACAATAATCAAATAAAATTAATACAAAATACTCTACAAAATAAATGTCATTAAATGTGACCATTAACAATAAAAAATAAAAATAAAAGTAAAATACTTAGCAAAATAAGTATTCATGTCAAATCATTAAATATAACAATAAGAAAAATATAAAACAAAATAATAATAAAAAATAATAATAATAATAAAATACTAAAAGTATTCATGTCAAATAAATTAAATGTCACAGTGTATATGGGAAAGGAATCAATAATAAACAAGCGAAGTCCGAAATTTCGACATTCACAGAGTAAATTTAATTGGAGCAGCTTAATCCCAAGCCTTTTTATCTTCGAGATAGTGATTAATGTTATAGTAGGCTTACTAGAGAATAGGCAGTAGGGATCTTTGTGTTTTTGTGACAACCGTACTGCGTTCGCCAACCCGCCTGCCAAGCGTGGCGATTAAGGCAAAACCCCCAATGAACACTGAAGAATGACACAACTGCTATATTCCCCCAAAAGGTTAGGCAGAGCTGTACACTCTCACTTCAATGTATGTTTAGGTAAATCTAGACTCCGTGGCTGCTACAGAAATTAAAGGAAGAACCCAATAAAACACGACCTGGGAATTGAACTGCGGACCTCATGCTCTGCAGTTGCGTTTGCGACCACTAGACTAACAAGCCAGTAGAAGAGTTCAATGTACCATAATTTAAGTTTTAATTTTAATATAGAAGATCAAGATACTCAAAAGAAACGTTGCATATCAAGTATGTACCTAATCAGTGAAAAGTTAAACGTCAACCGAGCGAAATAATTTTCTCGCTAACCTACTAAACTTAAGCAAGAAAAACCGTAAATTGAATCAGCTGTAACACACAGTTTTAGTCGTAAAACCCGACCATAGGAAATAACTAACAGCAATGATTATGTACCGCCAAAGGCAATTGATTATGTCTTTATATAAAAGCAATACTGAGAAGAACTGTAACGCGCAGATAGAATCTTAGTTTTCTAATTAAATGGCTCAGAGTTTTATGCTCGTTTACACGAACACTAAGTGAAGTCTATACAGGGTGTAACAAGACCCTTCACGAAGCCGTCAACCAAGCATTATGAACATCAAACTAAGTAAGTTTACGCAAAAATTGTTGCTGGGAAACGACTTTTTTTTTAGGGTGAAAAATCACGTTTACGATAAGAATGAAAAAAGAAAGAAAACATTTTTTATCACTCAATGTCACTCAGAACATTATGCTGATGGATTGATTGAATACTACGGGTGTCGTGGAGGTGTTTAAAGTAAAATTCTAACATTAATAACATGTATTTAGATAAAAAGTTGTGAAAAAGTTGTAAATTTGACGTTTCCCAGGTATGGTCTTTCGCAATGACGGGGAAAACAAGTGCCTTTCGGCTCCGTTAAGGGTCTTGTTACACCCTCTATATTAATATTAAAAAGAGGTAAAAGTTGCTTGGTAAAGTTTGTATGTAGGGGGTAATCTCTGTATCTACTGAACAGACTTTGAAAATTCTTTCACTAGTAAGGAGCTACGTTATTCCCAAATGGCATAGGCTATATTTGCAACGTGTCCGTATTTCCGAACAAAACGCGAGCGAAGCTGCGGGCAACAGCTAGTGCTTTAATAAAGTCACTGCTGAATGAAGTTGGGAGTCTGAAATTGGCACCGTTGAGTGAAAAGTTGTGTGGTAATCGGTTGTCGTTGTATGGACATGTGATATGGACGAATGAGGAATATTTCGTCATTTTGGTTATGAATGTGGATGGCTATAAGAGTAGAGTAAGACCAAAGAAACGATGGACGGACTGTGTGAAGGGTGATATGGCTAGAAAGGAGGTGACTGCTGAGATGACGAGTAATAGAGAAGTATGGAAGAGGAAGACATGCTGCGCCGACCACGAATGAACTGGGATAAGGGCAAGAGAATGATAATGATTGAGACACAGTCTTCTAAAATTAAAAAAGTATGACTACCCATTTTCAAACTAGATCAGACACATAAGATATCATCGTCTCGAAAAAAAAAACAATATGCATGAACCAGCGTAATTGCTAAAATTACTTCCCCTAATGCCAAACAGGTTAAAGACGACCAACGTAACTCGGTACCTATTAATCCCATCATACATCAATTCAATCAAATAATACACATCAAAAAACCTTTCTATTCGATACGAAGAAAAAAATAATAACACATCAAAGAAATGATTAACACTACGAACGATAATTATCATTAAGATGAAATGAGATGGCTATCAATATAATGAATAAGTGATGTGATTTTGCGATGTTAAGCTACTGGTAGACGGGTCAAAGAAAACGAAAAAAGAAATATTTTTGTAATGTCGTATGGTCATTGTATTTTGTTAGATAGATGTGTGTTTTGTTGTGATGAATATGGGCAAGATTAGAACTGTATTTGTAATTGAAAATGCACTGACACTAATCATCATATACATGGTCCCATTGAAATAGGTGGACAAATTTTAACACGGCCTTCAGTACGTATAACCAATGATATCCAAGCAAAAAATTCACTGATAAAAGTGATTTTATTTTGACCTAAAATAATAAATTGCCGGCGGCACTCTAGAATAAACACAGCCATTAGGTCAAACTAAAATCACTTTAATTAGTTTTGCTGTAATGCTGTATTGAAATTTGTCCACCTATTTTAATGGGACCTTAGATCTGCACATGTTTCATGTTACTTGGGGTCGGCGCAACTTGTTTTTTTCTTACATTCTCTTGTCAACCGTCATGCTATCATGTACTCCTTTTTATTTCATATCATTCCTCACACAAATCCATCCATCGTTTCCTTGGTATTCCTCTCCCTCTCCATCCATAAATTTTTCATATTCATCACATGATTTCCCAAGGTAGTAAGTAGAAAAGAAAATGGGACCTTTGTCTGTCAATGAGCCCAATCACTGAAAGAATACTTACAGAATGGTTAAAAGCATTATCATCATAATCTGCCTAGCCTTTTCCCAACTATATTGGGGTCTGCTTCCAGTCTTACCAGATTCAGCTGAATAACAGTATTTTACATGGAGCGACTGCTTATCTGACCTCAATAACCCAGTTAGTACTGGGTGATACGATATCCATTGGTAAGACTGGTCGTCAAACTTTCAGGCCACTGACTTTTTGTAACGACTGACAAAGATCTACAAATGGCAGCCGGGACCAACAGCTTAACGTGCTTTCCAGGGCACGGAGGAAACACGGTATGTAATGAGTGTTCACGGAGCAACCTAGGCAATCACGGCTTACCTACAGCTCGATGCGAGCGGCTGTTCTGATTTAGCTACAAACTCCTGGTTATTTTTAAAAGCAGCAAAGAACAATATCGTAGCAAACGCCTAAAATACTTTACACCAAGCAGATCTTAAAGAATCACAACCATAGAATTTATTGCCCCGACAGAAAATGAGCGTAAATACAAAACTAAATTCCAACCTTACGTCGTCGTATCGATGCAAAAACTATCTCGTGGGCCCCGACACTAACCGCCGATACTTAACAATTTATCATTCTTGTATCTCTCTGTGATTACCATCTTAGTATTTTAATAACGAATAGAAGCCGCTACTGGGTAGCGCCTCAAGCAATTCTGTATGTTCTTTTTTTCTCTCAATAGAGCAGCGGCTTTTATTGTTATTGATTGGTAGTCGATAACGTGACGTCATGTCTCTTTATCGATCGAACAGTGGGAACGGGGTCTTTAATATAGATCGGAGCTGGGTGTTTTTAGTGTGAGGTTAATTTTAGATATTATAAATTGGTTCGTGGCATTTTTATTGCTCGCCTAATCTTAGCAAATTGCGTTGTGTATGATCATAGCTTACATTATTAATAACTAGCGACCCGCCCCGGCTTCGTACGGGAGCAATGTTATACATAAACCTTCCTCTTGAATAATTCTATCTATTAAAAAACCGCATCAAAATCCGTTGCGTACTTTAAAAGATCTTAGCATACATAGGGACAACCAGAGGGAAGCGACTTTATTTTATACTATATAGTGAATTTGTTTACACACGTACACCAAAATTCTTACACGGCTCTTTTACAATATGCTGACGTGGTTTTCAAAAAGTTATCATATTATCGTGAGGAAACCAGCATGTTCTAGAATCAAAAATTAGAACAGAAGTTAGCTACATCTGCCATCACGCCCTGGCAATACGTGGTGGATAATGGCCTCCTGCTTGTTCCAGAGCGGAGGCCTGTGTTTCAATATAGTGGAAAAGTCATAAGGTAACTATATAATACTTCATTCACTATTGCCACTTGAACTATTTTCATTCCTTAAAATCAAACTTTCATTATGCTGCGTATTAAGAATTATTTAAAACTACAAGAATTACTAACCCATAATTATCTTAAACTAAACTAATAATAAATCATTAAAATTATTTACGATCCGATCAAAAAAGCATTAACCCTAAAACGCGCACGGGTATTTTATTCCTCATAAGTAACAGTATAATATAAATTTTACCGAGTATATTATATCGGGTGTATAATTGTCGGTTGTATAGCATATAATAGTGTATAATTACGACACACGTTCATTAATGTGTTACTATAATTTAGTTTAATATGAGACTAATTGAGCTATCGTTACTTGAAGCTTTGATCGACATGTGAACCGATCGCTTTTATTATACACTGTTTGAACTAATTAAATACTTGTTTTTTTTTTGTTGCACTTGTTCTTTAATAGTGCTTTTAGTTTAAATGTAAGCGATTCCCATAGTTATGATTTTCTTACAAACACTGTAGTTAAATTTTGCTTTTTTTTTCTAATCTGGAAGTTTTGTTTTTTTACTTGTAGCAATTAATTAAGTTTTAAAGTTATCTTATTTTTAACTAAAGGAAAACTTTTTCCTAATGGTAAATACAAACATATAATGGGATCAGAAGCAGAACATCCTGCTTAATTAAATATAGTCGCCCTATTATTTATCACAACACTCAATTAACCGAACGAAGAGCCTGAAGCTAACTAAAATAACTTTAACTATCTTGCCGACAAACATAATTAGGCATCAACACTAAACTCAACATATCACAATCACACACACACACATATACTCAGTCATGCATACACAATTTAATAGTAAACAAAATAAATATTAAATCTAATGCAAATTAATAATGTGCATACAAAAAACGGGATAATGATTTGGATCGTGAGAACGCTGAAGTGAAAGTGCTAACTATTTTAGTATTACGATTACGAATGTGTGTAACAATAAAAAGTGGTGCCATATTGGTAGTATCGGGTTCCGTACATAAAATTTTATTGTTATTTTTACGCTCGAGTTTTGAAATTATGTGAATATGGGTTGAAAAGTCGTCAAAATAGACTGCCATGTTTAGATAAATTTGTTGGTTATGAGAACGGTGAATGAAAAAGTTATGAACTCGGAATGTTCTAGAACCAAAAATTTAAATCAAATCAAATCAAAAATGTTTATTTGCAAGAAAATACATAGGTACAAATTACAAGGGAAGATCTTATATAAGTCATTGTATTCTGCCTGCAAGCAAGCGTGCAAATTATTTAAGTACATCTATTTATGTCATTATTATCATGCAATTAATATTATTACAATTATTAAAATAATACAATTATTCATTTTCATTCATCATTAATATTAATTTTTAAACTCCATAAATTCCTATCCTTCTAAAGACATGTGACATCTACCAAACAGCACTGAGTCCGCGGATGGATTGTAGCCCATTTCCTGACATAGAAAGGAGACCTGTGTCCCACCAGTATTATAGTATTATAGGTGGATTGTGCTACATTGGTAATAAAGATCTAGTAGGCTTAGGATAATTAAAAAAAAGTAGGAGAGGTCAGGCAAGCGTCGATCTGCGTAGAACTAGTAGCTTAACGTTTTGCAGAGGAGCTAACTACTTGGAAGCCCATTATTAACTCCTCAGCAATTTTCCTTGTTAGTAAAGTAAAATCAATATTAACAGAGGCAAATATTAAGCGATTTATTTTGTCAGTCGGTTTATAATTATTATTACTGCAACAGACAATTAAAAAAAAACCAAAATGCAGTGCGAAAAATTATACAAAACTAAAGAAGATCTCCAAAATACTTCTCAAACGTAATAATACTATATAATATCCGAAAGCAATCACAGATCATGAGCAGTAATCAGACAACCTGTCGCTTTGTAAAGGTGAGGACAGAACAATGTAACGCGTTGCGTAAAGTAATCGTATATCACGTGCTTAAAGGGCACCAGTTTTGACGTTTTTTATGGGAGCGTCATTATGGGTTAAAAAACTTTTCTAAATATTTTTCTTTGGGCTTATTTTTTTCAGAGTAGTTATTTTCTTTTTCATTCATCGGGTACCGTTACAAAACTTTCGTAGATTTTTTTTTGAGACTGTGTTGATGGTAGGTTTTTTATCGAACTGGATTTTTATTACAATATTGGAAAAAAAAACAGTTCAGATACAATCGCGAAAACTAGGAGTCTTTGACTTGTTGAGTGTGTGTTATATTAATCTTAACTGATAATCTGGTATTATAAATGTTTTAAGAATGAGTTTAATTGTATGTGACGCCTTAACTGCCCAACGGATTTCATTGCAATTAAAGGTGAGATTATTTTGATTTCTCTCTTACCGCGCGAGCGAAGCCGCTAGCAAAAGCTAGTCTGAGTAAAATATTCATTAAATAATCAAACAGTTTCACTCTCCCGTTAAGGAAGAAACATGATAATAACTCATATATAAGTAACAGTCTAATTGATATTAACGTGAGAGTTTCGATAGATACTTCTTTTTTAACGAAACCTAACTTATTAAATAATATATTTGATTTTATTCCACTTTCAATAAAAAATAGCTCAATACTTTAAATAATTAAATTAAAACGACGCGCGCAAAGGGCAACAAAAAAAAACGCAAAGCGATACTTGAAAACTCCAGCTAGTCATAATGAAATGACATCGAATTAAAATTTCCACAAACAAGAAACGTTACCACCAATCATACAGATACACGCCAATAACTGTAATTGTATGCTTACACAAGAAGTCAATGCACGCATAGAAATTTAAAACTCAGTACTAATTATATCACAGTTTTGGTGTTTAATACAAATATAATGTTAATCTACATATACATTTCAAATCGTTTAAGAAATCGTCAGAATCTAGCATTAGAAGAGATCGTCTTCCCTTAGATGCACACATACGTAGGGCTACAGAGTATGTATGAGGTGACCTCACGCACACATAGACAGGTTCACCTGCCGCGATCCATTCGTGCTCACTGTCACACGTTAAGTTGTAGGTACACTAGGGTATATATTTTTTAACATTAGTGATATAATATTAACGTGGAAAAAATGTGAAGTGTTAGAAGTGTTGATTAATGAGACGCGTATCTTAAATGACTATAAATTGTTTCTAACATTTTATAACTACTATAAAATCGGCACAATAATAATGGCACGATCATCATTTAAAACTGCTCCAAATAAATCTCACCTGCCAATAAAAAAGCCAATTTTCCGACACGATTATCTAAGCTAATGAAACATCGAATTCTACCAAATACTAATTATATGCAAGGCAATAAAAACAATAAAACCCAGTGTGGCAACACTCTAAGCTAAACTCTGACATTCCACTCACACACGCACACGATCGAGCGAGTATGGCAACACATCACCTGTCGACTCGACCGCGACCTCCCAACCAGCCACTACGTTATTAATATTGGTCAATACACTCACACCAATACAACTAACTAACTACAAAGCCAGCCGTATCACTCAAAACACAGAATTCAAATTCAAACGCACCGAATTTTCATTCAATACGATTCTACACGCACACATATAAACCAAAGGTGTTGGGTGCACGTGTGTGCACGAGACATCGCTTTTGAATGGATACAGTTATTGCTGGAATAGTTTTGAGCTCTATTTAACTGAAATTAGGGTTCGTATTAGTTCGTACTAGGAAGTAAGATTGGATAGAGCACAGCGAAATGTAGCTCTGAGGTCGTGGGAGCTCGCCCGAGCGGCGATTCGGTTAGTTATATTATTTTCGAAGATGTAACGGTATGAAATTTTTGATAACATATTCAGGTACAATATATTTGACGTATATTATTGTTTATGGCAGCTATTGTTATTAATTTCGCGTTGTAACAGCCAAAAAATAAAAAAAAAGATTTCCCAATGGTCCGTTTTTGATGCTTCATTTTTATTTGCGCGGTTGCTGATATTTTATTCTAATATTAAAAGTAATGTAAATGATTCTTAATGGTTGTATTTTTAATTATTGTAAAACTGAAAAGCACCTTAGTAGTATTTTTATCTGAGACCCCTGACTTAGTTTTAGGTGTTACTAGAAAGCTCTTAAATTACTCCTGAAGAATGACGTCGATGAAATTCACAAATTCAGATCAATTTATGTTGGCTAGACTTTTTTAAAATGAAATGAAACTAGATATTGAGTTTCCAAACAAATTAATAAAATTGGTTTAACATAAATGACTGCACATTTAATATTAAAACATAATTAAGTCTAGATTAATTTTAACAAAATGAGGAGATCTAAATTCAGAAATCATAAATAATATTTTTCGGTAATCATTCGATTTTTAGATTAAGACAAAAATAGCAAAGAAAGTGAATACTTGATCATCATCAGCTATTTTTGCACTATCTTAATTTATACTTTTGGCATTCCAAAGATCAAAATAAGGATAATGTTGAAGTTATATTAACAAAGATTTTACTTCACTACATAGTATACGAGTAAAACAAAGACACTTCCCGCTGTCTGTCCCTATGTATGCTTAGATCTTTAAAACTAAGCAATGGATTTTGATGCGGTTTTTTTATAGAAAGAGTGATTCAAGGGGAAGGTTTATATGCATAATATTGCACCCTTGCGAACCGGGGGGGGGGGGGGGGGTCGCTACTAACTTATAGATTATTGGATCACGAAAATGGGTTGTTGAAAATTTAGCTGAAATGGCACATGAAGAGATCCTAAGGTATAAGTAAAATCTGGTGCAACATCCGCACAATCTACGTTAAGTATGCATTTGATACAAAAATTCTGCCAATCAAGCCATTTACAAAAATTGCATTATCTTCCCAAGATCATTGACTCACCACATCCAGTAGTAAACAATCATCAATCCGTATGATATCATTCTACACCGAATTAAATCAATCCAGTTTCAACCTTTGATCTCACCGCGAACTTTCGCCTAATCATACTTAAAAATTAACTACATAATACACTTTTTACATATATTGATTAATAATATAAAAATATTAATTAAGGTTTATAAATCATAATTGACTACGCGAAATAATTACTTTAATTGTATCATAATTATATTTTGATTAAGTTGTTAGTGTTGTATGGAGACTCGCGGTAACTTGAAACATTTTAGTTTTAGTTTAGAGCATAATTTAGTTTTAACGGATGTTGTATTAGCTTTTTTATATTTTAATTGATTGTAAACGAGCATACGGCACACCCGATATTTTGTTATTAAATGCAGTTTTTTTTTTAGTTTAGTTATTATGTTTTTAGTTTTTTATGATTTTAATTTTAACGAGGTTGGGTGTGTTTGTCTGTTTATTCATTAGAGATAGTTAGTAGTTATTACTTGTATGTTATTTATACAGTTATAGAGAGTTAATAGGGTTATATAGAACCAGTAATTTTGTGGTGTATGATTGTTGACGGGTTTTAGCAGATGATTATTTTATTGATACAATTTGAGCCTGGGAAAGATTTTTTTGCAATTTGGAGAAAGTCGAACTTTATTTTTTTTTAATCAATTAGTACTAATTACTTGAATACTCATTGATTATGAGTTTTTAATGTTTGTTGTAGGGATCAATAGTGGGTCATTATATTGACGACTTCTGTACAAGAAGAAGATGGATTACATTTTTACAGTCAAGTTAGTTTTGTAGCTTGTCATGATTAATTTACAAATTTATTGTACAACAAGAAATACTATCATTGTTTCAATTTTAATCCAAAAAAAAAAACATCCATCAAGCAGTCCAGTGCGTCAAAATGTCGAAATTAAACGTCAAATTAAACGAAATGTCAAAACTAACCGTGACGAATGTATGATAGATCTGACATTTGACATCATTGACAAAACTATTGCCATCATCGATCATTGGCTATTTGTGTATCGTCAAATATTTGCTCATGAAAGGTCGTAGGTTCAATTCCTGATTACCTTGTTAATTATTTGAGTATTCCGTAATTATTATTGCTAGTAATGAAAGTAAAATGTGTTTTTTTAACTGTAAACTTTGTGATTTATGTACTTTACCTTCAAAAATGAAATGTTGCAAGAAAAAATAAACATTGATACAACTATTCTGCCTACTTTTGATTCGTAATTAACACTTTATAATTATAAATATTCGCACCCACAGTAATTATCCGCAATTAATAATTACACGAAAGCCTTCAACGAACACTCCAACTTTGATTGCATAATTAACATACTTTAAATCAAATAAACTAACTGATTAGTGTTACACGAATGTTTATTTATAGGCAGAAAAATATACACGCTGTATTTTATTTTTGAAATCGGAGTAGTGTTTTTGATCACTTTTCTTAGTTCTTATTATTTTTGATGTTCAAGAATTTTGCAAGAAAAATGTAGCCTAACAGCCGATTCTTAGTATAAAAGATATAAACACGTAAGATACATCGGCGCGTGGTCTTAGCACTCGTGGAGTAAACGCAACGTAAATTCGGTGGATTGTAAAATTTCTTCTTCGAATCGACTTTACGTCGGACGTAATTGCGGACAAGGGATACTGAATTATGTATCAAAATCAGGTGTCTGCAGCTAGTCCGGAATCCGACCTGGTCGGTCTGACTGAAACTTTACGTCGCGTGTTCATGGTAAGTCGACCGAATCCTCTACGATTTTAAACAGTTTACATAACATAATATCACGCCTGTTATACCCGAAAGGTTAGCTAGAGGTGTACCTAATAGTACACCCACATTTCACCAACCCATTGCCATCAACCGGGCACAAATCCAGACTCCGTGGCTCCTACTGAGAAATTCCTGATGGAAAACCCAATAACACTTTGCCCGACCTGGGAATCGAACCCAGGACCTCATGCTCAGCTGTCGTACTTGCGACCACTAGACCAACGAGGCAATTTAAACAGTTTAGTAAGTATATTTAAGCACTAAACGACTCGTTCCATACTGGAACCGGAAAAAGTTTACCCATCCAATCAGCCAAACCCGCCGGATTCAATATCATTTACCAACGTACCTAAGTAACTATATAACGGTGCTTAAGTGCTGTGGGTGCAAACTACACTGTATTTATTGAATAGTTAGCGTTTCTGTTCGTTTTGTTTGCTCAGCTAATGACTTGGCCGGCTGTAGAGCTATTGATGTTATTAGTGAGGTATTAAGTTGTCACTGTACGTGCTTAGGGGGCGTTGGTGAGCTGTAGGTAATTTTTTTTGATATTTTTAGCTGAAGTTCCTTTCTTTAGGTGTTAAAATCAATTATAACCTAATACTAGCATACAATTATTACATATATAAGGAACTACATAACATCACGGCTGTAATCCCCGACGGGTTAGGCAAAGGTGTACCTAATAGTGCACCCACATTTTGCCAGTTATGTTTAAATCCCATGTGTTAGGGGGCGAGCCTATTGACATCAACCCGGCAGAAATCCAGCCTCCTTGAATGCTGCTGAAAAATGCCTGATGGAAAATCCAATAATACTTCGCCCGACTCGGGAATCTAACCCAGAACCTTACGCTCAGGAGTCGCGCTTGCAACCATTAGGCCAAAGAGGCAGTCAAAGGTATAATTTCCTAAATATTGGTAACAATCAGCTTTAGACTTACACAGTTACCAACGAATGCTCAAAGGTCTCAAAGATCTTGAAAAATCAATATTCCTAGCTAAAATTATAACCCGATGATTTTGGAAAAAAAAAACACCTAGTACATATTATTACACAATTCGATAGCGTCTCGTTGCTATTAAGGATCAAATTCTAGGAAAGTACACATAATAATTATGCTAAACTAAAGCCTAACCAATACCAATTGAAAATGAATCGACTGTCGGTTTTTACTAATGCTGATTACAGTATTAAGCAATATAAAAAAAGATTACTGTCAATATTGATACTAATAAGGCTCGCAGTCTCACACGGGAAATAGCCCCTTTGAAGCAAATTGCCTCTGAATGTCAGCTTCACTTAAAATATTTCAAAATCTTTAGGCCTAATGACGAATTTATTACTCGGCCTTCACTAAGAACTAAATTAATAACCATTCATTTATCACCTTGCAAATTCAACACATTTGAGAAAAACTTAATGAAAACCTTGGTTAAGTAAAATGAACTTTGATATTATAAAGGTAAACTTTATATTAGATTGTCTAAATTATACAGTCGTTGGTCTTGACAAATTTAATGTTAAGTTGCCGGCGATTCGAGCACCGAGTGATTTGATTACTGATCGATGTATTGGTTTCTATAGAGTTGGTAATACCACTGCGAAAATAACCTTTTCTGTGGATAAATATGGAATTTTCATGGATGTAGGTTTTATCTTACTTTTTTTTTCTGGTGTGGTGTGGTGAAGTACCTTTTACTTATTTTGATAACTTTTTAAAGAAAGTTACAAAAATTAAAATGAACACTCAAAGGCATATTATACATTTCTACTTTCATTACAGCCAAAATCACATCTCAAACCAATAGTATGGACAAATCTAAATGCGGTGTAGAATTTTTTATCAACACTGTTATGTAGGGATATAAAGCCTTCACTAAAACCCCCTCAGTGATGACCATATGCACATGAAAGAAGCACCGCGCCCTCTGAAAAACCACCCCCTGGATCCCAAGTGTCCTTGCACCTGGTAATAAAGAATAAGAAACTAAACACAATATTTATTTAAATAAACAATCCATTTAACAACTCCAGAGAATTCGTAGCGAAGTTGCCATAGTCGGGTGACACTCGTGAAATGCGAAATCAGATAGTTACAGCTTTTTGCTCGAGTGTACCGATCGTGCGCACTTTTTACTGTGACTGTACAAGTGTTGCGCAGTTCCAACCTGGAGATTTTGTTTGTAGATGTACTTTAGAAAGAACTTGTGCACAACAAGCACTGCAGGTGCTACAGAAATAACTTTGCATTACAATTTGAAAGAAAGATGTATAACATAATGATATCAACCTAAGATGTTCCCACCGCTGGGATGCGCGGGCCCAACACGGATGAGATGATAATGTCTCCGATTTTTTAGGTTCTAAGCATGAGATTTTCTCATGAGTTTTGAGAGCAGTGGTGATGAAATAAATAACGTGCCTGCTGGGGCTCGAAACCACGGATCTATGTTCAACGTTAGTCATTGCCAATACTACCATACTAACACAAATAGAGATGTGGAAAACTTGGAACAGTTCCAAAACAAAGCGATTAGAAAAATCGTTGTACCCAGCAGTTGACAGACAATGTACAAAAGTAAACCTGTGTTTCCTATCACTAGGCCAGCACAATGGGAATAGATACATAAAGCGACCCCCGCAGCCCGACGACTTTTTCGTCGCACAGCTGGACACAAGAAAACGCTCGGAGGCAAAGCAATTTCATTGATCGCAGTCAGGTAGACAGCATGTAATGCGTTGTTACGCAGTTGAAAGAAAAAGTCGACAGTCTGCGGGAGACCTTCAGTTGACAATTGCAGTGTAGTTTTTTAATCGTTTGCAGTATGTGCTGGCAGGATTATTGTGTAAGATTTTGGTGAGGCGGGGATGTTTGAGTTGGTGTATTGACTTTGTATTACACGAATCAACGTTGTTCTCAAATAAAGAATGAAAGCAGATCCACGCAGTCCTACTCGTACGTCTTACTACTTGCAATTATCTTTTTTCAAACTAACGCATCTAACGCTTCTAACCCAGTGTGGAAGACGACATGCTGCGCCGAAATAAGACGCGCCCCAAATTAATTGGGATGAGGCCAAACCCAGGATGATGTTATTGAGCTGCCAAAATGCTCCCCAAATGGTTTGATTTCATCTTCTCTGCATTATCTTGTCTTTATTAATACAATTCGTTTTGTAACAAAGTCCCATCAATTTCAAATTCCTTTTGCCTCGTGCATCAAACAGAAGATTGTTGTTATTAAACTGAAAATTCATGAATTTCCTTCAATAGGCTTAAATTAATCCACATTGATTCATCAATATCACTGAATTAATTACGAGAATTTCTTTGTTTCTCAACGTCATCTTTATTATCTTTAATTCATTCGATATTAATACGCTATAAAACTTTAAATTACTCGATTTAAACATGCGATTCGTCTAAATTTATACTAAATGTCGCAATGGTAATTCACGACCATCCCTAGCTATAACTCTCCGTACATGTTACCTTGAAACTTGTCACCTTTATGTGAGGGGGTTAGAGTTGAGAATTGTATAACTTGTGTAAAAGAAGTGCTTATTTGAAAATTCCTAACACGGCAGAAATTAAAATACAATGCTACCTTGGTATAGTTGAATGTGTGACGTCGGCGAAGTTGAAAGCCGGTGGACGACGATATATCCTTCAATGTAGGGATTAGGGTTGGCGAAAATTTTGCTACATTTTATTTTTATTTGTTTTAATTTTATTTTGTTTTCCAGATGTCACTTTTTGTCATTTTCTTTATCGTCAAAGCTTGCTTTTTACTCTATTGACCCAGTAGGAGGGTATTCTTTATTAAGGTATTTCTGAATTAAGGTTACATACTTTCGTAGTTGGCTGAAAAAGTAGCCCATTTCAACTGATACTCTTTTAGTACATAGCGGCAAGAATCTATTGGCTCTCAAATAAAGTTGACAAGGGGGGCGCAAGGGGGTTAATAAACATATTTGACATTATTTCGTGACGTAGCAATATGGTGGCGTTATTTTTTATTTTGATTTCACAATCTATGGATAAAAATAATATATTTGTAGCTGATTCTCATCTAAAGTGACACACGCCCTTAATTATTTTTCTACTAAGGTCATTAACATCGAAAACCACTTGAAATTCTAGAAACACCACAGAATCAATACCTTGCTCATAATTAAAACTTATTAAACCTCATTTCAGTGCTAACATCCTCACGTAAAGGTCGATCCTATTGAATTTATTCCAATTGTGTTTGTGTGCATTGAAATTATATTTCTTTTTTGCTTCTTCAATAGCTAACCGCAATCAAATGTGGTTTGCAGCCTGTGCGGTTTTTAATATCAATCAATCTTCCTAATTGGTTGAAGGACTTCTGAAGGTGCTATAACACTTCTACTCCGAAAATCATCTGTTATTTCTAGATCCATTTTGATCCTGATTTTAGTTTAGATTTTCACAAAAAAGACGAAAAGACGTTCCCCCTGTCATTGCGATTTTTTTTTTGTTCTAGACCTATGAACCATTTAGTTACGGAGATGTTTATAATAGTAGCCTATGGCCTTCTCCAGGATAACATCTATTTCCTTTCCTAATTTCATTACAATCCGATCAGCCGTTTAGTCGAGAAAAGGTAAAAAAACAAACAGAGTTTTAAAATTAGTGTGGAAGTATGGATAATTTGTCTCCCAAAACCATTGAAGTTTCAGGAGCCGTTGATTATTATTGCTTCCACAATTTATTAGTATTAGCTTCCACATAAAGGCCAAAGAAATAAAATTACTTAAATCTATTTGTCTTCAAATACTCCCAAATTGCGTGCATAGAGTAACTTATTGGTATGTATGTGTAGTGGACGTCATAAAACAGTGAAAGTTTATAGCGTTTATTGAGAGCCGAATTTAAATAAAATGTAGCAACTAGACTTTAATGATGTTGATTGGCTTAATGATGTGGCTGTAATGAGAATAAAAGTCGTATTTTTTTATGGCATACGCGGAAATCTAAGTGGTTGTACAAGATAAGAGATGTGTGGTCTTTTGAGATGAGGCCACCTGTGTTTGTGTGTAGCTATTGCAGTTTTTTTTCTGGTACCAATGTTAGATGGTTGTTCCAGGTCAAAGTGTTCGTTTAAGCATGATACAAATAAAACGGTTTTCCCAATAAAATATATCTTACGAAAAGGTCTGTTCAAAACTAAACCTAAAATGACTGTGGGTACGATCTGACATTCTTTGACCATATAGGAGTATATCAAATCGGCCTCCCGTTCGACTAATGTTTTATCAGTGCGCATTATACATAGAGCGCACTGAGGAAACACAATCACTGAAGTTTTAGAAGTTTGTAGCTGAAAACTGTGTATTTTGCTCAAATACACAATTTTCAGCTTCAATTTTTTTTTATTTATTTATTTACACACAAAATACTTAACAGGACATTCATTATATTAATATATAAGAGTACAAAGGCAGTGCGTATAACGAGCCTGTTATGGAAAAACATCGTAAACGACAAAATATAGGTATTTCACTTTCCACTTTCAACCAGTAAAAAATAACCATTAAAATACCTCCCCTAGTAAAATTGTACGTTTGTCGCTTACGATGTTTTTCCATAACAGGCTCGATAAATTAAAAATAATACATTTTACTGAAATAAAATCATCGGAATCAGGTTCATCACGCGCTGGCCACAGCCGGCGTAAAGTTGCACATAAATGCAGTTTCCAGTTCAAACTTAAGTTTAATCTGTAACCATATACCACACGGCACTAACTACCAAGTATTAACTACTAATGTTCCCGACGACATATAACAAGCTCATCACTCAAAGTTATACCATCAGATAACCACAAATGGTTTATTTTCCATGCGTACAATGTTCGTGCATAATTATTTATTAGATTTATGCATATTATTTGTAAGATTCACCATAAGAATGTAAGGTTATCGGTGAGATTTATGTGTTATGTGCTACTAAACGGTAAAGGTACGTTTCCGTAAGGCACATACCTATAATTATCTTGCAGCTATGTAGTGTTATAATCTTGTTTTTCTAGTACATAGGCGATGAATTTTGTAATTTCTTATTTATACCCGACTACGGCGAGGCTAAAAGGAAGGGTTACGATTTTAGCAGTCTATTTATTATGTACGTTTGTATTTACGTATGTTCCTCCGTAGCGCCTAAACTATTCATCCAATTTTGATGAATAAGATGTCAATCGATTCGTTATTATAGCCCGGGAAACATAGGCTAAACACCGAAAAAAAAAAACGATTTTAATTAGAGCGTGATTTTTCAGTAGTCGAGTTTTTAGTGATAGAAACCACACACATTCTTGTTATGGAAGTGAGGTTGTGAAATTGACAATCCATTCAGGTTTTACTCTGCTTGTAATAATATAAATCAATCATGATTCGACAGACACGTGGCGCCATCTATTATCATAAGAACGTTATTGTTGTTTTCCTCGGGAACAGTACTTTATTTCGGGATGAAAGGTACCCTATGTCCGTTTCTGTACACCTGAAAACGTATATGTAAAATTTCAGTATGATCAGTTAAACGTGAAAAGGTAACAAACAAATAAACTTACTTTCGCATTTATAATATTAAAGTTAGGATTATCTTGACTATCCGCATGAAACAAAAAGACAGAAATAACTCGGAATGGGAAAAAGACTAAAGACCTTCAATTTCAGATCCAGCCAGATATTCAAATAAACATTTATACGCAAAACTATATAAGTTAAACAGTCGTAAAATGTACACAAGGTCAAATTTTATTGGCTAAGGAAACTCCGCAAACCATCATATTTTTATATTTTGACTCCTCAACAGTAATGTATGTATAATGTTATTTAGTATTGTAAAATTGTAATTGTTGTCATTTAACTAAACTTTATTCATCCCCTCTTTTTACGAAACTTTTGTTCAAGCGTCAACCCTAGACTCGCGCGTGCGCACACGCGGCAATTTGTAAGCGACGTCCGCGCAGCTTTCCCGATGCGAGCCAAAGAGGATCAATCTACTCCATATCGATGTGTATCGCCTATTGCTATTGTGGCTTCTATGCGTCTATGTGCGCCTAGTACAATTTATGATGTGTGTGGTATGAGTACCTAGGCAGGTATGTTAGCGGACTTATGAGGGCGGATGGTGAATCATAATAGAGTAGTTATTTATGACTGTTTGATCATTTATAACATATCATCACGCTTGTAATGCCCGTAGGGTTAGCAGAGGTGTACCTAATATTACACCCACATTTTGCCAGTTATGTTTAAGTCCTATGTTGTAGGGGGCGAGCCTTTTGCCATCAACCGGGCATGACTCCAGGCATCCTCCACCCTGGCCCCGGCACCCGGATGGCCGGCCCCTAATCGAACCCAGGACCTCATGCTCAGCAGTCTCGCTTGCATCAACTCGACCTAACATCGTACACATGTTACAGCAACACCGTGCTGAAGGCCTACGTAGCAGACCCTAAAACCAGCACAGCTAAAATGTAACCACTTCATGGTTTGTATATTTTAATTCCATTCTCTACTCTAGTATGAATTTAAACATTAATGAGTAGAACGCATTTTTAGAAAACTTGCAGTAAACCAGTCTATAAAATTAAATTAATCTAAAATATTATCACAACAACGCTAAACTCATTGCAGACGTGTTAATTAAAAAAAGGGATCAAAATTCTTTCTAAAATGTAAATAAAGCCACATGATTCAACCAAAATCAAAGCTAAACAGATATGTAGACATTTTGGATAGCAAATGTGGTATACATTTTACCTACCGAATGTTTGAAGAGTTTTCAGTTTAAAAGTACTATATATAGGATGGATATAGTCAACTTACACTTGATAATCACGGAAGATATCCCATTAGCGAGAACAGCGGTGGCCCAGTGGTGGCGGCCCTGACTTACGAACAGTGAGTCATGGGTTCGAATCAAGGCAGGCGCATTACTTTATGTTATTTATTTCATCACAACTGCTCTCAAAACGGTAAAGGAAAACATCATGAGGACACTGGCATGTCCCAGAACCAAAAATTCGAAGACATGTGACATCAACCAACCCGCACTGGGCCCGCGTGGTTGATTATAGCCTATTCCCTCTCATAGAGAGGAGGCCGTGTGCAGCAGTGGGAACTTTATAGGCTGATTATGCTATTCCTTATATGACAAGTTTAATAATAATTTATTTACGAAACGTTCATGTTAAAAAGAGTTCAATCGTTAATTTGACGACCGTTTCTCTTAAATTTTTAGCCACTCATCCTGAACAACTAAAAAAGCTTAGCTATCACTAGCTATATTCTAATTTAAGCAAAAAAGCACTTTCAGGCCTCCCACTTAGGCTACAGCGTTTAATAACACTGGCCATCCAACATTTTATCGTCAATAAAAGCTATCGAAACAATAGCGAGTGTGATCAGAGTCGTAATCAATCCATAACGATTGCAAATCGATACATACGAAATCGAATAGGGATCGATATGCGCCGGCGACGATTCGCGCAGAATTTTCCTTTGTGAATATTGAGTTATTGAGATCAATGCCAATGAAGTTTGCATATTTTAAATGTATTTCGTTGACTTGATTTCTAAAGGAATTGCACGTTTAACTGGGGCAATAACTGGCAGTGGTATCGGAATCGATCATTATATAATGTTCCCACTGCTGGAACATATGCCTGCTCTCTGTGCGAGGGAATGGGCAGTAGTCCAACACCGTCTTCACTAGTTTTCGAATTTTAGGTTCAGAGATTGCCGAGGCAATCGCCTCGTTGGTCTAGTGGTTGCAATCGATTGTCGAATCGGGTTCGATTCCCGGGTCGAGCGTGCCCGGACTTAAACATAAATGGCGCATATTATTAGGTTTTTCTCTGTCTTACCCTTCGGGAATTACAGAAATGATGTTATGTTTGGTTATACTGCCGATATCCTCAGGAAGTCATTCTTCACCATTTTAAGAGCAGTCTTCTTCTTTATCGTGTGGTTAGTGCCTAACCTGGTGTCAGAATTTTAAGGCCATCATGGGCCTCTGACTTGGTTTTACATGCCGTTAAGATATCTCTTTGGCATGCTGGTTTCCTCACGATGTTTCCCTTCACCGGAGCAAGTGATAATTATACAATACGCACATGAATCGGAAAAATCAGAGGTGCTTGCCTTGGATTCGAAATCGAGATCTATGACTTGGCAGTCCGACTGTCTCACCACTAGGCTATCACTGCTATTAAGAGCAGTGATGGATGAATTGTGCAAGGAATGATATAAAAGAGAGAGGAGTAAATAATGCCGTGACGTCTGACAGGGGAGAATGGAATAAGAACACCTGTTGCGCCGACCTGAAGTAGAATGCCACAAGAGCAGGAAGTTTTAAGAGTAATGACGTTGGCATTTTATATACAAAGTAAAGGCCTTTGCCACCCTAAACTGAGACGACTGCTCGCTGTCGACGCGGTGACAGCTAGCAGGCACCCAGCTGTCCAGGTGGCGACAGCTAGACTTATTACTTTGTAGTATTTCTTTTGTATTATTTTCGACCGACCGGTGCGGCGACCGCTAGCAGTCAGCGCGCGGACACCGCGCAGACCGCTTGCTTGCAGTTGCAACGCGTGGTTAGCGAGGCGTCAACTACCGAGCAGTCTGACGGCGGTAAGCTCACTGACAGCGAGCTGTCAAATAGAATATAAAGTATATCTAAAGAGCAATACTTAAAGCCCATAAATGAATTGCCGGGTGGGAGCGGTCGCCTGCCTGTGTTCAAACTTCCGAACTACAACTCGTAAGACGTTGATGCGGCTGTTACTGCTCATTCAGACAATTTAAACTAAAAATACAACATATTATCACCGAAAGGTTACGCAGAGGTTTACCAAAGAGATTTCACATTTCGCCAGCTATCTTCAATTTCCATGTAATAGGGGATGAAAGCAAAAGCCAAAACCGAAGGAAAAAAATCGCGATATGACCGACCAAATTAAAGACTCGGCATCCAAATTCTATACCGTTGTAAGAGACGCGCTGGACAGAAACCGGTGGAGGTAGATCATGCGCCCGAGATGCAACTCTAATGCTGACCACGATCTTCAGACATGAGGGACCGACCCAAGAAAGACAGAATAGGGGGCGAGCCTATTGCCATCAATTGGGCGCAAATCTATACTCCGTGGCTGCTACTAAGAAATTTAAACCGGGCTTGATAAATGTTTTTCATATTCAGTAGCGGATGTCACAAAAAAAAAATATTACAACCAAAAATTACATAATAAGAGTCAAAAGCACTTTTATACGCACTAACCGTTTAGAGTCAAGTGCCACCTATAAATTCCACTTAAAACTACAAAATGTTAACGACTGGTCAAGTACTTGTATTAGGTAACAAACACGCATTCACAATAATATAAGAATTATTTCAAACAAGAATGATTGACGTAAAACGAAGACCATAATGGTTTGGGCAGAATAGTGATGCACGTTCTGATCCGACAATTTGCAATATCGATACAACTCGATACGATACTCTGATGTTTTGGATCGAAACAAACGAATACGATAATGCTTGGATCGCGATCATTACAAAATTACCAGTATCGGAATGAATGGATCGAATACTGCGGCGGTGCGTGGTGACATTATGGTGTATACGGCAACTTAGAACTTGAGTGGTTATTATTAAGATTTATCATTTTATACAGGGCCATGGAGTATTAAATAATTCCCGGATTATTTTTATTAAGACTCTTTAAAGGAATAATATGTACAGAACGATATCCTGGATCGGTATTAAATTTTGTATGTATTACAGAAAGCATCGTGTATCCCATAAGACGATACAATACGATTTGATATTTGGGAAATCGATACAAAGCCATCCGATCGATCCAAAGTATCGATAATGCAAGTGGTGTGCATCTCTAGTCAGAAGTAAAATGGTGTTTGGGCAACAGTACTCGATGAGTCTGTACCCGGCATTACAAACCGAACACCAAGTATATTGACCCATTAATCTAGTTAAACTACTTACATAACATAGTCACATGAAGCATAATAAGTGTCCATTTATTTATTTGAAGCGCACACTCTGCCGTCATCGTCTTCTTTAATTATCACACCTTCATCAACAACCACTGTAATACAAACTTTATCATGTTGACAAGTAAGTTTCTTTTTGCATAATGCAGAGATACGTATAAGTTGTTTCAGTATCGAATCGGAATATACATTTAAATAGTGGCGTTTATACGGATTTGCCAGTTGAATCATCAATGCGTTCACTGGAACGTACGCCGAGTATTAAGTCGAGCCGAACAGATCTAAATGTAAATGTTTAGCAACACGATTGTACTCGTAGAATAAGGTTTTATTTTTTGTAAACAAACATTGGTATTTCTCGAGATCATTTGATCATTTATATACATGACACAGACAGTGTTTTTCTATTGACGGCCGTATTTTGAGTTGCTTGTAAAGTATAAACAGGTTTGTTTTCAAGTTTTCGATTACTGGATACATTGTAATGTCCTTTACTTCAAACAAGTACGTTTGATAATCTCTAAGAATGTACCTGTAATCTTAGTAAGAATGCTGGACAAGTTTCTATGCTGATCTTTTAGAAAGAAGTATATGGAATGTATTGGTTTTACTGCACTACGGTTGTAAAAATCCTCACGCTCTTTTTACAAGGGCAAGCAGATCTACGATCTAAAACAGCCATAAATATACGGCTCACTGGTAACTGCAGTAATGCAGAGAAGTAAGTACTTAGATTTAAAGATAAGTATTTAAATACATATGGTGGTTAGATAGAATATGGGAAAGAGCTAGGCATTGCTTGTATATTAAAGGAATTTATTAAATCTGCTAAGAGTTACCGTCATTATGACATGACAATCTATGCTAAAGACAAAGATATTCATAAGTGCAACAGTGATTTAAAATAAGTAAATTCATAAAATTCAGGCATCTCTTGGGCGCGTTCGTTTATTTTTAGACCAACATTGTTCTCAATCAGGCGAGATCAAAATCAAGAGCATGCCCTTAGAGCAGTAAAAATTACAAAAATAATTTTTTGATATATTTTTACTGCATTATGTCTCGCATCTCTAACTCAAGTCTATTTTTCTAGCCTCGCTTCTCTCACTAGATGATCAAATATTAAACATTTCGACAAAACTCATCTCTCAAAAAATGAAGTTTTTCTATATACCTGTTTCGCTTACCCATGCTCACTAATTTGTTTACATTCCAGTCTTTACTCACCCGGTCTGAGGAGTTAGCGATTAATATCGAATCGTTTTGCATATTGATACTCGTGTAAGAATCGATACTGTTTTAGTCATGATATTTGCTGTGGATACTAATAATGGTGTCCACGGTAATGTTTCCTAAAACGGGGAGTGTTCCTCGAAACTATGTAGTAAGGTGGAATTGATTCTGAAATCGAGTTGGCAAGTATAGTGAATCAAATATTTGATCGGTTCGATGTATGGATAAGATTATTGTTATCGTTTTGAAGTTTCCTGTTTTGGTGATTTGTTTTAGACTTCGATGTTTGTTTCATAATCGTCTGTTTTCTTGTTAGAATTTGAATTCATTAGAACTAAAAATTTGTTTGAAATTACGCTTCGAATGATGGCGATGATCACGCAGTTAGTAACACAGCCTAACTGAGTGAATGACACTCTTGTTCGTTATCTTATCATTCAAACAGTCATTATTTCATCATAAACTAAAATAAAAATGTATAGTGGCCCAATTTCATCTCCAAAAAACCATTTAATCCATTATGGAAAAAAATTAAAAAACATTAAGCACAATTTACTATCCTCATTTCAATATTAGATTAAACCAACGCGTCAAGAACTGGCGTTAAAAAATAAATTGTCATCACTGATACCAAAATAATTGACTATGCGTGTTCATTTTGAGTGAGCATTGCACTAGAGCTCACTCCATATCATTCCAACCTTATTTACGACTATAAACCGATAAAGCTCAATAAAGTTAAAGATAAAATACGTACACAGAGTCACATACACTTTGAACTGTGAAAAAAGGGTACATTACAAATAGATTTCTTGGTCAGTCGTTTCAAGGCGTCCAGCCGAGGATTGAAATCGTCTAAACGATTTAGGCGAGCGTAGTTATCGATAGAATGTATCGAATGATTACCGTAATGACAATTTATGCGCGAGTCAAGTGGAATATGTAAACGAGGCATGGACAAGTGTGGCAGTCGGCTCATTTTAATAGGACCACCCGTGTGAACTTGAGCTTAGGTGTCGTGATTTGTTTAAATTCGTTTTCTATGTTTATTGTTCGATTATGAATGCACTCTGATAGGGTTACCTAAATCTTTCATTATATCGATACGGTTATAATGTTTTCTTATAGAATTTCAAAATTTTGATGTAGTGTGGTCGTACATCGGAGAATTTTTGGAAAAGTTATTGGAATCGGTTTTAAGTTCAGCTCGTTAGAGCTATTTTATTGACAAAGCTTAACGTTATTTATGGTTAATATATCAGACGTGATTAACAGTTAACATCCAATAAAAGTGAAGAAAAGTCTTAGAGGAAGTTGCCTTTTTCCGTATGAAAGTCAGGTTGAAATCTTAGAAGATCGGGAGTCTGCTGTCCGCCTCTACTCCTATACTTAAGAGGAAATACGGGTAGTCCTTTCTCCATCCAAACGCTCTCGTCTGTTTTCTTTCTGGTTTATGACTTTAGAACTATGATTTTTTACAGTTAAATAAATATCAACCTTTTCTATGTTTTCCTTTTTGATGATACATAATCTGTATCAGCACTAACACCTTTACAAAATGCTCAAAACTGCCTATTTGGACCGCTGTGAACAGAGGCCTGGTGTACAAATTTGACAACTATTAATGAAAAAAGAAAAAAATAGGGACACAGTATAATTATCCTTCTTATTCAGTTTATGACATATCTTTTAAATTGGCTAAATATTGGGGGAGGAAATAGTCGAGAGCCAAGCCTCGAATTATGACTTTTTACTTGTCGGATCTGTAGTTGTCCTTATCGCACCAATGTCGCAATCGCGCTCGTAGAGGGACAGCAATAGTTTCTTCAAATACCTACCGCATTTCCTCTTATACTAAAGCTGTGTAACATAATAATATTTTATCTAAAACTAAATAATTTTAAAAGAGTAACCATGGAGGTTCTTGTTGGTTCATCTCCATAGGAAACGACCAACCCGAACCATACTCCTTTTCTCGACGTTTTATAAGTGCCCATGTAGGCCCATGATTTTGATTGAAGAGACTCAGGCTGTACCAAATAACTTGAATGGTACCTAAAACAAAAGTAGCCCCCTCTTTGCTAGAATTCACACAGAATATGTAGATACCTTACTACTATATTATGGAAAATATGGTTATGTAAAGGTTAAACTACAAATAAATCAAAGGTTGCCACAAACCCTTGAGAAACCAAGTCATAAAAGCGAAGGTACAAATTATTTTGATTACATGCATTTATTTTTTCCGATTGACAAATTGATTGATTCGAATCAATTATTATCACCTTGACTTGAAGCGGAAAATTGTAACTAACAAATAATTGTTTCGGCACGAACTTATTTATCATTTTTGTTGTTTCATGACCGCCATTTTTTAATAATTTCAAATATAGTTATATTTGTTAAGAGGATTCGATCTTTTTTAATTATCTGTGAAGATTATTAATCATTATTAGTAACGATTGTCAATCACTTTTGTATCGTTTAGGAGTTCTATGTATAGACAGGTACATTAAAAATATGGTTAATGTTTTTATGTCTATGAAAATGAATAGGTGTTATTATTTGTGGGGTTAAAATTGATTCCTGTTTGTATATTTTATGCTGAAATGAATATCAAAAATTGAAATACGATAATATAATACTAAAAATCAGTGATACTAGAAACGGGATATTTACCATGTTAATGTTGGTTTTCCCGTTTCTAGTGTTAATGATAATGTTAGGGACTATGACAGTTTAAAAACTTGTAAAAATCAGTGATTACAATAGTGAAAGCTAAACCCAACAGTGATAAAGCCCCGTCGAGTTAAGTATGTTTTTAATGAAGAAGAATTTCTACTCAATGCTTTTCCGATAAAATACAGAAAGTATCCCTGTCGTTTATGAGTAAAACATCGCATTTTAGCAATCTAAGTAGCAGCCCGAGCCTGTTTCAGTTTATGAAACTAAACTATTATTATGGTCAAATTCTTCTAAATAGGCCATCCATCTTTCTCTATACCAAACTAAAAACTCCCACTAAACAAACCTGACACGTCACAAGCGCCACAACATAGTGTCGTGTGCGCTGATCCGAGAAGCGCGCTTACACGGCGGAGTAAGCGCCGCTTATACGCCAGAGTAACTCGCATTACGATAGGGATCTCTGTAATTATGTGATTAATTTGTTTGAAAGTGAATGTTTGTTCATAATGGTAGGCGTAATTTAAAATGCGTTATGCTTCGAAACTTACAACCTGTTACGTTATGATAACTCAGTCTGTCTGCCTTTTTCTAGATCTAACGTGGAATGGAAGATGGGGGACGAAAGTGCTGGAGAGGAGACCACAAACGGATGGAGGAATATGGGGAGACAACCCACTAGTGGTGGACAGACTATCTCAGTAAAGCGGCCGGAATAAACTGGATGCCATGGTACAAAGTCACCAAACATGGCGAGATTTGGAAAAGATAGGTCTCTTGCCAGTGCCTTGCTAGTGGTGGGCCACTCAGCATTAGGTGGCCAATGGTTGAAGAAGAAGTTCTAACGTTTCTAACATTAAACTACTGGGAATGGTTTCGGCCTTTCGTGGCCGCTCCCTCATGGTTAGATTAAAGTTAGATTAGGGAATCGATACCTATCTCATATTAGTAGGTAATTTTCTAGCCAACTCAACTATCGTAGTTAGCTTTTTATATTACCACTATCATACCACAATTTTCACCTTCAGTAAAAAAGTACCAGCATTGTAATGAAGCAGAAAATTATTGCAGAGATTAGAAATGTATCACCAAAGCGGATGAACGCCCACGACGCATGCGCGACGGGAACCTGCGCGAACGCACCCGCTGTGACACAGGTCTATAGAAAAAAAAGCCGCTCCTACCGGAATTTAAATTGGGGCATGAAAAGTGATGCGGTATAAAAACTGCTAACTTAAAACTTAGCAGTTTTTATATATTTCTTTATTTAACTCAAGACAAGAAAAAATGTCGATTTCTAGGTACCTTAATTGCCAGTGATTTTCAAACTGGACCACGTTATATCAGAATAAATAACCTCAATACATAAAGCAGTAGTTACCTTTACATACTCATCAAGTGAAAATACCACTTGGTCTCTCATTCCATTCTGTACTACCATAATATTGTCAGCTTCTTATGAGTCACCTCAAGAAACCACCACGTTTTCTATGACTCCGAGTCCATTAAAAACGAGACCATAAAATCTATGATATAGAGGAATAATTACGAAAATATCGTAACACGTTGATATTGCAATTTGAGCCGGAAAACGTCGCCAAGTCACCTCGTTCCGTCGGTTCAGAGGTTAAATTGTATATTTGAATATTACGACCGTAAAAGTTTACGATAGCCATCCACAGATAGCGAAACAATAGCGATATTGTTGTTGATAAAGATGCTAATAATCGGTAGTTAGTGAATATGGGTGGGGCCTTTTTTTTTTTTTTTTACCGATGGGAAATCATCACATAACCCCTCCCGCTCTGGGCTGAGCAGGAGGGAGTGTCAGACTTTTACTGACTAAAACCCATCCATGTTCCTTCCTTTGCCCTTTGTGTTCCAGGGCCGCGGTATCTCTTTCGAACAGTCCCGCAACCCTGCCAGGCGTCGGTCCTTACGGACCCCTCCCTGTTTGCTGACTCTCCATGAGGCGCGCGTGGAACACGAACGCGCCGTCGACACGGCCTGTCGTCATAAGACGGACGGACGGCGAGCTAGCCCATAGCTCACCGTCCTTCCGCCTTCGGAAGAGTATCGTACACCTCCATACATTTTGTAAGTTATGTTTTAAGTCCCACGTAATAAAGGACGAGCCTATTATCGTCAACCGGGCACAAATCCAGACTCCGTAGCTGCTACTGAAAAAATCCTAATGGTAAAACCCTGATAATACTTAGCCCAACCTGGGCATCGAACTCGGAACCTCATGCTCAGCAGTCGCGCTTACGATCACTAGTTCAACGAGGCAGTTTTCAGGGTAAGATAAGAAGATGACCCCAGAAAAGGCAAGGCGGGTGGTGATCGTAATCACGAGGCCAATTGTACAGTCGCCAGCGCATCAAGTTACTACAAACTGTCAAATTTTCTCATTCGATTTTGAACTTAACAATCAACATTTTATGGTTTAAAATCATTTGGAGAAATTTGACAGTTTGCGGTAATTTGATGTGCTGGCGACTGTACCACAGAAGTTATTTTTGTTGTTGTTTCTACTTAGTCCTTCATTCATAAGCCCACTGTGTAATTTCAAATTATTAGTGGCATAAAATGAATTGTTTTTTACTTGTAAACTGGCTTTATTATCTTCGTTTCACACGGAAAACCTAATAATATGGTTAGATTATTTTAATAAATAAATATTACGTAGTAATTGCATCCGTTTTGCACCTTACAAAAAGTTTATTGTTCGATACAATTGAACGTTATGAAAATATTTATATTTGCTCTTTTGTGATGCCATTACTGAAATATAATTTAGCATTTCCTAAAAGAGACTGCATAATAATGGCATTCAAAAATAGAAGAATATTGAATAGAGCTCACAAAAAGGATGCCTTATTATCTAGTAAAGAAATGTAAAAAACCACGGATACCATTATACTAAAATAGTCATCAATAATGATCAATGCAAGCACCAAAATAATAATTAGATGTCATCTAACCATTTTTATGAAGCCTCAGAATTTTCTCAATGGGTTGCATGACAGTTGGATACCGTGCAACTTGTATTGAATTCAAAGTCTTTTGAAAAACGGATGAAAGTTTCAAGGTTGCTACGACTTCATGTGAGAGGTTCAATGGTTGTTAATAGAAAGGGAATTAATTATATCTGTTTTCCGAAAAAAAACGAACAATATCTGCTATATAGCATAGCATTGCTTGCAGTGCAACCAATCGTAATCTCATAAAGCACAGTTTTGTAACGAGCTCGGTGTGCGTTAAGAATGTTAATAGTGTTTTTTGCGTGCGTCTGCGCCGTTCAAAAGGTCATGTACAGCTGTGTCATCTATTTGCATGATCTAGGTTAATATTTTACGTTCGCCAATTTATTTGTTTGTAGTATTTTTATTCTGTGGACATGCTAGATTTGTGATGCTGGTTTTTTGTGGAATAATTATTAGGTATATCTTTTTTTAGATTTTTCTAGCAGCTCAAGAGTATAAAGATGATGAAAGGATAAGTAAGCGACGTAATTAAAGGTGAATGGGAAAATACGGACTTGATTGGCGCAATAAACTGGAGAGCGTAAAACTTGGAGGTTTTAACACCACTCTTCACATTGTACTTTTGTACATTGAAAAGGCTTGCAAGGTTTTGGACTGCAGGAGTGCAGTCTTTAGCTATGTGTTCTTGGAATTCCATCCAGTTTAATAGTAATATATACATCAGTATTAATGAGCAGACATCAAGGTAAAATATTTCATATTAATTATACCACACGTGCTAATGCAAAACCATTAGCTAGCCTAATAAATTAAAGTGTTTTTTGTTGTATCTCAATCTCAGAACATCGAAAACTGATTTGGTTTTAGTGTTTCACCGATAATTCGATCACGCACGACATTTTTTCGAACCCATTAATTTCTGATCTCATTAATAAAGCCAGTTTTTAATTAGAAAACACCATTGGGAATTATACAGTTGTCATTATACATCGAACATAAGTTTTATGAACACATTTCTAGGTTACAAAACATGTTAATATTAAGTATTCTTGTGGTTCCACAAAACCCCGTATTGATTTAATTTATATTATAATGTTAAGTTGGTGATTTATGTCCAAAATTTACATTAATATAAGATTTATTATGTGTTAATGCTATTTTGTCATTTACTGATTAGGGTTCTAAAAGGAAAAAGTGTAACAAAATATTTAAACGGGTGATGGTAATTTCGGCTAATGACCTTTTGCAGTTACCTGTCACTGAACTGATAGGTATATGAGAAGCTTTGTGAATCATCAGGTCATTTATAAT
This sequence comes from Eugnorisma glareosa, assembly GCA_947578425.1. Classification (NCBI taxonomy): domain Eukaryota; kingdom Metazoa; phylum Arthropoda; class Insecta; order Lepidoptera; family Noctuidae; genus Eugnorisma; species Eugnorisma glareosa. Next base: position 1,878,939 of record OX387957.1, on the reverse strand, counting down.
ACACTAAAGGATATGTTTAGTAAAATAATTAAGCGCGTCAATAATTCTGCTACTTTGTGTAAGCCAGGCATCAATTTAGGTGAGCCGCGCTTGCCTAGGTTGGTCCATGGATGGGTACATACCGAGCTACCTCCGTGCCTCAGGAAGCACGTTAAGCTGTTGGTCCCGGCTGTCATTTATATATCTGTGACAGTCGTTATAGATAGTCAGTAACCCGACAGTCTGGCAACCAGTCTTACCAAAGTGTATCGTAATACCCAGTACTAACTACCTTGTGCAGATCAGGTAGGCTGTCGATCCACGTAAACTACTGGTAAACACACACAACCTTTAAGTACACTCTTTTTTTTTTTTAATTTTTTAATTTCTTATTTTTGTTAGCCTAGACTTAGTATTCTAAACTAAATTTTAACATTTTAAAAATATTGTGTTAATTATCACGCTATACAAAATAGGGAGGGGCGGAGTCTTCTACTACAGGCATTATTTGTCTAAAAGAAGATTCCGAACACAACAATTTGTAAACCAATTATTTGACACAATATTGTTTTTTTTTTTTATGCAGCCGTGTCTGGTCAGACTGGAAACCAACCTCAACATAGTAGGGAAAAGGCTAGGCAGATTATGATGGGGAGAAGCTAAGCGACCATCACCTGGTAAAAAGCTTTCCATTGTAATAAAGTATTTCTTACGTAGACTGTATTAAATATAAGTTTCGTAATTTTGGTCAAACCAGGAACTCTGACTGACATAAAACTGAAGTATCTGTCGGTAACCGAAGTCCACAGCATGTATGTAAAAGAAAGAAAGAAAAATGTTTAATTGACGTCAGTAAATTAAGCACACTTACAATACTATTAAAAAAGTCACAAAAAAAAGGAGGAAATAAATAGTATGAATGTACCGTGCGCAACCTGTCCGTTCCGATTGAACTGGACCTTTACGCAAGTTAAACTGTTTCATGGATTTCCGTACTCAAAAACTAAGCAAAGGTTGGACCAAGAAAAAGTTTGTTAAACTCTTCCGCCAGATTTGAGTGATGTGATTCTAAACTGTTGCTTTGACCTGACCTTTAATAGATCTTAATTATACCCATCCGTATATTAATATACCATAAATATTTCTACGTACAACACTATAATAGTACGTTTTAAAACGTGCAACGAATGAGAGCAATCGATTTTATTACATGTTGGGGGCGTGTCGGAGCCGATTCCGATGAACTGCAAGAATCGAGTATTGAGTGATAACTCGGACCACCGTGCGAGTAACCAAACATTTTGGCACATAAACCATACGTGATTGTACACAATTTGATCTTGAATGCAATTACATCTGGATTTTCGATTTTTTTCTACGAAAATTGATTTTATTATGGTGCATTCGCATCGGGAGCGTGTCTCTGGGTTGCCAATAATTTTATTGGCAATCATTATTGCCATAAGTGTTGCCTGATTGAAACTGAAGTGCGTAATTCGTACTTGTGGGACGATTTCCTACATTAAGGCCGTGTTGGGATAATTTAACGGAAAAAAGCTAAAGGGCAAAGATGTACAGTTTGATTCTTGGTATTTAATTCATGAGAAAAAATATTAATAATGCTGTAAAGTTTTCGGGCATTCTTTGAGACGGGGCCCTCAAAAAAATACAGAACTTCCCTAAAATAAATTCATATGCACCTGTTTTCTTAGCTATGTGTGTCACAAGAAAAAAGGTGTTTTTAGGGTTCCGTACTTCAATCAGCAAAACGGAACCCTTATAGGATTACTTTGTTGTCCATCTGTCTGTCTGTCAAGACCCTTTTTTTCAAGAATGCGTGGCGGTATCAAGCTGAAATTAATACCAAATTCTCAAGTCTGCTACTCCTTGGAGCAATGAAAAAATCAACCATGTAAATCAACGTGAGGCTGTTTATGTCGCATATTATGCGATTTCACAAAGGAATCAAAACCTATAGAGTACTTCCCTTTGACCTAGAATCATGAAATTTGGGAAAAAGCAAGGCCTTACAGCACAAATAAAGGAAAAATTCCAAAAATAAAAAAGTTGAAAATTAAAGAGTCTCCACATACATAGTTGACGCCAATTAAGTTTTTTTCAGCGGATAAGCAAGCTGAAGTGGCAATGGGCAGGCCACATAGCGCGAAGATCGGACGGCCGATGGGGCAAACGGATACTGGAGTGGAGACCACGCATTGAAAAGCGCAGCGTGGGACGGCCACCTGCCAGATGGACCGACGACCTTGTTAAATATGCAGGGAGTCGCTGGATGCAGGTGGCATTGGACCGGACACGTTGGAAATCGATTAGGGAGGCCTATGTTCAGCAGTGGACAGCAACGGGCTGAAATGATGATGATGATGAAGTTTTTTTTTTTAGATAATATTACGGAACCCTTCGTGCGCGAGTTCAACTCACTTGGCCGGTTTTTATTTTTCTCTTCGTCTTTACTTAAAATACCGTTAACCTCTGCGTCTCTCAGCCGAAATAGATATGATTCATATTCTACAAAACACCGTGCAAAACTGGGGCAATTTCAATAATATTAAATGTCAATCAAAACGTTTAAAAATGCGCATTTTGCATTTTAAATGGGAGTTAATTGACCAAAAATCTTCAGTAGAATCAATTTAAATATATTTGACATTTTATTGTTGACTTTTACGAGGTACACATCGATAAATTAGCGCCAATCAGATCAATAAAGATTGTAGTGGCAAGAACTTTATCGATTTAAGACGGTTTTGCTCTTTTTTAAAATCGATTAGTTGTCATGACGTTGAATGAATCGATTAGGTAATTGTTATTTTTGGTGATTAAAGTAGGTAACCCTATCTTCAAATCACTGTCTACTGAATTCTAAAAAAAAAAAACATTTTCTTACGCAAACATCAACTTAAGCGATCAACGTCGAAACACCTCGAAATAAATCTACCTACTCCTCAATCGAAATAAAATTAGAATCATTATGAAATCTTTGACTGTAATCAGTAGCTAAAATGAAGCGAAAAATACAACTCTCAAATACTGAGACATTAATTGACTGGTATGGTCAAATGTCAAGTTCTTACAAACCAGCTACTGCTTTCAATCTCGCCTTTATTAACACATCTTGTTACATCTAAGTCAGGTCACTAAAGCTTTGATACTTCTGTCCCGTGAACTTTTAATGAGCAGCGTATTTGATACTAGAAAACTTCAACAATAGACCCAATCAAGAAAAAAATCACAAAACGCACTACCGTTACCGATTCATAATCGTATCGAATAGAATCGATTTTAATCACGTTCGATTCAGTATGATCGACATAGTGACGCCTTGTCCAGTGCCAAGATGGATGCCACAATAGAAAAGAAAGTGTTAAGTCTGCTAACGATGTATAAATTTGGTCTATGCGTTAGATGTTACCAATAATAACTGTTATTCTTTGGCGAATTCTTTTTTATGTCAACCTTCCTGCTTTCTCTTTGCGCGAATGTTTTGACAGGTCAAGCTGTCAGTGTCAGATTCGAACAATTCGATCTCTATTGTCAGTTTTGCTAGAAGATTTATTTTTAATCTAGTTAGTTCGTCTAGAATCAGTTACAAAAGCTTGCTTGGAGATCTCATTAGGAAGCATGATTAAGTTGTTCGTTAATTTGTGAAGGACCTTGTTGATTTCTCAAGTACTAAGTTTTAAGTGCTATAATAATATAGATACCTGCATAATAACTGAGCTGAATATAGCTGTCAAAATAACAACGTACTGGCCGAAAAAAAAATAGTTGTTGTCAATCGGCACGAAGAAAAAGATGAATAAAAACTAAGGACAATGCGAAGGCATTTCAGTAATTATTGCATGTTAAATCTTGTGTCAATACACACAAAGAACGTTTTACCCTGCAATTTCAAGCTCACAGTTCTTCTATTAGTAATAGTATGTATAGCCTTCATTGTCAGTAAAGCCGATAACTATTGCTAAGCGGGAAACAGATGGTTCTATAATTTATAGGCGCGAACCTCCGACTAACAGTTTAACAAATACAGCACCGTAATCAGAGCAATCAGCCGACTCATTACAAGTTTAATGGGGAGATTAAATTGTTTTAGGGATCCGTAGACTTGGTATGGATCTTTATTTTGATCGAACTTAACCGGTAAAGTAGTTCTCTAGCCGTGATGTGTCAACTTTCAAAAGCGTTTAAGGTTCCTTAAAAACTATGCACGCTGGTTGCTTTAACATGAATTTTATTTTGCATAAGCGGAAAAAATATGTTTGTATCTTTGTTTTACACATGCTGTTTTTGTCTTACTGTTTTTGGCTACTTAATAATATATTTGAATAAGATTTAAGATTGTCTTTATTGTAACTTTAGATGGACTTTGTCGCTACGAGACCACCTCTTTCTCATCTCCATTATTTTTATTTCTTTTTACTTCAAACTATACGAGTGGAATCTTTTTTCAATTGAATAACTCGCCTTTCGCAGATTTAGTGCAAAATCTCTTTTACTTCAGGCAATGGTTAACCGTGATGTCACATAACGCCGCACGCTAATTGTGTACTTCGTTCGTTTCAGTAATTCTTAATTATTTTTTACAATAAATATCTCGCCTGTCGTACTCGATGGGTAAGGAGGATTATGAGGATCATGCTATTATAAAAAATCGTCGTAGTCAGTTTTTTTTTTATGCATTATAATTTTACTGCAGCAAATTCATTTATAATAAGAAGTCTTCGGTTATTAATACCAAAGAGGATGTTTGCCAGTACGGTTAATTACCAAACTCAACAAAAACTTTCAACATAGCTAGGTGCATAACTTTAGAAGGTAATGTCTGAGACAACAGAAGTGTACCTCATAATTTCATAAAGAATTCAGACCAAATACCAGTTCATATAAGAGTATTTACTTTTAAATGATCTTTATTTGTCTGTCTACATTTACTATTCAAACAATTTGCTCTAAAATTTCTCCGAAGAGTTTCGTATCTTATATATTTGCATATACTCAGGGTCCCCAGATTTATGATAAAGTTTTCCGGGGAAAATCACGGACATGTCTAGAAAATTCCGAACTTATGTTTCATTTGAATTGAGTAGTATATTTATTTTGGGAAAGATCTATTAATATTGATAGAATTGTTGCAGAAATTTGCCAAGGTATGTACCTATGCAAGTGACATTGTTGATTCGCTATGTCAATTTTGTTAAAAATTATTTTACTTTACTCTCGAATGGTTTTTAACTATCTCATTTCTGGAAATTCCGTACGTATGGCAACCCTACATATACTACACATACATGTACCAAAATCTTCATAAATTATTCATGGTGCGTATGAGCATTATAAGTCATTACGATATCTGCGCAAGCGATGCCGCTGTCTTTAAATTTCAATTTCTTGTTACTTTGATTTTAAAAAGTGCTCTTTTCTGAATATTAATGCAAAATCGAGTTAATGTACCTTATTATGGGTCTAAAATTACTTTTAAATAAAAAAAGTATTTTTTTTACGTAAAATGTGGTGTGTGACAAAATGCGGAAATACTGTTATTTCAGACTTAAATGATGCATAATATTTACTTTCCTACCTATATCATGTCATGGGGGGTCTTCAAATTCCATGTTTCCAAACTTTTTTGTATTCTTTTTAAACAAGTGTAATTTATAATGACTTAATAATTATTATTCCATGAACCTAAAAATACAATATACTCACAACCGATTATTAGAAACGAGTTCTAATAAGAGTTAAGAGATTCTTCCATGATCCGAAAAGAATAAAGTTTTTTTTATCATCCTATTCTGTCCTGGCTGGGCTTCCCCCATGGCTTTCCAGTTTTTTTTTTTTATATTTTGCCTTCTCCGACCAACCCGCTAGGTAGGTATGAGTCACGTGGTATCGTATCGTTTTCTTGTGTCAATCTCCACGTTCCTGTGCTAGCACATGCTACAGGCACAGCTGAGGCAAGCCACATCCAGGTTTTTTTCCTGATGGCAACTATGTCACCTGCTCATCTCACCGCCGGACATTTTTTTTCCCAGTTCTTGAACGCCATTTGTTGAGAGCCTTGCTCCATCTGTCATCACCGTGCCTTGCTAGGTGTCCTGCTCAACTCCATTTGAATTCCATAATGCGATTTCCAATATTGACAACCTTGGCACGTCTTCAGATTTCGATTTAAAGTACTTTCAACCTATAAAATAAATACTAGGTAGGTACACTAAAAAAATGGTACAATTTAAATCGGTCAGCCATTTTTTTTACAAAGTGTCGGTACGAATCGAAGATTGTCTGTCCATAATAATTGAAGATGGCCAGTTGGTACGAGTAATAATTCAATTTATACATAAATGATCGTAAATATACGTAACCAACGATACGGAGTGTTCGTGTTACGGTACATTATGTGTAAGGTTAACAGAAAAAAAAAAATACGTCTTGTAGTTCAGTTTTGCAATTTTTTTCTTGCATTGGTTCTGTTTTTGAGATTATATTTTCTGATACTGCAACATAATTTTATTTTTATTAGTAAAGTATTTTATGTATGCATTTTTTTTTCTGAATTCTTTCATATTACACTTGCTTTCGTCTTGTAATCTACACATAAGATTTTAATCTATTACAAAAATCCGTACGGCTATAGATACATTTTTCAGGCACAGACTGGCTGAAAAAAAAAACCTTAGCAAAAATAAAAGTCCCAAAATTTTTTTCATTTTTCTTGGATTATTGTCCTGTCAACCGTCTCAAAAAAATTAGCCGAACTCATAAACAATAATCAAGCGCACCGACCAACATTTTGCAACAACCAGTTTTGAAATTAAGTTTCCCTCTGTACCATCGGTACGGACATACGATGTCGATTATTGAAAAGTGTGCAAATTATAGGGTCATCGATAATATTCGGCGGTAATGGCCGCCCGAATTACTGACCCCGACGCCATGTTTAAAAGCTCTTTATAATTTATAATGTGGGACACATATTTCGTGCATCGATTGTACTTCGATATATTTATGATTTAATCATATTAATTTGATTTCTTTTAGGAGTTAAATGGTTGTTATTACTGTGTTGGTGGGATTTCGTTTTTATCCTCTTGTAGGTATAGACAATGTTTCCGAGGCTAAGATCAAACGTTACTGAGCACGTGCGTTGACGTTCTTTTTTGTATATTGCACTTATAGTTCTACAGTGGAGTAATAAAAACAGAAATAACGCTTACTGAAAGTAACGCTTATAGATCTCGGCCATAAAGATAAATATACTAAAATACAGCAGGCTTCTCCATTCGGAATTTCTTAGCATCAGTCGGGACTGGTTGATGATAATAGAAGGAACTCGTGGCTGCGCTTGCCTGGGTTGGTCCGTAGAGAGGTATCCACATTACATACCGAGTTTCCTCCGTGCTTTGGAAAGCACTTTAAGTCGTTGGCTGTTAATTGTAGATCTTTGACAGTCGTTACAGTTAGTCAGTGACCCGAAAGTCTAACAACCAGTCTTTCCAAGGGGTATCGTAATACCCAGTACTAACTGGGTTGTGGAGGTCAGATTTGCAGTCGCTCCATCTAAAATACTGGTATTCCTCTGCCTCCAGTAAGACTAGAGTAAGGTTAGATAGATGATGATGGCAATAGGTTTTAAACAAAACTGGTAAAACGTCCTTCGAGCCCTAGGCTTGTTATTTCGTACATCTAATCTTGAACTATAATAACTCTTGCTAATTAATTGATAAATTTATTTTATGTTTCTAATTTTTAATATTTTAATTAATGTCATTTTATGTTTGCTTTTATGGTTACTTTAAACTGTAATGAATATTATTTATAGTTATCTAAAATTCCAGTTCTTAAAAAATATATATAATATATTAATGTTATAATAAATTCGTAAGATAATGATCGTATGGAACACTTCCTGATAAATTGTTTTTAAATTATTACATATATTTGTACACTTCACGGCAAAATATAAGGAATCTAAACTATATTGTAACATCTCATACACCGTGGTAATCACTTTAGGTTTACAAATAAAAGTTTCTTATTCGTTGCAGCACATTACAAACGTGGTATATTCTTATTCTGTTTTATAATCATACGAGACCAATAAAATGTTAATCGCCGCTAAAACAAAACCTTGTTCTACCACTAAGCAGAACATCCTAGAAAGCTAATTACGGATTTTACGACCAAATATTGCAGTATCACAGTTCAAAAGGGCATAATCCTCATCATACCTTTTAGTGTCATCGTAGTACATGTTCTGCAATAATATCAACTGAACCCTAATTCCCTTTCATTTGGTTTCAAGGTTTTAATAAAAAGCCTACCTAAGCTACTTAGCCATTTTAATGTCAGCACTAAACATTAACTAAATTAAATTTGACTTGTGTAAATATTTCTTACAAAAAGCGTATTAATCTGGTAAATGTCAAAGCAAATGCCTTTGAGTATTAAACCTTTACCCTCCTATTAATAAACACAGACTAAAGTTATTCCAAGTTTAAACCTTTGAAAATGTATGGTTATTCCTTTGTTATTCCTGGTGTAATTTTATTCCGTGTTTATTAATAAGAGGGTTAGTGTATTATGAAATAGGTTTTTAGCTTTGATGCCAGATCGAACGGGAGTTATGGCGAAATAAAATGGGTAATGTACCTTATGGTGTATGTCGTCAAGCCAAAGACTAGACATACATACTTGATGGAGTTTTTATAACGTGTGTTGTTTTTCGTTGTCATTGTAATAAGAATTAATATTGATGAGACGAGCCCATGGCTAACTAATATCAGCCACTTGGGTCGACCTTCAGGTTAAGTTGCGTTTGCCTAGGTTGATCCGTGGATAAGTGACCACCCATTACGTACCGAGTTCCGTGCCTCGGAAAGCTGTCATTTGTAGTTCTTTGACAGTTAATCTTTTGACCGCCATAGTCACATATACGTGAGAAGCAAGCGCGTGCCCTGTACGCCAAACGACACAACTATGTGACAAAATGGTAGGTGAAATTGTAGCTTGGAGTGGAGGGCACGCGCGTGCTTTTATGCTCTAGCGGTCAAAAGGTTACCCGTTAACCCTAGAATACTGACGCAACTAAGTTGTCACTAATTTGTTTCCTCTTGATACCAAAACATCATTAGAAAACCAAACAGTGGTTTCCCAAACCGAAGTTTTTATACCAACAATAAATCGAACACTAACGATCGGAAAAACTATCAAACACCTACGATCAATTATAAATACAAGATTAACTAAATCAACATACTAAAACAATGAATTATGACCCTTAAGACTGGAGGCTAAAGGGTGTAATTAGCATAAAGAATCTTCGATTCCTCGCCCACTCCTTGTTTTTATTTTGTTATTTGAATAAACAGTTAATTATGCTAAGTATAATCGGAGATATGGTGAAAAGTATATTTGTTATAAGCCAAAGAAGGTTGACATTTATCATGTTTATACGTTTCTGATTATAATATATTGATAACTGATACGTACAATCACCAATTGATTTACCAGCAACGTATCAAGCGTCAGTTTTATGAAAATGGGAAATGAGCTTTAAAGTTAGGAGACTAGCATTTTATTTTCCATTTTTTAGGTTTTGTCGCTTGATTCGTTGTTTTTAAAAGTGTTCAATTATTTAAACAAATCGTCGTTTCGTAACTCTTTTTGGTCGAACAGTTCAGATTATTTATGTAATGTTCCTTATTGGGTGATTGTCTTCGAAATTTTGTTTTTCATGGACCACAGCGATTGTAACGGTATATTATTGTCAGATAATTCTTTAGTATGAAGATATTGTCATGTTCACCTAATCAAAACCTTTACTTTATCGATGTTACCTTTTCTAAAATACGTGCCAAGAAATAAGATTTATTTTGTGGTCGTAAAAAAACATAGGCTACTTGATTTGCACTGCCTAGAGCTAAAACTGGGATGTGATGGTCAGACAGGCAGTCGTTCTACCTAAAAATCTAGCATTCAGTTGCATCAGGATAAGAAATTACCTGGCAGATGATACTTTAGTTTGGCTTAAGATGAAACTCGTCTCACTCGAAACTGGTCCCAAAGGCCAGGTTTCTGTTTTCAAATATCTCGACGATTGGTTTCAGAAGGAGCTCTAACTTGTGAATCCTAACGTCGTTCCTATAGTTATATTGTGTTGATACATAATATAACATTATGCCTGTAATCCCGGAAGGGTTAATCAGAGGTCTACCTAATAGTATGTTTAAGTCCCGTGTAATATAGGGTGAGCCTATGGCCATCAACCCATTCTGTAGATACACCTTTGAATAATCTTGAATCCATTAGACTACCACGAGAAGAAATGGAAATCAGGTCTACCTAATAGTATGTTTAAGTCCCATGTAATATAGGGTGAGCCTATAGCCATCAACCCATTCTGTAGAATACACCTTAATAGACCTTTGAATAATGTTGAATCCATTAGACTACCACAAGAAGAAATGGAAATCACGACTCTAGAAGATAAATATTCTAATGAATATAATTCAAGCTATCACAAAAGATAATCACAGAGCATAACACCAATTACAAAACATCATTCAGTAACCGTTTATCGAAAGTTACGACTGTGTTATTTTCCTAACAATTAATGAATTTATATATTGATTTATAACGTCGAATTAGTAATTATCTTTCACAAATTGTATTCGTTCTCATAGAAATGGGCTGTGTCGTATTGGTGTGGTCCGAGAGCTTGACAACCATTTTTGTGTGTAATCGAAATTTTATTTGGTGAGAAAGTCTACTTTTTGTTTGGTTACTGAATGAGGACAAACTTGAAATATTAGATATTAGATATATAGAACAAGGTAAATAAGTAATGAATGTACTTGTAATTTGGCAAAACTTTCGTTTTTAAAGACGCTTCAGACATTTTATCTTAACACTACACTTCTAAAATGTTAAGATTTCAAGTGTCGTCTAATTAACACCAAAATTTTGCCGCAGATGATTTATTTTCTCACGGTCCCAATTTTGTAAGTATTTATTTTGGCGACAAGTTAGTGAAACTTACTTAGATAAGCACGTACTTGACTGACATTTGAGTAGTTTCATAAACTTCGTACATTTCATTTTAACGTCATATTTTATATACAATTAATAAAATACTCATAAACTGTAAAGTTATAATGTAATAAATTGCCTCATCCTCAATTTATTGGTGTAATTAAACCAATAAATTTAATCACACGTACATGTCGTAAGAATGACCGACGCATCTCCTTGACTACATACCGCCGAACTATCGTCGGCTTCTCCTTATTAATGAGCAATTGTTAAACACTGATAAATTGGTTAATTTGTTACCTTAAACGTCGCGTAATGTCAGCTGGAGATATATAATTATGTAAAGGTTCATCCTCCTCTGAAAGACACGTTATAGCGTTAGTCATCGCATATTGTGTGATTTTTTTCTCTTTAACGATTTTTTTTTCGGAAATGAAATGATCTTTGCATTAGGCCGGTCGCGAACGTGTGAAAAGAGTCTTTAATCATTAAAAATATGATTTGATTATAGTCATTTGCACATTAATTTCGGGCTCATTATAACACGTGAAGCCTAATCATTTCGATACTACAATTTCTTTCTCGTATTTGGCGGATTCTTTTTGCGATCATTAAGCCTAATCTTATATACCACAAATTTCTAGGCTCTTAGGTAGGTCGGGTTTGTTAACGTACCTACAAAACGGTAAATTGGGCTGATTGTGGTACTCGTAGGGTGCAAAACTTTCCTCGTATTGTCGTTTGATGTTGTTGAATGTTACTACTTAACTAGCTTATTACTGATTGTTAACAGTAGACCAGAGTTCATCTACATACTCAGTCAGCTAGAAAATGCTACCTAATATAATACCCTATATGCCCTATACCTCAAATGCTATTTTGCAAAAATGTGATAGTAAAGATATACTCGTATCATCGCATAATCACCAGTGAGGCTTTACCTCATAACTCGGTGACATATTCAGTCGCCTTGATAGCGGGTGGTCTTTAAATTGATCGCAACAAATCTACGACGAAGTATGGGCGGGGTTCGTTTTAAGGCCAAATTACGTATTTTAAAAACTTATTCAAAATATACGTGAGTAGGTGTGATCTTGTGAGCATTGCTCGTCGAGTTTTTAATAAGCAGTTAGATTTTATTTTTTGTTTAGTGAATGTCATTATTACAATTAATTATGTGTTATGTATATAATCATATGTTTATTCATGCAAAATAATATAGTTGGCTTCATGGGTCAGCTTTATACGTTAACAAAAACTAATTTCACAAGTAATATCAACCAAAACTTTTAAAGTTAGTTAGAGAAGAACGAATTAGTTTACCTTAATAACATGCATTAGCAAAGAAATCAAATGTCTAATCTTGATCTTTGAGATCAGGAAAAGAAATAGCATAATCAACAAAACACCGCATTTTCCTTTGAATTGAATTATAATTCATAAAACTAGCGCAGTCTACTTCAATACAAACCCCGTTAACTCCTTCATAATACGCAACGCAATTACGAAATCAGAATAAGTTTCTTCACGTCCATAATTCAGTTGCCGTGGCAACAAAACAACGATGCAGTTAACAGAAAATTGAATCGGGCGACATTACGGGCGACAAAAACGTCGCAAATTGATTCGGAGTAGCAAATTGCGACGGACGACGGGCGCGACAATTTGTGATTGGCCGTCGCAGTCGTGGGTATTACGTGTCGCAGTGGGAAAATTATTGTGGTATAGTAAGTGATTTAGATTAGGTTAATAGGTCATAATATTGATGGAAAACTTGAAAACTGTGTGAAGGATGATAGGGCAAGAAAGGAGGTGACTGATGAGATGACGAGTAATAGAGAAGTATGAAAGAAGACGACATGCTGCGCCAACCTCAAATATATTGGGATAAGGACAGGAGAATAAAGATGATGGTAGAAAACTTGGCTAGTTTTTTGCATTGGATATCTTTCGAAGATTTTTTAATAGTCCTGAAAAGAGGTGAAACATTGCTTCGAACCCAATTTCTTTAACAGTTTATTTAGTATCTTACAGAAATCAAGATTAATTGACATGATCTTAATTCATACATAAGCCAGCAAACAAAAAAAAAACCGTGTCATAGTAAATAGGAAACCTTTGTTGGCTTACGAAACAGACTAACAAACTATTAAATCAATAAAATTCTTTGCAAACACAAAACAAATCTGGATTAATAATTTGCAAGTAAGAGCTAAATTCTTTCAAATAAAAACCTAAATTAATTGATAGTTAATTAACTGGAAGGCTTATTTTTGAATAATCTTGCATATATACAACTTGGAACAAAACAATAATATTCCAAGAAAAGATCAATGGAACGATTTCCCTGACCTTTCCAAAGCGATTTACAATAGCAAGTGCGTCACAATTGCCATGCGAGGTCGACACGTAATACCGGCGTCGCCTGTCATTAATCATTTGACATAACATGTGACCGATAGCAATGATATTAAAGTCGGCTATCTTTACGCTGTTTTGCTCTTGTAGAGTGGTCAGAGTTGGGAATAAGGAGCAGGTAAGCAGATGTGTTGTTAGACTTTCACAATCCTTTACAAGTAGCATGATTTAGAAAGATTCTAAACTTTTCAAAGACTTGATGATAGTTAATACCCCCCACCTTAACCCATTAACGTCGCGATTAGCGTGGCCACCTACCTGGGCCCATGAGAAAAGTTTACCATCGACACGTGAGGAAAAGAAGAATCATCGGGGATACACCACAGCGTACTTAAAAAATTGATTTCATCGACCTTATCTTTTTGGGGTTCCATAACCAACGGAACCCATTAGGGTTCCGTTAGTATTAACTAAGCCTCCGCGGTCCGTCCGTCTGTCTGCCAGCGCATCACACAGACATCGCATCGGATCGCATCAGCGGATCGTATCCGTAAAAATGTCAACTATATCCGCAATAGATACAGTTGACATTTTCACAGAATTTGTATTTCTATTGCCGCTATAACAACAAATAATAAATTAGAAATTAAAGGGGGCTACCCTACTACGATCCCATCGTGAGGGAGGCCGACTCGCACTTGACCGGTTTTTTTTTAAATCATCACTGTTTTTTAAAAGGCACTGTTACAGTATTGCACAACCACTCAACTAGATAAAAAAATCTACTTCAACTCCATAAGAAGTTGAAGTCCAATATTCTAATACAGTCCTCTACCAACATCAGCTGCGACTTCCGCCATCCATCTAAATACTCCACCATAAAACCAATACATAGGAACAATCAGACAATTTTACTTGTGGCGTGATTTATTCCGCAGCTCGCAGGTCGGACCACCATCTCTGCTGACGACCATTCACGCGTCAATCCCCTTCATTCTATAAGGCGCACGTCGTAACCCATCGAGTTTTAGATTCCCGTCGTCTTTGCTTAAGGTGTGTTCAGATGTAAGCGACAATCGTGTGTTTTGAGAGAGACATAGCTCTTGCACTACAAATCTGTAAATTAATTTAAGGCTAAACTTATTCAAAATATCGTTCTGTCTCTGTCATGATCGAACGTTTGAAAGAAACAGGACTAGTATTTAAATATGTTGAACGCTATGCGCTATGTGCAAGAGGGCTATGGCAGAATCCAAGTCAGTATTCAAAATCTGAAGCCAGTTATTTGTCAGCTCAGGGGATCTACTCTCCAAGTCCGTCACTGAAGATACGGGCCCGTCCCAAAAGTAGCTCGAAACTTCGAAATGAAACATACTCCTCATCATTTTCGGATTCATATCGGGAGTTCAGAAAACTGTCCAATCGTGTTGTCGTTCATTTTTAGTTCAGGCTCCTAACTAATCTTATGTCCGTAAGTGATACGGAGTAGGAATGTCCCGTAACTCTTAAAGAGTAGACGTCCAGATGTATAGGTTGCTTGCGAAAAGTAGTCATATCTAACAATCTGTTACGAATAGAAATAATGCACGAGTACTGTAATGTAAGTTGCTACAACAAATGTGAACGTATCTTTACGCAAAGGGTTTTGTCGTAAGATTTCTTTTATTTGCCTGCTTTACATTATTTCCATTGAAGCTAGACTTCCATAGAACGTTAAATACGTAGACACTCCTCTTCACACATTTCTTAGTTATTTTTAACTTTTCAACAGCAAATAAGGTTCGAAAAAAAAAGATTAATTAAGATGTTAGTAGATATTTGGTTTTTACATTAACATGATGTTCTGTTTTCGATGCTTTTTAATAAAGATGTTTACTGATAACATCTTAAGGTGGCTCATAAATATGTCTAAAACCATCGTTGCATTATGTAAATACGAGTGAAGAATTCTATTTCAAATCAAATGAACGGATGATTCGTTTATACAAAAAAAGTGTTACTTAAACTAAATGCCGTCGTTCCTTTGATCGCTGCGATTAAAAAGCGTATTTTTAGTATCCTCTTCTACTAAGAGTAATAATCATAAATGCACTTTTTTAGTAACTCCACAGAAATTACTTGCTTATGCTCTAAATGAATAAGACCTAAATTACCTTGCAGCCTTCACAGGTGAATGCGCCAAAATGGAAGCCAGCAGCGGGTTCTCCGCACACTTTACATTGTTGATTCATCTGAAACAATCGAAAACATACTAAATTATCAATTTGTTTTACATTTAGTAAAGAGGTATTCGTAAAAACTTAAAAATAAACGTTATGACTAATACATTTATGACAAAAAAAGGATAAATCAATACAATTCTATTTCGACATGGCATCTCGCATGTTACCGTTTGAAGCTGGCTTCTGCTTAGCCGGACTATTCTGTGGATGCCTTGAGAGCGAGGCCTCCAGCCAGGTTCATCGATTTGAAGCCCCTAAACACAATTTAACCGTCTAGGCGAAGCCGTGGAAGAGGCGACATTTTGGGCCAATAAAATATAATGCCTATCATGCCTGTGACTCAAAGAAGAAGAAGACCGCCCAGTTTGGGGCTTATGTACAGACGCCAGCACATCAAGCTATACAAAATGTCAAATTTCTTTAATAGATTTTCAACTTTATCGCAACAGCATTAGGTTCAAGTTTGATTGGGAAAATTTCACAGTTTCGGGTAGCTCGATGTGCAGTCTGTACATACTGGCAATGAGGGCTATCGTTTTTGAGCTCACCAGATGGCGCCACTGACCAGTAAAGTCATGTCAATAATTCTATTTTATACTTTAACGTACCAATAACTTGATAAAAAGTTTCTTTTATTATATATAACAACATAGTGTAAACTTCAGATACATATTTACAATATTTTCACTAAAATTAGCAAGCATGAAACATTTAAAAATCATTTTACCACCAAGTACTAACAAATAAGAACCAAAGTTGCTACTTAAAATCTTCAAGTATAATTACTCGGGAATGGCTAAATCTAGATTACAATCGTGAATATTATTAAAAATACGCGATAAAAAAGGCACGCAAAGCGCGAACACTCCAGCACATCTGACATTTCGGTGATCTCGTGTTACACTAGCACCTGTAGTGGCGAATTCATACGCGATAGCCCCAAAGACTATCTTTGAAAACAGTACTTAGGTAATGTTTCAAGCCAGTTACACCATCTCTCTTTTTATTTCATTTAATAGCTCGCCGGCAACCTTCGCCCGAGTGAAATTATTGTAAAAATGTTACATCCTTATTTGAATTGGATTTTGTTAACAATTTCATGGGTTTTATATTTTTTGCAAATAACCCAAATCGTTTTTCTAAAATAAAAGCGTTTTGCCTGAGTTACTCCATATAACGTTAGCTATCTGCCAGTGAAAGTCTCGCCAAACAGAGTCCAGCCGTTATAAACATTCAGCCAGAACAAACAGACCGAAAGAAAGACAAAAATTTAAAATAGTTTTTGTGTTATGAGTACCGTATATGCTTTCATATGCATTCAGTAAAGAGCTGATATCACTAACAGACTTTTCAATTTTATTTACTTGTTTCATCATCATCTGCCTAGCCTTTTCCCAACTATGCTGGGGTCGGCTTCCAGTCTAACTGGATGCAGCTGAATACCAGTATTTTACATGGAGCGACTGCCTATCTAACCTCCACAACCCAGTTAGTACTGGGTAATACGATACCCCTTGGTAAGACTGGTTGTCAGACTTTTTGGGCCACTGACTACCTGTAACGACTGTCAAAGATCTACAGATGACAGCCGGCACTAACGGCTTAACGTGCTTTCCGAGGCACGGAGGAAACTCGGTATGTAATGGGCGGTCACCCATCCACAGACCAACCTAGGCGAGTACGGCTTAATCTAAAGATCGTCCCGAGTGGCTGTTATTATTTTGCCACGAGCTCCTCCTCCTATTTATTCATTTGTATTTGTATAAATAATATCAACCCGAGTTTAACCTATGAACTTAGACTAATAAACAATTTTTAATCAAAAATTAATTATATTACGGTGGAATTCCTGCGTCCTTAAACACCGGAAATTATACCTACACATTTCCATATTACTGCTCATTTCCTTTGACTTGAAATATTTCAAAAGTACACTTTGTAATTGCTGCCCCATTAACACTTCGCAACAGACGTAATAAATTTTCTTCAGAAGCTCACAAATAATATAAATTAACACCTTGTTTCCCCTACATTGCACAACAAAACAGAAGTTATACATCACTTTGAGGATGGTTCGTAAAATTAACACATCTTCGTGTAAGAATTCATCACTCAATAATTACTAAGAACTATTTAAAACCTCCATTGAAAATTTAACAATTTAATTATTCATTCAACCTTATCCATTGCTTGTTTTCTCACAAAATTTCGACAAAGGTGTCACAGAAAAGCAGCAATGGTTTAAAAACAAGAAGACATTTCCTGCTTACATCAATTAACTACATTCTTTCGCAAAGTTGATTGTTTTTTTTTTTTTGCACAAGGAAGAAATGTGGTTAAATTTTCTGCCTAGTGAACCCTTTAAAGTCATGTTATTGGTTATAAACTGCATTATTAAAAGGGTTAAGGAATAATTCGTGGTATTTCAAAATAAATAATATTATGACTACTCGAAGAGTCTAAGGGCTTGAACACAAGAGAGATGTCTGGCAAAAGTTTATGTACATTTTTGAATATACTAAATTCTGACCCCCATTTGTCAGAAGCTGATAGCTCTTCTCTACTCTTCTCCACGTGTCAATTAACACTCAAATATCTATACACATACAGATTTGTTAGTATTTCAAAAGAATTAAGACTGAAGATGGCAGCCTCGAGATTCCACAGTTAGGAAGACTATCTGAAATCATCATCGAAGAAAATCATAAATTCACATCAACAACTTTATTTATTACCAACAAAAAATCTAGATGCTACCTAATTAAACGAATTTGTTCACCACATTCCACTTATAAAACGTTGATGTTATTATAACTTTGGGAGTGACCTTATTAGTAATACAACAAAAACGCTTATCCAAATAGCGTAATGCTTACTGATAAATGTTCGAGCGTATCTGTTACTCACTGTTATTTTAACATGCTCCTATATCCACTACTTGTACCACAATGGTTGTCAACTGATTATGATGTAATGATTTATTTAGTATGTCAACTTTAACGTTATAGTAAAAAAAGATCTTTATGAAAATATGGATTTGTTGACCAAACATGTTCAGACAAAAATCTACATAAGTACTTCTATTGTAAATCACATGAAAATGGGTATAAAGCAAATACTCTTTATTCATTTTTAGAGGAAATTCGACAGTATTTACAGTACCTATTTACAATCGATAAACTTGGATGACTTTTCTTGACAATACAATCAAATAAAAATTAACAATGAAATAAAGATATGACTGTTTGACTTGAAATAGTTAACGAAAACATCGTGTGTGACTGTGTGAGTGAACTGTTCGAAAACCAAAAATTCTAAGACATGTGACATCTGTATCTGCTGTGTATAATAAGTATGTATTTACAAACAAAAAGTATCTATGTAGTATTGTCAACTATCTGGTGTCCACGACACAAGCCTCGTTGCTTAGTGTGGCACCTAGATGGTGCTGTGTGTAATGTCCAGCGATATATTTATTTACGAACTCACAGTGGGCCCGCGGCCGCGTGGTGGATTTTGATCCACTCACACATCACTATCTCAGGTCCAATTGAAAATCAGCGTCGGGCACTAGCTGCTCGGCAGTTGGCTGAAAATTTTCTTTTTTGTTTTGTGTACATTTAAGTATTCATATTGTGTACACTTGTGGCGTATGCCAAATAAACATATTTTCTTTCTTTCTTTTACTCTCGTCTCACAGATAGGAGACCTGTTTCCTAGCAATGGAAATATTTTAGGCTGATTATGCAATTTAAGAGTTCACTCGAAACATGGAAAATTCAAAGTTAGTCTTCAACTTTCTTTGAACTGATTTTGAGTCTTTAATAACCCACATTCACAACAAGAATACTTTCCCAAAACACTATCTAACAAGAGGAACTAAATCCAGAACCTCAAGAGGCAACCTTAAAAATGTCAAAATTTACCGAAGAAACCCAGTCAAGTGTTATAACGGTCAAGTGGCTTGATGAGCCAAAAAATTGGGTGTTCGACTCCTACTGAACAAACATTGTGGTCATCGTGTGAAGAGCCATTGAGGAGGTCAGACCGTCTTGTATGAGTGGTCAGATGTATATTGTGAAGATACTGATGTGGTTGATGATTTTGTTTTTGTAGTAGTTACTAGGCAAGCGAAAGAATGTTTGAAAGAATTCGGGCGCAAATATTTGCTAAGATTTTGTCATGGATAACGAGAGAGATGGGTTGAAGTTGGACAGTAAACTTAATACATATCTTTTTGTTTACTGCAAATAGAACCTACGAAATTTTAGCGAAATAATAGTGCCATATTAATTGATTAATTGATATAAGACTTCCGTGGAAATGAAATTTCCAATTTTGAAGTTCTCAACAAATTCTTGCAATTTCATGTACATACTTACTGATTTTTGAAAATCACACCCAGAAATGCCACATAAACACACAAAAGTGACACGCCACTTTCCGTCCAACATTGACAGAACACGACAGCGAAAATTTCCGAAAAAATCACTTTCGAGGCATCGCGTGCGGAATTGTGTATTTTGTTAAACCGATTCCCCGTTCTCGTAACAAACGAACACAGGTTTAAAAAATTAAATAAATGTTGAATAATAACATGTTTCGAGCTGTGCTAACAAGTTGGCGTGACTGGGCACTGTTAACATATCCGAAATGTTATTTTTTTTTGTGCCTTTTTTGGGCTCGCGAACGAGCGATGAAGGATTGAGCACGTCGGTAAGACAAGGGCTCCTCAGTAATGGATTCAACTCTTATGAATAATCTTTGATGTTTTCGGGTGAAGATACTCCATCAGGGGCTGACGCGAATGAATTGCTTGGTCTGATTCCGATATTTTTATAAGTATTGCAGGTAATAAAGACTGATAAATGAAAGGTTGAACGTAATATTTTCAGAGTAAGTACATGCTTAATCAAAGTAATCAACGTACGAATTTTGAACAAGGACGTACAAGTGGTTCATTTTTGTGTTATTAAAAAGTAATTTAGTACGCTTACAGAAACTGGAATTGAATTTATAGGTGTGTGGGTTTGGTACAATTTGTTACAGCCCAAAATATTAATCCTATTAATTATTTGGCTTGTCAAAAAAATTAGGTTCAATGTATTTTTACTGGCATTGTTCGTAATTACTTTCTCTTTTGACTTTATTAAGGGATCAATATTAATTTCATACCATATTTCTTGGCTTAATTTGTACTCGGATCGATTTACCACGCCGGAGAATATTTTATAAATCATGCAGATGTTATCATACAGAATCACCGGAATCGGCAAATGAATGATATATCAAAGTCCGATATTTGGGGTGCAATCCCAAGAATTTTATCAGATCCTTTAAAATTACGGTTTAATTAAGTAATTCTTGCAAAGTTTGAACATTGTTGATTTGTATCGTTTCCTTTCCTTGCTTATCGTGCATTTCGGGTATAAGTACAAATTGTTGCAATTTATCATCCACGTGTAATACCGTAATCTTTGTCTTGAGAAATATCTTCGATGTCAAAATGTTTTTTTAATATGGATGTAACCGATGGCCGGTGAACGCGAAACTTGACTTGTCGATTTTAAACTGTATGCTCGAGTATGAAATGTGTGAATATGTAATTATGATGATTGAGATTCTTTTTGGGGTTGATATTTATTTTGTAAAATATTGTCTTACCACTCAGACCACTCAGATCTAGTTTGATTAATTAATTACAATTTTTGAAACAGTTCCAATGTGTCATTAAACTGATGAAATTTATGTCACTATGAGTCCTTAAGTCTTTGTCAGTATAATCTTCATAAACTGTTCCATTTCCACTAATTAAATCATGGACAATAAGATTGCCAACAAGATCAACATTCTCCCAATCCAAATTAACCCTGGAAACATTCTCAACCTTACCAACCACCCATCCATCCCTGACCACACAAACAAATCTAAGCACATTCCTCATTGGATCAAGGCGCATGTTCTACAAAACAATACGATCACGTATTAAGGATGGTCCGAACACCAGAAGTCGTTAAACAGTCGCCGAGGGCTAATCGGAACACTGATTGACGAAA
The DNA here is from genome assembly GCA_947578425.1 of Eugnorisma glareosa. Classification (NCBI taxonomy): domain Eukaryota; kingdom Metazoa; phylum Arthropoda; class Insecta; order Lepidoptera; family Noctuidae; genus Eugnorisma; species Eugnorisma glareosa. The sequence continues at coordinate 1,857,275 of OX387957.1, read as the reverse complement.
ACTGTATACAATTTACAGCGGGCGAAGATGTAGCGCCGACGGTCGGTTGTAAAGCATGTCGGTGTGTGGTGCAAAGGACCGGGATAGAGCGATTTAAGCTTTATTTTCGTCGCTTTTGGGTAACAATTTGTATTGAGAGTGTTGGGCAAGAGGTAGGTGGATGATGCTGTTAATACTTATGAAATAGTGTTCGTTGATTAAGCGTGTAAGAAAATAATTGACAATTCAGTGCAGGAACCACTGGATGCTACTGAAAGCGTCACACTTGAAGCCAAATTCTGACCCGGCTCAATTTAGATTGTCATCGACACGCTAACAAAAAGAACGATGACTGTCCTGCAAAGTTACCTTTGATAGTGCTAATTACAAAAATAGCCAGTGTAGGTAAGTATATGAATTCAACTAACCTAACTAATTTGTTTACCGGAACTGAATTCCAAGAGGTTTTCTCGATTATCCACACACCATAGCAGATACTTTAGATACTTGTGTCTGTGACTGTAGCTTCGCCTTCTTTGTTTCTGTGACATTCAAAAGCGCCTGTTATGGTCTGATTGAAATAAATGCTTTGAGTTTGAGTTTGAGATATTCTGATGAAATACAATTTCAACAGCAAACTGCCTAACTCTCTCCACTTAGAACTCCTACCAAACATTCACACGAACGACAAAAACAGCTACGTATTGGCCTCTTAAACCAAAGCACATCATTGCTGGAAAGGTGTTCACCCCCATTTAAGGCTTTCTGCCTATACTTGGCGTCCAGCCTATCTATTTTGCATACACCATCTGGATTTACAATTGGTCACCATCAAAAACGGGAAAGGAAATTGTCGCACGTACGTACATCGTGTGATACCAAGGAACTTTCTATGCAATGGGGTGTTTTCTCCTGTACCGATGGATGGCGATTTTTCTTTACTTAGTAAGGTAAGAATTGAGATTTATTGGTGTCGTGTGTGCTAGACTTTACTTAAGTGTGTGACTAGTTTTTTTGTTTGTTTACTTGAAGTGTTGGGATTAAAACTTGATTTGGAAAGGCTGTGGTTAGTCTGTTTAAAATTATAGGCTGTAAATGGATATCCCTCTACTTTAAGAATTGTCGAATAAAGTGAATATGGAGTTACCAATTCGAAGCTAGATAATTATGAAGCCCGAAGAATACAATGTGGAATACAGAGTACAATGTGTGTGTATTTTTTGTTAGCCTTAACTGTCCTACTCCTGCGCAAAGGCGTCTCCATTGCTTCCACTTTTCCCGATATTCCGCCTTCGCTCTTCTCGCCAATAAACGAGAAAGTAATCCAAGGCGTTCCGCCAACTTCTCGTGATCTTCTTATTAATAATTTGTGATAAAAAATACATTTTTTAGGAGGAAATTGATCGGGCAAGTGTGTATAAAAGCCAAATCTAAATGACAAAAATATATTGACAGCGAATAAATAAAATGTAAATTAACCTCAGTCAGCCAATCTTGCTGATGACAAAATACCTCCCAAACCAACCCAGAACCACTTACAAATACAAGTAAACCACAGTTTAAATAAATACTAACAAATGATTTACCACCTGTCGATATCGGACCTAAATTCGAGTCCGATTGCCACAATATATCATGCGCCGGCGCAAAGGCGTGTCGATCCGATACGCAGCTACTACGCGCGTATTGGCATATTTGGTGAAGTTCGAGCACAATAATTAAGAATCGAACGATTTCTAGATAGTGTTAAACGAATTTTTTCGTTGATTTATTGTGAATGGTTTTCTGGGAAATTATGCTGGTATTTATGTTTTTTTTTTGGTATTCCAAGAAGAGAGGAAATGTGGCGGTTTTAACAACGTATTGTTGCCAGTCCTTAAAGTGGTTCCTAAAGTTCCGTCTGATGCTCTATAATGTCTATGCACAAATAAGTATATGTATGTACCAGTATAATCTCAAAATGAATGATGTAACCAAGATATAGTTAAAATATTTCGATTTAAAAGAGTGTCCACATGAAGTTTCTTACCCATTCTTCTCCATACTGTTATTATGCCCTGTGACTGGGACTGTAGCTTCTTCCTTTTGACCTTCAGAAGTGACTGTAACGTTCCAATTGAAATAAATGCTTTGAGTTTGAGTTCTGTGGTATGGATCTCCGTGATTGCATTTGAAAACTACGTGGTATCTTACGTGAAAAGTAAACATCTGATACTATCATTAACACATCAAGCGGGATATTTACCAGTTTATTATTTGTTTCGAGTTTCCGATATTTCGGCGCTGTTGCAAGCGCCATGATCACGGATAAACATCTTGTTTCCTTCTAGGTGTCTAAATATACCTTAGTGTTTTTAGTCATACCTACTGGGCCGTGATCTCTAAAATTAAAAAAGCACTCTCTATGGGGTGCAGGTGCGCATTCAGAAAGGATTTTTTCGCACATAAATTCGAACCCCAAGGGGTTAAAAACGGGTGTCAAAGTTTGTCTGAAAGTCCTATGTTTTTGAAGTTACAGAATGTGGGCCTGAAATTCCTTTTGGCTTCTAGGTGCTCACTAAGAAAAGGTTTTACTGTCTATAAATGTTTATGTATGAAATTGTGAGAAAGATGAGTTTTATCATGAACCGGTAGCTACATTGTAAAAGCTTAAAATAAATTTATTTACACAAACATATACTTACAAATTATCTACCTACTTAATACACAACTGAACATTAATTACATACCCCTGTATATAGCTTTATAAATGTCAAAGCACCTATTGTAGATCACCTGATGATCTGCTCATCCCATTTCTGGAGCAGGATACATTATAGATTCGGTATATTAAAGCATGTATTATTATGTGCATTCGTTTAAAATACTGAAACGAATGAGATGAAATAAAATCGATCTGTATCGCTCCCAAAAAGGAGGTGTTCGTTGTCATAAAGAAGATATAGCAGAAGGTTTAAAGAAACCGGCCTCCTTGCGGTCCTGGTTTTGATTCCCGGGTCGGGCAAGGCATTATTGGGTTTTTCCATCAGAAATTTCTTAGAAACAGCCACGGAGTCTGAAATTGTGCCCGTTTGATGGCAAAAGGCTCGTCCCCTATTACATGAAGATTAAATTGTTTTCGGTTCGTCTTTTTATTCTAATCTTGCGGACAACTCTGATAACGGAATTCATCATTTGCGTGACACCAGGTACGATGTGAAGTCCGTTTATAAATAACAATAAAAAAAAAAAACATTTTATCAGGACCAAACATTTTGTACATATTCTATGCACCCACCAAACTGCGTAACAGACGCACTGTGCACTGCACTGTTATGTCGCGTTGGAGATGCTATTACAGGTTTAAATAGTATTAATAGTAGTTAAATCATAGTTTCTAGAATACTACCTCAAAGAATTTGTCAGATTGATGAAAAATACTCATCAAAAATGCTGATAAAGAAAAATTCTAAATACTGAATAATAATTGCATTCCAGGTTTTAACTTAAAATGAAGGAGAGAAGAAGCTTTATAATCATAGATTATTGCGACCAACTTAAAGTCTGCTTTGAGTGACAAAACGGGCCCTGTAAATAAGGGCCATCAGTTCTTACTTCACCGCAACTTTATAACGTTTTTCAATCGCACAGATTGATCGATTTGCTGCGGACACATTAGCCACGAGCCACTCACAACTGGGCCTACTGTGCCTTATTTTTTTCTTGCTTTAGCCCTCCAAAAAAGGCATCCTACAGTTCCTTACAATCTAATTAATGCAACGATTAAAAAGCGATTATATTACACCAGTAAGGTTAGGCGCGCACTTGCGTTGGTTTACGACTAGATAATTTCTGATTTCATAATTGATGAGATGTTTTATGGTAGTGTAAAAGATTATGGAGGGAATTAATAATCAGTGTTATGTTAACTGCAACGTTTTCTGTCGATGAAGAAGTTGACAGTTTGTGTAATGTTGCCATTTTATATGGTTTTCATTAGTGTTGCTACGATGGAAAATGTGGTAATGTCGTTATTTTCTAGGTTGTTAACTGCACTTAAGTTTAAAGACGTATTGCTTTATTAATCGTTTAACTAGTTGATTTGTGGCAGCCATGTAGTAATTAATTTTATAGTTGGACATTACATATCATAGCGTATTTTTAGAGTTCCGTACCCTAGGGATAAAAACGGAACCCCATTACTAAGACTACACTGTCCGTCTGTCTGTCTGGCTGTCTGTCACTAGGCTGTATCTCATGAACCGTGATAGCGAGACAGTTGAAATTTTTACAGATGATGTATTTCTGTTGCCGCTATAACAACAAATACTAAACACAGAATAAAATAAATCTTTAAGGGGGCCATACAAAAAACGTATAATTTTTGATAATGTTATGGAACTTCGTGCGTGAGTCCGACTCGCTCGTGGCCGGTCGTATTTTAAATTTATTTATAGAAAATTCATTCAAGTAACAGCTTTTGAGAGCTAATATTCAACAAATAATAATAATGTTTTTTTTTAATATATATTGTTTAGGAATATTTAAATATGTAATATGTATATAAATGAATAAAGAGAATAATAATAATACCAGCCTATTATTGTTCCACTGCTAGGCAAAGGCCTCTTCAACAAATAGGGTCCTAAAAAATATTAAAAAAAGCCATACCGACAAATACTACACAAGAAACCGTATCGCCAATCGTATAATACGCGCTCAACCTAACAACATACAATAATATCAATACTGATCAAGTACACAAACAGAAAAAACCTACTGAACCACTAATACCCATCAATCAATCCAGCCCACGACAATATGTCTACATGTTGACGTGGAGCATAAATTACGGTCCTACGGACCCCTAAAAAGGTAAAATGCCTTAGGTAAGTCTAATTAGAGTTGTACTAGGAAAAGTTAAGTGATTTTTATTTTTATTTAGGAGTTAATTTTATGAGATACTGCGGTGAAGATGAAGGAATGGTTTTTGTAACAAATTGCTTGCCTTAGTGAATGAGTTGTTAGTGATACAGATTTTCTTGTTTTAGTACAGTCGCTAGCGGATCAAGTTACAACAAACTGTCTAATTTTCCCATTAGATTTTGAACTTAACCATCAACATTTTATGGTTTAAAATCATTTGGAGAAATATGACAGTTTGTGGGAACATAATGAGCTGGTGACTGTACATTTCCATGTAGTGCAGCTGGAATCAGACTAAGATCATTAATTTCTAGAATTAAGTCCGTGTTTACAAAGTTGTGATAGCAGGTTTTTGGTATTTATTCTGTCATTAACATAACTTCATCCGTTGCCGTTGGATCCGGCTGTCATTTGTAGATCTTTGACAGTTACAGGTAGTCAATGGCCCAAAAACTCAGACAACCAGTCTTACCAAGGGTAAGACTGGTTATATATTACGCAGTACTAACTAGTTTTGGACGTCAGATAGGCAGTCGCACCATGTGATTAGCGCCAGGCATAATTTTAATACTAGAAATAAGGACAAATTGGATCAGCCACGTTTCTGATTGTCAAAAGTATACACTTATTTTATGGGGTACTGTGTAAAATGTTACAATAAAATACCACTTGACATTCTACAACTTAATGAGAAGAAGTTTAAAACATGCATAAAACGCACACTATGTAAGCGAGCATAATTATAAGTTGGAAAATTATATCGTAGATAAAAATGCTTGGGTCAATGCTGGTCCTGCTCCACAGCCACTTGGGCTCACGAACTAAGATTTTAATGTTTGGAAAAGATGCTCCCCCTCTAGTTCTTTTTTTTTTTCGTTTGGAAATTTAGTCACTTTGATAACCACTGTTTTATATAAATTACAAGTATTATTTCAGTTTTTGTAAATGTGAGTACCATGTAGACTTTCTATTAAGGTTTGTAGGGCTTATCCTAATATTTAAGGTTTTAATTGCTTTTTTTCTGTCTCTACATTGTGCTCACATATAGAAGCAACAACATTGTACCAAAGTCTATGTAATATCTAACTTGATTGGAAAAGAGTGTCCATCTGTCCATGGAGTTTCTTGCCCATTCTTCTCCATGAGATCTACTATTTTTGAATGGGCAACTACAGTCCATTCACAGTTATTTTTGACTATGCAAAAGTGCCTGTCACGGGCCTATTTGAAATAAATGCTTTAAGTTTGAGTTTGAGTAAAATACTGGTATTCAGCTCAGCAGCATCCGGTTGGACTGGAAGCTGACCCCAACATAGTTGGGAAAAGGCTAGGCAGATGATGTGTGTAACATAACTTCATCACCCATGTGTTCCTCAAAGGGTTTGGCAGAGGTGTACTTAATAGTACACCCATATTTTACTAGTTATGATTAAGCCTCATGTAGCTCATAGGCGGCGAGCTTTTCGTGTGCGTCAATGTCAACTTTGGTCAACGCGGAAGCGCAATTTTGGTCAACGACGAAAACGGACTTAAGATTTCTGAATAGACTATTGGACAACCACTAGCCAATGAGGTATTCAGTCCTGTTATTAAGTCATAACGTAATATATTTGATTTCAAATTATTGATAAAATTCCATTGAGTGATCGTCTGCCAATTACAAGTGCGTGCAAAAAATATGACCCACTTCTTTCACCTTTTCAAGCATCATAATTTTTCTTTAAAGAGAATGTCCAGTTAATAATTCAAAAATATCTTTTTACCACGCCTTGATCTGCGTAACAATTAATAGTGTAATTTTTATGTGATGACTTGATAATTCTTTAACAAAAAAAGTCATGGCGGCGATATCTCAATCAAGCAGTTTTACGTAAAATAAATATCGTAGTACCAATTTAACCAATTTTCATCGAGTTTTTAATGAATTTTTTGTTGCTTTTCGTCATAAAAGGGTGTTTTTATAAACTTGTTTCCTCAATTTTCGAGTGAAATAAATTAAATCGTGTAATAACGATTGTTATCAGTAATTGAGTGGTTGTTAAAAGTAGGGGACAGATTAAATGGGTAAGTACAAAAACATAATTGTTTATGGATGGTCTGCTCATCGGTCATTTAAGAATTTTGAATAATTTGTGTACGTTCACATCTGCTTGTTTCGAAACAGTTATTTTTGACTGTATAATAAGTCTAATTTTGATTTAAATATTGTTATTTTCGAATAAAAAACTAGATCACAAACAATTAATTCAAGATACTTAACAAAATTACGCTAAATTTAAATATTCACGAGTTCAGTAAATCATTCAAATACGTGCTTCCGACTAATCCATTAAGCATAATTAATGAGTTTTGACATTTAGACAAAAATAATATAACCGATCTAGTCGTAAATAAAAATCAGAAATGTCTCACAATTACTTCGATAACTAAAATATGTGACAGAAATAATAAATTTATCTCTTCAATAAATAATAATAATTACCTATTCAGGTCACATCAATATTTTACTTTAGAAGCTCACAAATTAAGTGGGTAAGCTTGCCACGATTTTTACAAAATGTCGACTGTCAAAAAATAATTAATACATTTCTTTGGGTTACATGGAATTGTGAATAATTATGGAGATTTCACATGTTCTATAAATGTTAAAATAATTAATAATAGAAATGAATCACAGTAACGGTATTGCACAAAAGTGTACGTCAATGCGAATGCAAACATAATAAATTAAAAAAATTAACATGTCTATGTTGGTATGACGTAATTTATGGTCAAAACAAATGCACTTGTCTACACATATAGGGCGCAGGACACACAGAAAAGACGTAAGACGCAGACGGGGCGCAGACATATGTCTGTTCCGCGTGTTTTTCATACAAAATGTATAGAAGCGTCGCGACGCAAAACGTACAGAAAAGGCAGGGCCTGGGCAGATCGCGGACATGACTCTTACCGGTCTGCGACTTGTGTAAAAACCGATAAAGGACGGGGCACGGGCGCGAGCGGACGAGGGGTGGGCGAGAACACGGGTGCGGGTGGGGTGGGACGTGGGTGCCGGGAATCGCGCGGCATGTGTATCGCTCGTCGTTCTCGTGGCGTCTGGCATCGGCACCCGGCGTCCGTGCCTCGTCTTTTCTATATGTTTTAAAAAGTCGCGATGGCGCCCCGTCTGCACCCCGTCCGCGCCCCGCCCTCGTCTTACGTCTTTTCTGTGTGTCCTGCGCTTAAAAGAACTTGCAAATACGATGTGTAACTTAAACAGTACCAAAATCGCAGTGATTCCGAAACAAAACTTTCTTTTCCAGCATTCCAATTAAAATAAACATTGAAATAAATCAACAAGAGCTCCACATTGTAAACAGAAAACAAATTACAACACAACACTTTAAAATGTAATTACAAATAATTGTTCTGAAAATGCCGATCCGCTTGGCAACAGTAAAAACAATCGCAAATAAAAAAGGTTTATCCAAATTAACACGAATACCTCACGAGGCAACCCGAATAAATCCGAAGTCACCGGGGAAAGTGCTGACAGCTAAATATTACCACGCCTCGAGACCTGAGACCTATCAAAACGTAATTACATACCGTATTACAAGTGAATAAAAAGATTTTTTCATAAAGGAATCAATGAGGAGTATTACAACCTTGTTACCAGAAAAAGACCTAACTGTGTTTGTTTAATATTTAAATTAATTTTGTGCGTCAGTTTGTATGGCACGCAGTGTACGGCTGAAGGGCGCGAGACAGTTTTAATTGGATACGCTGATGTGCAAAATTTATGCTTATGTTTTTTCGGCCGCGATTGTAATGTTCCGAAATTGGATGGTATAGTTTATGGTTTACAGTAGTAATATTTTTAATTGCAGAATGATGGTCTTTCACACCTTGTTTTTCGCACTTGCGAACGAAATTACCTGGATTGATGGGAAGGTTAAGTATCATTAATAAAACAATCATGTTACGGAAAATGTTGCATATTACTTAAGAATTATCTTCAGTTATCATGTACCCATGAAGAGAACAATGTTCACTGCCGACTAAACCATTATCTCCTACAATCTGCCCTTTACTGGAAAATCTCCAGTTCCTATTTAAAAATGTCACTGACCCCGCTTGTAAAAGATGAAACGTCAAAATATTAATAAAACATCCACATGTTACACTGTTCCCCGGTCAAACAGTGGCGAAAAGGATCAAAGACAATTTACATGCTCCAAATTCTAGCCAAAAGCCACTTTACACGGTGCACGACCTCAGGCGATACGATTTGCGGCATGCTACGTCGCGGTGACTCGTGACATGCTCTGTATTAGAATCGTTTTAAGCTGGCAATATGATCGAATGTGAACTTGTACCAATACAATATTTATCGCTACCCGTACTAACTATCGCTACATAATCATATCTCTGTTGTTTAAAGGACATGTGCATTATGATTTGCTGATATGACAATTGGGAGTTTTTTAGTGCAACTCCACATTCACTTGTTTTGCTTAGATAAAGCGGTTTGACTATAGACATTTTATTTAATTGATTTTTCAGCAGTAGCTGTCGCAAGACGTGTGTTGCTTGAGCGTTAAGCTTGTGGTCTAGAGTTAAGAATAATTTACACGCTCCGAATTCTAACGCGAAGCCGCTTTACAATAGCGTAACGCATTGTTTTGAAAGACAAAAATTTACGCTAACATTGACGAAAACACCGACTAATTAGGAATTCTTTTCTTAGATAATATTGGGACCGTTAAGATATGAGGTCAACGCCCATGCGAAGATGAATTTTATGCACCAGTTTTGTGAAATATTGTCTTGTCCTTACAAATTGTTTTACTGTTGTAGAAGGCTATTTTGAGCCTTGTTGTTTCAAAAATAAAGGTTATAATATGTGGCTCTTGGGTTGGTTTGTGCTGTCAGAAATCCTTGCATGATAATCGTTAATTTTAGAATTTCGCTCCCGTTGATGATTCCAGTTTTGACGGTTCAAATGTTTATGAAACTTTTGAGTGATCGTCGTTAACTAAGCTTTTTGTTTTGTTTTAACCAAATATTTAAACTTTTTTGTTTTCTGATTACATATGTGGCACTTTTTTTTCTTATTTTTGTGATTTAAATACCTAATACATCTTTATTATGGATATTTAGAATTTAATCTTTACCTGTTGATGGCTTGGTTAATTAATTATATTATAAAAAAAAATGTGGGACATATTATACATGGAGATTCTAAGCAGTAATCGTTTGAAACTTTAAAGTACTTCGAAGCACATTACTTTTTTAGTGTAATTTCTGAAAATTATTTATTTTTCCCTAGCAATTTGTAAGCTTTAACAGAAAATGTATTGGAATGTGATAGACGACAAAACTAAGGCACTTATACCAACATCATAGAAGCAATTTTAAATATCCTACAATTAAATGAGCCTGTTAAAATGAGAGTTCTTGATCCGCTGAGATGCCTCAACGTATCAAAAACTCTCATTTTAATGTGGAACTTATACAAGAAAATAGATTAACTTCAGATCAAAAGAAACAATGCAATTAACCCCTCAAAAACCTGTCAAAACTTTATATTCAATAACCACTAATTACCACCGGCTACCCTAAAAAGAGTTCAAGCACCTTCAGGGTAAAGATTAAAAAAAAAAACAGTCCAAATTTTTGGATACGGAACTCCATTAATCAAATCTCATGGCAGCGCCCGAGGGAAGCCGACAGCCGGCGGAAACGCCCGACGTTTCACGAACCCGCCCGATTGGTCACGAACGAAAACGATTAATAAACGAAAGTCGCCCTTTTTAATTTATAGACGTTATTGAAAATTAATTTTAATTATTATTAATAATGGTAATGTCAGTATATTTTGAGATTCGTCATGGTTATCCAGCTGTCAAAAATCCCCAATCAATTTTTAACTGTATCACACTGTAATTGAGTTCAGATTCATTTATTACTGGGGATCGTTTGCCCAATCTAGCTTATCTATTAAAGCTGTCAACGGGTAATGCTCCAGGCGAAAGGAGACATCGACGTAAGCTATAGCTTGTTACAGAAGTCTTAATGGATATTCAAAAGGCATTATATCAAATCAACGACATAATTATTAATTAACCGAATACTCGATTCTTGATTAATCGATATTAAATCACTCGATTCGTAGGTTTACCCCGAGGGGTACATGATGGCCGGTATAGTTTAAAGTGCGGTTGCGATGTTGAGTCATTAAGCGTAAAATCGGAAACCTGTTGTATAAGAGACTAGCTGTTGCCCGCGGCTTCGCTCGCGTTTTGGTCGGAAATTATCCCACGGGCACGTTGTAAATACAGGGTGTAACAGGACCTTTCAACAAAGCCGTCAACTAAACATTCTGTACATCAAACTCAGTAACTTTACGCAAAAATTAGTGCTGGGAAATTACTTTTTTTCGGGGTGAAAAATCACGTTTTACGGTAGGACTCATGTAACGCAATCAAAACATTGTGCCATTGGATGGATTGAATAATACGGGGGTCGTGGAGGTGTTTACAGAAAAAATCTTACATTCAAAATAAGTATTTAAAAAAAAACTTGTGAAAAAGTTAGAACTTTGACCCCCAATATCTACGTAACTAGAAGGTTCCCAGGTATGGTCTAGAACAAAAAAAAAGATCGCAATGACGAGGAGAACAAGTGCCTTTCGGCTTCGTTAAGGGTCTTGTTACACCCTTTATAAAATAGCTTAAGATTATGACACTCGGGGATAATGCTTACAATCAGTGAAAACAAATTCAAAATCGGTTCAGTAGACCCAGAGATTACTCCCTACAACCTCACAAACTCACTAACTTAATAATTTAATACCGATGAAGAAAATGTTCCAAAGGCTTTGATCTTAAATATAAGTTGAGGAAGGAACGCAATAGGAAAACTTACACGTATTTTTATTTTTATTTTTATTTTTAACCCTTTCGTATTTAAGCGTGTCGACGACAATTTAAACTCAGCGAAGTGAGTCAGCCCCTTTTGGCTACGAGTTTGGCAGTTTCAGTAGCGTCCATCAGCTCCAGTGATGTGCACGCAACAGGACAAGCAGTACCTACACGATATCAAGTGTCTCATCGTTTTTGGGGCAACACCACATTGACACTCCGCAGTAGAGTCATCTATGAATCTCCACCTGAACAGGTTTTCCGTATAAATGTAAACCATACATTTGCATACTATCTTATTAAATAAAAACATACCATCACGCCTGTAATCCCCAAAGGGTAAGGCAGAAGTGAACCGTAAATACCTGTACATCCACATTTCGCTAGTTAGGTTTATTTTATAGACAAAAGAAATAAAATTAAGTTGTTGTTTCAAATCTCAAGTTTGTATTTAGAAGATAATCTCCCAAACTATCAATACGATTTCAATAAATCTTTCACAAAAAGAAAGCGACACGGCATGTGTCATAGGATGTTTGATAAAATGTTCTTGTGTTAATTCTTCTTCTATGTTATAGTTCCATGTACTATGGGACGAGCCTATTGCCATCGACCGGGCACAATTCTAGACTCCATGGCTGCTACCGAGAAATTTCTGATGGAAAAACCCAGTAACACTGCCCGAACCGATAATCGAACCCAGTTCCTCATACTCATCAGTCACTCTTACCACTAGACCACCAACAAGGCAGTCAGACATTTTATGAAAACTCCAAGCTGAGAAACAGGTGTAAGAACAGATGCAACTGTATGTACCATAAAATGTAGTTGGTAATTCTAATATGAGAACGTAACAACCACACGACATTGTTGCAGTAATTATAATGAACAGTATTATCTTTCATGCAAGTATTTGCAAGGTTAGAATATATTGTACAGTCACGAACACAAATATTTGTATACTCATAACAACTAATAAATGTGCTAATGTATCAACTAATTAATGTGTTGTGTGTGTTGTTATTTTTTTTGTTTTGTGTCATTTTGTATGATGCACGTCATGTCCCTGCGAAAAATAAATATTTTTTCTTTCTGTTTTGTTATAAAGCAACGTTGCAGACCTAGTAGAAGATGGTGGGGCGAGCTGGACCAAATGGACCACCTAGTGGCCCATATTAGTGATGGCTCGAAAAATCTTGAAATCATAGGGGTGTTTGCCCAATGCCCAGCAATGGAATCCTACAAGGCAACATAAACAGTATTTATTTATTATTATTTATTTATTTATTTATTATCACATACATTTGTTTCCATTTGTTTACATTTGTTTTGTTTGTTTGTTTTTTATTTGTGTGTTTGTGTTTTGTTTGTCCGGTATTATGTCGATAGGCCCAGATTTTCGCGTCCAGTTTGGTGCCTTATGTAGCGTCCATTTGCTTCTGAAACGTACAGACAACCGAACAAGTATATTATTATTTTTAAACCCATTTTTTTTTTAAATAACTCTATAAAATATTACCTTAATGTTGCTATCGTTTTAACACGTATCTAAATCGTTTGCTTTTAAAATTGGCTCACTGTATACATAATTTTGCTCGTGACTATACACAACATTATATTAAGAACGTAAAACAATAAATTTGTGTAAATACGTTGAGACATAATGAATATTGGAACATAAGTAATCGTTATTAGTATGAATATTAATATTGTATAATTCGTTATAAAACTGAATCTACTCTGTTTACTATCGGATCTGTGCTATCGTGTTAAAAACAAAAGGTGTGGTTTGATGATATAATCATTGTAAAGTGACTGTAGATTGAAAATTTAACGGTGCGTTTTTGTTTCAGGATTCATTTACAAAGTGTAAGCTGACCCTTCATGAAGCCGTCAACCAACCATTCTGTACATCAAACTAAGTAACTGAACGCAAAAATAATTGCGGGTAACGATTTTTTTTTGGCGTGTACATTCACGGTTTACGGTAGGACTCAATGCTACAGACTCAAAATATTGGGCTAATGGATGAATTCAATAGCACAGTGATCATGGATGTATTTTATGTAAAGTTATAACATTAAAAACTAGTGAACGTTAGAAACTTTGACCTGCAATATCTTCGCAACGAAAGTTCGAAGGTATGGTCAAGAGAAAAAATAATGAGGAGCGGAGAATGAGAAGAGAACAAGTGCCTTTCGGCTTCATTAAGGGGTCTCTTACACCCATTAGACCGAGATGTGGGTATATACAAGAAGCTACTGGACGCACTACCAAAGATGTTTATGCATAAACAAATGGAAAAGATTGTACTAAAAACAAATCATAACAGTCAGTGATTTAGTTTAAAGTCTTCTCCCAGCAACAGCCAGTAACAATAATTACAACAAAAGAGAACAGAACCTGTATCTATATTACAACGATGATGAACCAGTACATAACACAATAACAAATAATGATAAAGTGATTATGAAAGAGCAATTATATTTGCAATAATTCGTTCAAGCAGTTCTGCCAAGTCATGAAATAATTATTGGGCCTGTCAATTATAATGCTTGAAGATGATACGTCAGACAATTCGTTACGGCAGGTGTAATTTAGGATTTTAGAATGGGAATTTCCTGGCCTTTAGAACTAAATAGGAGTAGGAATCTTTCTTACACCAAAATAATTAAGTCTCTCCTTCTTAGCGTGTCGATGGCAATCTAAATTGTGTCGGCCCAGAATTGCCAAAGGTTTGTCGCCTCCAGTAGCGATCATCAGTTCCTGTAATGAACAAACATGACGTGCTGGAGACGATATTAAGTGCTTCATAGTTTGTGGAACAGCACCACATTTACACTTCAAGGCAGAGTTATCAATGAATCTCAACCTGAGCAGGTTTTAGTTCTTATGACGACAGGCCTAAAAGAGATGCCAGCATAGGGGAAGGGTTCCGAAAGGACCGACGCCTGCCAGGGTTGCGGGACTGTTCGAAAGAGATACCGCGGCCCTGGAACACAAAGGGCAAAGGAAGGAACACGGATGGGTTTTAGTCAGTAGAAGTCTGACACTCCTTTCCCTCCGTCCAGAGTGGGAGGCATCATTTGATGATTTCCAAACCGAAAAAAAAAGCAGGGTTGCCTTGCTGCGACCAACCGGGTCCTTTAAGAAGTGAATCGATTTAGATTTGTTCAAGGTCTTTGACGAATTGATCTAGTTCGATTTTGATCGAACGAAACATACAGGGTTAGGCTCTCAGATCGTGCAAAAGATAACGCCCGTAATTCCCCAAGGGTTTGGCAGATGTGAATACCCACATTTAGTATACACATTCCGCCAGTTGAAAACAATATTTTTGTTGTATTAATGTTATTAGGAGTTTTTCTAGCATTTGGCTCCCGAAGAAGATGAATGTGGGTTTTCCCACTAAGATTTATAAATTGTCATGATGATGCGTGCATGCACATGGTACATGTTAATACAATAATCTCCACCAAATAATCAAAACGCTTGACTGTAATTACATAAACTCAAACATTACCAATACTTGGCTAGCTCGCTCCACCAATTTAGCGGGTCATAGATTAATTATTAGACCTGTCAATTACAAGCTTAATTAAATTATAATGTTAAATAATGACATTTGATCTCTTGACCTTTAGTGAGGAGATGTTTGTTCATATTTTTAAGCAACCTTTAGTCGAATTATGTAAATGCGGTTTCATGCGATGCTTTTAGAGGTTTTTCGTTAACAATGAGCTGATTATTTTGCCTGTTGTGTGTTTGGGTGTTAATTAAGGGCGTGTTGCATCACCTGGTGGTATTTTAATGAATATTGCGTTTCAAAGAACTATGGAATGCGACGGATCGCTCTTATTCTCTGTCTTAATCTTTAGATATGCTTATTCTTGGGTGTCAGATATACTGTAAGGCGATCGGGGGCCACGTGGTGGCTCCCGGTCACCCTAGGCGCGGGCCTGTGGACTGTGAGTAATGGACTACCTCGCCGTCCGTCCATCTTATGACAACAAGCCGTGTCGATGGCGCGTTCGTGTTCGCTCAAAGAAATGTCAGCAAACGGAAAAGGGGCCGAAAAGACCGATGCCAGTCAGGGTTGTGGGACTGTTCGAAAGAGATACCGCGCTCTGAAACACAAAGGGCAAAAGAAGGAACATGGATGGACAGTACAAGTCTGACACTCCCTTGCACTCCGCCCAGAGTGGGAGGGACATTTGATGATTTCCCATCCGAAGAAAAAAAGGCGAATACTATGTAACTCAGAGTCGGCTGTCATTTGTAGATCATGACAAAAGTTATGGGTAGTCCAGATGCCTGAAAGTCTAACAACCAATCTTACCATGGGGTGTCGTATTATTTAATAACTAGGTTTTAATATAGGCAGTCGCTCCATTTAAAATACTGGTATTCGACAGCATCCGGTTAGACTGGGAGTCGGCTCCGGGGACAAAAGTGGATAAAGGCTAGGCAAATAAATGTTTATTGTGTAATAAAAACGAATTTGAAATCTTAAAAAAAAAAAACGAAACACGGCCCTACTTGATCTATTTGTTTATATTTATTATATGAGATCAAGTAGCCTTTAATTGGAGTAATATTATAGGTTTTAGAAACCCAGAAATCTTGTAAGACTCTTAACTTACATTCAACCGGAATCGAACTCGAACTTCATGGGAAATACCCAAATCATAAGTTGAATATCAACACTCAACATTTCATCCATCCAACAAATCAAATTAACCGCGAAAACACACCAATTGAATGTCCGCCATAAAAATATTGAAAGTCCAAAGAAACATTTATTATTCTAATTTCAAACGTTCGTAATAGCATGTCAAACAATGAACGCAACCTTACGATCCCATTTCTAAAAAGCTAACACATGTAAAGTTAGCGGCCATTTTGTTAAGAGCTCTCTCGTCCCTTTCACTGGAAAGTTTTCATAGTAAAATGGGTGTGTGAAGTGGTCATCGCGGGTCTTAGTATGGTTGTCGAGAAGCTTGTAGTTCGTCAACACGAAGGCAGCAATAAGCAATGTTTGTTGAGGCGCGTTCTTTATTCAAATTGTTTGGCCTTAGACTGGCGGTTATTTGAATTTCATTTTTAAATCTTTGTGATTTGTTACATTATAATAGTTTTTCTAATAACAATTTACAATCTCCAGTTAGATTTATTGCGTGTTTTGAGATTTTATAACTTATATTTTGATAGGTAATTTAAAACTGTTTGAAATATTAGGTCATTTAAGGTGGTATTTGAATAAATAAATAAATAGTGCCCAACAAGGCGTTTGATTGTTCACTTTGAAAAAAAAGTTGTTTAGCGCCACAATGTTCTGGTTTTAAGCCATATCGTCGCCTCAACGCCATTTAATTTTGTTTCGGACCTCTGCCAACCAGAATTACAGCACATACAAGATTCAAAAGCAGGAAAATGGAATGAAAATCAAAATGTCGATTTCTCTAACTAAAGCCTCGAAGAAAAAAGTTTTTAAGAAATACTCTTATATTTTCCCCTTCAGTCTCACCTTCAAAATCTTACGTGAATTTACAACAATCACAATCAATTTTTTTTTTACCAACTATCTTTCTTAGCGTTTTTTAACCGCCCGTCTACCCATTTCAAAGCTCGCCCCGCGAACCGTTTGTGTGAAAAGCCAACAGAACATAACGGCCTTTTGGCCAAAGAACCATACAGCCATCCATACATTCATACAGCCATACAACCAAGCTAGACTCGGTAAATTTGCCGATACGCAATTTGCTCTACAAACACAAGCTTTGGTATTAGTTACTAGAGAAATCTACTTGTGTTAATGTGACTGAGTGGTCTTTGGTTTGAAGGTGTCAGGTTATGATGGTTGGGTTAAAAAGGGGTTTGAAGGCTAGTGTAAGTTGAACCCTAGTTTTATGAGGTATGTTTATAGTGTTGCTAAAACGAGGTGAGTTTTGTTTTACTAAGTAAACAGGAAAATGTTAACTTTAAATTAGATTATTTCCTTGTTGGTTTCGAATAAACGTTGGATCGTTAAGCGTGAGGTCCTAGGTTTTATTCCTATGTCGAGTAAAGGGTTATTGGGGTTTCCATTTGGAATTTCTTTGTAGCAGCCCGGAGTTTTGAGTGGATTTATGCTCGGTTGATGGCAATAGACTCCTCCCTATTATATGGAAACTATACATCATTGATAAAATATGTGTAACATCTCTGCCTAGCCCTTCGAGGTTTTTTGAAAATAGGTCATTTTAACCAATCTGAATTAAGTTGTTAAATAAAATTGGTTTCAGTGACCTATTTTCTTTTTAGAAGGTGTCATTTTCAAATTATCATCTCATAGGAATTCTTTTTAACATTTCTTTTTAAAAGGATAACTGTAGCATGCGCACTGGCCGATAAAAAAACCAATTCATACATTAAACATCATCGCTCAATTCAAAAAAGGAACAAAAAATAAACAAAAAGAACACAACGTGACACAACCGAAAAAGCGATCTCGATCGATCAAATTGTGCAGAATCATCGATTCATTGCGTATCGATTTAAAAAACATCGATGCTGTGTCGATGCTGCACCGACCACCTGCATATTGCAAGTAACGGGCCCTATATCTCGTTACATCGACACCTCCGCTCGGTATTTTTGAGGCTCGGATTATTACCGACAATTACTCGTCGGATCGATTCAGGAAAATCGATTTTAATATCGGTAGACATTGGTAAATGGGTTTGGCGCGCCCGTTATTCTTATGGCGCCTTTTGTCCATATCAGTAATTAATACACAGTGATCTGTTTTAAAGAAATCACAGTTTAAAAGTTTCATTGCAATCAGGAACTAAATGCTGCTGTACTTTTTAAATCGCTGGTGAAAAGGTTACGTCGCAGTTCAATGTAAGATATTCGTGTGAAAAGTAGCTTCCGTATATGCTTGATATATTTGCAGTGTTGAGTCAGTTTTTACTTTATTTATTTGCACCAGAAACTGGTAGTTCCGGAGAGATTTTGAACCATGGAAGAAAATAATGAATATGGATATATTCTAACTGGAATTCGCTAACTGATCAGAATAGGTATCGAAGACTTCAAGGTCACAATTTTATTAGTCCAACTAGTCCAGTGACTTCAAGCACACGCTGATTTTTGTTATGCGTTGTTTTTTTTTGTTGCAAGACGTTTTTTGCAAGACGTGCATCATAATGATGCACGTCTTGTCCCTGCGACAAATAAATATTTTTTCTTTCTTTTCTTTCGAAGCATGAGGTCCTTTTCTTTTTTTTTCGGTTTGGAAATCATCAAATAACCCCTCCTGCTCAGCCCAGAGCGGAGTGTCAGACTTTTACTGACTAAAACCCATCCATGTTCCTTCCTTTGCCCTTTGTGTTCCAGGGCCGCGGTATCTCTTACGGACAGTCCCGCAACCCTGGCAGGAGCATGAGGTCCTGGATTTGACACTCAGGTTGGGCAATTATAAGGTTTTTCCAGCACAGATGGCATCATCTTCATGCCCTTGTCCCATTCTACTTGGGGTCGGCGCAACACGTCCTCTTCTTCCATTCTCTCCTGTCAGACGTCACGGCATCATCTACTATCTCTTTCATATCATTCCTTACACAATTCATTCATCTCATTTTCCAGCAGAAATATCTCATTATTAAATTTTGTGCTCGGTTGACGGTCGTATGCTATAGTTACACCTTTGTTTCTGCGTCTACCCTTTCTAGGATTGCAGATCACACTAAATATTCCAGATTTTTACCATACAAATTCACAAAACTCAAACCCTTTGACTACCTGAACAAAAAACATTGCACAAAATCCCTTCACAAAAAAAAAAGACCAATAAAAACAAATCAAAATCGCACACAATCACAATTACACGATATCTAATTACAAACCCGATTACACACACATTAATACTTGTTCCACCGATCGCAGTACCGATAGATCGTGTGACTCGGCGATTTTTCTTAAAACACCGATACTCGGATACAATTACGGGTCATTTATCACCGGGAAAAGAATCGGTGATTATGAATAATGCATGCGGCGTTTAAAGTGTTGAATCGATTTTTGGTAAAGGTGATGTTCGATTTTTTCGGTTGTAGTGTAGTGTAGCTCTATTTCGTAATTGTTGTGTGCTTTTCCATGTTTTAGAAAGAAATTGTTTAGTTTATTGTATTACACAATTGTTTAAGTTTAACATTCATGTACCTATAAAAGTTACGACATGCCTAGATACTTTTTGAAATTGGTTTTATACTTTTTGGTGTGTAAAGAAAGGTTTCGTCAGCTATTCAAGTGTCTATGAAAAGTGAAAACTTGTTTTTTGGAGCATTATCTGTGAGAAATCGAATTTAAAGTTACTTATGTGTATGTATTTGTGCCCGGATGATGATAAAAGGCTCACTTCCTATACCATGAAACTTAAAGAAAACTGGCGAAATGTGGGTGAATACTAACAACACCTCTGCTTAACACTTCGGAAAACAGGCGCTAGCCGTGGTCTTATTAAACTAGTGCATTTAGCAATTAATCTTTGCTACTCTAGATACTCCACAGTAAAAGGTGCCAAAAGATTACATACTACCTACAAAGTACTTCACGACGTCAACACTTCGACGCGTCTTAATTCCCATACAAATGTATCTAGCTATTACTATTCCATCCATCGACTCGTTACCACCCACAGTATTGTTGGTCTAAGTTGTAAACTTGTTGGCATGCTTACCCTAGGTCTTGTTTTCATAGTGTGGTGTTCACTAGAAACACTAGTTAGGCTTTAGAATAAAACCACCAAATGATCAGTAAGTAGATGAACTACTTTAGGGGTACTTGCACTCGCTGCCCGGGACAAGCGAAGACTCAGTCAGTTCAGTCACACGGAACCGTAAAGCTTACGCTAAATGTATTAGTATATCACACATACCATGTTATTTTTATATTATAATGTGCATAACATTACGCCTGTAATCCCCGAAGGGCTAGGCAGAGGTGTACCTAATAGTACACCCACATTTCACCAGTTATATTTAAGTCCCATGTAAAAGGGGTCAAGTCTATTGCCATCAACCGGGCAAAGATCCAGACTCAGTCGCTGCTTCTGAGAAATTCTTGTTGAGAACCAAGTATCACTCAGTCCGACCCGGTAATCGAACCTTGGATGTCTTGCTCAGCAGCCGCTAATAACTAGTGACCACTAGACCGACGGGGCATTTTAATTTACTTTTATTAAATTTCTAAGTAGCGGCCACGGAGACTGGATTTTGGACCCTTTGGGGACCACCGATATTGTTGGCTAGGCAACACTCGATTTGTAATACGTGTTGAATGTTACAAAGTAACACGCAGTTTTATTATCTAGATCTTACATATCTAGTACTAATTATATGGCATTCAAAGCAGTATTCCTGCCTTATATTTATTTGGTCTCCTTCCAACATTGTAGTTCTTTGCTTGAAGTGAGGGAAACGACATGACAATTTTTTTCGAAGAAACAATAAAGAGTTTTTGAACTTATTGGTATAAAATAATAGAGCATAAAGTGCAACAAGCCTATTTCGGCACGTGGCCATAGTCAGTAACGCCGCCACTTTGTTTTTTCAATACAATTTCCAGAGACAATTTGACAAATTAATAAGAGCGCCCTCATAGCAATGTCAATCAATAATCAAAAGATCAATGCTTTACTTCTTTATTTTGTCCCACTGCTGGACAAATGCCTCCCCTCCATTACAGTCTAGAGTGGCATAAAGAAGAGACTATTTTTTGAAAGTTATCAAACAACAAACTAGCTGGTCCCCGAATATAGGTACTAATTATAATTTTAAAAAATGTGTCATAAACACTAACTTCAAAATTAAGGTCAAGAGGCTTAGCAGTAGTACAAATGAAAAAAAAAAAACTTCTACATCCGCTTCCCACAGACGCTAGTAAATTTAAAACCCAGAAACCGTTTAATTGAATTAAAACAAATCCAACTAATTGCCTCTACTCTAATTTTAGTGGGTTCAATTATATATTTTACAATTTAACCACAGTTGTAATAGTGTCAATTTGTCCTGCTATAAAATGTAGCTGATGTTAGTCAGAATCCGGATTACGGTATTAGATTAAATTCTATTTCTGTTGTTTATCTACTTTGGCTTGGTTTTACACTGTAGCGTAATTTTTCAAGATAAATTGGGGCGAGTTTCTCAATAGAAAAAAAAACCTTTGCAGTTCCTTTTTAAATGTCTATTTACACATACACATATCCTTGTAGTTTATTCATAGGTACACCCAAAGGTTCACCCAAAGGTTGACTGGTAGAAAATGCCTGTGGCATTAAGTCCGCCTCTGAACTAGGTGCTTGAAGTGTTAAATAAATAAATAAGAACCTAATAATTTGAAAAACTTAGCATCACCTAAAAGCTTATGCAGGTCGGTGCAGCATGTCTTCTTCCTCCATACTTCTCTATTACTCATCAGACACGTCCTTTCATGCCATAACAAAGTCCATCCAACTTTTTTTTGATCTTCCTGTTCTCTTATAATATAAATTAATAAATGAATAAATTGAAATGGATGGGCCATTTCAATGTTCATTTAAAAGCAACAGGCCTCAGATAATTAAAAAAAATTGCTTACTTTTTTATCAAGAGGTAGCAAAACCACCGCTAATTTTCCTACCAGATTTAGATTCACAACCAGCAATACGTTATAAGACTAGAAATGAGTAATCCAAAAACTTTATAGACCACAAAGCTCAAATTACGTATAATATCGCATTCAAAACCCATTTTCTGCAACTTTTTATGAGTTTAAATTACAAAATGATACAGAACGGTGTGACAAAAGGCCGCATTAAAAGCTTACAGGTTACTGCGAACGTTTTACGGGCGTCTAATCCGTCGTCAAGTGCTGTGCGCGCCAATTGGCTCGCGGCTTAGGTGGTCGTCATGGTTCAGGGTTCCGTGGAGCTGTTTTAGTAGTATTATTCAGTTAAATTATATAGGTGTTTTTTGATTCGGAGAAGAAGTTGGCATTTTTCGTACTTATTTCATCAGTGGTTATAGCAGGAAATTTAATATGTATTACAAATGATGTTTGATAGTAGAGACACGCGATGAATTTCAAGTGATAAGCGAAGTATTCTTTTATAAAAACGGTGCAGTCTCATGGTATTGAAAGTTGGGTACATTTTTTATGTCTTGTGTGTAACTAAAAAAGAACTTATCATTTGTTATGAGAATAGTAATTATCCATCTATTTAATTTGTATTATATGTTAATTAGGTTTCGATCCTTTTTTTATTATTTTTTTTGTTGTTCAGAGTGTAAATTGGGTTATGGCCAGGAGAATGATGACGATAATGATTAATATATTAGGAATAATACAGGGCAACCAACACAACAACTTGCAAGTGTAACCTCTCTGTAAGTAGACGAAGACCCTAAATGACGATTACAATTTAATAAAACCACGGAACCCGCTTATGAACAAGGTTTCTAGCTGACCGGCTATCAACACTAAAATCTAGTGCAAAACCGTAAAATATGCTTTTAGGTTTAAGAGTGTGATATTGATTCTAAAGCTGCTATTAATTTATAGTGTTTATTAAAATCATATTTTAGATTCTATGATCTTGAAAAACGGCTTGAGCGCATTCTATGATCGAAATATAATTTTATTAGATATTTATAAAAATTCTTACTCGCGTTTTATTAATATATATTGGAAACCTACCGCGACTTATAACCTGGTTTCTTTAGAATTTTGTTAAGTTCGATCCCAGACCAATGCTTTACTTTTAACTGTTACATAGATATTTTGGCTTTTACCTTCTTAACTTTTGATAGCAACTCAACCCGCGTAGTTATATCGGAAACGTCCCATATGAACTTTAAACTGCCTCGTTGGTCTAGAGATCGCAAGCGCAACTGCTGAGCATGAGGTCCTGGGTTCGATCCCCAGGTTGGGCAAAGTATCATTGGGTTTTCCATCAGAAATTTCTCAGTAGCAGCCACGGACTCAAAAAAATTGTGTCCGGTTGATGGTTCGCTCCCTATGATATGGGACTTAAGAGCGCCCTTCCCGGCGCGTCTATTGTCAACGCGAGCATAGTCGAAAAGCTTGTTGTCTCATCCAGAGCCACAGCGGTGATTTTCTTTCAACTCTCCCGTCTTACCCCGCCCCGACCCCGCACATCTCGTCTCCCACGCACATCATACCGCCTAACGCGAGGACATTAAAACGAA
This sequence comes from Eugnorisma glareosa, assembly GCA_947578425.1. Lineage (NCBI taxonomy): Eukaryota > Metazoa > Arthropoda > Insecta > Lepidoptera > Noctuidae > Eugnorisma > Eugnorisma glareosa. The sequence continues at coordinate 1,833,253 of OX387957.1, read as the reverse complement.
AAATAGTTTTCGAAACTTTCTTAAACTTTATCCAGGAAATACGTGTTTTTGAATAAGTCTTACAAGTGTGTGAAATAAAAATTTGTCATTAAGAATCTCCATTACATGTGCAAGGTTTCTATCACGATATTTTTTTTTGCTTTTAGAGTTTATGAGTACATTATGAACGGCCAAAGTTCAGGTAAAATTTGTGCAAAACAGCCATTTTTGGAGGCTATACTGAATTTGTTTCTACAATTTTTTACTTTTTGCTACCATAGAAACCTAGATATAGTGCACAAAATACCTATTAGTTCAAAAAAATCAAAGATAGATGTGTAACAACGGCATAATCACGTACGAGCGTTTGTATGAAAAGTATATCGGGTTGGCCGCTCTTAACCATAACTGGTGAAATGTGGGTGTACTAGGAACACCTCTGCCTTACCCTTCGGGGAGTACAGGCGTGATATTATGTTATGAACTTCCTACCGGGATAAGAAATGTCCTATTTCCTAACCTAGGCATGGTTTACCTGGGTTAGATCAAAAATTGAAAACCGTTCAAGGTAACAGAATAACAGTTACTTTCACATTAATTGTATAAAGTAAATATTTATAAATATACATTTGAATGTAATATAATAATCCAAGATTTGATTTTGTACAGGAACAAATCAGTCTGAATGTTACAGTACAAGCAAATGCTCACGGTGAGGGGTCGCCGTTATTTTACTTCTATATTTAATATTTATATTTATATTATAAAGATGGTAGAATTTAATTGTAAGTTCGTATGTGTGTGTGTACGGGTTAATCTTCGGAACTATACAAATCCAATTCCGAAAATTCTTTCACTAACGGGAAACTACATTATTTTAGAGTGTCAATGCTATATTTAAAACGTTCTCATGGGTTTATATCCGTACAAAACGGGAGCGAAGCCGCGAGCAATAGCTAGCTACATATTAATTAAGGTGGAAGCGCCAGTGTAGCCCGCGAAATTGTTTTTTTTTTTCAATTTGCAGGTCAGTATCAGTTTGTATGTTGATGAAAATATGATTCGCGGCCATAACACGCAGTTAGTTACAGAATTATAATCAAAAAATTATCAATACAACTCTCATTATTTATGTAACCCCATTCAATAACTATTTCATGAAAAAGTCACTCAGTTAAATGAACTTGGAGGGTTGTATTGATGATTTATTACTTCAAATGACCGATACTTTCAGTTGCGTTATCTCAGATCATAATAATCTCCCATCACCAATTCTTGCACCAAACTCTCCTCACCGAACAAATAACTCCGAAAAATAATACAAAAACCCTCAGTGACACAGCACTTCTCACTCCGCAAAACGATTTTTCACATCCACTTAAGCTTCAACGAAATCATTAATAAGTATTTACGATGCATCTGTCCTTCTGTGACAATCTTACAATAAACAATAACTTGTGCAAACCTTGATAGTGTTGAAAAAACGTCATGGCTAACCAAAGGTATATCAAATCTGTGAATTAAACTTTACGGTTCAAAATAGATTTGGCAAAGATTTCGTTCAGCGTGTGTGGCGGTTAAATGTTAGGCCGGGAGCTAGCGTTTGATAAATGATGTGATTTGACACGGTACAGTCAGATCGCTTGGGAATTCTGCTGATTAAAAATATATGTTTCCGTTTCGGCTTAAGTTATTTTTTAAGTCATAAGTAAGGATGAAAATAGGTGTTAGAAAAAAAAGGCAAACAGCAAGGTAAGCTCATACTCGGACTGATTGATTTTCTTTTGTTTAAAATATTTTGAAAAACGAAATTGAATTCTGTACTCCAAGTACGAGCAAATTTATGAAATACTGTGGTTATAAGAAGTGGAGATATCAAAAACTTATATCATTTATTCGGGGGAATGCTAATTTGGGGCGCTTAATATTAAAGGGACAAATCAATTAAAAATCAAGTCCCTAAACTTTCTGTATTGAAGACATGCAAAATCAGAATTTATAGTACAGAATTTATATTCCAGTGTAATTTTATTCTGACGTCTTCGTCCACAACGCAATGTGTAACTTTACGCATAACAAAACAAACAAATCATACATCGCAGTAGCTTTTATATCCTCAAAACTATAAAACGTTTCACAGTACTAGCTAAATAAGGCGTTTACATGCCAGTACTTGCCGTCATAGAGCCAGCATTAAAAACTGTAGCCACAACGTATATCGCAAATTTTACGACAATATAAACACAATTTGACTTTAGATCGTAATCTGTATCCGATACGCTTCAGATTATTTTACTGTAGTAATATGCCTTTTATTGATTTTGAAGGCAAACGGATAAAATTGTTGGGTTTTATTACATTTTTGTTTGGTATGAGTATGGCATAGAAAATGTCGTTGGCTAAACTAGCTCGACGTTCAAGGTTTTTTCAATGTATGGCAAAAGTAGAACAATAAAAGCATGGAATTGTATTTACTACATTGTCAGAGTAGTTTCAACAGTTCAAGTGTGAGTACCGGCTTTTTGCAGCACCACAATTGCATATAAAAGGAACCCAAAACATTATGAGATACTTCATAGTCCATTGCTTCAAAAAAGTTCTTTATTTTTCAATAATAATTATTATTATTTTACGTTTTAAAAATTCATCTACTCGACAACTTACGTAGGTACCTACTCATAAAAAGCACAATGAAAATAATTTAAATATCAAAATAAATGCCATTGTCATTGTTGGTTAGAAAGAAACAGAGTATTAGTAAAGAAGAGAATTAAAAGTTGCACTTAGTGCAAAAAAGTTTTCGCTATAACATTACTTCAAGCATACACACAGGAAATCTACATCTAAGAATTCTGTTAACAGCTTGAAAATTATACAAGTGTACGACCACCATGAAAATGTCCAGCCCAGTATCCCAAGTCTATGCGCTAAAACTGTTTCAAAAAGCAATAAAGTCAAGCTTCGCCATTGAAAGGAACTCTCCGTTAACCAACATTATTGTGCACTAGGTCGTAAAGTGTGCTATAAAACCCATATTCATAGATATTTACAGTATTTATAATGTAATGCCATAACATCTTTTGTTTAAGTGGGTGTCGTTTTATGCTTTTGTTTAAAATTAATTAGTGAGTTTTTTTTTATCTGAATTATTTATGTTTAGTGTGTTTGCTTGTGTTTCATAGTCTTTGTGTGTACCGCTTTTTATTATAATTAAATTATGTCACATAAATATATTAATTTTATGAATTTAATTTTTTTAAGTGATTGGTAGCGGCAGAGACTAATTCTACATGATAACTTATTGTGTTTAGTGATTCAAAATAAAAACCATTTAAAAATATTCAAAATAACTGAGTTTCAATTTAACTCTATGAGCTAAGATGTTTTCCGCCTCTTCCATAAAATTCACATAAAGCTAATGCTACATTTAAATTTGACCAATACCACATTATCATACAGAAAAATATATGTTTTTCCCAATTCTAGTTCAAAGTTCCACACAATATTTTATCAACAAGTTATCCGTAACACTCATAAACAAACAAAACGTTTTCTCAGAAAACTTTCTTTGAATTTATTAAAATGTACCTTTAGCCTAGTCGTTAACTATGTAGTTAAGATATTCAAATGGTACTTAAGTTACATTTAGTTTCGACAGTATTGGATTAAAAGAAGATTACGCAGAAGGTCAAATTCATACAGATAGCTACGCAGCAAAGCAGTAAAAATAAGCAGACCTCGTTTTGTAAAGGCGTTTCGTAAGAGAAATCAGCATAACCTGGAAATGAATAGCTACTAAAGTATATGTGTCATCTTCTACTGAGCTTCTAGTGTCTTCTGAAGTAACAAAGAAGAAGAAGCTTCAGTAGAAAATTATGTGAACAAAAATGGCATTAATAATTTTAGAGGGAGCTCAAAGTTTATTGCAAGCATTGGAACAAACAACATTCCTTGCCCAAGACAGTCGTAAGTATGGATTTAGAAAAAAACAACTAAATGTTGGCTGGAAATAATTGTGATTTTTGGCCTTCTGCCTTCAATTTGTTCAAAGCTTCTGATAAAATTCCTCAGTCACGGTAGCTCACTCTTTTCCGGCCACCACAGTCATGTGACAACTATTTACGTGGGTGTTCTATAACGTACAAAATTAAAATAGGCCTTCTGTTGCTTCTTATATTACAGCCTTTGAAAGCCATGAATCAATTCAGATGTTACTATAATGAGAAGGGGGCAATTACATGCAGCGGCTGCTCGTAAATCTTTGTAGTCGTGATTTAAATCGGTAGTATTTGCTTTGATTTCGGTGTTTTTGTTAATAGGAGTTGAGTTTGAGTCAAATCTACGCAATATTTTTGGGTAATTTATTGTATTATTTTGTTTAGGTATTACAATCTTGAATGATTTTGAAATTGCAAAAGTAAGAGTCCTGTGCAAATTCTAGTGAGCTTCACTAGTATTCTGTTGTAAGCTGCTTCATTAAGATAAAGAATAAAAAAGAAAAACAAATTTGAAAAATAATTGTAATTTGCAGAAAGCTTCACAGAAATATGTATTCGTTATAAATACTTCAATCAAATTTTGTTATTTTTTTTTTCTACCGGATGCTTTATCTAAATTAGTAAAATAATCTTAATCCAGCTCCCTACCTACAAACCACGTGGGAAGCGAGATTAGATTAGTATGGATGTGGCAATCGAAATAAAATTCCATATTCGAATTCAGAGCACGTTAGAATATCGTACGCTTTAATCATAAACTCACTTATCCACACTTTCGCTTACGCCTCCGTGATGGTTATGATCGCCTAGTACTTTTAGTCAGATTTCTGTGGGAAACTAATAATCTTATTTGAATTAATGTTATTGCTTCTTGCTTGTTAGAAGGATAAGTATGTATTTGTAAGCTGCCTTATTTGTGCTAGTGCTTATTTGGTATGTACCTTTAATTTTGTTTATGAAGACATTCGTTAGCAACATTTACTTGAGACTCGTCGTCATCATCATCCTGCGAAAACTTTTTACGACTAATTAGTGGTCAGGGGGTAAATACTATGACGTCTTAAAGCAGGAACAATTCCAGTCTGTGAAAGAGATGGCGCTAGACGACCTTAATAGCTCTGTGTTTTTCCCACACTCGAATTACTCCTGCTGTAAGACGTCATGGTAGGCCACCAGGTCTAGTCTAACGGGGTGTATCTGAATACTAGTATTTTCACATGGAGCAACACTTCTGATGGGGCCTCCGCCTACACCACCAAAATCACTACCAACCAGTTAGGCACGTCGTATGATTTATTCTTTTCACCTCTCAAACGTATTATAATTTGGATAGTCTGTGTCATAATTATGTCAAAGCACAATCAATATTTCCAAAACCACATCCCAGTATCTACACAAGAAATTCTAAACTAAACGAACGAATCAAATCAATCTCCTCCTTAGAATCCTCAACGACCTTTGCGCGCTACATAAGTTATCAAGGCAAGCAAGTTCCATCCATCCCATCTGATTACCCACAAGAAAAGACATACAAACTAGTGTTATTTACGTTAGATATCAACTGGTTCGTTAGTGCACCCGTAGCCGTAGGTGCAAAAGTGCACCAATAAATATCGCACAAATGTGAACCTATAACTGGTGGTACTAAATCTGGGATCGTGGTAACTGGGCTGCTAATACATAGTAATGCTGCGGTAGATACTTATTTGACATTGGGTTATTATTTTTTATGTGGAAGACTAGATAATGAAGATGTATCAGTTAGAAAAGTAGGTTTCGTTGAGAACGGAAAGGAATAAGTTAGACTCGAAAAACCTAAAATGGGTAACAACTTTTGACATTGCAAAATTCGTAACCAATTTAGAATCTTAAAAGTCAGTGGTAAAAAGGAAACATAGGGAGAACATTTTATCAAAAGCAGCAATTGTTACGTATTACAAGATAAAATTTTGTATAGATGGATCACAAAGAATATCAACGGTAAACACAAACAAACACGATAAAAAAATTAATGTCATCAACAGATGCTCTTTATAAAAAGCGTTAAGTGGAACAAAACAAGTCAGATCGCTGAAAAAATGCATGAATATTTGATCCCAAAACCAGAATCATTAGTCAACTTTTTTATTAAACTCGATTCATTACAAAATCTACACTAAACTTTACAAATGCTCCAATAAAATCACCTTTACTACCCTGCAATAAGGCTGATCCCATTTTGAGTTTAAAGACCCAGCGATATAAAGCTTTTGGCATTATTTTTTGTCATAATCCTACATTGACAATTGTCCTGCTTCCTCTGCCAGTGATAATAGTTCAGTAGTTACATCATTAATCACGTAGAACACATGTGGATATATAGCCTTTTTACTGTATCACACAAAACTTTGTTCTGATTGTAAACTTTAACACCGTCTTGACTAACGATAGTAACTTCATTCCATTTAACTTTAGCGTCTACATGTTCAACTTTAAGAACTACATTTGCTTGAAGTTTAACAAGATCATTTATTATAATATTCGATCCCATATTTGCCCTTGGATTTTCACCTTCGTATGTGGGAATATTCAATTTGTTTGCTTCGTCTGTTTTTGTTCAATTGACGTTTAAATTCGTTGAGTGACTAATGATGCAGATTTTTGACGGGGGCTTAAGCAAACTTCAGTTTAATGCTCTTTCAAAAATTCGTACCGTGAGCCTGATGGAATTGAATTTAATGTGATTAAAATACATTTTTGGGGAATTGAAAATTCAGTAACTTTTATTAAGATTAAGAAAATAACGCCAGTACGAAGTTCATCTTCTGAATCAATAGTATCTATAGATACCCAATGAATTAATAGCAGCTTTTCATATAACTTTCCAGTAGGTACTTTCGTTAACGCTCATAGACATTTAAATCAATCAAACTACTAAACTAATTCAAGAAGTCCATTACAAAAACTATTTCATTAAACTTGAACGGTCTTTCCATATTGAACAGTATAGCATTAATCACATCTTCTTCGTCGACTCTCTTTATAAAATCAATGAATTGTATCAGAATTGATTCAGTCACGATCAATTCAATAGTTACAATGAGATATAACTCAATCTAAAGTGTACCGTTGGTAATGTTTATTTATGATTATTTCTTTGTGGAGCGTCTAAAAAACGGTAGATATTTTGTAATGGACTTCAAATGTATGTGCGTGTATTTATGTGTTGTTTGAGGTGGTTTGGTTATGAGATAAGGAGACGTAATGACTCAATACTGCGTTTAATTTTTTTAAATTGGTCCACATATTATTATCACATTGTTCAGTTTGTTTCTCGTTACTAACTTTTGCTTTTCATCGGTAGTTGTGGTTAAAATTCTATGTAGAAGTAGTTTAACTTCTTTTAAATTGCTTGGTCATCGAAACTATTCTACTTTTCACTATTTTCATTTTTAATCAGAACAGTCTCATTATTTGTTTGGCTATCAATGGCTCCTTATTTGACTTAAAAATTTCCAAGCCCTTACACTATTTAAACACTTCAAACATCAACAAAGCTTATAATCGGCAAACCCTATGATTTCAAGACTACTATTTAAAAGGAGCACTTACCCGTACCACTAGAATTAATCACCCGACATGTTGGTAAACTTTTAACAATGCTTTTGTGAACCATTGTTGAGCGAAATAATAAATTGTTACGAACAGGCGACCCTATTATCTTGGGTTTCTCAAATAAATTCGGCCAAAGGATTGATGGTTACATCTTTTTTATCGGCGGAACGAGATTGGAGCGATATTGGAGCATGTGGTAAGGGTGCTTTTTAGTTCAGTTGTGGATGATGTGGTTTGTACTTATTTAGGATGGAACTTTCAGATTTTATGCGGCTTATATCTCTTCTGATTTATTTGTTGGTGTTTTCCAACCCAGTGAGGTCCGTGGCTAAGTATTTACCTGCCCAGGTCTGTATTTTGGCAACTGTGTAAGTGTTTATAAGTATGTTTGTGTAAGTTTCGTCTGTGCCACTCCTGGACTTAATTATGTTTAGGACCTTTGACTTCTTTATTTATTTTTATTACCTCTGAAATTCATCATAGTTCCTTAGTCTTTACGTAATCTACGAAACAAAATCATGTCTAAAATCACTAAATGCAACACCTACCTTTATATTCTCACCGAAAAAAACCGTAATAAAATTGACCAGCGTAACAGATCACGCCCAAAGCATATCATTACAGCAATCGGTTCAAAACTGAGCCTCATTAGACCTCATCATCACTCTGCTCTATTATAATGTCATTACTGCAACGGGTCAAGATTTCACTTATAAACTTGTGAAGGGAGCCGAATTCTTCAAATACGTGCTTGAATTTTTGTTTTCGACACGTATTCCGTAAGTGCAGTTTTTATTTTTAGAATAGGATTGAGATGTTTTCGTTTTGTAATAGACGGTTCAAATTGTAGAGATTTGTAAGTCTATCTTTGGTGCAAGTGCTGAATTTCCTAATGTTTTCGATGATGGGAAAGAGTGGCAAAAGCGTTTCGTCATGGTATTAAACCATGATACACATGATGCACACTTTATTAAATTTGATGCTGGCCTTTGTGTAGGTGACTACTTTTGTCTTTAAAAAATATTTGTCACTGTTTGACTTTTTTTTTCACGTTTTTATTTAGTTGGCTTTTACTGATTGGCTGACTGGAATTTTGATCATCAAGCAGCCGATAAGCCAATTATGTTTAAGTTTTATTTTCTGCAATCATTTTAATATACAATGTGTAACAGAATAAACGCACAACCTCTTAAGGGGTCATTGTACTCATCATTATGAACAACTTTTAATATGGGACCAAACCCGAAATCGAGAAAAAAAACAGCTGTTCAGTACATTTTGTCGAATTATGCGCACAGAAATATATAGAAATATATAGGGCAGTCGATTTTTTCGCGATTTTTTCGCGATTTCAGTGTTGGTCCCATAGTGAAAGTTATTCATAATGATGAGTACAATGACCCCGTAAGAGGTTGTGCGTTTATTCTGTTACACATTGTATATAATTATGTTTATTACTAGAAGGTATAAAGGGTGTAACAAGACCCTTGACGAGACCGAAAGGCATTTGTGCTCCCCGCCACTGGGATATTTTTTCTGTTCTAGACCATACCTGGTAATGTATAATGTAATACACGATACACATTGGGTGTCTGAATTAATAAAATTATTGAATGCTTCGATCATTAACATTTCTAATTATTTTTAACGACTGATCTTATCTTGTTTAGAAACATAAAAATATAACAAAAGATTTTTTACATAATTTTATTGATTTGAAGTTATGCTAAGTTCCCTAACTTAGCATAACTTTGCATGTTCAATAAAAATAGCTGATTATTTTGGTATGAATATTCATTTCATTTAGTCTTTTATTGTTAGAATTTGATCACTTCTCTTCACTAAAAGAATTGGGACTATGTTGTTTTCAGCCCAAACTAAGAAAAGTTTTTAGTTTTTCTAGTTTTTTTGAGTGGGGCCCGAGTGCGCGTCTCCTTTTTAAGGAAATATCTCGCTGACTGGTCGACATTTCGCGTGACCGTTCTTTGGCTAAAAATTAGCATTGCCATTCAACGTGGCAATGCTGCCAGTCTTTTGGGCAAGTTTCCGGATGACAGCGATGGAGAGAAGTACTTTGACGCCTAGTGTCCTATTTTCGTTGTTGTATATATGTAGGTACTTACTTTTAGTCTTCTTTTTAGCCTTATTTTAGTTCTATTTGTATTCTGTATATAATGTAAATGGAAAGTAAATAATATTATAGTCAGTATTAAAATAGAACAATGGTAAGAAAGTTTATAAAGATCAATGTGTTCAAAATGCTACCTGCAATTGAACAAATCTTTGTGAAAATCTACGGATCAGTAACATTTTGAGAAGTTGTAACTAAAAATCACATCGTTATGACATTTCAAACCGCAACACTCAAGATATGACAAAACTCCCACAACTTTTAGCCGACGAAAAAGCAGATGATACCAACCTGTCAATTACATTAATCAGCGAAACAAACCGTTACAAATGGACGTCATACGCCGATCAATACTATAAAGTTCGAAATCATACAACAACAGATTGGATGAAAAATATCAACAATGGATAAGTCACAACATGTCAAGATCACTTATGTTTGGACACGCACTTTTAAACTCAAAGACTCGTAGCTTTGTGATTTCTAAATGTCATTCGGTAAAAAGCTGTTTGTCGTCATGTAACTATGCAATTTTTGGGACAGGTAATGGAAGTTCACTTGATTGTATTGATAGAAAGTCTTTTTTTGTAGACCATTCACTCGAGCAAAATGTGCCATGTGATGCGGAGGAATGACGAAAATGTTGTGAAGAAAGTTTTGAGTATGAATGTTCCAAAGGAACGAAGAGAAGACTGGGTGTAGGATGATTTGGCTAGAAAGGAGGTGACTGCTCAGATAACGAGTAACAATGAAGTATGGAAGAAGAAGACATGCTGCGCCGACCCCAAATAAATTTTGGTAATGGCCAGAGAATGTAAAATAGACAAATACAACATCGATTGAGCTGAACAAAATGTATCGGTGCATTAATCGGTGTAGATTTCCAAAAATGATGAGGTTATAAAATAGAAAAATAGAAGCAGACAGATTATTTTTAATAAATTGTGATACTTTAATAAAGCTACTAGACCGATTACAACTAAAAATCGACTTCTAAATCGTTTGCTATGAAATTCGATACTAAACCGATACCTAAGAGGCAATCAGAAGAGTCAAAATATTATCGATTTTCGTAATTTGTAAGCTTTCTTCTAATCGCGTTTAGAAATCGATTATACAAAATATAATATAATCGTTATTCCAAAGATTTCGTTACATTGTCTAAGATATTCGTTCTGATACCAAAATCTGGGTGTTCTACCATTTAATAAGAATGCAAATTGGCACTTAACCACTATTTTAAGTATTTTAATTAGTTACAAACGCATAATATAGTAATATATACATTGTATTTTTTATATAAATTATATTTTATATAAATATTATTCATAGATTTACAATGTCGAACATACCGTCTGCGCTTGATATATCAGAATCTATGTTAATTAATATAAACGTTTTTGATACTAGATTGGAATGTTAAAAATAATAATTATTATAGGATTATAGGACCTGATATCTCTTCTAAATACATATTTCAGCCTAACCTTTGACAATAATTTGAAGTTAGCGTCAAAAAAAAACTTGATGAATATAAAGTAGCGGTATCAAAAAACTAGTTCCTATAGTCTTCAGATCCACTCAAGAGGTCATACCCCTTGTTTATTAAAACAGTTTTTAGTACAATACAGACCAAAACATCGAGATTCAAAATAAAAAACGTTTCCCATATCCATGACATTAGCACAACTGTAATAAATCATAACTATTGTCTCAAGAATAATTTATTACAATTTTTTTGAACCAGTTACACAATATTGACTTCTGGTATGTACTTCATTGTTGTATAAGTGGCGTAATATTATAATAATAGACTTAATTCTTTGAAGAAAAAACAGTACTTAACCCTTCAATGGTAATGTTTCTATTAAAACCGGTTATGGGTCACAATGGGTCACGTTAGCCGGTATTGTTGAATAAGTATGGATAATTGTATGAATTTAGATCAAAAGATTATGCAGCGACATTTTGGGGTGATGACTGTATTAAAATTGTGTTTTACATGTGGGGGTTAAAAATCAGAGTGGTTCTTGAAAATATGATTTTCGAAAGAGGGTTGGCTATGGTGAACGAGAATGATGAAGATTTTGAAGAACAAAGTCTTACTCCAAATAAAAACATATTGATATATACTGTATTGATTACATCATTTGACTTCTTATAATTCATTGACCAATATTTTATTATTATCCAATTTTTTGCAACCGAAATCCAATTCTACTTTAGGCTTCACTAATAAAGCGTGATCAATTCTAATTATTACATCAAAGATTCCCATAGCGGTTGGGAAATTAAAATCTCCAAATATTACGGTATCACAAGACACCGATCACATTAATGTCAGAATTAAACACCATATTAGCTCCATAGGTGAGTAACTTAATATCTTAATGGCTACTGACACGACATCCGAATATAGAAACTCTTCTTCTTGATAACTAGATCAATTGACATTTAGAATAGAAGCATTAATAATAGATTATAAAGATGAATGCGATTATTGACTATTTAAAATTAATTATAGTAAAAAGCAGGTTAGATTTTGGAGCTAATTTTAATAATGACAAATTAATTACACAAATGACATCATTTTCTAGGTTTAGATGGCGCCAACGCGCAAAGGTATGAATCTATGCATATGCTCTCGTAAAGCGTAGAAATAACCTTAAAGTTCAAATCAAATCAATCTTTATTTGTGAACACTGGTAAGGTCCAATAAGGTCTTAAGTATATACATTTTAGTCGAGCTCTGTGTCCTACCAATGAAATTGGTGTACAAATATTAGTTTTTTTAATAATAAGTCTGAATCTTTGATTATAATGGTCTGAATCCATACAATACAAAGTCAAGTTCGAGTAAATATTGTCAATTAAATGTATTATTAATAAATAATTAATAGATTATAATTTATTTTACATGCATGTCAATGGTAAATTATCCATAAGGCTAGTAACGTCATATTTTATCATTTTGTAAATAATGTCAAGTAAATGTAATAAGAATAAGTACCTAATTAATCAATAACAATATAATTTTACATGCATGTCAATGTTAAATTATTTTAAGGGGCTGGTAATGTCATATTTTATCATTTAAAAATTCTTCGATAGAGTAATACGTCTTTTCTAAAAATAAATACAATTTACTTTTGAATTTGCGGACAAGTTCAAGGTCCTTATAGATTAAACATCGTAGGAGATAGTGAAAACAGTGAAGAGGTTACTCTTCACTGTTTTCACTATCTCCTACGATGTATTTTAACCTAACTATAAAGGGTGTAACAAGACCCTTAACGAAGCCGAAAGGTACTTGTTCTCCTCGTCATTGCAATATTTTTTTTTGTTCTGGACCCTAGGAACCCTCTAGTTACGGAGGTATTGGTGGTCAAAGTTCCAACTTTGTCACACCTTTTTTTCTAAATACATATTTTTAACGTAACATTTTTACTGTTAACACCTCCATTATCCCCGTATTGTTCAATCCATCCATCAGCACAATGTTTTGAATGCGTTACATTGAGTCCTACCGTAAAACGTGATTTTACACGCCAAAAAAAAAAGTTGTTTCCCAGCAATAATTTTTGCGTAACCTTACTTAGTTTGATGTACTTACAAAATGCTTGGTTGACGGCTTCGTGAAGGATCTTGTTACACCTTTTATAGTTAGGTTAAAAGTTCAGAGTTTGTATGTTTCCTACAAAAGAGCAATACCTACACGGTCAAAATTTATAAAACAGCAGATTTTTTTAAAATAACCGATGAAACATTTATATATGGGCGGCTCAGAATGATGCGTCGACTGCACCGTATTTGAGAATTGGCTGGTCTTTGGAAACTAACCTTGTATAAATACCGACCAACGATACGAACGACACAATGTCAATGAACGATTGGTATACGATAACCAAAATTGTTCTTAAGTTGCTAAGAATCTTTTACTAGATGAAGACTCAAATGAAGACAAACTAAGTAAATAGAAAGACATTTCACAAATGGAATTCTAAATAAACCAATAAAAAAAAACACGAACAAAAAGCCAAAAAAAAACCTTCACATAAGTAAAACAGCACCAGATTATCAGCTTAATAACTTATCTTTAAGTCCCGCGAGGTGGCAAAGGAAATGGTCTAATTAATATTAGGTCGTTTTATTTAATTTTCTGTCAAATATACGTAAAATATGTTGTTTATATACGAATTTAAAGTGGATTTCTTGTCTCATATCAATTTCTTTAAATCTTGGTGTTGCTTTGATGTAAAAATATGATAATGCAAGTAGTAATGACCTGAGAAAAATATTATGATCGTGATAACATCGTGTCAGGTTATTATCAGTTCCTAGTGAACAAGCGAAAGGGAATAACAAACGGTAGATTTTCCATATTTGATATGACGTTATTAAATAAAATCAAGTTTCAAATTGAAACTGATGATAAACCTGTTACAACTTAAAAATACCGTAAATACTAAATTATATTTATGTTACATGGATGACATCGTCCGTCTTTATTCATGTCAAAAGCTAAAACAAAAATTGAAAGTAAAAGCAGCATTAAAAACAATATCGATTAAACTCAGCAAAAACCAATCGATATTCAATTTCACATTATACAGCTCATCACTGACTAATCCAAAGAGCTGAGTACAAACCTGCACCAAATAAGTCGTCCAAACATGATTCAAAGAACACGAATCCATAATGAACGCTAAATAGCCAACTTAAAACGTGATTATTGGACGTAACTAAATCACAAGCCATTCATATAATTAACATTCTTTACAACCATAGCAATAAGGTACAGAATCGATTGATGAAATTATTAAGATTGGATTTAAATTGTCACGACTTTTACAAATCCGATTATAGTAGATCGGAATGAAAATTCGAATTTGAATAATAGAATACAGATTTGTGGCGGTGAGTCATCCGCGCGTTTGCGATCGACGGAATGGCGGATTGTCGCAAAATCGAAAGAGTGTAGCAAGCCTTTTTCCAACTCGGTACTGTTTTGAAGTGATTGATTATTATATTTTGATCTGAAATCTTCAATAATTTAATGCGAACTTCAAGTTTCTGGATCTTTATTTTAGTACTAGCTGTTGCCCGCGACCTTCGTCTGCGTGAAATTATTATAAAAATACAATTTTCCCCGTTTTTGCAACATTTTTCATTGATGCTCCTCTCCTATTGGCCGCAGCGTGACGTTATAAACCTATCGCCTTCCTTGATAAATGCACAATCCAATATAAAAGAATTTTTGAATTCAAACCAGTTGTTAATGAGATTTGATTTTCATTTTTGATTAGCGAGCAAGTGAACCTTTCAACTATCTAGTTTGAACTTCAAAACGCTTATCACAATCATTAGCAACGTAAACTAATTAACAAATAAACGGTACAACATAAACCAACCATTTCTATTCAAGAACAGAACATTACATTATTTCACTGAACTAAATGAGTACCATAGCACACATTCTCGACATTTTTGTCGCAGACCGCTGCGATCGTTCGTTAGTCGCCCGCGCTCACTTACAAATTGTAATTCCATGTTAATTTTATATCTATTTACGACGTAGCCTTTTATGAAACGTCTTTTCTGTCAGTACGTATATTAGCTTTAGTTTTCTGTTGTAAAATGGTATGTTGGTACTTTTATGATAGTCAGGATCGTAAATGTGTATGACTTTCAATAATTTCCATACTAAATATGTTTTGATTAGTCCCGTCTGGCCTTTTGTTAATTTTTCCTTCGGATTCTAATTGAATTAGGAAGGTTGGAATTTTGCGTTTAGGAATTAAATTATTTGTTTTCAACTTCACAAACAAAAGATTTTATGATACCAAATGTTTTTAATGAATTAAATAAACTAACAGTAATTAATAAGTGAGTTCTGTATTACAAGCCAGGATATGGTTTTGTGTCGTGTGCGTTAATCACTATATTGATGTAATAGTGATTATGTATAGTGTTGGAGAAAAAGTAAATTTCCAGCTACCTACTAAAGCTTAAAGACAAATTAAGAAGACAGTTTTTCTGCCTACTTAATTGTTTTTGCTTGAAATCTTATCTTAATTAGGTGAACCATTTTATTACTAAACCACTTCCAGTTTACACTTTGATGTAAATTTTTGTAATTGAAAAAATACATTAAAACTATCAAGCACTTGTGATCAAAACCTCTTTTTGTAACTAGCCACAAAAAAAAAACAATGACATTCTTCAACATTATCTTAATATCTTTACTACTATAGGTTCATTTTTTATTGAAATAGGCCAACACTGTTAATAAATACGTATTATCGGCTAATATTACCTCATCGGCATTATAGTAGCCTCCTCCAGATCTCTATAACAGATAAACACTAAAATAAGACGTTATGGTTCAGAATACCAGTATTTTTATATAGCACCACTAAATTGAGAAACAATGTTCGTTTTTCTTCATTTTATGAAAGAACCATTAAATTTTGTTTGGTAGTGTCTCATCACTAGAGAATTAAAAAAAAAACTAGTATCAAATTTCATATACTAGCTAGTAAAATTGTGATACAATTTGATTTTCATAATTCTTCTTATTTGCGTGTCGATGGACTCGGGTAATACCCGACACTATGATTATAGTTATCTGCTAAAAGATAATTTTAAATATCTTCCAAATAAGCTCAGTCATAACAGTTTTAATAACCGGGATTTGTCAGCGTATTTTTTTTTGTACTAATTCCAAAATCAAACGCCTTTAAGTTATTTTAAAAGTATTTAAATTATTTACACTTTTATTACTGGCTCTTGTGATATAGGAACTCAGGAAGTCCAAGAGGCACGGAAACTACACTGGTGTTTGAGCAATAGGCCGACTTCACAAAATAATTTAAAAAAAAAATCGTGGTATGATGTTGCAAACTTGCGTCCAAATGTTAGATAATCTATTAGTCTATGGTTTAAAAGCGTTTTGTGAGGACTTTACTGTCTTTAAAATAGAGTTTAGAGTCGTTTAATAAAAAATATTTTTTGGCAACAATCGTAGCCAAAAGCAAAGTTCGAGTGTTGGTTTTAGAAACGATTGTTGCCAGAAGCAAGTGAGCGGTTAGATAAAAAACTGGAATTCCAACGTCATTCCGTCTCTCTTCTCCAAAAAGATTGACAGAAACAGAACGATGATTTAAATTTGTTCACTGCGAAGGTATTTAGCGATTTAATGCACATTAACCTAAGTATCTGTTAACTATTTATTACATACTTCAAGATGTCTAATCTGCACAATCTATGTTCTAATTCGTTTTGCACTAAACGTATTTTAAGATTTATGGTGCAATAGGCTCTAAGCGGGTGCTAACTTTTAATCAAATTAATCTACACACTAATCTATGTTTTAAAGCCCTCTTAGAACCAATTACAATGATCTAAAATCGTGTTAGCGGAATCATGCTGATGGACCATCAAACTGCTCTAAATACGTCTCCTAGGCATGTTATCAGTGCACGCGTCTGATATAACGCCTAATTAAAGCGTGACCCGTGAAGAGTATTAGAATAATTGAAAGTTCAAGGCGAGTTAGACTATTTTAATCAACCTTCAGTGAATTAGCCTACAAACCAGAGGTCCTTTAATGGTCGCTTTTGTAGAATCTTAATAGGATCTTTTTTCTTTTTGGTATTTTTGGTGTAGTTAGTGCCTAACCTGGTGTCAGAGTTTTTATGCCGCCCATGGGCCTCTGACTTGGCGTAAAATGGTCACGAAGTGACAATTCATAATATAACTGCGTCTGTGACCATTTAAGAATTTTATAATCATTATAATCGTATTATGATTCTGCTAAAGCGGCCATTTTAGGCCTCCAGGTGTGCCCATAGCTGAATGGTGTGCATTTGAAGATTGATGTGCAGCAGTAGACTGCAGTAGTCTCATGTCAATTATGATGATGCCCGTAGGTCGCCTCGACGATTGTGATATTCGTTATTGAAAACAGTATTCACGGACTGTGAATTGTGAATACTGTTTTCAATTTCATGTTTGTGTGTTATGAGTTTCATTATTAAGTAGCAGCCAAGGAAACTGGATTTGCGCCCGATTGATGGCAATAGGCCGCCCCCTATTACATGGGACTTAAACATAACTGGCGAAATAAGTGTGTGCTGTTAGGTACATCTGCCTATCTTATCTTATCTTACCCTTTTGTGTGGTTACAGGCCTGTTATGTTATGTTATTCACGGATTTTTCCAAGTCCTGCCGACTGCCAGACAGCAGCTAAGTAATTCTGTATTGCCGAATTAACACTCAACATATTTTGACCAGTATGGTTTGCGACTCGATTTTGTTCATCGAAAAAGCTCTCATGTAGGTAGGCACTTTAGTGTTACCCACCATCTTTGATATAAAACCCACGCCCTGCTCCATATTCGAATAAAAATAAGACATAAAAGCACGTGAAACAACAAAAAATGCCAATAAATGATAACACGAACCGCTTCCGAACTTTACGACTGAAATATAAAAATGCCGTAACACAACATTCAATTGTTTATCAATTTAGTTATGGCTACTTAATTCCGGTCTATTGCAATAAACCTATTTAGTACAATCAAAACTATTTCAAAAATGCTCTGGACCAAACATCTTGAGACACAATTAAGAATGCTAAACACACAATTTCTTTTTCTTTTGTTTTGTCATTGATTATAGAGAGCTTTGCATTTCTTCATAATTATTATGATCTATTATTATGCTGAAATGTAACTGCGTGATCTATCAATTAAAATATTTCTTTTACTTTTGTTTCCTGTTCCAAAAGAAATTGCACCAATATAGTTGCCTATTAAAAACACTGGTCCTCACACTAGGATTCCCTGTGCATTGAGTACCAGGATCTTTTTTTACAACTTTACAACTTTGACAACATGTCAACATGGATGACATGTTGACTGGAAGAAAGATTCTTGCTTAAAATACGGTACCCCAAGAATGTAACACGTGAATTGGTAGGCATTTTTAATTCGAATAATGTCGTTTACGATGGCGGTCGCATATCTCAAAAGATTACAAATATTACGATCGAAATGCACGATTTCTATGATAATCAATTTTTATTTGACGGCCTAAGTATTACGAAATGGTACTTCAATGAATGGGTACTAAAATATTTTAGTGAACTAGTCGTGTTTTATGATTTTTGTCATGACAATGACCTCGAATAAACACTTTGAATTTAATGTCGTTTTAGTGGCGATTGAATACTTTTCGAAGTAGGTACTGTATAAAATAAATTCCTATTGTAGTTTTTTAGAACACCATACTACAATAACAAGCAGATTAATAAAATATGGCCATAGCCATTTATATTTAGTTTTATAAGATTATAACAATAATCTTTTTAATAGAAAAGAAAAGGAAAAATCAGTTTTAAATAGAGATGAGACATTCCAAAAAAAGGTGCTTCTCTTCGTCACAGCACATTTTCTTTAAATTTTATGAGATATTCTTCAAAAGATACACACATAACATTATTAGTTAATGAACAACAAAAGGTATTAGCTAGGTGTACTCCTTCACTTATAGTAGACCGAACATAACCCATATACAGAACCCTAAATCTAAGTGTAACCGCAATCTAATGTACCACTCTAGTGTGTAAATAAAGTTTAAATAAATAAATAGTGTCCCCTTACCAGCAGCTGCATACCTACAAACTGCTCACTTACCTATTCAACTAAACTTAGCACTAACTTGTCCATAACTTGGAAAGTGATCACCCTAAGGTCAGGTGGATCTTCATTAAGGTGCAGTGCAACGCGTGCAGTAATTAGCCATTATTCTTAGAAGCCTTCAACTTTCAATACCAGGTGTTATTTATACGCTGATCTCCGGAGATAAGAGACACGCCCAGTGGATGGAGTCGAGGTTATGAGTGGTGTTTTCCATACCATGTAATTTGTGCGTCTGTGGGTTTGTGACCCAGTTTTATATCATCATCGGTCAATTGAACGTACTGTCACTTACGGGATATCTTCCGTGATTTTCAATTAAATTGAGCTCCCAATATTTTGACGCTGTTGCAAGCATCGGAGCATCGGATTTTTATATAGACCTCTAATAGTGTTCTTAGCTAATGACTAAGAAAAAGGTTAGGCAGTCTTTATTATTATTAGTCTACCCCTAATAATTTATTTACCACCCACCCGCATTCTCCAGCCACCCCGCGATCATGGCGTTTGCAAGCGTCGAAATCTAGGCAGCTCAGAATAATTGCAAATCGAAGAATCGAGTTTAGTTCAACCGTTAAAGTTTAAGATAGTGATTGCCAATTGAGTCTAGCTTTAGTTCGGCTTTTGACATTTTGGTAGGGTTCTTCTAACAAAAATTGAACAGCTAGGCCACGCTCTACTATTGGTCTATACAATACGGCTAAGGAAAATAACATGCCATCATCATCACGGCTGTAATATCTGAGGATTAGGCACAGTTTTAAGCTAGTACACGAACATTTCGCCATGAATGTTTAAGTCCCATGTATTGGAAAAAAAATGATGAGATTTGATCTGGAATTATTAATTTTGGTGCTATAAGAAGACAATGCGACACTTTTTAGGGTTACGTACCAAAGGGGTAACAACAGGATCCTATCACTAAGATTCCACTGTCCGTCTGTCTGGCTGTCTGTCACCAGCCTGGTGTATCTCATGAACCGTGATAACCGTGATAGATGATGTATTTCTGTTGCCGAGCGATATTAAAGCGGGGCTCCCATACAACAAACGTGTTTTTTTTTTACATAATGGTATGGAACCTTCGTGCGCGAGTCCGACTCGAACTTCTCCGTTTTTTTTTCTTGTTATATGACTATTTTGAGTTTTAAAAGTTTCACTTCAATGTTTCAAAATTTGACATCAAACTTCAGATGTGATAGCATGCAATATTCGAAAGCAATTCGAGTTCATTAAACAAAAAAAAACTATAAAAAATTACGTTCTAATTTCGAAGTGATGTTTGTTAAAGGCTGTCACAACCACCATAAAAACTCAAAAACTCTTTCATTCAACCTCGTCCGATTTCAATTAACGCTATCACAGCAAAACACGTTAATACATTCATAATTATGTTTACTTGTTGAATTAATGTAATCACTAGAAACACAATTATCTTAGCCAGACCAGTTTCATTTCACACGCCACGACCTGATGTAAAAAGTGCGTAACTAGAGGCGCGTCCAATAAAAAGCGCAACTTATGTAAAACTGTAATTTGAGTATTATTATATTACGATTTGATTATAGTAATTGAAAAAAAAAACGCGACTTTTTAAAAAAAATGAAGCTTTCATTGAAAATATTCCTAGCAATGATGATATTGACAGCTCTTTGAACGCAATTTAGATATTGTGCTGATCGCATTCCGTTTAATATAATTTCGCCCTAAGTTTGTGAAGTACCTACTGTAATTTATAGATAGAGAAAACTAAAGTGAAAATATTACAAGATTTTCTTAAAAACTTCAGAATTATCCAATAAACTAAATAACCCGCAAGATGTACATGTCGAGAAGCCAAGTTGATTGTCTCACTCAAAAAAACGCACAATTGAATATTCTAAATAGACACAATTATACATAAACAACATGGAGTTCTCCGAACAGAAGGAATCGCATTATGACACAGCCATCACACATATGTGGAAGACTAACTGAGCCTTGTGGACCATTCACAACCAAACTGCAGCAACATAATGTGTCCGCGCCTTAAAAGAATATAAGCATAGGGTAAAACAAACAGTGATGTTCCAACAGCCGATAATTTCTAAACGTTATTACTATTAAAAACAAGGACGTGAAAGTGTTTGTGCATTATTAAATCGGTTTGTGCACCGTTTGATGTTTCTATTATTGTTGAAGTCTCAATATGTAAAGTTATTATTTTATGACATTTTGTTGGAATTGGCATGCGAAGATTACGAAGGCGAGGCTGATGTTCAGTGAAATTGAAATTATTTCTTGCTATACATGTTACTGGTTACGCAAGTATGCAATAATAATGTTTGCAATATTTTGCTATCTATGTGTTTATTCACATAAACTTTTTGCATTCTTACATATTTGATCATACTTAATTGTCCTTTATTTATTTCTTTGTATTTCCTGAATACTGTATTATTATTAATTATTTTGACATTATTAGTAGGTACCTAAATTATTACCAAAATGTTATGTACCAAATATTATATACTAACACTAGTGTTTAAGATGTGTATGTGTTACTAACATAATGGATTGTATGATCTGTTAATAAAAGATTTATTTTTAAAAGAAAATGTGTTCTTTTTTTTCTATATGTATTTTACAGACTTGTAGGACGGTGGTTAAAATGATTGAAAGTTAAACGAAATAACGCTTTAACATGATTTGCCTATAAATTTTCCAAATTGTTAGTCTGTGTCGTCAATCAAATGTGCTTTATGAGGTTAACCATAAACACTTGTAATTAAAACGATTAATTAAACAAAGTTGCATCGAATAGTAGTATTAGGCCGGTTTAATTTTATTACTGGACACTATGGTATCATCATTTTAATTTTATGATAATTATTAATTAAAGATGCAAGTTCTTAATTATATGGCCACAAATTAATGTGTGGCCACGTCACGCCGATTAAGAAAGTCACCGGGTTAACCATAAAATTGACTTACTTTTAGAGCATCAGCTAACTAGTTGAAACCATTTATTCTTATTCTTTATTGCACACAAAATATAAAAGTAGCACACACAAAATTACATGCTACACTTCTACTACTATTTATTTTATTTATTATTTATTCTTACATTTCTTCATAATAATTAAATGAAAATGATTAAGCACATTACGCATTCGATTCATGTAAAATACTGGCATTCAGCTGCGTCCGGTTAAACTGATGAAGATTCAAATTAAATCATTTATTTGCAAATTATTATTTAATTGTAAACGGACGTGAGGTATATAGAAACTTAAGGTACTCGTAGAAACCTGCTTATATTGGTTTATATTCTGTATGAAATGTCATAGTTACAGCAGGGAACTATCTCCAACATTATTTTTATACACAGTAGCACAGGTTCAAGTTGTGAAACTTAAACTTTTTACTTCTGTATAAAGTGACAGTGATTTACATGTAATAACTACAATAATTATCTATACTATAATATTATAAAGAGGTAAAATTTGTAAGTTTGTATGTAGGGGGTAATCTGGATCTACTGAACCGATTTTAAAAATTCTTTCACCTATAGCTACATTATCCCCGAGTGCCATAGGCTATATTTACAACGTGCCCGTGGGAAAACTTCCGACAAAAACGCGAGCGAGCCGCGGTAAACAGCTAGTAAGAAATAAAACTTAACTTACCGATCGAAACCTCATCAGCTCTAAATATAATACGAAAAGAATTGGTTCTTACCTGAAAGGAAACAAAAGAAAGATATTTAGTGATAAAGCAAAAAAATACATGACAGTTATAACAAGTCTTTACTATAAAAACTAAATAAAATATGAAAGCCTACCGACCACTATTAAACAACTCAAACTATTACCATTGCGCGTGTCCACAATCTTTAGTCTTATGAAACGTCTGAAGTGTCAATAATTACAGCATGGCCGATAATTGGTTGCGCTACCTTATTTTACGTATTATTTATGATGTGACAGTTATGATTTTTATTTCTGTTTCTATTTATATGGATATTTATTTTCTATTTTAAACGGAGCGACTGCCTATCTGACCTCTACAACCCAATGAGGGCTATCGTATTTGAGCTCACCAAATCGCGTCACTGCCGCGTAAGGTTATGTCAATAATTCTATTTTATACTTTACAGTACCAATAATTTCATAAAAAGTTTATTTTATTACGTATAACAACATAGATACATTTACAATATTCTTGAAACATTTAAAAATTATTTTACCTCTAAGTACTAACAAATAAGATCCTAAGTTGCTCCTTAAAATCTTCAAGTCTTAATTAAGCAGGAATAGCTCAATCTAGACCACAATCGTCAATATTAAATCGTGAACTTTTTTTGACATCTGACATTTCGGTGACATCGGCGAATTCATCAGTGTCTACTGGGTAATACGTAACCATAGCTCTTTGTAAGACTGGTTGTCTGACTTTCGGGCCACTGCCTACCTGTAACAACTGTCAAAGATCTACAAATGACAGCCGGGACCAACAGCTTTGCGAGCTTTCCGAGGCACGGAGGAAACTCGGTCTGTAATAGGTGGTCACCCATCCACAGATCAACCTAGGCAAGCGAGGCTTAACCTGAAGATTTATCTGAGTGGCTGTTATTACTTAACCACGGGCTCCTCCTATACTATACGTGTAAAGATAGAAATATTCAGTCCAAAGCACCAGTCATCAAAACCTTTATCCGTCTATTTATTTTTGGCATGACAAACAAAACTTTCCTAACTCCCGTGATTTACTTGCACAGTCATGTCAGCCATAACTATTTAACTTACAATGTAAGTCAAGACTCAGTCTTAGGGAAACTCGGCAACAATGGCGGTTAGCTCAGTACCTACGAGAGCTAAACCGCCAACTTTCCTTTGACATAAAATGCAGGAAAAGTACTGTTGACTGGTTACGTTTGGTTTCTATGGAGACGTCGCGCTTTGTTTTCTTTATGGTGTAAGCAGGGGATAAACTCGAACTTGTACCTCTGTATTATGACTTAACCAAGTTAAAATGTTCTATGGAAACGAATAAAATAGACTATGTGTTGATGATTATGTGTTTGGGTTTCGACATAATCATCATAACATCATGCCAGTAATTCCCAAAGGTTTAGGCAGAGGTGTACCTAATAGTACACTCACATTTTGCCAGTTATGTTTAAGTCCCATGTAATGAGGCGAGCGTATTACCATCAATCGGGCATAAATCCAGACTCCGTGCGCTGCTACTGAGAATTTTTTTATGGAAAATCCAATGAGACTTTGCCCGACCTGGGAATCGAACCCAGGACCTCATGCTTCGACCAGTAACCAAACCAAAGAGGCAATATGATACTTATACCCAGAACTTTGTATACCCAACTTGATATTAAAAGAGTGTCCATGGAGTTTCTTGCCCATTTTCCTCCATGAGATCCGCGCTTTGCAATGGGCAACTACAGTCCATTCACATTTAGTGTGCACGTGGCTGAACTGTGGCTTCATCTTCTTATTTTTGACTATTTAAAAGTGTCTATAACTGAATTTATAATGTCACTTACGGGATATCTTCCGTGATTGTTTATTATTTTGAGCTCCATATATTATCATGGCGCTTGCAACAGCGTCGAAATATCGGGAGCTCAAAATAATAAACAATCACGGAAGTTATCCTGTAAGTGACATCATAACTTTAGTTGTAAACCTTGAAAGCTTATAACAGTGTTTGTCTATAACTGGTCTAAAAGAAATAAATGCTTTGCGTTTGATACCTTCTATATGAGTACATCCTTAGTTTGTATTGACGTTAGTGATGTATGTTGTTTAATTTTCTGGATGTTACTTAAAGAACCATTGCCATTCCAGGTGACGATTTTATAGCCAACTGCATTATTCTAATAGTCATTTAGATGACTAAGAAATTGTCAAGAATTTTGATTTAGTTCTAAAACTAGCCATTTTCCGCGCAAATTCATTCGGAAGGAGCTTTACAGCCTTCCATAAAATTCCTAAATACTCTCTCGAATTATGGGCCCTTTTACGATGTGAAAACTTCAAGCAATTCTAACACGAATCTTAGTAATAAAATATGGAACTTAAATACCGTAAAAGTGCATAAATACTGTCATTTAAAAAAACATCACTAGTACTACGAGCTAGGTGCTACAGTGAGCAGAGGTGGGCGCGGATTCCACAAAACAGAATATCGGTATAGCTCCATCCACTGGGTGCTTTTTTAAGGCGCGGTGTTACTCGTCGTTACGTAGATAGTCGAGTACGATGTAATGCAATAAAAATATCTAACGCAAAAAATACAGTGAACAGAGAAGGATTTAAAGAAAAAAAATAACTGAACAGAATAATAAATAATAGTTTAATATTCTCAAAAAAAAATTGGAAAGTTGCGGCACAAAAATAAACTTTGGCGTCAAAGGTCTTTGTATTTCCAGCGATAAAAACAGTTTTTTTTAAGAATTTAATAGAATTAGCTTTTTTTAAAACTTTAACCGAACATTTTTTTAATAGAATGTCCATATTTTGAATAATCTTAAGAAAATCCGTAAAATAACATTCTGGGCTTTTGCATATTGTTAGTTATGCAACGAGATCAGGTGGCCTACCATGACGTCTTACAGCAGGAATAATTCCAGTATGGGAAAAAGACAGATTACACCATCTCTTTCCCACACTGGAATTGCTCCTGCTTTAAGACTTCATAGTAACCCCCCCTCCTTCTTTAATCGCATGGCTGTTTTTTTTTTTTTGGAGATGGCATCTCGCAGTTCAGCCTCTGAGGCTGGCTACTGCTTAACCGGGCAATTCCCTGTGGATGCCTTAAAAATGAATCTAAGGCCTCCAGCCAGGGGCTTAAAACTATACTTAAAATCTAAGCGACCACTCGCTAAGGGCACCCCTTGTGGGGTACGTCGCATGGCTGTTCAAAAGCTATTCAATTCATATAAGCTCCGTGTTGGACTAAAACAGACTAGTAACGGACTAATAACGGTTGATGGCAATACGCCCCTCTACTTTTAAATGAGAATAATCATAGATATCTGGCAAAATGTGGGTGCACTATACACTGTACACGCTCGTCATCAAATTCAACATTCATACATGTTATCACGCCTGTAATGGTAGGCAGAGGTGTACCTAATAGTGCACCCACATTTCGCCAGTTATGTTTTTTTCCAACGTAATAGGGGTCGAGCCCATTGCCATCAACCTAAATTCTAACTCCGTGACTGCTACTGAAAACTTCCTGATGGACAAACCGGAAAAATCAAATAACACTTTGCCCCACCCGGGAATCGAACTCAGGACCTCATGCTCAGCAGTCGCGCTTGCGACCACTAGACCAACAACGCAGTCAATATAACTTCAGTCAGTCGCTATCCGCCGTCAGTATAACCAACGCTCAAAGATCCCAATACTACATATGACATCCACTGCTCCACCTGCTCGCGTACCCGTTTAGTTAAATTCAAATTGACACTTAGATGGGTATCATCAGCAGCTGATAGAGCACAATTTTATGTAATTTCTACTAACCTAAACGAGGTGCATTAAGAGATTATTAATAAAACTGTTGCCTATATGTTGTTAGGTTTTAGAGGCACATAACTAAAGATTGTTTGTGTCTAGTTCATTGTTGATAAGAAATTATAGTGATACGTATTAGTACAGTTGTAAATATTGTGATCGGAATGATTTTTTATTTTTTATTTGTGGGGTGAGTTCTGGAGGATTTAATTTCAAAGGTTTAATTTTTAAATTAGTAAACAGAATATCAAGCTTCATTTTCATGTGATAAAATTGCATTTTCAGTTTCTGGAAATAGCTCCAACGTTGGTCCTCAATTAAGTTTCTTTTTTGCATTTGAGCGTCCTGTTTCTCCACGCTGAGCCTTGAAACTGACGATTAATTTACAAAAGTTCATGTCCTTGATTATTTTGTTAAACCACGATGGTTTTGTTTAATTAACTAGCCAATCCAAACTAAAAATCTAAAATGACATCTAAAAAATATTACCACTTTTACTTTATTTCCTAGTGTGATATAATATTACAACTGTGAAAAAAAACTAGAATTCACCACACGTGACTCGAACCCGTGACCTTTAGTAATGATTAAATCGATAAATACAGTTTCGCACAAAAATGTGGATTTATTTGGTCCGGTGTCAATGACCTCGGCGATGGCTAAGAATTTCTCCATGAAGTGCACATCAGGTCATTCACCTTTAATGGTGACAGATTTTTAGGGTTCCTTGAGAGAAACTGAAAAGGTTTTGTTGCATAAGTTAACGTGAAAATAAAGTGCATGGAACATGGTTCTTCGATTTTGTTAATATCGTGTTTCGACACAAAAAGTTGTCCGTCAGCTAACTAAATCACCACATTCAAAACTGATTAAATTACACCCATTAGCAATTCCGCTTAAATTAACATCAATTCCTTGAATCCACCTAAAAAAGCACACGCCTTGACAATTTCCAACCCACACCGGAATCCACGAAAAATCAATTTAATAAAAACCAGATTAACTCGAAAAAACCATCAACCGAGAACCGAACCGCGGACGTCAAAATGCCACACACAGTAACCACTTTTTTCGCTGGCTCCCATCAGCACTGGCTTGAAGTTTAGGGGTCACTTCGTGGGTGGGCCCTTCCACGGAAATCACTTTGACCCACATGTGGGTCACCGAGGTTGACATCGGTGGTGAAAACTGTGTATCCTGTCAGGTATTGAAAGTTATCAGCACAGTGCTCAGATAAAGGGATTGTGATATCGAGCCTTGTAATGCATTTTTTGTCTCATTTTTAAATTTAAAGGTTTAATATCTTAGTTCCGTATCTGGTTCGTACGCCCCAGTCAAAATGAAGAGTATCGCAACTGTAATTTTTAGATCGAGCGATGTGTCGATCTGCAAATAAGAATTGAAATAATCGGCTACTTGATGGTAAATTGATTTAACATAAGTTTTTAAACTGAAAAACATGGTAAATATCCCGTTTTGAGTATTAATTTATTAATGTCATAGTTATGAAAATTCGAGCTGTGTTGAAATATTTTCATCAAGAATTTTATTGCACTTAGTTTATTTTGAAGTTTAAACGACTTGGAATGACATATATCTATCTATCTTAACATACTTTGCTGGTGCCATAAAAGGTATTTAGTAAGTAACAGTTTTCCACATCAAATCTAACAAATAATTACTACGCTACATTGGCAGATGGCACGTCTGCCAGCTAATAAAGGTCCATCCATCTTGCGTTCAACTTTTAGGTTCAATAGCTTGAGACAAAAATGTCACAGCCATGTGCGACTTCACAATTACCCACAAATGGTCCGACGACCATAAAGACCATAGACATCCATTTCTCTACAGTTTTACGACGTTTCATCAAAGTTGTGGGAGACACTTGAACGGCCATTGATAGATTGGTCGAGTACCTGATAAGTATAGTGTAAATGATGAATGGAACTATGTTGGAGTATTTTGAAATTTACCTATGTTTTGTTTGTAACTTGTGCCTATATTTGACCTTTTGAGGAATCCAAGCTAACGAATTAAATTATTTAACAGACGCATCGCAGGTAGTGCTTCTTAATTTTTTTTCTTTTTTTATAGAATCAGTGTATCCAATCATTTTCATTCTTTTCTTAATAATTTAATGAAAAAATATTTTCTCACTTATTTTCAAATGCATGAGAATCAGGATCTACTTCCACAGATGATATCATACTGACCTCACTGATCATCATCATTCTTCAAACACCATTCAATTCTATAAAGTCAAGTTCTCAGTCACGATGTACTAGGCGGTCATAAATGAATGGAGCCACACATATTTATATTATGATTTCCTTGTCATTTCATGGGTTATCTTAGTACATTCCTACATCTTCAATGTAGGTGAGAGCCAACAAATATACAATGGTTTGTCAAGAAGCCGTCATCCGAGTGAGGCCTTCCAAGTGAACTTCCAAATTTATTTTGTAAACATGAGACCGAACTCATTATTATGGCTGACAATGCCCAAAAAGGTACCAAAAAAGTTTAAGAACCTTTCATAATCGGAACAGCAATGGTTTCGTTTAATTTGGATAGCCACCTTTTGAGAGATTGGTTCCGTATGTTACTTTGATTTGACTAGTACTTATGTGTAGCGAATTGGATAACTGGGCTAACTGACAATTAGGCTTTATTTTCATTGCTAGATCTTTTATAGCGTCTGTGTTACCAGACTTAGCACATTATATACTGGATCTTGGGTAGGGATATCGGTACCATCCTTAATTCCTTACTCCATGGTAATTATAAATGCGAAAGTAAGTTTATTTGTTTGTTACCTTTTCACGCCTAAACCACTGAACCGATCATACTGAAATTTTGCATATACGTTGTCAGGTGTACAGAAACGGACATAGGGTACCTTTATTCCCGAAAAAAAGTATTCTTCCCGAGGAAAACAACAACAACGTTCTTATGATAATAGATGGCGCCACGTGTTTGTCGAATCATGATTGAATTATATTATTACAAGCAGAGTAAAACCAGAAATGATTGACAAATTCTAAATTAACGCGAGCGATGTGGGAAAAAGATAGTTATTGTATAAAATAATTCATGTGTAATATAATTCTGAACTTTTTATATAACCTTATCTATGATTCTTACACGTAATTATGATTTTTAAGTATTTTTAAGTATTAGAGTTCATTAACACAGTTTTGTTGGGCGAGCCTAATTTCCTCTAGACTCAAATTTAAATGTTGAAACTAAACCGACATTAAATAACATTTAACCAGCATTTAAAAACTGAACCCTAACCCATCACTTGTTAAAGTGTTGGGTTCAAATTAACTCGTCTGTCACTACTTCGTTGATTTTGACGTGCGGTGTCAACGTGCGCGTACGCACGATGACGGCCGAAACGAGCCGAACGATCGCTCGTTAAGATTCGTACCTCACAGTGAAATACAATTTAAATTGGATCACGATTCTTTTTATGGTAATTTAAAGAATGATGTTTTTCGTTTTGAGTATTTTTATTTAATTGATATTATGAACAATTTGAGAATAGAAAAATAATGATTAGCAAACAAGAATAATTTCATACTTTGTCTCTGAGTGAATTCGCAAGGAATGCTTTGTTTGTAATTAGTTATAGATATTAGTTCTAAGTAACAATTAAGTTATGTTAAGGATTAAATTTAGCAATTAATTCAGGTTAAGGCGCATTTACCGCATTGGTTAGATTAATAAAAATAAATAAATGTTACTTGTCCCAGTCACCCAGTCATTTAAACTAGAATGATGAACTCGGTTTTAGGCAGAATCTGTCAATCTACAAACGCCAATCTATACTTCTATACTATAAAGAGGTCATTTATTTGTATGTTCGTATGTAGGGAGTTATCTTCTCAACTACTGATTTGGTCCCAAAAATTCTTTCACTAAGGGGAAGCTACATAGCTCGCCGTCTATCCGTCTATGACAATAGGCCGTGTCGACGGCGCGTTCGTGTTCCACGCGCGCCTCAATGAGATGTCAGCAAACAGGAAGGGGTCCGATAGGACCGATGCCTGCCAGGGTTGCGGGACTGTTCGAAAGAGATACCGCGGCCCTGGAACACAAAGGGCAAAGGAAGGAACATGGATGGGTTTTAGTCAGTAAAAGTCTGACACTCCCTCCTGCTCAGCCCAAAGCGGGATATATTTGATGATTTCCAAACCGAAAAAAAATAAAATAAAGGGGAAACTACATTATACCCGAGTGTTGTTCTGTAGGTACTTAACGGGAGCGAAGCCGTCAGCGAAACCTATTTTAACATAAAACTATAGTCAATTAGAGAGGATGATGACCACCAAACGGCTCGCATCGCATCGGATCGTAAAAGATACGAACTGATGCGGCGACAGCCAATCGGCAGGATGTTGACGCATACGATCGGCTCCGTACAATTGCTTGCGAACGTATCCGTTTCTGCGCCTAGACAAATAGTTTCATTCCTACCGTGTTGACGTGTTAAGAATCCTGTCGGATACGACGACAGGCGAACGGAGACGATCACGCGTCGCAGCATACTTTAGGCTAAGATCGCGTGTTGTGGAAGACGCTCGCGGTCAAGCTGCTGTGCACGGCTTGGTAATATAATACTTTAAACACTGTGTACACGATTTAATATCGTTTAAAGATTGTAAAACCGTTCCGATCCGATGCGATGGGAGCCGTTTGGTGGAAAGCATCCATAACACGCAAAATATTACATCTAAAACTGAACAATCCAAATCAAATCAAATTAAACACCCAACAATGCTACAATACATTTACAGTATCAAAATATTTTTTATGACATTAACAAACGAATATCGATTTTATTCTTATCGATTGTCGATTGAAGTTCCGGTTTACAAATACTCGATAAATCTTTACAGACTTACATTAGAGAATGTGAGTCACACATAAACAAATATTTCGCAATATTGCCATCGAATAATTGCTATAATTAAAATCAAACGTCATTAATATCACGCTTGTAATCAAAAAAGTTAAATGGAAGTGAACCTAATAGTACACCCAAATTCCATCCTTTATGTTTTCATTCCATTAATAGGTGAACCTATTGCCATCAACCGGGCACAAATGCAGACACCACGGATGCAACTTGGGAATCGAACCCAGGACCTCATGCTCAACAGTCGCGCTTGAGACCACTAGACCAAAGAGGCAGTTATGGCTATAAATATCCATTCGAATCATAACGCTTTAATTACTTAAAAAATTAGACGTTGAAAGGTTACGGCCAGTTAAGATGGTGTCGAGATTCTGATTTTTAAAATGATATAAATGACGTTTAAGTATTTTGAAATTGTAGAAATAAGAGTGACATTGATTGATCTTAGTGCAATTATCATAGCATGCAGTAATTAGGTCCAGAATTAGTATAATTTATGTTTTTAACTCGTCTTGATTTTAGAATGGACAGCAAAATACCTTGATGCAACTTTTGGTGCAAACGATTATATTTCATCACGATGTTATCTGTACTAATATTATAAAGAGGTAAAGTTTGTGAGTTTGTGAGGTTGTAGGGAGTAATCTCTGGATCTACTGAACCAATTTTGAAAATTGTTTCACTAATAGGAAGCTACATTATCCCCGAGTGCCATAGGCTACGCTAGGTTTTTACGACGTGCCCGTGGGATAATTTCCGTCCAAAACGCGAGCGAAGCCGCTGGTAACAGATATTATTTATATTTTAAATTAGTTTGAATCGACTATACCGCGACAATATCGTTATTTCACATTTTGTTTTTGCCACAGTTTCACAACGAAAATATGTTAAAGTGGTTTTTTAAATAAGACCACACAACTTTCTTCTAATTCCAAACTTCAACATAATTTGTCTCGTCTCTTTGAAATCTCTAACCGCTTCTGGCTTATCCTCCCCCGCCACCAAATCGCTCCGTTCATCACTGTAGTCACACTCATACCTAACTCGTGCACCTCTAGTCCGATGCGTCACGAAACATCCCGATCTTCGACCAGCTCGTCACCCGCACATCATCGTCACGTCATCGGCACGTCAAGCGTGTGAGCGTGACCGATTGTTTGACTTACTGGTAATCAGTTCAAAGTCTTGAGTAATAATTTTTTACGGTATTTTGGTTAATGTAATATTAAAGGAATTATTTCTTATAGAGGTAGTAAGAGGAGCTCGCGGCTAAATAAAAACAGGTTAAGCCGCGCTTGTTGGTTCGTAGATGGGTGACCGCCCATTACATACCGAGTTTCCTCCGTACCTCGGAAAGCACGTTGAGCCGTTGGTCCCGGCTGTCATTGTCAGTCGTTACAGGTAGTCACTGGCCCGAAAGTTTGACAACCAGTCTTATCAAGGGGTATCGTATTACCTAGTACTAACTGGGTTGTAGGGGTCAGATAGGCAATCACTCCATGCAACGTACTGGTATTCAGCTGCATCCGGTAAGACTGGAAGCCGACCCCAACATAGTTGGTAAGATGATGAAAGGAATCATTACTAGTGTTTCAATGTGATGTGATTTGCGATACCTTTAGCGACTTTAATTTATGATAATAATTTACAGTTCATGTAGTGATCAGAAACTTGAACTGTAAGTAAGTTTAGTCCATGAAATAATTCCACGGAACAGATACTTGATGTTAAGATAATGCCAATAAAAAGGTCACCTTCCGTGTAAGACATGGCCTCAAACGGCGGATTATGGCAAAAAATATGATTATTAGAGATATAATTGGTAGGCCAAAAAACCCACAAATAGTAGCAAAAGTCGGCGGTAATCATAATTGTGATAATACCGATCTGGTTTCACCATAAACTCGATTCCTCCGAAGCGGCTCCGAAACTTCTGGTCGGATTTCGATGAATCACGACTAGGAAAAACAACTCACGTTTTCTTCTTTAACTGAAACCCGTTTCCGATGAGACAGATCTATTTAAAGATAGCCATTTAAAGGTAAGTATTAAATATAATACAATATGAAACCAGAACATTTAAAAGAGTGGATCTTACATCGATCTTTTATTAATTACACGATTATTTAAAAATGATACCATCGTTTTCTGGTGATCATAAAAATTATAATATCATGAACATTTTTAATTATTTACACCACAACTGACCCAGAATTCTTATAATAAAACCGATAGTATTACGGTTTTACATTATTTTTTACGATTCGATCGTGACTTTTCTTAAACCGGTAGCTTATTTGATGTTAGTAACTAACACGCGGTTATATTATAATGGGTTTAGATGGTGTATTCCGATAATGTCGTTGCTATAAAGTGATATCGTAACAATCTAAGAATGGAATCAGAACATATTTTATCAATGACCAGAAACAATCAGGAGATAGACGTTCCATGACCTCCTTATGTATGTTTATTTTTTTGGGAAAAGCCCGCCACACCACTCCCAAATCACTGCAACGCCTGAAAGCTAGAATCAACGGTGGTGACCACCAAATAAGCGCCAAGAGAATGAAGCTCGACGAAGTCCCAGTGAAACAATTTAACTTTCTTGGATCCCAAAACGAAATTAATCAGAAAAGAGTAGCAGAAGAGTTGAAAAAACATCCTCATGAATGATATGAGCTTTACATGATACATCGACTACACGTAAAGTAAAAAAGCTATGAAGATCATCAACATCTTCCTGTTCTGCTTAGCTTTTTCCATCTATGTTTTGGTCAGCTTCCAGTCTAACCGGATGCATCTGAATACTAGTATTTTACGTTAAGCGACCACCTATCTTACCTCCATAACCCGGGTGTTGGGTAACGCGGTACCCCTCGATAAGATTGTCTTGATAAAAAGGCTGTTTATCATTGTGAATTTTTCGCAAAAGTTAGGTATGAAGGTACAAATACCACCAATAAAATTAAATCGAGAGAACAAGATTACCCAAACAGATAAAAATAAATCAGAGCTAACCGGACACAGTATAGTCCCCTGAAAAATACCTAAAATGAAGCTTTTATTCAAAGACTAGACTGCAAAAGTATTTTTATTAGCCAAATATTTGATCAACCCGAATCAAATCGATGTATTTATGATCCTTTTGTATTTCTATCATTATCTCTAATCAATATAAATACTTCGCTTTTTTATTCGACTGATATATTTAAATTAATGAACGTGAGTTCTTCTAATTGATTAAATTAGCCGTTTTAATATAGCTCAGAGCGAGATATTAAAATATAAATATTTGTTTTGGTAAGGTAATTAAATCGAGAGATTTGTATTTCACACATTCTTTTTAGATCTCAAAAGAGATGCTGTTTGTAAATACAGTCTTAAAGAAGATTGCGGTAACATAGAAACATTACCAGTACTTGTTTACCAGTCAGTCCATATCGAACCTACGCAATCGGAACGTCTGAATCAGTAATTACTAGGCAAATGAGTCGATCTTTCTTTAAAGGAAAACTCAGATAATCAAGACAAGTAAGTTTTGCTCTGCTAACAGTATGCGTTCCTAGTACTGGACAGTTACGCATTAGGTTAGTTAACACTATTCAGTGGACGTAATTACAAAACTGGGCCCATCGTGCTGCGTTTGAACTGACTTGACGGGATTACTGGAACATTATTTACCAAAGATAATAGTTATAGGAGTGAGCTTGAACAAATATTACTGATAGTACAACATGGTTGTATTTAATAAAGAGGTGGGCAGTGGTCTGTTGGACTTATCTATAACAAAAATTAGAAGTATTATGTTATCAGGGCAAGTCTAACTACTCATAACCAAAGATGGAACCGAGGACCTCAAACCCAAAATTCACGCAGGCAACCAATAGACCAACGAGGCAATGAATGATTAAATTATTTACTAAGACCAGTGGCTTTAGATTTACGTGGGCTTAAAAAAATGTAACAGTTGGGTATAAAAATAAAAACTAACGTTGTCAAGGACGTTCACTGTACACGGGCTTCCCCGTTATACCGCTTTAATGAATGACCTTTGGGGTAATAAACCCAATCAAATATCTCCACAGGCTGGTTTGTGGTTACCGTATGATCTCATACACGTGGCTGTTAATTCTAATTTAATGAGTATGATGATTTTACGCCTATTTTTTTGTCATAATTTTTTCAAGTATGAATAATTTTATTTTGGCCTAGCGATAGTTTATGATATTATTATGTGGTAAACCCAACGCTTCTCAGGGTTCATATTTTAATATTTTATTACTAACACATTAAAACCTTCACGGAAAATAATATGATAATTAAAAACTGTTTAGTATAAAATGTCGTCTTAATTATATTTTTATGATTATTGCCCAGTGTGTGGGGTTATTCGGTGGTTCTATTTAGTTTTATGTAATAAAATATGTAAAAATAATATTTTGTTATGATTCTCAAAGGACAATGCCTACTTTTGGTAATTATAAAGGAACATTTGTAGAGCAAACTCATTAATTTTAATAGCTTATGTTAATTATTTTTTTTTAATATGGTAGCTTAGCTTTTGCGCGTAGGTGTGTTAATATTTACTATTGCATAAGTTGTTTTTTGTGGAATTTTAAATCTATTTTAATTATTATCAAATATCTTGTTCTAATTTTCAACACACATTTAAAACATTTTTACTACAGAAAATTTTCATTGATTCGGGACTTCCCATTAAGCCTTAAATTTGACTTTGACAGTTTAATACTCGTACGCTAATATTTCTAGGAGTGCAAAAAGTAGATTTTCCTTATGTTATCATAAAAATAACAGTCACATGACTATGACGCATTATTAGAAGACATCCTCAAAACTTGCACGTAAATGAAACTTAAAACCAAGCTCAAGCTAGTACTGGAGCAAGTACTATCCCCGTACTAAACACGTTGCCGACACAGAATGCGTCTAGAACGCGGGCTATGCGACTAGTGCCTTTATAATGCACGCTCGAACAACGTGCGAAATGTAGACTGCGCTTATAACGTGGCTCTTACGTAAGACGGTTATTAGTTTATATTATGACATATTTGAGAGCGGTGGAGGCTCCGTGGAAGACTGGATGTGATCTGATTTATAAGAGTGTGATACGAGTGAGTCTTCTTCTTAGCGTGTTGAGCTACTAGTTTGGCGCTTTCGGTAGCGTTCCTGCAATAAACAAACAACAGAACACGCAGGACACTATATTAAGTGCCCCATCGTTTGTAGAACAACACCACGTTTACACTCCAGGGCAGATACATTAATGAATATCCACCAGAGCAGGTTTTTCTTGCTGAGACCAACCTGGGTCCGGAGATGGAAGGATGGAACGAGGGACAAGGTCCCTCGTTCCATCCTTTCATCTTCCCAAGGTCTTGCAGTGGGACACTAACGGCTAATGATGTTTATGATGATGGCGAGTGATGGGCTTCAGTCACATGTTTTAATGTGATCTTCGCATTTTAAACATGTCTAATGCGAACATTTTGGTGTATAGAAATGTTTTGTTTGTTAATAAATAATTTTCTTTCTTTCTTTAAAAAATGTTAATGGTTTTTTTAGTAAAAGTCCAAATTATTATTTGTAATTTTGAAACAGAGCTCGTTGCTAAAAATTAATAGCCGCTCGGATCGATCTTCAGGTTAAACCGCGCTTGCCTAGGTTGGTCCCGTGGATGGGTGACCCATTACATACTGAGTTTCCTCCGTGCCTCGGAAAGCACGTTAAGCAGTTTGTCCCGGCTGTCAATTGTAGATCTGTGACAGTTGTTACAGGTAGTAAGTCTGACAACCAGTCTTACCAAGGGGTATCGTATTATCCAGTACTAACTGGATTGTGGAGGTCATATAGGCAGTCGCTCCATGTAAAATACCGGTATTCAGCTACATCTAGTTAAACTGGAACCGATTTAAAGTTTTAAACATACCTCGATGATATATAATTGTTATAATAATATAATTCTCATGTCGTTAATATATAATTATAATTTATTATTTTAAATAATCTTTTATTACAGTTTTAACCCTACTAAAGCTACACATAAAACAACAATTTTATAAACTTCATAGTGCACTTCTTTAGAATTACTTGCTAAAGAGGTACTTTCGCAGCTTTTGTAGGGATGGGACACATGCATTTCGGATACACGATAATGCTTAAGTATTCTATTTCTTCTTCAATATTGGTTGCTTTTTTCTAAGGCTTTTTCTAGTTATTTTAATATCTTTTTCAAATACATAAGTCATTTTGAAGATGAGACAAGTGTCTTTAAAATCTGTGTTTCTTGAGTTTTTCAATTAGGGCACGCGGATATCACTACCATGAATCATACTATAATGAATATCAAATTTTATTTGAGCAGTAAACTCGAAGTCCTCAGATCCTCACTTACTGAATAATTGCTCTCACCATTTTATTGCATATAACTTTAATTAAACTATGCCATTAGTTTATATTTATACGGAAATAAAAGTTTTATCATTTCATGTACGTTATCATAAAATCTTTAATGACGGGTGTTTAATGCTAGATTTAATCTAGATTTAGTATTTATTTAATATAAATAGTAGCTTTGATCGAGAAGATTGTCGATAAAAATGAACGTTTGGCAGTAAAGTGTCTCATAAATTATCGATAGAACTGTCCTGTGTCGATGGCGTTCCCATGATTTTTTGTGTAATATCAGATGTCAATTGCGTTTTTATTTCGCATTTTTTGGGAAAATAAAATCGGCCAAAATAACTCTTGTTTTCCAAATCTTTAAATTAAACTGTGGCCAATATTGTCCTGTCTTTTTGCATTAATTAACATAATATCACGCCTGTAATTCCAAAAGGCTTAGGCAGAGATGTACCTAATATAACATCCACATTTCACCAGTTATGTTTAAGTCCCAATGTAATAGGGGGCGAGCCAATTGCCATCAACCGGGCACAAATCCAGACTCCGTGGATGCTGCTGAGAAATTCTTAATAGAAAAACCCAACAACACTTTCGGCCTGACTCGACCTGGGAATCGAAACCCAGGCCTTCATGCTCAGCAGTCACGCTTGCAACCTCTAGACCAAAGAGCCAGTCACACTGTTAACAACTAAAACCTCACTGTTCTTTCCACAACCATAAGTCGGAGGCCCGTGAGATAACTCCAAAAAGAAAGGTCTAGAATTAAAAATGATAAAATGTTTCTTTTTTTTTACAATGCAATTTATTCGACTGCAAAAGCGACCACTGAGCACAAGGTCCTGCGTGCGATTCTCGGGTCGGGTAAATTGTTATGAGATACCACGGCCCTGGAACACAAAGGGTAAAGGAAGGAACATGGATGGGCAAATTGTTATTGGCAAAAATCAGGAATTTCTCAGTAGCATCCACGGAGTTAGGATCTGTACCCGGTTGATGGCAATAGGGTCGCCCCTATTACATGGGACTTAAACATAACTGGCGAAATGTGGATGTAATATTAACCACACCTCTGCCTTACCCTATGGGGATTACAGGCGTAATGTTACGTTACATTTTATTCGAATTAATTCTTGATCTTTCAAAGCGCCACATAGTAATACATTAACTCTATGACATGCACTAAATAAGGCTTTCACTTAAGATAAGCAGTAAAAAGTAAAAGAATAAGGTTAAATAAATCTTAGCTGGCCACTCATTAACTGGTTGAAGCAGATGGCGCATTCCTTGTACTTTACCGGTCGGTTAGAGGGAATGCACATTAGATGTTTTAAAACTTTGTTTGAATTACTTTCATTATAATAAAGTTTTATAATTATTTTATTTATTTATTTATATAAACTTCATGTACAAGAGTAGTACATAGGCGGACTTAATGCCACAAGGCATTCTCTACCAGTCAACCTTTGGGTCAAATAGGACAGCATTATGATGGAGTACAAAAAAATAAATAAGAAAAATATATCGTGACCGCGAGGGCTGGTTCGAGGAGGAACGGAAAAACAGCATGAAAGGAATTGGCGAAAGCCTTTGGTCAGCAGTGGGAGAGAACAAGCTATTTCTTTTTCATAATTTTTTGTGCTTGCTTTTAGTGATACCTAATACAAAATTATAATTAACGTAATATTTAAAATAAAATGGGTCACAAGAGCACAACGCCTGTGTAATATAAAATTAGATGCGGTTTTTGAATGACAGAAGTCTCGTAATGAATGAAGCTTAAGATATTTAAATACTTTGTAAAAAAAAGCAATAACAGCAAATAACTTACGTCAAACCGAACGATTTTATTATTAAATGCCGTATCTTGAAAGCTTGACACATAAACGACATTGATTGAATAACATAGACTTTATAGTTAATTATGATGTGCAGAAATAAAATCGATTTTTGTTAATTTGTATTTTTTATTAGCTTGTTCTACTTGTTGCGTTTTGTTTTATTTTTCTCACCTTCAAATGTCAATAGGAGAATTAGAATAAATTCATCAGTTTTTTTTTGAATTGGTATCCAATTAGCTCCGACACTTGTTACTATTCGAAATTAAGTGTGACGATCATTTATTACTTTTAATAGTAAAAATATATAAGAATTCGTTTGTGTTAATTTTAGGAAGCCATTCGGTGTGGTTAATTCCGAATGCGAAAATGGCTTTATCTAATCGGTGCGGTTTTAATTTTAATTGCGAATACGAAAATAGCTTTATTTTATCTAATTGATAAAATGTCAAAAATACTCTAACAGAATAACTGCTAGCTAAGAAATAAACATTTTGTTTTGAAAAACTATAAATTTTAATAAAAATAATTAGTTCGAAAAATATTTAAATAAAACTAAAGCTAACTAAGCTAACTTGGCAATGGCAAAAAAAAACACATTGAGATACTTAAACATTATCCAAAATATCTTCAATTTCAAACAACAAAATACACAAAAACATTTTACCGCCAGACAGTATGCACGGTGCCTAACAAACCGATACGGTCCCATCTCATTTTAATTCTAACCTCAAAATCTATTAATCACGGAACGTGTTGACATCGCACTACACGTTGAAATCTTAAGTGTACGGTGAATCCCAATACTTCGGTGTTACGAAATAAATTTATCGATACGCTTCGGTCGGTACCGTTATGAGAGGACAGAAGTCGGATATCCACTTAAATTTGTTATGTGTAAATTACTTTGTGGGTGAAAGGACCAGAAACGAATTGTTTTATAATAAAAAGAAAGATCAAGACTTTGTGATCGATCATGATCATCTTCCTGGCCTTGTTCCATTCTATTTGGGGTTGGCGCAACACGTTTTCTTCTTCATTCTTCCCTGTCAGACGTCACGGCATCATTACGCCCAGGACCAGGACTTATGTGGCCAGGACTTATGTGATGATTAAGATTAAATATTGCATCAACAAAAGCTTAGATTGAGAATAAAACAAATCGGTGGAGAAAAATCGATTGTTATCATTTTATACCTCACAGTACCAGAGTAGTCACAAAGAAATTGCAACTATCAAAAGTTCCATTATGGGACTGTAGGTAAAACACAATATCTTGAGTATTTTCAACCCAATCGCAGCAAAAGTATAATAAATAAGTTAGAAGTCTTGTTATAAATATTGTAGAAACACTACAGACCATCAAAGTCAAACAGTAAAAACACAAGTACCAAAAGCAAGCACAAGTGCAAACTTATAGAGAAGCAGACGGTTTACCAGACAATTGCAAGACAGACAAGACAGGCCGCCATTAAATCAGAAGAGGTGAAAATACCATCGGTTGTCTTGTAAAGTCTAGTTGACCACAGACACACCCTGTTGTAAAAACCTTACTTGTTTCCTAACTTTCTACTTTATTCGAAGATGAGTTCTAAGTTACAAGAGGAAAGCGGGTTGCGTAATTTTTCAGCCAGATGTTTTGGGGTAAAATTGTGCTTTACCTCAATCAAACAGTGCATTCTTGAATGCTTTCGAGAAATTGAGGCCTGTTAGAAACTAATTCTAAAATAATGCTTTATCTATATGCGCTAATTCAGGATTTGCTTCACTTTGTGTTTAGATCTCAAAACATATTTTAAGTCATTTTTGAGGTAAAAAAATTATTTGATGCTATTTGAAATGTCATATCATTTAACCGACTTCCAAAAGGAGGAGGTTATCAAGTCGTCTGATTTTTTTTTTGTGTGTATTTTCAGCGGTATTTCAGTCAATTGAAGACCGATTTTCAAAATTCTTTTTTTCTTTCGAAAGAGTATACTCTCGAGGTGGTTCCATTGTTACCATGTCAGGATCTGATGATGGAATCCCAGGGAAATCGAATGCAACCCTCAAATTTTATAGGCACGTATTACGTCTTTCATATTTTTTCTAAAGCTATTCAAGTATACGCATCTGGGAGTCATAACCTCATGTTGATGAGCTGATGATGGAAGGTATAACTCCTTAACAGTTAGGAGTTGGAGGATAATTCTTTAGTAAAATATTAACTGTGGACCGATTTTAAATTTTTTTTTCTTTCGAAGGAGTATACTCGCGCGGTGATCCCATTATCACCATGTCAGGATCTGATAATGGAATCTCAGGAAAATCGAGGGCAACCCTCAAATTGTATTGTCCCGTATTACGTGTTTCGTGTTTTTTCTAAAGTTATTCAAGTATTCGCATCTAGGAGTCATCACCTCATGTTGATGAGCTAATGATGGAAGGTATAACTCCTTACCGGTTAGGAGTTGGAGGATAATTCTTTAATAAAATATTACGGAGACGTATTTATAGTTCTATTCTTTCAGGTTATTTAGGTGAGCTGATTATGGAATATAAAACTCTTTATCGGTTAAAAGTCAAAATCAAAGTCAGAATAATTACTCAAGTTAAATGACTTAGTTCAACTTACTACGTACCTACGATTATTTACACTAACAACTAAAAATGGAAAAATAAAAAAAAACAAAAAATAAAACCGACTTCAAAAACACAAAATATTAAAAAATAACTTTAGCTTCAGAAGTCGGTGACAAAAAAACAAAATCAAACAAACAAAAGACACTGGCTTCTGAAGCTAAAGTAATTTTTTACGATTTTGTGTTTTTGAAGTAGATTTTATTTAAAAAAAAAGTTTTTTATTGAAGGTCGTATCTATTACAGTCAATAAATATTTAGGTGTGAATTCTGATAGTGCTGTTATTAATCAAGCGTCATTAACTTGAAACCGGTCACAAGTAAATATAAACACAGAAAAACCAAATGTTTTCTTTCTTCATTTCATTCAATGCAAATTAACTTTTGACTTTAGT
The DNA here is from genome assembly GCA_947578425.1 of Eugnorisma glareosa. NCBI lineage: Eukaryota > Metazoa > Arthropoda > Insecta > Lepidoptera > Noctuidae > Eugnorisma > Eugnorisma glareosa. The sequence continues at coordinate 1,790,124 of OX387957.1, read as the reverse complement.
TATAGAAAATACATTATTATGTCCAACGGAATTACGAACACAAACTCACTGATTTTAATCGCAAAATTTATTTTAAAATCGCCATGACTTCGCTCATTTATCGTCTCATTGGCAAACTGTTATGGTTTACAAACTTGAGTTGTCATGGTGACAAGCATTGTTTTTGTTTGTTGTTATAAACTAAGCTGTCTGTTAATAGGGCATTAATGGTTTACTTTTACTCTTGAGTGGTGAATCTGATTTAGGTTGTCTTCGATGACTTTTTTCTATGGTTGCATTTTATTTGTTTTGTTGGCATATAGTTCGCTTCTTTAGTTGAGGTTAACTCGTCTGTAAATCTTGTGGCCACTCAAAATGTACATATTGAACTCTTACCCTAACTAGAGAGATGAGATAGATTAACTTCATTTAATATTTATTTGACGTAAAACCTCAGGAGGACCGTATTCTTATTTTACCGTATTTTTGCCTTATTTGTTCAAGAAGCATCATTTAGATCAACTTCATTTCTCTCCATGGAAATTACAAAATTGAACCGTGCTCCTAGCTTCTGACGGTGCACAATAGGGTATAAGCAAGAAATACAAAACTTTTTTTATTTCTTTAAAATGCCTTGTATTGGACCATAAAAACATTGTGGTACACTTGTTTAATTCTCTAATACAACACTTATTTTACAATTTAATAGTTTATTTAGCGTGTTTTTGCTGAAACGGAACGCATACACAAAACGCATCGATTCCGGTAGTGACGTCATAATCCATGTGTCAAAGAAACACTTTTAATTGAAAAGTACTTAAAGTTTCACTAAGATTTTACCATAAAACTGTTATTGCAATTTTTGCTTAAATAAAGCACTTACATTTTAGTAAAACTAATCTACTAAGGGCAAAAATTAGATTTAAACAAGGCAGATAGAGGTAAGTGACATCAAAGTCCTGACATGAATGGCCGCGATAGTCATGGACGTTTGAACTGTCGTAGAAAATTGCAGGAGTTTAACATTTTTTTGTGCGACAAGCAGTAGTTGAAATTAACTTTCAATTATTTTCTTGGGTTGATAGTACTGCATATTAATGATTTAAGTGAAAAAAAAATACATGCATATAATTATCCCTATTAATGCTTGTGTTTAAAAAAAAATGTTGTAATTCTAATCACTGTACTCTTGTAACTTGAGCCCCACCACAATGACATAAAACTCTGTGCGGTCTGAAAGACCAGCGTGCACTGTTGACATCTAATTATAGTTTTGTTGTTCAAAAGGTTATGTTATCTCCGTGTCGTTTAGTGGATAGGCAGAGGTGTAAGTGGAAATGTAAAGCACATGTAAACTGTTATTGTTACAGTTTTCTTCAGATTTCAAAATTACACAATTTTAGGAAGAAAAAATAAATGTTAAACATGTCATAAAATCTTAACTAAACAAAAACTAAAAATTTACTGAATACGTCATAAAATCATTACAAAAAAAAAAAAAATGTACTAATCAAATACGCGCTAAAACCAAAGAGTCTTTATCTGAATAAGGTTTTCACAGAAAGAAAACATATTAAAGTTGTCCGGAAAATTGGCAAACTCGATTTGGACTAGCTAGCAGATAAATAAACTTATAACCTGCCGACACAGGCAGAGAAAGGAAACTATTTAGTTGTAGAACTGTAGCGAAAGTATCCATAACCACGATTTAACGGGCTGCGCGTGATGATAAACAGAAACTTTCGAAGAATCCAAGAATAACTTAACTGTAGCTTTAGATAAAGAGTGAAAATTAAACTTTGTGGAAAACTATACAGGTATCAGTTTTGTCGCTTCAGTTACTAGAAATGCTTGAGCTACTAAAAATGGACCATGTTTCATATTAAGCACTCCCCAAACTGATAAGAGCGTGGTTAAGCAATTCCTTGCTGCTAGATGAGGCGCAATCCTAAAACAATAATAACAAACAACAAAGAGGATAACATATTTGCCAAACAGTTTAGTAATCGATGATAAAGGTAAATCTTTTTATAACATAGATTAATTTGCACTAATTTGTGCAACTTAAAAGTATGAAAATATCATGGATGATTTTATTTTTTTGACATCAAAATGGAAAGTGTTGTTGCATCTTTGGCGATCAAAAGATTATTTTACTTAATACATTGGACAATTATTTTAAGTTTTATTTTGACTATTCCAGCTTTTCTTTTCGATCATCACAAAAGCAAAATGTCATAACTCCCAATTAAAAAAAAAAGCAAAACTTAACCTTACAATACAACTTAAAACTAAAAACCATATGCAAAAAAAACTTACAAACATCCGTGACAAGAACACATGAATGTGATCTCTAACACGTGTCAGATATATCACAGTGTATGATTGATTACCTAACACACACAAACACATTTATTGATACTCACACATTACCCAATAACATAGGTTATACTAGTACAGTCGCGGGCTTAGATATGTATTCGGTTAGCAAAATTCTAAAAGCGATTAACAGTATGTTGTTAGTTAGGTAAAACTTTCTTTTGTGCAAGTTTATTTCCGGTTATCTAAGTGCATCTTTACGTTAAAGTAGGTAAGTTACTTTTCATGTCTTTCTGTGTGACCGCATTGATCTTTACCATAATTTAGAGAATTTATTCTGAATGGTTTATGTATATCATACATTTTTATCATAATTCTTACTAATATTGTAAATGGAAAAGTTTGTGAGGATGGATGTTCGTTACTGTTTCACGCGAAAACTACGGAATGGATTTGGATGAAATTTGGCACATATATAGTTTATAACCTGGATTAACATATAGGATACATTTTATCTCGGTTGTATGATCCCGTGGGACAGTTACGGACGTTCATGCGAGTGAAGCTGCGGGCATAAGCTAGTTAACCTTAAATAACACAAAAAAAAAACCGTTTGTTTTGTTATGTCTTAAAAACTGTGGGAAGAGGGAGCACTACTATAAAACACATAGGTTCCATCACTAACCACAAAGTAACAATGTTCATTTCTCGAGAAACACTTGTCTTGCTAAGTGAATACATATTTCCGCTCGTGACTGTACACGATCATATTATATTAATAATCAAGATGTTTCGGACCTTGAGGTGCTTTATTATTTATTGTACATACTTGAGTAAAATCATGAGTTCATGACGATCACTGATGTGTTAAACGAACGTTACAATTATGTAGTGGGTTGACGTAATTCTCGCTTTGAAATTATAGTTGTAGCTAGCTGTTACCCGCAACTTTGTCCGTCAATAAATGAGTTTTTAAATACTCGTTTTTCTCTAAAATATTAGTGTCATAAGTTACTCCTATAACATCAACTATCTGCCAGCAATAGTCCCGACAAAATCGGTCCAACCGTTTCGGAGATTAGGCGGAACAAACAGACAGACAAGAAGACAAAACTTTAAAAAAATGTATTTTTTCGTTATTTCATGCATTAGTAGTAAAAAGCTGCTATTTTGAAACTACAAACAGACACTTCAGTTTCATTTATTTCTATGGATAATGGTACAAAGTTATAATATTGCACGATCATTTTTTTGTTCTAGACCATACCTGGGAAGCTTCTAGTTACGGATATAATGGGGGCAAAGTTCCAACACAAGTTTTTTTTGTAAATACACGTTTCTAACGTAAGATTTTTACTGTTTTACCTCCACGACCCCCGTACTATTCAATCCATCTATCACCACAATGTTTTGAGCGCTTTACAGTGCGTAGTACCGTAAACCGTAAATTTTCCCCCAAAAAAAAAAGTTGCTTCCCAGCAATAATATTTGCGTAAAGTTACTTAGTTTGATGTTTATAATGCTTGGTTGACGGCTTCGTGAAGGGTCCTGTACCTGTTACATCCTGTAGGTATCACTAGTTTGTATGGAAACGATGTAGAAAGTTAAAAAAATGCACGACAAACTTAACGATCATTTTATTCCCTATAGATATCACTTTTCCGATTTATATGAACGAAAAGTACCTTAAAACTAATGAAGAAGGTATAAATAATCACATTAAACAGTCGTTAAATTAACAATAAATAATGTTGCTAATCAGTCATTAACAATTTTATCGATGTTGTATCTAAAATTACTTAAACATCAATATCAGTAACTATTACCAACTTCCCAAATAAAGCTTACGTATTTTGTATTTTCCATTTTCACACACACAAATGAATGCTTGAACAAAAACCCTCCATTGGATTTTCAGTTCTAGTCTCAGCATCGAGAATTGATATTCCAACAGTGCAGTTATATATAGGCATTCATTTAAGTATACCTAAGTCATAAACAGCAATGTTATTTGGTGAATCAAGTTAAGAGGGCCCTTCCCGGTCCGTCTATCGTCAACGCGAGCATGGTTGATAAGCTTGTTGTTTCATCCAGAGCCACAGCGGCGATTTTCTTTCGATTCCCCCGTCTTTCCCCGCCCCTACCCCGCACATCTCGTCTTCCGCGTACCTCATACCGCCTAACGCGATGTCATTGAACGAAAAATAGTGTTCGAAATTTTCTTAAACTTGTTCCAGGAAATACGTGTTTTTGAACAATTTTTAATTTTTTGCTACCACTGAAACCTAGATATAGTGCACAAAATACCTATTAGTTAAAAAAATCAAAGATAGATGTGTAACAACTGCATAATCACGTACGAGCGTTTGTATGAAAAGTATGACGGGTTGGCCGCTCTTAAGTTAAATAATTTACTTTACAGAATAATTACCAACTAAATTGTAATAAAAGAGCTTCAAGATAAGACGTTAACTTACGAATATGAACTGTTCATCCTAAAGTGTTAATTACTTACTGGCAATTAATGAGATAGTAATTTTACACGATAATTTATGGTAACATCGAGGCGTAAGGATATTTGTGTTTTTTTAACATTATGAACGCCAGAGCATAAACGTACGCGCATACCCTCCATTCCAAGCCACAATTTTACCTACCATTGTGTCACATATTTGTGGCGTTCGGCGTACAGTTTGTCACATATATGTGACAATGGCTTTCAAAAGGCTAAAGTTACTTTTAGATAGTTGATACTTTTTGAAATGACTAGTGTTGTTTTACATCTACGCCTGCATAAAACAAAGATAAATCCTGTATGTATATACTAAGAAGTATGTATATACTAAGAAGCTATCTTTTTCAGGTTCACACAAAAACAGTATTATAGTTTTGTCATGAAAATAAAAAAAATTACGGATACAGGAAATTACTTTTACATTATAAGCTTTTTTCAATTAAATCAATCTAAGCATACTAAAAATAACATTACGCCTGTAATCCCCGAAGGGTTCAGCATAGGTGTACCTAATAGTATGTATACATCTACATTTCGTCAGTCGTGTTTTAAATCCCATGTAATGGGCGACCTTGCTGCTATTATAACCGGGCCCAAATCCAGACTCCGTAAGCACGCTATTGTCACATAAAATGTCTATTGAGAGAACTTAACATGAATATGTAGGAAATATAATTAACTAATTGTTGCCAGCAGCTTCGCTCGCGTTTTGGTCAGAAATTATCCCATGGGCACGTTGCAAATATAGCTTATGCTACTCGGAGATCATGTAGCTTCATTTTAGTGGAAAAAAAATCAATATCGGTTCAGAAGATCCAGAGATTACGCCCTAGAACCTCACAAACTTTACCTCTTTATAATATTACTAGAGACCCGCCCCAGCTGCGCACGCATGCAATGTTCTGCATATAAAACTTCCTATTGAATCTCACTATCTATAAAAAAAAAAACGCATCAAAATCCGTTGCGTAGTTTTAAAGATCTAAGCATACATATGGACAGACAACGGGAAGCCACTTTGTTTTATACCATGTAGTGATAGTATATATAGTATAGATGTATAGATTACGCGGAAACAAATTAACCTAAAAGAATATACCTAAGTCTTGTTAAACAGACACCTGTAGCAAGTTTATAATACATACATACATTCATAAACTCACGCCTGCTTCCCATGGGGGGGTAGGCAGCAACCACAAAACGCCACCTGCTACAATCCTAATGATACTCCTTTTCTTGTCTACGTTCATATATCAAAGTTAATGTTAAATGACGAAGTGAAGTTCATCATTTTGCAAAATGCACTTCCGGGTGAGTCCTTACTTTATCGTATGGTTTTTTTTCTGTATGATCTATTATCCTGAAGTGAAGCTCGTCCTACTATTTCTCCTTTACAAGAGTATTAATATCGTATTAAAAAAAAAATTAAAAGCTTAATTGCACATCACCAACTATACTAAAAAATTCGCAACGTTCGCACACACAAAATAAAGTCCTCCTCGACTTATCATCACAATTTTTCCCACCTCTTCAAAACACCATAACTTTATAAGTACGTAAGTAAAAACAATAAGTACCGAGTAGGTGTGAACTTTGATCTTGTATCTTATCTCAATCGGAATGCCCGGCTGGTTGGCTGGTCCAGCTGACTAGATGAGGAAGATTAATGATATTCATACGGAAATATTTGGCGCCAACTGATAGCTCCATAGTTCCTGCGTGTGAAGGTTCTATTCAAGAATTGTGTGTGTTTCATTGCCTCGCTGGCTATTTTTTTAACCAATGTTAGGCCCTTTTTATAAGCTACTAGCTGTTGCCCGCGACTTCGCTCGCGTTTTTGTTGGATATTATCGCACGGGCACGTTGTAAATATAGCCTATGGCACTCGGGAATAGTGTAGCTTCCTATTAGTGAAAGAATTTTCAAAATCGGTTCAGTAAATCCAGAGATTACCCCCTACATACAAACTTGCAAACAAATTTTACCTCTTTATAATATTAATCTAGATATAAAAGCTTATAAAAAGGGACTAACCTAACCTAACCTGCCCAATACATACAACAAACAAACTAACAAGTTTCAAGTGCCAAATCTTGCAACTGAATTTCAAACCAGGCCCCCACTGCCGATCGAGCTGAAATTTTGTTTTTGATCAGTGTTTCAGTAATATGTCTAAGAAATGCAACAAAGTACCTAATAATTGCACATTTTCACCCAACTGCCGTAGGGTCCAAAATATTGATAATTGAAGTGATTTTTTAACGTTTTGTCAATGTGTTACTCTTCTTCTTCGTGCCGCTGGCACGACAATTTCAATGATAAGGCGCATTCAAATTGCCATACACAAGACTGATAAAACATATTTTTCTTAATAAGAATAACAACAACATTATTTTATTCTCAAAATATTTTTACTACGAACTATACGGTGAAGCTGTAAAAGTAAGTAACAACATTCAATTTTTTTAAATGCAAACTGTATTTAAAAAATCCCTTTGCAGCAATCGAGTAAACAAATTTAAAATTATTTAAATATTTTATAATTACAAATAAAGTAATCATCAATCAAAGAGTTATATTTACAGTAGCTTATTTGTAAAGACGTGGTGTAATGTAATAAAAAGCTAAAGGATTAAAAATAATTTTACACTTCCGGTATTTACGGAAAAACAACTTGTTAGGTAGTTATGTTTTTTTTGCTGTGGTTTAGTAGTAGCTAATTAAAACCAATACGCACCTGGTACAGATAGATATGTATTTGGTAGTTGTGTTTATAATACAGACGGAAAACTTTGTTTATTATGAAATAATCTGAAAATTTTTAATTACGTAGTGGCCACAAAAAAAAGCTGAACAATAAAGGAAAATCAAATAAATATGGCTAGCTAGAAGTCGAAGGATAAACTTAAATACATGTATTATTCAGATAATTAAATCCTACCCGGGTTTTTTAATTGACATAATAATTTTGTATCTCATTAGGAAATTATAAGTAATATTCAATATTTAACACATTTTTATAACACATCACATTTATTTGACTTTCGCAATCAATAATTTTAGGCATAAAGAATGGAATCGATAGTTGTAAAAATCATCTTTTTATGAATCCATGAAAAAGTAATAAAAGTACAAACATTCTATAGTAGGTAGCTAATAACCGTAAAATAAACCATTAAATAACATAAAAACACGATCGTAAAAAATTGATGAATAGAAAACACGACTATCCTTTAAAAAACTGTCAATTCGAAATTATTATACGAAACGCGTAAATACATACTAAAATGTATTATATAAATTAATGTACATTTAATATTCTTGTAAAATCGTAAAATATAATGAGTATTCTAGTCATAAACTACTGTAAAAATTACAAACTTACCTTGGCACCTGTTTCTTGTGACAGCTGATTACTGGAGTTCCTTAATTTTGGCCAAAAATAATTAGTTCTCCACTGAACAGCTACTTTTCAATCCTCATATTTACACTTCAAAACGACACAAAAATAATCACAATAAAATTCACTTGTTACAGTTCAAAACATCATAATAAAAAAAGATTTTCATAAATTCGCGAATCCGAAATTCGTCCGCGCGTCCGTGCGTACGCGCACCGCGGATCGCGCGATTCGTTTTTTAAAATCCGAAGCCGGGCCTCACTCGGATGTGGTCCGTATGTGACTGTGTGACTGTGTACTCATCTTGCACTTCACGATCACCGAAGAAGATACATCTCGCGTCCCGTTCGCGCGCACGAGCCGCGAGTATTGCCGTCCCGCTTTCTTATTATCAGAGGTTAAGCTTCGCCCATCAGTCAGTTAGCGGTCGGACATCGGGTGGGAAGGCCGTGCTCCCTGTACCGTTACTTTCTCTATGTTGTAGGACCATAAAACACGTACCGTATGGCAGTGTGAGCAGCTATTTTGTCGTCTCGTCGCTGCCCGGGTAATTTATTTGTTTGGTGCGCATGCACAGGTGCTGCACCCTCGATTTATTGATGCGCCGTTCTTTTGTAATCATGATTTATATCACATATAAGACACGGTCTCTCTTGTTTCATTTTTTTAATGATATTTTGTTGAATGAAATTAACTAGGTCAAAGTTTATTTAAGCCGTAAAAATGTCAATTGCCACAAGACATTTACGATCAATAAAAAATAAGATAAAGCGCGACCGAAACTAGATCGCGCCGAATCGTGATCGCGTAACGAAATATTTTATCACGGACCAATCCGGTGCTCGCGAAATGACAAGCACGCTAGATCATTCGCTTAGATCATCGGAGTGCGCGCGCGCCGCATTTGCGCCGATTGGCGTGTCCCGCGCAGGCCCCGCCTGTACCGTTATAGGGGGGCAATGACTGCCCCCCTAAAAGTGGGGATTTGTGGATCATCGCGTAATTGGTGGAGACTTGTGACATATGGCATGTGTTGGTTAATTAAAACTGCTCACGGCCCTTTCATAATGTGTCGTTAATATATTTACATATAACGTTGATCTGTCGTGACCTACTTTTGTTATAATTGAAGAAAACTTGAGGTAATTTTAGCAAATGTAACACAAGGAAAACGTGTTGAAGTACCGTTGGTGGCAAATACAATTTGGTTATTTACTTTGTCTTCGGACGACATGGTCCGCCGTACATACTAATTAGTTCGGGTAAATATTGATTGAAATGACAGCACTTTCTGGTTCAGAGTAAAGTTGAATTACCTCTAAACACATGCCTCCTCTACGGTACACACATAAAAAAGTCATTAATGAAAAAAAAAGACTAACTTCAACAATCGTTTTAATCTAATGTAGTGTTCCATAGAATAGGAACATTATGAAACACTACACACACACATATTAAAATAATTACATAACATACTTAGTTATTTGGTTTAGAATCCGGAACAGAACAAAAATTTAGATATATAGGCTAAACCAAATTGTTTGAAACCAGGTTTCACGAACCTAACTAACAGTTATTTTAACAAACTTCCGAAGACAACTATAGAATTCTTGCAGGTGATCCAAACAAGGGATTAAAAATAAAGCAATGGACAATGCACGAAAAATAAATAAACAAATAGACTTATATTCTGTTCAAAAGTCTGTTCAAATGTCGGTTTCCAATCGATGTAAATAGATATTTTTTAATAATTATTATGTTTGGTAACTTAATCGCGAACGCAAACGAAGCTATAGAAGCAAACGAACAAGACAAATCACAACTTACGATGTATGTGATTAACATTTCTTCTACCAGTATTTTGAAATTGAATACATTATTGCTACAGGAGGCTCTAATGCGTCCCTTGATACTTGATATTACTCAGTGACAAGAAGAAACAGGTATTTACGGAGGTATTAATCTTCATTCTATATTTGCAGGAAAAGGTCTTGCGTTATTGACACGGAGTTTACCAAAAATAAAAGAAATACAATCTGGAACCGTAGAAGATAAATCTATGCTTCAACAAAAATAATGTTTCAAGACCATACAATAAGCTTGTCATAAAAGAGTAGAGAGAAAGAGGTTAGTACCTAATGTGTATGTTAAAACGAATTCGTCCCTGATAAAGGCCTTTTTCAATATCAAGCATCGAAACACGTCCTCACAGTAAGTGACCACAACGAGCTCCATCGACGTAGAAGAATAGGATCTGACGCAGAATGTTCCATTCGCAAAAAATCTTGTTGACGCAGAATGTCCCATTCGTACAAAGTCCCATTCGCACAACGTCCCATTCGCACAAAGTCCCATTCGCAGAATGTCCCATTTGCAAACCTGAAAAGATGAAACAAAATTTTACATAGTTAGAATAATAGTGCTCATAAAATCTGTACTTTCCAATCTACTGCTGTCTAATTCTTGTTCTTGCAGAGACCGATAATTGCTACAGCTGTCAGAATTTGAGTAGTAGTCAATGGAAACTAAAAGAAGATGCACCTACACGACGTCTGACCATTCTGCCTGTCTGACTTTTTCCCAAATATGTTACGATCAGCTTCCAGTCCAATCAATACCTGTAATTACATAGAGCAACTGCCTATTTGACCTCCACCATTCAGTTACTGAGCAAAATACCTTGGTAGTACCTAGTGATTTTCATACATTTGGGCTGCGACTACTGTTATAATAACCGTCAAACGAATGCTGCCAGGATCTTTCTTTCCACAGCAACACAACATAATTATTATCTTATTTCTACTAATATTATTAAGAGATAAAGTTTGTGAGGTTGTAGGGGTAATCTCTGAACTGATCTCTACTGAGCTGATTTTGAAAATTCTTTCACTAATAGGAAGCTACACTATCCCCGAGTGCACTAGGCTATATTTATACAACGTGCCCGTGGGATAATTTCCGACCAAAACGAGAGCGAAGCCGCGGGCAACAACTTGTCCATAGAGTAAAAACCAATGTAAGTACATACGAGTGCATCCCCGAAGGTTTAGGCAGAAATGTACCTTATACTAAGTAAAGTCCAATACAATATAAGTGAGCCTATTGCCATCAACCGGGAACAGATCTAAACTCCGTGGCTGCCACAGAGAAATTCCTGAACGAAAACCCCAATAACATGTTGCCCGACCCGGGAATCGAACACAGAATATGCTCAGCATCAGCAGCCACTAGACAAACGAGGGAAAAACCGATATCCCTTTAAAATTTCACTCAATTACAACACCGATTCCCCGCATCATTACATTACAAACCAAAAGGTCACAAACATTCTAGAACGTGTTTTAAAACAGGCCTAATGCCATTCGCGTTGGGTTTTAGTGCCCCGTTGCATCAATGTGTGTCAGAGGTCGCCGAGTCTAGGTTTTATGTCCGATGGCCAATGACCATTTCGCATAACATTACGTTAGGTAATGCGTTGATGTAACTTGATATTTAGAGGTGTTACCGTACGTGCTTCAATTGATTGAGGGAGAACAATTGGTTTGGATTTTATGGGACATCACGATATTGGAAACAAAGGTATCGTTAATAATATGACACATCTTCTATTGGACACGCAACAGCAAAACTCAGCAATAATAATGAGGCTGTTTACAGAATTTTATAACAACGCAGCCAATGAAATGAAACAGATGTCAAAATAAAAGCAGCAAAAAGATTATTAGCACTAAATGGTGACTGAAATGTTTCAGTGGCAACCCAATCCTGATTTGTGCCCAGTTCATGGTATTAGGCTCGCCTCCTATTACATGAGACATAAACATAACTGACAAAATGTGAGTGTAATAGGTATACGCCCGCTTAACCATTACAAAAATTACAGGCGTGATATTATGTTAAATATGTGGCCACTGACTTATCAAGCCATCATAGTCATTGAAAATGTAAAACCTAAAAAAGTTAAGGCTAAACGTAATATCGATGTAGCTCATCGATGACTACATGATACACCTCTAATAAGTCTAGTTGACACAGAATTATACCTTTCATATGCAGGTACATAAAACAGTAAACTACTTAACGGTCTTATCGCATGCAGAGGAAGATTCCAATACACTTCGGTTTCAAATCTAATTTTATGAAGAAACTGCTTTAATAGAAATTGAAATTGACTGCTTACTTGAAATCACTGCAAATTTAACTTATTCTTATTGAAGCAAAAATGTTAGATGCATGATTACCTAGTGCAAGAGTCGGTAGAAAGGTTATGGAGAGCAATCTATTTCACAACGCACAGCCTAAATTCTACATGCAGCAGCAGATTGCTGCAACAAAGGTTTCATAGGCGAAGAAAAGATCTTTAAATCTCGTCTCGAGAGTTGAAAGTAGAAGAAAGTTAGTAATTTTTGCCAATGGAAAATATCATTAGACTTACCTTACGTAAAACATGAAAATGCTAGACGCTGGATCGTCTATCGTACAGATAATGAAGGCAAAAAAAAAATTTGGATACTGACATTGTATAATGAACGACTTTAACTAAATAATTGCAACAAAAGTACCCAGAAAAGATAGGAAACATCCTTACAAGACATGGGTAGACGAAAGAAAAGAGAGCTAACTTTTCAATCACTTTAATCTACAAAACCAAAGACATATAAAATTAAACTCATCATCTAACCAATCTCGGCAGTTCCCAAAGAGAGGCTATACACAAAGAAGGCTACTTTATAATCGGATTTCAAACATGGGACGCAATCTGTCGCGAGGAACATTTAAGGCTTTATCGTTGGGCCGGCTGCTGCAACAAATTGCAGACCAGTCGACGTTTTTTTTGTCGCACGCCGAGTTTGGGCTGCGGTGAGGTCTGCAGGAAGTTTTAAAAGTGAGGTTTTCAAATAGCGGGATTTTAAAAGAGGGTTTGGTTAATTGTTGAGTTTTTTATCGTTTTTTTTTGTCGATATCGGAACATTCCTTTAGTAATATACTGTTGTATGATGTGATACATGCAATAAGTTTTTGATTAATATTCCTGTCCTCAATAGAAGTGACAATGAGCTACCACAAACGTTTGTCGAACCCGATATCAGTTTTTGACAAAATATGAAACGCTTTGATAGCACTGCAGCGCTATAACGCTGAACGATCAAGAAATAAACATTTTCCAATCAGATCTTCTTTGTAAGGAAGATATTGGCCACAGGATTTTAATAGCAAATAAACTTGTAATTCTACAGATCCTATTAGAAATCATACATAAGTTTTATGTGATTACAAAAACATTCATGAAGATGAAAACTATATTTGCGTACCAAGATTAACTTTTCATTCAGTCTAGTCGTGTTAAATCAATCAAGTTTATCTGTGATGAACTGATAATTCAAAGGCTAAGATGACTCAGTGGAAACGACCGCAACTTACAAGCGGTAGGTTCGAATCCAGACAAGCACTGTGTGAGTTATTTTATCAAAACTGCTTTCAAATCGGTACAGAAAACATCGTGAGGAAACCGGCATGCCCTACAATCGAAAAAATTGAATATACCTAGGATGTGTGGATAATAGGATAATAATATGAAATAATATTAATAATATAACTGCGTCTGTAGCCATTTTAAGAATTTTAACGTGATTCGTAATATTATGCTATTATGATTCTGCTAAAGCGGCCATTTTAGACCCCCAGTAAACGATCGTAATCCACCATGCAAGTATTTGCACCATAATGTATTATGGCTCATTTCCGCTGATTCTTTAATCAAATAAAAATAAAATCGCAGTCTACATTCATAGTTATTTGGTTCACATGCTTTTTTAATTCAAATGTAAGTAAATATATTCTAATCAGTATTACGTAAATTAACGGTAACTATAACTTAACATTCCAATAGGAATAATTAAGATTTCCAATTCAAATCTTCATACGCTTAACGTAAATATAAAATACAATTTCGTATAATCACGCGCTTATAATTTATAGGTTCAACCTATTAAGAAGTAAAAGTATCACAATAAATCTCAGGGTATCTGCGTCTTGCGCTCCAATATTGATATTAGACGTATTTATTTCGACTTCGAATAAAAATGTAATCCCATACTGCTTAAGTTAGGTGCTATCGGTGTGGCAAGCTGTATCTCTTTTTGTCCAATGCCGACTGACATTGGTTCAAAATGAAAGTACAGAGATACCAATTAAAGGATAAAATAAAAGATCGATTTATCTTTATAGTGAAAGAGCTGAAAAATACTGAAAGAGAAATTTAAATAAGTAGTTATGTAATGATCACCACTCCACTATTTATATCAAAATGCACGGATACATAACCACACTTTTTCCACTAAGTATGGACAAAAATACTTATATATAATATTAAGAAATGATCCTAAAAATAATTAACAATAAGCAAATAAAATAAGATGCACTGGCATGTCACACGAATGACAAATATTTGAAAGGTGCAGTAAGATAATTTATGCGAATCCTAAGTCAACCAAAATGCCAATCATACATTTAACAAGAAGACATACATCTACCAGTCAACAAAAGAATACTTCTAACAAACAAATCAAATACAAAAACGTTTCGCAAACTTGAAACTTCTTCTTAATTATAGTTCCTACGCATATCTCACAGGTTCGCTGTTGGGATGCGCGCGCGCACGTCAACTTGTCACTCAAGCGACTCAAGTGAGCATGCTGTGGACGTAGTTCAGGCGTGGGGCGACAGATGGCGTTAGTTGTGGCGTTTTAATGTGGTGACTTTAATTTTTAGTAGATATGCAATAATGTGGGTTTTATTCCGAATTTAAACGATGGATAAGTTGATGGAAATAGGAAAACGACTAATTATTGTCAATGCCAGTATACGTAGTAGCGCTGTTTATTATGATTAAAAAAAGCCGTAACGTTTCGCAAAAGCTTTGATAAAAGAAAAAAGTTAATTGTAATTCTTACCTAAAGACTAGATTAAAATGCATAATCAGCCTATAACATCCCCCACTGCTGAGGCTGAATCATAGGCCTCTTCATCTCTTCAATGCGAAAAGGAGTGAAGCATTTCCACCACGTGGCTACGTTACGGGTACGGGTATACCTGGTACAGGTTGACAGATGTCACGTCATGACGTATTAGTAGTACAAAACTGTTTCATGTTCGTCACATCACCATCACAGGTCCAGTTGAAAACCAGCTTCGGGCACTAGCTGCTTGGCAGTTTGCTGAACTGGGCCTATTTGGCGCAGCCGTGAGTCATATGTAATTTATCTTTTCTGCTCTGTTTAGATTTGATTTTTTTATTTTATTTTTTGTTGTGTTCACTTGTGGCATGTGGAAAATAAATAATTATGTTTCTTTTCTTACTTCTTTCTATTAGCATTTGTTTTTGGTGCTGGGACATGCTGGTTCTCTCAAATTACTTCCCTTCACCGTTTTGAGAGCAGTGAAAATGAAATAAAATAAATCACACAAAGTTGCCAGTCTGGGTTCGAACTCATGATCCACGTAACGTTACTTGAGGCCGTTATCACTATGCTACCACTACCTTAAAGATACTAGGCTAGAACCAAACCTTAGTACATTTTCACGAGCTCTTAATCAGCCATTACCTACTTATGTCATCAATAACATCATCATTTCAGCGGATCTCCGCAATCTTCACCAGGTCATCGGTCCACCTAGTGGGGAGGCCTTCCACCGCAAAGTCTTCTGATTCGCGATCGCCACTCCAGAAGTTTTCGGCCCCATCGGCTATCCGTTCTGTAAGCAATGTGCCCTGCCCACTACCATTAAAGTTTGGCAATTCTTCGGGATACGTCGGTAACCTTGGTTCTCTTGCGGATGTGCCGTCCTACCTAAATACCTACTACCTAATAACATCGAGATATTAAGTCTACAGGATCGAAGCAACTTTCGCATAGAAGCTCATCCCATAAAAGAAGTTCAAGGAAGCGAATCATAAAAGTAATTGCGACGAAAACATCTTGGTAGTTTACATAGAGATAATTTTATCTGCACTGTTTCTGCCCACGCGCGTATAAAACTGCAACTTACTGCTATAAACATACTTAACATTTGTAAGGACGAATATGCATGAAGCTGTACAAGTTATGTGCTGATGGGTGGTTTTCTGAGGAAATCTATTTTCCTGTTTTTCTGGTGAAAAACCTACCTAACAAGATCGATATTTGATCGCCTTGTAAAATTAACAGAAAGCAAAAAGCATCATGTTGAAAGCTGGTTGAAAAATTAAGAAATTTTTTACGACAAATCAGCTGAAAGACACTCAATTAGGTAAAAGGTAAAAGCGTACATATGTGGGCTCTTTCTTTAACTTTGGTATCACATCAAAGATGAAATTTTTATTAGTTTAATTGTAGTACATTATTAGATGGTTGAAATTTTTTACTGTGTCTCGAACAATTCGCTACAACTACCGTACAAAATCATAAAATACATTATTATAATAAAACAGACACTTATTTTACTGAAATGATGACTGTTCAGTCGTTAACTCCTGATAAGTTTCTTATTTAACTACACATCGCTCTTTCCGTCTAAACGGCCCTGAACATAATAATACCTATGAATATTTCTCATGTAAGGTATTATGGTATTAGGTATCAAAATAAAACTTGGACTTCATGACTACAAACATTTCATTGAAGATGAAGAAAACTAGCCTCAGTCAAAACGACTTAATTCGACATAGACCCAAACATATCGCTTATCCCTTGAACCTTCACCCAGAACTCACCAGCGACAAACTTTGTCATAGTTTTAATGTTTCATGTAAACAAGGAATGCTCATCATGGTTATATTAGTATGATTACATGTTTATTGTGCTTTTACAACGTCATAAACTTTCTGTATTTACTGACGTGAGCTTGCAATCTGGATAAGGGTTATAAAGAAGTGAAATTATAGCTATCATGTCGCGAAGTATTGTACAAAGTAGTCATTTTTAATGACTGTTTGGACTGGAATAATATGACACATACTTATGTTTGCAGCCTTAGGCCTAATAAAATAAACGATGAGTGTCGGCTCTTTAATTGCATTTCAATTATATACTGCCTTGCTTGCCTTGGTTGGTAGCATCAGGTTAGATTCCCGTGTCAGGCAAAGTTGTGTTATTTTTGGGCGAAATGTGAGTTAACTTTAGGGCTTTGCCTAGCCTTTAAGAAATTACGGGAGTGCTTTTATGTGCAATTACATACATATTGTAGCTAATTATTAGGACTTATGAGAGCAGCGGTGGCCCGGTGGTGGCGGCCCCGACTTACGAACAGTAAGTCGTAGGTTCGAACCCAGGCAGGCGCATTACTTTTTGTAATTTATTTTCATCACCACTGCTCTCAAAAACGATGAAGGAAAACATCGTGAGGAAACCGGCATGTCCTAGAACCAAAAATTCGAAGACATGTGACATCTATCAACCCGCACTGGGCCCGCGTGGTGGATTATAGCCCATTCCCTCTCATGGAGAGGAGGCCGAGTGTCCCAGCAGTGGGAACATTAAAGGCTGATTATGCTATTAGGACTTACCATCCTCCACTTATTAGGTATCCTAAAATCTAAATATCATTCATCATACCATTATAACGACGACCCAACTTTGAACCTTACCTGCAAGTTCTTGGTATTTATATTTTATTGCAACGAATTCTCAAAAACAACCATAGACACTATGGCTCCGCCAGACATGTCATTATTTATGAAACTAATATTTTGCTCTATATTTTATTGTTGTCCCAATTCAAAGTATTATGATAAAAAATGCGGGTAGCGGGCGTTGGAAACGAAAAAAAACAAGATCGTATGTTTAGGGTTCCCTCATGTTCAAAAAGCTACTCAGAGCTCTTACCTATATCTATATTCGTTTTTTTCTTGAACTGACAACGAAAATAGACATCTTTGCGCAAACATAGGTAGTCACAGGACTAGACAGGATCACCAGAATAATACTAACTTATATATCTTTGCGTTTGAATTTTATCAACGTAGCTGAAAAATTACGACTTGGAAAAAGTGTGTGTGTATGTCAAGTAGCTACGATAATTATCTACTAAATCACATTTTAAGAAGTATGCCTGAAGCGACACTTCATACCTGATTTACACCTCGCAATAACTGTACACCGTTTAAACGGTGTTTAGTCGATGCAAGTCAATTGTTGCTTCATTTTTATTGTATGCAACAGTCAAGAAACTTGCATAGCGTAACTTTTATCATTCTGCGGAACCAACTACAGATTCAAAATTCACAATTAACCTTCTTCGGCCAGTATCGAAGTTCGCCCACACGACACAACATTTTTTTGCGATCTACATTTTGATTAATGCGAGACTGCGCATCGGTTGAATTTTTATCGTTTTTGGCCCATCCTTTTTGAATGTGGTGCGATTTTTTTGTGTCACTTCTGAGATATTCTGTCATTCATTTTTGTGTTGGTGATATTTTATTAAAGCGGCGATTGCTTGCATCATCGGGCTGTGATATCGCGGTGTCGTGGATTCGGTGCCCGATTTTTTTTAGTGAGCTTTATTCACCTTTGAAAATTAATGCTATGTAGCATAATATAAACCGGAATCCTAACTAATATTATGAACCCGAAAGCAAGTTTATTTGCTACAATCAATCAATCAATCAACCAAATTATTTTTATTTCACATAGGCCTAGATGGGCACTTATAAAACGTCGACAAAAAGGTGCACGGTTCGGGTTGGTCGTTTCCTATGGCTACCTTTTTACGCCTAAACTACTGAACCGATAATTCTGAAATTTTGCATACACGTTGTCAGGTGTACAGCAACGGACATAGGGTTCCTTTATTCCCGAAAAAAAGGACTTTTCCCGAGAAAAACAAGAATAACGTTCTTATGATAATAGATGGCGCCACGTGTCTTTCGAATCATGATTGAACTAAGGACGCGAGCGAAGCAGCGGGCAAGTCCTGGGATCGGTTCTCAGATTGAGCAAAGTATCAATGGGTTCTCTTCCAGATAATTCTCAGTAACAGCCTAGAGTCTGGATGTGTGCCCAGTTGGTGATAAGCTCGCCCCTTTTAAATTAAACTCAAAAATAACTGGCAAAATATGAATGTACCTAAGTAATATACATAAAAGGTGTTAAAAAATTAACTTTAAGAATTTCGTGGGAGCATTATACTCATCATTACGAACAACTCGCGAAAAATATGAGCTGTTCCAAACATTTAAGCACACTTATTAAAATGTATGGATCCGCTCATATTTTTTCGCGATTTCAGGGTTCATCCCATAGTAAAATTTGTTCGTAATTATGAGTGTAATGCTCCCACGAAGTTCTTAAAGTAAATTTTTAAATTATTACTATTTTTTTTTAATTTTTGACTCCTCATATACCTAAGTATCACCTCAGCCTAAACCCTTAAGAGATAACAGCCTGTATATTATGATATAGAGTTGTGAAACTACTCATTAAACTAGTAGGCATAGGAATATTTGAGGTTCCAACTACTATCAGAGATCATTTCATCGATCAGATGAATCTCTTGACTTCACTAGAATTAAAATTCTACCTCTGGTATAACAACCATATCGTATATTAAACCCAGTGGTAGCGCCACCTGTCCCATAAAACAGCTGCCACCAAACCACGTGGTACACCATTCCCCATTCACTACCATGACAATCCATTAAATATCTCCAGAAAACATTACCGTGAAGAAATGAAACACAAAATAGTAGCATTTTTCAAAACAGCAGGATATTAATACACTTCTACCAAATCGTTACAAAACTGGCTGAATAGAAAAAAAGATACAAAGAAATCAAGTACCTTGACGAATGATTCCAAATTCGAATACAATTTACGTTCAAATTTTTCGCAAGTAACCGAAAATAGTCTCACATAGGTTAGCAATATTACTTCTTATTCATAAACAAGTAGGGGTGGTGTTTCATTGAATTCAACTTGCAAATGTTTTTAGGTTAGAGTATTAAACCAATAGGGACAGATACAATCATTTGACATGATCTTTCATAATATTGTGGCCCTGAATGCGCAATGTGAAGCGATTTGAGTTACAAGCGGTAGCGGGAGGTAAAATGTACGTGCTGAGGATAAGGCACAACCAATATTAATAGAATAGAAATGAAGTTATAGACAATAAGTCTGTCTAATAATTTCCATAGAATTTCCAACAAAGAACTACATCTTCAGGGAACTCTATGAAAACCCTGCCCTTGGCTAAAATGATGAATTCAGACCTAAATAGGTCTAGCCAACTTTAACATTATCTAAATTACATCACAATAAACTTAAGGATAGAACTCACTAACAGTTTGTTTTTGCGTAGATACGATTCCACAATATTAAATGAGAGAAATCCTGATGGAAAAACCCAATAAAAATTTGCCCGACCCGGGAATCGAACCCAGGACCTCATGGTTAGTCAGGCAGTTCCTAGGCTATATAATTAATTTAAACCTTTAAACTTCACTAAGCAACAAGAAACCATCCTTATACCATTAACACGATACTGCCAACATCTAAACAGACAATACAATGTTAAGTGGGGGTCCACTCGACCCCTTGACAATATTTGTGAACAAAAACGTGTCAATATTTTGAACAATATTGTCGTTACCATTGTGGTCGGTGAAGATAAATTACTATGGCCGTTTGTATAATATAATGTAGTATAATTTGTTACGATTAGTTAAGTGTGTTGAATTTGTGTGGATGTGATGTGACTTAAAATGTATGTTGAGGAATATTTTCACCAGCGATTTATGAATTAATTAAATCAAAATATTAATATTATTACATCACTAGAGTAGTAGATTTTCACAGATGCTTTATTTAATGTATATATAAAAATAAATTGTCTAGACAACATGAAATGATGGCTAGAATCGCCGAAGATTTAAGCAGAGATGTACCTATCCACTTTTCACCAATTATTTTAAGGCCCATTTATTAGGGGACGAGCCTTTTATCACTAACACGGCCCCAATCAAGATTCCGGGTCGCCACTGAGAATTTAATATCAGCTAGAACAACAAAAAACAATAACACTTTGTGCAATCGAGTTCCGAGAGCTTATTATCACCAATACTAGCTGAGGTGACCTATCCGAAACCACACGCAAAATAACGCGACATCTTATCCATATATTTCCAACCCTGCTCTCGCTACCACATTTATACCGCAGTTCACCCGTCACCGCCTACCGCATATTCGTCCATTGTGACCGAAGCATCTGTTTACCAACGTGTGGGTACTAACGACCGGCCGAGCAGCCGCACGGTTGATCTTTATCATTTCATTGATTTACGCGTGATTTCCAATGATTTTACTGATGTGTGATAATATTATGTTCTTTTTTGGCTTCAAATATAGGGTGCGTTTAGTTTTGCAATAGTTTTTGTGGTCGTAAATGTGTTAACAGTTTTTTTTTTCTAGGGATAGTGGCCGCGATTTTTTTGTGTGATACTGGTTGATAATAATTGTGGATTGGATGATGTTATTCTTAGAATGAGTTTTATCTTGATGTTCTGATAACGGTGTATTGTGGTATGATTCTTTTGATAGGTTTTCTTAGCGTTGTTTTCGACATCATAATCAGTCTGCTGTGTTATAATTTTATTTAAATCGAAATGAGAACCTCACAGATGGCGGGAAGAGCTGGACAAAAGCAACGATCAGTAGTCTATATTAGCTCTGGATGTAGTGGGATGCTGCAGGCTAACAGTAACAGTGTTAAAGTGAGAGTCGATTTCAATAAATATATAGCCGAGCTGAGCCTTGAAAATTCTCTTGAGGATCTTTCGCCAAAATTAAAATGAACTGATCAGAGTAAAGGTACCACAGATATAGAAATACTTAGATAACGCAATAATCACGATCCGTATAAAAACCAAGCGTGTCATTTTTACTACCTATTATGACGTCATAAGCACTATACAGTTACTATACAAAATAGACTACGTTTTTGTTCTTTAAAAGTCTAGAATTAAGTGGTGAGAGGTATTTTAAACAAATTGGCTTGCTGCGACAGTAGCCACATTAAGCCGGGCACGCAAAGAAGGTGCTATTGCGTTATCTAGGTAAATCTACGAGTCTATCTAGGTATGTCTCGTATATCTGTGATAGGTAGGTACCTACTTGTATTGAAAGAGCTAAACCATTACCCTTCACAAAAAGACAAACCGTCCACTGTATTCCACAATTCTCTTATCTTGTTCAATGAAGCCGAACAACGCTGAGCAACTGAACACAACATCGTTTTTCAACAATTTAGTCACAGTGTATTTGACAGCGTTTTGCAAGAAACAGAAGGTGATAAATTTGTTGCTGCTCACTCCAGCCATTGTCAATTTTGTATTGAGGACGCCCTATTGTTGCGTGGCACTTCGATTTTGCTCGGATTTGTATGGAGATGGTCCATGGTATAAGAGTCAGCGAGTTCACAAGCAAAGCGGATTGAAGTTGGAGGCTGCTGGCTGGTGATAATAAATTAGGCAAGCAGTTTTTTCACTTCAAAAATGGCACTTACTGAAACAAAGTATTTTTCTCATTTTTTTTTTTTTAATAATGTTTTGTTCCATTCAAAGATACATCTTGTTTCATATAAGTTCATCTTTTAGTCATCAACAAGGCTAGATTAGTACTTACAGCAACAGATTACTATTCCATGAATTATCGTCATCCAGAATTAAGGATTCTCATGGTACAGATTTGTAGCGTTCAAATTATCAATTGACAGTTACTGCGTAATTTACCAATATTTTTTAACTTTAGCCATCGCATTTGACTAAAAGGGTTCCGTGCCTCGGTTAGCACGTTAAGCTATTGGTCTCGGATGTCATTTGTCAGTCTTTGACAGTCGTTACAGATAGTAAGTGGCTCATAAAGTCTGACAACCAGTCTTACCAAGGAGTATCGTATTATTCAGTTACTGGAATAAGGAGGTCAGATGATACAGTTTCTGTTTCCATCCTTATCTCAAAATTAGAACACTTAGGTGTACGTGGCGTGTCACTTGAAATATTCAAAGATTATCTCAAGAATCGCACCCAGAGAGTTAAAATTGATACCCACCTCAGTGATGAGGAGCTTGTAACTTTCGGCGTTCCTCAAGGCAGCATACTGGGCCCCTCCTTATTTCAAATTTACGTCAACGACCTTTGCAAAATGAACCTTCCAAATACTAAGATTTATACATACGCTGATGACACTGCGATTGTGGTTCACGGCCCTACTTGGGATATAATCAAATCTTTGGCAGAGTCGGCAGTAGCGGAAATAATGAAATGGCTCAATTCTAATCTTCTCACCTTAAACATAAACAAAACCTGCTACATCCCATTTGCAATTAGGCGAAAGACCGCACCGTCACACAGTTTTTCAATTACTGCCCACTCATGCTCTAAGCGATCAGCACCATGCCGTTGTCCAGCACTAACTAGAAGTGACTACGTAAAGTACTTAGGAGTCCTCATAGATGATGGACTCACATGGAAAAAACAACTAGACGCCGTCACGACTAGAACTTTACGCCTCATACATATATTTAAATCCCTCCGAAATTCTGCTAACGCCGATATATTGAAAATGGTGTATTATGCACTATGCCAATCGGTCATAGGATATTGCATCACTGTATGGGGTGCTGCAATGAAAGGTTGCATGCTGAGGGCAGAGAGAGCACAAAGAGCCATACTAAAAGTAATGACAAGGAAGCCCTATAGATACCCAACAACACAGCTGTACGCAGACTGCAAGGTTCTTACAGTCCGTCAGCTCTTTGTGCTTCAATCTGTCCTTAGGAAACATAGCAGTCTTCCCCCGTCTAACCCAAAAAAGCGTACAAACCTTCCCCCAGGCACCCAACACAGAACCACGTTCGCACGGCATCAGTATTTTGTAATTAGCGCGTACATTTACAAAAAGATTCTTAAGCATCTGAATATCTTAGACCTCAACAAACACAACCTAAAACTTAAATTGACAGACTGGCTACTTAAACAGAACTATGCCACAACGGAGACCTTACTTACATACATTGCCTAATGAGCACACACCCATCTCCATCCTTGCACTAATACTTCTATCCTCGCATCCATACACACTCGCACATACAACTCCCCACTCACGTACACACCAACACCACCTATTCACACTCACACACAAACACCTACACACCCATAATCACATTCATTCACCCTCACCCTCACACACTCATACCTAATAACGTCTTTCCCTTCTGATGGTAAATCGACACAGTCCATTCATGCATCAATCAATTGGAACCTCATTGTGAAACACTGTCTCTTAAGATACAGGATACCCTAGTTTAAGAGACAGAGTTTAATCTATTGTGTACAGATTTCTGAAGCATCCATAATTATGTTTAATGTAAGTGTTCTCCATCAATCACTCAAAATTGTAAACTAAAGTACAATTATCTGTTTTTTGGGAAATAAAGATATTTATTTATTATTTATTTATTATTATTATAGATAGGTAGTCGGTCCGTGTAAAATACTGGTAGTCAGCTGCATCAGGTTAGACTGGAAGCCGACCCCAACATAGCTGTAAAAAGGCTAGGCAGATGAGGATGTGACTAAAAGAGTTATGGATATACCTAAATGTTGATAGATGGAAAGGGAGAGGCAGACCAAGGAAAGGATGGATGGACTGTGTGAGGAATATTTTGAAAGAAAAAGGTGTAAATGATTGCGTGACGATTGATAGGGGAGAATGGAAGAAGAAAACGTGTTGAAGGATGGTGATTATTTACTTCAGCCCGCTAACCGCTCGTCCCTCAGACCACACTTACCCAACGTTCGATTTTACCGCGGATCCATATCGCACAATACAGTTCGTTAGCTGAAACATCTCAGTTTTTACTAACTCTAGATTATCTTTAGCAGACGGTTCATGTTCATCAATGGGATCGTATGGTTATTGCTGTTTTTGCTAGTATTGTGTGAAAGCCCCAATGACGACGACGACATCATTATCGGGGTTTTGTTTAGTGAAATGTTTCTAACTTATGAAATTGACTCGTCTAAGGTGTTAAGTTAGTTTATTAAGTTCTATATGGGATTGATATTTATATACTGCCTATGTGTGTGTACCTGTAGGATTGCCTCATTGGTCTAGAGGACGCAAAAACGACTGCTGACCAAGAGGTCCTGGGTTCGATCCCCGAGTTGGGCAAAGTGCAATTGGGTTTTCTATCAGGAGTTTCTTAGTGGCAGCCAAGGAGTCTGGATTCGTGGTCAACTAATGGCAATAGGCTCGCCCCTATTACATGGGACTTAAACATAACTGGTGAAATGTGGGTGTACTATTAGGTACAAAATACAAAATAGTTTATTGCTTCATAAGTTTACATAAAGGTTTAGTATTTGGAGCTTCCCTTTAAGCAAGTAATGCCTGTGTTGGGAAGCCCCGCTCTTTCATAGCAAAGCAATACAAATTTAACAAACTGGGTATTTACAAAATAGAAAAAGAAAAACAATAGGTACAGAGATATGATGTTATACATTACAGAAGTTAAGATTTAATTTTAAACTTAAACTTAAGGAAGTCTTGATTGCAGGTGTGTGTTCAGTGTTATGTAAGGTTGTTAGTGTGTTGTGTATGAAGGATAGGTGAGTACACCTCTGCCTTACCCTACTGGGATTATAGACGTGATGTTATTTGATGTGATATTTATATATATCTACTATGTTTACTTTCTCGTAAGTTTCTAGTTTCTGGTAGAGTGAATGGCGCTTTAGCTATGTTCTTTTGAGAATAGACAGCGCTAACAGTGACAATATTAATTGTAATTGAGTGAAAGCTATGTGATGTGCGCAACTAAGTCGCTTTTAGAATGTAGTCTAGTTATCACAGAACCTGCTTTAAACCATTCTTCTGTATCTTTTTACGACACCCAAAAGGGTAGACGATGTTTTTGTCTCAAGCAATAATGTACATTAATCACTTCAGCAGAGAAAAATAACGAAATACGGGCGTTTCAAACTCGGACCAGGTAAACCGGTGATAGAGGTAATATCCCAACAAGTCCCAAGTCTGCCTGCGCCTTGCCTACATGTGTGTGAGAGCATTTTAAATGGAATAAGCACTGAAATCATAATTAACAATAGGTACTACCCAAATCCTTCTCTATTCCGCAGTTTCACACGTTGTCATTCAAACAGCTGTAGAACAATAGCATGCTTCCGCCGCTCGCGCACTGATCTAGGTGTCAACAGTTGCGTAACACTGCGCGCGCGCATATCGGGCGCGAAATGACGCGTGGGCGGTGCGCCGGAGTTGATAGTGATGTAGGCAGACGGAGGGATACTACTGTTAAGTTGGATTCTAAAAACAGAAAGATATTATGAAAATTATACGTATAACTTTAGGAAAGTATCGACAGATGGCGCTAGTAAGAGCTAGTGATGTTAACTTTTATTTTTTTAAAGTGATACTTGGATTTTTATTAAACGTTGATCGTAAAGCAACTTCAGTGTAAAAACACCATTTTTGTACACCTATTAAGACGGTCAACTCATTAACAATATAATTGTTTGTGCTTAGCTATGTCAAAATGGGTCTTGCATTCTCGAAGCCACATTGAACATCTCTGAAGTGATCGTTTCCCGGATTTGCTTTAATATTCAAGCTGACTACTTGCAACTGGCGAGTTCTTAAAACTCAAAACACGTTTTAGGTTATTATCACAATTTCCCTGTTTTGACTATATTTCCATTTCAGCCAAAACCTTTTGTTACTCTTGAAAACTAAAACAACTCACTACGTCGCGACGACAACATCACTGGCCCCAACCTTGGCCGCAGCATGATTTACTCCTGCCTACCCTCATTAGCATAATATTATCTGCGCTGTTCCGGTGACTAATGCGCTAAACACTCGCTTGTCTGCCTTACTGCTTGACTGCTTGATTGCCAGTTTTATATGTGCCAATCACGTCAGCTATTAAGATTCGGTGTTTGTGTTTTGGAAGCTAGAGTTGTAGGTTTAACTTTGAGTTATTGGGTGTTGGGTACGGAATTAAGTGTTGTGTACCCTTGTTTCATTTGTTCCTTTCAGAAGCTGTGGTAAGTAATCAAATATGATCCATTATAAAAAATTCTACATTCGAATCTGTGCATAAATCCTACGTTCAATGAAATAATCACTGTCGCATTCAACAAAAAAAAACCTTATGAGTAAAGTACCGATTAAATCAACACATTAAAAATGCGATGCCTTTGTAGGTAAACATCGTACTTTCTATACTCCTTAGCCGTTGTCAATTTTTTTTTAAATATATTTTATCTTTCGTTTCATAATTAATACTCGATCAAATTACACAGATTCAATTCAAATTACACAGATTCTATTCAAATAACAAAGATCTGCTTGATTTCATTGTAACTTCTTTTGGAAGAACAGCTGCTTTATAACTAAATCAGCGTAACCATCTTAAAATCGAATAAAATATTACCCAAAAAAATTAATGGCTTTTAAAGAAAGTTCGCCCGATTTTTTCTCAATAACTTTAGCTCTAGTAAAAGCATATTAGATTTTATTTAGGGGCCTGAACAAATTGTCAATACATGTGACGTGCCCTCGAACTTACAATAAGTAGTTTTAAAATCGAACTATTGTTACAAATCTGTTCTCAAAACGAAATTTATTGACACTTGAAAACGAAAAACCAACTTACTTTTGCACCTATGAGTAAAAGGCGTCAACTGTATTACAGACAAACTAAGGTGGATAATTGAATAGTTTGCCTTTTCGGGATGGTGTTGTTAAGTTTGCTCAAAGAGTCTATAAAGAGTATTCTTTTGGTTTAAAATCGAGAGATCACGGTACATAAATAAAATTAGGCGCATTGCCCTACAAACGGCTGCCACCCTAGTTAACCCTTAATGGCGAGGGTCGAAATATTTTGACATTTATGAAGTCACCGACGAAGGCATTTAGATTGTACTGGATACGGTGTCATATCGTTGTAAAAAATACAACAACAAAAGTATAACAGATACTGGAAATAGCTGAGAAGTCTTCGTTTCAAAATTAATGAGATAGCACGCTAAATAAATTGGGATAAGGGCTGCGGGAATTATGCTATAGATTCATAACACTAATAACGCAACTTTATGTGTCCCGGCTACATCACACCACGAAGGTTGAGGAGATCGTGGAGTATGTCTGAGCGAAGACCAGCTGGACCTTGAGAGTTGAGAAGTTGGAGTCGCGCCACAACACGAATTTCAAGCCGTCCGTGGTGCGAGTTCCGACTCATCATATTGAGACTTTCCTCAAGGAAGAGTTTTGGCCGAAGGGTGATTTCCGCGAAAGGCTACGCGACACCACGCAGCGCAACACGACGCCGTCACTTCGTGTACAATAGTAATATTTTCTGGTTTTTATACATTTGTATGATAGCCTAAAAGGTATATGGTATGGGTCTTTGTTACCTGAAATATATGATATATTATTATTATTTCCTTTATTCATATATATACATATAAATTACATTTTTAAATATTTCTAAACAAATTAATATTAAGAAAACATTTAAAAATATAAAAAATAGTGGTCCGCCGGTATCGGGAGCAGGGTCCAAGCTACCGGTGGTTAGGGCTCCAGAGACAGGAACCTCCTCACAATGCGAGCCGTATCGAGGAGTACTGCCTTCTGAATCAGGCCCTTGATCCAACCGCCTAAGGAGAGCCTCGAAAGGTGGTCGTCGAGGCTCTTGGCCATAAGGCCATTGGCCGTCACGACAATCGGCACAATGATAGCCGAGTTCACATTCCACATGTCGACAACCTCGTGTGCCAAGTCGAGATATTTTATTTGTTTCTCCTTCTCAGCTTTCACGAGGTTCTCGTCATGCGGAATGGTAACATCGATTATCATTACGCGGCGCGCTGATCGGTCTATCACCACTATGTCAGGCTTATTGGCGACAATAGTCCTGTCAGTGATGATAGACCGATCCCAGTACAGCGTGACATGGTCTTTCTCGAGAACTGGGTCGGGCACATACTTGTAGTACGGTACCTCTGATTCCACAAGTTTATATTTCAAGGCAAGTTGCTGGTGGATAATCCTGGCTACTTGGTTATGCCTGTGCAAGTACTCGCCGTTAGCCAGACGAGAACAACCAGAAATAATATGTCTGATGGACTCACCCGGACGGTGGCATGCCCGACACACGTCAACCGTCCCGTCCTTCATAATATATTTCCGGTAGTTGTTCGTCAACATAACTTCGTCCATAATCGCACAGATAAAACCTTCAGTTTCCCCAAAGAGGTCACCGAAACGTAGCCAGGACACGGATGCTAGAAAATCTACATCGGGCCCATGAAGAGCCCGGTAGAAGCGCCCGTGAAGCTCCTTGCCTTGCCATACTTCCTTGCGGTCATCGGTAGTAAGTACTACAGGTTTGCGCCAGTTCTCTTTAGCCATGGACAGCGGGGTGAGGCCCTTGTCCACTGCGACCACATCTCGGTGCATACCCACCTCGGCTTTTAAAAAATATTCTCTGAGACTGCATACCTCGCGGTTGTGGAGCGTCTTCGCGTTTAAAAAGCCTCGACCCCCGCACTTCCGCGGGATATACAGTCTCATCACCGATGATCGTGGGTGATGCATCCGGTTTGCAGTCAGCAGTGTACGGACTCTCCTATCCAGGGTATCGAGTTCGGTCTGAGTCCATTTGAGTATGCCGAAAGAGTACATTAAAACCGGCATGACCCAACCGTTGAAGGCGCGCACCTTGTTCCCGCCCGAAAGAAGGCTATTTAATACCTTCTTCAGGCGACCGAAGAAGCGCTCCTTCAACGATTGCTTCATGTCAGTTACGTTAATGCCTAACGCTTCCGACATACCCAAATATTTATAGCTTTCGGATGAGGAGAGGGATCTCAGGTGTATGGAATCCGAGAGCTGAATTCCTTCGGATTCCATAATCTCCCCTCGCTTTACATACATGACTGCACATTTGTCCACACCAAATTCCATCCTGATGGCGCTACTAAAAGTTTCAGTTACTTTCAGTAGCTTCATCAGTTGCAATTTGTTGGGGGCAAAGAGTTTCAGATCATCCATGTAAAGAAGGTGAGATATGACCTGACCACCTCTCCTCAACCGATAGCCTAGACCTGAATCCTCCAGCAATGTACTTAGAGGATTCAGGGCTAGACAGAACCAAAGTGGACTCAAACTGTCGCCCTGGAATATTCCCCGTTTAATCCATACGGGCTCATCGTTCCCCTGAATCTGTCGACATCCTGGATATCGAAGGACCGTCTTCCATTGCCCCATACACGACTCAAGGAAGGCGCGTAGAGTTGCATCTATCTTGTACAACTCCAGCACCCTCATGAGCCATGTATGTGGAACGGAGTCGTAGGCCTTCTTATAATCTATCCAACATGTCGACAGATCCTTGCGAGATCGACGAACCTGTTGGCTAATGGCCATGTCTATGAGGAGTAGCTCCTTAGTACCGCGGGACCCGTTCCTACATCCATTCTGAGAGGCAGACATAATGGAGTTATTGTCAATGTGTCTATTAATTTTCACTCTCAAAATGGATGTAAGAAGTTTATAGACCGTTGACAAACATGTTATCGGTCTATAATTCTTGGGTTCCGCAGGACTACCTGACTTATGGAGCAGGTGGGTAATACCTGTTGTTAGAAATTGCGGTAGCGACCCAGACTCTAAGGATGACTGGAATTGAGATGCTAGGCAAGTGTGTGAACTACTTAGCCATTTAAGCCAGAAGTTGTGCAGTCCGTCCGGTCCCGGTGATTTCCAGTTCGGTAACGGACGAACTGCTCTGGCTACGTCTATCGGCGTAATTGAGATTGGTTCCATTTCTGGAATAGATTCACACACTCGCTCAACATGTCGCATCCAGTCAACCTCAGTATGACAGACGGGTACCGACCAGATGCTGCGCCAGAAAGAACTCGTGGTGGCATCATCCGGGCGGCACACGTCCATCATATTTTGATCAGGTCGCTCCCAAGTTCTGTATACCCACCTCTCATCGCTCTGGAACATGCGATTCTGCGAGTATCGATCAACCCGCCGCTTATACCGCCGAATACGGTTGGCCCATGCATAAACTTTCTGCTTCAGGAAGTCGATGCGCTCTGTAACACGGGACATGAATTCTTGAGGACTGATTTCAGTCCCCGAGAATGCCCGCCTCACAAAGCGCATCACACGTGGACGTGTATTGCCCTCCCTGAAGCAGTGTAGTTTGCCGATAAGTACCCTGGCCCCGTCGATACGGCGCTCAATCCTGCGTTGCCAGGCTGGTACGGCTGGTTTTGGTCGAGTAGCTAAGTCACAATTTGGGAACTTGACTTTAGCTAAACGACATGCCGCAACAGCCCCGCAGTACAGGATCGAGTGTGTATCAACAAGGTCCTCGCTACTCTCGAATATATTCTTGAGTTGCGAGTCCAGGGCACACATCAGCGCCCTATTTTTTTTATGCATGGGTAACCGTGGTAATCGGGGCCTAAGTTCGGTAGGAGTGGACCGATATTCGCGAAGCGCATCCTCCAAAGCGCTCCTCAATCGGTCGTTGCACTGGCTACTTACCATAGCAACCCTATCATCTTCCTCTTCAACAGTAGGACTAGAACGCATTGGGATTGCATCAATAGCTGACGTTGTACGCGTTGGTGACTGAGGCAAGATGATACGATTGCTAAGTACCTCTGAGCGCAGCCTATCAAGTGCGGCATCGTCCAACATGTGATTGCGTTGGATGACCCGCACCTGATCCGACAGTCGTTGGGTCGAGACGTTAACGGTGGGTTCTAGATCCTGAAACAGAGACAGCATCCTAACACGGTACGCGGTGAGGTTAGTTCCCCCCTCTGTAGACCCGTAGTATGCGCGCATGACATTTTCGTTTATGGACTGAGTCCATCTCATGCGCTGCACACAACCACCGGAAGCGGGGACCCGGCTCGGGGCCTGTTGGCCCCTAAGTCCCAAGCTCTTCGGTGGCCGGCCTCTCCCCGGCCGACGCACAGGTGTTGGCGACGTCGGCGGAGAGAAATACTCGTCGCTTGAGCTCGACGCAACTGCCACGGCCGGTGTCACAGCACTCACGACGGGGCTGGATTCCGGCGGCGGCGAGGCGGAGCTCAGCGACGGGTCCGGGGTTGGTTGGCGTGTGCGTTGGGAGGCAGCTCTCGTAATCATTTGGTTATCATCATGAACTTGTGTTATTTTCTATGTTTTTCATTGTTGATGCCGTTGACAGACGTCATTTTCATAAAACTGTATTTAAATTTTTCGCTGTTTGGTTTTCCAATTTTCTAGTATTTGCTTTGTTAAAAAAATCTATTTTTAAATGTTTTTATATAACTATTGTAAATACCTTTGTATTCAAACCAATATTTGTATTAAAATAAAAATTCCGATGATATAACCGATGATTGACATTCGGTGTTGCTAATATTATTATTATTATTATTATAATGCACACAAGACATGATGCTGCCTGATCTTTCTGTCCAAATAATGTTTTCAAAGGATTAAGTACTCGTGTTTTATTTTCCTATTTACATTGGAAACCCTCTCCCAAAAACTTACTCAGTTATTTTGCTCTGAAAGTAATCTGAAGAGACTAGAGTTAGAAATACTCAATCATGATCGTCATCATCTGTCTGGCCTTGTCCTAACTATGTTGGGGTCGACTCATCATGTCAATGCTATCATAAGACAAGAAAACTAACTACACTTCACACAATCCTAAAACGCGCTCAATCGCCACTTCCAGTCCCCAACATCCGAACCCTAATGTTAAAACCATAGACACACCTATACCATAAACAGAGAAATAAATCTGAACACATCGTCGACTTTCAATACCCATACACTGGCAACAATACCATGATTTGTTAGCAGCAGTCCCATAAATATATGATATTTCTAAGCAAGGTTTATAGAAAAAATCTTTATTTATCGCTCAGTTATGGGATATTGATAGTAATCTTAACCGTTTGTTATAGATGACGATGTCAATGGCGCTGGGTGTGGTGTAAGCTGGCTGCAGAATTTAAGATGAGGTGTGTGTTGTTGAGAATGAGTTGAGAATATTAAACTAGATAATAGTCATGATAGCAATGGGCTCGCTCCCTATTACATGGGAAAATCAAAATCAACGCATTTATTTCAAGTAGACCAGTTACAGGCACTTTTGAACTGTCGAAACAGAAAAAACAATGAATTGTAGCTACAGTCCCAGTCACAAGGCATCAAATTTGTGAAAGTACTGTTGTTGCCCATTCCCTAGCGTAGATCTCTATGGAGAAGAACGGGCAAGAAATTCCATGGACACTCTTTTAAATCAGCATATTGTTACAAAACCTTGGTTACATCATTCATATTCAGATGGTACACTATAAGAGAACGATGTAGCACGTTAAAAGTGTCCATAGTAAAAACAAAAAACGAAAATTCAAAAAAAAAAAAAAACCAATAAGTCGTGGCAACTAAGAGATTACCAGTCACAACTGACAGCGCCCGTTCACGAACATGACGCGGACTTCAACATATCTGGCGAAATGTGGGTGTACTATTAGGTACACCTCTGCCTAACTCTTCGGGGATTACAGGCGTGGTGTTATAATAGTCACGATGACTATGGAGTAAACTGAAAAGTGCATTTTTATTTATGGGAAATTGATTAAGCTTAGATAAATCAATTAATCATTGTTTGAAGGCCTATTACACAATATCCGAATAGCTATTTACTGAATAAATACAAAAATGGAACAGAATTTGTTTGAAATTATCTGCCAAGTAAGTTGACGGAAACTTAATCCCTTTGGGCGCATTATGTCCAATTTGCAAAATGTCCAACTGTCCAATTCTCAATTGGTCCAGTTCGCAATTAGTCCAGTTCGTAATTGGTCCAGTTCGCAATTAATCGTAGGTGGTGAAACAGGCCCTAAGTTTAATAGAAAGTGACTATTAAGTTTGTGTGTGCATTTTTCTTTTGGCATGCAAGGCCAATCATTGTTTATAATTACTCTTTATTTGCCAGTTATTCGACTAGCCTTGTTGTAAATCGTCGAGGCTTTAGACTGACGCTTACCATGAGGGCTAGTTTCCAACGCAACGGGCGCACAGGAAGATAAGTGTCCAGCAGCAGCACAGGAACGGGTAATAAGAAAACTACCTGAAAAGACTAGCATGAAAAAACCGGCGCAGCGCGAGTTATACACGTTCTGCAATCCTAATTTTTTTCAGAAATTCCCCTTTTTACTTTAGAAATTAGAGGGGGGGGAATTAGTTTCTGTTCCATGTATGGGAAGCCCCCTCTTAATATTTTGTTTTTTTTTTTTTCGTGTAAAAATCGTAAAGCGGTTCATAGAATACATCTACTTACTAAATTTCAACTGTGTAGTCCTAATAGTTTCGGAATAAAGTGGCTGTGACATACACGGATATACAGACAGACAGACTTGGCAAACCTATAAGGGTTTCTTTTTTTGCTATTCGGCTACGGAACCCTAAAAAAAGACATTAGAAAGTATATATATATATTATATATAAGTTATATGTTTAAGTTACAAACGCGGAGGTCGAAACTAACCAAACAACAAAACACCAACTAAGTATACTCGTTCATATATTAAAGGGTTATATTTAACCGGTGTCGAACTAAATACCTTATACAGCCGATATCTCAGTCGGTATATTGTAAGTAACGCCGTCATTGTCGCCCGGTGACTAACCGCGCTTGCTAGACAAATGCAAAGACTAATTAGTGCAGATGGCGTAGTAAATGTGATTTATGTTGCGAATTTGTCTTTGTAGGAACAGATGTTGTGGTACGTAGGATTGTACTGGGTGTTATATGAAATTCGGATTGAACAATCCTGTTTAGGAAAACATGGTCAGATTAGGACTATGCCAACATATTTTAAAGAGCTTGCTAAGTTTTATACCTAAAAAAGTTGCCCGCGGCTTCGCTCGTGTTTTGGTCGGAAATTATCCCACGGGCACGTTGTAAATATAGCTTATGACAATCGGGGATAACGTAGCTTCCTATTAATGAAAGAATTTTCCGAATCAGTTCAGTAGATCCAGAGATTACCCCCTACAACCTCACAAACTCACAAACTTTACCTCTTTATGAGATTAGTATAGAGTATAGATAAAAGAAAAACACAATGGATGTAGTAAAGGACGGGTGGCAAGAGACTATACAATTTAAAATGAAGATATTTTTATCTACAAATTAAAATTTTTAGATATTTTTCGACACTTATGATTAAACAGTATTTAGGTCTTAATATTGTATGGCAAATAAAATTTACCAAATAAGGTGAGGCCTTTTTGTTGTTTCTAAATATCGCTTTTGTCGAATTTTTCGTCAAACTTTCTCATACTTTAGGAGATAATGCCACTAAGTACATACACAGGTTTTGTTTTGGTTAAAATGCAATGCAATGGAACTTGTGACTAGAACACTGTTTTAAACTTTCACTGTTTACACGTAAACTGTCACTTACCAACCAACCCAACAACAACCCGCAACCAACCGGTCGCGGTCAACCCGCGATCATAGCGCTTGCAACAGCGTCGAAATATCGGGAGCTAAAAATAAAAGACAATCACGGAAGAAATCCCGTAAGTGACAGTTTATGTATTGTGACTAGAAGCCCATAATATTATGTAATATGTAACCCCAACAAAAATAAATCTAAACTTATTTTTTTTTTAGTTTTGTCTTTGGAACATCGCAAAGTAAAAGCTTTATGCACACATGCCACAACAAATCTACAAACAGTAACACCACAATCACTCACAGCTCACGCAAAATCCTAACACCGACATAACAGTCCCGTCTCTTTCCTCTTGATCTACAATTCATTACAAATTCACTATTAATAATTTATCTGGAGCTGCGTGGGCGCTAGTAGACAATGGACGCACGCACTAACAATACTGATTCTTTTTATTATTGTTATTAAATCTGTGTAGTAATAGTGAGTGGAGTGTTGAGGCGGTGAGGAATATGGATCATCTGGTTGTGATAGTTTGATGTTTAAAAGAAACTAACTCTGATAAAGTAAATTGTGTGTCTTCAAATGGATATTGCGAACCTAAGTATTTAACATGGGAGACTAAAAAGCCTTCTCAGTTTGAATGCGGTAATTAAACTTCCAGCCCAAACTAAAATCCACTTGGTGGAGTATCCAAAGTGTCCCTACACCTTATTTTAAACTACATAATATTTCAAAACGGTAATGGCCCCGCATTTAACTTTGGAACTTACTGTGCATTTGATTAGACTTACCATTGACATGAAATACGAAGACTTTATGGTCATGTGATGAGGATGAGACATTTTCATAGGTGGAGAGGGAAAGAAGACCAAATAAAAGATGGGTGGATTGGTAAGAGAATTAAAATGAATGAAAACGACAGTTGATAGAGAAATTTTGAGACATTACAATAAATTACCAGATGTGAGATGTAATAAAAAAAAATATTACACAATTAAAAATAATAGTAAAAAATTAAATATTACACAATTAATTGAAAAAAAAATATTATACGACTGATTAATTTCTGAATGATAAATAAGTGTAGACTTAATTATTTATTCGACGAGAATACACAGAATTAACCATTTTTAATTGAATAATGAGATATATATATATATAAATATAAATAGACTTAACATAGCGACCGATCTTCAATTTAAGAACTGTATTCACTTCCTATGTTACTTGTTAAGATTTGATTTTAAATGAAGAATAAAACGCGACGCTTTCGTCTCAAAGTTATGATGAAGGGAACTAACTTTATCTTCTGATCAGAATAGGGGTTCAATAAAGCTAAGCCTTATGATTCCACACTGGAATCGTAAGATAAATCATACGTAATATTATTATTTGGTGTTCGGGCATGTCAGATATTGTTTGCAAAAGCGGCTAATAAGAAAGAGAAGTACTCGAATAACTCAGTGTAGATTTGACCTTTACTTGGTAGGTACTTATTGAAATATAGTCTCTGATCGTTCATGGTAGTGACAATTAACTATTGGACAATATTTATCAGTAAAATTGACAGACTTGTTTTGACTATAGTGTTACTATGAAATGCAGTACCTACTTTCCATTTAAGAAGGAATATTAATGTTGCTGGGGAGTATTTTTTCTTTAAAGTATTTATTTAATACTATAAGTATAGATTATAGAGGCGGTCTTAGTACCTTAGGCATTTTCTATCAGTCAGCTTTTGGGTAATGCAGACTTGCAGAGACAAACATTAATAGGTGTTAATCTGAAAATCGAAGAATCAATTTAATTTTATACCATAAATACTATACCAGAGTTTCGTTTTGGGGGAGTTTCTTGCGCAATTTTGTCGTAACTTTTGGTTTCGTTCATGTTTGACGGAGTCAAAGACATCAAGTATCAACATCTACTAGCCTACTTTTACAGAAGAATTTAACCTTATGTATATTTAAATAAATACCCACTTAAATAGACAATTTACTAAGCAGTACCCTAAACAACTAGGCACAACCCGACATAAATCACTCAATTATATTCATACGAGAATTATTCATAAGCGCTCTATACTTACGAGTTACGATTGTTTCGCGCCGATTCGCCACAATCGAGAGATGAATCGAATCGGATCGATGATATGAATCGATTGATTTATTGCTCTCAACATCGATGATTTATTTATTTTAAACTTGACCGAGTGATTGATACGATATCGTTCGTCTAGCTAATTTATTCCAAGAGAGAGCGAATTTTTTTTACCGATTTTTTGTTGAAACATTTCGGTGTTTTATTCAAATATCGATGGTAATATTAATATTTGCAGCCTAATTGCGGGGTTTCTCTTTAATAGTAATAAATGATAGTCTGATGCGAAAAATAGGTTTTAAATTCTTTCGATTTTTATTTTGGATCGAATGAGCAAATGGTTATTTAAAATCGATTTAGAAATCGATTCATAAAATTAAAATGGCATCAATTATTGTTGATTATTTGAATTGGATTTTGATTGGGTTTAAAATTAGCTTAGTGTTTGATTTGAGAAATACATGGTCACATATGAATCATGAGTTTTAGAGTGGCTTTATGCACCAAAACTTTACCTGCTTCTTCAAATCATAATGATGTAGATGTAGACTTGAACAAGTCCAGACACAAGTTGGCATAGGTGAAAATTCAAATGAAATAGTGCAATGCCATTTTGGATGTTCATAACACGTCATTAACAAATAAGCCTGGCGAATAGGAGTATTGCCAGACTCCTTCAATTTTTCAACCAAAAAATGGCTCATGTTCATTACAATGTCTGCCTTATGAAAAGGGTAATGATTGTATTTTTACATGGTTTTTATACTTATATTTTTATAATATTAACCTGAAAAAGTAACATTCCTGCTCTTCAGGTAGCTGCATGCTCATTACCTGGAGTCTTAGCATACTTTTTACCTTGTAATTCATATTATTTAAGTTTTTCTTTAGATTTTTATCTCTTGAATGTTTGTTTACTTTTCTTATGTCAGGTAATGACAGGCCTAGGTTTTTATTTTTAATTCATTGCTGGAGCCTAGTTTTAGGGTCGTATAGGTAATCCATATCGACCTCGTTATATTTTTCTTTTTAATGTATGTTCTAGAAATTTCTTCATTCAAAAATTGTAAAATGTCAATTATCTGGAGATGGCTGTGAAGTGGTAGTCTTCGTCCAGAGCTCAAAAGTATCACAAGTCTTCAAAATTTATAAGTTTTAAGTGTATAAGTTATAATAATATCATCGCATAGCGCGTACCCGTGGTTCTTCATCTGTTGCTTGAGCTATAGACGTACTAACGTCCTCCGTCCTACTGATGGAAGACGAAGTCTGATGTCCCTTGGCCACAGAGCATCTTATATATACTGCCCTTGGCCTCTACTGCAGCCGAGAGGGCTGCCGTACTCCACGTTCCTCGGCCACTTCTGCAGCCGAGAGGGCTGCCGTTCTTCGGCCACTTCTGCAGCCGAGGGGGCTGCCGTTCTCCACGTCCCTCGGCCATTACTGCTGCAGCTGAGAGGGCCGCCTTCCTCCGAAGACTGAAGCTTGACGTTCCTCGACCACTGCTACAGTCGAGAAGACCGCTTTTCTCCACTTCATCATATTTTCTTATTACTTTCCAATTCCGAGCTTCTCTGGTCTAGTCAGGATAGGTATATAGCTAGCTCCAGCTCCATTTAATTCTATCTTTTAAAATAAGTCTGTGTATTATTTATTAAATTCTGTTATTGTTTCCCATATCTTTTCTTTTAACCCGTGCTCTCCTCCAGAATAGGTAGGTGAGTACCTTAACTGTGACCTCACAGTTTCCCTGCTCTAGGAAGCTGTAACGTTACAAAAGGTCGAAAATTACAACAATAAAGATTAATTTAAAGTACGTCAATAAGTCTTTCAGTTACTGTGAGAAAGTCATACAATTCAATATTTATAAAACAAAAAGTATCGATTACAGATATTCGAAATGATATGAATCGAGATATCTGCACGCCCAATGAAATATTAATGATACTGATATTGCTTAACAGATGATGAAGATGGTATTCCATTATCATAAAATCAAGAGAGAGTACGATTTTTTTACTCGAATTATTAACATAAAAATTCTTTACGGATAATATTTTTTAATAAATTATTATGTACACTTTTGGTTAATGTACGTATAAGCGAGAAGCTACAAGGCGTAAGGACTTGCAGTATGACATACACCCACTTATGAAAGTGGTTAGTCATGCAGCAAGTTTTCAATCTGTCAAATTATTTAACAAACTTCCTATCGAATTGAAGACCCTATATAATTTGAACAAGTTTAAGCAGCAAGTTAAATCTTTTCTGGTGGATAAATGCTATTATGCTGTTGATGAGTTTCTCACTGACGTGTTTTAGCTAGTTGTTCAGTAATTTAATAGACTTTTTTATTTTAGTTTTTTTTTTTTTTTTTAAATTTGACATAAATTAATGTAATTGTGACATTTAATAATAGACTTTAATGTTATGGACATGAAGTTATAATTTAAT
Organism: Eugnorisma glareosa; assembly: GCA_947578425.1. Classification (NCBI taxonomy): domain Eukaryota; kingdom Metazoa; phylum Arthropoda; class Insecta; order Lepidoptera; family Noctuidae; genus Eugnorisma; species Eugnorisma glareosa. Next base: position 1,749,798 of record OX387957.1, on the reverse strand, counting down.
TGCTTGCTGTTTTTACACTTAGATACTGGACATTGTTATTATTTTATTTCTTCTTGACATGGCATGTATTTTTTTTTTTGACTATAATAGCATTGATGTAGGTATGTGTAATGTGTTGAGCTGAATTATGTGTTTATTTAATTGATTGCGTGAGTAGATTGTAATATTCAGACACAATGTAAAAATTGTTATTGAATAAATGAAATGAAATGAATGAGTATTTCTTGAGATAAGTGATATTTATAATGTGTCGTGTTTGCTGATGTCAATATTTTAAAGGTTGATGGTCAATTTTGTGTTGTAATCGAAGCTGCCATGGCTGCGGACAATAAAAATATAAGCAGTAATATTATTAACGAGTATACTCTCAGATTTGTAATAAAACAATGTACTTGTCACACATGACTAATTATTCCGAAAATTTTCTCAATTTCAAACACAAAAACATAGTTATATGTCGTTTAAAAATACTGAAAATAAGACTTACCAAGGGGACCAAAATAAGTAATATGCTTTTAAATTCATGATTGTTTCTTCGAGAGCAAACAAAACCGCACAAACATAATTGCGATGACAGCAACGCTTAAAAAAACCACAACGTATAAGAAAAAAAAAGAGAGACCTTACCTCAACTAGGTCAACCGAACCAACCAAACCCAGCGGCACCAAAAATTACAGAACACCATAATAATCAGAGTATAAAGTGCCAACTTAACCATGAAGAAAGATCTTAATTCATACAATCACCGTCGACGCCCGAAAACTTTAATTCCGAAATTTACGACCTGGTCCCAGGTCCAATTTCGCAAAATTTATACCCAGTGGGCCAACCCTGCTTTTATAATGCGCACAAATTGTATATTGGGTAAAAATTGGACGGTAGGTGCAAGTTAGTTCTGATTGGGCAATGCTGCATGATTAGGTTGTAAGTAGATGAATTTATGAGGCTCGGTTTCAGTAATGGTTGGTCGTGAGAAGCATGATTATTAACGTTAAGATGTAATATTTTGGCAATGGTTGGAGAAAACTCGGATAATGATGACCAAGACACTCTCCGCGGGAGAACTATTCGATAGTAGAATGGCAACGTAAATATTCAGATAGTAATCATTGGCAACTGTTAGCGTCTGCCAAACATGATAGCGAATTCACTTTTTCTCTCAGCTGTGAAATAGGCGTCGGCGTAGGATCAAGTATAATCTTTAGATTAATCAACAGATAATTACAAAGTAAGACTCAAACTGACAGACATTTCAAAATTGACCAGTTATGCATCAAAAATGTTGAAACATTCTCAAACATACTCGAATCGAATCGTTACAGGCCTACAGTGACCGAGCCTAAACCGGAACATACGAAAAGAAGCCTAAACGAAAAGAGACACATTATCCCCATCACCATTCAACCAAGAATTAATCCACATCTGACAAACTCCTGACAGCATTACCTTTCCCATACATCACGACACGGCTGCATTTTTTTCTCTCACCCAAATTCAGTTCAAACATAATCTGTCCATTACGCCTAAACATTTATATACAGCATCACAATCTCCATGAATAATTGATCCACATTAGCTTATTAGCACACGGGTTCCGTAGCTATGGGCAGACATATGTACAAACAAGAACAATGGCCGAATGGAAACAATGACAGACAAAGAATCGTTTAATCCAATTACAATGATATACATGGGATCTGGTGAGATAAGTGAGGATGTGAAGGTACTAAAAATGCAATAATTTCTAATTAAAAGTCATGTTTTAATTTTACTGAATAAAATTGCTTCAATAGTGATCGTTTACTCATATAAAAATAGCACTTTCATGATATTGATTTAGTAGAAAGGAAAGTTTTTATCCAAATCCAGAGGAATATGGAAGTGGAATTTGCAATATTTGCGATTTTTTACTAATGAAGCGAAACTCTTCTTCTGTTACACTAAAAAAAAAATTGAAAATAACTGTTTTCTATAAAAGCAAAAAGCTGTAGGTTATTTTCTAAGCTCCTAAGTAAGATATAATTTGATTGTTAATGCAATTAGATATTTCAGTATTGGTTTACCTTCAATTACTTTTAAGTACAGTCAAATCAAAAAATCTAACCGAAAATTTCTTCTTGCTTAGCTGTTTAAACGATAAGTGGCAAAGTGTTCGTTTTCCTAAGAAAAAATCTTTCAAAATCCACACTAAGCTACCAGTAAAGTCCGAGCAACCGATATACGCATTGCGCTTGGGTGGTCCACATTACCGTTTTATCATCGGACCGACGTGTGCCGCTAAGTAGATCGGCCGACGATGAACGGATAAAACAATGGCTTCTACATGTGTACCATCCGTCATGGTGAATGACAAACTTTAAATAGAGTGGATTAAGAAAAGGTGCGCTTTGGTTCTCTTTATGGTATGGTACATTACTTTTTTACTTATTTGTACTTTCCTTTCTATTAATGTGGATTACAAAATCAAAGCTTTGACCAAGTAGTGGCAAAGGTTAGGCCTAAGAAACCAGGGCCGTAAAAAAGTCGTTGGGTTGATGACATGGTTAAAATCGCGGTAAACATCTTGTGGAGGGACTCTTAGAACCAGAAAGTGTAGCAAAAGAAAGGGAATTCCGGACTAAGATTATAATGATGACAAAATCAACTGCGACTTTTGTAGTCCGTGACTGGATAGTACTACTGCTTTCTTCATCATCATTACGAAATCAAAGTCATTGTTGGAAAATCAACCCCGTTTGGACGTCAAAATTTCATATGTAACACACTCTCGCTATTTCCTAGTGCTGAAGATAAATTGTTTCAGCCAAAAGACGACCGCAGCTATACAAGAGCCTTGTCCAAACGTCGTCACATCGACTGGTCCTTTGCTTTTTATATCCAACGGGCTCCTCGGAATTGCTTATCTCATTAATTACCTCAATTTGTTAACAAGCTAGTTGAAAAAAAAAATCTTTAGACTGATTACAAAGATACATTAAAACTCGCTTTAGACATCCTTTATATTGAAACATCACGCTCTATGTTACAAACATCTGCTAAAACGTCAGGGGCATACCATCATCATCACCAAGTGGAATGAAATGCGATAACGTGTAATGTTGGTGTACTGTTAGTAGAGTACACCCATATTACGTCAATAATACCGTGTAATAGGGAGCGAGCTTAATGCTGTCAATCGAAACAGTTTCTCCACTGTTTTACAGGTCTCTAATTAACTATTACTTAGTTGCTAATGCCGACAATGACGTCATATACAATCAGGCGCCTACCCAATGACACAGTAATCAGTAGTTCAGGGTATCGACCGAATAATTTTGCAAGTATTTTTTCTCTAGAAGTGAAATTCCGGAATAGTAAATTAAATTACATTGAAGGCTATGTATATTCAGGAGTAGACATTGACAGTTTCCATCACGAAGTAAATGTACTTAGTGTATACGTGCTGATTTTGTTAAGTTGTGAGCAAAAATCCGGTGAACTTTTATAACGTTTATGTTAAACTTTATTTACATTAAAAACTACAATTTACAGATCTATAGTATCAGAAGGGAAAAAGAATTACAGGGTGACAAAAAATTCGTCCACATCGCTGGACCGCATCGCATCGTCAATAGAAAAAGTGCCCAAAAGACTGGCAGCATTGCTACGTTTATTTGGGTTTTACGTGGAGTGTCTTTGGGCAATCTACGAATCTGACTCTTCGCAGCTGTATTTTGGTTGCAAAGAGAGGTCTGATTTTAGTTCTGTCCCTGAGTGTTTATCACGGACAAAACATACTAAAAAAAACTTAAAATAAACTCGAATTTGGATAAAATACTTGTGTTGACCATTTTTGCACCGAGACAACGCTACTTCAGTTTCAGTACACATTATAATTTATGGTAATGCGATCGAATAGATATTCAAACGCGCATCAATCCCTTCGATATAAAAACCAGGACTCAATTTGTGTTATCGTAAAGTTTGATAACTTAACTTACGTAACTCTAAATGAGACGAATTCAATCGCCGAAAAAAAGGTAAACCTCAAACGTGATGGGTTTTTATCATATACTTACTTATTCACAAAAGTCCTATTATGTATCTTCTTGTGTATTTAGCCATGTTTTCAACCCATTGAATTTAAACTGTCTATACAGGTATTTGCACCTCAAATAAAAAGACTACCGCAGCACAGCACAAAAAACACTAATCTTCTGGATCAACCCATGATTTTCCTCATGATTAAAATCATTTAACTAATAATAAACTTTACAGACTCATTACGTACACATCTAATACATCAATTGTGCGCTTGATTAGTTTTTTATAGCACTAAGTAGGTACTGAGGCCGGGCAAAAAATTGGTGAATTATGGAGGAGAAAAAATTGGTCGAGTTCGTCACAAAATGATTGTGGTTATTTATGGGTATTTTTAAGATCGGTTTTTGAAGATTTCATTTCAGACAAAGAAGTTTAAAAGACATAAAAATCTATGTTATGTTTCGGGTATCATATCAAGCTGAAGCGAGATTAGATAGATTATGCAAAAGAAGATTATTTTGAAGAAGGAAGTCTTAGACGAAGCCTAAGGGAATGCCAAGCCCACAAATAAATTGGACTTAAAGAAGAAGATGACATCTCAAAGTTTTTTAAACTTAAGACAATTAAACATACTCTGTCTTTTACGGGATATCTTCCTCGATTTTCGATTATTGTGTACCGATATTTCGAGCAAAATAAATAAAAAATATCGGGAAATATCGATGATCTCACAATAATTCACAAATCACGGTAGATAGCCTTAAGTAACAGTGTATGTCTAGTTATAAACCGTGAAAGCTTAAGTGTTAGAGACAATTAAGTTGATCAGGTTTTTCAAAAACATTATTGTTATTTTTAACTATTATTATTAAAGCCTTAAAATAATCAAAATCGTGACTTAAAAAAAATAGATCATTCAACTAGTGGCCCCATTAATGGTTTGATGACACATTTTTAATCTTTAGTTAACAGCTCTTAAATGGAGTTTCAAAGTTCATCGAGCCAGTTTCCTAGACTCATTTAGTTTATATTGGTTTTCCACGAATTTAATAACGATTTATTAATTTCTAGGTATGGTGCCACTGATAGCAGCATATGAATTTTCTTCCGTGTCAATACGGAAAAGGCCGACAATACCAAGACCTTTGCTGTAAGTAGCTAAAGGTGCTTTCTATTCTTAAAAAAAAAAACAAGTAAAAAAATAAAACCCTTGAAAAATCCGGTATATTTCATTTCATTTATTCAATAACAATTTACATTGTGTCTGAATGTGTTACCTAAAAAAAAGAACAGATAAACAGATATAAGACGTATACCTAATGTATTAAGATAGCGATTGACTTCACTAGAAAACGCGATGTTACCGCTGAATGGATAAGCTAATCATGCACCTATTACATTTTTATTAGAGTAGGCATTTTCTCCCTTAGGTAGTATAAATAAAATAAATATCGCTGGACATTACACACAGCGCCATCTAGGTGCCACACTAAGCAACGAGGCTTGTGTCGTGGACACCAGATAGTTGATACTACTACATAGATACGTTTTGTTTGTAAATACATACTTATTATACATATAAATATCCATGACTCGGAAACAAATGTCCATGCTCATAACACAAACATTTGCTCCTACCGGGATTCGTACCCGGGACCCTAAGAACGTAAGGCAGCCTCACATCCGCTGCGCCATTCGGGTCGTCTAAAGTATGTACCTACATTTTTCAGTTCTTTATTATAAATCGTTCGTCGCTCCCAATGAAACCCTACCCCGACGTGGGCGACCAAAACCCAGCCACACTAAACCAGACTTTATCTAAACTGCACTATTTAGAACATTTTATGTGCGCATGACCCTCTGCGTAAATGTCAACTTTCAAAATATATAAGCCATATTGAACATTACCGGTCTAGTTTTAGAGCTTATTTGCATAGAAATTGCTCTTATTATCAATTTGATACGTAATTTGAGAATTTATTAGACTGAGTAAATGTGTGAGATAAAGTTAGGTTGTTTATTTTTAGTGTGAAATTTAATGTGTCATAATAAGTTTTAATTTTAATATTTTCTAATTGCGGTTTTAATTATGAATTGTGGTTATTAAAAGATGTTTAACAGGTGAAGATTTGTTTAAAAATTAAAACACGCGTGGCACTCATTTTAATTAAAAACATAATTTTATTAGGTCGATAAAATTCTGAATAATTTCAGAAAAAAAAATCAAGTATGGGTTCCTGTTATATTTAATGATACGTGGAACATAACTGGTGGACTGTGGGTGTTCTTTAAGCAAACTTCAGCCTGTTCTTGGGATACGGGTTTAATACATATACTTAAACATTATTTTGCTCGTCAGCATCTTCCTGGCCTTGTTACATGTTACTTGGGGTCGGCACAACATGTTTTTTTCTTCCACTCTCCTCTGTCAACCGTCACGCTCATCATTTACTCGTTTTTCTATCATTGCTCACATAATTCATCCATCGTTTCTTTGGTTTCCTCTTCTTCTCCATCCATCAACATTTATTCATCACTATTTTAGTCACATGCCATTCATTCCTCCTTATCACATGTCCGTACCAAGACTGTCGATTCTCTTCCAACCTTTCTGCAACTGGCGCTACTTTTTTAACTTCCGCTAACATGTACAATCGGCCCAAGATGAATCTGAGCACCTTACGGACTATTTTTGCTTGCAGCATCCGGCCGCTATAGAAGCGCTTAGTTAAAAACTTTCTCTTCCTTGGTCCTTTTTTGTGTTATTCCTATTAGTCAAAAAAGGGTGGTCAAACATCTATGTCCATTAGCAGAGCCTGAGAATTTTTGTAAAACAAAAGACAATGAAAAGAGGTCGACTCTTTTTTTTTGTTTTACTACTTTTGGTGCGCACTCTCTGTGTGCTGACCAATAGTAGTAAGGGTGGTGAACAGATGTGGATATCGTGTGCACGGGATTTTGTTTTAAAAGTGAGCAGATTCATTTTATGCCAATGGTACATTCGTTCCTTTCCTTATCCATTCTTGTCACACAACACATCCACCTTACCACTAAATTTTGCTCAATAACTTTTAATAATGAGTTCATAGATTTAAGAGGCGAAGTGTCCTAAAAATCATACTAAACCTAACATAATTTAAGCAAATCATCAATAATAGTCATTCCATCAAATAAAGATATCATCACACAAAGTAATGCTAAGTAACCTGCTCTTCCGACGAAAGTAAAAGGCGTGAATATTTGAACTTTAGCACCGAGCGAGCATCGAGCATTAATGAGCACTTTTCACTACCAACTCTAAATATATTAATCATTCGAATGATCGGCGTTAACGTGTGCTTTATGGCTTATTTTTTACCTTTTCTTTGGATTAGGGTTGCCACTCTGCGAACGAATTTATTTTGGAACTTGATTTAATAACAAAATCAAGAGTTTTAATGCAGTGTACGTGCGTTACTGAAAAATAAAGTCATTAAGGCGCGGACTGACTACGATTTTAATCGCAACTAGACGGCGTGAGCTAATGTCACCACTATAGAGAGTAAATAAGGTTGAAAATTGAAAATAATGTGTATTTGTGTTGACATGGGACTAAGCTGCGAATGGCATTTATTTTACAGGTTTTCTTTAGAATATTCAAAACATAAACCTTAAATTAAATTATTGTTTGGTTAATGTTTAAAAAAATTGCTAATTCTATTAAATTCTTAAAATAAAAATCTGTTGTTATTGCTGGAAATACAGAGATCTTCGACGCCAAAGTTATTTTTTGTGCCGCAACTTCCCATTTTTTTATTGGGAATATCAAACTATTATTTACTATTCTGTTCGGTTTTTTTTTTTCTAACACGAGTGGACAGAGCAGGGTTTAAACCCTTTTCTGTCCACTCGTGTTAGATATTTTCATTGCATTACGTCATACTCGACTATCTAAGAAACCAATTTTTGGGAATATTGAGGTAACACCGCGCCTTAAGATCAGTATCAAAAAGGTTTTTCCATCAAGAATTTCTCAGTAGCAGCCACGGAGTCTGGATTTGTACCCGATTGATGGCAATAGGCTCGCCCCCTATTACATAACATGGTACTTAAACATAACTGGCGAAGTGCGGGTGTACTATTAGGCAAACCTCTGCCTAACCCTTCGTGCTAACAGGCGTGATGTTATGGACTGTACTGCTTTATCAATTGAATAGCTTTAATTAACGGTATGGTTGAGAAAAAAAAAGCCACATACATTACAACAAATACATTTTAATAGTTTCATGTAGCCAGCTAGGCAGCCCTAGTTCGACCTGATACGGACATATTATTTGTAAAGCGCTATCATCTTGCACGTAATGAAAGTATATTCAAGAATCATCCATTTAATTAGCTATCCATTTTTAGAATCGATATGATATGAGAGATGTAGTCACTAGTTATATCTGACAACATTTAGATTTCTGCTCTCTCCAGCGTTCAGGGGTCATTCACACCGTGTGAACTATTCAATACGAAAGATCATTCTTAAAGACTGATTCGAAAATTGATCTCGCCCGAAAATTGACACCAATCAAAAAACTACAATTGACAGTAATGTACAGTTAGTCAAAAAAGTGTTGAACAATAAATAATTCACAATAAACTTTCACAAAGTTAAAACAATCGCCCTACGGTGACAAATTGATTCAAATCCGACATGGGCAATCATCGTAAAAGTGTGAGCAATTATACTTTAACCCTCTATAGCTAAGATCACACCACGCCTCAGTGTGACACTAGTATGTCATAATGACAGGTGTCATTACCTTTTCATTAAGATAGTAAAATTTTATCGTCATTTTATAAAGATATTCGCAATTTCACACTCGCAAGTGTTAATGTTTGGATAAAGCCATTGTTGAACGCAACGGTAATAAAATTTTATCTTGATTGGGATTTAAGGGTGTGCCTAGGTATGGCTTAGGCTCTCTCTAAACTGTTGTGTAAATCTAGAAATCTTTTCAAATCGAAACTATTAACTATCCTAAGCTTTTTTATTGGGAATATTATGTTGGATATCTGCGATACTTGTAAAGTTAGATTCATAAATGGGCTTATGGCAATCAAAGATATCGATGAGGAATTAAAAGATATTCCTTTCATGAATGTTTTCCTAGTAATTAAACCGTTGTTATGTTTTAATAATACTTTGTAATTGACAGTCAAGTGTTGACAAAAAGATCAATACTACAGAGTTGAAAGACGTGCGTGTATGGTCACATGTATGATCGTGGTTATAACCATAGCAGCTGTAGCTACATGGAAAAATGCGTGAGTTTATGTTATGTATGATTAATCTACTGTCTAGTTACCTTATGTACAACGAAGTTTACGTGTAAACGTACGTATACATACGGATACATTTGGTTCACCTTAAAAATAGCTTTACTTCACAAATATTACCTAAGAGACAGTTGTTATACCGCTTGCATAAAATTAACAATCAAATAACTATATTTTCGGTTGCCAAAAACATAAATAGGTACGAGTACTACAACTATCAGTCACGCTTCTTGCTGTAAAGGATAATGTGCGTACGCGCAGGTAAACGTCTTCACGCTAATATTAGCGTGTGGGTATATAATAATTGTTAATGGCCAGTTATCATGCTAAATGCGTGTCACTTCACTAAACGGTAGTTCATGGTACGATTTGTGCTACCTATTGCTCGGGGCAATAAACTCGTTGGATGTTTTTAACACTTTTTTGGGTGTCTGTACTTTGATGAATCCATTTTATTGCAATTTTACTGAACGAATATTTTCACAAATCTAAATTATTATGTACCAATATAATACATGAGCCTGTCGTACTCATAACGTAATCATGTTCGATAGGAGAGCGAACTCACCTACCAGTTCTAAGAGGTAATTTTCCCCAACGGCACTGAATGCGAGCTCAATTGCGTTCTGGAGCAGTTAGTATCTTATTCTGTGACAACGACTTTTAGGCGGTTCAAATGAGCTGATCGTAGGCATTTTCATAATTGAAAGTCCCTTAGACTGTATATTTAGTGGTTTTCCGACAGTCTCAAAGTTCAGTCATAGTTGCTCGAGCAATACAATATCGGACTTGTGCAACAGGTCCAATATTGTGTAGCTCATTTTCAAAACGATCTACTTTAAAAAATGCCTGTTGCAGTCAAATGTTCATAAAATACAGGAAATTGCAACATTTTCAGTTGGATACTTCTCGCAATATTATGAAGTCAAGCACTTTTATGAGCTACGATTTAGACTATACAATTTATGTAAAAAAAATGAAATGTCCGAAAAGATAATGGAATCGCGAACACCAGAAACGAACATGATTCTTCAATGATAGAAGAGACCAATCAAACGAAGGTCAAAATACCAATGCTCATTCCTATGGACTGTATCTGTCTTTACCACTATTCCTAGATTGACTTTAGGCTGCATAGTCGGCTGATTGTGCCCGACTGGCTGCGGTTGGTCGGGCTTCCTTTCCCATCCCAGAGCATGTCTTTCCTCACAAAATCGTGCCCCCTGGTGTATCCGGCCAGGCTTGAGGTCAGGCTTGCTCCTGGCTGGGTGTGGTGCTCAATCATCATCATCATCAAAAACCGAAAATGTCCGATCCGTGAGGGTATTATTAGGTATCGAGATAAGATTCTATTTATGTAATCCTTTTTGGAGAACAAGTAAAAAAAGTACAGCGATCTTTCTTTATCGTGTGGTTAATGTCCAACCTGGTGTCAGAGTCTTTATGCCGCAAATGGGCCTCTTGGCTTGACTTGGCTTTACATGCAAATATCTCTCAGGCATGGTGATTTTCATCAAAATTTCTCCCTTCACCGAAGCAAGTGATAATTATACAATACGCACATGAATCCGAAAAAAATACCCTGATGAAAATTTAATAAAATGTACTAAAATTAGGAAATTTCTATGGCAACACTCGGACGCGAGCGGTTGCTTCTTGGGTAGTAACGTCACAAAAAACAATTGACGATCGAACATACTAATGCCGGAAATGGTGTTGTCACGTTATTTAAAGTTTGTTTGAATTTAATTAAACGGTGCTTGTTTGGGACAAAAAAATATTTTATTCCATGCATTTTAAAATTCATTAATATTTTTACTTTCATGAATATTTTATGTTTCTTATTCTATTTGGCAATTTCATTGGTATACCTATATGCCCCTTCAGATCTGACAGGGTTTTTTAACAAATTGTATAGCAATTCTGTTGGACTTACGCCCATTTAGACTAAGACGCTTTACTTCCTGTCTACAAAATAACGAAAAACCACAAAAACTAACTCTAAAACAAAAATTAACGTAAATTAAAGTCTACATTAGAAGCACAGAGCATCAGTAATGGCTGCGTAATGATTGACGTTGTATTATGTCAAATTATTTATTTTATGTACCGATCGGGAAAAGTCAAGGTGACTCGCTGTGATCGCGGAGTTCGCGCCGTAATGATACAGTGCTCTGGGATGAGCTAAGTGTTTGCTGGAGTTTTGATATGGTACTTTAGGCCTAGTTGACAAGTAATAGTGAAGTATGGAAGAAAAAGACATGCTGCGCCGACTCCAAATAAATTGGGATAAGGGCCTGCCCTTCCTTTAGGCCTAGTTCATTATAGAGGTTTAAGGGTACACTAGTCGGTCGTACTTCCATAGAAAAGAAACAAACGTAGTCTGCGATTACTCCACTGTTTGATGGTGTACGTTCAAAATAACATTTTTTTTTTCAATTTTCAAATATTTTGTTTTTTTTTTTACTTTTTTGTTAGGGCTAGATAATGATGTGACAAATTGATATCATTTTTTATTTTGAACGTACACCATCAAACAGTGGAGTAATCACCATACTACGTTTGTATGGGAGTATGACCGGCTAGTGTACCCTTAAGATGGACGCGCCAGGACGGCCACGAACTTAAAATTTATTTACATTTTTTGCAAGTTGCTGGACAGAGTCAGACTGTATGTTGAGCTAAAGATGATTCGCGACCGTCACACGACATGTTTCATTAAAAAGTCATTCAATGGGATTAAATGAACTTGATGATTTTAATTATTTTAACTGTGTAAAGCCATATTTTTGTTACGGTCGCGACTCACAAATCATATTTTGATTAGCATTTAAGATTAAATACTGTAAGCATTTAACGTTTTAGTAAAAAACAAAAAAAAAAGTTAAATAAATAACTTATAATTGCTCTAAAATCTAAGTTTAGATACCTTATCTACCTCGTACACAGACTGCAATGGCAACCGTTGAAATTATAATAGTGGTATAAAAAACACGATCTCCGGTAAAGCAACTAGGTACGTCCTTAATCTTAATGCTTCGACATTAGCGGTGTCGCAGACTGTTGTGACCATCGTTTGTCACGATAGCAAGACTGAACTATGTAGATCAGAATAGAAATCACCAAAAGCTTTTTTTTAGCTTTTTTTGCCTCAATCTTTTAGAATTGTCAACAGCTACAGGAAATATAAATAGTACCTGAATTAATTTATTGCTTAATTTAGAAAATCCTAACCAAATAATAACTTTACTTTCATTGGCATTTGGTCAATTTTTACATGGGTTTTTACTGGTTACCAACAAAGCTTCTTCTGTGAACCTTTATAATATATACTTAAGATTCAAGAAGATAATAAGCTCCTAATCTCGATCTGATTATTTTCATAATGTTTCAAATTATTTAATAAGCTAGGTACATTATCAAACAAAAAAACCTCAACTGCTCCGACATTTACTGTCAATTACCCATCACAAAGAAGACATGTACAAAAACTAAACTAATTAATTAATTACAAAATTACTAGACCAGAATTTGTTTTTACTTCAATTATTTTAGGAACGCTCCTCTTTGCACCAGACGTGTGGTTCCTGTAACCATTTGATTGACACTGGCTATCATGATCTCAGGCGTCAATCACTTTTGCGGGTAGATCAACAATTTTAACACCATTGCGTTATTATTTTACGATCTTGCGACGTTATTTGGCCATGATCTGTTGTAATGATGGCGGGTAATCATCAAGGAGGTTGGTGAAGAAGGTCCATTGTGACGTGTGTAAAAATGGATTGAAATCGTGGTTTAAACAATTTGTCCAGAGGAAAAAGAGTGACACTAGTGTAAGTAATATGAAATGGAGCTCCTTGTGAAATATTTCTTCAAATAATATACCTACATCCTGCCGGGGCTACGGGACTGTTCGAAAGAGATACCGTGGCCCCGGAACACAAAGGGCGATGAAGGAACATAGATGGGTTTTAGTCAGTAAAAGTCTAACACTCCCTCCTGCTCCGCCCAGAGCGGGAGGAGTTATTTATAAAAAAAAATCATATGCCTACATAACACTCACCATCGTATTTCTGTGATCAACAAGTAATGCTGGATTCCAGTTTGGAAAGTTTCATTGCTAGAAACATTATCGTTATTGGAAAGAAGAATATACCAAAAGAAATACCTAAACTTTTTGTTACAACAGGTATTTTCAGTCGTTGACAAACTTTATGATATGTGGGCAGCCTCCAATAAAAAAGATTTCGACGAAGCAAGTCTCTCTGCCTATTTTGAAGACGGTTAAAAATCGATCCACAAGTGTCAGGGCCGTGCCAGGGACGTGTCAGGGCCGTGGCCGAATGTATGTAGCCCGGGCACGGACGTGTGTGAACGAGTTCAAAAAAATGTACACACCGATATTTTTTTCAAGGCACGGTTCGCCCATGTCCCGGGCACGGCCATGATATGTGTGGATAGACCTTAGAAAGGAGAAGTTTATTTTGCAACTCTTTCCCAATTTTTTTGTTTTTTTTTTTGCAAAAATTGTGAAGCTTTTGTACTTTCCTATAGTGTGCCATAATGGTATACTTAAAGCCAGCCTTGTATGTTTATTAACAATAATGTAGCGATTTAAAACACAGGATAATGAAGATTGTGTTATTTCTGTAATGAATTTAGCGTGTTTCTGTTAATGTTGAGGTTTGGATAATTGTGCGGTACTGAGGTTGTTCCGAATGACCTTTCAGGGCAGACTTTATTGATGAAATTAATTTTGAAGGTCGAATCTGCTATTCAATTACATAATTTTTTCAGTAAATAAATACAATACCTCTTTACTTTTTTTGTACAAGGAAACATAGGAGTAGTCTATAGAAGACAATTTTTGCCGTGCAATTTAAATCCCCTAACCCTTTGCAACTTATATTTAGAAGCATAACATCCGATACCTGACTACCGCGATGTGCTATCGGTAACAAAACGATGCTGCAAATTTTCTTGACCTTCCAGCAATCACTGGATTTGGGACCGCGGACATTGCCGGTCTCGGATTTTTGTGAGAGCCAATGTTCAACAAATAGACGTTCTACAGTTAAGATGATTAATAAAATTGTTAATCTCCCTTTGTGCATATTGGCCTTGTTTTGTTCTGTATCCTGCTGATATGGAAGGAATTGGAAATTATGTTTTTCCTACTTCTCCGCTGTTCTTTTCTAATCAGAAAAGAACAGAACGAAATTAATCAATTTCGTTGCTGGATCCAAGACAGTCAAATTGTTTCTCTGGGACTCCGTCGAGCTTCCTTATCTGGGCGCTTTCTAATGGTCGCCACTGTTGTCTCTGGCTTTCTGAAAAATAAATAAAAATTGGTTGATTCCGAAGTTCTCGTGGATAAAAGATACACAGTTGCAGCTAATAATAATCACCTATTTTTCTTGCAGCACCATAAACCTAAAATAACTACTAAAACATTATGAAAATGAGCAACCAGCATCGAACTACCCAGTGCCAAGCGAACCACAACAAATTACATGACCCTACTGACCCCAATTTCGTATATAATGCAAGTCACAACTTTTTGTCGAGTCGCAATATCCGTTTGCGACGCCACAAGGTTCGTCCGACCTTGCGATCGAATTCTCGTGTCGCTAATGCATTAATTTTGTCGCACGCGAAACTAATGTGCGAATGTCGTTTGTCGTGTCGCTGAAATTGATATGTAATTTGGACAATTTTCAGTTGCCAAAGTGTTTTATGATTTTGTCGGGTTAATTTTGTGTCGTTTTGTGTATTACGTGATATGTCTATTTCTAATGGTTTTAAGCAAAAAACTAAATTATGAAATCTATGAGTGATCCAAAACTGTTATAGCTTTATGCTAGCTTAATTTTCATCTTTTGTACCGATAATGAAACTGATCAACAGTATCTTTGACAGTCGTTACAGGTGGTCAGTGGCTCTAAAGTCAGACAACCAGTCTTACCAAGGGGTATCGTATTACCCAGTACTAATTTGGTTGTGGAGGTCAGATGGACAGTCACTCCATGAAAAATACTGGTATTCAGCTGCATCCGGTTAGACTGGAAGCCAACTCCTGAAAAAGGCTAGGCAGATGGTGATGATGGTGAGACTTATCAAATTTCTTGTACTGAGGATGCTAATCGCGGCATCCAAATCATGGACTCCTTATGTCCTGCGCATTAGAGGACTGTGTGCAGAGACACATTGGACAAGCAAGTGAGCCAAGGACCAGCCTCTTTTTTTTTTTTATCTATGGGAAATCATCAAATAACCCCTCCCGCTCTGGGCTGAGCAGGAGGGAGTGTCAGACTTTTACTGACTAAAACCCATCCATGTTCCTTCCTTTGTCCTTTGTGTTCCAGGGCCGCGGTATCTCTTTCGAACAGTCCCGCAACCCTGGCAGGCATCGGTCCTTTCGGACCCCTTCCTGTTTGCTGACTCTCTTTGAGGCGCGCGTGGAACACGAACGCGCCGTCGACACGGCCTGTCGTCATAAGACGCACGGACGGCGAGCTAGCCCATAGCTCACAGTCCACAGGCCCGCGCCTACGGTGGCCCCCGACGCCCGGTGCGTCTCCCGCGGCGGCTGGGACGTGAGGTTCTCTCCCTCTCACGTTCCGCCACCTCCTTCGCTAGCATGACTGCTTCGCAGAAGGAGGTGACGGCGTCCCATTCCATCTCGCTCCGGACCATGGATTGAACCAAGGCCGGAAGCGAGAGGTCGCCGCCGCCGATCGCCGCTACGAGGACACGGCGGTGCTCCGCCCACGCGGGGCAGATCTCCACCGTGTCCTCCGGTCAATCCTCACAATGGTAGCACCCGGGCGTTTCCTTTCGCCCGATTCGGTGCAGGAACCTCCCGAAACAACCGTGTCCGGTGAGAACCTGCGTCAGGCGGAAGGTGATTGCGCCGTGGCGCCTCTCTAGCCACTCCTCAAAGAGGGGATTTATCGCCACTATTCTAGCGTGCCCTAGCCAAGGACTAGCCTACACTGGGTGTCGGAAGGTTCTTTAATACCCCATTTTGCCAAAATGTGTTTGCAGTGGCTTACTTAGGTGCGCAATCGATTAAGTATTCAGTTTTTTTTAACCCAGAAATTAAATCACCAGGGGCATCATTACTCTTAATTTCTAAGTTCTAAGCCTGTAAGAGTAATTCTACACGAACATAAGATAATGTTATACTAGGCAATATAGTATTCTAGTGTTACTCCAGACCCTTTCCGAATACCTTTTTCTTGAAAATAATCCTTTATTCCAACTCTGCCTCCATCCTAACATAATAAGTACGTAAATGAAACCACTGCGCACAACATAATGCTGCACACAATATATGCACGTGATTGTAAAATGATTGATGCATCTGATTTCATTTGCCCACGTGAACTCAGAGGTCAGGGGACCGTGAGAGGCGACTGGTGTACAACCAACAATGTACGGCCTTCGGACCATCGCCAGTGTTACTTGAGCTTCGAGAATTGTTTTGACGTAATTAAATGTTAATTAGTTTGAGTGTGTGGTTTGTTTTTCGTGGGTAGATGGTCTGAAGTAATTGTCTTAGTAGCTATGGGTATCTAACGTGTTATGTGTTCTTGAAAACGACGTTGGTATTGTTACGTTTAAGATGAATGTTGGGATAAGGGCAGGTGAATGATGTTTAATAATCATCATCATTCTCCTTACGCCCTTATCCCAATTCATTTGTGGTCGGCGCAGCATGTCTTCTTCTTCCATACTTCTCTCTATTACTCGTCATCTCAGTAATCACCTAAAGAATCTTCCTCGGAAGTAAATGAAAATGGGTTCGTATATACATTGTTGGCATCACGCGATCAAAGGTATGGTGGTTTCAAAATATTGGCATTGTGCTACCCATTACTTGAAAATACAACATTGACAAACTCAGCTAGGTCCTAATATTTGGCTGCAGATACTAAAATCTTTTTATGCTTAAACTTGATGCAGTCTCCAAAAAGACTTCCATATGAATGCCTGACGTCGCTTGACAAATTCACACGTTCTCCGAATCTCGACGTGCCGACAGCTCCGGACTATACAAAGACTGGATAGTTTCACATATATATAAATAAACCTTGCAACAATCTCTCGATCAAAACTGTACTCCCATTTTCCTCACACACAATCCCAGTACATCCGCCGAAACTAGGGCATAACATTAGAAGCAGCGCGCAGTTATTATCGGCACAGTTCGGAGGGGCGTGAGTTCGACGATCATCTGTGCCCTTTTCTGAGCGTGGGCCGGACGAGGCGCATCGCTAATACGTGCGCAGGAGTTGCGAATGTGAGGATGTTCCTTTGCTTATATAATTTAGTTATTACTTACCTTCGGGCAAACGGCATCATGGAAAGAGCATCATTTCCGATTAAATGTATTGCTTGCGGTGTGCCGACGATTTTAGACTATTAAGGTTTGATTTATAGTAATGGCCAGCAGTGGACTATTGTGAGCTGATGATAATAAAGTTTAGGAATTTTTAATGGATTTGGCGCACAATAAGTCAGTCCAATACATGAAAATCAGTGTCAACTATCTTGGTCAAAATAATTTGGGAAAAACCATTTAAAATATAATATTGCTAGTGCAAATTGTAGGCCAGCAACAGCTTAAATATTATCTCCTTAGTCCTCACATATGACTGAAGTTTGATATTAAAATGCAGAATTTGTTGAAAACAGTATTCCCATACATAGCACATCCCTTTACTTTATAGCTCTTCCTCCAGATATACGCGAACTTGTAACAAATTCAAAGCAGCCCAGATAGGAACTATACGAGCTAAATTGTATGATAACCTCCGCCAAGCTGTTGAGCGTTATATTTTACTTCATGTGTTACGATCGGTTTGTTGAGTTGAAATACCGATTTTAATTGAAGGCCGGTAGGATTTTATATTGAGCGACTGCCTATCAGATCTTCACAAACCAAATACTTAGAAAACGATAGCCCTTGGCAACATTGAATAATTTTATCAGACTGTCGAGTTTCTTATTACCGATGACGACTGTCAAAATGTACTGAATGACAGACGGTACTGCTTCTCGTACTTTCCGAGGCACGGTACGTATTGGAAGGTCACCCATCCAGGTACCTAACTCGGCTAGTGTTGCTTAAACCTGAAGATTAACTTCTCTGGCTGTCATCATTTACCTTCGAGCCCCTAAATTGTTGTTCATGCATACGTGAAATAAATTATTAATGCTTTCTTCAGCATTTGCAAAGAAGTTACAGCATACCATCATATGCCTAACCTTTTTCCCAACTACCTTAGGGTCGGTTTCCAGTCTAACCAGCAGTTGAATACCAGTATTTTACATGGAGCGACTGCCTATCTGACCTCCACAACTCAATTAGTAATAGGTAACACGATATCTCTTGGAAAGACAGAATTTCGGGCCACTGACTCTCTGTAATGACTCAAAGATCTACCAATGACAGCCAAAAGAAGTTACCCCAAAGTACATGATACCGTTTAACCCAAGATACCCCACACAGCGCCCAATAGCACCACCACTAAAGCTAAATATAATAACAACAAAATGGAAGCTCGTTAAATTCTCCATGCTGAGACTTAGCCCTGGTTTTATGCCACATAAATGGGTAAGTTTAGCTCTAGAACTAAATTGTTATTTATGAGTTACAGTAATGAGTTCAGGTAATGGGATGTTGTGGGAAATGAGTCCTTATCTTCAGTTGAGTGGCTTTTGAATTCAAGGTGGTGCGTTTGATTTCTAAGTGATGAAATGTTTTGTCTAAGAGCTCTTTGATCTTATAACCTGTTGTCTATCCGCCTGGCCTTTTCCCAACTATGTTAGGGTCGGCTTCCAGTCTAACCAGATGCAGCTGAATACCAGTATTTTACATGGAGCGACTGCCTATCTCACTCCACAACTCAGTTAGTACTGGGTAATACGATACCCTTTGGTAAGATTGGGTGCCAGACATTTGGGACACCACAGGTCTACAAATGACAGCTAGGACCAATGGCTTAACACACTCTCTGAGGCATCTTTTGTAATGTAAGAAATTCTCTAGGACCAATGGCTTAACACACTCTCTGAGGCATCTTTTGTAATGTAAGAAATTCTCTAGGACCAATGGCTTAACACACTCTCTGAGGCATCTTTTGTAATGTAAGAAATTCTATCATTTTCTTTTGGATTATTGACTGTCTTGCTCGGCTAGTGGTATAGTGCTCGCCTGCTGGAGCATGGCGTCCTATGTTCGATTCTCGAATCGGAGAAAGATTCGTTGGTTTTTGATACAAACATATTCAGTTGCAACATAAATTTTGAATCTATGTTTTGACTGAATTCTTCAAATTGCTACGTAACTAATGCCAATTTCTTTACAAAACTTTTCATCCATACTCTTTTAACTTAAACCAGCAGATAAGCGGACAAACAAAACGACATAGCGTGTAGTGAGAGACGGGTGTGCACTGAATGGAACATCGCCCATTCACCGGGAATCGAACCCCGATACCATCCATACAGGGAGCGAAGACACGCACCGTGCTATGTGCGGGAATTGTTCAAAATTTTCTTAGTTTTATTTAAAGATTTATTTTAAAGTTAGGAATATTTTTAAGGAGACTTTTCTGTAAGTGATGGTTGATTGAGAGTTTTGCACATAACATCACGCCTGTAATTCCAGAGTTAGGCAGAAGTGTACCCTATGTATACACGCATTTCGACGGTTATGTTTAATCCCCATTATAAGGGCAAGCCTATTAATTACAAATAATCGGGCACAATAACTTTAAGGATAAAAAATTAATGAGTAAATTAGAGGAAGTCTGAAACTGGCGCCGGTGACTGAAAAGTTGTGTGGTAATCGATTATTGTAGTATGGACATGTGATGCAGAGGAATGAGGAAAATGTAGTGGGGACAATGTTGAGTATGAATGTAATTGACTATAAGAGTAGAGGAAGACCAAAGAAACGATGGGTAGACTGTGTGAAGGATGATATGGCTAGAAAGGAGGTGTCTGACGAGATGACGAGTAATAGAGAAGTATGGAAGAAGAAGACATGCTGCACCGATCCTAAATCAATCGGGATAAGGGCAGGAGACTGATGATAAATCGGGCACAACTACAATGAACTCGATCAAAAAATCGAACCCAGGACCTCATGTTACATGTAACTCATGCGTTGAAGCGACGGCTGATTGATAAGACACAAGCACAATAGAGGCATCTATTGAAAATATAAATAATAATTACCATCGCGCGCCAAAATATCCTTGTAGCTACTTGGTATACGTTTACTCCGCACGATCGTGCTAGGCCCCACAGACCACTACAATAAAAAACAGTCTACTTTACTTATAAATAGGTTTAATAGCATCACAAGACTAGCCGTAATGGCGTCGATGCATCGCGGATGAACCGATAACAGCCGGCCAGATAGCCAAGCACTGAGATTAAATACGGCCTATAAGTTTGATGCTGGAAAAAAGAGGGTATAGTGTAGATGTTTTTTTTTCGTATAAATTGGATTTGATAAGAACAGTGTATAGGTAGAGGTACTATGTTTTATGTCAGATAAGGAGGCCATAGAGGGATTGGAACGCAAATTATATAAAGTTTCTTGAATGTTGGCATGTGGGCAACATTCTCTTGCCCCCCTAATTGTCGGCGCAGCATGTCTGCTTCTTCCATACTTATCTATTAGTCATCACACATACCTCCTGTCGTGCCATATCATCCTTCACACAGTCCATCCATCGCTTCTTTGGTCTTCCTCAACTCTAATACCCATTCACAGTCATACTCAAAACTTTCCTCACGACATTTTCCTCACTCACACTTCACTTACTACACTTTCAGACTTACCCTTATGTACATTATTATTTAATCCATTCGCGTAACACCACACATCCCCCTTAGCATTATTATCTCAGCCCCATGCAAGTGCTTTTTATTCATCCCTTTTGTGGCCTAACATTCTGATCCATGTGAGGGTATAGTACCTCATAATTCGCTGACGATTGAATGTGGGAATCATAACCATAATCCCATAATCAGCTTGTATCACGTTCGTATTGCTGGGGAATATCAACCTAGAGGAGGTTGGAGAATGACGCACGCCTTCGATTTTTTCGGTCACGAAGGTGTTAGAGGAACTCGTGGCTAAATGCAGCCGCATGGGTCGATCTTCAAGGTTAAGCAGTGCTTACCGAGGTTAGTCCGAGGATGGGTGACCATCATAACATACAGAGTTTCTTCCGTGCCTAGGAAAGCACGTTAAGCCGTTGGTCCCGGCTGTCATTTGTAGATCTTTGTCAGTCGTTACGAGTGGTCAATAATAGTCCAAATGTCTGACTACCGGTATCGTATTGCCCAGTAACTAGGCCTTGGAGGTCAGATAGGCAGTCACTCTATGTAAAATACTGGTACTCAGCTGCTTCCGATTAGACTGAAAGCCGACCCCAACATAGTTTGCGAAAAGGCTTGGCAGATTAATTGGAGGTGCCTTTTTTATTTGATTTCATTTAACTCGGAAAACTTGTCTTTGTTGCTATTCTGTCCTACTGCTAGACAAAGATCTTCGCGGATTTCAACACCTCTCTTTCTGCTCCTTTCATAGGATATAACTAGGAACAGTGATTTCGACATTATTGAAATACACATACTTCGGTTTAAACTCGTTCAAATTTCACAAGCAATAAATAACAAACATTGCCTAATACTGACAGCTACTGGTTTAATACGCCGATTGAATAACTTACTATAAAACTAGTTTTCCACTCGATAAAACGGTAGTTGGCGCCTTCAAACGCCTGGGCGCCTGCTTGCATTTCACACTCCGAATAAAAAGGACCACTTTTCCCTTAAACGGTTCTAACTCACATATTCATGTGTTGATTCTGTGAATAAATACCGTATATGGAGCAGACACTTTCCATCACTTGCGTTCACTATTTTGAGGTAGTTATGTTGGGAACTGGATACTGTTTTAAAGTGAAACTGATGTGCTTTCGCTGCTTCTAATTAAGATAAAATACCTACAGAGGTAGAAAATCTGGGATCTTGAGCAATCATCCTATAACTGTTTCGTACCAAATAGTTGACAGAGGAGAATCAAAGTACAAAAACGTTTTGTGTCAGCCCAAGGAACATGGGACAAGGTCAGGAATTTGATCATCTATACAAGGTGTAAAGGACAGCCCTCCACAAACTGATGGGGTGAATTCAATATATCATACTAAGATGACCGGTACAAGAAATGATTTCAGGAATTTTATGGGAATCCAATAAAGATTTGTTTTATTTTCCTCATAAGCAATGTATCGTTACCGTGGCGAAACGCACGTAGCGAACGGCAAGCGCGACGACGAGTTCGATGAACTCTGTAGCTAGGCAGGAAGTGAACAGCGCGTCGTTTGTTAGAGTATTTCTACATCTATTATTGGGTTTTCGATTTTAGCCGTATTATTTACATAAATGGAGTTTTGCGTACAGGGAATGTAATTTTACATTGAAATAAAGGAATATTAGTAACTGAAAAAAAAATATTTAAAAAATCGGGAGAAAAATTCCGGTGGAATATGATTCGAAATAAGGAGCTGAAAGCACCCTGTCAGTTTGTGGAGAGCTATCCCTTACACCCTGCATACTCGTATAAGCAAAACCATAAGTCAAATCTACCATGATGTCTTCGAGACACTGACATGGTTTAGTCAATACAGTTACTTGGTCTTGCTTACCTGCTATATCCGTAACGCGCTAAATCAATAGTTTACAAAGTCAACCCTTGACCACATCCGACTGTTAATACTTCTCAGCATCGAATGTCTGAATGACTTAACCTCCCCTCAAACCGGAGCGTGAGAGATGAAAAAACTAGAAAATTTAAAATCCAAACAAAGCTTCCCGTTTATTTAAAATAGCTGAGGAGCATAATAAATTATCGGCATCGGATGCGGACTTGGAGTATTAAAACATTCATGAGTTATAACGCTTTAGTAGTGGAATGTCGCACGATTGTTGGCGAGGAGCGTGTTATCGTTACGCCGGCGCACGACAACTGAGGTAAGGGGGTTGGAGCATAGCGAGCTGGACGCGCGGTTGGAACGCTGGTGTTGTGACAAAAGTGAGAAATACAGGAGCATCAAGCTCCCTTACCAAGCCTACCCTTGGTTAAGTCTTGCATCAAGGCAAGGCCCTTGATGATATGATGGAAACGAGAATGATCGGGATATACAGAGGAATAGCAGAAAAAAATATAGAAAATCGATTGATGATCACGTAGGCATTGTGCATGCCAATGAAACTACTAATAGCTCAATATTTTTTCTAGTTTAATTCGTAGAATTATTTCTGCCTCACAGTACATTATGATAGCTGCGGAAAATTACTATCACTTGCTCGTACTTAAAGTATCTAAAATACTGTATAAAATATTTCTCATTTAACAAACGGAACCAAAACATTAGAGCTTGGAATGCAAAGCATTTGCTTTGAAGACGATATCCCAACACTATGTTAGTTTTACTCACAAAACGGTCATATTGATAAAGATCCATCCTACACAATACCAGGACAGCATCATCATAAGAATATCGACCATACTCACGTTTTCAACAATCGCAACAAAAAACGCGTTAGTGCTCAAAACGCTTCGCTTGCAGCCATCCTAAAGGTAACGTTGACAGAGCGGCGTTCAAATATTGAATTGGAATTACGATGGGAGCACAGGGGGCGCTTGAAAACCGCTCCACAAGGCAAGGTTCACAATGATTGATTAATCAAATTATTGGCATGATAAATGGTGCTTTGATAAAAATTTTGGTCCTTTGTTTCCTTTGACCTTCATCTATACTAATATTATAAAGAGGTAAAGTTTGTGATTTTGTGAGGTTGTAGGGGGGTAATCTCTGGATGTGCTGAACCGATTTAGAAAATTCTTTAACTAACAAGAAACCAAATTATCCCCAAGTGCCTTTGGCTATAGTTACAACGTGCCTGTGGGGGACTAAAACACGAGCGAAGCTGCGGGCAACCACTAGTAATACGATATGAACAATAATTGTATTTTAGAATGTTTTACTCCGCCTAACTTTTAAATGATTTCAGTTTTATCTACATAACTGCAGATTTTCATGTTAAAAATTATAAACCTGTAATCTACGCCTGGATCTGCCTTGATGTCATACCTAGGCGAAGTTGGCGGGACAAACTTGACACCTACAGGCACACAGTGGTCCACATTAGCTGAAAATGGAGAAGAATAGAAAGAAGAAAGGGAAGCCCTGTAGTTGGGCATAAAGAGCTGAAAATAATCTGCAATTACCACTTTTTCTTCTATCCGTGTTGATGACATAAACCGGACACTGTCATTGACCTCATTTAATACCAGGACGCACATCCCTGCACAACGGACAGGAGAGAAGCAATTCCCATATCCTGTGGCGTCGTGGCACCACACTGACGCTGTATTTAGAATGGGTCGATGATACCTAATCTTGCCAGATTTAATCTGCAGCACCCAACCAGAGCCAGCAGTTACGTCATTTAGTTTATTCATTCGGTAAACAAAAACAAAAAAAAACTTTTAATTAATTAATAACCTTTTCTTGAAACACTGTTTTAAGCTTTCACGGTTTATACCTAAGCTTATACTGTTACTTACGGGATATCTAACCTTTTTTTGACACCATCCACAAGTTCAAACAAGATTCACACAGCAAATCTTCATTATCCACCGTCTCGTTAAACTTCCAACACACGCCCCACCCCATCTGCCTAGCCTTTTCCCAAGCTTTCCCCTTGGGGTCGGCTTCCAGTCTAACCGGATGCAGCTGAATACCTGTATTTTACATGGAGCGACTGCCTATCTGATCTCCACAACCCAGATAGTACTGGGTAATACGATACCCCTTGGTAAGACTGAATGTCAGACTTTCGGGCCACTGACTACCTATAACGACTGTTAAAGGGACCAACGGCTTAACGTGCTTTCCGAGGCACGGAGGAAACTCGAAAAGACTCACAAAACTTACCATAATATTTAAATTCCGTATCCCTCTGCACTCACCTTAACATTGTCGTGATTGGACGCTCTTATGGTTCACGATGTCTTATTAAGGCTATATTGTTATTATATTATATTGAAAAATTTCATAATATTAGCAGTATCGTCAACGGCTTCGTACGACTGTTCCGCTTGATTGGCTCCATTTCACGATTCCCATGTTCTTTGAATTATTTATGGTATTTCCATGGTGGTTGGTGTGAATGGTTTTATGGTTTGTTTTGTGGTTCTTACGGTAATGCAAACAGTGACAATGATGACGGTAGCTAAAGAAATCATCATCTTTTTGGAATAAAGTTGTTTGCCACTCGAGTTCAAGATTGGGATGTACTCGTACTAACATGGAGATTTTGGTTCAACATTACCGATAAATATTACTTTTATCTTAACTGTCCGTATGTTCTACACGTAATCAGTCTGTAATGTTCGGACCATTGATATACGGGCTTACTCTTGGCGAGAGAAGGCCTGTTCCCACACATATTCCACAACATCACGCCTATTATCCCCGAGGTTAGGCAGAGATGTACCTAATAGTACACCCACATTTCGCCAGTTATTAAAAGTCCCATGTAATAACGGGCACAGATCCAGATACCGTGACTACTACTGAGGAATTCCTGGTGGAAAACCCCAATAACACTTAGCCCAACACGAGAATCGAACCCAGGACGTTTTCCTCAGCTGTCGAGCTCGCGACCACTAGACCAACGTGGCAGACCCGTGCTTGTCGAATTTTCTAGATACATATCTAACACGAATCTATTGATGAGCAACCGTTTCTCAATCCACATTCCTGGAGCATCCAATAATATAACCAATTCGTCAGAATAGAAATGCTCAAATTGATTCATGACCACATCATTTACCCACTATAAATTCCAATTAGTACGTAGATACCTATTTTAATTACACACTTAGCACATCAAAGGAAGTAAGTGATACATAACATCCAACATCCCATCATCCATACCACAGTAGACATACTAGCATACAGTATTTCAATTACAAACAGCCCTCATCCCAATTCATTTGGTGTCGGTGCAGCAGGTTTTTTTCTCTCATATTTCTCTATTTGTCGTTATTTCTTGAGTCATCCCTTTCTAGCCATATCATCTTTCACACAAACCATCCATCGTTTATTTCTCTTTCACATATGCAAAAGTAGTGATAGCCTAGTGGTGTGACCGTTGGGCTGCCAAGTCATAGGTCTCGTGTTCGAACCTAAAACCTCTGATTTTTCGAATTCATGCGCGTTTTGTATAACTATCACTTGCTTCGGTGAAGGAAAACATTCTGACGAAACCAGCATGATTGAGTGATATTATTCGACGGCACAAAAGCCAAGTCAGAGGCCCATGGGTGGCATAAAATCTCTGACTAGGTTAGGTACTAACCACACGATAAGGAAGACACAAGCAAAGCACGAACTCTGAGTAATCTTCAGGCAATAAAGTGAAGTATCAAAACATAATACATATTATATAGTGTATGAAGAAGATAATAAGTTAGTTTGAGTTGACAACCCTAACACACGCGTTTGATTTCTGCAGCTTCGTCTAGTTAGTTTACTGTTTATCTTAATACTGCGTCCTCACATTCAACACACCCTAGGTTCACATCAAACAGATAACCCGCCCATTACCATACATTAAGTAGGAAAATTAAAAACTAGTAGCTCCATAACGAATCGAAATGTCAACTCGGTCGAGATGCTCTCATTAAATCGATAAGCGTGTGTTAATAAAAACGATTTTATGCGAGTAGTGCCGCACAAATCGAGTAGATACGACTATCTGCTAACGCATTAGTATTGCACTTTAACTTATTATTTTTTGCTGTGGTTCTTTACGTTTACAGGTTGGTAGGGTAGCTAACTTGTTGGTTGTAATTATAGTATATAGGGCAAAGGGAAAGGCTATCGAAGTATTTTTCAATACACTTTTTCGAAAACTGGTCCTTATCGCACTACGATTAGGTTCAACATGCAATGTATTTCACACGCGAGGATTTTTAATTTTTTTCCGCACACTTGCGGAAATAAAAATTTCCACAGATTACACTTATAAGTCCAAATGAGTTCAATGACTCGAGTGAGGTGATTATTATTTTTTTTTAATATTTTTGGGTCCGACCAAACCTTGGTCTTTGCCGAACATCCAGAAGCCCAAACTAAACTCAAGGTCTACCAACGGGCATTTCAGCGCAGTTTATTTAATTTTAAACTTACTGATCGATTAAGAACACTGTGCTCCAGAACGCAAATTACTGACTTAGCTCTTACAGCTGCAAAATTATATTGGGACTGGGCAGGTTATGTCTGCCGGTTGGCCAGCAAAGCTGTGGGCCTGCATATAGCAAAACTGGAGCTCGAGCTCTTAAGACAGCTAAACAGGGAAGCGGCAGGCCGAGGAGAAGATGGCGGGGCGCCTTGGATGGCTTCGTAGAAACAATGTTGTATAAAAATATTACAAGATCAATTTATAATTTAGAATCGTCGATGTCTTCGACGTCCTTCGAGAACTTATAACAAACGTACCACTTTTCAACTATTTTTAGTCGCGGTTCTTTAAAATCCAGAGAAAAAATTTTCCGTCACCAAGATTTACTGATTTACAGATTTACTTGCTAACTTTTAGGTCAGTGTGTCACACATACAGGTGGTTGATTATCTACTAAGTTAACACTGGTACCATTTTCTATACGCCTCAAGCACCTCATCATATTCTCCTCGAACCTAAACCCCAAGCACTATTGACCATTTTTAAATAATTTACAGTTTTGTAGTTGGAATAAAATCTTTGCTAATATTATGGCACTCGTATTTTTCATATATATAGTAATTACGCAATGGCGTTTGCTATCTCATATTGGTATTTAAATAGCTATCATTATAGTTAATTAGTGAGACAATTTTCGTACACGATAATATTCATTTCGTCATTATTTTATATTATTTTTAGACATATTCTTCTAGATAGCCACGCTAGTCTCCATTACAGTTTGAATTTAAATATATATTTTATTTAAACTAAATAGTTAATGTCTTTTTATAAATAGCTGGTGATCGGTAATGTGTCGTATAAAATAGATGCAACTTACAAAGTAACGATCTTGATTATAAATCTTATTGCGGTTATCGAAGAGGACTTCGTTTCAATCTCAGTTTATTTATTTTACAAACAAACTTAAATATAGGAAGAACTCCTTCAAGCAGTGTGCTGCATGTTCTAGAACTAGAATCTGTTCTTTTCGTGTGGTTAGTGCCTTACCTGGTGTCAAGCTTCTATGCCACCCATAGCTTCTGGCTTCTGACTTAGCGTAACGTGCCTGCATGCATTTCACCGAAGCTAGTGACAATACGCACTTGAATTCGAAAACTCAGAGGTGCGTGCCCTGGGTTCGAACTCGTGACCTACGACTTGGCCATCCGACGATCACACCACATGCTTCAACCCCTGAAACATTCGTAGATATGTGGCAACCACCACCCGGAACTGGGTCAACATGGTGGAGTACGATTCAATTCTTCTCACAGAGGGGGCGGCCTGTCGTGACCCAGCACTGGAACAGTGTAGACTAATCTTACTTTCACTAAAGACTGTAACACAGTATTTTGCCATGCTGCAACAGTTACCTTAACTCCACATTATCTTTACTTAAGATTATGATCAACTTCTAAAGAACTGTACCATTCTTTGTTTTATACAAATAATATATCCACTTCACACTCACTTGGTGATGGGGCCCGCTGGAAATGGCGGGCTGATAACATTCGGGGGTGCGCGCGAATGTACGTCACCGTCACTGTCGTCGTGGTCGCATGTGCGAATGTATGTGTGAAATAAAGCTAAATTACAATTATTAGAACCCTCCGCTCGCCCCAGACAGAGTGTACGCATGAGAATTTCCCACTTAAAAAAAGTATATGTATTTTAACACACAATGATACCTTACTTCCGCGATTTGGTACAAAAGACCAAACAATAACACCGTTCCCAGCTCATCGCCACTCCATATCTGTAATAAGCAAATAATTGCGGCCGTCAACTGAATAGTTTCGATGACATTTATTAAAAACCCATCACGTATTACTTGATGGTGTGAAAAGCAAAAAGTGCCGGAAGGAGGTCACTAACGGGTGACACTTCCTACAATGACACCTGGTCGATTAGGGGTACCATTACGCCCTACGTTCTTATTTGGTCTTCCTACTGATTTGATTCAAAACTCTGGAATAAAAAAACCTAATACTTCCATTTGAATTTACTATTTTGATATATTTTATTAGTATTTATTCAAATTAGGGTTACTAAGGCTCCGGAATACAAAGGGCGATGAAGGAACATGGATGGGTTTTAGTCAGTAAAAGTCTGACACTGCTCAGCCCAGAGCGGGAGGGGTTATTAGATGATTTCCTACCCAAAAAAAAAAAAGGTCAATAGGGAGCTGCCCTATAGACACTATTTTAATTAAACCAGTTAACATAAAACATGATGTCTTCAACTATCTTGCTCTGCCTGACAGGGTTCATAAATATCTCATTATATTTCAAGTTACCGCCTAAGCACACATTGTGGAATCCAAAAAAAATTTAAATTTTCCGCTAAATAAATTTACGCAACAATTATTTCAGCAGTTGCCTACGATGAAATAAATATTATAACCATTTCCAAACATGACGAAAAAGGCTGTTTATTTCAAAGTAAGCTAGAATAAGTTTTATTACCTTTACAAAGTTCATCCTAGAATAAATAATACAAGAAAGTTGTCAAAGTCATTAGAAGCGTCACGGGAAAGATCACACGGAAACTACCATAACGACTACCATGATTCGGTTACACTAAACAATTGAAACGTTATAATAGACTACTTTGGAAAATACAAAACTAAATATTAGCCAGTAGGTACATGTTATACGATGACGTCAGGACTGATGACAAAACAATTGACATTGACAAAATGAGTGATACCTCTTCACAATATTAGACACAAGAATATCTAAATATATTTCTGCTAAACAATATACCGAAAAGTACCTACTACCGCTATGCTGGTCTTTCTGTTTCGCTGTATTTTGGTTTGATATTATAATTATTAATAAACAGATGAAATTATATCATTGAGATACCACCGTCCTACTATAACGCCTTCATCGAAGCTAGCAACAGCATTACCTGTAACAAAAAGCATCATCCTCCAGGTAGACTGGTAGAAAATGCCCAAGGCATTAAGTCCGCCTTTGTACAGTTTTTTTACTTGTGCATAAAGTTTTAATAAAATAAATAAATAAAAAGAAAATCATGAAAGGTCATCCTTCCGACTTGATTGACGATGACCTATATTAATAAACAATTTATTGCTGCTGCAATTAAACATGTTGCATCGCCTCAACGATGCAACATGTTTAATTGCAGCAGCATAAAAATGTTAAAAAGTAGTTCACAGCGGCGTAGCTTGCCGATGCTCAAACACTGGGCAGTAAGCCGCATTTAAGACCTTGCTGGCTGGCAAAACATCTTAACCAGAGCATAATCTCATCCTCTCTCTCAAAAAAAAAAAAAACGGCTTAGTCGAAAAATGCCCAATTCGTGAAATGCCCAACAGCTTAAAAAAGAACTAATTCGCTAAATGCCTAGTTCTGAACATACCTATTTCTGGAAATGCCAAATTCTTAAAAAGCATCTTCTCCTGAATAATTTCGCACTAAAACTCAACTAAACAAGTCCCCATGAATGAAAAACAAATCTGTTGTGCGAATCACCGGATATGGCTTCAGTTCCCATGACAATAGTATCAGCGAGCATTGGGAGCCGCGAGTCGTGCCAGATGTGCTGACGTGGCGTATCACAGCCCACGCAATGCCCGCCGGTGGATTAGTGAGGACATTACCTGAAAAGATAAACAGTTCTGCAGTTTATTTTTGTTTTGTTTAATTAGAATTAGTGTCAATACCACTATTAAGTGCTTAGAGACGACCTGCTGCTGCATCTAATCAACGGATATTCAGTATTTCTTGTGAGGGCAATTGCATTCTTGCTGAAAAGTTGTTGAATGAAAAGAAAAGGAAAGGTCTTGGTCTTGAAAGTCATTTATGAATTTAGATATTATATAGGTACTAAAAAAACGAAATACGCAAAAAGAAAATTACGATCTGTTTTTGATTAATCCAGCAGAAAGATTTCAGGAAAATTCGGTCTCTTTTTTATCATGAAGCAGTTTGATAAAAAGGGATTTAAGAATTTGTAATATATCACGAATCCACTGTGAAATAGTAACAAAATCATTTTTTTTTTCAGTAATTGAATAATATTTGAACAGAATATCCACATTATACCAACGTCTCGCATACTCCGTGAGTTCGGATACAGATCTATCTGAGCCCGTTTGCTCAAGCTCGTCCCGCGAACATTTTATTACAATTCACATTAGCTATTATGTGAGAGACTACTTAACTATTTATATACACTAGTGTACATATAAATATGTCGGTGCACAATCATGAATGGACCATTTGCTGTACAAGGTTAATACACTAGTGGTATAATAGGAATATCGTATGCATTGCAATTTTATTGCGTATCTTAATGTTTTGCCGGCCTAGTAATGGTAGATTATGTTAGATTAGAACAATAAATGTAGGAACAACGCCGTTATATTAAATTTCAAAATATAGAATAATAATTATTGTACCCTAGTATTAATTTTTGTGCTTCTATAATGACCCAATTCTGGGTTAACATTGCAATTTGTATCATCATGTGTCTAATCGGATGCAGCTTAATACCTGTATTTTACATGGAGTTACGGCCTATCCTACCACCACAACCCAATAGTAATTAGTAATACGATACCCCTAGGTGAGACTGGTTGTCAGACTTTCGAGCCACTGACTACCTGTTACGTATGTCTAAGATCTACAATTGACAACAGGCAGCAGCAGGACTAATGCATCTAATTTAATGGGGGCTATCGCGTATGAATTCGCCGCTAGAGGCGCTAGTGTAGCGCGAGGTCATCGAAATGTCAGGTGTCATAGAATGTTCGCGCGTTGCGTGCTTTTATCACATATGTTTACTAATATTCACGATTATGGTCTAGATATATATATGACTTTAGGATTTTAAGTAGCAAATTAGGGTCTTATTTGTTATTACTTGGAGGTAAAATGATTCAAAATGTTTCATGCTTGCTAATTTTGGGGAGAATATTTTAAATAATGTATTCTGAAGTTTACACTGTGTTGTTATACGTAATATATATAAATTTTTTATGAAGTTATTGGTACTAGAAGTGGTTAAAGTATACAATAGAAGTATTATTGACATGACCTTACTCGACAGTGGCGCCATCTGGTGAGCTTGAAATCGATAGCCTTCATTGTATTAAAATCTTCTAATATTACCAGCCTCGGAACAAAACCAGCATAACTTACCATCTCACTATTATTCTATATCTCAGTAAAGTATACCATCTGTGACCACAATCAAACACCAAAAAAACAAAAGCTTACTTTATTACAATCTCTCAACACATTGACACATCTATTATTCTTGGCATTAGACTTATTTTTCTAAATCAGAGATAGGCCTACACCTTATATACAACGACCTCTGCCATCCCACTAAAATGTACCGAAGGACCAACTTTTGGTGAAGTATGGGAGGTCAAGGTTTTTTGGTCTTTATGCATTTTTGATATCCCAAATCATAGTTTCAAATTGCTTGCTATTAAGTGTGATAAGAGATAGGAGTTTAATGGATCGTGGGCTATCAGTTCGTGTGAACTTTGTGGTTTACGTTTATTTTTTATGATGGTTAAGTTTGAGAAATAATATTAGTGTGTAACACATGAAGTTTTGAAGCTCTTGTGGCTTTTACCAGGCAGCTGAATGTTGAAACTCACATCGCCGACGGTCGCAGGTCCACAGTAAGCATTTAGAATTGAATATTTAGCTTTGGATACCGCAATTATCTCCAATGCCACTAGACATAGGTCGGTGAGATTGAAACTCTCTCTCCTAACAGATAAGAAATATTTGATTTTATTTAATAGGTACCCATTCTCATTACATTGCTCCTTCTGAATCTTTATAACTAAAAAAATCAAACGGGGACTCATAATAGGAAGAGTTCTAATGACGATTAACATGAGATTCAACAGCATTTTATACAGATTACTTCATAAATGCTTAAGGAAAAAAAATTGACACAGAGCTGTTCTAGAATCTTGATCATCAAAACAATTCTAGATAAAGGCAACATCTTTAAGGATGACGTAACCTCATGATATTTATCACACAAATGTCTCCCACAGTGGATGCGCATTGGTGGAATACCTCATAATACTGCGCATGAGCACGATCTGATTGCGGCCAAGTTTAACGTAATCAAACTGTTTGGAGCAGACGTATTCTGATTGGTTCGAAGAATTTGCATTGATTTTATTTGCTGTAAAAGTTTTTAGTACTTAGAAATTTTTCAGTAAGTTAGGTAAAGCACAGCTTCAGTCAGCATAAATATAAAAAGAATAAAAATGTCGTATTTCTAAAAGTGCTTAAAGGTTTTAAACATTTTTTTGTTCCTCTTTGTTGTACGATAATCAGCATCAGGAGTAGTACACTACACAAAGTTTCAAAGCAGGTTTTTAATAAAAAAATATTACGTATTACTCGTTACTAACAAGGTATTGAAGATGTCGATCGTTCCATATTACAGGCAAAATAATGAATGTGATATTCTGATCGCATGGATCAGAAAATCACATACATTTTTTTGCCTGTTTAAAACACAATTTAAAAATTCTCTTCTTGGTTGGAAATGATTCACCACAACCCTCTCTTGAGCACTTTAAAGGGCTGTAAAAAAGTTAAACTTAACTTAATTTAAACTTAAAAGGCTGTATCAGATAGTTTGGCGTGATTCAAATAATTAGTTAGTGTCAGAATACGGCCTAGTCTAGATAAGGCAAGGCGTACAGTTCGCGTCAGGCTCACGCCCACGGCTTAAGATTCATTGTTGCCTTAATATTCGGTTACACTTTGGGAATTGTTAAGTGTGTCATCGCTTTTGTGTTCCAAAGGGCGACAAGGTAAGGTTAGATTCGGAGACTGTAAAAGAATATGCTAATTTTGAGTGATATAAAAGGATGTAAACCGTGAAAACGGTTTTATGGAGATATTTCATAAGTTAAGATTTTAGCAGTGCAAAAATTAATATAGCAGTGGCCAACAATACGGCAAGCCCGTAGGGCAAATAGGCTGTTCGAAAACTTTAATATCATGAAGAGTAGTAGGCAATAAGGGCAAGACAAGCTTGATGAAAGTCTCGTTACTATGTCGTAGGAGTATGTCGCTAAATAATAACAGCCGCACGGGTCAATCTTCAAGGTTAAGCTGCGCTGGCCTGGGTCAGTCCATGGATGGGTGACCATCCATCATACCGAGTTTGGCCTTCTCCTTGGTAAGTCTAACAGTCTTACTAAGTTGTATCTTATTATTACCCAGTACTTACTGGGTTGTGGAAGTCAGATAGACAGGCTCCGTATTCTGTTATTTAGCTGCACCCGATTAATGTGGAAGCTGACCCCATCATAGTAAAAAAAGGGAAAAGGTAAGGCAGGTGATGGTAAAAGAGTATGTCGTAAAAGTTAGAAATATAAAGACAGTTAAAGACTGGGTAAGATAAAGATAAAAGAGTTGGAAAGGAATGTGGTAGGCCTTTGCCCAGCAATGGACAGAATCATCATCATCCACAGCCCGACTTCACCCACAGCTGGGTATAGGCCTCTCTTTGCTCGTGCCAAGCTCCACGTTCCTGTGCCAGCCTCATCCAGGATATTCCCGCGATGGCAACAATGTCGTCTGCTCATTTCGCCGCCGGACGACCAACACTACTTTTTCCATTCCTTGGACGCCACTCTGTCACAGCTTTGCTCCACCTGCCATCACCGCGCCTTGCTAGGTGTCCTGCCCAACTAAATTTGAGTTCCATAACGCGATTTCCAATATCGAAGACCTTCGTACGTCTCCGGAGAGAATAGGCTAATAAAAATAAAATAAAACAGATAAAAATAAAATACTTAGATAAAGTAAGAAATCGAAATCATTCAGTTCGAATTCATAAAATCAAGTATAACTTCCTATCTCTCTCCTACTTTTCTGTACCCAACAGGGTCCACTACGATTGTGTCTGGATAACCAAAATTCACATTCTGGAACGCATGATTTCAGTCGCATGTCGAAATCATCTAACCAAGTCTAATCAAACCATATACATTACTGCAAATCAATAAACCCTAATCTCTCACGAATTAGAAGCTATTAATGTACCTAATTATAAGCAACAAAATCGTAGTACCCGATAATGTTCCCACACTTCAATTTGCAGAAACAAATAGTAGCTAATAATATAATATCGTTTCATGTCCGTGGGTGTCAGCCGAATGTTATGTGGTTCAGGGTTAATCGTGGCACTGTTAGTGACTCATAAGTCTGCCGACGTGGATTTTCGATAGCTGATTTCTGAAACTTAGCGTGTTTGTTATATTGCTAAGTTAAACTTAGGTAAGTAGTCTTAATTAAACAAGTCAAAGTGGTTACTAAAATAGAGAATATTTATTAATTAAAACTATTGTACACATTCAGATTTATAAATTAAAATAACCTATAGTAACTAACTTAAAAATAAGCTTAAAAAATTACGTGAATAAACTCCTCCTCAACGCTGTCAACTGGTAATGTACCCAAGAGACTGGCGGCGTTGCCACATTGTATGGCCATGCTAAGCCTTTGGCCAAGATAAAGCCAGCCCTTGAGTGATTACTTGAGTACAAGTAATTACATAATTATGACACTATTTTTATTCCGTTGTTTTGTAATTGATTGAAGTTAGAACTGACAAAAGTTAGAATTCTTAGTTTTGCTTTCTTTGACGGTTCTTACTTCGTTCAAATTCTTGTTTATTGCCACATATTATTATACAGTCAAGTTTAAGTAAAATTTACTTAAACTTGACTATAGATTTAGGTTATCGACAGCAATTTCAAGGCGTTGCAGTGTTGACAGAGCAGTAAAAGATTGATCTTCAATATTTCGACTTTTTCATTTAAATCAAAATTGCCCTCAGAAAGTTTATTCAGACTGTTTTCAATCAAAATTGCCCTCAGAAAGTTTATTCAGACTGTTAGTGACGAGGTAAGTCTTTATCCTTAAATCCTGTCTTTTTCATATGGAAGAAGTTCAAGGAATCGAAGAGTAATATTTGTCGTCCGGAGGCGAGATGGGCAGACGATATTTGAGTCATCGTAAATCAAGCTTGGATTAGACTGACACTTGCAAAGAGAGCCCTTAGTGGATGCAGTTGAACTGTGGATAATGATGATTGGTAGAAGTGCTCGCAAGCAGTAACATTGATAGCAGAACAGCCCAGGACGCAACAGATGTACTTATTAGTACCATTACTCATGATTCCATCCCTTTTTTCCTAATTATGTCGGCGTCGGCTTCCAGTCTAACCGGATGCAGCTGAATACCAGTATTACTTGGAGCGACTGCCTATTTGAACCCCACGAACCAGTTAGCACTGGATAATACGATACCCCTTGGTAAGACTGGTTGTCTGACTTTCAGGCCACTGCCTACCTGCAACGACTGACAAAGATCTACAAATGACAGCCGGGACCAACGGTTTAACGTGCTTTCCGAGGCACGGAGGAAACTCGATATGCGATGGGTGGTCACCCATCCACGGACCAACCCAGGCAAGCGCGGCTTTGCCTGTAGATCGACCCGAGTAGCTGTTATTATTGAGCCGTTACTCATAAATTGAAAACCATAATTATCTACCTCATATTATATAAATCCAGATTTTTACACCCAGTAAGCAGCACACTCAACAGTCGAAGAATTAATTCGTGACCTATGCGTTGGTATGAGTCATGCGCGTACGCAGATCTCACGGTGTTCACGTCGGCTTGACATAATAATAGCAATGTTACTGATCAAATATGATTGATTTTGTACTCGTTGGTCCTTCTTTAAGGTTAGCGTGATCGTTTAATTGTGATGGCACGATTATTTGGATTAGGAGGGGGGGGGGGATTTGAAATATTGGATGCATAATAGTTTGATGGATAATAATTACTTACACAAAGTCATGATCATCTGCCGAGCCTTTTTCCAACAATGTTGTGTTTGGCTTCCAGTCTAACCAAATGCTACAAAAGTCTACAATCCCCCACAACCCAGTTATTACTGGGCAATATGAAACCCCTTGGTAAGACTGGTTGCCAAACTTTTGGGTCAGTAATGGGTGTAAAAGTACCTCTATCGAAGCTGAAAGGCACTGGTTCTCTCCGTAGTTGCGATATTTTTTTTATCTAGACTGTAGCTCGGAACCGTCTAGTTACGGAGATATTGGGGGTCGAAGTTGTACATTCACAAGCTTTTTTAATACTTTTTTTTTAAATTTTATACTCTAAACTAGTTATAACTTTAATTATACCTCCATGACCCCGCACAATTTTTTGAGTGCGTTACATTCAGCCCTACCATAAAAAACTGTTTTTTCACCCCAAAAAAAGTCGTTTCCCAGCAATAATTGTTGCGTAGAATTACTAAGTTTGATGTACAGAATGCTTGGTTGCCAGCTCCGTAAAGGGTCCTCTTACACCATCAATACCGACACAATGTACAATCTCCATACAGCATTTCCTCAACCCCGCAAAGCCTGCTTCACCGTAGACACATTATAATAATCCAAGAGTTGGCTCCTCCTGCCAGGGTTGCGGGACTGTTCGAAAGAAATACCGCGGCCCTGGAACACAAAGGGCAAAAGAAGGAACATGCATGGGTTTTAGTCAGTAAAAGTCTGACACTCCCTCCTGCTCAGCCCAGAGCGGGAGGAGTTATTTGATGATTTCCGTTCCGAAAAAAATATAAAAGAAGGAGTTGCCTCGTAAATTTCCCGTATGCAGTTAAATCAATAGTTTTCATACCTAGACTGTCACTCATTCGATTTACGTTACATTTTCTTTAGCTAAAAATACACAATTAAGATTGGTACACAAACTTCTCACAGTTGGAATGACTAACATACTCATATAAGTTTTCCAATTCAACCAGGATCGAATGCGACAATTCAAAGAAATCATGAGTGGTCTCTAGCAAATATAAAAATACATCGACTGATCTCTTTAATTCCTCCAATACTTTAAACACTTGTCGAAAAGAAAATTGCATAACACACACTAATTACAAACACACCCACAAAACAATAAAAAAGAAATCAATACAAGGTCGACATCGCAAAAACAATACACAAATCAAACGTTCAACCCACCACCTCTCATTAGTACTAAATAGTCCAGCCTTGTACTTCCCATATCCGTACCTTTTGTACGGCAGATTGGAAAGTAATTACTGGCTGTAAGTCCTACACTTGACGAGTTTCACACCCACGTGAAATCAAAAGCTTAACTTGAAGATGTTTTAAGTACCTTTTGAGTGCTCTTTATAATGTGGGGTTGGAAGGTAGTGAGGGACGATTGTCGAAATTGGAAACGAAAATAGATTGGATCAAATTCTGGTAGGCAGAAGCAAAATTCTTGAAATGTAGATATATATAGATGTGTTAATTGATACCAAATACGGTATCTCGGCTTATCACGGTTTATGCACCATCTCTTCCTACCAATTTGTACGCCACGATACGCGGCTGAACATGTTAGAACTATTCTCTACTTCATTATTAACTTGCATGCATGTATCATGTACACCATGTTTAAACAAATAAATTGTACTTACTTACTTACTAAAACTTAGAAATTTTGAAAAAAAGCAGATTTGTAAAGCAAATAAGTTTACCTGTGAAGGTCTTAAAATTAGTACTGAAATCTAGTTGAACGTTGATCGCTATACAAAACTAAACCACAAACAAGACACAAATCATTTAGCGACTGGAGACAACCTTATCAAAATATTTAACCAAAAGTCGCCAAAACATAAAACACAAAAGTAAAACAACAATATATCGCTAGCGAAAACGACTATCGACAACGAACCCGCTAACCTCACAAAAATCATGCTCTTGCGCACTGACAAGCGCGTCCGACGAGCATTTTGTTATTGGATTAAACTATTACCACATTAACTTAACACCTTCATCCATCATCACCAACCTTAACTCAAGCGTATAAGGACCATTTTGCATTTTCAGAAGTGTATTTCAGCTGTGGTTTTGGAGTGTTCTAGGTACAATAGAAATAATTAATCTCGCGTTAAGCGAATGAAGGTCATGTCTTTAGTAATAGTTTAATTGGTACAAATGCTGAATTAAAGTTTTGATAGAGGAATAGTGGGTGGGGTTGGGCAAGTTGGAGGTTCAAGACAAAAACCATCTGGATGTAGAAGTGTTGCATAATTAGAAGACACATTTGGAATATGAGAATCTTCAGCTAGCAAGTGCTTTTGCAAAAGTTAACTGAAAAGTTTAAGCTCATGACACTGCAGACTTGCCTTTAATTTGCTACAGTCATCAAGGACAAGAACAATATACTGCTAAATATTCCTCAAACAGTCTTTCAGTCCAAACATTTTAGACAACACACGACCTCGAAAAATATTTTTCAGAGGAAAAGCGGTTTCATAGTAATCTGTACTTTATAAATGCAAATATAATATAATAAATCATTTATTGTCAGATCATTCAATCCAATATGTTAGTAATACACACACATCTTAAACACTAGTGTTAGTATATAATATTTGGTACATAAAATTTTGGTAATAATTTAGGTATTAATAATGTCAAAATAATTAATAATAATAATGTCAAAATCATTAAAAATCTGTCAAAATCACCATTAATCATGTCAAAATCATTAATAATTATACAATATTCAGGAAATTCAAGGAAATAAATAATAAATAAAGGGCAATTATGATCAACTAGGCAAGAATTCAAAGAAACACTATTTATTTCAAGGCACGATTTGAAGGTAGTACCAGTGTTGTGGTCCAGTGTCTGAGAATGAGACCTTCCGCCCTATCGGCCACAGTGACCAAGAGGCTGTTGGCGCTGCCCCGCACCCTCCGCATCAAGGAGGCAACACGCTTTCGCATGATTGCGTAAAAGTCGTCTATACGTGCCTCTGCGAACATCCCTGATGCGCTACAGTGTCGTGGCAACCCCAGCAACGCCCTGTACGCGTTATTGTACTGGACGCGTAAGGCGCTGTAAGCCTTTTGCGTGTAGTCGACCCATAGACTGCTGGTGTAAAAAGATTGGCAGTATGCCCTAAACAGAGTAGTTTTCACTCCCCTCGAGCACTTTGCGAACCTACGGATCAACATATTGCTCCTGACTGACAGCGCCCTACGCTCCCTCTCCATGTCAACATCATCCGTCTGCGTTGCAGTGACCCAGTGCCCCAGATATTTAAAAGTTTGCACCCATTGCAACTCAATCCCACCGAGTGTGACAGGTGGCACTTCGCGATAGTCTTTAGTGCCTGCCTTGAACAACAGACACTCGCTCTTTTTCGAATTATATCTGAGACCTTGGGCCTCCGCATATCGCTCACAGACAGATAAGAGTTTCCTGAGGGCGCTGATCGATGGGGCCAGCAGCACCATGTCATCGGCGTAGCTGATGTTATTGAAGAGTGTTCCGTCAATGGAACAGCCTACCATAGTACTGCTGAGCTCACGAATCAGCCGATCTACGTACAAACAGAAGAGTTTCGGTGAAGTCAGACCCCCCTGTCTGACTCCGCACTCCAACCCGTACGGATCGGATAGCGAGCCTGCCCATTTCACCATGTTTGTCTGATGGCCGTACCAATACCTAAACAACTCAATCATCTCACCGGGAAGTGTTGTATCCTCGTACAGCTTCTTCCATAAAACACCATAGGACACCAGATCGAAGGCTTTCGAGAGATCAAGAAAACACGCGTACACGGGAGTTTTCCTGTCGGTGTAGTATCTGACAGTGTGCTTGAGACAAAGTACCGCGTGCTCAGTCGAAAGACCCGCTCTGAAGCCAAATTGGGCATCGTGAAGCGACAGATGTTTATTTAACTGTTTGTCAAGCACACTGTCCAAAACCTTGGCAATGATCGTAGCCAACGATATGGGCCTATAGTTATTTATATCCGACGCGTCACCAGTTCGATTTTTTATAATCGGCACAACTAAGGTTTTCATCAGATCTTCAGGCAGATAAGTATGTGAGAAGCAGAAGTTGAAAAACATAGCCAGCACTCTGGGCATGTGAACACCTGCATTTTGCAGATGCTCTATGCTCAGAGAATCGTGCCCAGGTGATTTACCGCGCTTCATGTCTCTCAACACTGCAGCTATTTCTTTAGCCGTAACCCTAACCAGCGATGATTTCGTTGTTGGCTCCCTTACTGTAGACATGGACTCTCCAGTTAACCCTAGAGGGGACTTCATTGCAAAGTGATTTTTAAAGAGATTGGCTATAGAGGCAGACTCACTAACACCCTCCACACTCGCAGGAAGGCTCGACCTGCCGCTCAGTTTATTGGTGTGTTTCCAAAACTTGCCAAAATCCTTTTCTCTGTGACAAGATGCTATAATATTCATTTTTATTTGTTCTCTGTTTTCCTGACACCACTTAAGTTTACTTTTAAAAACCCGTTTTGTTTCCCTCATGGTATCGTACATACAACCCTCTTTCGGTTCACCACATAACACCCAATTCTGAAAGGCAAGTCGCGCCTCCAAGTGCGCTTGTCTAACATGTTTGTTCCAACCTATCACTGGTTTTCTTTTGTTTTGATCCGGCCCACAAAAGTTTGGATGGATGGATGGATGTTTGTTACTCAATCACGCCAGAACGGCTGAACGGATCTTTATGAAATTTGGCACAGAGATAGATTAGAATGTAAGTTACTTTAATTATAATAAAACAATAATTATATACATTTATACGTTAAAATAAGCTAAACTAACTTAACAATAAACTTAAAAATAGATTAGAATAGTATACCTAGATAGAATTTCAAAATTGTATGTACATCACAATTTCCACGCGGACGAAGTCGCAGGCAACAGCTTGTAATCCACATTTGCTAAGAATGACAAAGCAATGGAATTTCTGCACTTGGGAGTTTTCAAAGATACACCAAATTATTATTTCAGTTCATGTGTTCAAAATTAGTAACAATTAGTAAAAATTCTACAAAAGACAATAATATTAGCCAAATAAGAATTTCCTTGCAAGAAGTACCCGCACAAAAGCCCATAAAATATCGCAAGAACAGTTATTAAAACAACGCAACATCACATAAGGGTTTAGTGGGTCGACTGCGGGTCGTGAGGTCACAGATTCGAATCTCGTGATGGGCGTAATGTGATGTTTATTATACTGAGCTACAGGTTAGGCTGGGACTAGGCTAGACGTCTGACCGATGAGGCTGTGAGTCGAGTGTTCCGGTGTTTATGTTAAGCCGTAGGATTGACAGGTTTCAGAGAAATGTTGAGATAAACTATGTTTTATTTTATTGTCTTCTGAAGTGAGGAAATATTTTAGTTAGTACTGGGAATGTGAAAAGCTCTCGTGACTTAATAATAGCAGCTGCTTGGATCAATCTTCAGGTTGGACCGTGGATGGGTGACCTCCCATTAGTACCGAGTTTCCTCCGTGCCTCGGAAATCACTCTCCTGTTGTCATTTTAAATCTTTGACAGTCGTTACAGGGAGTCAGTGGCCTGAAAATCTAACATGCAGTCTTACCAAGGCGTATCGTACGCACTGGGTAGTAACCCAGTACTGTACTGGGTAGTACGATACGTACCTAGTACTGGTAATACCTATTACTGTACTGGGTAGTACGATACGTACCTAGTACCTAGTACTGGGTTGTGGAGGTCAGATAGGCAGTCGCTCAATGTATAAAAAATCTCTAAAAAAGTATGAAACAAGAAAATATTCGTCTATTAAATAAACAACTTACACGTTATATATTATTTTAATGTATTTAATAAATATTCATCGTGATGTTCTGAGGATAGCCGTGGTCGTATGCCACTTTACCTTAAAGTTTATGATCCCTTACTTCTGTAAGCTGTTAGTATGTATGGTTTTTTAGGGTAGGTGGCATACTACCACGGCTATCCTCTGAACATGACTGTGAATAAAGGGTGTAACAAGACCCTTAACGAAGCCGAAAGGCATTTGTTCTCCCAGTCATTGCGATCATTTTTTGGTATAGATCATACCTGGGAACTTTCTCGTTACAGAGATATTGGGGGTCAAAGTTCCAATTTCCAGTTCCAGTTTTTTTTTTTAATAGATGTTTCTATT
This sequence comes from Eugnorisma glareosa, assembly GCA_947578425.1. Classification (NCBI taxonomy): domain Eukaryota; kingdom Metazoa; phylum Arthropoda; class Insecta; order Lepidoptera; family Noctuidae; genus Eugnorisma; species Eugnorisma glareosa. Next base: position 1,706,070 of record OX387957.1, on the reverse strand, counting down.
GTAAGATTTTTACTTCAAACACCTCCAAGACCCCCATACTATTCAATCCATCCATCAGTACAATGTTTTGAGTGCGTTAAAAATCACGTTTTACTCAATCCTACCGTAAAACGTGAGTTTTCACCCCGAAAAAAAAAATCGTTTCCAAGCAATAATTTTTACGTAAAGTTACTTAGTTTGATGTACAGAATGCTTGGTTGACGGCTTGGGTCTGTTTACACTGTATAAATATATTAAATACATTTTAAGTTGTGCACCTACTAAAGTTGTTTTATTGGGACTATGACATAATACTATTGCTTGTAGTAACTCACAAAACTAATTTCCTCAAAACCATAACGAGGGAAACCCTCACATTAACATAGCACCACGTAATAAATACCAAAAATAATCGCGAGAGAATTAAACTCCGCCATTTAAAATAATGTAACGTTTTAATATACATGTAAATATCGTGGCATCTAAATAATGCCATAGCTCATCGCGATAGGTTCGCGCGTTAATTGCTGCGCCTGCGCAGACGGGACCTGTTATTACTAGGGTCGCTGTAAAGGTGGGGTATAGACATGCAAGTTTAGCGCGCGACTGAAACTTTTAGTCGCGCGTCAAGGTTTACTGTGTGAGTTTTCAATTCATAGTTTGAGTTTCCTGATAGCGTGCTTTGTTTTTAAAATCGATATTGCATACAAATTAACAAAATTTCAATATTCACAATACAATAAATAATTATAGTTAATCAGAATACAAATAATTACTCAAGTCTTTGAATTTTCAAACATAAATATACAATAAATGATTGTCAAGAAGGAATTCGTTAATGGTATAATAGTATTTTTAAATAAAAAATATTTAGTCTCCGTTTAAATTGTATTAAGTTAAAATCTTTAATGTCATTTGGTATTTTATTGAATAATTATTCTTCTTTACTCCTATAGGAAGCGTAGTAGGCTGTTTTCTATTCCTCGTATACATCAATGACCTTCCTAATCACATCAATGAACCTTGTGTCCTTTTTGCAGATGATATATCTATTCTTACCTCATGCGAAAACAATATCAACATAAATAATAAATTAAATTCAATACTTAATGCCACAACAAACTGGATGACACAACATAATCTTGAAATTAATTATAATAAGACCAAAATAATGACATTTCACCCCCGACAAAAAGTACCTATAAATATAAACTTTAGCTTCAAAGACTCCAAATTAGAAGTAGTCGACAAATTCACCCTATTAGGCCTAGATATAGACACACATATTAATTGGAAGGCTCATATTCAAAAATTAAGATCGAAGTTGTCTAGGTTTTCTTACGCACTCCGTGAGATCAAAAAAACTACAGACCTCAAAACTGCGCTAATCATGTACTACGCGTATGCCTACGCATGGCTCAAATACGGTGTCATACTATGGGGCAATAGTACAGACGCGCCCACATTACTCACCCTACAGAAAAAGTTAGTAAGAATTTTAGTTAATATTGAAGAGACAGATAGTTGTAAACCACACTTTCAAGAACTTAAAATCCTCACACTACCCTGCCTATATATTTTTGAAATTTGTAAATTTGTACGCAGATATCCGGAATTCTACACTAAAAGAGAAGAACTACAAAGTAATATTAAACTAAGACATAAACAGACTACACATACCTACATCTCGACTCAAAATACATTCCTCAAGTACCTATGCCATGTCAATAAAATTATATAATAAATTACCTGAAGAAATTAGAAGCATCACAAGATATGGTGGCTTTATGAAAAAGTTAAAACTATTTTTATTAGAAAAAATATACTATAATATAAATGAATACTTAACTGATAACATATAAATGTTAACAATAATTTTAAATATTTACTTTTAATATTATTAAGGGTAAAATGGTTATTAATTTTACACTTTGAAGTAAATATTATTATAATTAATTATGTTACCTGCCTACAGAATATGTGCCATAAACTAATATAATAATTGAATATAAATTGATCTCAATAATTATACATACATATCTACTATAATATAGTGCTCTGTCCAGATTTATAAATAAATATGTACAATAAAATAATACTATTGATCTCAGTTTTATATAATATTGATAATTATAATGATGTTACTTTATGTTACTGCTATTTCTAAAATTGTTATCGTGTAGTTGTACCAAGTATGTTAGTCTGTTATAATTATGTGCTACCCTTCATTTGTAAATAATAAGTAGAAAATAAATGGTTGTTTATTATTAACTACTTAATATTTTATCTTAATATTGTATATTTGCTGTGCCCTAACAGGGTCCATAAATTGTTCTTAGCTCTAAGCCTTTTGTAACACCTTTTATACTTATGGAACGCAAAATAAAATGAATATGAATATGAATATGAATATGAATATAACTTCTTTACACGTCAGATTTGAAAATGCTACTGGTGTTACTGTTTAGTCCTGAATCTAGAATTTGTGACTACTTTCCATCAAATCGACAAACAACAAAACTGCATATACCACAATGTCCCTATTCGTCTTTCCACCATTTCAACCGCGTCTCTGCGCGTCTTTTCTTCACATCTCGTCTACCCACACCTTTGCGCTGACCGCTCTAATAGCCAAGCCGACCATTGTGCAGTATAGTTCGCGATATTTTGTTAGCTATACGTACGTACGTACTGACCATCTTCAGTAATAACATTGCTAGATTTATTCCTCCATAATATCCACCTGGCCCGGCCGTTCTCTTATATACTTTTGTGTCAAGATACTATAGTACTCGTAACTGTAAATGTATTCTCGTAAGTATGTATTGTTTTAGATGGTTGGTATTGGCTTAGGTGCGATGGAATGTGTCTTTTGTCCTGGGGTGAACTTTGTTTTAGTCTTCATTTGTCTTGTTATAATATCAGCCTATGTATGTGTGCAGTTTATAGTTTGACCGTTTCAGAGAACGGTATTTGGTGAAATGGTCGATAATTTATTGCAAACTGATTGATGGAAGTTTTGCTATCGTAACTAATATTATAAATGCAAAAGTAAGTTTGTTTGTTACCTTTTCACGCCTAAACCACTGAACCGATCATCCTTAAATTTTGCATATACTTTTTCAGGTGTACGGAAATGGATTTAAGATACCTTTCAAGCCAAAAAAATGTACTGTTTCCGAAGAAAGCAACAATAACGTTCTTAACGATGATACATGGCGCCACGTGTCTTTCGAATCCTGATTGAATTATATATTACAACCCGAATTGATTGTCAAATACTAAATTAACGCGAGCGAAGCCGCGGGAAAAAGCTAGTTAGTAGATAGATGTTGATATCAATCTTCCATTGGGAGGATTTGTATAAACTGCGTTACTAGACTTTGTACAAAGTTGCTTTTAGGATATGACTTACATTGCTCTAGTGGTCGTAACCGCCACTGTTGACCAAGAGGTCCTGGGTTCGATTCCCAGGTCGGGCAAAGTGTTATTGGATATTTCCGTTAAGAATTTCTGAGTAGTAGCCTTGATTTGTGCTCGGTTGATGGCAATAAGCTCGCCCTCTATTACATGGACGCCCCTATATACACAAACATTACTGCCAAAACGCGGGCGTACTAATGGGTACACCTATGCCTAACCCTTCGGGGTTGATATTATGTTATGTTTAGTGATTAGCAAACCATTGTTTACGCGTTGGAAGAAATTATTAAAAAAAAACAACTTGGTGTGTTTTTAGGGTGCCATTTTGTAATTATGATTCTACAGTCGATAGTACTTACCTATTACCATCAACTTGTCTATCCTGTGTCGTGGATAGTAATGTCGTGAATATACATATTGAGGGATTCTTATATTCCTTATCGGGATCTAAGTATAGTATTGTGTCGCGAACCTGGACATCCTCAACACAAATCTATCTGGACATAAAACCTTAAAGATCAAAATCTCCCATTCCCTAAGAAGAGGGTACTTGGGCCTACACTTCTGCCCCACCCGAAACACGAACATTTTTACTGGAAACGTGACTACAGTATTTGTTATATGTAAATTAGCGATTTGTCCAATGGCCGCACGCTAGACTTCTCAGGCTACCTTTGATGTTCAAGTTTTTTAAACCCACGATACTAGAAACAATCAAAACTAAACCTTATGATGATTTCACAAAGTCAATTTTAAGTTTACGCTCATAAGTATGATGATACTTTAAGAAGACCAAGAATGATATGGAATATGCTCCAACTGTGACAATTATCATTCATATGTGTCAAAAAATTGCAATTTTTTATGTTCAACCATGATTGATATGAAGGCTGTCAGATCTTAAACAAATGTTATTTTTATGTAAATTTTTACAGTATTAATTAATCAAAATACGCATGCGTAACTCAGTTATAAATTAAATTACTTTTTTAGTGATTTTTTTGTTTTCATAGCTACTGATTGATAAATTCTGAATAAAACTCGGTTCACGGATTGCCCTAAAGATGTGGAATTATAGATATTTAGAAATGACATCATGATACGTAAACGGTTATTATAAAAATCAATCAAAAAAAATGTGACCATTTTTATAGCATCGTAAACTGGCCATAGATCTGTTATTTTTTTACCAATCAAGTTTTATGATTTATTGGAAATTATTTTGTATCTGCTTATATTGGTATAGTTATTTAATATTCATTAAGTAGAATCGTTATTATTAGGTATTATTTAATCAGGTGATTTCACTGCCTATAAGTCGATTTAGATGTGCCATTTTTATTGTTAATTATTCATGCTTTATGCTGTATTGTGTCGTTTTAGTCTTCCTATTTTAGGTTTTTGTCGAAGCTCCGAATATTTTCAAAAACCAAAAAGATACTGGTAGCATTAAGAATACCTACAACTAGTATTTCTTCTCTATTCCCAAAATCATTTAATTTTTCTACTTATTTATTGTGTCACACGTATTCAAACATCATCAAATGCTGAACATCATGAAAAGACTGCAAGTTCCGGACTCAAAAACTGAAAAGTAGTAGTATGAGAGGACAAAGAATCATGTCAAAAGTCGTTTTGTAGATAGAAAATACAAGTTCGTTTGTGTTGTTGTTTTTTTAAAGTTTCTGTCTACATCTTAGAAAGCTTGTATTTGTTTTTGCATTCTTCCCTCTTATCTATGTAGACTTTGAAGTCACCCTCATCTGTCAATCCTTTCCCATTGCAATTTGCCGTGTTAACATTGCAATTTGTATCATAATCTGTATAGCTATTTCCCAATCCCTATGTCGGGATCAGCTTGCAGGTAAATACCAATATTTTACATAGAGTGACTGGCTATCTGACCTCCACAACCCAGCTAGTATTGGGTAATACGATACCTCTTGGTAAGACTATTTAATTTTGTCCGATTTTCGGGCCACTGGTCTACGAATGACAGCCGAGGCCAACGGCTTAACATGCTTTACAAGACACGAAAGAAACTCGGTATATAATGAGTGGTTACCCATCCACGGATAGACCTCGGCAAGGGCGGCTTAGCTTGAAGATGGACTCGAGCAGCTGTTACTGTCTGACGTCATAACACATATTAATAACCCCAATCCATATACCACCATTTGTAATAATCTTCTCCTATCGTGCAACTTTAAATCTTTAAACCAGTGTATATTTGAAAGTAATATTGCATGAAATAAAAGGCTTTTTATTTTATTTATCGTGCAACTCTATACGATCCTTTTCCCATCCTGTGTGGGTAGTTCAAACACCACGCTTACGTAGACAATACGCACCGGGCAATATGCACCATAGAGAATGCAAACATTACTGCTGCAATGTCGGCAATTAAAAAAATATAAGCACTGGTATGGTACTCGCAGCTTCAGTTATGTGGTCACCTTCCAAATGAATTTCAACTCTATTTCTTTACTGATAAAGTATAATTTGCGTTGTTCTATGGTTGGAGGATAGGGTTGAGTAACAGATTATGAAGTCTATATCGTACAAATAGAGTCGGTTTCAGGTTTAAATGTTTTCTAAGTTACAATGTCAGGAAATCTGTTTTACCTTATCTTTTGGTTTAAGTACCTATAATGGATGTCATTTTTCACACTTTTATATCATTAGTAGATGGTCTATGGTATCTTTTTTTAAGTTACTAAAATAATACGTACCTATCTTATTATTGCATCATCAAGTAATCAATAGATATCGATCTTTTTCATTGCTGTCTATCAGTTTATTTTTATTTTTGGGTATGTATACGTCTTTCCTATTTTCAACATAAACAGTAAAACACCTGTTAGATCTTTTACATCATCCTCTAGAACACCGCTACGCCCACGTGCGAACACTATAACCACTATTTAAAATTAATTAAAACAGCAAAAAAAAAAACTAAATCTTATTTATGAATATTCCAAACTGTTAACACTATAATTAATATGGCAACACTGTATAAATAATTCCGGAAAGAATCACCAGCCAACAAATTGGTTTGAATTTTAAATTTCGAATGTTTCCTAAAAACTTTAACATACAAGGTGAGGTTAATTTTTGTTGTTCGTGACTTGTCAATTGGTTAAGATAAATAATTTAAATTGTTATGTATGTTCCAGATGTTGGCCTGTTGGGGCCAACTTTGGTGCCACCCACGCTCGTGTATTTAACAAATTACAGTTTCTTTTTAAAAAAAACCGGTCTAGTGCGAGTCGGACTCGAGCACGAAGGGATCCGTACAATTAACTAAAAAAAAATATATCCTAATTAGCGTCAACTATGTATGTATGGGGGACACCCTTTAATTTCAACTTTTTTTTTTGGATTTTTGTCTTTATTTGTAAGGCATTGCTTTTTGCCAAATTTCGTGATTCTAGGCCAACAGGAACTACCATATAGGTTTTCGACCCAAAACCTATAGGAGACTTCCGGTTAACCTGGAATTGTCAATTTTGGTTAAAAGCAAGGTCTTAAAGCACAAGTAAAGGGAAAATTCCGAAAAATAAAAATAAAGTTGAAAATTAAGGTAAATTTTGGTACACATGTTTTCGCGAAAATTTAAATTTTCCCATATCTTTTTAACGAATTGACCCCGGACTCAGGGCTTTGATTTTTATACACCTAATAGGGACTATACACCTCAATATACGGTATAAATTTCAAGTTGCCACACGTTCTTGAGAAAATCGGTGGTGACACAAGGACAAACAGACGGACAGACGGACAGTCGGACAATAGAGTGATCTTATAAGGGTTCCTTTTTTTACCTTTGACCCAAAAAATTGTGAACAAAGCAGATGTGAGTGGAAACGCTGGGGGGAACGCCCTAGAAGAACATAGACACTGACCTCATTGGTGATGGTCTTTAGAATGGTCAGGTGCCTAGTACGCAAACGGGCGTGCGTGTAGTGATGTATGAACCAGGTGAAGCAAAATGTTCTTTATTAACCTAAGCACATGGGAAAACGGCCCGATTTAACATATTATGTATGTTAAAGAGTTGTTTATCTGCAAGAAAAAAATAGTCCAGTTTCAGTTTCTAAAATGGCTTTAAATAGGTTAAGTACGCCAGTAAGCTTATAATTCGTGGGTTACGTTTTTTAGATAAAAAATATACAAGTTTAAATAATTTATGAAAAAAAAAAAATTCGTTTTTCTTAGCATGACCTTACAGAGTGAACTACAAAGACAAGCTCGTTAAAAAAAGAAAATACAAATAACAGAGTCATCTGAACGCACCCGTAAGGAAAGTTTATATTATTTAAATATTTGAGCGTGCTCGAAATACGAATCATTATCTTTTCGCGAATCCAAGAACAACATTCCAATTAGTAAACGATGTTAAACTCTAATTTAATGGCAGTAAAGTTTATTTTAACTGTAGCTCATTACTAAGTATACAATGCAGTCATGTTAGAACTTATGACAGTTGAAATAAGATTCAATTTACCAATTTTGATTGGTAAAATAAGATTGTAATTTTAAGCGCCACTTTTTGCAGGCATATAACTGTAACATCAATTGGATTTTTGACGAAATTTCGTTGATTGCTTAATTGTTTAAAACGACTGTTGTATGTATTCTTACATTTTTGACATGTGAACGGTTTTCAAGTTCGCCCCTTTCGAGTTCGAAGTACTTATGATGAGTTCTTGTTAAGTCAGTATTCCGTGAGGTAAGTGAAACGATTTTTCAATTATCAAGCTTACACTCCGACACTTGTGTATTTAATTTAAATATTTGAGACTTAATCACCGAAGTTTCATCATGTCATCTCTGAAGAGTTAGGCAGAGACGTACCCAATAGTACACCCACGTTTCGCCAGTTATGTTAAAGTCCTATGTAAAAGGGGGCGAGCCTATTGCCATCAACTGGAGACTATCCAGACTCTGTGGCGGCTACTGAGTAATTCATAATGGATGTTAAACCCCTATAACGCTTTACCCGACCCGGTAATCGAATCCAGAACCACTTGTGCAGCAGTCGCGCTTGCTTATACTTGAGCTTTGGCTGTACAATACACGCTTAATTTTTGCTTACTCCAAACCTTTAAAGGATTCATAATAAAATACTTTTACTATCCGCACGGGACAGCACTGAAATTGGGAATAAAAAATCTGTTCATCAGTTTTGTGTTCACATAATACTTACATTAAAGCTGGTCATTATTGGCAATACTGAAGACAAGAGAGCACGAGGCTGGTCACCAACACTGTGGTTCAACTAAGTAAAAGAGGTTATGTCCTCTAGCAAATTTCAGCAGATGGTGATGGCAACTTTGGACCGCAGTCGATGGAGGCAGATGGACCGGTGACCACGATCCTCAATAAGAGCCGTCAACCAAGCATTATGAACATCAAACTAAGGAACGCAATTTACGCAAAAATTATTGCTGGGAAATGACTTTTTTTGGGGAAAAAATCACGTTATATTGTAGGACTCAATGTAACGCACTCAAAACATTGTGCTGATGGATGGATTGAATAGTACGGGGATCATGGAGGTGGTACAGTAAAAATCTTACATTAAAAACAGGTATTAAAAAAAAAAAAGTGAAAAAGTTTGAACTTTGACCCCCAATAACTAGAAGGTGCACAGGTATGATCTAGAAAAAAAAAATGATCGCAATGATGGGGAGAATAAGTATGTCTCGGTTTCATTAAGGGTCTTGTTACACCCTATAGACATCGTTTAAAAGTATGTAAAGGTCATTGTTTTTCGGCACTTTGGTGTTTGTTCTATTCTAAAAGTTAGTTAGTTCATAGTTGTGAATAAAATTGCCCCATTATTTTAAAGTAAACGAAAACTAAGGCTTGTCTAAGCCCACCAGTATAAAACTGTCATTAACATTTTTGAAAATGATGAAAAAGACCTTAGATTTTTCAACGATTCCCATACGTAGATCACCAATTTCAACACCAAAAATGTTACCATCCTAAATCAACTAAGTGAAAGCCCCATCGTGACCTCTGCTCTATGGTTCCACCTATTAATAAGATCTTATTGGTCAGAGTATCAATCGAAGCAGATAATTATAGTTTCCGGTCCACGAATTTAATAATAAAATATTTGAATGATGATCTTATGATCTTATTAATTTTTTTGGTTGGTACAAGGAATGGGCGTTAAGTCGTGCATGGAAACCACACAAGGTCTGTAAACTACGCTTTTCGTGACACCGTGTGAGATGAGATTGATTATTATTTAGTTAGTTGTATGTATCAGCAAACATAACTTAAGAAGTAGACCATACTGATGGGTGGCAACACTTTAAGATAATAACTAGCTTTACCCCGCGCCTCCAGTCGCGTTATGACCAAAATGTTCCCAAATTTTTGCGTTGGTACCGGCTGTCATTTGTAGATCTTTGATAGTCGTGACAGCTAATAAGCAGTGACCCGAAAGTTCAGTCTTACCAAAGGATATCGTTCTGCCAAGTTCAAACTGGGTTGTGGAGACCAGATAGGCAGTCGCTCCATGTAAAATACTGTTTCAAAGCTGCATCCGGTTAGACTGGTAACCGACCCAAAGATAGTTGGGAAAAGGCTAGGCAGGTGATGATGTCTAAGTTCCAGAATCAGATTTAAAGAATTCAGCTACAGCTGGACATTAAAAGGTGCATTTATCACATAGATAATAATAATATATCTTCCAAGCAAATCAAGTATCTTGACATTCTTGACTTGGCTCGCGAGGTTGTCAACATGTGGGACGTGCGATAATTGTGCCGATAGTCTTATCAGCCCATGGCTTAATTGCCAAGAGCCTTGATCAATACCTGAGGAGGCTCTCGTTAGACAACTGGCTTGATTCAGAAAGCGGTACTCATGGACACGGCTCGTATTGTTAGGAGGTTCCTCTCTCTGGAGCCCTGACCTGGTATCTGGATGGTAGCTTGAACACTGTTCTCGATACCGGTGGGCTACAATTTTTTTTTATATTTTTAAATGTTTTTTTTTATATATATTTTATAATTAAATATTTAAATATGTAATTAATGTATATAAAAATTAATAAAGGATAATAATATATCTTCTAATTTATAGGAACAAATATCACAACACAATTGAATTCGGTTCATAGGCTACTGCAATGATGCCCTGTTAAAACACAAGCCTCTTTGTCCGATGAAGTGGGTCATAATCCGCCTCGCGGGCCCTGCGTGAGTTGATAGATGTCATTTGTCATTTTTGGATCTACGACATGCTGATGAATGATAGTGCTGATGGCGCCGTTGGGTTAGGCACTAACCACACGATAAAGAATAAGTGGCTTAGCAGTTGGCAGCTGCTCGATTCCTACCTTTGTCTGACCTACAGGTTGTTGTTCTGGGTCTAGATGTTTGTGTATGTGAGTTTCATTAATATTTGTAAATGCAGCCACAATACAGAGGAGATTCCGAGTGACCTTAACCTAGTACTTAGTAGGAGTAACCTTTTTTTTAAATAGGGAAATTAAAATGCCTTTCTGAGTTTAACCTACGACCTCGACACGAAAATCGGGCTGTTAACCCTGTCACCACATTCTCCGTCAATTCATTAATTTCTCCACCATCTCCATATAGTCGGTTTCCATTCTTTATTAACACTAGGAGTCCTGCCCACCCCGCAATATAAAATAATGCTAGTAGTACAGTAAAGTGGCGATTACCGCACATTACGGTGCGGTCGCCAGATCGGCGCTTCACTGTCATTACTAATGTGAGCTATTTGAGCTCTGCGGTCGAGCAGGTCGGGGGCTTGCGGAGCTATGAAGGTTCGGAGAAGTTCTTGAGGATAATCTGAGTCAATGTTTGTATTTAATTTTGATAATCTTATTGCCGTTTTCAGGAGTTCGTGGCTAAATAGGTTGATCCGTGGATGAGTGACCACCCATTATATACCGAGTTTCTTCCGCTCCGCTCCCGGCTCCCCCAGTATGTTAAGCCGTTGATCCCAGCTGTCATTTGTAGACCTTTGATAAACGTTACAGGTAGTCAGCGGCCTGAAAGTCTGGCAACCAGTCTTACCAAGAGGTATTGTATTACCGAGTACTGACTGGGTTGTGGAGGTTTGAGAGGCAGTCGCTTCATGTAAAATACTGGTATTCAGCTGCCTCCGATAAAACTGGAATCCGATCCCAACATATTAAATAGTTCGGTAAAGGCAGGCCTAATTATGTTATTGCCGTTTTCGCTTACACCTGGCGACGCCTAAAACAATCCGTTGAATATTCAATGCTCGGTATAATGTCGAGAGTTAAATTACCAACAACTTATTCATTGTATAGGCACGCATTTATGTGTCGCTTAATGTTAGTCAAAACGAGCATAAGTACCTACAGTTTTGCCGGAAACTAGATTGTATGAGCAATGTTTAACAGTGCTTAATGGTATATTTTAGTTGATTAAAATAATGCCTCATCTTACAACAAAAAAACATAACGTTGGTTTGATAAGTTTCAGTCATGTTACAATGATTTTGGTATGAGTTTAAGGCGTGTAGTCGTGGTACTAAAAACAAAAAAAGAATTTTCCAAATCGGTTCAGGCGTCTTCGAGTAATCGGTGAACAAGCATTAAAAAAAGATTCCGAAGAGTTGAGAACCTGCTCCTTTTTTGAAGTCGGTTATAAAAGATAAACGTTTTAACTCAATAACTAATATTTCTTCTTCTTTTGCAGTCAAAGGTCAACGTCTAATTTCTTCGTTGGTCTAGTGGTCGCACTTGCAACTGCCCAGCATGAGGTCCTGGGTTCGATTCCCGGGTCGAGCAAATTGTTATTCTCAGTAGCAGCCACAGAGTCTTTATCTGTGCCTGGTTGACGGCAATAGGCTCGTCCCCTATAACATGGGACCAAAACAACTGACGAAATGTGGGTGTACTATTAGGTACACCTCTGCCTAGCCCTTAGGGGATTACGGGCGTGATTATATGTAGTATATCTGCTTGCTCTTGTTTGATCAAAGGTTATAACAAGTCCTGCGACTTGCACTGGCACGAGTAACATCCGACGTGTGTTCTAAAAAGTCTACTAGAAAAAGAGTGTTTTCGCACCCTGCACAAAACCCTACGCAGAAACACAGACAGCTTCAATAAAAACTCTCCAGCCAAGTTCTTGTTTCATAGCTCATTGTGCGCTGTTTTTGTAAGGCCGAACAGTATTGGTATATTCACGCATAAACTGCGGTAAAGCGAAGTGGTCGAAACGCTCAGTTGGTTTTTGCGCGGTACAACGTTTGATTCCATGTTCACTTATTGTCAGTTTATTGAGCAAAAACTTGTGTGTTTGTTTGAAAAAGTAAGGAATTTATGTTTCTAGAGTTGTTGCTTTTTGTTTTGACTGTGTTCATGTCGGTTTCTGTTTTGTAGAGTTATTCTACTATCTATCCTTCAGATTATTTTTTCTAAGGACGAGTTCAATTGAGGCAGGATTGAATCAAGCTAAAAGATCGTGAAGTGTATGCAAAATCAGAATTGAGGAAGCAGCAGTGTACGGAAGTGGAAAATACTCTTTTGTCAACAAAATGTTATTCAAATTCATGGCCATTAGAAGTGTAATTTGATTTACAATTATTTTTGGTTTAAATATTTCCACCTTACAACAGAGCTTTATCACCAACTAGCTGTTGCCCGCGGCTTCGCTCGCATTTTGGTCAGAAATTATCCCACGGGCACGTTGTAAATACAACCTAGTGCACTCGGGGATAATGTATCTTCCTATTAGTGAAAGAATTTTCGAAACCGGTTTAGTAGATCCAGAGAGAGATTACCCCCTACGTACAAACTTACAAACAAATGTTACCTCTTTATCGTTATTCTTATCGTTATTATAGATATTTTTGCTTTAGATATTTAATGATAAATATTTTGTAGGTGTGTTCAAATGTAACCACAGTACATGTAGGTACTAGTGCCTATTAGATATGTGCTTCTAGTTTTGGCTTTTGCTGTTGTCCTGTTTTTTTTGGGCAGTGCTGTGTTGTTCATATCTTCTTTACCAGTTTGTTTTTTAAAAGTGAAGACTTGTAATTGGCTGTCCGTTTCACTTATTGTTTTTAGTCTTTTTTATTTAGCTTTAGGTCTTCCACTCAACGTACTTTAACCTTTTAATTGTGTTACTTATATTACTCAAATACAGAGAGTGTGTCTCTCTTTTAATAAGCTCACTAATTGTTTGAAACTTTTGTTATTTGCTGTGATACCAGATGTAAGCTATCAAATGTGTAACTTTAAACAGGTGGGGACCTGGTGACCTGTATTACAGGTGCTACTACCTACCACAGGAACCAGCGATCCACAACCAAAAATCGTTGGCTACTGCTTATGTGTAAATATTGTTTGTATTTTTTGGCTTGTGGTGAGAAATAAACACTTATTATTATTAGTTCATAAATAAACAACTATTTCCGCCGCTTCCGGTTAGACTGAAAGCCGATTTCAAAATCGTTTTTGAAGAATAGTTCAAAAGAACCTAGCCTTTTGAAATCGGCTTTCAATCTAACCGGATCATTTTTGAAGAATAGTTCAAAAGGAGCCTAGTCTTTTGAAATCGGCTTTCAGTCTAACCGGATCATTTTTGAAGAATAATTCTGTATGCCACTCCTGTGATTTATCTAACTGTGAACTACAATAAAAAACAAAACAACATCAATTAACATTTATTTATCTAGAGCACACAAGATCGCGACCAACAATTTCTAATGTCGAAACGTTTGACAAATTGCCGGATTGGCCGAACCAGAGCATCGGTGACCGGGCAATATAAACAACCAATTACTGTGCTTGATTTATTGTGAGCAATTATTTATTGTCCGAGCTTATTCGCGTTTTAATTGTTGGGATTGATGCAATACCGATAGGGTGGGGGTGCTAGTTGTTAGCTTGGAATAGAATAAGTTTTATTCTTGCTTTTGTATTTGGTGTCCTCTTGAAATCTTAGCAATTACTTCTCTAAAATCTGCCATCTTTATTAAAAAAAAATCGACCTTTTTATTCCTCAAATATAATATAATAAGACGCCTGAATAATCCCATAGACCCATAAGGTACACGTACATTACGCCAGTCATGCTTATCGTTTAGGCCTCTTTTGTTTTCATTCTAACAATAAAATAACATCATGCCAGTAATGCCCGAAGGGTAAGGCAGTGGTGTGTATAGTACACCTACAGTTCGCCAGTAATGTTTAAGTCCTATGGAATACGGGGCGAGCCTATTACCATTAATCTATACTAATACTACTATACTAATAATACTATTGTGAGTTTGTGCGGTTGTAGGGGATAATGTCTGGATCTACAGAAACGATTTTGAAAATTCATTCACTAATAGAAATTGCATTATCCCCAAGTGCCTTATGCTATGTTTACAACTTGCTTGTGCGATAATTTCCGACCAAAACGCGAGCGAAGCCGCGGGCAATCATTCATAAATCCATTCTGCGATTATTTTTTCTGTTAATATATATTTGCAACGACCGACAACAGGTGTTCTTACCCTGCAAGTAGACGATATATTTTTCTCAATATTAATAAGACCACCCGTTGGGTACGCCTCGTACGATATTAGTCGAGTTCGACATTAGTTTATTTATTTGCCGATAGATCACGCATTTTGTGATAAATTGTTACGTATAGTGCCCTCTTAAAGATAATTATAATTGTCCGAAAAGGCAAAATATTCAAGTCATACATGTTCAAGAATCCGGTCAATTTCTCTTTGGCACTCACATGGCCTCGCTTTGTATAGATTTCCCATACAATGGGAGATCAGCTTAATTTGGTTTTGTATAGCTTGATTGGCTGTCGTGCCTCCACTCTCTCCTCCCTCACTTCATTGAAGATCATCATCTTCCTGTCCTTGTCCCATTCTACTTGAGATCTCGTTCTCTTCTTCTATTCTCCCCTGTCAGACGTCACGGCATCATTTACTTCTTTCTCATTCATATCGGTCTTCACACACTCCATCCATCTTTTCTTTGGCCTTCCTTTCCCTCTCCATCCATCAACATTCATGTCTAAAACTCTAGGTGTTATTCTATGGTTCGACATAATTGTAATCACACCTCAATTTTTGATTATTCTCCTCCAAACAAATGAACATTTTCCTCAAAATATCTATCAACGTCGCCTCTCATTACAACTCATGTTTAAACATCTGTGAGACTCCTGCGCAGAAAAATGACACGCATTATGTTGGACGGCCATAATGGTGGGTCGTGGCGGCGGTAACAAATAGTGCTAATTTTATATAATAGTAATATTTATACGCATATCGGAAGCGACGGAGGTCAGCCAGCTGGAGGTCGGACGGACCTCTGTTTGAGGGAAGTTCACAATGGAACTTTTGTGTCAGAAGTCACGAAAGTGCTGTCAATGGAGATGTACTTTTATTTTTAGGAAAAGCAGGATAAAGACCTTGCTAATGAAATCTAATTTTGTAAAAAAAACTCGAAGAGAGTTGGGCAGAAAAGCACACACATACTGCAGAGTGTTTTTCTAGAAACAATAAGCTACGTAGAATTTATTTTGCAGTTTTACGTCTTAACAGAAAGCCGGGGGCTTATTGATTGAAATGGACATGGTTGACAAAATCAAGCTTGCTTGGCGATTTAAGTAGTTTCTCCTCTATATTTTCGCATGATAATGATGCCATCTAGTTGATTTCGGACACAGCGACTGCATTCCATGGCTTCCTAGGGTGATTGTCGAGAGCTTTGGTGTGCGGCTTTTTCATGTGCTCTCAAGTGGCTAGCATGACATTATAGGTACAGATTAAGTTTAAATCCCTTAAAACACCTCACGCCCGTAGGAGAGATTAGGCAGAGTACACTCACATTTCGCTAGTTCTGTTTAAGTCCCGTGTAATAGGGGGCAAGTCTATTGCCATCATTTGGACACAAATCCAGACTCCGTGGCTGCTACTGAGAAATTCCTGATGGAAAAACCCAAAAGCATTTTCCGACTCGGGAATTGAATCCAGGACCTCATGCTCAGTCGATCGAATCGAATCGGTCGAATCGAGTGACCGCAAGTGCAAGTGGCACTTGCGGTCACTCGATCAACGAGGCAAAAATTCCCAAATTTTTTATCATTCCTTATCTCACCATCATTTTCATATGCATCTAAATAGATACCAGAATACCACCGTCTTTCTACCATACACAAACTAAATGCAGTACACAACGCACGTCCCGCTCCAACCTACACACACCCTAAAGTAATAGCCTGTGAAATCTTAAATCAATTTAAAAACAGTTATTACGAAAGGCTAGGCTGGGGCCCTTATTGTTTTTAATGGGCCTTTTGGGCCCGGGCCGGCTAAGTGTCGGTAATAGTATGTGATAGCAGGGGTTTTGTATGCAGGGTTATGTTGTGATAAAGAGTACTTTGTGATGTGTCGACTATAAAGATTACAGAGATGGTTTTGATATTGTGTTGGTATGCTTGGGTAGAGGTATTACTTTTTTAAATTATCATTTTTTCTATACTGTGCTCAGTGGTCTAAGTAATCATGAAGTTAGAAAAAATAAATCTTTCTTTTATTATATTGAGATAACTATAAATGACATTGTTTTACGTTTAACAGTATTCCGAAAGTAAAAGAAAAAATGCTTTATCTACATAATGGGCCTAAAACCATTAAATTTCGCATAACAGTTTCTTATTTATAACGAAGATAAGCACGAAGAAATAACCCCTTGAAAGAGTAAACGGGGGATGATTCAAATCTCTACCACCAATACTTCTACACCGTTTCTTCTTCTAATTCAATAAATCAAACTCCCAATCCAATATTTGTTAAAACAAAGCCTCCGATTTCAATTACCAGTTAATTGAATGAGAGCTGAATTGAATCATCGCAATGATCACTGGGTACTGGGCACGGGGTACTGGGCAGTGTTAATCAGTATCGTGCGAACGTATGCCGTATCATCTTGAACACTGTGCGATTCTGTCTGTAATCTAATAACGATTAGTTAAGGGGAAGTGTGCTGTGGACTTGACCGAAGACCGAAGACCGAGGACCTAGGTTTTTGTTGTTGAGTATTGAGTCGTAGAGCTAACAGTACAGCGCAGCGTGACAAAAAAATCGGTCTGATTGGTCTCTGTAACAATTGAAATCTCCGTCACTCTGGGAAAATTTCTCCTGTGTCGTGGGTGCGTTTACAAACATTTAAACACACATACACAAACAGCCAGACACGGAGCAACTACCTATAGGCCATCCAAATACTTTGTTCCGTCGGGTATTCGAACCCGCGACACGCAGCGCAACAGCCAAACATGTGGTTCTTTGGTTAAAATAAATTAGCTTTACCCCATAATATAACTTTCGTGAAGTTATTTAAAAATACTTATGGAAAATATTAGTAAAATTGCGAATTGGATGAATTAAGGTCACTAATGTGACCATATCTAAATGATTTCAAATCTGTTAAAGATAGAATGTTCACAAATCTTACTAGTTGTATCAGTGTTAACATACATATATTTTTTTTTTTTGTATCTTGAATTTATTAGCAGATAGATGGTAGTCTCTAATGCTGCGACATTGGATGAAACTCCACACTAAATAAAACATGTACCTATGTCTACTAACACTAGTATTTAATACCATTGTTACTAACACTATGGGCATAGCCCGAAATAAATGCTATTATTATTCTCGTTTATACATTTTTATACTATATTCTTTATATTTTTAAATATTATTAAAAAAAAAATCAAATAAAAACACATTTAAAAATATAAAAAATAGGTTATTATTATTATTATATTTAGATACCAAAGAATAAATAATTAAACTCTTTCAAATAAGACCGGCCATATTATTTTACCTCCTTCTTATTTGCCCTCACCTCTACCCGTTACGCGGGGTCGGCTTTCGAGGCCATTCACTTCGCTGGTAAACATCGTCATCTGTAACGCCAAGCTCATGCTTGTCCTTCCAGAAGTTTGTCTTCCAGGTAGTTTGCGGTCTACCTCTCCCATATTTTTCGGACATATTAATCTTCCGAATAATAAATAACACACACAGACTTCCCCTTAACAAAGATGATTCGAATAAGCCCAGTGCAATGAGTGGAGCTAGAACAGAAGCCTCATACCGCCAACCTTCAATTATAGCCGCCATCATTACTTAATAATAAAAAATAATAATATAATTCAGTTTAGTCAAGTAGACAAATGATTACTTTGTGCGGAATATACCGAAGTGTAGTGATGCGACATATTGCGTGATTTAGTTATCGATGTTTTGATAAATAATTCAAATTGCTATAAAGTTAAAAAGGCGCTATAGATCCCGTTAAAACGGTGCGTTTTTTATCTAAATGCAAATTACAAAGCTTAGTTTTCAATATATGAAATACTAGCTGTTGTCTACGAACTTCGTCCGTCTGAAATAATCGTCGTAAAAATATAATCAAATAAAATCTAAATAAACAGATTTTTACTTCTATCCATTTTTATTACACTAATACATTTTAAGAAAAAGTTTGACGGTCGTAAAAATATTACGGCTACTGATTTGAACCTGTGAACATGAGCTTTTTATTGAGAAATCCACATTATGGGTCAGTAACTTAAAATCTATTGACATGAAATACTTTTGAAGCTAGGCAAGTGAAATAGAATCTTAATAAAATGGATCAGAACTAGCATTTGCCTGCGAGTTCGCGTGGAGGTAAAGATTATTAATCCAATAGAGATATACTACCAAGATAAAATATCCCATGTCCTACGCCAAGTTATGGTCTACCAATGTGCGTCCAAATTTCGTCCAAATCTTTTTAAGTATATTTATTTAAAATGTCAGCCACCACTGTGTAGTAGACGGTGAATCTATTTCCATTATCTATTTGTAAGATTTTACAAGTCAGTAACTAAAACGAAAAACTCTAGACATCGGCGTCGGTCGGAATAATCGAAATTAAGACGATTCAACAATTGTACAGACCTCTTCAAAACCTTAACCTGTTGAATTAAAGCTACGAAAATTGCTTTAGCCTATCAGCCTGTCATAATTTAAGTATCGCACAAGTTGCGATAAGATCTAAATATTGTAGGAAGTAGTCTTTTACAAAATACTATGCAGATGCTGTTAACAGCCTTATTTTAAACACTATAATCTAAAATGGACCAGCCATTACCAGCTTCGTATAGTTCAAAGTTTAAGTGCTACTTAATTCTTAAAGCGTAAGCGCGTAATATTTATAAATATGACATTTTTATGGTCATGTAAAATATAATATGTTAGCCTAATAAGAATATTATGTGGGTAATTCGTTTATGTCGCTACAGCCAATTTTACAATCTTGTTTTTCTTTAGTTTAGTCTACTTTATGTATAAATAATATCACACTTATGAACTTTGGCGGATTAGGTAGATTAATAACTGTAGTGCCTAAAGGTATGTTGTGTCGTTTGTTATAAATATAAGGAGTTGAAATATTACGCTAAATATTTAAATGATTAGTGGCCATGGGGCTGATAATTAGGGGGCTGTCAAAACATAATTTTTCGATCTCATAAACTCGTGTGGGATGGTTGACTAAGTAGATACCTGTTTAAGAATATTTATTGTGTGAATATCTTTTTATTTGCACACATACATACATAAAGTAACAAATTTTTGCCAGTGGAGTAGGCAGAGACGAAATAACGTACCTTGCATGATCCTAACATGCTTTTCTTGCTCCATCGTCGTTCATACAACAGGGGGCCTAAAAGGGGCCTTTTAGGCCCCCTGTTGTATGAACGACGATGGAGCAAGAGCTTTAGCAGAATCATAATAGGATAATAATATGATTTGCGTTACAATTAGTAAAATGGTCACAAAGTAACAATTCGTATTATTAACTGCGTATGTATTTTAAGAATTTAAACGTTATTCATATTATTATAGTGTAATGATTCTGCTAAAGCAGCCATTTTAGCCCCCCTAGTCATTCATTCACGCCGGTTCCGAGTACTACACTTTTAATTTACCATCTTTGGAATGAATCCTATTCAGGCTAGCGAGAAATATTGCTATTTTCTAGCTTTTGCCCGCGGCTTCGCTCGTGTTAATTTAGAATTTGATTCATAATTCGAAAGACACGTGGCGCCATCTACTATCATAAGAAGGTTATTGTTGCTTTCCTCGGGAACTGTAACTTTTTTCGGGATAAAAGGTACCCCTACATCCGTTTCTGTACACCGGACAACGTATATGCAAAATCCAAAACGAAAATGCTAAATTTCAGGATGATTGGTTCAGTAACCGATCATCCTGAAATTTTGCATGTTCGTTTAGGAAAACAACATAACGTTCTTATGATAGAAGATGGCGCCACGTGTCTTTCGAATCATGAAAAACCACTGGGTGGTAAACCACTGGGTTTATGCGTGACAAGGTAACAAACAAACTTTCTTTCACATTTTTAATATTTAGGAATAGGAATATTTAGGAAAACAGTTAGGAAGTTAGGATATAAATTCTTGGAAAGATTATAGTGTGAAACAGTATTAATTAATAAAACTTGAAAATCGACAAAAAGTTTCTATCGACCCAATTCATCGACATTATAATCCTCACAGTCCATCACTACTCCATTACCCGGCGCCGTCTGTAATCCTCGCTCGTTTTATTTTCGCAAATCAGTGTTGCGGTCGAGGTTAGATTGTGCGCCGACGCACAGTAGCGAACATGCCCCGACCTTTACATATACAGGTTTTTATTTAAATATAGTTCTCAACTTAGATTCACTTCTTTAGATCGTAATTAGGAAGTATATGGATCACATATGATGAGAAAAAAGGGCTGAAAAACATGTTGCTTCGGCAGTTTTAAATTACTGTTATTAGGTTTTTCGGTGTAGGGGTTACCTTTGGGGTTTTTACTCATTATTTAATTGCAAAGGTCAGATGGTATAGCTGCTTTGTTTTACTTTTCTGATACGTAAAGTCTGATGATTAAATATTAAAATGACTACCAATTTTGTTCGACTCTTCACGGGCCAATTTTTTGGCCAAAGAATCAGCATTGCCAACCAACGTGGTAATGCTGCCAGCCTTCTGGGCACTTTTCCTAATGACAGCGATGTGGACGATTTTTTTTACGCCCCGTAACCCTACATAAGTAGCCAGGGTTGTCGGATATAGTTGAAGTATAGTATGAAACCGATGGATGTTCTCGAATAACATTTAATTTAGTTAATAGAACACAAACAGTTCATGATATATCAAATTAAATTTAATTCGAAAACATCCATCGGTTTCTTATTAAACTTCAACTATATCCGACGACCCTGGTTACTTATTTCCTTTAGTGACTGTACATATCTTTAAATAAACATATTCAATAAAAAAAAGAAAATTAAGCAGTCCGCATATTAAATTACAATTTTCATTATTTGCCAGTTGTATGAGATGGCGTTAACACGGCATATATACAGCATATACGGATTATACAATACCTAAAACGAAAAAATATCTCGTCGACTGGTCGAAACTTCGCGTGACTAGAGGGCTGGCTCTTTCTTTGATCAAAGAATTAGCATTGCCATTCAACGTGGCAATGCCGCCAGTCTTTTGGGCACGTTTCCGGATGACAGCGATGGGGACTTTGACGCCTAAGTGCTGTCGTCGTTGTATACAGGATTATTTGTCAAACACCAACAATCTCGCAGGAGTAGATTACATCATAAACAACAACATTAGTACTTACTTACTTATTCTTTTTTTTTGCATTATTTTAGTTCTATTTGTAGCCTGTATATAATTTACATAGTAGATATACTTCCTTTGAATATATTTAAAGTAAAACATTTCATAATGTGGTTTTGTTACTTCGCATTAGTTACACAATTTGTTTTGAGACTAACTTATGGTAAAATTATTTGCAAACCAAGAAGGTGCCCTCAATCTCATATATCTTTATGGCTCTTAAATTCCTTCCTACATTCCTGTAATTTTCAAACAACTATTAAAATAAAACTATGATTAAAATAAGTTTAATATGGCCAATAAAATCTAAGCCATTAAAATAGCATGTAATAAAAACTCCCGGTAAACTATACGTAAAATGAATAAATATAGTTGATACAGAGCAGGTGAAGCATCTCTGGAAAATGTTTGCAATGCAGGAGGGGTTGCTATGCAAATGTTGTAGGGATGATAATTATGTCCTATGGTGGTTAAGTTACTAATTCTGTACCTATAGATAGACCTTTATGACTATTTGCCGTTAAATGAGCTTTTTAGGGTTCCGTAGTCGAATGGCAAAAAAACGGAACCCTTTTTGTCATGGCTGTCCGTGTATGTCACAGCCGGCTGTCCGTGTATGTCACAGCCGGCTGTCCGTGTATGTCACAGCCGGCTGTCCGTGTATGTCACAGCCACTTTATTCCGTAACTATTAGGACAACACAGTTGAAACTTTGTAGGTAAGATGTATTCTGTGTACAACTTTACGATTTTTATACAAAAATAACTAAAAAGATTAAGAGGGGGCTCACCATACATGGAAATCAATCAAAAAATAAAAAGTTTCGTCAAACCTGTACGTGTGGGGCCTGTCTAAAGATACATCTTTAAAAATGACAATGAGGTTTCTAAAACCATTTTTTTTGTGTGTCCGTCTAATTTCTAAAATAAGAATAGTAAAACTCTGAAAAGAATATAGGATTGTAGAACTTAAACTTTCAACCAAAATTAATTTGAATAAGATTTGATGTTCAGTTTTTGAGATTGGGACTTTTTCATCAAAATGCAGCAATAACTTTGTTTTTACCATTGCCACTCGAAAAGGGGCATTTTATTCAACGATAACAGTGAATAAAACGCTCTTTTACTCACTGAGTGAATTAAAACATTTTGAATTTGGAACAAGCACGAAATATGAACAAAAAATAAATAAAACGTCGACAAGACCATCTGAATTTCGAAAACTGATTTTACTATAAATTTTTAATGTTTATATTTAATCCTTTGTTCTCTATATTACCGATTATATAATAAAATGTGATAAATACTCATGTGCTTAGACTTATCCCAACTTTATTGGGGTTGGCTTCCAGTCTAATCGGATGCGGCTAAATATCAGTATTTTACATGGAGCAAATGCCTATTTGACCCAGAACACAACCCAGTTAATACTGGGTGGGTAATACGATACCTTATGGTAAGACTGATTGCCTGTAACGGCTGTCAAAGAAATACAAATTACAGCCGGCTTTACGTACTTTCCGAAGTACGGAGGAAACTCAGTATGTAATGAATTAGTGGTCTCCAATCCACAGACCGACTTTGGTATGCCCGGCTTAACCTTGAACATCGACCCGAGTGGTGGTTATTATTAACCCACGAGAAATATAAATAATATACTGATGTTTATTGTCTAATAGTCAATGGTAAAAAGTAGAGTACACAACTCGTGAAAAAAATAATTTATCTCGGTTCTTGTATCCCTCGCTCCGCTCAGGATTCTACTCTAGAATCCCTTGCTACGCTCGGGATTCTACTCTAGAATCCTTCGCTGCTCTCGGGATCCAACTTTGTTCCTCGAATTAAATTCCCTTTTTTTTCACTTGTTGTATAATCTACTATTTCATTAACATACATATATATGAAAAAGAAAATTTGTTTTGCTGTTGCAACTAAAACATTACAACATATGAATGAGCCTTCAAAATATTTTGCACCGTTCGTCGGACGAGCAACCCTTCTCTTTCCAGTCCTTGAGCGCCACTCTGTTACAGCTTCACTCCATCTGCATTACTCTTTGGAAATCAATTGAGTTTTTCAGACAATGCTACCAAAAAACCATGCAGGTTTGTCTAACAAAAAAGAAAACATCGTATTAATTACTTCCAGTACTCCACATACAAACCTAGGCGGCACGGGAGGTGTTCTACCACTCGGCTGATAATTGAAAATCTATGCAACGCTAATAGATTCCCGAGTAATACCGCAATTACATCGCCAGCTATTAATAATTTAAGTTTCGTTAAAATGATATTAGCAGTAAATGTACGTATACGTAAACTTAATAAAGTTATGATTTATTGTAAGGAAAGGATTTAACAATTAATTGAATTTAACGGGAGTTTTATGCTTGCGTAGAATGCGTAGGTGTTAGACAGATCAAAGGCTAGGCAAAGAAAACTGTCTAAGTAAGACTCGCCTTTCACTATTATAACACTTAACTCAACCTGGATCTAAGTTCAAAGTGTTATTGGGTTTTTAAGGTAATTAAATAGTGAAATATTCAGCAGCAAAGCATGATTTTTTTATTATAAATAAAAAAATACTAGAGCGGCAAGAGGTACAGAGTCACACGCATTCATGGATGTGACTCTCATGAATGCGAGGAGATTAGTCGCTGATTAGGCCTTTTTGCAACCGACTAGTCGGCCAGTCGGGCAAGTCACAGTAGTACCTACAGATTACGCTTATGCTATGCTATGAGTAATGCTCTACATACCAAAACACTCCTTAATTTCGTCTCACCCACAGACTCACCAAAATCCATAATAACACAAAATAAATCACGTTTCCATACAAAAAGAGCTTACAACTCGGTACATATCTATGGCCCATGGTGGGCGGATATTAATTACGGAGAGACCTCCCCATAGTTCATGGGAATCGAAGCCTGGACCGGATCGTACGGAGAATTATCCGCAAAATTCTGTGGCTGTAATTAAGTTACATTAAGGTGATAATTAAGGTGTAAAGTTTAACGTTACGGTTTATTTTGTTTAGGCTAAGCAGTACTACATATTTTGTACCAGGTCAAGACTCATCAAGATTAATTATTTTCAACCAGGCAACTTGCAGCTGAGTCTGAGCACAATCACAAAAATAACTGTTCACTATCGCGTCTGATTGTAATTTATTTTACATAATATAGACTATTTAGTACACAACCATACTAAACATAAAATGATAATTGAAATAAAACTCTATTGCTACGGCTGCAAGATTTACCTTAAGATTATAAGATAACAAATGTTTTCAATAAATCAGCATAACGAGAATTGACTACAGCAAAACGACATTTCAATAATTATTAATAAGAGTGAAAGAGCAGTCATAAAGATAATAAATAGATAGATGATAGATAAACCGTTTATTGAGTGCACACAAAAGATATAGTACAACACACAGAAGCACAATTAAATAATACAATTTACATGAGTATATGAAGGGTGACTGGTAATTAGTGACCGATACTTAACACTTGATTTTACTCATGATAACAAACAACTTTCCAAAAGAAAGAAAAAAAAGAAACATTTTTTTATACTCATTCACTGTCACAATAACACAACAGTCCCATGAAACCCACTGTTGCACGTTACGATAGGATTGAGATGGAACGGCGTCTAACAACTGATAGGGCACAAACGCGCGCGCGCGTGTATTTCATATGGCTGTTGTGTTTTTGCCCACCCTGTATATACCTTTAGAAAATCAAGGTGTCAATACCCAAAAAGGAAAACATATTTGCGAAAGAAGTATAGTAACACCATGACAAACTTCAAATAAAATAACGAGTACCTATACAAGGTGCGGTGTGCGTCTCAAGGTTGCACCAAATGAGAGTCCAGCTCAGCACGAACGTAACTACTCATTTAGTTGATGTTGAAAGTTTAGCAAAAAGCCATCTTCAGCTAGGACGTCTTCAGGCTCGGTGGAGCGACGATCTCCACAGGGTGGCTGGTAGCAACTAGATGAAAGTTGATGAGAATCGAATAAAATGGCTTACGATTGGAAAAGCAGTGAACTGTTGTACGCTAATATTGAGGAATCTTCTTCTATAACATATGGTTAGTGCCTAAAGTGGTGTCAGAGTTTTTATACCGCCCATAAGCCTCCGACTTGCCGTCAAGCATTATCTTTCAGGCATACTGGTTTCCTCACGATGTTTTCCTTCAAGTGATAAACAATACGCACACGCGGCACATGAATCCGAAGAATAAGAGGCTCGAACTCGAGACCTGTAACTGGGCAGTCCGGCGGTCACAACACTAGACTATCACTGCTAAATTGATGAATAGAATTCGGGATCTGAAAAAAGAATACTTTTGTTCGAATTCCAATTACTTTGACACACTCAATCATGTGGAATCATCATATAAACTATTTATACATAACATTAACCCTGCAATCCAGGGTTAATGTTATGACCTACCGAATGAATGAATGAAATGAATGAATTGTGGGTGTACCTAATACACCCACAATTCTCCAGTTATGTGTTAGTCCCATGTAATAGGAGGCGAGCCTATTACCGTCAACCGGGCACTAATCTAGACTCGAGGCAGTCAAACTAGTCGAGGATGAACTCTTTAAATATTATTATCTTAATATCAATCAGCTCTCTAGTTCATTCGGTCATCTGCATATCATGATATTCCCGCACACACTACGAGTACTACACCTCATGACGCCTCACAATTTGCATGACTCAACAAGTGAACCTTTCATTCATAACATCCGCTTTGTACACACAAAAAAATCTATAACAAAAAAAATGTTACAAGTTACAAGAGACCAGGCAAACAAATCCGTGCGCTCTCATAAGTTTAATTAAATATTTATTCGTGTAGGGCGGGGCGCACCGCCCTCCGATATCGATATTGTTTTATAGATTCAAGATTAAATGTTTGGCTTTGAAAGTAGCGGGGAGTATGTGACGGTGATCCAGTTGTGGGTAACATTTTAGCTAATTTTATTTATTTATTTATCACAAAGACTACTAACATTACAGGGAATTCCTAATGCCTTGGCGTGGTCCTAAATTAAACTATCTTAAATAACATAACAATACAATATTGTTTTTGTGAATTCATTCAGAGATTAGGAAAATAAATCGATCCTGTCAGCAGTGTCATTTAGTGCGTGCATGGCGCGCGTCAGTAGCGCTTTGCTGAGCAAGTTATCAGGTACACTTAGACATATCTCCTTCAAAACCTCGGAATTTTTGGTAACAATTCAATACATATGCGGTTATAGCTAGGTCCCTCCTTGTCTCAAGTTTGTTGTACCCGTAAAGTATTTTTTATGTTCGACTTGGTACAAATATTTCTCTAGTATCTTAGACATGTAATTATAGTCCACTATATTGGTAAAAACAATCAACTGTGGTTGTCCACCTGTTTGCTTACCTTGATATTTATAGCAACATAGCCATGTATGCATGTATCATTGCATAAGGCAACTGCAATGTATTATGATCCACGAGAAGATTCAATATAAAAAACAATGATAAAAACAAATGCAAACTACTTTTACGTCATTGGCATAAGTTCGAACTCGTACTTTACATAAAATGCATATAAACAAGCCTCTAAACATTAACACGGAAGCACTCAAAAATTCCACACAAAAGGACATTTAAATATCGAATCTAAAACCTAATGGCCCGCCCCGACCTCTGTACTCGACCGCATTTATCATACTATAAAGGTCGGGTTTCGATACTTATCGATATTTTTATGATGTCAGTTACACTGAATCATCTCTATTTTTGATAGCTCTTAGTATTTATTAATGTCATAATACTAAGTTATAAAATATTCAAATAACTGTGTTGATAAATTAAAAAAATAAACTGTTTGGCGATTTTCAATGTGTTTTGGTCAAAATATTAGGAATTTTCGGGTGATATAATAACGGATTATGGGTCTTTGATTTTTGGAGATAATGTTTTTTGCGTGGTTTCTGTTATCGATTCATTTAATTGTAATCGGATATAAATGGCGATTGGCTGGCTTTAATGTTCTATTTTTAGTTTGTAGTGGTTATTAATTGAGTTGATTTAATCCACTGTTGAGTGGATCAGTAATTTACAAAATATTAGTCTGCTCCATAAACGATTGACTTATACATGCGATGAAATAAATACCCGAAGGTTTGAAAATCCCACTAATATTTTCCAACTGTAAAGCAAAATCATTCTTATTCTTTATTGCACACAAAATTAAAAGATTATATTCAGCAAATGACAATTTATAGCTTATTTACAACGGCTAGCATAACCCAGAATTGGGTAGGTAAATCATAGGAATTTCATTTGTACCAAACCACCACCCAGAGAAAAACCACAATGAAAACTAGGTAAGTACTCTTACTTTGCTACGGTTTTTTAAGCCATTATCAAACTTACAATTAAGAATGTAGAGTAAAAAATAAAACAATCATGTGCAGTTGCACAATAACAACTATTGCATACTTCCACAACATAAAGTATAAAACATTCACAGTAATTTATTTTTAACTGTTACTAATAGTATTTTAAATTAAAACAGGTGGCAATTTCTATATGACATTTATGTACCTTATTGATCGAATACTCATAATAACAATTTAGCAGCTGATGCGTCTTAAATATTTATATTTTTAGTGTTTTGAAAATTCAAACGTTATAACTAAAACATGTTTAGATAATTATGATGAACACGACAGATGATGACAGAATAAATAAGTATACAAATAGTTTATTATAAAACGTATAAGTCTGAGTCTAAAAAACCAGCCAAGTGTGAATCGGAGTCGCGCATGAAAGGTTCCGTGTACCATCGTAGTGGCCCCTTTAATTTTCAATTTATTATACATGTATTTTTCATTTATTATACACCGTGAAAATTTCAACTGTCTACCTATTACGGATCATGAGATACATACAGCCCGCTGACAGACAGACGAACGGGCGGACAGCGGAGGTTTATTAATAGGGTTCCGTTGGTTACCCTTCGCTTACGGAACTCTAGAAAATGGGCCTCTGCTTAACTAGTTCCAAATCCCAAACCTTTCTAGACTTGGGTTTAGAATACATTTATATGGCCATTTATGGAATACATGCATTCATCTGAACATGATTCTGAATAAGACCATTAAAACCATGACACATGTGCACTTCACTTAACGTGTAATATCATCGACATGAATAAAAGGACAACGGTCACAACACTATGTTTTTTTTGTACTTTATTGGTTGCTACTGCTTATCCACTTAAATTTAAAATCCAGTAGTCACAAGTTACGTCATCAACAAAAAGAACTATCTTGATTTCTATAGGTACGTTTTGAAAAGAATGATATACTGATTTAAATACACAACAAGTTATGATATATAGCGTTATAAATGACATATTTGTCATGATATGTATTTTATGTAAAGAAGAACTTATGTAAACAGAGACTTAAGTATGTAAAACCAGTAAAAAATGCCACTAGACCTTCAATATATAAATTAGGTAACATTATTTCTGTATTAAAACCGTAATGGGCCATTACATCAACACAGTCAGTTACTCAAATCAGCCGAAACTCCTCATGAAACCTTTTAGAAATAAATCCTGTCAATTGGCTCATTTAACATGTGTCAATAAAATAAATACGATAGGTATTGTGTATAGACACGTATATTGCAATCAGTGCACCAAAAATTAAACGTATTATTATCAAACTAGCTTACGCCTTTGGCTTTGCCAGTGTATATTGATTGTTTTACACAATATCTACATATATATATATATTATAGTGATAGTGACTGCCTCGTTGGTCGCAAGCGCGACAGCAGAGCAAGACATCCTGGGTTCGGTTCCTGAGTCGGGCAAAGGGTTATTGCGTATTTCATCAGGAATTTCTCAGAAGCAGCAACGGAGTCTGGATCTATGCCGCGTTGACAGCAATGGGCTCGCTCCCTATTACATGGTACTTAAACATAGCTGGCGAAATGATGGTGTACTATTAGGTACAACTCTGCCTACCCTTTCGGGGATTACAGGCGTAATGTTACGTAATGTTATTATGGTGATATGATCCTCTTTATAATAATATAGTATAAAAAATAAATAAATAAATCTTTCATTTTCGTGTGTTTAGTGCCTAACCTGGTGTCAGAGATTTAAGGCCGGCCATGGGCCTCTGACTTGGCTTTACATGCCGTCGAGAAATATCTCTCAGGCATGCTGGTCATTATACAATACGCACATGAATCCGAAAAATCAGAGGTATAGAGGTAGGTACTGTAAAATTGTTTCACCAAAATCCGTTTATTGGTTTTTGCTTGAAATCTATACATCCTACACAAACGTTTAAAATAGTGGTACGACTCAAAATTGTAGGCCAAAAGTTTCTTTGACATGTAAGATTTCGATGTCTTTTTTGTTAATTTCTAACAATGGCTGCGTTTAATTTGAGCCTTTCTTGTGTAAAAAATACCGTTAGCGGTGCTATTGAAATATGCGAAGACTGAGATGCAGTTAATCTGTGATGACGTCAACGGTTGTCGATATATCGATAAATCAACGGCGAAGTGTCGTGTAGATGTCGATAGGCTACACCTGTTGCTAGGGATGTCACGCCTTTATTGTATTGAGAAATATTTAAATGAGGATTTACTTGTAGATATAAATAGTATTGAAATGTCCTTAATAACATGTTTATGGTTAGTTTGTATATAAATTCAAGTATTTGTATTAAGTTGGTTGAAGTGTTGACTTTAATTTATATAAAATGTAAACTTATTTACTTAAACCTTTAAATTTTAGAATAGATTTTATCAGCAATATAAATATATTGCTGATAGTAGAGAGCAGCGGTGGCCCAGTGGTTGTGGCCCCACGACTTACGAACAGTAAGTCGTGGGCTCGAACCCAAGCAGGCGCATTACTTTTTGTAATTTATTTCATCACCACTGCTCTCAAAACGGTGAAGGAAAACATCTTGAGGAAACCGGCATATCCTAGAACCAAAAATTCGAAGACATGTGACATCCACCAACCCGCACTGGGCCCGCGTGGTGGATTATAGCACATTCCCTCTCATAGAGAGGAGGCCGTGTGTGCCAGCAGTGGGAGCATTGGGGGCTGATTATGCTGATAAAATCTACTCAAATGCACCCTTGGAACGAGTATTAAGAAATTCGATAGTTATAGGCACAACGTTAAAACGTAAAATATTATGCGGTAAAAGTACATGAAGTACACGAAAAAGTTTGGTGAATCTACATTGTAGTTTTTAATAGTTATATGTCAATAGATTTGGTTAATAAAAGTATTGGTTTGGAGTAACAGCAGGAACGAGATAATCGCCACCCTTGGTACGGGCATCAACCACCTTTACGCTTAAAAAGCCGTAAAAGCTGCGTGGGCCATACGATTTCCCCTGACGTCAGTGCGTCATATGAAAGATGTTAACTGTGGAAGAACAGCCATCCCATCCCTCCTCACTTCATCAATCCAGCAGAACATCTTCCTCCTGGACAGGAACTGCAGTGGCCAATCTGGAAATCTCTTAACCGTTTTCGGGCCCAGGTTAGCCGCTGTAGAAATAATCTGGCCAAATGAGATATCATCAACCCGACCACAATACAATACCAGTGTGGAGCCCCTCTGCAGGATATGCCGCACCTCCTTTCTTGCCCATCCTACAGAGCCACCTGCACCTTTCAGGATTTTAAAGAAGCCAACGAAAGACGTGTGCTGGTGGCTACACACTGGTCGGGTATTATTTGCGTCCATCGGCAATGAAGAAGAAGTAAAAAAAAATACCGTTTGTTATTTCATTCATCAAAACTGACAACCCTGACTGTAAAAGAAATTAACAACTTGTATTGTTTCGATCCATGATACTTTCTCTGACAAAAGTCGTCGACATTAAATATTGGTAATAAAAATATTTTATATACAACTTAATAAGTATGAACAGTGTTACTTATGATATTGAATAAACAGTTACAAAAGGTACATTCAGTACAATCAATTTCATTACGAAAATTTTTCAAGTAGAATACAATGTATAGAAAGTATATTTTTTTGTTTACTACACGATTGTCGCTTGCAACAAAATTGTTGTTAAGAAGGAAGAAAAGTCTTAAAAGACAAGCAAGAGTTGAAAAGAGAGGAACATTTTAAAATGATCGGAGACAATATCTGGGGGCCTAAAATGGCCACTTTATCAGAATCATAATACGAATCACGTTAAAAATTTAAAACTCTTAAAATGGACTTTGTGTTCATAACCATAAAGACCATTTAAAGAATTTTAAATTTTTAACGTGATTAATATTATGATTCTGATAAAGCTTCCATTTTAGACCCCCTGAACGACGAACCTAAGTTTACCTAAAGAAAAGTAGTAAGAACATATTGGGTAACGTAGGTACTGCTCTTAGCGTACGACACATTCGAATTTCTTCCCTAACATGTTGAGTTAAGAACTTTTTATAATGTGAAGATTTGGATTAGGAATTTTCTTCTAACTACATTGTGTGCTGTTTCTCGAGTCTTTTGGTTATTGGGTAAGCTTTCTGTTCAAATCTGTTTTGTGGCTTTCAATATTGTTCTACGCGTAATTAAAATAATTAAAGTGCGTGCTTTGTGCGTTTAAGTTAATTTCTTTATCTTTTACTGTCATGTTTAATTGTTCTTTTGTGTTTTTTGTCAAAAAAAAATGTTACGCTTGAGTGAAAAGAAATTATTTATCGTTTCGGCTACCTGTCATCGCGATTATCGTAATTGTTTTTCTTTCTTTGCATTTCCCCGCAATTTTACGGTTCACAAAGTTTTTTCTTTTCAAGAATACTGTGTTATATTGCCAAGTCTTCTGACGCTATAAAGGATATTTTAAATTAAAAGCAAGAGTTCTGAATGTAAAAAAATTTAACTTGAAAATAATTTAAAAAAAATTGCCTAGTGTTTGTCAAAGTTATATATAAAAAAAAGGAAAATAAAACTTTTTTTTATTTGGATGGGAAATCATCAAATGACCCCCCCCACTCTGGGCAGAGTTAAAGGGAGTGTCAGACCTGTACTGACTAAAACCCATCCATGTTCCTTCTTTTGCCCTTTGTGTTCCAGAGCCGCGGTATCCTTTTCGAACAGTCCCGCAACAAAATAAACATTTTATTTGTCCAATTCCTCCTTCACTTACTAAATTCTCAGAATTTTTCCGATTAGCACTCAACAGCTCATAAAAACATAATCCATATCCAAACAAGTTGACTTAACCTTAACTTCAAATATCATACTTCCAATAACGCTAATAAAGCAAACACAAGACAATGCTGTACACACAACATTTGTTCAGCTCTCGACACACGGCTATCAATCGTATTGTGATGTAAATTAGTGAAACCCAAGTATCGATAGTTTTGGGCTGAGTTGCGACATCACTAGTCATGTAATGAATTGTGACTTCAGGTTTGTATAGAAGATCTTGTGTAGTTTCGTGGTCGCAAACGAGACTGCTAAGCGGGTCCTGGATTTGATTCCTGGAAAACTATTGTTGCGTTTTTTTTTAAGAATTTCTCAGTAGTAGCCATTTGGTGATGAAACACCCGCGTGCCTCGGAAAGATGTTGGGCCTGAGCTTGATATCACTCCAGTCGTGTCGGATAGCCACCATATCAGATTATGAGAGTATAAAAGAATAAAGATAGTGCACCTGTTTATCAAACAGTTCTGTGCATAGCTCTTGCGCACTTGTCTAATCTTCGTTGAGGAATTAAGCCGAGAGGATGTTATTACTTTCTTTCAACAACCTTTACGCCATCAAACATTACTCGGAAGGTAAAAAGTTAGGAGGCAGGCCTTCAAATTAAGATGTTTTGCACAATAAAAGTGGATTACTTTGGATCACACAATACAGACCAAACATTAATTAATTCAAAAATTGTGCCTCAGGTTAATCTTAGATTAAAATAATGGTGTTTGCATTATTACAATCAACAGTAAATACCACATTAACGTGAAAACATCAGGAGTTAAAGTGCAGATTAATAAATACCACTAACAATGGTTACAATTTGTCAGTAATTGAGTTATGTCGTAAAATGGCGGCTAACTGTGTACTGTTCGGGCTGGCCTCCTGTCATGTTCGCAAGGAGTTATGGGCTTTATGCTACGATACGCGAATACTAACTATAACCTAGGTGATATACCTGAACATACGGCAGATGTATGTGTATTATAGTGCATCTTATCCCAACCATGTTGGGGTCGGTTTCCTAGAAAAGAAAAGAGTTATTGGGTTCTTTTATCCGGCATGGTGTCTTTATTTGTACTCGGTTGATGGCAAAAGACATGAGACTTGAACATAACCGGCAAAATGTGGGTGTACTTTTAGGTTCACCTCTGCCTAACCCTTCGGGGATTATAGGCGTTATGTTATGATGTTAAGAAATCGGAAAGGCTTATAAAACATTTCATAACACGGCATCTACATAGCTATGAGACTTATCTAGCCAAAGTTTTTTTTTTTTTTTTTTTTTTTTTTTTTATTTATGTACACACAAAATACTTAATAGGACATTACATTAAGATAAAAGAGCACAAAGGTACTGCTTATTTCATAAGAAATTTCTTCCAGCAGACCTGCGAGAGGAAAGTTGGATTAGAAATGTAGACACAGTGTGTAGAAAAGACAGAACAGGAAAATTTCAATTAAAACTTAAAACAAAAATATACCTATATAATATAAACATACACACAAATATATACACATAATATACAAAATAAATATATACCTATAATATGAATAATATCCAGAATATTACAGTATAGAGGAGAGATAGTGTTCTTTGACTTGCTTTTTGAAGACAAATATAGTTTTAGAATCTCTAATGTTAGGCGGAAGAGAGTTTCACAAACGTACTGCGTGGACAGAGAAGGAATTAGAATAGAATTCGGTTTTATGGGATGGGAAATTAAGATGATGCCTGAGGTGGGAACTACACAGAGCATCAGAAGGGCGGGTAAACGAAAAGCGATCGCGCAGGTAGCTAGGATATGAAGGGGGATGTTGTATAGGAGACATAATATCCGAGTGTTCCTGCGAAGACGAATAGGGAGCCATTTGAGTTCCTTGCGGAACTGAGAAACATGATCATATTTCCTCAGACCAAACACAAAACGGATGCAAAGATTTTGCAAACGCTCGAGCTTATTCAGCAGCTCCCAAAGTTGTTGATGGACAGAAACGTCAACAGGAGGAGCTCGTAGCTAAACAATAACAGCCGCTCGGATCGATCTTCAGGTTAAGCCGCGCTTGCTTAGGTTGGTCTATGGATGGGTGACCACCTTATATACCGAGTTTCCTCCGTGCCTCGGAAAGCACGGTCCTGGCTGTCATTTGTAGATCTTTGAAAGTAGTTACAGATAGTCAGTGGCCCAAAAAATCAGACAACCAGTCTTTCCAAGGGGTATCGTATTAACCAGCGCTAACTGGGTTGTGGAGGTCAGATAGGCAGACGCTCCATGTAAAATACCGGTATTCTGCTGCATCCGGTTAGACTGGAAGCCGACCTTATGTTGGGAAAAGGCTAGGCGGATGATGACAATCGTGAAAAGATGTGAACATCACAATATTGATATCAGAATCAACAATCAGATTGCTTCACCATCGACACATCCAAATAGGGAAAAATATTGTTGAAAATATACATAACCTCTTTGACATCTGTGAACAGACATTTTAAATTATCTTCACTTTGTGGCACCTGGTTCTTGTATTGTGTGGTATATACAAAGTTGAATTATAAACTAAACAGATACTTATACATATTAATGTTGTTTTTAATTTGATTTGATTTTAATTTTAATTGTGTATTTAAAAACCATAGTTGTCTGTGGTGAGGAGTCAGGTCCTCATCTGATTTTAAATGCACTCAACAACAAATAAGTAGTGCATGATGTGCTTACCTGTAAGAGGTTGATACACTTGTCTGTGACTCTATTGCATGTATCTAGTATCTTTGAAGCAGTGTATTCAATTGTTGGTGAGACAAATAAAAAAAATATTAACAAAATTACTGCAGTTATTACGTTGTCGTTCGTTGCGAGGTTCTATCTTCTTGTTCAAATCGTATTCATTGCTGCATGCATATTTTGTAGTTTACTGTTTTACCTACATCCAAGCAATGATAACCCTTTTGATGATTAATGAGTTTTCATTGCTTGACCACTGCTTTATATCCAGTGACATATTTGCACTTAACCACCACAACGTACTTCTTTAACAAATCCAGGCGTTAATGTTATCAATAAAATCCACAGCAATCTCCGGGACTGTTGAACCCGTTTTAAACCTATATAAAATACAACCTTAGACAATACAATTTATATTTAATCAAAATTCATAAAAGAAAACTCCGAGACCACCACAAGGCAAGAGATCATTTCCAACATTGGCCGGGCAATGTGTACACTTGTACACTACATAGCGCATTGCCTGCTCCATGTATTACACATCCTCTCGTCGGGTTCAAATTACATAACACATAAATACAATGGCGAGCTTATTTACTGCTGGTTTTAAAGTAAAAGCTAACGTAGCAATTACTGGGGATAAAATGCTGCTGATGTAGGATGAAAATATTAATAAGCTCTCGAATTAGTTTAGTGCAAGATATTTCGATGTATTATTACAGGTAGTCAGCGGCCCGAAAATCTGACAACCAGTCTTACCAAGGGGTATCGTATTACTCCGGACTAACTGGGCTGTGGAGATCAGATAGGCAGTCGCTCCATGTAAAATACTGGTATTCAGCTGCGTCTGGTAAAGCACGAAGCCGACGCCCACATAGTTGGGAAAAGGCTAGGCAGAAAATGATGATATAGATGTATTTTTAGGGTTTGTAGCTAAATAGCATTTACACAAGATCATTTATAAGGGCTTTACACAATGAATTCGGCAGTTCGAAGCCAAAACTTGGTACGAAGCAAAATCGCATTAGATCATGAGTTTCAGTATTTAAATAATATAGAAAATATTTCGCTAATTATTCCTAGTATCTTCCCGTAGTTCAACCTTCCGTGGACCACTTGGAAGTTCCTCAACCATATTCGAACGCCAGTGGGAAAATGGAACTCTATGGCAAACTTGTTTATCTCATGTCTGGTCTCTGTGCCCCAAAAATGCAGCCAAAACGAACTCTGCGCTGCCAAACACGAAATTATGGAAGTTGCAAAGTCAGGTCAAGCTTTAATGAAACACATTCCGTACCAGTGACAATAAATAGGAAAGAATATTAAAGTAATTGGAATTGATGAAAAAAAAGTCACTTTTTTTAACCACATCCATTTTTTTACCTGTAGTTCAATTATTAGCACTGTAAAAAAAGGTAGTAAACAAACTAAATCAAATAAATAAACAGAACCTACCCACCACCACACCATTTTACCGCTCCGCTCTGACACCAGCAATACTAATGAGTTGGGATGCGCGCGCGCAGGTCGCGCATGTGACCTGCGATGCGCGATATATTGCGCGAACGGCCCGCCAATGAGTGGACACTCACCGTAACTGTACCTTGGCTAGGGTAATAGCGAGCACGGAGTTATTGTATGATGCGAAATGTGTTTTAGTATTTTGTTGTGATTAGGAATTAGGTGTAAGAGTAACGGTGATCCAAATAGTAAACTGGCTTTGAAATTTTCGTGATCTAGATAGGGTTAAATGAATAATTTTCAATGGATATATGAAAGTCCATTTACGATTAGGAGAGGACCATGTCCAGTAGTGTTCGGCTGAATTGAAATGATTTATCCTGTAATTATAATAAAGGCCGCGACGTCACTATGAAGATGATTTTGTGTGGATGTACTATCAGACCTCTGCCTAATCCTTCTGGGTTTACAGGCGTGATGTTATGTGTATGTTATATTGTGTGAAGTTCTGATGAAGTTTTCTTTTATTGCGAGTTAAAAAATGACAAGAGTCCTTTCGTTAAAAAAAAAGTTGAAAAGTAACAAAAATGCTAATTGAACAATGTTTTTAATATCAGTTCGAAACAGACTATTATTTTCTAAATTAATTTAAAAAATTTACGAATGCGAACTCCTTTGGAAGTTTTGATTACCATCTGATTATCCGATACCTTAACTAAATAACCTCCCACGAAACTCACACGCAGCTATAACCCTAAATGCTAGCATAAGTACTTATTATGAGAATATACTCCCATACTTTAGCTATAAGAAGAAGCTATCTTCTAGATACGAGTCTGGTCATAACCCTGCTAATTACGACTTAAATATTAAAAGCTTAAAAAGCAGTCGTTCATAGCTCTAACTTAGCGAAATAGCTCCTCTGTCTATTTTATAATCCTATATTATGTAAACCGGACCGACAGTTGAAGGACTTTTATACTTCACGATTTGAAGTTTGAAAATGCAAGAGACTTAAAACCAGATAAAGTGTTCTTATGTAAGAACATAATTTGACCAGTCATTAACAAAAAGAACTTCTCTTAAGCACAGATTGCTTGGTTTTATCATTTTGTGACGAAAAAAAAAAAAGATCAGCAGGGTTGGTATGGAGGCCTACTGCTGGGCAAATGAACATGCTCTCATTCTTGGAAGTTCCTCCACCTGACAATAAACTATGAATTTGTTTCTTACCTATAGCATAAAAGTAGTACTTCCATAAATTTTCCATTTTTTACATATTGTCCGAGAAATATTTTAACATTATGTCTTTTATTACACACTAGAGAAAGAAAAAAAAAATTATTTCATTGAGTTCAAATTCATTCCAAATCGACCCAGAAAATTGATTCCTAATCATTTTTCAAATGTTTTCATAAAGCTTTCAGAATTAGTACCTTATTATTATATAGGCACTTTAACACAGAACGTACTTAACCGAATGTCAATCAAATATTGAATGCTTGACACTTGAAATAACCATTTTATTATTTTTATCGTTCGCTCTTCAATATCCACTTACATTAGGATAAATTGAACTGTTCAGTAACTGTCAATTCGATAATAAACAGTTTAATTCTAGTTACGCAAAAAATGTTTGTATAATGGAGAAAGTTATAAAAATAGAATTTGTCTATCGTTGAAAGGCACACTGACGGCCATACACAGATACTATGAGCGAAAAGGCTAATTGTCAATTTAAGCCTATTCAATACTTTTAAAACCTGCCTAGCCTTTTCCCAACTATGTTGGGGTTAGCTTCCAGTCTAACAGGATGCAGCAGAATACCAGTATTGTACATGGAGCGACTGCCTATCTGACCTCCACAACTCAGATAGTACTAGATAATACCCCTTGGTAAGACAGGTAGTGATACTTTCGAGCCACTGCCTGTAATGACTGTCAAAGATCTACAAATGACAGCCGGGACCAACGGCTTATCGTGATTTTCGAGGCAAGGAGGAAACTCGGTATGTTATGGGTGGTCTGGTCACCCATCCAAGGACCAACCCAGGCAAGCGCGGCTTAACCTGAAGATCGACCCGAGTGGCTGTAACTATTTACCCAGGAGCTCCTTAAGCCTATTCAATACTAAAGTTGTTTTTTATGCAAGCATGTATCATACCTACATTTATAATACAGGCATCTAAAGACTGGCTTTGAGAAGCAAAATAAAAAATAATTTATTGAAAAACACTGACATAAGTTTTCACTGCTCTCACTTAGTTACTTCAGTGTTTTTACTTACAAGGTATATATAGAACCTTTCACCTCAGGGCGGAGCGCAAGGGAGTGTCAGACTTCTACTGACTAAAACCCATCCATGTTCCTTCTTTTGCCCTTTGTGTTCCAGGGCCGCGGTATCTCTTTCGAACAGTCCCGCAGCCCCGGCAGGCATCGATCCTTTCGGACCCCTTCCCCTTTGCTGACATCTTTTTGAGGCGCGCGTGGACAAAGCCTGTCGTCATAAGACGGACGGTTGATGATTCTTGTCAGCAGTGTAAGGACCCCAATTTTTTAAAACGAATTTCGTTAACCTATATCATGGATGCGTTTAAAAAACATTTATACTTACATACGCAAACAGCCAGAGACCTGGAACAACTATCTGTCAGGCCATACAAATATTTATTCCATGCGGGAATCGAACTCGCGACCCGCAGCGCAACTGTCAATCGCTCGATCAATCGAAGAAAAAGCTAACCGAAATGGAGTTTCAACACCATCATTTTGCCCTATCCTCATTCCAAATTTCCATTTGAATTGGGGTCAGCGCAGCATTACACCTTTTTAGAAGTTTTTGTCAATTTATAGGTCTTATCACTTAAAACAATGAAGCTTCTGCCCGACCAAAAATTAAATTCCTTCTATCTATAACGCAAATCGTCACGCACCCGTCCCGTCAACTCTAACCACCCCACAACTCGCAAACAGTAAAACAGTGCCTGTAAAAGCTAAACGAACGCTCATAACAGTTTTATGTAGTACGCAACGACCGACATATGGTTAGCATTGAATATATTCCGCTGAGCTGAACATACCACAGTTTACGTTATACGTGCCTGAGGTGAGCATGGGATGGGAAAGGATTGTTTCCGTGTGCATTTTGCGCTGAAAAGAAACTTAAGTATACTTTTTGGACTTGACTGTTCGAGGTGTTATTTCAATAATGTTGATAGCGGGAGAGGAAGATCAAAGAAAAGATGAAGGAGGATAAGATGATGCCGTGACGACTGACAGGGAGAACGGAAGAAGAAAACGTATTGCGCCGACCTCAAGTAGAATGGGGCAAGGGCAGGAAGATGGTGAGGTCTGCTCTATCCTGCTGTTTGTGTAACTCCAGTAGCATTTATAGGGACCGGTCTGAGG
Source organism: Eugnorisma glareosa (assembly GCA_947578425.1). Taxonomy (NCBI): domain Eukaryota; kingdom Metazoa; phylum Arthropoda; class Insecta; order Lepidoptera; family Noctuidae; genus Eugnorisma; species Eugnorisma glareosa. Next base: position 1,665,061 of record OX387957.1, on the reverse strand, counting down.
CCACTGCTATCCCTATCGATGTGGCAGAGTTGTGGTAGTAGTCGCTGGTACTCTTCATTAAACTGAAATATTAGAAATTATTTCATTCAATATATAACACTTTTTTAAATCGTTTTGACGATCAAGATCTCTTTTTCCGTATTTCCGAACAATCTGTGACTGAATTTCACTACTTTAAAGTGATTTAAATATTCATGTTCAGCGTTTTAAGTTTTGATCAGAGGCTATCTTTAACTTGGGGATTGAAATTTGTTTGTACTCTAGCTCCTCAATTAACCTTACACATAGGCAGATTTTATTGCTTTACATTTGAATATTTTATTTTTAAGTTACAGTAAGAAAGGGCGAATTTTACCTATAAACTGAATGCGGTCAGCATGTTTAAACAGCGATGGCGTTCAAGACCTCTCAGTATCATTGCCAAGGAATATTAACATTGACAGCTTTTGAGCGCCGTTTAGATGTGCTGTTTGCGTTTAATTTTATTGGTGGAATCTACTCTAAGATAATATAATTAGAGCTAAGACAACACCAAAAAGGCCTGGCACAGCCTTCGACTTCGGAAGCAACTTGCAAAATGGACTACGTAATAAAAAACTAGAAGCTACTCTATTATCATTTATGCAACATCATCACCAGCCTACAACAGTCCAATGCTGGACATAGGCCTCTTTAATCACAAACCCCTTAACTCGATTATCTGCAACTCTCATCCAGTTGCTACCCGCCACCCTGCATTTATGCATATAATGAATTTATTGCATCTAAGAAAGATGTGGCAAGAAGCGCCTCAGCTACACATCGGCGGTATGACATCACAGTTACTCGCAACAGACAAATTCCTGTAATCTTACACCCTCTAGCATTACAAATTACTCACCTCACCAGTAAAGACTCGAACCCTACTGATCCCATTCCGGAAGCTAGAAAGCCAAGTTTACGGACATCGAACTGGCCACGGGATGCTGTGCCAGGTATCTTCGTATCTAAGCTTTCGTCGAATGATCTCTCATTGTTCGAGGATTATAAAAATGTTAGACAATGGGCCCGATGAGTGTGTAGTGACCGCCGTTGGGCGCTTCGCGAGCTTGGGTGTAGTTGCCCAGCCGGGAGATTATTTAGTGATGTAATTGTACTCGTGATCGTATGATGGTGGACGTGAATGTGGAAGTAAGCCACGACTGTTTTAAATTTTAGTAAATGGAAAAATGAAGAATTTGACGATCGGGCATGTAGAAAGCTCGTTTTTTCGAACCCGTTTTTTTTAAAAAACGGGAAGTAACGTTTTTTCACTAAACACTATTTGCAATACTTAAAAAAATCAAATTCATTTCTTTTTAATTTTTAATGGGAAAATAATAAAAAAAAACTGTAGATACAATCTTCACTTTGCATTTGGTAAAGTCAATTCTATAATGCACACCTTATTTCCATACTTAAATGTTGAACGTGAAATAATTAATAATATTGAAATTATTCCAAGAACAACAAGTGAAAATGAAGTTACTTTTTTTTAGTAAACACCAAAACTGACTCAAATAGAAAAGCAACGTCGCAAGTATCCCATACTCATGGATGGCAGCCTACCCGCGCTTAAGGCTCCACTCTGCCATTGTGGCCACTATTCAAGTCTGTGACTATGCATATTTCTCGCTACATTTATCATACATTATGCCAGCTATGAATATTCCTCTGTTAGCGGACTAAACCGCGCACCTTAATTTATTAATTGTGCCTCGTGACCTCGACCTACGGTGCGATTTATGGTGCAAACTTATTATTGTGGGATATTGATGTATGCGAATATTATAAGCGTATTTGTGTGAGATTGTTAAGTGGTTGCGAGGTAGGAGTGTGGAGAAAATTATGTTTTCATAGGCGTCGGTTGTCGAGAAGTGGGGTGGGAAACTTCTGGGATGACCTTATGGGCTAGACCAGAAGCGATTGCTTACAAAGCGCTTCGTATTTCTAAAACGACCTTTAACATGACTGATTTAAGTGGGAATGTTGATTTTCCTACTCCTCCAATATACTTTTCTGATTAATTTCGTTGCGGTATCCAAGACAGTTGAATTGTTTCTCTGAGACTTTGTCGAGCTTTATTGTCTCGGTGGTTTTACGGTGGTTGACACTGTTGATTCTGGCTTTCAGGAGTTGCAGTGGTTTCGGAAAAGTGTGTGCGGGCTTGTCCAAATGCAAAAAATACTGACCCAAAGTTTTCAGTATGTCATTTCAACCCACTTTTGACTTTGCCACCATATTCTCTATACAATGACACAGTGGTGTTATCTACCCAAGAAGCTCATTCTGTAGTCAAAAAAGTAGACCAGTCAGGAATGTATGCTGTCAAGAGTCGTCATTCTTATTTTTGCTAGTACTTAATAAAGTTCTGAAAATTAGCTTTACAAATTATATTAGATTAAGATTCAAAGACTGCCTCGTTGGTCTATTAGTCGCAAGTCTACTGTTGAGCATGAGGTCGAGAGCTCGATTCCTAGATTGGACAAAATGTTATCAGGAATTTCACAGTAGCGGGCATGGATTTTGGATTTATGCCCGGTTGGGGGCAATAGGGCCTCTCTCCATTACATGGGACTTAAACATAATAGACGAAATGTGGGTGTACTAAATATTAGGTACCTCTGTCTAACCTTTCGGGGGTAACAGGCGCGATATTATAAAGATTCGAAGGTATGAGTTTAAGAAACGGTATTGACCATTGACGTAATTATAGCAAGGACATTCAAGGTCGTGGAACAACAAAATTGGGACACAACAAGTGCTGAGCTGGGGGTCTAAAATGGAAGCTTTATCAGAGTCATAATATGAATCACGTTAAAACTTTAAAATTCTTAAAATGGTCTGTATGGTTATGAACACAAAGTCCATTTTAAGAGTTTTAAATTTTTAACATGATTCGTATTATGATTCTGATAAAGTGGCCATTTTAGGCCCCCTGTTCGGTTGCAAATATTGTACCGAACAGTTAGATTATGAAATAAAACATGATATCACACTTGCGGGGTTAGGCAGAGGTGTAGGCACCTAATATTAGATCCACACTAGGCCAGTTATGTTTAAGTCCCATGTAATAGGGGCGAGCCTCTTGCCATCAACTTGACTCACTTGACTCATTGGATGCTATTGAGACCCTGATGGAAAAATCCAATAACACTTATCCCGACTTGGGATACGAACCTAAGACCTCAAGCTCAGCAGTCGCGCTTGCGACCACTAGACCAACGAGGCAGTCTATACTTATAAAAACAATCAGACCACTTCAATGAGTAATTTCCGTAAAATTCCCAGCCTATTAGAAACCAAGTTAAACATACACCTGTCAAATAATGATCTTGGACAAAATAAACTCGGTGGACAAACAGACGAACTTGGCGAACGTAATTCCATGTTTATTGTCAGAATTCCGGTATTACACGGGACACTTGAATCTGCTTTCTATGATAACAACGTGCCCACGCGCATGTGACGAATTTATTTGGGTGTTTTATATGATTTTGGAAGTTATAGATGCGGCGTAAAAATTTGTCTATGTTAAGTAATCTGGATTAGAAAATGTGCATTTAGTGTGTTGTGAACTGATTCTAAAATTAATTATGTGTGGTGCGGAACACATAACACTTAATTTGGCGTTCCCTTTAAAGATAAAATAAATCAGGGTTCAAAATTATGAAGATGAATAATAAATATGATACTTATCAGATAATTTGTATCGGATAAAATATCCATGGTGATTTTTGACGTGATCTCCTTAAGTTTTTGACTCAATCTCCAACCGTCCAAACAGGTTGTTTATTTCGGTATTTTCGTAACAATTCACTCTGGTCCTAACTAATGAAATATCACGATCGTATAAACGTAAAGTGACATTTATAATGATTTTTGGTTTAACCAAGACAATGATAATTGTCATTTCACACAATAAATAAGTACTAATATAAGTTAAAGGTTAAAGAAGCAAGAGAATATTATGTATATGAATATATGTTTATGTGCGTCTGTGTGTGAATATATATTTGTCCTAGACATACAAATAAATATATAATTCTACTCAGCTAGATATACCGGTAACATTAAAAAAGGCTGGCAGTGGACTTTAAAAAGCTGAATTGATGTATATTTATTTACTAATCTTTATAAACATCATCTTTGAAGAAAGTTTTCTAACTCTTAATTGACTCAAAGTCAATAAAGTGGGTCAGGTAAATCAGAAAAGAACAAGACAAAACTACCACATCCAACCATTCAACAATCCACACACGAATTCAAAGCCATATTGACCCACGACCATACCACGTTCTATTTGACCAACGCATCATCAAGGGCCCTCAACCAACTGGACTGCACGCTTCATTTCCGAAAAATAGTCTTAAGATCATCTTGAAAACGGTCTTAAGACGATCTCGAGACGGCTTAAGACCACTCGATACCATTGTGGGCTCAAAGAGTTATCGCTTGTTTGTGTTCTTCAAGTGTGGGAGCAATTAATGGCGATTTGTTATTTCCGGAGATTAAGGGCTGGTGTCACTGGTTTCGGAGAATGGACGGTATTTGGTTTGTGTGTACGGGCCTTTATTGTTGTTATTCTGATTGAGCTTGAAATTACGATCCCCTTGGTTGGTTTTGTTGTTGTAAGATGAGTCAGAACTCATCAGGCTATGATTATTGACTAATTAGGTAACACTGGGCCCTCGCCTCGTGGTGAATTATGCTCCGCTCCCTCTCTGCACTCCTCTTGACAGCCTCGTTGGTTGTTGTAGCCTAATGGTCGTAAGCGCGACAGCTGAGAGACAGAGGTCCTGAGTTGGATTCCCGGGTCAGTCAAAGTGTTATTGGTGTTTTCCATCAGGAATTTCTCAGTAGCAGCCAGCGGAATCTGGATTTGTGCCTGGTTGTTAGGATTAGGGACGCCCAATATTACATGGGACTTAAACATAATTGGCGAAATGTGGGTGTACTACCTAAAAAATAAAAATAAATATATAACAGATTTATTTTATCACAAACAAAAAAAAAACGAACACTATAGTACTCTCAAAGTATTGATTAGTTAAAGAAGTTGGTTCATTTTATTTATTTAACTGCTATTAATTTAACTTAACTGCCAACTTGTTCGGTTGCTAAATATTCTACGAGTAGGTAAACTATTAGTAGGTTTTTGAAGCACGCCAAACAAATGAGACTGTCAATACGACATTAACAGGTCGATAAATAACCACATTTCAATAAACATTTCTCAATCGTCTAATTATAGGTACATCAAATCTTACCAACCAATCCCATTGACATAAACCACAACGTTTTAAACCAAAAACTTTCACTTAACATCTTGTCGAAGGGCGTCGTGCCCTCAGCGACCTTTAGCCCAGCAATAAATAATATGTTAATGATCTTGTAAGTAAATAATAAGCATCGGTAAATGGATCGGTACACGATGGGTAGCCACGACGACGTTAGGAGGTACAGCTGTGAGCAGAGGGACTAGTTTCATCATCAGAATTCTTCTCCTTCGTTTCCTCCATGTTGATGATCATTTTTTCTTTATCGTGTGGTTAGTGCCTAACCTGGTGTCAGAGTTTTTATGGCGCCCACAGGCCTGTGAATTGGCTTTACATGCCGTCAAGAAATATCTTTCAGACACTCTGGTCTCCTCACGATGTTTTCCTTCACCGAAGCAAGTGATAATTATACAATACGCACATGAATCCGAATCAGAGGTGCGTGCCTTGGGTTCGAACTCATGACCTATGACTTAGCATACCGACGGTCACACCACTAGGCTATCACTGCTATGTTAATGATCACGTACACATATGTCGCGTCTCAATGCTTTGCTTGTTCTTGAATCGATGACTCTGATTTTATTCGACCAGCTCATAGTGACCTGGACAACTAACTGTACCCTCCAGGACTTGATTTGCTCTCTTCTGCAGTGAGGACCGCTCGGAACGAGCTGCCTTCTTGATCACGTCTGACCATCTTACCGATGCTCTGCCTTGAGCTCTTATTCTTTAGTATTTATTGGTTTGGTGGAGAGAAAATAGGTCAATTTCTCTATAGGTCGTGCAATTTTTAAACAAACGATTTACCCTATTTGTCTTTAATGGTAAAAGAATGAAACGCAAAAGAGCTACAAAACATGATTATTTAGTCTTATGAGTAAAAGTCTACTTTAAGGAAAAGTTCAATATTCAAAATATTTGAACCTTGTCCCCCCTTCGTCCATGTTGTCTTGTTGCGTTGTGTATTTGCCCTTTGAACATCAGTGCAATAAATATTATATTAATTCCTTCTTTTCTTATTTTTCGCAGTTTTATCTATATGATCAACACCTAACTCGTCAGTCGTGAACGCGCGCGTCGCTCTTCGGATGTAACCTTCAAATTGATTTATTATGTTTCAATTTTTTACTAGGTACCTAATCATCGATTGGCCGACTCTTCCGCTTTATTGCCCTTTACAACGCTGAGTAAGTTTTGATACTTAAAATTGCGAATGTAGTCCCAATTCCATTTCTCATCGCAGTTATAATTTACCAACTAAAATTAATGTGTGTGAAAAACAAACAGTGATTACTCCTTTAAAAACAGCTCTGCTTCTGCTCTCTTTAAAATAGTCTTAGTTTGTATTTCCACCCCGCAGCTAGGTGGACCGACCACCTTAAATAGAATGCTGTGATAGACGGATTGCTGAAGGTGAAGTCCGGGTGTTGAGGCTCGGTTCAAAAGAATCTATGCCCAGCTGAATTGATTGATTTAAACTTTTTTAATCTTTCAGTCATTATTAGAAAATCTACAAAGGACATAAAATGAAAAAAAAACTTCCGTCGTCTGAAAGTAAATGAATATATTTTTTTAGCAAAGTAGCATATACCTACAACTAAATATCAAGACACTTTAATGCTCTTACTAACAAAATAAGATCATGCAAAGTTATAATTCAATAAATTCTTGAGAGCAGACACGACGTTATTATTTATTTTAGAACAGAACCCATAACATCAGTTAAATTAATAATTTTAACGTCTCGATACCCATCTTCATAGTGACGGATAACTATCGTAGTTTAATTTCTATTCGTGAAACGTTCTACCTTCATATCCGGTGATTTATTTGTGAGATATTTTTTTTTTGTTTCTATATTGTTCATGTTCATAAAACTGCTCTCAAACTGAAGTAAAACATCGCGTGGAAAGCCAAATGTTATACAGGGTGTAACAGGACCCGTCACGAAGCCGTCAATCAAGCATTCTGTACATAAAACTAAGTTACTTTACGCAAAAAATATTGCTGGGAAACGACCTTTTTTTTTGGGGTGAAAAATCACGTTTTACGGTAGAACTCAATGTAATGCATTGAAAACATTGTGCTGATGAATGGATTAAATACTACGGGGGTCGTGGAGGTGTTTAAAGTAAAAATCTTTCATTAAAAACATGTACTTAGAAAAAAAGTTGTGAAAAAGTTGGAACTTTGACCTACAATATATCCGTAACTAGAAGGTTCCCAGGTATGGTCTAGAACACAAAAGTGACCGCAATGAGGGGGAAAACAAGTGCCTTTCAGCTTCGTTAAAGATACACCCTTAAGAACCAAAAATTCGTAGACATGTGACATCGAGGTGACATCCATGAAACCGCACTGGGCCTACGTGATGTGAAATATGCCCTGCTCACTTTCACAGAGTAGCAGGAACCTTGTCAACTGATTAAGGCGTAATAGTTGGGACTGGACTGGACTAGAACGAACTGAACTGATACTGATACTGACTGAACTGACTGAAGAACTGTATCCAATAAAAAGGGTATTACTATTTCACTGCAATCAGGTATATAAAATAAAGTAATTACCTAGTCTTTCCAAACCTGTGTACAACATCAGTATTTTTATAATAACGTTACACCACGGCTGTAATCCCAGAAGGGTTAGGCAGAGGTGTACCTAAGAGTACACCCCCATTTCGCCAGTTATGTTTAAGCCCCACGAAATAGGCGGCGAGCCTATTGCCAACAACCGGGCACTAATCCAAACTCCGTGGCTGCTCCTGAGAAATTCCTTATTGAAAAACCTTACGATTACCACGTACCTTGTTATGCGAACTGAATAAAAAATTATTATTTCCTTTATTTAACCTTTATACAAATTATTTACATTTTTAAATATTTCTTTAAAAAATCCATATAGAGAACATATAAAAAATAGTAGTCCGGCGGTGTCGGGAGCAGGGTCCAAGCTACCGGTGGTTAGGGCTTCAGAGACAGGAACCACCTCACAATACGAGCCGTATCGAGGAGTACTGTCTTCTGAAACAGGCTCTTGATCCAACCGCCTGAGAAGAGCCTCGAAAGATGGTCGTCGAGGCTCTTGGCTATTATTATTAATATTATTTAAAAAAAACCACCAACAATTTGTCCTACTTGGGAATGAGCACAGGCCTCATGCTCTGCAGTCGCACTTGTGACCACTAGACCAAGTTTTAATCCTCTTAAATAATACACAATCTATATAACTTCGTATTAATGTAGTTGTATTTTTCAGGTTTTTTCAACTAGAGTAGAGAACGCTGAAAAAACTTCTGGAAATGATCTATGAGTAGTGTCACCGCAATGTGAAAATGGGAAACAATTGGAAAGCTAAATCATTCACATTCAGAATTCATTTCAAATAGAATCTCAACATTTTTTTATTCATTCTCTAAAACATTTAATCACACACTAAATCAAACATTTACGAATACAAAACATTAATTCGGAATCACCTTGCTCTGGCATTAATCGCACATCGATGTCTGCGAACCGATGAGTACGAACATTCAAGGAAATAATTTGACGTTCATAATAATTATAATATCTAATGATTTAAGTGGCGCTCGTGATGTTCGCATGACCTATATCTTGAGCTTCCTTTTGTGGGAACATAGATATAGGAAGATGGTAGATATGGCATCAAGATCATCAATCTCCTGCCGTCATCAGAAATTAATTGGCGTACGGCGCAGCATACCGTTGTATTCACTAATTCTCTATTACTCGTCATCTTAGAAGTCACTTCCTTTCTACCCATAATCTTTCATATGGTCCATCCATCGTTTCTTTTGTATTCTTCTACTCTTACAGTCTACCACATTCATACCCAAAACATTCCTCACGACATTTTCTTCATTCCTCGGTATATAGCACTAGGATGGTGGAAGCTCCTTACTGGTGGGGTGACTATGGAGATTACGAATGTACCCCGTACCCCAGAAATGTCGTGGAGGACTCGCCTGGTTTTGACGGATCCCTCATCATTACATCCATGAGGATTTCCACACGTAAAAACGTTGAACAATGACTTCAACGGTTTTTTTTAGCGGAACGCCCATTGACGAAATAACACCTATGAACTCATGTTTACTATTTAGACTCTTATCTTTTCATATTATCATACTGTGCATCCAATTATCAAGATGACCAAGTGTAATAATATTTAAAAGTAGCTATCTATACGGAGAATTAAAGCGATAAACTTATTAGTAAGCTCTTGTTCTACGAAAGCTAGTTCTAAGTGGTGCAAAGATGAAGGAAAATACGAAAAGGTGGCGGAAAAGAGTTCCTGGAAGGACATGGAGAGGCCTTTGCTCAGTAGTGGGTCAGTATACTTTAAAAAAAACGTGTGGTCATAATATCATCACATCGTCATCGTATCATCGTCATCCACAGGTAGACTGGTAAAAACGTCCAAGTCATTAAGTCCGCCTTTGTACAGTGTTTTTACATTATGTGCATAAAGTTTAATAAATACATAATAAGTTCTAAGATAAAATATCTCTTGCCTAGATACATTGTTGTCTATCTTGAAGGCTATCTTATCAAGCTTTTCCTTTTATCATTCAACAGAAAAGCCGGAAAATCGTCGTAATCAGCAGACAAGAGTTTCATAGATAGGGACAGGGCCATATCCTAGTATGGACGCCAATCTCTCAAAGAAAGAACATATGTATTATGCATTTTGTTACAACGTTATTCTTACAATTATATTTATTATAACTATGTGAACCTTTGTGAAGAGAGAAAATAAAAATATTGTATTGTATTGTATAGATTAGATGCAGCCCTACGTTAAATAGGAAGACAAAAAGCCTTGTCTAACATTACCCAGCTCTAGAGCCAGCATTCGTCACGCCCGCCGTAAAATTAGATCATCGTAACGATGTTCTGTTCATTCAATAAATAAATCGATACCGTCATGGAATCGATTCTTAATTTATCCGAGTGATAACATTCAGTGCGACCTCTACCTTTCATATCGTCACGAACTTCGCGTTAATGCTCACGATTGGATGCTGTGACCTCTTTCGAGTGGTCAATTTTGATTGTGATTTGTAAATATTACTGACATGTTTTGTTTATGTTCGAGATTAGTGCTTATTGGATTCCGGGTTTGGGGTTGAGTCTAGTGTCAATCTTATAGGATATACGAAGCGAAGGATATAAAGTTATCACGATTTCTTTGATATGAGGTTTTAAATATGCTCATGACTTGTCTTGTTAACGGTGAAGTGTTGATATCGCTATTCCTGAAAATTGTTAAAGACAACAGGAATTACGTATAGCAAGTAATTAACGTAAGCAACCCAATAAGATCCCAGAAATGAAGTTGGGACACAGACCTCCTCCATGCGAGACTCCAGTGCAAGTATGTGTCACATGTCTTCGATTTTTTTGCTCTAGGACATACCGGTTCGCTCGCAATATTTTTTTCACTTTTTTGAGATAAGAAAATCATAAATAACATCACGCCTGTAGTCCCCGAAGGGTTAAGCAGAGGTGACCACTTTTGCCAGTTATGTTTAAGTTCCATATAATAGGGGCTTAGCCTATTGCCATCAACCGGACACAAATCCAGACTCCGTGACTGCTACTGAGAAATTTCTGATGGATAAACCCAACGACACTTCGCCCGACGCGGGATTCGAACCTAAGACCGAGGTAGTTCCACCTAATGTGGTTGGAACAAGGCTAGACAGCAAGATGAGGTCTCGAGAATCCAGATACACAAGTACGTCACCACGATAGAGGTCACGTTGTAACTGCAAAATTAACACATAATTATAATAAAATAGTTAATTACAAGCACATAAAGAAGACGGCCATTACATTGCGTCACCGAGCGACACTATACTAATTTCTCGATTGGAATCGATTACGATCGATACGAATGCGCGTGCACGTCCCAATGGCGCCCACGCACATCGTACAGATGATCCATAATACAATTATAGATCATTTAGTGTGTGTTGATAGTAAAGTGTGGGGTTTGTAGGTTTGTGTCGGTTACCTCAGTGAGGCACATTAATGTCCCGATTTGATTATGTTTTTCTTCTTACGACTTACCCATCTAGTGTATATACCTACAGAATAATTCATCGCTGTGACCTTTGCATGGGAAAGGAAAGGGTGAAAGGACATATCGTTTCGATAGCTAACCATTCGATTTCGATTCGACAAGTCGTATGTCTATCTTTTTTTGGCATTAAGATAGCGAGCGAGATAGACATGCGACTTTTCGAATAGTAATCGAATCGAAGCGTTTGTGAATAGCTATGCTGTAGAAGACGCTCCCTTCTGACGGGTGTCCTGACCATTCCTCCAAAAAGATGAAAAAAATACTCTCTTGACCCAACAATAGGTATACTTAGTTGAACGAACTCTCGAAATAAATATCAAGCAGATTTGTGTATTTGAAAGTTTTTAAATCTCTATTTACTTTAGTGTTTAGAGCCCTAAGACGATTAAGCGATCCCATAAAACGTAGACATATATTACATCTATACTAATATTATAAAGAGGTAAAGTTTGTGAGTTTGTAGGGGGTAATCTCTGAATCTGCTGAACCGATTTTGAAAATTCTTTCACTAATTTGAAGCTACATTATCCCCGAGTGCCATAGGCTATATTTACAACATTCCCGTGGGATAATTTCAAACAAAAACGGGAGCGAAGCCGCGGGCAACCACTAGTATTACATAATTAGATAAAAACATAATTCATTAATAGATTTCCGAAACAGTCCGTCCAATTTACAAAAATCAAAAATTTACAAAAATTAAATCACATCATTTGAAGAAGTAAACAGATCTACGTCTGTAACCCTAATCAATCACGGTTTCTGCCTACACCACCCCTCGACCCCAAACAACCACACCTACTCTATGGCCCACTCATTGTTTAAACTATGACTCCATGACACGTTTCTCAGAATAGACCGCGCCGATCCAAATCAAACGTTCAACAAGCTACTAACAAACTAAACTTGTAGATTGAACACACGGCGGAACCTAACCGTAATACTAAGCAGTCCATTTGGATCACAAAGCTGCCTGATTCTGTATAATTGACTAGTAAATCGTCTGGATTAAGATCGTGTTAACATATTTAAGGTGGTAATCGCCGCGGTGTGAGTCAGCCTTATTTACCTACCTTCACGATCTGCTGTGCAGTGAATTGTAAGTGGATGTTGAGGTTTCCTCTGAGTTTGAGTGTTTGACGTCTTTGTAGTTTCTAGTATCGGACAGATCTGCATTGTTTTCTTTGAAACTTTAGCCGGACTGTGCTTTTATATTCACATGCATTCCAAAGTATGGAAGAAGGATGGCTAGAAAGGAGCTGAGATGACGAGTAATAGAGAAGAATGGAAGAAGAAGTCATGCTGCGCCGACCCCAAATGAATAGGTATAAGGGCAAGAGAATGGTGATGATGCTTTCTAAGACCGGTGCGTACCTTGGATTGTCTACCTATGAGTAAGACACTGATAGATTAGCGATCTATCAGTGTTTTCTAATCATAATTTATGTTCAGATTTTTTGTTTAGTGATTACAAATATTAATATACTTGTATTGCATAACCATGTACTTAGTACTTCGTAAATAAGAACGTTTGAATGTATAATCTCATCGTGCATTTTCAGTCTTGATCTGTCAAAAATACCTCTTAATTCCTTTCAGCTTTTGCAAGTTTGTGACATTGGTTAGCGCTTAATGAAATTGGGGCTAGGTTTAAACGTTCTTTTTTTATTGCAAAATGGTCCTACTCTTGACCTCGATCACGCCTGATGGAAAGCAACAGATGTGGTCTATGATGGAACGAACGTGTCCTGAAGATGCCTGTTCATGTTCACTCTTGTTTTGAAGGCAGACGGGTTAAATGTTTTTAATATGAATACCTTTTTTATAAATATGTAGCTTACATTTCGTCTTTTTTTATCATCTTTCTTTTAATTGACATACACTACATACAACCTACTACGATTCATTACCACATCAATTCTACATGCGCATACTACACACACAGTAAGCGAACTAAATAATTTGTATAGTTATTTTTAGCGACATCAAAAGCGATATCCCTTAGTTTTGTTTTGGACAGGAGGAGTGATGGTGACAATATTAACTAGCAGAGACCACACACGCTTGCTCACATTCACAATAACATTGGCAAAGCTTCAACACATTTTTTAATACTACTTATGTGTGACGGCGGAATTTATCACTGTTATTTAAAGAATTACGTCCTTGTAGGAGTTATTGTAGGGCAAAAAGATTATTTCAGTTTTTTTTTTATAAATCTGTCTTTTATCCCACCTGTTGCAAATTAAAAAATGTATTTTGAGGAACTTTTTGAAACAAGTCTTTTAATTATTTGCCGGGCCCAGGTTGGCTGTTATAAAACCAATCTGGAAAGACCAGTCAAGAGCGAGTCGGTCTCGTGCATGAAGGTTTCCATACCATCGTAGTAAAAAATAAATTAAAAATTAAAGGGACGGACGGACGGACATCAACAAAAAAAAAACAAAAACACAAAAAGGTTTATTGCAGCAACTTGTACAACTTTTACAGTAAATCTTACGTAGGGACCTCCTTTTAAGTAAAAGATATACCTGTACTAGGAGATCCCGCTCTTCAATAACAAATTTTGAAATGGTAAAAATGGTGTACAAACAGAAAATAGAATTTAAATTAAAAAAATACAAGTAAAATCTAAAACTAAACAAAAGAAAACAAGACTTGAACTAAAAGATGTAATTATCCTTAAATAGCGTGTGTGTGAGTGCATGTGTGTGTATGTAAATGTGTGCGTGTGTGTGCATGTGTGTAGGTGTGTGCGTGTGTGCATCTCTTATCTTCACATTTACGATGCTTGCAGCAATAATTCAATGTCGTTCAAGTGTCTTTAGTTTTAGCCATTGAACTATTATCAATAGTATAGTAATATACTTAGTAATAGGGTCTCGTTGGTTACCCTTCGGGTACGGGACCCTAAAATTGAGGTATCGTCTACCCTTCCTAAACACAGCGCCAGTGTGGAGCCCCTGCACAAAACATGCTTCCTCTGCTTCCCTGACTATCATGCACATTCCTGGATTTGAATGAGGCGAATTACAGACGTTCTTGTTGCACAGTGGGCGCGAAAAAAAGAAGAAGACGACCATTCTTTGATCCTACATGACTTACAACTAGCAACTATGCCATTTTTACAGTTAATTTCCTAAGTGTATCGCCGTCAAATCCATCGCTAAATACTTGATCACAGTTGCTTCAGACTAACACGGACTCAGTAAGTTTTTCTTTCTACCAGTCCACAATGACACATTGTCTATCAGCTTTCCAACGGCCAATCGTATTACCCTATTTAGAGAAAGGAGAAAAATCGTAGTAAATGGTGAAAGCGTCAGGTGGTCGTGAGTTGACGGTGTGACGGTGGATGCATATTCATACGGATCACCGGTCCACTGTGCCTGACTGCTAACGTAATGAGATCACTATTAACTTGAATGTTGGGTGTGACTCCGATCGTTGCATTGTGATTATCTAGCCCCTGCAGTGCACGGCTTTTGTGACAATAAAAAACATCGAAATTCCTTCAGTTTATATAGTTTAGGTATTATTCCTACCTTATGGGATGAATTTCCTACATGATGATGGAAACGGCCGTAACAAAAAACTGTCGCATATTTTAGAAGAACAGAACATGGAAGACAGATAGAAAATGGAAGTTTAATTAACAGATCTATAGAATAATAGATTATGATGCTGCTATGAAGCTAATAGATTTATTCTACGTAGTACATTTATATTGTTAAATGTATTTGAAATAGCTTTTAAGCTTTTTGTTTTACACTTTAATTAGAATCTTTGGTAAAAACCACTAGGTTTTAATGATAACTAATGTATCAGACAATTATCATATAGTTGGGTGGATGAAATATAATCTTGTCTAACATCTCATAACATTATGAAAAAAACTCCTTCACAGTCTTTTCTTCAAAGTTGCATACGTCTTAGTATGGCTATTTCTATTTGGTAACTCATTGTTTAATGTTAACCCATAAAATTATTATACTTGTAGATGGACAAGGCTATAATATCTAGTACAGTAGAGTCGTTCCCCCGTGCTATATACACAAATTAAGTTTCCGTTGGACAATTCCAGTGAGTGCCTGCATACAAAACTTTATATTTTAGGGTTCCTGAGGCCAAAGACCGATACAGCACGTAAACCAGGGTTCCGAAGAAATTAGCGACAAGCCCGACAGTTGACAGACGCCGGAAATCCCGTATATAAAGATATGTATCTCTAACTTGTGATACAACATTTAAATAAGTTTTAGAATTTATTGACAGAGATTAAGTTAAAAGAGAATGGACAGAGTGCAGTTCTAGAAGACTTCCTAATTTAAGCTGTCAGGCCCTTGCATCGGAGAGGCATTCTGACAGTTATTGTCTAAATTTGAATACCTTCTCATAGATGTAAAATTTATAGTGTTGGAGGTGGAAAAAAACTGTTAAATATGACTTAACATCATGCCATCACGCCTTTTCCTAGAAAGATAAGGCAGAGGATCTATTGTTAACCCACATTTCGCTGGCTGTAAAATATTATTTATGGAAAAACAGTTTACACCCGCGTTGATGTCTTTTGTTCCCAAAATTGGGTATAAAATCAAAAACCTGTGATGAATGGTAAATAATGGTAATTATGCAAACAGGTTCTTACAAACACTTTTACTCGTCATTTTTTTAAACTAGGTTGATGTCTGTCAATAATTTTTGGCCAAACTGTGGATTGAGTCCTTTCTGCTAAACTACGTCCAAATGATGCGCAGTATCATTTTTGATTCATAATAGGCTCCAATGTTTCTAAGATAGTATTTCAACACATGAAGTTGAATCAGACTGTCAAACCCATTTCAAAAAGAAAATGCCTGTAGGCACAAAACAATCCCCCAAATCAACATACTCTATGCCCCCGCACGACATTACTTAACTATTCAATATACATCCTTACGCTCGTGTACACCTCGTATATAGATCATCATATTGTTCTGTATTTAACATACGACCTGTATCGTCAGCGGTCGCCACGCTACTGGCATACTAAACAGGAGTATTACTTGAATTAGAATTAGACTTATTACTACGTTGGTAAAGGTAGCGCCATATTTGAGTGGGGTGTGTGTGTGTGTGGATTATTGTGTCTGATTGTTATTGGATTATGGGTGGTATTATAGTGTCTGGTCTATTTTTAAATGTTAAGTCGTGGTAGGATTTGGCTCAGGGTTAAGGAAGAAGATACCTGTTTATATTAAAGGTATTATATTCTCTAAGGAAATACCTGCATTATCATTATACCAAAGTAGTTTGCTGAGAAATGTTATATGTATAATTTACAAATGCTTCCTCTCTCCTAACTCACTTATTGAGCTGTGCCCGACAGGGTCCATATGATCTAATTATAAGTTTACCACCTAAGAAACCTACATGTGGAATGCAATAAAAGTATTGAGTATTGAGTATTGAAGATATCAAGTCGATGGTCAAAAAACAGAATAATGAAGTTTTTATGTTTTTTATTTTTAACACCAAACAACAAAATGAATGGCATTTTATTATGCATCAGTAGCTTGATAACAAGCAGCAACCATTTGTTTAATTATAGAGCCTTCTTTACAAATTCCTGAATTCACCTTTTCATTACAAAATTGAAATCAATTTGTGCAAACAAAATGTGTGATTTAGGGCTTTGTGCTAAAGAACACAAAGCCCTAAATCACACATTTCATTTCACTACAGATTTTTAATAAGATCTATAATAGTATAACATCAGTATCTCCGGAAAATCCAGTCAAACCATAAAGAAAATACATGATGAAAATTAAATAGGCAACTAAAATTCAAGTTTGCAAGCGCACCGGCGCGTACGCCGGTGACGTCACCTGTCAACGACCAATCACGGACGTGATACATATTAACTAGCGGAGACATAAGTCAGCGTCGGGCTATCGCGTTCTATTTGAATAAGTTAATATTAATAACTGATTTACGTATAGTTTTGCAATGTATATCTGACGGCGTATTAAGATCACGATTTGTTAGTTACACCTCGGTAACAGCATATTGTAGAATTTTCTCGGAGATAATGCAAAAAGAATTGCTTCTTCATCTTCTTATCGTATCGATGTTCAGGTCAGGTCGTCAAGAGTGCAGGTAAACGGGCACCTGGGACACTTAAGCAGGTAGGGCATAGTTTATCCCAGAGCGCCACAGTCGCACTGCCGGGAGCCAGGTGTTCTTCTGGCTTTAAGCAGTCGTGGGGGTGGTGGACACTTCTCTTGCCATAACTTGCTTCGTACTTTAGGCGGCCTATCTTGGATTGCCTGATTGCAAAAGAATTGCAGGTGGTGGGATTCGAAGGCACGTACTTTTGTGTCATTATGTAAACAATTTTACTGTAATAGAGGATGAAGGATGGTTATTGTTGTTATCCGACTTAAACGACTTTATTAAAATTTAATACACAAATTTATACTCAATAACCTTTAACACCTTCCGACACAACCAAAAAATCGGCCATTAAAATTTCAATAACAAAACTCCACGTCAGGGAACCAATTGCGAACATGCCCTGTGCGCACACGCAGAGAATACAAGCAACCAATTTATCAACGGGACCCTATGAGGCTCGACTGGTAATGGTCTTTGCCTATCTCCGCGCCATCAATCAAAACACAGGATACATATAGTTGGAGTAAAAAAAAAGAAAAAAAAAAACATTTCTGAATGTAAAAGCGCGATTACTGATTCGTTGTGCGCGTGCGCGCCGGAAACTGCACGTAGCGGAAACGTCAGGACGCGATACGATTTCGAATTTCGAATTTGGATTCGAACAAGTTTGAATGGGTGACATGGCGTCTAGACCGTTTTTTTCCGTTAATAGATGTCTCTAGTGAGGTTTTATTGGACCTTTGTTATGGGTTTATGGTATTTAAATTTCATATTTTTATTAGGGTAAGTGGTTGGGCCCTTTGAATTGTTTTGATTAAATGTTTAGAATTTTAATATTCCTTGGACAGAATATTTAAAATAAAGCGATTATGTTTCATCTGAATAATAATAAAAACACAGTTATTCATACAAAACTAAATTTAGAATGTGACTTTCAGCAATTTGTTAGTGTTTTTATTCATATTTCTGCACTTGATAATCCTACGAACTATTAACTCAAACTAACTAGAGATCTTGCTGTAATTAAATACCTAGATGTTGAAATAAGAGATGACAGCCATGTTTCCTTATTCTGATTTCAGCTAGTTATTTTTCAGATCCCTTCAGTACCAGAATCAGCCAATTTGCTCTCACGGTGGCCACAAAGCATAGGGTGGCTCATTTGAACCACAACGCGCTCTAATTAACGCTAATTATACATATATACACAATCGTGAACGCATTACGTGTCAACTTAATAAAGCAATGCTTTATACATGTGATTAACAGTTGTACGGTTACAATGTAATTAGCTCACCATATGGGTTGGTACCTAGACGCATTTCTAAGAAATAATATTAGAAAGAAAAGAAACGCAGGGATTCGTTTGACTGTCAATTAAGTTCCTATAAAACATTATTTCTCTTTTGCCCACCGCAATTGGTTAAAAAAAATAAGCCCCCAAACTTTAAAGGCATTGCAAGATAGCGCAGTTTTCAGTTGGTTCATAAACCGGAACTAAAAAGGTCAGTAATTAAGATCTTTCATTTTTACATCTTAAGTAAGTTTTTCTTTTTAAACCCAAACTTAGTTACTAAATACGGTTTCACATTAAGCAAATATGCACGCCTTATTTTCGTAAATTTTCTATAAAAACGGAAAAATAATGAATTAAAAAAATTAATCATCGTTGAAGTTCTAACAACACGTAAGTCAAAAATAGCAACTTTACAATAGAGTGAAAAAACTGCATAATAAATTATACCTAGGTAATGATACATACCATTGTATAATTTGTGTTCACTTCTAATTAGACATAGACGTTGCTTGTTTCTGATTGGCTGAAACAACGCGATTCTCTAGCAAACGGCAAAAATCAAAATGTCTAAACCGCCAAAAATAAACTTACGTGGTTTTAGACGACGAAATAAGTTTTATACAATTTGCTACAACGCACAAATTAATCTGCACCTTAGAGATTCCAGAATTTCAAAATACAGCCAATATTCGCAAGCATCCTGAAAATACAGACGTCAGTAACAAGTGAAGTTTCTCAGCGTTTCTCGTAATAAATGAAGCGAACTGCTGAGCTAGGGTAAGTATAACAAAGTTTCCTACAACGTAATTACAAACGGTACATATGCAGACTACGTTACTTAAAGATTATAGGGTGTTCTTTTGAAATACATTAGTATTTTAGGCAAGAGGGCAGTGGATGATGAATTGATGAGTCATCATCATCATGCTCCTGCCCTCATCCCGGTTCATTTGTGGTCGGCGCAGCATGTCTTCTTCTTCCATACTTCTCTATTACTCGTCAACTCATCAGAACCCCCCCCCCCCCTTCTGGCCATATCATCCTTCACACAGTCCGTCCATCGTTTCTTGGTGATTATTAGGGGAAAATCGAACTAAAACAGCGAATCGATCAAATCTGTTTTATTTTCATTCATCTTCAATGTGAATATTTTTGTTCAGAATACTGACTCACTGATATTGTAAATATTACATTAAAGTCTTGTGTTTTTCTGTACATTTCAGTTTCCAGTGATTTTCATAATTTCGTCCCTTGATCAGTTACGGGGAAATAAAGTAACTAGGCCTAAACAAATCCGGCGATTTCGCAAAGACACTTCGTTAAACAAACTTGTGCAGGTATGATTTTGAAGAGGGTCAAGGCTGGAAATCTAGATAAGTGTAAATCTTATCCTTGATTGATAGTGGTATTCGAGTGCCAATTTGAGAACCTCTTTAAACATTGACTGACATTCAGCTGATGTTTCGAGAGGCTTTTGAATTAGCATCGGTTTTAAAACATTTTTAGACATTTCATCAGTAGGGACCGAATTATATGCAACGTAAGTCGAAATATGCATGAATATATATGTATCATAAACGCTCGAATGTAGCAACAAAAGTGCCAAAATATGCAACATAAAAATTTAAATAAAATTCAAAATAACGTTTTCTGATTAATTAACTAAATTTATGCCAAGATCTTATCATTTTTTTCTCGAGAACCGAGTACTGTTCCAAATTATCAGTATTAGCATTTTATTAATTAAAAAAAAATAACTTAAATATTAACGTTTTTCTTTCACTTAGGTCACTATTTGAATCTTGGTGTTTTTTGCATTTTTCATGTAAGATACAGTTAAAATGATAAAAAACACCCAAAATATGCAGGATCTGCCGATTTTAGCTGCAATAAGCATTATCTCCAAAAAACAGCCATAACATGCAAATGCATATAATCCGTATCTATAAATTATGTAATGTTTCTCTGACTCAGATTCGGCTCTGCTCACTACAGTGTACCTTACCATGACCGTGCTATGAACGTATCATACAACGTAACGATAAATTCTACAAATTAAACTAGCATGAACTGCATGCTTACAAACACACATCCTGTACTTATGGTCTGGTACATCAATAATATGCTCAAGCTGTGCCGACGGAGGGCAGGCAGCGTGTCAGCAACTCACACTCAATAACGTATGTAAATCGGTTCGCGTATCATAATTTAGATAGTTTCACCATGCAGAAGAGTTGTTCTGGGATATGATCAGTAAATACAAATATTTTGCCACGTATATCCAGTGGACCTATGCTCTAGTGCTGAGCTTGGGGCCCTGTATTCGATTTTCAGGTCGGGCAAAGGGGTTGCGTTTTTTTTTTGTCTGGGAAAATCTCAGCGAGTTTTTTTTTCGGATGGGAAATCATCAAATAACCCCTCCCGCTCTGGGCTGAGCAGGAGGGAGTGTCAGACTTTTACTGACTAAAACCCATCCATGTTCCTTCCTTTGCCCTTTGTGTTCCAGGGCCGCGGTATCTCTTTCAAACAGTCCCGCAACCCTGGGAAAAAAATCTCAGCCATCTGGAGTAATATTTAGTTGATGACAATAGACTCGCCATCTATTAAATGGAATTTACACGCAAGTGGCGAAAAGTAGATTTACCTATAGGTAGGCCTCTTCCCAAACCTTCGGAAAAAACAGTCGTGATATTATGTTAAGTTATCTCATTTTTAATTTGCTAATATCTTGTTTTATATCATGTTTAAAAAGAGTGGTATAGAGATGTAGTACCACCTTGGCATATCTATTACCTGCACTGACCGGTGACTTCGTAAGCCTCCGAACTTGCTTGCGACAGGTAATCTATAAAAGTGACATAACATTTTGGGAAAACACGACAAACGTATGAAACATCATGAAAACTGTTTTTAGGGTCCCGTATCCAAGGAGTAAAAACGGAACCCTAGTTCTAAGACTCTACTGTCCGTCTGTCTGTAACCGTGACAGCTAGACAGTTGAAATTTTCACAGATGATGTATTTCTGTTGCTGCTACAACAACAAATACTACAAACAGAATAAAATAATATTTAAGGGGGGCTGCCATACAATAATCTTGTACTTATTAAATCTTTCCTACCCATGGGCACCCTACAAGCGCATTGAAGTTATGATAAATGATAGCATCGGATGAGCTATGGTCGTTCGCACGTCGTGGCTCGCGAAATGTTAACATATTGGAGTTGAAGCGAACGCGCTTATGGCTTAGATTTATTGAGCACAATTAGTTCGAGTCATTAACTGAGCTGAGGGTGCTGATAAGTATTATCTGTTTCTAGTTATTGTTGGAATTATCTAAGTGTGAATTGAACTGTTAAACGTCAATTTGTGTCAGTTTTTAGCAAGTACTGTTTGACGGCACGGTTGGCGTAGTGGCTGAGTGACTGGCTGCTGCGCTGCGTGTCGCGGGTTCAAATATTATATGGCCTACACCCCCAATCTTATTTACTTTTCTGGTCAATTAGAGTTCTTTAACTTTGTCAATTAAAAGATCATTAAAACTGGTCTAGTCAACAGCATTCATATCGAGATCATATTTAAGACTTTACATTTAGATGTATTTGTTTGTTGCATTTGGTTTTTTGTTACTTAGAAAGACTATTAATTATATTGTTCATGAATGAATCTTAAAATTCCCCAGATGGTTGGTTGATATAATAATAATACCAACCTATAAATGACCCACTGCTGAGCAAAGGCCTCTTCTCAACAGAGAAGGCACGAGCATTGATCACCACGCTTGCTCAAGACGGGTTGGTGATTTCAGACTTTTATAAGTCCAGGTTTCCTCACGATGTTTTCCTTCACCGATGTCTGTGATGTCCAGGATAAACATGGTAAATATAATTATTATAATTGTTTTATGTTTCAGGTACCTAAATAACAAAGCATCAGCATCCGAATCCAACCCCAATATGCCAACCTCATAATTTGATTGCACCAATTTATCGGCACAGGTCCCTCTCAGCAGTAGATCTGACAAACTAATGAGTCTCGTCCTACGCAGCTCTTGGATGTTGATTGGTTATTGTTTCTCCTAAGTATGATTAGAAACCAACACGAGAACAAATGGGGCAAAAAGTTAAGTATACATTAAGATCATTCATGTTACAGGATGTTTGCAGGAAGATATAAAATCCAGTGTATTTAGAGTTTAACAAAATAATCTGGGTTCTAGAAGAATCCCGCAATCCCAAACATGTCGTTGCATACAAAAATGTCTAAATATTTTGATTAAAAATATTTTTCTAATGTAACTTGTAGAAACCGGAAACAAGAACCACGCAAAATAACGAACAGAAGGAAACATACCTAATTATAAAAAGCAAAAACATAAATAACTAAACAAAGCTATTTTCAAAATGATCTCACAAAATAAAATTGTATCAAAGGTGATACTTACATACCTACCTAGTGCTAATACAAAATAACTAAAAAACCGAGGAAGTACACACAGCAAAAAACTTAATCCACTCAAAGTTGATAAAACGACGGTTGATCATGATTTTTAAGTGAAAAAAATAAATAATAAAACGTCCGGTAGCTGATTCGTGAAAACCCTAATGATCCACAAATTATAAACAACTTTTTGGTAACCTCGCAATTACTTGATCGAGTTATATTTTTTTGCGGTTCATCAAGTTTTAACACTAGGTTCGCACCTTGGTCTCTTCGATCAATATCAATAATCCTTATTACCCAAGAAAGTGAGTACATAATTGTGTGAAGTCCCTGACTCCTGTGCTAAGTGTGCTAGGTGATAGACCTGTGTTACATGAGCCAGTGCCCTCTCCCAAGAATATATATATTACAGAATCTTATGCAATAAGATTAACAAAAAATAAAAATAAACTTTAGTAAAAATAAAAAATAAATTAATAGCATTTAAAAGAAGCCTGTATTAAGTTTGAGAGTGTTTGCATGTGTGTTTGTGTCAGCAGGGTATTTTTTGTAAGAAAAACTATGATTTGGTGGTTGCTAAAAACGTTAAAAATAGCTCAATTCTCTGATATTCACACTATTTCATAATTTACTTCACATTTTCATAATTTTAGTTTTGTCTTAAGACAATAATTCAATTGGTACCTAGATGTGCCAAATTGTCTACATTGACATCATAAAAATGGATGATCTTTTTTTTTTTTCGGATGGGAAATCATGAATTAACCCCTCCCGCTCTGGGCTGAGCAGGAGGGAGCTTCAGACTTTTACTGACTAAAACCCATCCATGTTCCTTCCTTTGCCCTTTGTGTTCCAGGGCCGCGGTATCTCTTTCGAACAGTCCCGCAACCATAAAAAAATGGATCATTTTCGGTAGCTTTTTCGTATGATTCATGAATTATCCTGGTACTGCGGGATTCTCGTTCAAGAATTGGTAGCAGAATTTTAACTACGATGATGAATATTTGAGCTATCATTTTAATTAACCTCAAGAAATACATATAATAATCGTAAAACGAAAATCATAATTTCCTTCCAACAGATATGTTGCAACATAGACTTTCTTTAGTCTATGACCAATCGGATTTAATTAGTCATTTCAGTAACATGTCTGAAATAAATGGAAAGACAGTTAATTGATTATTTTGTTACTTTATGCTCGCGATTTCTTCGCGGGTGCAAAAACATCGGATACTAACCCATGGTAATGTTCTACCGAGATTAAAAGTTTCCTGTGTCCTAATCCAGGTTATGGTCTATCCATAAGCCAATTCATTAAATCTGTTCAGCGGTTTATACGTAAAGTCGTGACAAACAAACAAACTCACTTTCAAATTTACAATATTAGTTAGGATCGTTCGTAATTATAACTCATACCTAACGATGACTAGATTTTATATCTGATCTTATTTTATATCTGACGGCTTCAGATTATCACATCAATTATCTCGCCTAGAGGTTCTAAACAAAAACATTATCATTTATCGTTAATCGATCGACTTTAATCAATACCTATCCTATAAACTGGGATTTAGAGGTTGTTGAAATGCGGTAGATAATTTATCAAGGATCCATGTTAAAATATAAAAAACTTACTATCTTATGCCCACGGCTTCGCCCGCGTGGAGTTGGGTGATTGTTAGACGGTATCATAATTATGCTACCGGGATAAATATCCTATATGATAAACGAGGTTATAAAACT
This sequence comes from Eugnorisma glareosa, assembly GCA_947578425.1. Classification (NCBI taxonomy): domain Eukaryota; kingdom Metazoa; phylum Arthropoda; class Insecta; order Lepidoptera; family Noctuidae; genus Eugnorisma; species Eugnorisma glareosa. The sequence continues at coordinate 1,640,018 of OX387957.1, read as the reverse complement.
ATCTGTTTGCCAAATATCCGCATCTGTTCAGCGCTTTTTGCGTGAAAGAGTAACAAACGCTCACAAACTTTCGCATTTAATTATAATATACATACGAATAATAAGTATTAATTTTATAATACGAACCTATACCTAATAAGTACGAAGGCTGGATAGATGATGACCTTTAAAAACAAAAGACATATTCCAGATCCGGATGAACACAAAACAGTACAGTCACCGTAAAAAATGAACTAAAAACAAATAATTTTCCTCAAAAATCTTTTGACCCGAAAAACACAATCTTTCCGATTTGGCACGAGTGCAAACCAAATTGATTTTTTCGCCCAATCCCTCAATCACAAAAAACTAATTACCTACATTATTTAATACGAAAACCTTTTTGTAATTAGGCCAGAACTTTATTCGTGATCCAAAATGACGGTGCGATGATGTTTTCCTGGTAAATATATTCCTAATTGGATGATGTCAGAGTAAATAGTATTCGGAAAAAATGACCTTTGAGTTTAGAAAAAAAAATGTATGCAGTTGCATAGTTATATAAAAACTTCTGAATTGGTGTATGTGTCACAGTCAAAACTGCATACAGATCAAAACTAGTCAGAACTATTAACACCTGCTAACATATCCTCAGAAACTTATTAAATTGGTATTTTTTGGGACCATTTAAAAACATTAGTGATTGTAGATAAAATTAATTTACCCCGAGTTTCTTCTGTTCCTCGGAGAGCTCGTTAAGCCGTTGGTTCCGGCTGTCAATTGTATATCTTTGACATTGACATTCGGTACAGGTAGTCAGTGGCCCGAAAGTCTGACATTAGTCTAGTATTACCCAGTAATAACTGGGTTGTGGAGGTCAGAACCTACGCAGTCGTTCCAAGTAAAATATTGGTATTCAGCTGCATCCGGTTAGACTGGAAGCCGACCCTACTGTAATTGAGAAAAAGCTAGGCAGATGGTTATGTAGATAAAATTAGAACTAAGCCAAAAACATTTTTTTTTAAAGAGAACTTTTTCTTACTTAAAAACAGTTTTGACCGAAACCAGTCAAAACTGATTTTGACCGATTAACAGTTTTGACTGTAACTTATACGTTTTGACAGACAGTTTAATCGGTAATGCACAGTTTTTATCCATCAACATGTCTTAGAGGTCACCATCTTATTATCTAGGTGTAGACGGAAAACTGAAATGAATTAAATCTAGCATTTTGCATAGAATGACAGACGTGTCTGAATAAGGATAGTGCAGTTAACACAGTTACCTATCACGAATCTAAGACGTTTGTGGATACGGTTAATTATAATATTAATTCAATCAGTGTCATTGAATAGGTACTATGTACTTGGGTTCAGTCATTCAGTCCGTAATATTGAATCGTAAATCATTTTCATATTGTGTCTCTCGATGTTCATAATTATACAATCGCCGTGGTAAACTTAGTAAGTTAATAAAGCTAAATATTCAGATGCAAAAGTTGAGTCCGCTTTGGGTATTCCGAGAATATGTGACTGCAGAACCTCATAAACGATGCACGTTGTACTGTCCTGCTCTCTGTGCACCACTGCATGTACGACGTGACGTCCACTTTTCAACCTTATTACTATGCGCATAAGGGTGGAAAGTAATCGAGCGCCATTTAATGCAGTAGTACATTAAGGGAACTGTTCGAAGCCGAATAACACCGTTGAAGTGGCAGAGTTTTTGACGAAGCTCATCTAAATTAATCACTGACACTATGAAGAAGAATACAATACTGGTATGATAAACAACTCTTGTCCGATCCGTGAGGGTATTATTAGGCATCGAGATTAGATTCTATTTATGTAATCCTTTTTGGAGAACAAGTAAAAAAAATACCCCGATGAAAACAGGGGCGCCGCCGGCGCCGGTCGCTTCTCGGGTAGTGCGTCATAAAAAGACAATTGACAATTGAACATACTATGCCGAAGATGGTGTTATCACGTTTTAGAAGTTTGTTTGAATTTAGGGAAACTAATTTGGGACAAAAATCATGTATTTTAAAATTCATTATTTATTCTACTTTCATAAATATATTATTTCATTTGGCAATGTCATTGGTATTTTCGGAGCGGACAGGGTTTTTTTTAACATATTGTATAACAATACTTCAAAATTAAGAATTCCACTACTTGTTTAAAGATGAACATATTTACCAAGATTAGTCACAAAACAAACAATATTAACGGGGTCAATCCAAAATTCATAACTCCATTCAACGACATTCTTCGAAATACATTAACCCCTCGCCGTGACGTCTTCACACGGGAAAATCATAGTGTTAACAATATTAATGACTGATAGAACTCGATATTACTTTTGTTAGCACCAAAATCTTAAACCAACATAACCTGACCTTCCATCTCTCGTTGCAAGGAACAAAATTGGAATGAATGCAGAGAGTTAGTTCAAAACGTAGGAGTCAAGTTAAAATGGGTGGTGTTGTTGAAAAAGAGGAAGTTATAAAATCTTTAGCATATACCACTGCGTGTGAAGATGGCTTGGTTTATGATAAGTTAATTGTAATAATGAAATTGTACTATGTCTGGTCTTGATTGAGATATCAGAAGGAATGCAAGAGTTACGTGAGGTGAACTGTAAAACTAACTACTTTATTGGTACTTAAATAATTGCGCGGTTTCGATGACTGTGAACCCAACGAAGGAAGGCTTAGGCTGTCCCTCTTTGTGGACCGATGTCCCAGTGAAGGTTGCAAAAATCCGCTGGACTAGTCCATATAACGATCCTTGGGTGAAGCCTAATTCCACCAATCAACGTCTTTGGGCTGAATGATGATGTTAGTTTATGAGTTACTAGGCTCCTCCTCTTTTGCTGCAGTATCTGATTGCTGCCTTTGACTTATGCTCTTGGTATCATTGTCAAATAATCAATTCCTCCATATCCAATACACTGCGACTGTTCCGTGATACTGGTGACATGAACAAACATAACGGCAAAGCTACAAGCAAAATTCTCCTCACCAACTTCATAACTAGAAAACATTAAACCCCAACAAACTGAACTCCTGCGACGATACTAGACAAACCGCGAGACCGTAATAAACCACAGCCTAGTTCAGCGTATCATTACGACGACGCTGCATCCCAGGTGAGCACGACAAATGTTTAAAATAGATTACATTTTTACACTTCCGCGGTAACTGCTAATGTTCATGTAACCACAGTGATATTCGTTTTGTACATGGATTTATGAGTTTGATACTTGAGTATATTTCATGATAACTGGTGCTTACTCAAATAGGCTAAGGACAGAATAGTCTAGAGTCATATCAGGATTGAATCCGTTAGGCTAAACGTATCTATGGTACACGTAAAATAAATTACAATCAGCTGTCATTAATTGCAAGTGCTAGTAATTGTATCTGCACAATTTAAGAGTAATCTTAGGCAGCTTTAATAAATGAGAGGTTTTTAATCGTAGCATAGAACAACTTTTAACCAGGTACTCTAGCGCGAAATGCTAACAGCCAGCATATTTTCGTATTTCGTAAACTTAAGCCACCTCTTTGGTCGTTAAATCCATTTGGTTTACAATTAGACTCTTCAGTTATATCTAACTATAATCATATACAATTCATATTTATTTATTTACTCTAAACATACAAATATCCTTACAAGCTAGACCCAATGCGACATTGAAGCACACTTAAAATTTAAATAGTTCCAACTGTTTACTGTTTTTAACATGGCAAATTCTCTAAATAGCTGTTCTTGTAAATTCATCCAATGAAGTTGATATTGTTCTTCTTAAGGACGTTATCTTTTTTCTCCAAAACATTCAGTTTTCAAGAAATACAACCCTCGTTTCAGTGAAGTATCAAGACGGCTCGTCAGCGTACAACAGTTAAACAATTTGTTTCTACCGTACAGTTGTCACACCGCAGACTAGTTACACAAATAAACTCGGCGATACTATGTCGAGTTTCATCTTATTAAAATATAAATTATTTTTCGCACCACTTTGGCTTTCCGTAACTCTCATTTCACTTAGCGGTAAGTTTATGTACTTGTGTAAAAAGCATTTTTACTTGGGTTTAGATGAATATTGAAACAACATTTAATAGTCTAATTTACTTATGAGTAAATGGAATGGGAGAATTTGCGCACGAGTGTGAGAGTTCAGGTTAGCAAAACTAAATGGCTGTAATCGGTACAAAAGGCAACTAATAGACTTTTTGATGTTTGTTTTCTTTTTTATTTTAATAATCAAAGCATCTATTTCAAGTAGGCCAGTTACAGGCACTTTTGAATTGTTGGAACAAAGACAACAATAAAATGAAGCTATAGTCAGTCACCAGGCATAGTAACTGTGGAAGTCCTTTAGTTGCTCATTCCAAAGCGTAAATCTCTATGAGAAGACCAGCCAAGAAACTCCATGGACACTCTCTTAAATCAGAATAATTATTTAAAGACACCAGAGATTTTAAGACTTTGGAAGACTTATAGTTAAATACAATAGTGATAAATAACAATATGATAATCAGACAGCCAATTACAAGTCTTCACGTCTAGAGCTTGTCTAGTATAAATATAGGTACTGTGGAACAAAATATATACACTGCCAAATGATGCCAATAAATTTAAGAAAACAAAACATGCAGATTATCACCTAAAATATGTAAAAAATAATATAATTGCGACAGGTTCTAAGTTATAAACCAAAATCTAAAGAAATTTAGGCTTTAAAGAAATTCATTGTTAAACTCTTTTTTGCCGAGGTCACGCTTGTTTCAAAAAGGATCAAAGTCGAACTGTTTGCACAACTTATTAAAATACCTACTTACACGCACAACGTACGAATTTTGTCTATAGTTAGTATTTGAAAATAGCACCCGTAATGGTGGATTGAACCGTTTAAATATTGTTACAAAATCCGGTCCACCTCACACAATCATTAATATTTTTCAATTCGGACATCTAGGGCCCTATGATAATCATTTGCAAGGCTAGTCAAAGCACAGATAATAATAGTCAATAATTGCACCTGGTTTTTAATCAATTATTACTGTCGCTTGGCTTGACAATAAGGTCAGGTAAGATCGGGTCTTATATTGATCATTGGAGAGTAAGATTACCCTCAAACTCCAAAAATTCTATACACGTTACTACTCAAATAATATATCAAATATTTTGATCACCAACATCAATCCTAACGAGGCAATAAGTAGAACTTTGGCAGTAGCCTATAAGGCATCATAATCAAGATTTATCGATAGCCGCAGATATGTCGGACAACGATACTCGGAATAGGATTGATAAAGTGATAATTTAGGGCACCGTGGGGCAATAATTCGAACGGATTAAGGCTTGTTATAGCTGTAAGTAGCGACAAGTCTGCAGCCCGCCCACTTACATAGCTGGACCAGTCTATATTATTGAATCAGTTCGCAGGATTGTGTCATAAGTGGGGACGCTTGCTATAAAGCGATGCAATGTGGTAGGCAATACCTTGAGACAATAGTCAAGAAGTGCAAAAATATCGTTTGGTCCTCAGCAGATCTGGACAGTCAGCGGTGGATGGAGTAGGGAAGAGTTTGGAAGAAGACGGGCTGGTAGAAAGCTGTAGCTACAGGCTTTGATATCATGTCTTGCTAAAAAGTGTTATTGATGAATTTTGATACAATAAAATTGTTATTATGAACATACTGTCACTATGAACCATACTTGGCCAACGTTTAAATGAGCACAGTATGTTGTTAGAATATACGGCTAACGTCGCGCGTTCTATTTTCGACTCTGTCGTCTTTTAGTTTTGCATAACTGGGTACCACCATCTGCCTAGCTTTTGCCCAACTGTGTGTTGAGGTCGGCTTCCAGTCTAACCAGACGCAGCAGAATACCAGTATTATATGGAGCGACTGCCTATCTGACCCCCATAACCCAGTTAGTACTGGGTAATACGATACCTCTTGCTAAGACTGGTTGTCAGACTTTCGGGCCACTGACTACCTGTAATGACTGTCAATGATCGGCAATTTACGGCCAAGAGTCAAGACTAACGGCTTAACGTGCTTTCCGAGGCACGGAGAAAAGTCGTTATGGAATGGGTGGTCACCCATCCACAGGAATAGGAATACAGTTATTTTGTAGTTAATCTCCGATTGATATTGAAAAGAAGTGAAAGTTTGACATATCAATTTGGGATCTTCTGCATGCTTAACTATAGGTAAATAAAGCTAATAATAAAGCTTCCAATGATTGAAAAAATTACTTTGGGAATAGTGAGCATTTACTCGATACTTATGCTTACTTCGAATTCTGAAGATAAAGTTATTTTTCACTTGTTTCGGTCGGTTTAATTTTTTTCAAAAAGATTTTTTTAAAATACTTAAAAGACCATGGCATTAAAAAACCTTCAACGTACATTTTGAAGAAATATAAAACCATAACCCTAGTTTTTTTCTCAATCTCAGACCACTTTTCACAGCATCCACAATATCTTAAATACTATCCTAATACTAAAACACAGTTATTCCCATCAGCACACCCTGTAGTTATACAAATCTCAAAATTAACAATCCTTCAACACAATGTACCCCAGAAGTTCCGAGAACCGCAAGTTTTTACAACACTTTTTATACGAAACCTTCATCTTTTGTCACAGTGATAATTACTGTTTACTGAATCTGTGCATCACTGAGGCGTGTTTTTGTTTGTTTTTCTTCAATTTTGAGTGACACCTCTTTTTTGTGAAGTCGGCTTAATGGCTGGAGAGACGTGATTTGGCAATTTTTGATGTCATTCTGCGTGTTAAGTATAGCGTGTTTTGGGTTTAGATTTCATGCTGATTTTGGAGAAAAAAGGTGATACTGTTAAGCTAGTCATAGAGCCACGTAGGTGAATAGAAAACGTTATGGTAGAATACTCATTCATCATCACCGTTCTGTTGCCCGAATTTAGTTACGGTCGGCGCAGCATATCCAGCATATCCGTATTCTCAGTGTTTTCGCGGATCAGTGGGATTCCCCGATGGTGCGGAGGTGGATGGGGCTCCATACTGTATTGTGATTGTACATTTTCATCTGTGTCTGTAATAACACTAGAACTTAAGTAAAATTGTTACTAACCCCTATGGACTCCGGTCTGAAATAAAAACTTTCTATTCTATTATATTCTAAATCTTCTCTATTACTCGACATCTCAGCAGACACCTTTCGTGCCATATGATGGTAGAATTCTCATTATGAAATGAATAACGAGGTGATCTTGAATGTGATACTTATATCTGTTTTCTTTTTAGACAAATATGGTCTTACATAGTTCAACCTAGACCTATTACACAATACTAATGGTAACGTTAAAGCATTATACACTGGTGCAAACTGGAAGTACAGAATTAATCTCGGCGAAACGACTTATATATTCGGTGTTCAAAATTGATGCATTGAGCCTTTTATCAATATTGATAAATATTTGCACTTTTGTGATTAACTGGTCCAACAATAGAACTTCGGCATTGGACATTACACGCAACATATCGATCGCCAAACGTGGGAACACACCTCTGAACACTACAAACATAGCACCTTTAAGCCGATCGCCATCTTTTAGCAGACATAATGAAGTGCGAGTCATTACAAGGTACCCACGGGGGTCGGAAGTCAAGCGGCGTTTGTCAATCGAGCATAGATCAGGTGGCTGGTAATTAAAGTGATGTGGCGGTTCTTTGGTTGGATGCTCGTTGAAGTTTGATGCCTATTTTTGACGCAGGAGCTCTATTCTGAAATTAAAACAATGGGGTCAAATAAATTAGCTAGCAAAGCTCTGCGCACGTGATGGTTAAACATGATATTTATTTATTTATTTATTTATTTATAAATAGGAGAACCAACAGCTATAAAAGATGAGTAACAATTGTATGGTTAACACAGAGCCAATTACAGGTTCTCACGAGTAGAAATAGTGTAGGTAGTAGAAATCTTAGGATCACTAAACAACAAGCACGGTAAAAAATAAATGGAATTAAGATAAGATAATAGCTGACACACTTTGACGCCATGTTAGGCATTAATGACACGGGGAAAAAATAAAATAATAACAATGAAGCACTACGCGCTTTTAAAAAAGTTAGCATTCAGCCGAGTGCGTGCTGAATAGGTTTTGGTGGTAAATGGGTCAAATGAGAACTCTTTACAAAGAATATTAAAGTCCTTACTCGCTCGCACTATGTATGAATTTTGCCTATAATTGGATGAGGAAAAAGGAATGGAGATAGGTGGATTAAATCTAACTGATCTCTGGGGGACATTGAAATTGGGTTTACGCAGGAGATCAGGACAGTCAATCTCGTTATTTAAAATTTTTAAAAGAAAAGTGCAATCCGCAAGTCGACGGCGATCTATAAGTGGCTGTAAATGGAATTTTTTGCAGAGATTTATGTAATTATCAGAATGATATGGTATACGTAGCCGAAAACAAAGAAAACGAACAAATCTTTTTTGTATACTCTCAATACGATTAATGTATTTGCCATAACACGGGTTCCAAATTTGAGACGCATATTCGAGATGACTTCTGACAAAAGAGCAATACAGAATCTTAAGGGTTTTGGCCTTCTTGAAACACCCGGCGAGTCTCATCACAAAACCCAGTGACTTTGAAGCCTTTGCTACTATTTGCTCAACGTGTATGTTAAATAAAAGTTTGGAATCGTGAAAAACACCCAGGTCGCGTACACCGTCAGATCTCTGTAATAGCTGCCCTTTAAGTAAATAAGTCGTAGGGAGAGGGACGCGTTTCCTGCTAAAAGAGATTACGGAACATTTAGCAGGGTTCAAATCTAGTTTATTAATTAAACAAAAATCATCCAATCGCGCCAGGTCACATTGAAGAGCATCCATGTCATCATCCGATGATATTGAAGAGAAAATCTTCATATCATCAGCGAAACATAGTAAATTTGAGTTGTGGAAACACGAGTCGATGTCGCTAACATAAATAATAAAAAGTAACGGACCCATCAAGGAACCTTGAGGAACTCCACTGGGAGCTGAAACCCAGCTCGACATGTAGTTACTGATAACGACAGCTTGAGATCTGTTTTTAAGGTATGAAGTAAACCAACGGAGTAGATCTCCTCTGATACCATTGATGAAAAGCTTGGTTTTAAGAATATTGTGGTCGATTCTATCGAAAGCTTTACTGTAATCCGTGTAAACAACGTCTACTTGTGCCCCATTATCCATTCCGTCCGTTAAAAAGTCATTGAGCAAAGCCAGGTTTGATACAGTTGAACGTCCCTTAAGAAAACCGTGCTGAGAGGGGCTAAAGGACTGTCTCAGTGCTGCATAAACTTGGTCGTAAATAACCCTCTCAAAGACTTTAGCTAATATGCATAGTTTGGAAATAGGTCTGTAATTAATTATTTCATTTTTGTGCCCCTTTTTGTGTACCGGAGTTATAAAGACAGACTTCCAGATTTGGGGAACAGAACAAGAAGAGAGCGATTTTTTGAACAAGAGTGATACTGGCAAGGCAATGGTTTTAGCACATCCAAGCAGCAATTTAGGTGATAAGTGGTCCGGACCAGCAGATTTAAATGGATCAATTTGACTAATTAACTTAACTATAATATTTAGGTCAATCTCAATTGTGTGAATATCCGAGGGAATTATGGAATTTGTGGCAGTTTGAGGAGGAGCAGACAGATCATTGATAGGATCTAGAAAAGTAGAATAAAAGTGGGAAGAAAATGCATTACAAATAGACTCTGGAGAGGAAACCGTCACATCACCATATTTAAGGAAACTGGGTATTGCATTGGACTTAGACCGCTGCTTCACAAAGCTCCAAAAGCGTTTAGGATTATTTTCTATGGTGGCTTCAGTTTCTGCTAAATAGTTGGCGTAGCAATCCGCTTCAAGTTTATTAACCCTCTCACGCAAATGTTTAAAGGTTGCCTCGTCAGAAAGTCTGCCATACGTCTTAAATTTACGGAGATACTTAGCCTTGTCTTTAATCAACTGTTTAAGTGCCGGGCTGTACCAAATAGGGTATGAGCTATAAACAACTGTCTTAGCAGGAACAAACTTATTTTGCAGATCCGCTATAGTAGCATAAAAGTAGTTTACGGCTTCATTGAGCGTCATGTCCAAAAATACGTTCGTCCAGTCAATAGCTGCTATTTCCCTGTTAATGGCAGCAAAGTCAGCTTTACCGTAAAGGTACCGAGTAAAGGGAGCGGGTTTTAAGTAGGTGTACTCAGCAAAGTTCACGTCGATACAGAGGGCTGGATGATACTTATCAACAGGTGATAAAGGTACCAAGCATTCACACACCGAGACCATTTCATTACATAAAACTAAATCCAGAATTTTACCATATTCGTTTAACACTCCATTATATTGATTCAACCCTAAAACACGCAATTCATCGGTTAGTGTGAACTCGTCGCAACTACAAATATTCACAGGTAGTAATGTGTTATTATTCAGTTGCCACAAAATTCCACTCAGGTTAAAATCGCCAACAACTAAGTAATTATCAGTTGGATTGTTTAACACTTTGCTACTTAAGCTATGGAGAAAATTTGACAGCTGGTCGGAAAAAGAATAACCACGGTTCTGTTTACATAGGTAGATGACACAAACATTCAATTTAAGGTAATTTCTTGTGCTAGGCTGACGTACACTCAAAGTTACCCACAGGTCTTCGGCCGAGGAGTGAAATGATGGTTGGGGAACCGCGGAGATACACTTACGGACAGCTATCAAGACTCCACCTCCACGAGACTGGCCTGTGAGATCGTAATCCCGGTCGCGACGCCACACAATATATTGATCATCAAATAACTCCGAGTTCGAAATGCCGTCAACTAGCCAAGTTTCCGTTAACACAATCACATCATATGAACATAGACACAGTTGGCGAAAGAAGGATTCAGTCTTGGTGCGAAGCCCACGAACATTCTGATAATAAACATGCAGCTTCTTATTGTCGTTTAAAGCCATTGATAAGTAAAACATAATGTAGCAGCATAATTAACATATCCAAACATGGTATTGACGGTCTGCAAATTTTCACCCTTATGCCAAGTAATTAGGCTGAAATTTAGCCGGCCCTCAGTGAGCTCGGTAGTACCATAAAACATTTAATGATTTATAATATGTTAAATTATTGTAAAGCAGTTTCTGAGCCTATTCTAGTTCGTGGATTTATTTTTTAAGTGGCGTAAATATGGTAACGTTGTTTACTTGAATCGCTGATGAAAAACGGTGCAATTATTATTAAAAAAAGAAAATAAAACAATAAGATATTCTAAAATCAGTTAGGCATTTGATGAAGTCAAATAAACTTGAAATTGAGTGGCTGTAATCTGTCAAAATATATATTTAATTTAGACTGAGTATTATAGTATACTTGATTGATTACCTTAATCAATCAATCAGAAATAGCCCAATTGACCAGTTCTCAAGGCAGTAAACATTTTAACCACTTTGATTAGAATGTTAAATGATGATGTCATAATCAAAATACTGATCGTAGATCATGATCTTGTTTTAGGTATGTTAAATATCAATTTAGTAATAAAATCAATAATAAACATGAAACAACTTACACCTTTAGTCCGCGGAGATTTACAGTCACATTTTATCAGTTATCTTTATATCTCATGTAATAGGAGCGAATCTATTGCCATTAGCAACTACTGGTCTCAAAAAGGTGAAGGAAAACATCGTGAGGAAACCGGCATGTCCTAGAACTAGAACCAAAAATTAGAAGACATGTGACATCTACCAACCCGCCCTGGGCCCGCGTGGTGGATTGTAGCCCATTCCCTCTCAACAGAGGGAACATTATAGGCTGATTAAGCAAAGCAACTACTAAAGTACTAAAAAAGAACATAAACACGACTGTGAATCCAGTTGGGCAGAAGTGTACCTAATAGTACACCCACATTTCACCAGTTATGGTTAAGTCCCATGTAAAAGCGGCGAGACTATTGCCTTCAACCGGGCACAAATACAGACGCCGCGCCGTGACTGCTACTATGAAATTCCTGAAAGAATCGAACCAAGTACCTCACGCTCAGCAGTAGTCTTTGCAACCACTAGGTAAACCGATGAGGAAGTGAGAGATTACGTACTAAGTTTTAAAATAAGAACTATTTCCTATTCTTCAATACAAGTACCAAAACCAAGAAATCCGTCTCATCTCCATTAATTATCAAATCTATAGAAAAAAGGCGGTCTCCCATTGCGGCGCGCACTGGTCCCGAACAAAATAGACTCGTTACAAGGCCTGTCAATCAAAGATCAAGGCGTCTTACCATTCAATTGGGTTAATATAAACGTTACAAATAGTAATCAAATGCTCCGAGTTACATCGCCAAACGATTTTTTTTTCAAGTTTTCGTTTTTGACCTTAGGTGTGTTCTGAAGAGTTAGGAATGTTTAAACAACTTCATAAATTAAAGTATAATACTGTCACTGATGTTTTAAAGGTATAGCGAGATCAAACCTAGACAGGCGCGCTACTTTGAGTAATTTATTTCATGATCACGAATCTTAAAACACCGTGAGGAAACTGGCATGTCCCAGGACCCCAAAATAAATAAGACATGTGCTATGTCACACGCAGCTGTGCCCCATCACTATGAACATTATTCATTTATTTGAGAAAACATGTACACACGGCTACTCATCAAGCTATACATTTCCAGTTTATGCTGATCTCGCATTGTATAGGATTTTCGTGCAATTCGAGGTCAGCTTATACTGGAAATGTATAGCTTGATGTGTATAGCTTGATGTGTAGCCGTGTTTACAACGTAATAGACGTAAATCTAAGCTATTGCACAGTTAAAAGTCTGATTATGCTTAACTATTATATGTTAAGTCTGGCCGAATGGCACTGGATTGCTATGTCAGAATGGTCTATTTCATTGCATTCTGTGTTTTCCTTTTCAGTAGTTTATATATACAAGATATAGTCTTCAGTACCAAATGTATTTTTTTACCATTTTTATTTTTCATCTAAGCTCATTTTTCGTACCATGCAAAAAGATAATTTATGTTTAATGGAAATAGATAATGCTAAACGTCGTGGTACTGTTTATCCCTTGTATAAAAATACACGAAGTGTAGTTCAATTCTACCAAGACATACATCTATGGTGAACAAACCATCCGCCTGTCAATATTCAAAGTACGAGTGATGTATGGAATATTTGGCATTTTTCCGGCGCGGCGCAGCATCATTGATCATTATTGGACTGAGGTGCGCGTGCGTCGACTGGAGGATGACGCGATTACTGGTGGTACTCGTGTTAGTGTGTTGTAGATTTTGAAACTTTGTGTAATTCTGGGTTGTAATTTTGATACATAAAATCATGTTTTTTTTGCGATTGAAATCAACAATAACGCATATTTTACCTAAAGGACAGCCACATTTCGCCTATTTTTTAAGTCCCATATAATGAGGGACTAGCCAATTTCCATCATCATTCTGCTACTGACAAATTCCAGTTGGATAAACCACTTTGCCCGTCCTGGGAATTGAATCCAGAACCTCTTGCTCGGCGATAGCACTTACAACTTGCTTTGGTGCAGATTGGTGGATGCCTAAGTCCAGCAGTGGACTGCGGTAGGCTGAGTCAATAACCACGCGAAACAAGATTTTTTTTTAAATTATTGATGTTGTGTGGATAAAAAAAAATCTTTTAAATAATAATAATTAACGCTGTTAACTTCTTAACGATTAATCATGAATACACAAATACTAGGTAGGTAAGCTAACCCTATATTATGTTTGGCCATCACAGGCCCGTCAGCACCTAGGCTGCGACTATAAATAATTGCCTAAGTACGGCTGCGACAACCATCGGTGGCAAAGTTCAACGATACCGCAATGAGCGGACAGTAAGTAGGAGATAATTATCTTCACGCCTTCACGTGGGGAGGCTTGGGCAGAGATTCAGAGATTTTAGTTTGTCGAAATCAATTTGATGAAGTTTTCTTCCCTCGGAAAGATAACGATTTTTGAAAAATTCTATGGATTATTTTTAATCGATATATTTACCTGGGTATTTGCAAAGGGTGAATTTTATTATATTACTATAGATCTACTGGATCCGAAGACGTCGCTATTTATTTGTCTGCATACTTTTAATGATAATTTTACTTTCTTCAAGTCTTTCTTCAAAAGGGCATTCTTTTTATCCGACTACGGCGAAACCAAAAGGAAGGGTTACGATTTTAGCAGTCTATGTAAGTATGTTTGTATTTACGTATGTTCCTCCGTAGTACCTAAACTGTTCATCGGATTTTGATGAAAAAGTTGTCAACAGATTCGTTATTATGGCCCGGGGTAACATAATTATAGGCTACATTTAAACCGACTTCAACAATAGGAGGAGTCGATTTTACCTTGTAAAGCCCGAATTTAATTAGAGGGTGATTTTTCAGTAGTCGGAGTTTTTAGTGGCAGGTTAATTTACCTAATTCATTAGAAATATTTCTATTATTAGCTCATCCACGTTCATTTGTTTTCTCAAGCCCATATCGGCAAAAACAAAACACAATCGGAATAAAAAAACAAACTCTAAATTCAGATGAACCTCATTCAAATAGTGTCGCAACAATTATCTATAGAAAACCAACGAAGTACCAACCGTACTACACTAATGAGCTACGACTGCGACTATTTGCTTACGGAAGCCGTCTGAGCGTTGCGTGCGCACACTTGTCGCGCGACCGCGTCCCGTGTGAAACCGCCTTAACTGTAATATTGATAGTCGTGATTTATAGGAGCGATTGATTGTTGGAGTCGGTGGGTTAGTTTAAAAGAAATTGTAGCTGTCGGTAAATAACGTTGCAATTTTAACAGTTAAGTTCTAAATACACAATATTGAGAGGTGCTACCGTTAACAGCCGCACTAATCAAGACATCATATAACTAAATATTTTAAGGATGTAATTTCACTAAAGAAACTAAATGTGTTCAACACGTCTAAACGGCCTATAAGAGCGGTTGATGTCAATATTCCACAACAATGGTAACATTGACTGGCTACCAGTGGCGAAGGTTCCATATAACTCCATTCTTCCCTTTTAAAAATGACACAGTCAGTATTTTCTTGATAAATAATAAAATCACATCAAAGATATGTACTCCGGCTTACTCCTACAAAAATTGACCCTTCGCTTGGGAACTACCTACTTAATTGTTCACTAACGAATATTTTACTGGGACCATATAAACATTCACATCCTCTTCAAATAAAGTTTGAAACTGCTTTGAGGCGGCTGAAGTCTCCTTAATTGTGGAGATAAATTAATCTTTTCATTTCTCACACATGACTCAAGTTGACGATCACAGTTGATATCATAATCAGTTTTTTTTTTGCCTATTCTGTCCCACTACTGGGCAAAGGCTTCCACCATTCCTTTCTAATTCTCCCGGCGTTCTGCCTTCTATGGCCAATCAGTCAGAAAGGAGTCCAAATCGACACGGCAGCATTTCTTGGGCCTACCTAAACAAATATCGAAACGCTAGCAGTTGCCCGCGGTTTTGCTCGCGTTTTGGTCGGAAATTATGCCACGGGCACGTTGTAAATATACCCCATAGACCTCGGGGATAATGTAGCTTCCTATTAGTGACAACATTTTCAAAATCAGTTCAGTAGATCCAGAGATTACCCCCCTATGTACAAACTTACAAAATTACAAATTTTACCTCTTTACAATGTTAGTATAGAAGTATAGATATAAAACAACAACATTTAAACAGATATCTCTGATTTTTCTAATCATTTCAATTTATTTCTGTCCTTGCCAACTACACCAAAAGGTTAAATTTAAATCAAAATATTACTCAAATAAAGACATCAATTTGTGAGAATCCTGTCAACACGATTGGTCACAGATATTATATTATCTTTCAGTGTGAACATAGTCTTAAAAAATAAATTATATTATAGAACAGCGAATAACGCGGATTGACCTCGACATTATCGAAGTGTCGATAGATTTTGTGTATAGGGTGTTGTGGAAATTTGGCAAGAACGTTTTGGGTTTAAATGATAAAATACATAAACAATATTCAAGATACTTAATCAGCCTATAAAGTCTTTTGCTGAGGTACAGGCCTTCTAATGTGAAAGGGAGTGGGCCATGTTCCACCAGGTGGGCAGAGTGCGGGTTGGCAGATGTCACATGTCTCTGAATTCTTGGTTCTACGACATGCCGTAGTCGTCACGATGTTTTCATCGCATAGAAGTATCAGATTTAAGTATCCCAAGATGGGTTCTCAATTGGACTGTATTATTTTTGATAATGCTGGTTACGTCATAAACTAAGAAATACATTAATGTCAATGGAACAATCATATTTTAAATTTATATCCTTTTGAAATAGACCGCAACTAGTTTGCTAGGCTGTAGAACGAATTTACACGATTAGCTACTAAGAAGAAAAGACCAATCCCAATTATAAATCAATAAAGTATTTAAAACCTCAAAGCTAAAACCTAAACGAAAATTAACTCATAATCGAAAAGAAACACTAATCGAACCTCAATAATATCGTTATTACTTCATAAAATCAATTATTGAACATCCTGTATAACATCATCGCAATCGCCCCGTCAACAACTCGATGAAACACTTAGATAACTCGATTCGTCACACATTTAGTGCCATTGACTCAATTTGGTCGCATTATTATAACATCAAACGAGTGCCGACACTCCGACATGAAACAAGCCGACCCATCTTTTTTTAATGTGGCAATGATGAACAACCATCCTTTTTGTAATCTGGCAATGATTTTATTGATTTTGTCTTATCGATGTATATCGATTCGATCTGCTCTCCCTTCAACGCTTAGCCGAATAATTAGTCGTTCGTTTTGTTTTGATACCGATTTGTTTTTGTGTTCAGTTTTTCTTCTTTTTTTTCAAAGGTTGAGGTCGAATAATGGTCTACCTATAGTTTTGATTGAATGGCCTAATACAGAATCTTTTTATTTTAAACGTCAATTCATTTATAAAAGTCTGTTATTTGTGCTGTCAAATAAAATCGAGCTAAATTAATTTGCCAATATTATATTTATGATAAGCTAGCTTAGCAAAAGATGATGGATTTGTGCTATTTTATATACTATTGACCTTTGTTTTCGCGATAAATACTGGTACATCATTAATAAACAATGAATCGATATCGTTTTATACAGCGAGGGTAATAAAAACCCTCGTAAAATGTTTTATTTGTTGAGATTTTTTATGCCAAGTCCCTTTAATATTTACCGACAATACCAAAACGTTTTAATTACTAAAGTTTCAGTGTAAATGATGTGCTTGGGCAGGAATATCTTCGGATGTCCTCATAACAACAAACTGCTATCAACAAACATTTTGGAAAGGTCTGTGATTTTAGATATTTTCCCAGAGTGGCCGATTTTTATGTGTTAGTTTCATGCATGCCTCTTTTTTGTGCATTTTCACTCAGCCAAATGCAACCCGGATTTTGTATTCGGGCCTTCATTCAAGTAAATACCAAAAATACGCTGTTTTTTTCACTTTTATTGTTTATTTTAAATATATTTTTACTTTGCATACCGCAAAGCCTTCCTAGCGCTTAGCTTTTGCTTCGGTTTTTGTATTACTAACTGTATATTATGGAGTATGTCCGAAATAAATGTTGGACTACGTCTGAAATAAATGTTTAATTCTATTCTATTTATTCTATAACGTGTTCCATCCACCTTATTAGAAATGTCTATAAACGATACCTAACATTTATCAAATAACCATATAGCAATGTAACAAATCAGTTAGAACCAAAAATCTCCCATTCGGCGAACCAATGAATCTCTACGTGTCCATTTAAAATCTAAAATCACGATTAACAGCGGTGAGGGCGCTAGCGTCGCCAACACTCGCCCCCGACTGAGGTGACCATGGTTCAGAAATTTTGTAGAATAGGACAGTAAAAATTAGTGGCCCGTAAGTCTAACAACCAGTCTTACCAAGGGGTATCGTATTACTAAGTACTAAACTGGGTTGTGGAGGTCAGATAGGTAGTCAAAATATGTAAAATACTGGTATTCAGCTGCATACAGTTAGACTGGAAGCCGGCCCATAGTTGGGAAAAGGCTAGATGATTATGATGAGGACAGTTAAAATTGGTTATCTGCTTTATAGAGAAACTTGAGTAATGCTACATTGCGTGAAAAATAAGCGGATCCAAATTAAAAGACATAACTGCCTGTATGAGTAATTCCCGAAGGCCAATCAAAAGTTTAATCAATTAAACTTTTCTCTGTGAAATTATACTACTTTGTGGATTAATTTTAGCAAGCAAGCTTTATTTTTGATTTCTAAATTTTCTATTTAACAACTCAAGCTATTTCTCGGTAATGTTGACTGCAAGCCGCTGCTGCCGTTTTTCAGTCAAAAGAAATCCTGCAGATTCAGGAACTATCCCCATTTCACCCTTTCTCATGCGCACCTAGCACAGCACCGACTCGTGCGCCGATCGTGCCAGATAACTCTGCTATCAGATGAGATCGCGCGAGATACTGCGCGCGCGCACCTCACATTCCCACGGCCGCGGTCGCGGTCGCCTGCGATCGAAATTGCTCACCAACCGATGATTAGATAACAACTTTTGTGATAGGTAAATGATTTGCAAGTTTTTAGTGTCGTCGGAGTTCTGTGGGTGTGTCCTGTTACGGGAAAACGTTTAAGTTTAAAAAAAAATATTACAAATTGCTTGCAGATCCTGTCAATCGTCACGCTATCATTTACACCTTTTTCCTTCACATCATTCCTCACACAGTCCATTCTTTTTTTCTTTGGAAATGAATCTCAAGTCTCTAGGTATGGAAAATAATGACTAATCCGCTTGCCATAATCAGCTGACAATGTTCCCACTGCTGGCATACAAGCCCCACTGGAGGGCCGTGCTGCAGCTCACCACGCTACTCACCACCAAGAACGGCTAGGTGGAATCAAAGTTATATAATTGATGTGTTGGTACTAGGAAACGGTGAAGGAAAATATCACGTATCATGTTTCCTTGACTGTTTTGAGAACACTGGTAATCATTTACACAAATTAAAGTGCTTGCATACTGCTCCACTTGCATACTGCTCCACTTGCAAGATTGGTAGATCCAAGAATCAGTGGGGTACGGGGCAATTATGTTTACTCCAACGAATCATCATCATCTGCCTAGCCTGTTCCCAACTATGTTGGGGTCGGCTTCCAGTCTAAGCGGATGCAGCTGAATCATACCAATACTTTACAAGGCGCTCCATGGACTCCCTTTTACATGCCCCATTTTACATGGAGTGACTGCCTATCTGACCGCCACAACCCAATTTGTACCTACTAGGCAATATACGAAACCCCTTGGTAAGACTAGTTGTTAGATTTTCGGGTCACTGGACTACCTGTAACGACTGTCAAAGATCTACAGTTGACAGCCGGGACCAACGACTTCACGTGCTTTCCGTTGGAAGGAGGAAACTCGGTATGTAATGGGTGGTTACCCATCCACGGACCAACCTAGGTAAGCGTGGCTTAACCCGAAGATCGACCCACGATAGCCACGAGCTCCTTCGTAAGTTACTTTCCAGAATATTTTACCCATCAATAGCTACCATTAATGTAGGATACTTCCACCAATTGAAAAGCTGGTCTTACCTATTACCAACCGTAGCTGACTCTTATTTTCCACCGCAGCATGACTTCGAAGAACTCGTGCTGGCACAAGAACAGCTCTTACATAAAATATACAATTTGCTCAAACAACGAGAATCGAGTATTTTTAGTAGCGCTGCTTATCGATCGACATTCCGTGCGTCTGCGCATATACATGTCAAACGTGGCGCGTGCGCGATTGATTTGTTGTCAATGTGTGTCTTTGTTTGGTGCGGTCTAAGGTTATGAGAGGAGCGTTTTATAGTAGAAGTCTAGAGGAGCGATATTTTGAAAAGTCCTTGCAAACATTATAGTGCTATCTGATTCTATTACTTTTCAAATTAATCTGAGCCTACTTTTAGGTCTTCTACATTTGTGTCCAAAATATTTGTTACTGACTCATCGAGACCTACACCAGACTAGGGATGAGTATCGGTCTAAGGGATCCTGTTCCATCTAGTCACAGATTTGGTGGTCTTATAGGCAGTCACTCCATGTAAAATACTGTTATCCAGCTGCATCCAGCTAGACTAGAAGTTGACCATACACCTAGTTAAAAATAGGTCTGGCAAATAATGATGCCCTTTACTAGACTCCTTCCAAGGATAACGCTTACTCGCTCTCCGTTCGTCCCTTACACCACTCCACATTCAGTACGACATCTGAATTCAAAGAGTTGAAGTCCAGTGTGACATCATTGTGCGTAGTATACAGATTTAGTGCTAGGCAGACGCTAGGTGCCTACACAAACTAGGTTACACTAAATAGCTAGGAGCAGTAGACCCACTTCCCTAGGTCAAAATTGACGTGTGTAGAGGACTCTGAGTACACTAGAAGGCAATACTTAGATTCTCTACTCGATACCCATATTATGTCTTCATTGAAAGAGTCCTTCATAACGATTTTGAGCAAAGAAATATCCAGTGCAAAGTACTCGTAGCACAATTCCAATTCCTGTCTCATGTAGATTTTTAGTAAAGGAATATTGGGCTATCCAAGACCATTTTTCGATATAGTCTTTCTAACCCCCGACGCCTTTTTTTTTTTTTGAAGGGACCACTCGCAGCTAACAACTCTCTGAGGTTGATGCTGCTTAACCGGACTATCCTGTGGTGGCCAAAAATTACTTTAAGGCCCCCAGCCAGGGCTTACAAACTAAGGATATACATTAGATGAACAGACACTAAGGGCACCCCCTGCGGGGTTCGGGCCTAGGCTTAGTGCGTCATTGAGGGGGGGGCAACTAGAGGTTGGCTGGGTCGGATTATTTAAAGGGGAATTTAACGCTACTTGCTCAGCGGCGCGGGCTGGCTCGTCGGGCAAGGGTCGGGCGGTAGACCCCCGACGCCAAAAGAGGGGTGTTATAAGTTTGACCGCTATGTGTGTGTGTGTGTCTGTCTCTGGCACCGTAGCTCTTAAACGAGTGAACCAATTTGGATGCAGTGATTGTTTATTTAAAAGCTAGTTTTTTGGCGATGGTTCTTAGATATATTTTATCAAAATCAGTACAGCCATTTACTAGATATGGGGATGAAAATAGGTATGGAAAATCGAATATTTTCAAATATACCAAAGTGGGATATCAAATGAAAGCGCATGATGTGTATATTACAATTAGACATGTTTTATCAAAATCAGTGCAGCCATTTACTAGATGGGGTTTTTTAAATTTCTAATTTAATAATTATTTTTGTTAAACGAATTAATAATTATTTTTGTTAAAGAAACTCATTTGACTGTTGCAAAAGGTACTACAAATGGGAGGTGGTTCTAGTTCCATCAAGTTGCCAGTCTGTTTGAGGCAAAAAAAGAAATCCTTTCCAAGTATACACATTTCACTAGAAGAACTGTCAATAGCAGCGTTCTTCTGCGATTTCTGCTTAAATGAGCGCAGAAGAGCATGGAATCGTGGGCAAAGTTATACTTCTATCTATCCTATATCACAATATAACGTATAAATCCAGATGACTCATATGTTAACCGCTTTAGACATTCTAATTCGCTTTTTAGAACAAAAAAACACATTCGTTTGTGTGTTTCCCGAAATTTTGGAATCGATTCGGTATCGGAATACTGATGTACTTACACAGGAAACGATTATAAGGCAGTTGGACTTGTAATTCGTGTTACATTTGGAGACATACAAATTACTTAGTTAAGATGTTTTTTAGTTTGAAGATTTTATAATAGTGATATTTGTGCCCGGTTGATGACAATAGGTTATCTCTAGGCGCCATCTATCCACCTGTCTCTCCATATAATACTAAAATTTAACTGACTAAATGCTTGTACGCTTGGGAAAATAATAGATTCCGATTTAGAGTTATGATTTTGTAATATCTACAGGTTTTGTTTTAAGTGGTTACCGCTGCCTTCGGACATCTGCAATACTTGAGGTTCACAGATGTGAGATGATCTCTGTGGGCTGTGCTATGATTCCAACGAAATTGTAATAAGTTTGACGAAGTTTAGCGAATTAAAAATCAAATTTAAAAGACTCTTTTATAAATTAGCAGTTGTCGAACATGCCATAATAGTCACTGTTAGTGCGGAGACAACGACGACAACGTCGACGTCGACGTGTGTGGTGATCCGACAGAGAACCAGAGTTGACAGAAGACTTGCTCACAGAATAAGTAGGCTGGAGTGGCTATGGGCCGGTCATATTAGCCGTAGAAAAGACCGTACGTGTTCTTGAATGGAGACCGCGAAACGGCAAACGTAAGTTGGGTCGCCCTCAGGCTCCGTGCAGTGACGATTTTCGCAGGGTGGCTGGTAGCAGCTGGATAAGAGTTGCTTAGAATCGACTTGAGTGGCGATTGAGGAGGCCTATGTGCAGCAGTGGACTGCTGTAGACTGATGATGAATGCGGAGATGCAGCAAATTGATACTCGATACGGCTGTGGAATATAATAGTAATGAAAATGAAAAAAAATATTTTAAGATTTATTCCTATCACTGTTTGTCTCTACAGCACCCAAAGGTTGACTGGTAGAAAACGCCTATGGCTTTAACTCCGCCTTTGTACCTACTACCTACTCTGTGCTTGAAATGTTAAAAAATAAATGATCACGAACTACATTTTCAGCATGTAAGGTCAAAATTGCACAGAATATTTTTATTTTACCTACAAAATGTTTGAGATGTCTGATGTGCTCGTCTGTGATAAGTCCACTCTACTCCACTTTGACATGAAATCTGAATATCTAAGGGACAATGAAAATTTTCCCCTCCATGTTATTGATGTGATAGGTCGAGCAAACAATAGGAGGCATGGCATAGTGTACCGCTTTAAACAATACAAATGTGGCATACATAATATTATTGATTTATGACTGATAAATATAAAGTCAGGTTAATAGCCTACGATTCATGCTAACTATAAAACCATCCATATATTGATATTTTGATCACTTGAGAGCCTGAACAAGCTTCAAACTAAAGCGATTATTGTATTAATACAATTTTCATCTGCTGAACATGAGGTTCGATTCCAGGGTCAGGTAAATTGTTATCAGGAATTTCTCAGTAGCAGCCACGTAGTCTGGATTGGTGCCCGGTTGATGGCAATAGGCTCGTCCCTTTTTACACGGGACTTAAACCTAAACGGCGAAATGTGGTTGTATACTATTAGATACAACTCTGTCTAACCCTTCGGGGATTTTAGACGTGATGTTATGACCTTGATCATTATTGACATGAGCTTTAGGGTAGCTAAGTTAATCTATACATTTTTGTTCCAATAACTACTATTTGGTCTAGGGTTACCACATAGGGCACCCATACTTATTTTTAGCTCTGAACAAAAAAATGTACAACAGGATGGTTCAAAAAAATTGTTTTAAAGCAAAGTCAGACAGAAATCAGGACTCAAGAACTAGGCTAAGAAGTAATTCCTGAAGTCAATAAGAATGCAATCAGCTTCATTAAAACAAAAGCAAAACGCAGTAAATCTTCAGTCTACAAGAATACTGGGAAGCCAGTTTTTGGCGACAATACAACTCTTGATCGACCTTTTCAAGGAACAGCTTCCATTATCATATCGTTGCTAACTGCAGACACACTAAATCAAGGTACAATCATTTGAATACTGTAGCACTCCTGCGATTACCTAGAAAACAAACATTACTAAATTCACATAAACATTTCAGATCACGGCTCAAATGAAGCCATTATAATAAAGTAAAAAGAATGGAAAAATCCGGACGACGTCGGACCTAAAGCTTAGTTATTAATATACAACGTGAAAAAAAGAATTGGACAGAAGGCGAACTTACCGCAACACTGAATACAAACATCTAAAGTCAGCTAAGGTCCTGCAAAAGGGCAATGGGTCGGGACAACTTGATTTTGGTTCAGGTGTAGGGGCAAAACTGTCAGTTTAAGTATTGATCTAATAAAAAACCTAGCAGAACAGCGCTGTGATTGACTACCACTGATATCTACCACTTGCAATGTCGTATCTGTTCGTAATCAATCAAACTGAAATAGACAAAAGAAGTGGCGGATCAAAGTACCTAATAACACATAAATAATGTCTGCTAAGTAAAAATTGCTTGCATCATTTAAGCTTCTGCGATGTTTTTATTATTATGCCTTCTTAAGAAAGAACAAGAAAAGTTTCTGATCGTATCTATTCTTCAGTTACGGAACTTCTTTATATACTTTCCTAGTACCATATGGTCATTTGGTCTGCTTGTCACGATTCGCAAAGTGGCGATGATCTTTGTTGTTGAAAATAATATTATTATTGGTCTTTGGACACGTGTGTACGACCATTATAGCACTTGTGCGTTTTACATATATTATGCTATATACTGCGGTGTGGGGTTAACGGTTGCATTGTTAGAAAACCAGGTATTTCAATAGGTTTGCTGACTCCTATGTGCCTTGTGTCATTCACATATTGTGGTCAATGAATGGTGCATATTATTGAATCACTCAACTATTTTATTCAAAGTAATGATGAGTTATTTGCCAGGTGCCTACATATTTATGACAGATCGTTCTGTATATCAATGGCTTGAATGTTTTGAAGGTCCTGTAGAGTTACCTAACAACGAAATTAACTGTAGTTTTTTTCATCAAAAGTCATTTATTGAAATTAAGCTGATAATCAACACTTTTTGAACGTCTAAGTTTACAAAAGACAGTCCCCCAAAACGCCTCCCCTCCGACACTTCCTAGTGTTTCAGCTGGATGAAGAAGTGGCGGAACAGACTCCCCAGCAACACATCTGTCTGTTAGGTTAGAAGAACCAGATTTTATACATTAGTGTTTAAGTTAATAAGTAAAGAATCTATTAAATTAAATTATTGTCACTTGTCAGCTAGCACACATAAATAATAAAATAAAACATTAAAAAAAAAACTCAAGCAAATAAAGCATCCAGGTATGAACTGCGTTCCCACTTACACGTGCAATGTTGGGTTACCAAAATAACAACAGCCACCGATAACCTCCCTATCTGTGCTAACCACAGACGGCAGTGCATGGTGGAAGTGGCATTCAAAAATATGTAGACGTTCCAATTTAAAGATCAGAATAAATTCAGAAATCCCATCCAGTTCCAGTTCTAAACTTACATATTACTGGATTTTAATTATAGCCAAGACCCTTTTAACGAAGCCGAAAGGCACTTTTTCTCCCCGTCATTGCGATCATTTTTTTGTTCTAGAGCTTACCTGGGAACCCTCTAGTTACGGAGATATTGGGGGTCCAACGAAGTTCCAACTTTTTCAGAAGTTTTTTTTTTTATTTACCTACATATTTTTAATGTAAGATTTTTACTTAAAAAACCTCCATGACCCCGGTACTATTCAAACCATCCATCAGCACAATATTTTGAGTGCGTTGCGTTGAGTCCTACCTCAAAACGTGGTTTTTTACCCCAAAAAAAAAGTCGTTTCCTACCTACATAAAATAAAATATTAAAAAAAAGTCGTTTCCTACCTAAACTAAGTAACTTTTACTTAGTTTGATGTACTAATGCTTGGTTGACGGGTCCGTGAAGGGTCTTGTTACTTGTAGATTTTTTCAAATAAAATTTGTAAGGAAAAGTAACTTTGACGGACGAGGAACCAATATTACCAGGAACGGTGCATAAATAGATATGGCCCAGTGATGTATGGTATTCTAAACATTGCTCCTGATTGCAATTACACTTCCATCATTAATTAAGAAGATGTTAATTATCGATATGAATAGGCAGATCAAAAGTTGAAGGTTAAAGCTATTTGTCTTAAGAGTGTGCAACAACCCATCAGGATGTTAATCAGAATAAGAACTTTGGAAACGGGTACAGTTATTATTTGTACATAAATTCCAAAAAAAAAAAAAAGAAAAAAAAAATTGACAAGTTATTAAAAAAAAAACCATAATAGGCCTAGCCTTTTCCCAACTTTGTTAGGGTCGGCTTCCAGCCTGATCGGGTGCAGCCAGCAGTTTAAAGGGAATGAATATATATATATATATATATTGTTTTATTGTCTCACTGCTTCGCAAAGGCCTCCTTACCCTCCCTCCCTAAATATTTGTATAAGACTAGCATTAAATCCAAAAAAAAACCTTTAAATTATAGAAATCATGTGTAAAAACTGAGTTTATCTGTTATGTTTTATATAGATTATCCCCTAGATACCAGAACATTTTTGAGGCGTACTACGGCATAGTTGAATCTCACTTCCACTACGGCATCATTTTCTGGTTGAACTCAACTGATAGAGACACAGCATTTAAGGCCCAAAAAAGATGTTTCCGATCATTTTTTAAACTTAAAACTACAGACAGTTGCAAGAAATGTGTTTCATGAATAATGTAAATTGTTGCATGCCGAATGGTAAAATATGGCTGAGCTTAGATATTTCATAATAACTATTGTGTATTACTTATATTTTCAAAATGAAATTCTATTGTATTCTAAGCCATTCTATTATTTCAGCTTTCAGCGTTAGGCGGAAACGGTCACCCATCCAATGACTGAACGTAGGTGGTACAGCTTAACTTTACAGTTGAATTAATCTGCACATTTTTTACGCTTCCCACAGATCTCCATTACTCTCGATCTATATTACGCAATTCGGAAATCAAATCATTAGATTTCCATATTTTTGTCAACCTAAATTGTGTGAACATCAAATCACAATATTAAGATAACGTTCCGGAATTTTAATAACCATTACCTGAATCTGAATGTTACTATTTGAGATAAGATGGCGGCGTCACTTAGTGGGACCACATATTAATTGGTATTTATGGAAGAACTTTAAACACCCACTCTTACTTGCGACAAATGGACCGTGAAGGTTACGGTTATAATGTGACAACAGATGGGTTTATTTTATTATTCAATAGTAGTTGCTGGCTTGAGAATACTGACAATTAAGCTTATTGCTGTCAATGTTAATCAACCTACAGGTTAAGCCGCGCTTGCCTAGGTTGGTCTGTGGATGGGTGGCCACCCATTACATACCGAGTTTCCTCCGTGCCTCGGAAAGCACGTTAAACCTATTAGCTAGTGGGCCGAAAGTCTGACAACCAGTCTTACCAAGGGGTATCGTATTACCCAGTCTAATTGGGTTACGGACTTGCAACTGTAAGACAATCGCCCCATGTAAAATACTGGTATTCGGCTGCATCCAAATAGAGAATGCGGTTGGCGCAGTGGCTGAGCGATTGTCTGCTGCACTGCGTGTAGCGGGTTCGATTCCCACAAGAAACAAATATTCTTATGGCCTACAGGTGATTGGTGTGTGAGTTTCAATGTTTGTAAACGCACCCACGACACAGGAGAAACTCCTAGTGTTGAGCTAAGTTTTTTTTTTTTTAAGAAATAAAGATTTTACAGGTTTACAAAGTATAACTTTAAAGTCAATTTAACTTCATCAGTAATACCAGCCTGCTAATCACATAGTAAATCTAATTACATCTCCTTCCTTGCAGCTAATTTCAAAATGAACTCATAACTCAAGCAAAGTATACACAAGCGCAAGAAGTCTACAATCATCTCGTAATGAAGCTCGCTACCGATTTAGATAGACACAAGGAAATACCAGAGCATATGCTTTGGTTAGTCCTTGGCCAGACTACAAAGCTCATGATGCTAGTAAAGATTTTCTAGGATAAATCACTCATGAACCCTATTTTACTTCAATCTCTCTGATATAATGCACTTGTTTTCGATTTACGACCTCCTTGCTTGATGAACTAGGAAGTGAGGGAACCTGTCATGTATATCCTAGCGGGTATGGCTGCCTTAATACCAAAACTAGGTGCATAACCCTGTGATAATACAAGGATGTTCCACCAGTTACCAACCATTAAATCTGCTATGATCACAAAAGAAAAATGCATTTCCTGAAGGGATTCGCTGTTGCCTATAAGGCTATGTGCAGTCCTTGCGTTACTTATACCCCATGTAATAATAGAATGAGACCAAATACAGGCTCTGGTTTACAACTAGGCATTTGCACTGAGATTTTCCTAGTGGGAAACTTTAATGGAAAACCCAGAAATAAAGGGAGTAACAAGACCCTTACCGAAGCCGAAAGTTCTCGTCGTCATTACGATCATTTTTTTGTTCTAGACCATACCTGGAAACCTTCTAGTTACGGAGATATTGGGATCAAAGCTTCAACTTTTTCACTAGTTTCTTTTTAATACATCTGCACAATGTTTTGAGTGCAATTTATTGAGTTCTACCGTAACACGTGATTTTGCACCCAAAAAAAAAAGTCGTTTCCCAGCAATCATTTTTGCGTAAAGTTACTTATTTTGATGCATAATGCTTGGTTCACGGCTTCGTGAAGGGTCCTGTAAAGTCCTGTTACACCCTGTATACCTGCAGACTGAGGTACTTTCGCATTTATTTTAGTATGAATGTATCAGTAACAGTCTGTAGTTTACGGCTTTTTGAAGGGTCCGCTCTGTATAATCATATGCAAGACTTAAGGATCAATCCCTGGTTTCATTATGAATCCTGGATCCCTCCACTTGCGACCATTACAAAACCATCGAGACAGTGCACATACAAACCCGACTCCATCAGTGCAACGTGTACGTGTATAATTAACCTATAATGCAGTTAGTCCGGCTACCGGCCTGCGCGTACGCAGCTAATTATGATGCGAGTGTATGTGGGCCAGGGGATCTACGATACTGGGGATGCGGTAATTTACTTTTTATTAGACTTAAAGGGAATTTCAGAATAAACATGAAGGAATAGATTGGTCGGTTTAAGTGCCAATAACTCAATGGTAGGTGGAACTCTGAATAAAAGAGCTATAGATACTGAAACATGAAATGAAATGAAATTTATTTGCTAGAATTGTAGTACATTATAGATGGTCGAGTTTTATTACAGTTGCTCACACAATTCGCTAAAACTAGTATGCAAAATTAAAGAATAGGTACATGACATTAATACAATAATTGAATCTAATATAATTGGTATGTTTTAATAATATGAATGTCACTAATAAAAATGTCAATAATAAGAATGTCAATAATTTTCTATTAATTAATAATGGGAAAATGTCATCGTGATTCTTTGAGGTTAAGATACTCATTCACAGAATAAAATGATTTCTCTATAAGCCATCTGAATAAAGCAGTTTTAAATCGATTGATTGGCAGTTCCCTATATGATTTTGGTAGTTTATTATATATCCTTATTACCATTGGAAAGCAACTTCTGTTATATAAGCGGCTTTTCATTTGAGGAATAATCAGTCTATCAGAATATCTCGTGTTAAACATGGTTTCCGGAATCCAGTGATCGACATCAGAAGGAACCTTTTTACGATTTTTTATCCATGCGTCTGCATCTACTGTACTTATGTGTTGAATAATAACAATAATAGTGTGTCCCGTTGTTGGTTTATTCTAGAAACTGATGGGAGCTACTGAAAGCTCCAAACTGGTAGCTCAGTTCACACAATGTAGATTGCCATCGAAACACTTGCTCATTGATTAAGAGAAGCAAGCAAGCACTTCAGATTCAGCCTCTGCTACACTGAAAGATTTGCGTTTCGTCTAACATAACATGGACAGTTTTTATGATGATTTACCGTTACACACGGCGGCAAATCAAGCTTTACATAACCCCTATAACCTGACTTCGCTTTATATGAGCTACTCGTACGATGAGAGACCAGCTTAATTTGGTTTTGCATAGCTTGATGGTCATGCTATCATTTACTTCTTCTTCTTGCTAAATAGCAATGTATCAAGAAGCATAAAAGTATAAAAGGGTAGTAGTAAGCCTACTACTACCCTTTTATTCGTTTCTTAGCCACCCTATTACTACCCTAGTTAGACTCCACTGTCCGTCTGTCTGACTGTCTGTCACCAGGCTGTATCTCATGAACCGTGATATCTAGACAATTGAAATTTTCACACGTGCCGTATTTTTGTTGCCGCTATAACAACAAATAATAAAAACAGAATAAAATAAATATTTAAGGGGGCTCCCATAGCACACGGTGGAGGTCTGCCCCGCGTGGGCGGAGCACCGCCGTGTTCTCGCAGCGGCGATCGGCGGCGGCGACCTGAGCGTCCGGCCTTGGTTCAATCCATGGTCCGGAGTGAGACGGAATGGGACGCCGTCACCTCCTTCTGCGAAGCAGTCATGCTAGCGAAGCAGGTGGCGGAACGTGAGAGGGAGAGAACCTCACGTCCCAGCCGCCACCACCGTAGGCGCGGGCCTGTGGACGGTGAGCTATGGGCTAGCTCGCCGTCCGTCCGTCTTATGACGACAGGCCGTGTCGACGGCGCGTTCGTGTTCCACGCGCGCCTCAAAGAGAGTCAGCAAACAGGAAGGGGTCCGAAAGGACCGATGCCTGCCAGGGTTGCGGGACTGTTCGAAAGAGATACCGCGGCCCTAGGACACAAAGGGCGATGAAGGAACATTGATGGGTTTTAGTCAGTAAAAGTCTGACACTCCCTCCTGCTCGGCCCAGAGCGGGAGGGGTTATTTGAGGATTTCTCATCCGAAAACAAAAAGGGGGCTCCCATACAACAAACGTGTTTTTTTTTAGCTATTGGTACGGAACCCTTCGTGCGCGAGTCCGACTCACACTTGGCCAGTTTTTTTCTATTAACCTTCTTCGTTTTCTTCTATGAAAATTTAAACTTGCCTTTTTTAACCTCTGCAGTGGAAAGTGTACCTCTCCAGCTAATAGTCCTAATCAAGTTTCGTACATTCACGTCTAAACTATTTATGTGTACCGTCTCATTGTCTCCACTTGGCAAACTCACAAACGCACTCAATTGCCAACTTACACTTGCGGTCAAAACAACTGTCCACCTTACCATTTTATTCCTGCACCAAAATTTTCCAACAGCAAAATGAAGTTGGTCCTGTTTGAGTTAATGTTTTGAATACAATATTAAGTGTAGATTTATATACACTTTATATAAAGGTAGTAAGGTTGAATATGAAGTTTATGGAGGGTATTTTAAAGTTGGTAAGATGACAAACTAATGTTTCTTTATGCATTGTATGCAAGCCTGACGATGAAGCTTGGTCTCAATAGGATTGTTATTTTTTTGGTTGCCCTATTATGGTGCACGGATTTGTAAGTCTGTCTGTCATATAATGTTGGGTGTTTTTTTAAGTAGCACTAGTTTTTTTGTAGTAGCTTGTATGAAAGTATAATTTCTGAGGCTGTGTTGTTAGATGTGACAAGTCAGAAACCTTTGACTGGTGAGGTATGTTTATATATCGCATCTTGTGTTTGTATTGTTGATATTGCCTCGGTATCTTTTGTATAGTTTGTATTCGGTTGCATTTTCAGGTAGCTTAGGGATCAATTAAGCACGAACTTATTACCCATGAAGGTTACGGACGTAGCAATATTAAAGCGTATTCAATTGTAATTCTCGTTTTTACCAATTTTATTTTAAACATAACATCTCAAGCCTGTTATTTCCGAAGGATCTGCCTGAAGTATAACTAATAGTACACCGGAATTTCGCCATTCATGTTTTAAGTCCCATGTAAAAGGGAGTGAGCCTATTGCCATCAACCGGGCACAAATCCAGACTACGTGGCTGATACTGAGAAATATCTGAGGGAAAACCGAATAACACTTTATCTGTCCTGAGAATCGAATCAGGGACTTCATATGTAAGTAGTTTGCAAAAACGATACATTTTCATCGTAATAAATTTATAGACTCATTACTTTTAAGCCTTTTAAAATTACCGCTGGCAGAGTATTTACTAAGACCAAATTTTTTCCAGAATAATTATAAAACAAAATCCAAATTAGAATAATAATCTCGATTAAAAACACGCATTTAATCCCAGCAGGTGTAACACAATCCACTCGCCATTAATATCAAATATCACTTAATTATTAAACAGATCAGTATCAGCGGCCCAAGTACCTCAGCAATAAATATGGCGCTATCAAAATATTTAACGTGGCTCATCAAAACTAATAAAGTACAGTTACGTAATGCATTACCTTTAATTCTTACGATTAGTGTTTGTAGGATGGTACAGTTGAGGTCAAAAGTG
Organism: Eugnorisma glareosa; assembly: GCA_947578425.1. NCBI lineage: Eukaryota > Metazoa > Arthropoda > Insecta > Lepidoptera > Noctuidae > Eugnorisma > Eugnorisma glareosa. Next base: position 1,607,812 of record OX387957.1, on the reverse strand, counting down.
AAAATGAAATTGAAAAATTATGTGTTGTTTTTCCATGTTTTTCTTACAAAGTAGTGATTGGAGTTTCCTTTTAGGTGTCTAAAGCCTGTGTTAGGAGACTCGACTCTTCCATAACATATTAACATTAAAAACCCTTTTTTTACAATTATTACAGAAAAATAAAAATTTGAAAAAGAATATAAAATTAAGACAAAACAAAAAAGTGAATATGCTTGTCACTGAGACGGTGTGTGGGGAATGGATATGTGGGAGAAAGTGTATCGGAGGTGTGTGTAAGTGAGTGTAGGATGTATGCCTGTGTGCTGAAGGGTTTTTTTTTTGGAGAATAAGTACACCATCCATTGAAGTTTAAGATATCGGGGGGGTTTTGATCTGAAGTAAGACCATACGGGCTATATAAAAAAATGTGAATTCAATGGAGCCGCCCTGACACAGCCAGAAGCAGACAGAGCGTCGCAGCAGACCGCGTAGAAGATGGCGGAACGAGCTGGACAAAACCAACGACAGTGAGCGGTCCACATTAGCCTGGATCGGAACAACTGGAAAATCAATCTTTGCCCAGCTGTGGGATGACGCAGGCTAACAGTATCAGTATGTGAACTCAAAATAGCTAGTATTAAGCTGTATGTGGTTTGACTGGAGTTGAACCCACAATACTTTGAAAAAGGCTAGGCTAGATTTTTATGGACTCGCCATTTGTAAAAAATAATCTGTGTATTTTTGACAGAAAGCATAAATTGATTTCTGCTATTATAAGAAGCCCCAGGCAATATGTTGAGACTAATTTATTAATACGGATCTAGATCGGTATTAAGATAATTAAATTAAGTATGTCAACCTGCTTATTTTAATTGGTACATTAATAAAATAAAAAAACATAAATAATTTTTATAACAGAATTAATAAACACGGACTCCGACAGATACTTCAGAATATTATTTGTCATCAGAGTACAATGTCCGGAGCCACGTCCAAAGTCTGTCCGTAACGGTTTTACCTAACTATCAGCAAATACTTTCGGCCACAAGTGTACTGTAATCCCACGCGCCCTTACTCCACGGCACGGGGGCGTACTTATTATTTCACCAAATTATCCGTAACTTGATAATCTGTGCGCATGCGCCCACGCCACGGTTACCATAAATCATCCCAGTTTCATTAACGCCGCGCTCCAGTTTCTGTCTGTGAAAGTCGAGCAGAGGTCGTAGGTCAAAATAGGGCGAGCTGTATTGTTTTAGTTTGTGACTTATGGTGGAGATCAGCAGTTTGTATAATGTTACCGATAAAGATTATAGGATATGGTAACCAAGTGAAGGAGTCTGATGATCGATTTTTATCTTCTTTAGTCTATCTGTTCTTTTTTTAAACTATCTGTTAAATTCCGTTGTACGGTCAGCAACAGAAGTAGCTTAACATTTTGGAATTTGATGTACAGGACTCCAGCTATTATTTTTAATATTTCAGAAGATTATTCTTTAAAATATTCATTACTCGTCAATACCTTGTTAATAACTAGTAATATCTAACGAGTTTTTATTAAAAAACCTCCTTTGAAATTTTGGTACAGTCAGCATCAGAAGTAGATTAACACTACGTTAATCTACTTCTGATGCTGACTGTACCATTACACTCAGTTGAATTAGTGACGAGTTACAATATTTAGCTGAGTAATGAAAAAATATTGAGTGTGAATGTAGATGGCTATAAGAGTATAGGAAGGCCAAAGAAATGATGGATGGACTGTGTGAAGGATGATATGGCTAGAAAGGATGTGTCTGCTGAGATGACGAGTAATAGAGAAGTATGGAAGAAGAAAACATGCTGCGCCGACCTCAAATAAATTGGGATAAGTGCAGGAGAATGGTGATGTACAATATTTAGCCAAATGTGTTCTCAAGTCAAAATGCCTAGGGGACAGCGAAAAACATACAAAACGTAGGAAACCTCACTACTGTAGAGGTCTTTCAAAAAAAAAAACACTAAGACCTATGTCGAAGAGCGATTGACGATTGCTTAGGACGCTATGTTAACACAAATGTTACCGTTTTAATATGCCTTAACAATGATGACAGCCCATGACCGCAATTTAAATTATGGCGTTCAGTTTGATTGGTGAAATTAGAACTAATAGTTCTAGCTTTAAGTGATGAATCACTTGACAACCAAGCCAAGTTAGCACTATTCAAACGACAGTACTACAAGATAAAGGTAAACGCCTAAGTATTAGCATTCCTCAGTGCTGTTGTGGGCCACCTGCTTCAGTTACTTATGACATCTATGTTTAATCTGAGCACGTCACTCTGGGACGTGGCTGGCGAGGAGACCACAGACATAGTCTTGTTATCTAGTGCATTGTTCTCGTAAATGAAGAGCGCTATGGTTGTAGGCTGTTAGGAAATTCAAACTGAAAATCGTAAATTGGTCGAAAATATAAATGAGTCAGCAAGATAATACAAGGGTTGTTTGTATAGTGCGTAAAAACTACAGAAAAAATAAAATTTACAATTCGTAGAGGCTATTCCAAACTCAATTAAAAGTGTTTAGCAGAACCTACACTTAACCTAAGCATAAATAAAATGACTGTCTATTATCCAATAACAAAAAAAAAGTTCTTTTGCATTATACTCGGTTTCAATGCATTATCATAACGATGTCTTGCTGAAACTTTCAACATGAAAAATAATCTCGATACCAAACGATTTATTTAAAACTCAAAAAAAAAAACTAAACCAAAACCACAAAAGCTTTAACAAAAACAACGCTACACTTAATCCGATTTAAATTCATATCGATATCTTGAGAGCGCGTGCGCGCTGGGCGCTGCGGTTTGACAGTCGACTCACGCGCATCCACGGTGGTGACCACATGTTGCGGTCTAACAGATACCCACTAAACACCGATTTGTTTGAGATTTATTCTCCTCGTAAAATACTATTTGTTTACCTGTAAACTTGGAGTGAAAAATGGTCGGAAAATTGGCAGGACTTTGTAGGTGGATGTAAGTTGTTCATTTTGTTTAATTTAGTGAGGCTGTAGTTTCTGGTACGAATGGTTTTATAGTGTGTGGTGAACTGCCAAGTGGCAAACCACACCTTTTCGGACTTTCACCTGAATTGAACAGACTTAGTTTGAGACACGTGGTTCTCTATTTGTCGAAAGGCTCATCTAGGGAAGTACCACTACCACACCACCGTATTTATGAAAGAAGTATGACTACAGAAGTGTAATTATAACGACAAATGAAACATAATATTTCAGCGTGGTATCGCGCCGCAACAAAGTCACAGTGCGTGGAAGCGCTGTACTCGCTGCCTCAACGATGCTTCGAGTTGGGATGCTACCAAAGGCACACGCCGGTGGTGAACAACAGCAGGGCCACCAGCTTTTAGACCAACCAATAACATTAAAACAAGATGTCATAAACTAAATAAACAGTTACTAAAAGGCAATAGGATCTTAGATATCAAATTTCAACAACATCAAGCACATAAAACTTCAAGTTAAAGAACTACAAATCTTACCTACACTTCTAGTCTATTGCTAAACTGTAATTATTAAAGCCCAATAAATAACATTAATATCTCCCTCGAAGCGAAATATTCGAGTCGTACATCTACTGCGCTCGGGGCGGTAGTTAACACATTAGAAACTTATTAGTGTTAACTTCATGATTTATCTTCTATTAATTTAATTACGTGCAATAATATTATGTGAAAGCTTAACCAGATATTGTATACCTATACGGACAGTACGACGGCGGGACAGACATGTCATAAAGAAGAATAAGTTCCGTACGTAAGAACCTGACGTCTATCATATGAATTTTCACACAGTGACGTGTCGTGTTATAGGTAAGCAATTAAGACTAGGTGGAGCAAATAAGCCTAGGCAGGGAAATAATCAGAACAGCTGATTTCAGAAACAACTAGAGTAATCGTTATAGAGTTTCGTATGTCACTATTGCTAACAACAAGCGAGGCAAAATAATAACAGCCGCTAAGGTCCATCTTTAGGTTAAGCCGCGCTTGCCCAGGTTGGTCTGTGGATGGGTGACCGCCCATTACATACCGAGTTTTCTCCGTACCTCGGAAAGCACGTTAAGCCGTTGGTCCCGGCTGTCAATTGTAGATCTTTGACAGTCGTTACACCTGTAACGACTGTCAAAGACTGGCAGACTGGTTATCAGACTTTTTGGGCCACTGACTACCTAGTCAGTCTTACCCAGGGGTATCGTATTATCCAGTACTAACTGGGTTGTGGAGGTCAGATAGGCAGTCGCTCCATGTAAAATACTGGTATTCAGCTGCATCCGGTTAGACTGGAAGCTGACGGCTAGGCAGAAGATGATATTGCTAGCAAGAAGCTAGGCAAGAGGCCAGAAAGTAATACAATATATTTATCTCTAATGGCCTTTAGTCCAGCATTTTTGATTAGCAAGCATGAAAACGGCGTAACCAAGGCAGCCCAAGAAACGCTGGCGTGAATACCTGGACTCATTCATAACGGCTTGGTCGGAAAAGGCAAATGATAAACAAAATTGGAAAGCCATGTGGTTTGCCCAGCAGAGGGACAGAGTAGGCTGATATAAAAAAGCAAGTTAGTTATTGAGAGGGGTTTTCCTGGCAATTTAATGTAATGTATAAATCAACATAAAGACCTCCACATAATTATCCCACATGAAGCCTGGTGTCACTAACAAAATTATAGCACATTCCAAATGTGTCAACTTACTTTATTTGAGATCACGTACCGACGCTCCCCCGTGCCTACCGAGCGCGCTAACTCGTATTGTTAACAGGATACTAACAGAATTATAGTAACGGCTGAATGTTATAATATTAGGTATGACGTGATTTAAATTAAACTAGCATATGCAAAAATTGAAGCAAAGGATGCTTTATCGTTTGCATGATGTCATTAGGTATACAGAGTGTAACAGGACTCTTCACGAAGTCGTCGACCAAGCATTAGGTACAACAAACTAAGTAACTTTACGCAAAAATTATTGCTGGGAAATGACTTTTTTTTTGGGGTGAGAAATCACGTTTTACGGTAGGACTCAATGTAACGCACTCAAAACATTGTGCTGATGGATGGGTTGAATAGTACGGGGGTCGTGAAGGTGCTTATAGTAAAAATATAACATTCAAAACAAAACGTTTTCACAAAAAACCTTTGAAAAAGTTGGAACTTTGACCCCCAATATCTCCGTAACTAGAAGGTTCCCAGGTATGGTCTGGAACAAAAAAATGATAGCAATGACGGGGAGAACAAGTACCTTTCGGCTTCGTGAAGGGTCTTGTTACACCCTTTATTAATCAGCGGACATTGTGGATTATACTAGAGATACACTTAACATAACATAACATCACGCTTCTAAACCCAGAAAGGTTAGACAGAGGTGTACCTAATAGTACACCAACATTTCGACAGTCATGTTTAAGTCCCATGTAATATAGGGCTAGCCTATTGCCATCAACCGGGTACATATCTAGATTCCGTCAGAAAAACAAAGGCGAAGCAACAGTCACAAACACAAGGCATAATAACTTGTGAAAGTACTGTAGTTGCCCATTCTAAAGCGAACCTCTGAAGCAAATATATATTATTGTCTTGCCTTCAGGTTTAGTTGCGCTTGCCTGGGTTAGTCCGCGGATGGGTGACCACCCATTACATACCGAGTTTCCTCCACACACAAACAACACGTTAATACGTTGGTTCCGGCTGTCAATTGTAGATCTTTGACAGTCATTACATATAGTCGGTGACCTGAAAGAGCGACAACCAGTCTTAACAAAGGGTATTAACTGAGTAGTGGAGGTCAGATAGGCAGTCGTACCATGTAAAATACTAGTATTCAGTTGCACACGGTTAGACTGGAAGCCGACCCCAACATAAAATTGGGAAAAAGCAGATGATAATATTATCTTGCGATACCTAAGCACAGGAAAAGATGATCTGAATCATTCTCGCGAACCCAAAACAAATATACGGTTACAAAATGTCAAATATTTATAAAGCTAGCAATTTACTACATAAGTGTTTGAAAGAAAAAAGAAAATTATTGAGATTTGAAAACAACCCATCAAACCTCATAATGTATCTAACAATCAATTCACACATCTTATAACCGAGTCCACACGAGAGAAAGTGAAACAAAGCGTCCATCAGCTGTTGCCTGCCCCAATGTAAAGAGTCAACAAGACGAACTGGCACGATACACTGTAGGTGAAGTGCTAACAACCGCCGCCATTTACGACTTATGGCAGTTTTGACACCCAATGCTCTGATTTTGGACGTGTGATGTATGGATTTAGAAATCGAAACGAACAAAAGAATAACAGGTAAGGTCAATTTTATTGCTGAAACAGCAATAAAACTCCGCGAGTATGTTTCCTATGATAATTACGCGGCGGAACTGTGACCTGATGTACCTACCCTTTGCAGTTTAAACAGCATTATAGACGTTTATAGAGAGAACACCTCACCACCAGCTCTGCTCTGCTCTTGTTCTGCTTACCAGGTCTTCATCTTGATATATAATTCGGCCTACATTAAAATCGGCCTTGACGAGTATAATCGACAAGCTTACATCCGTCATCCGGATCATCCGTCATATCATCCGTCATCCAGCCGTATCCATCAGCTGCATCCTTTTCTACTGATTGACTTCAGACATGAAGATGACAAGACGTCTTCAATCAGTCTGACTTTTTATCGACATTTTGAAATAATCACATAAATAATAATATTCGCTTCTTTTCACCATCTCTACTAGACATAGGAAAGCTGATGAATCCCAAAAAGTTTAGCATAAAAGTTGTATAGTATTGCGCCTATCTATCTACGTATCCTCCAGAAGCGTAGTATTATTTTCACACCGAAATCTATTGAACTCAAAGCAAATAGTAAGCATGTAAATATCCCGTTTTAATGTTAGTGATAATTATTTTCACACGTCCAACTTTAATAAGCACAAAAACCATAACGGTCTTTAGTTAGATCAATCCGATTAACCCAAATATATACACGTTTTCGCCAAAGAGATCAGTATGCATGTACATCTTGTTCTCATATTTGTTTTATGAAATAGATCGATTCGTCTATGGTATGGGAACCGCAAATATTGCGATAGCGGGACAACGTTCGATCGATTCGGTAGTTGAACGCACTGGTTGTGATTGTGTTTTAACAGTGCTTAAAAAAATACCAAGTATATTTCTTCATAAAAGTAAGGTGAGCTGACTGCAGCTGAAGCTGGTGAGGTGGTAGTATGATTTTGTGTACTGATAATGTCTACGGGAGCTAATCGACATGATCTTAACCCGATACACAGCATTGTTTATACTATCCTACCTATTGACAGTGGAAAAAACCTTGAGTCTACTAATTAATTGCAGACTCTATTGACAAATTAATAGTGTATTGTGACTGTCTCTTTAACTACACTTTTGCTGAATAAAAAAAATACACGAAACTCTGCATTTTATTTTATGCATAAGTAACTAGGTCGCCATGTATACTATCGAACATTGACACCGTAATTGCAGAATTTGGCAATTTTGGTAATTTCTAAATTGAAAGACAACATTAGAATTTTCCGAAGCCCTACCCGGCCCGAGCCTGCTCTTGCCGCTATAATTTTGAACACTGACTCGAATGAATTACGAACTTTTATGACAAATCATTGAAAATACCAGCATACGAACGCTCCTGAAAACCACCAATGAAACACTTTTCTCTCACACCTCCCAGCCTCCAACCAATGAGTCACACTATCTGATCAACCTCGGTTACTAAACTCGTGCGCATCCGTGGGTGTCTTGTGTAACGATGACACGGTGACTCAGTTGCGATTGATGTGATCGCCGGATTGGTAGGCCTGGATTCATTAATAAGATAGATTAAAAGTAGTGTGGATTTAAGACATTTTTTTTTCTGAAATTTTTGATCACCTACTTCCTTTTACTAGTACCGTACCGTTTCTTAGTAAGTAACTTACATTTATAGAAGTGTTAGACGATCTAACCCAGTATGATACTAAACTTTAAACCTAATTGCGAATACTATCTAAGGGTTAAATTTTGTAGACAAAAATTCAAAATTATTATAAAAATTAATATGATTGTAGTGGAATTACAAAAAGTACTGCATCGCCATCTATGACGCAAATGAAGAACTAACATCAACATCTTGAATTGCATTCGCGATTTAAGATTTATATTATTAGAAAAACCCGACAGCTGTCGAGCAGTAGCCAACCAGATACAACAACCGTCTGGTCGGAAGATCCTCCCTTTTGCTTTGCTCCTCGTTTCATAAACCACTGTAGTACAAACACTATTCAGCAGTATAGGGTGGACAAATAATAGGTATAGCATGCACGTCAAATAAATTATTGACAATACATGTCTATTTTCCTAACAAAATAAATCTGAAATCTGCCAAATGCATACAAATAGGTAGATAGGTAAGATTATTGTTCTTACTATATTTAATTACCATTCAACTGTACTTATTGGAACTAATGGAATTAGGTAAAAAAGTATTCTAGTTCCATGGAACTACTGGGAGATCAAAGTCCCAGTAGTCCCATAATGGTACTAGAGAATGGAACTACTGGGATACGGCGAACTTAGAAAGCTTTAAAACTAACATAAATCAATAACTAACATAAGCATATTAATTAATAGTCATTTTGCTTTGTATTTTGAACGTAGCTACGTGCGCAATATTATAATCAACTAAAGCTTTCATGCCTGTCAAGCGTATTAAAATTAATTAACTCAACAGAACAGAAGTAACTAGCTTTACGACAATGTTTAATTATGCATTGGTGGTAAAATGAAATACAACAACAGGCGTTTTCGTACAATTGTAATGTCTAAAACTGCAAATTGGATGGTGCCTGGGATATTTAACATTTGTAAGTAGAAGACACAGGTCTAAACAGGTGCAATATTATGTTTTATGTATCACGTGATAGTCCTTACATATTATGTGGATGCAAATCACGGACTGTCCTCTGAGCCATATTAAGAGGAAACGAGGCCTGCGAGGTAGGTATTTGAAGAAACTACTGCCGTCGCGCTGCGTCAAGCCGGCCCACGTAGAGTGCGATAGGGACAACTGCAGGTCAGACCGATTATATCACGAACATTTTGTCGAGATCGACGTTTCGTGTACCCCTTTTTTCTCCTCGGAAACTGAGCCGATTCAATTACTTTTGACATTAAAATTTTAAGAAAGAGTTTAGGATTCCTATTCCTATCAATATTTTTTTATGATAAAAAATTTTCGAATTGGTCTGCTAGTCCTCTAATTACGGCCGTAAAAATGGGACACTTTTTGTCAATTTTGGAGGGTCATATTTTCTTTAGTCATTAGTTGCTGAAAAAAGGGAAATGACAGGACGTGTCTACTTGCTCTAGAGACATTATTCAGGAAGAAAAAAGTGGAATACATTTTATGGAGAATGCCCTTGTTCCCTCTTAACGTCTTCAAAGATTTCCGTATAAACATTTTTCAGAGTTGCACTTGCACGATAAGTGTTTATAGCGGAATGATCAAATCAAAAATCAAATCAAATCAAATAATTTATTTTGCTTAAATATGGGTATACACAAGGATGGAATACAATAATAAAGCTCAAAAACCATATCCTACCCTAACAGGCGTGCAAATAAGTACATAATTATAATTAGAATTTAAACTTAAAAATAAAAAACATGAGGAATTGGAATGTCAATATTATAAAAACAGATATCACCTTACAGAATTCAGAAATCAAATTAATTATATTCATCATTTAGGTACAGATACAGAGATGTCATATTATCAATGGAGATCCCGAATCCCTGAATGATGATCCCTGGAGAGCTTTTTTTTGTAATGAATGGCTCGCGTTTGTTCATGTCTTTCCAAATGATGAGCTAAGCGGTGCTGAGGTCTACGATGAACCTCGCTTTACTTGTAGTTTTTCAACATTATTATTTCCGATCCATGTTCACAAAAAGTCCCAAGTCCACACACACCGCACTCACACAGGTCGTGGGTTCGATTCCGGAGGAGTGAACTGCCATTGTCTCTCATACGTTCAAGGCTCCTCAATGAATTAGTGAACGTATACACGTTGGTACTTGCTTTGAAAAGGTTAAGATGTTATATTGATTTGTTTTGAAGACCTGTCGGGCAGATGACCGCAGGAGGTCGTTATGCCACAATTTTATAATTTAGGGACATATTTGTGCTCATTCCTTGGCACTTAAATATGTAAGTGCATCATTTTGTTGCGTGTCAGTGTAGCAATTTTCGTTTAGCCTTCGTTAACGAGTTGTCATTCACTTTTGTTCGGAAATTATCATAGCTTATGTGAGGAACTACAATTATATCAATTGTGTTTTAGAGAGTTTCGTTACAGCATTCGTGTATATTTTTGCTACAGGCACAGACATATCATCTTCGCTCTTTATCCTGTCTTTTTCTTTATCTTTTATGCCTTCTTATTTCGTTAGATAAAAGCCGGCAAATTGACACTGATAGACTCTTTATTATAATATCTGTCAATACCCGTCCGATGTACGGCGCCACGTCCGCAACCCCCAAACCAGTTTGCCTAAACCATTACCAGACTTTCAAATACCATTTAAATGTTTGTAAATCTTCTGACGTCTGAACCATTTGACGTATACCGCAAATTTTTCAATATGTTAGCTTTTCACTATATCTATACAATATTATTAACAGGTATTTATACAATAAACGTCATAAATCCGTGCACTTTCACTGGTGGTGATATGGTGGTGTTTGCGCATGTGCTGTTGAACCCGGCCTGCGCAGGAGTCGCGCTCCACTCACACCGCAAACATCCAAAGAGTCTGCTCTCTGATAGCTGTACGACGAGCGAGTAATCTTGATACTTTGATAGTCTACTCTTTTTTACATCTAAATTGATTTCTAGTGAAATGGGGAAATACTTTAGATTTTAATTGTAGTACGGAATGACAAATAATAAACAATTCCTCCTCCTTTTACCACAGGATAGCGAAGATCAAAAATTAGAATGTTGTTATTATGCTCAGCAATCAAAAAAAAATCGAAAATCTGACATGACATGGTCGTACCGTAGGACGAGATCAAGTCAACGAACTAGAACAAGTCATAATTTACGTAGTACCAAAACTAATGCGCACACAATTTTAACAAATTCCTCGAACTAAAGGGCTTAATTCAATGAATTAAGCTGTAGCTGATAGAGCATGAATCGCTCAGGGTTCCTGGGTTCCTAAATAATTGGTCCGAATCGACATGATGATTTCACTATCCACCAAGTATCAAGACACTCCACCCCCGTCCCACTCCCGTCATATCGCACGCAACCCAACCCGGCGCGTGTAAAGTTCACGAGAGCTAAATCGCAGCGAGTAATGCGCGCGCGCAGATAAGGACGCTTGACTACTGTCTGTTGGTCTATTTGTACGCGCGAGAGCAAACACGCGTTAATAGATGTGTTGTGTCCTTTAGGCATAGTGGAGGAACCTGGGTTTGCTTGTTTTAATTTGGGGGTTTTGCGTTGTATTGTTATAAATTTTATTTTATTTTATTAATTAGCTGCCACAGCCACAACTAAGCATGTTAAGGCTGCGTTTAGCATCTTTGCTGTCCGAGATTTTCATCTCGTATTACGTGTTACAGTTGTTTCGATGAAATGCCAATGTGGTCGCTGGTGTTATCCAGCTCGCCTCGCCATCTAGGTCTGCCGCGATGCCTTCTGGCTGTCGGACTGGCTGGCGGGCTCCAGAAAGTGACTATATTGGCCCACAATTCACTAGGCATACGGCAAACGTGGCCAGTGCAGGTCTTTTGCCCAGCAGTGGGATGCTGCAGGCTAACAGTATCAGTATTAGGTGTAACTTACTTTTCCACTTTCAGTTTTCTGATAACACTTTTCTTTATACTACTTGGAACTCGAAGTCTGACAACCAGTTTTACCAAGGGCTGTTGCCAGTAACTGGGGTTTGGGGGTCAGATAGGTAGTCGCGTCTTGTAATTGCACAATGACGATTTTCAGATGCTGCATCCGGCTACATTGGAAGCGGACCCTAAAAGAATTGGGAAAAAGCTATGCAGAAGATGATAAATAAGAAAAGGTAATTATTTTTAGAGCAAAACCGACTTCTTGCCTAGACCAAGATGTGAAAGTATATCCAAAAGCACCACTTTGCCAACCATCCTCACCTTTACATAATCAACAGTCCACTACACCAAACGGTAAATAATATAAATGCTACGGAACCTAGCCTATTACCGTGCCGGGTCGAAAGATCGGCTGTGTGCGTAAAGTGGCAGCATAACACAAACATATAACACCACTCCGATAATCCCCGACGGGTTTGGCAGAGGTGTGCCTAATAGTACACACACATTTCTGCAGTTATGTTTGCGGGCCTATTGCCATCATCTGGTCACAAACCCAGGCTCCATGTCTGCTACTAAGAAATTCCTGAAAAACCCAATATCACTTTGTCCGACCTAGGAATCAAACCCGGGACTTCATGATCCACAGTCCGCAGTCGCGGGTGTGACCCTACCAACGAGGCAGTTTATATACAAATCTTGAAAGTAGATTTAAAATCGCCTTCACATAACCAATAGTCCACTAAACGGTTAATCTAATTTTAATACTACATATTACGAGTATAAGTTTATGAGGAAGGATCGATCGATGGATGAATGGAACTTATTTTGATTTTAAAGAGTGTCCATGGAGTTTCTGGTACACTCTTAAATCTACGCTTTAGATTTAGCAACTATAGTACTTTCACAAATTATATGCTTTGTGACTGTAGGATTGTAGCTTCGCTTTTTCTGTCAATTAAAAGTGGCTGTAATGGTCTAATTGAAATAAATGCCTTGAGTTTTTGATGGATGAATGTTTCTAAATCTTTCATGCAAAAACTACTGAACTGATTTGGGTGAAATTAGGCACACAGAAAGTATATAACCTATAGATTAACACATGGGATACTTTCATCCCTGTCGGTAGTACCAAACTAGTAAATAGTATAAATGCATACATAAACTAGTAAATAGCATAAATGCTACGGAACCTAAAACCACGGCGGGTCGAAAGTGCGTAAACTGACAGGTGAACCGTAATGGGTGCATCATTATATCGAGCTGATACCTCGGTCTGAGTGTCTTGGACTTGATGGACAAGCTGTGAAAGTCTTTTGAAAGGGTGCAGGTAGTGGTAGGTGGGAAGGCTAGATATTGACAAGGTGGGAATTTCATTGAAATGGATATTTTATTTTATTTTTTATTTTGTTTATTGGGGAAAACAAACAGTGACACATTACATTAATATAAAAAAAAAACAATAAAACAAGTATGAGCAAGTGTGTTACCAACAACATTTTCCACGGAATACATACAAAAAATACAACCTTTACAAACCTTGCAAGTTTAGACCTACAAACTACAACAATTTATAAAATATTGGTGTTATTTGTTTTTTTTTTTTATTACATATAATTTAGTTTATAATATAGAGCTGCCTTTGGGGTGTTTGATTTTAGCAAAATATTGATCAAGATGTTATGGTTCTTTTTTACATAACATAACATCACGCATGTAATCCCTGTAGGGTTAGACAGAGGTGTATCTAATAGTACACCCACATTTCGCCAGATATGTTTAAGTCCCATTTAATAGGGGCGAGCCTATTGTCATCAACCTGGTACAAATCCAGACTCCGTGGCTGTCTACAGGGAAATTCCTGATTGAAAAACTGAATACCACGAACCCAGGACCAGCGCATGCTCATGAATAAATGTAAGTACCTGTTGCCCGTGACTTTGGTTTGGAATTAAGGATGTCATAACAAATCTTTATCCCTGTTCAGATCCCAGAACATAACCTAATACTTGTAGACAAAATATAGTAGAGAAAAAAAAAACAAAATATAGAGAGTAGAGGTACTTTCGCATTTATTTTAGTATGAATGTATCAGTAATTTATTTTCTTATAGATTCCGCTCTGGTGTCGTTTTTTCTTATTAGATTTAATAGTCATGAATATTTTCAAAAGTACCCACAATACCCTCATTATTATCCTATAATTACATTAGCTTTTCATCGGAATACTTAATTATATTCTTTCCAGGAATTGACCGCAAAATCTGATCACTACTCATGACCACGTACTGAAATGCTAACACAAGTAAACCACAAACAATGGCGGGTACGCAGAGTTATTATTCTAATTTGCGATCGGTCCAATATTTGCGTTAACCAGGAGCCAATGCACTTTGCGTTTACGAGAACAAACATCACTTTAAATGTTTTCAATGAAAATAAAAGGTAAGAAATATTTTTATGGCTTCTTTGTTGAGCTCATTTTTCGGTGTGTTAGGAATGTGTATGTTTTTAACACAATTTACATATGAAACTCTCTTAATTTCGTAATACCCCTGAGAAAATGCAGTTTGTCGAGCTCATTTGGACTTTAAAAATAATTATCTTCATTTGAGAATCATCATCTTCCTTACTTGGGATCGGAGTAACACATAATTTAACTTAATAATTTAATTTAATAGTTTAATTTATTGACACACACAAGTTAAAGAAAAAACATACAAACAGAATAATTATAGTTAACAGAGTACATAAAATCAAGTAACCTTGGGCCCCAAACTAGGCACAGCCTGTATCTTGGTGGCCCAATATAGACAGAAAATGCAGATTGACTTATTGACTGTTCAGCGTGACACAGCACAGCAAGACACAAGTGACAATTAATTATGAAAATAGGAATTAAAATTATTCAGATATCAAAAATAAAATAAAACATTTTTTTCTTCTATTCTCCTCTGTCAACCGTCACGCTATCATTTACTCCTTTATATTACATATCATTCCTCACACAATCCATCCATCGTTTCTTTGGTCTTTATCTTCATTTGAGAATATGGCAAAAAATACATCTGAATCCTGAAATACATCATACAAAATAAAATACTGCTGCTGACAAAAATATACAGTTGAAATTCAAATAAAAACAAGTGCCTTCCATTACACGTACAAAAACAATCACTTACAAACGCATTCAACTTTACACATAAAGCCACAAAAACTATAAATCTAAATAACTCACATTTGCGCTAACTTTAGTTTTGCAAAACCCATCCTAGTGTACACATACGTGCAAGCAAAAGTGTGCAGCCCGGTCGCGCCCTCTGGTGAATTTGCATGTGACACATTGTGCTGTCAATCACGAAGGCGCACGCGCTCCCAGATCACCGATAAATCTACATACAGATGGGCCAAGCGAGGAATTGGAAAACCCTAATGTACTGGCACTAAACTAAATGATAATATTTTATTATAAACTAGTATGTTGTAGATTTTTTAGAGGCCGTTAAATCCATGAAGTGGTCTCAGGAATGTGGAACGATTCTGTCCGTATTTGCTTTTATAATTGATATCGTTTCGCCATATTTTTTTCCCATAGACCATGGGAAGTTCGGCCTATTAGAAAGAGTCATCGATGAAAAAATATGTTAATTTCAAGACCATGTTTGTATTTTTAATTACTTAATGGTTCTATACCCGTTTTGAGATTTGATTTGCAAATTGAAATCAGATTTAGAAATTAAGGCCGCACGCATGACATCTTTTTCTTGAAAAATTGACTGGGCCTTTTAATTGCTCATAATTGTAACTACATAATAATATTGCACAAGTGATTTAAAAGTAAGTTTATATCTAAATATCATCCTCTTTACAGTTTCATAGCGGTTCTATAAGAAAAGTTTTTAAATAATTAGAACCTTAATCATTTCAGACAGTAATATAATAAAAATATTTTTTTCCTAGCCTGCTCTGCCCCTTCTGGGCGAAGGCCTCCCTCCACTCCTACTTCTCGCGAACCCGCGCGTCCTCCTTCCGATTCGGACAAAATAATTCATTAATAAAATTAATTAATGGTTTTTTTCTACGTGTTATGAAACAATCACTCAGATCAGTTTCGCAAGTGGTGGGTCACTTACACTTACACAAACTCATTGAATCTCATCAGTCTAAGCCTACGCCTCAAATCACTGTTATTAAATCTTCGCTAAACGTTAAATGCATTAAATTAAATCGTTTTGTTGTGAGGTGAATAAAAACGGGTTGGCATAGTTTTGCTGTTTTTTTAAGGTTTCGTCTATTATAATTATCAATTTTATAAATGTTGCCGTTTTCCGTGTGTCCAGTATGGTCCGTAATTATTTTTTTCGTAAACTTACTTGCTCGGAAAGGGTGATACGATTGCATGAGATTCCTGAGATAAATGTTGATCTGGGGGAAAAAACGATAGAGTCGTTTCCGAGAATTTGATTTCTAATCTAATATCAAAAACATTAATCAGTATTCCTATGCAAGATAATTGAAGTGTTTAATTTATCTTTTAACTAACGGAAACTGCATTTTAATTTATTATTTTATACCGAAAATTATTAAAAATAAACGATAAAAGTTCTGTTATGACATAATGTAAAGCTGCCAAATAGCTTTGGTTGGACTGCAAGAACACGGCTTTTCAACAAGAATAACAAAATTATTTTCAGTGGCATATATCCAAATGCATAATATGCAGATCCATCCATCACAAACGACATTCAACAAGAATAACTAAGGGATTCCCTAAACCAATCACCCACCATAAACAAATGAAAGTGATTGTCCTGTCGACTCCGCAGACGCCTTTGTTCTAACCGCAGTGAGTAACGCTTCCATATCGACAACCCACCAGCGCATGCGCCTATTTTAGCGCCCTGTAAGCGTGAAGGCAATAGGTATGTGTACATAGGTTAAGTTAGGTTAGTTGGTCCTGAATGTGAAGATCGAAAAAGAGCAGTCACAGTAGTGAGTGAGTGCAGTGGCATTTTTATTTTTACTGTCCTATTCTACCCACTGCTGCGCAACTCTCCAAGTTTTTGCTTTCTCTAGCCAATCAGTCAGAAATGAGTCCAATGGGCTCCTCTTATAATAGGTAAAAAAATGTAATTAAATACTGGCTTTCAGCTGGATTTGATTAGGCTGGAACCCGATCTCAATATAGTAAAAAAGGCTAGGAAGGTCCTGATTGAAGAATATAATTACTCTTTATTATGTACACACATTGATCAACAAGTTTCGAACATAGTCGCTTTGCATATACCTTCGAAGGATTCATGTTATTTTCAGAGCAGCAAACAAAATATATGTGGATCAGGTATGCAGATAGGTTCTACGGCCGCCAATGACATAGTGACTACCTACCCAGGGTCCGAACCGAAGACCCTAGTCTCCGCAGTCACTTTGTCGAAGATAAGACCAACAAAGCAATCGTGAAATAACAAGAGAATTAATTACTCCTCCCACATCCCATATTGCGTTTACCAGATCAAGGGTAATGCTTGTCTCACTTACATCAAGATCTTACCTTTCACAAGCGAACAGATCTCGGTATGATTCATATTGACAAACAATCGCATCAAGTCGCTGCGCTAACATACGCCCTTCGCCTTATTATGTTAATGCACCATTACTCATGAACATATTGCTTATTGGAGATATTGGCTTACTTTGTCTTCAGACATAATGTATATGTTTGTGCTTTGTCATTCGCATCCAGTCTACTTGCAGTTTGTCATTGTCGTTTATCCTACCCAGATTTACCAGAATTACCGAACCCTACAGTTGCCGTGAAAAGTAGAGTATTCTTCCCACGGTTAAAAGTGCTTTCTTCTCTAACTACTTTTTTATTGCTGGGCGATCCAGAATCTCTCGTTGTACTCAGGATTTTAGACCTACCACTATCACTTCGCATCAGGAGTAAACTCAAGCTACGCTTAGGATTCAATGAACGCCCGAGACACAAGACACCGCTTTATCCCCTTGGTGCAAAATCTACTTTTCTTTGCCTAGTTTTTCTATTAGACTGAATGGAAATGTTATTCATATCGTTTCGTTAAAATATGACTTGATATGTTCAGAAAGACTTTTTTGCGAGCTTTTATCAAAATTCTCACAAACCATTTTGAAAAATATTTAAAGTGCATTTTTTGGAGAATTTAGTTAACTCAGCTCAAATTTTCCTGAATTATACAAATTGAAGCACCTTCCCAAAACAACCACATCCTTACACAATCAAGCCAACATTAGGATCACCCCACACGACAACTCCCCGGCATCATCAGTCACCGGCTAACGTGTCGTCGCGCGAATGTTCGGCGTAAGGGCGACATTTGTTATGCGCGGTGATGCATTGCGCGCGCGCCGCTGCTGACCGACGGCATTTATCGTGAGCCGTACGCGACTCAACCTTTACTCTTTGGGAAGGTGGGATATGGGAGTGGCGCAGTCAGGATATTGAATGGTATATGCATAGTGAGCTTTGCATAGGGAGCTCGTGGCCAAATAATAATAGCCGCTCGACTCGATCTTCAGGTTAAGGCGCACTTGCCTAGGTTGATCCATGGACGGGTGAAAACCTATTACATACCGAGTTTCCTCCGTGCCTCGGAAAGCAGGTTAAGCCGTTGGTCCTGGCTGTCGTCTGACAACCAGTCTTACCAAGAGGTAACTTATTACCCAGTACTAACTGGATTAGGGAGGTCAGATTGGCAATCGCTCCATGTAAAATACTGGTATTAATCAGCTGCATCCGGTTAGAATTGAAGCTGACCCCAACATAGTTGGGATAAAGCTAGGCAGATAATGACTGCGTAGTGTGGCATCGGGCAGTTTCATTTCTGCTGTCTTTGATGGCAAAAAACGAATACCAAATCCGGCAATCCAAGATACACATATTGATTTATGGATCATTCATTATCAAAACCTTTTCATGATCTATGTCTGCATAATCCCATTATTTGGGTTGCCTCTGCTCTTCGTTCTTCGGACACGTATGTTATATTCATCAAGAGTATCATCTACATTTTCCAAAATGTAGCTGTTTTAGGTAGAAAGTTGTAGGAAAATTATGCTTTCATGAAAATGTCACCTAAATTGTTAATAAAAAAAGTTATTATTATTCCAATACAAGACAATTTCGTGCATGACAAGTAAGTGCACTGCGATGGCTGGTTCGAGGCGGCGCACGAAAAGAGTACCTGGAAAGATATGGGAGAGGCCTCTGCGCAGGAGTGGGACATTAAGGGGTAATAAAAAAGACAACATTCCAGTCACTCTTGTCCCCTGGGGGACTGGTCTAGGGGATTTTAGTGGAACGAGCGGAAAGTACCGAAGAGTATAACCGGCCTTTATGCTTGGCGTTTGTGGACTATGAGAAAGCCTTTGATTCGATTGAAACTTGGGCGGTTCTTAGGTCTCTCCAGAGGTGCCATATTGACTATCGGTACGTGGAAGTGTTGAAGTGTTTGTATAACAATGCCACAATGTCAGTCCGAGTACAGGAGCAATGCACGAAGGCGATCTCGATAAAGAGAGGAGTAAGACAGGGAGATGTCATATCTCCGAAACTGTTTACGGCTACTCTGGAGGACGCCTTCAAACTCCTGGAATGGAAAGGACTCGGCATCAATATCAACGGCGAATACCTCACACACCTTCGATTTGCCGACGATATTGTAGTCATGGCTGAGTCACTGGAAGACCTAGGACAAATGCTCGGTGACCTCAATAGTGTCTCCCAGCAAGTGGGTCTTAAAATGAACATGGACAAAACGAAACTCATGTTTAATGTCCATGTTGCACCCACCGTACTCACAGTCGGGAACACTACTCTTGAAGTTGTCGACGAATATATCTACCTAGGACAGGCGGTCCGGTTAGGTAGGTCCAACTTCGAGAGAGAGGTCAATCGTCGAATCCAACTCGGCTGGGTAGCGTTCGGGAAACTACGCGATTTCTTCTCGTCCAAAATACCTCAGTGCCTCAAAAGTAGGGTTTATAACCAATGTGTGTTACCAGTGATGACTTACGGATCTGAAACGTGGTCTCTCACAATAGGTCTTATACAGAAGCTCAAAGTCGCTCAGCGGGCTATGGAGAGGGCTATGCTCGGCGTTTCTCTACGTGATAGAATCAGAAATGAGGAAATCCGTAGACGAACCAAGGTCGTCGACATAGCCCAGCGGATAAGCAAGCTGAAGTGGCAATGGGCAGGCCACATAGCGCGAAGATCGGACGGCCGATGGGGCAAACGGATACTGGAGTGGAGACCACGCATTGGAAAGCGCAGCGTGGGACGGCCACCTGCCAGATGGACCGACGACCTTGTTAAATGTGCAGGGAGTCGCTGGATGCAGGTGGCATTGGACCGGACACGATGGAAATCGACTGGGGAGGCCTATGTTCAGCAGTGGACAACAACGGGCTGAAATGATGATGAATGATGAGCGGAAATTTCACCGTTGAGTTGAAAATATTATCCAGATGTGTTACGTATTTATTGGATTAGAAACATTGTCAGCCTAGGTACTCTACTTTCAAAAACCTCAATTCTAAACCTCCTTGCCTCATCCTCACATAAGTCCATCCTCCCCGACCGCACGCACGCCGCGCCCGCGCAGGTGTCGCCGCTATCGACCGACCATTTTTACGCACACCCACCTTTGACACCGCTCGCGCTGTCCGCGCCTGGGAATCGAACCCACATACTTTACGGATGAAACGGGAAAGTTATCTATCTTGTGTTCCTAACACTCGGTTACCCTGAGATGGGTAATTTGCACATATTGTGTAATATATTGTATTATTCCTGAGAATGTTGAGATGGATTTGTGGAGTGACAAGAATGGATAAAGTAAGAAACGGGTATATCAAAGGAATTTTGAAAATGGCGCCTGTTACAGAAAAGTTGAACGAAAGTCGTTTATCTTGGTATGGACATGTAATAAGGAGGGATGAAACGCGTGTGACTAAAAGAGTGATAGACATGAATGTTGATGGATGGAGAGGGAGAGGAACTCCGAAGAATGGATTGTGTGAAGACCGACATGAACGAGAAAGAAGTAAATAATGCCGTGACGTCTGACAGGGGAGAATGGAAGGAGAGAACGTGTTGCGCTGACCCCGAGTAGAATGGGACAAGGCCAGGAAGATGGTGATCCTGATTATTCCTTTAAGTCAGTAATGATCGTACTTTTGTAAAGGAATTCAATATCTGGACAAAACATCACGCAAGTAATGCCCGAAGAGTTGAGCAGATGTGCACTGCAACCATATATTGAAAATTGTATTTAAGTCCATGAAAAAGTACCTAGGTGTCGATTTAATTTAATATTATTAATGTAATGTACCTTAGACTGAGTCGTTACATATCGTTTTAGCATAATCACAGTTCTAATATAGCGTTAGAAATTCTAAGCACCTACTAGGTACTATATTAACTAGATAAATTTCATCTTCAAATGACCAACATAATCCGGACCTAGAATAACAGACTGAAATGTCTCATTAACCCTCTTAAAGCAATTAAGAGCCTATAGACACAATTTATAGAAAACATAAACATACGATTTATAACTGTTTTAACCTTTGACCATAAACAAACACATTATTACAACCTGCTTAAGAAAATGTGAAATGCTATGTGGGAAGGGGGCTTAAACCCATTAGGGCCAGGACAGACAGAGCACCAAAATCCTCGAGCATGCTCGAGAGCGTTCTTTGCTGTCAATTTTTTTTGGAAAAATATGCATGGTTGCAATTTGACACTTTTATTGAAAACACACCGTAATGGGCCTGCTTGGTGGATTACAGCCCAATAAAGATGCTGATTACGTTGTTCTGAACACTATTATTTATTTATCATTCTCAGTAACAAAAATTGGAAGGTGACACCAATCAATCTTGAAGGTGCTATCAATCCTCACTGGGCCCGTGTGGTAGGTAATTGACCAGTCCAGGACACATAGAAAAAGGCTGAACACTCGCAGTGAGATCCTTATACGCTGAATTTATTATTTTGAACACCATCTTAATTGCGATTTTCTTAATTCAGTTTCAGTACCAAAAACTGAAAGACTTGTGAAATCCATTAACCAGCAGTGTGCCTATCTCTCAGATTTTAACCCACACCCTCTCAAGAAAAGGAAGCCTGTGTTCCAGTCTTGGGAATGTTAATAGACTGATTAGGCTATGCTTGTGCTAGTTAATTTGTTATTGACAAACTGCTCGAGCAATTTACTGCTCCATCTGCGTTAACCCTTAAAACCCACCAAAAAGACATTTAACCTGTAAACGATAATGGCGAACAATTAACACTCACGGATAGTTTACAGTTAAATAATGATTAATAATTTTATTGGAGCTATCATGTTTGCAATAACTAAATATGGCGTTCATTTAATAATTATTATTGCTTTTATCGTCCACGTTATGTTTAGTTTAAACGTCTATGGAGGGTTATTTCCAATTGATCTAAGTTATAAATATAGACTTTGCTTCAAAATCGGTGGTTATAGGAAATAAACTTGGAAAATCTTCTGCAGTGAAAAGATACTGGCTGCCTCATTTCATCGGATGAACCTTAAAAATATCAACGATATTAATTTCATTGTAATAGTTCTTAGAGTAAAACAAGTTAAGAAAGTCAAACCGCGTAATTGTATCTTTTGTCAAGGGAATACAATGAGCTAAGGTTTGACACCTGTTTCCCATTACGGTCTAAAAAGTCTAAAAAGACTTCATAATAATTACTTTAACGACATAAATCCTATTTAGGATCAAGTGGACACAAACCGCGCCGGGTGGGCAGAGACATAAAGGCTCTAAGATGGATCGTGAAGTCAATTTCGTTTTAAACGATGTTACTCGAAAAGGTATTTGATACGTTACTATATTTCGAAAATTATTGTTTCCTAGGGAAGACAATACACTGCCTTAGTAATGGCTAGGTCTAAAATCTAACGGGACACCCCATTAGACAACACTAAAGTCTATTTTGAGGAATCTGAAAGTGTGGGGTCGATTTTCCTTGAATTCAAAAGGGACTTTTGAAATTAGATACACTATGCAGTGAAAGAAATCCAAAATGGCGGTCGTATCGAACGGGATTGGTTCTATTGAAGTGACGTGTTGGAATCGAGTAGATATGGTTTTGTATGGAAGTGACATATTGTGTGAATCAAGATACTAGAAGGCTTTAAAAGCTTTACAATGTTGTTGGAAATACATGGAACTTTGGAGTGTGGACACATTTAGAGATACAATGTCACGTAAAAGTTGCTTCATACTTGGCAATGCGTCAGGTTTTATATTTTTTATTGTCTATGCTTTCTATGGCTGTCGCGGGGGTTTCGAAGACTGTCTACAGTCGCTCTTTAACTTACACAGACAAAATTGGTGTACTTTCAATTGCAGTGTTTGTAGTAAAGAAAGAATTATACATTAACTAGCGACCCGCCCCGGCTTCGCACGGGTGCAATGTTATACATATAAACCTTCCTCTTGAATCACTCTATCTATTAAAAAAAACCGCATCAAAATCCGTTGCGTAGTTTCAAAGATTTAAGCATACAAAGGGACATAGGGACAGAGAAAGCGACTTTGTTTTATACTATGTAGTGATGATTTGGCACATGCCACAAGTACACTCAATAATAAAAGAAAACAAAAACAAAATATAAATCTAAACAACTAATATAACACAGAAGGTTTATTTAATAATTCAGTATACAGAGGGGTGTCGTATCACCTGACTGGAAGCCGATTGCAACATCGTTGGGGCAGGTGATGATGACGATTAATTAACTTTAAATACTGCTCAACAGCTCGGAGTTTACTCGCGTGATCGAATCAGAAACGAAGACTTCCGCAAGAGACCCAAGGTTACCGAAATAGCCCGAAGAATTGTCAAACTTAAGTGATAGTGGGCAGGGCACATTGCTCGCAGAATAGATGGCAGATGGGGCCGAAAAGTTCTGGAGTGGCGACCGCGAACAGAAAGACGTTGCGTTGGAAGGTCTCCCACTAGTGGACCAGTGAAGGTTGCGGGGATCCGCTGGATACGGTCAATGTGGCGACACTTGGGGGAAGCCTATGTCCAGCAGTGGACGTCTTCCAGCTGAAATGATGATGATGATGACTGCTCAACATTATAGCGAACCCAGCAATGGGTTGATCAACAATTTGGGTTAAGGGTGATGGAAATCTTCTTATTATATAATAAACAGCTGTCCAATTCTTTATAGACCAGCATGCAATCCAAAAACAAAAACGAAGCCACATAATACCACAAATCATCTATTAACAAAAGACAAAGGGAAAAACGAATTGATAAAAAAAGTTCCCGTTCAGACCGACACGTCACAAAGATCGGTACACCGAGATATCGATTATTTTAGATCGTGTTAACACGAATATCAATAATAATAACACGACAACGCTCGAGAATCGATTACAATCGAGAGAATCCATTCGAACGGATGTAACATTATATTCGTCGCGATAAACGATTGTTTCAATTTATCCGATTCGGGTGTCCGCGAGTTTCTTGGAACCGTTTCGTTTTTGACGTTTTAGGGTTAATTAAATTTATTTTCATATCACTATCTTGACCTTTATATCTTGAGAAAAATGTAATGTTGCATTCCTTTTTATTGGCTGAGACATTTTTCATAATAAAATTTACCTTAATTTGTTTTTTTTGTTTTATTCTAATCTAAGGTCGATTTCGAGATCAAAATAAAATATAGGAATGCAGTTTCAAAATCACACCTGTTCGGAAACAATAAAATGATGATCAATAGGAAAGGATATCGGTTGTCAATCATACAATATGTTATACTTTATGTCGTATATACATACTTACGTACATACTTAAGTTTATCTAACTTTTACGAAGGTACCTTCTACATACTTATATGTGATGTCCTACAGCAAAATCATTTCAATATAATAGCCACAAACCATGCACTACTCAATGAAAAACAACTCGCCATAATAAAGAAGAAAGATCCCTTTCGACTTTATAGCAATAAAATCAATACCTACGCCAATTAATTAACTTAACGACACTAAAAATAAATAAATGATAAAAAGCGTAGTTAACACCGTTTTCTCATACGCTATCTCATATAAATACGGACGACATTCGATCTCCACGCTACATCGTGGCACGGAACTGGCGGTAAGTATGAAAAATTAATAAATAATATAATTTCATAACCGGGGCTAGGCCTTCCGCGACTCGTTTTTGCAGATTATTGCGAATAAGTTGGAAACTAGCTAGATATTGCGGATTTCCTCACAAATTTTTTTGATTAATTATTGTTTTCTTCAATACCGAGCTTTACGATTGTAAATACTTTATAAAAGTTTTATTAACCAATATAAATGGACAGTGTTGATATTAGTAACCTTCATTCGTTGTTTTATAAGTTTATAAAAGTATACGTTTTAGAACTGACATAATAATGGACTAGCACTGTCTATTAACACTAAACTTGGCATTGTTGTACTCAAAATAAATAGTATTCATAAAAGTAGCTAAGGAAGAAATAATGTGTTTTCTGCTCATCTTGAAAACAGTGCAATGATATTATGGATATCAATGACTAGTAGATAAAAGTATTAAAAACCCTGTAGCTAAAAATTAGACTATTAAAACAACTACTGACCTCTAAATTAAATGAAAACCTAATAAAACCTAAAACACACAAACCAACAAAATTAACACTCCAAACATATTAATATATCGATGTCTTGTAATTTAATACGATGCAATAATTATCAAAAAATATGCATTAGTTGGGCAGTCGTCCAAGAGGCAGGCTGGCCCATAAATTAGTTTATTTAATTATGAATTTCTTTAAGTACGATTAAAGATATATTTGTACAACCTGACTGGGTCTGCCCAGTGCCCAGTGCCCAGGTCATATGTAACACGTAACGATTTTATTTCTTTTATAGTTTGCACAGAGTAGTGTTGTACGAATGATGAATGGGGTTTGTACTGAACAGATTATTCAACTATGTGCGCAATAAATAGCGATCTGAGATCGTTGTTTATTATCTATTTATGATTAAGTTCATTGCCAGCTTTTGACAGTAGTTAAAACCATGCATTATTAAGTTACTACACAAAATCAAGTGAATTGTAAAGTTACCACACAAAAGTGAATTCTATTGAACTAAATAATGATAATTTCACGATGTTATGTAGTACAAAAGCCAAGTTAGGCTATACGATAATCCTGCCGGGGCTGCGGGACTGTTCGAATGAGATACCGTGGCCCCGGAATACGAAGGGTGATGAAGGACATGGATGGGTTTTAGTCAGTAAAAGTCTGACATACCTCCTGCTCCGCCCAGAGCGTGGAATCATCAAATGACTCCTTCATTTGATGATTCCACATCCGAAAAAAAAAAAGGCTATACGATAATCATTTGGTGCACAGTCAAAATCAGAACTTACGTCGCCATCTGTTTTTTTTTTCAACTGACTTTCTTCAGCTTTTACAAATGCTTACTAATAGCGCAGAGCAGCGCGAAAACATTAGCAGGAGGGCTCTCTTGGCTAACATTTGAGAAACGCCAAAAGAACCATGTAGCACTGTACACCCCAAAAATGTAGTCTCTGCGTCCACAGACTACTCTGTACCTTGCCGGACGATCGGGCGAAGTCGGGCGTCTCCGCGATCGTAGCTCGAGATAACTCCGTATAAACATTATAAATTATATTTATGGCATTATATTTGGGCTCGGCCGATATTTGTTCGCTTCTATCAAAGCGTGCCCTCGGCGAAAGTTAACGATTTTCATTCGGTATCGGTTAAGCGATGTATTGATTTCATTTGTATCGATTTGAGTGTAATGATTTGTTGGACATTCTCGCTTATGTAACTAGACACGTTCAGTTGGTTTAAGTTTACAACCAGTAGAATGGGGAAGGGTGTGGTTATATTTGGAACTATTTGATCTGGCATGCTGAAAAACATATTCTATTGTCATAATTTTGGTATATTTTTGTCTCGATTTTAGTATATTTTTTAAAACATTAAAATGGCAACACCGGTAACGACTATATCTCGTCATTTTAGTTAGAGAAGGGGTAATGTAGTGGGGTAAAGACACTTGGCTTGGGCAAAAAGTAGATTCGGTATTCATTCCTTCGTTAACCTCAGTGGTGTAAAGACTACTTAGTCGAATCAATGTCCGATAGCTGAAAAGAGTTACAATTAAGTATTGCATTTTGTTTATGCGTGAAGTGATTGTAAGGAATATACTCGTGTTGATTGGAGTTACAGTGGTTTTATTTCACTATTCTAAGTCATGTGAGATCTACCAACCCGTCGCAGCTGGGCCTTCGTGGAGAAAAACTGGCAGTGGGAACATTACAGACTGATTATTTTATTCACTAAGTCAGCCTGGTTCTATACTTTTTATTTGGCATTTTATTTTCTCCTTCTCAACGTGGAAATTGGCAATAATTGAGCAATAAATATGAAATCATACACAGTTACAAGAGCAATGCATGCGACGAAACATCATCTTTCGCCTGCCCTTAACCTTAGTTGTTTGTGGTCGGCGCAGCATGTCTTCTTCTTCTATACTTCCCTGTTATTCGTCATCTCAGCAGTCACCTCCTTTCTAGCCACATCATCCTTTACACAGTCCCTCCATTGTTTCTTTGGTCTTCATCGACTCTTATACCCATCCACATTTATACTCAAAACTTTCCTGAGTACATTTTCCTCATTCCTTCGCATCATTTGCCCACGCATGCGATTAAACTGTTAAAGAAAAATATACCTACCACATACGTTAACACTTGCCAAAACAAGCTGTCACATACAGAAAGCCATTATTTCGTTCTGCACACATTGAAAAAAAAATAGCAATATCCCAGTTTAAATCACTATCTCAACATTAAACTCAGCACGTCAGCATTGAGAAACCACAAAGATCCGCCAACTAAACTCGACCGTCCACAAAACCAATAGCATCAAAAAACAAATCCGTTTTGTTAAGGTAGCGCACATTAAGAGCAGTAGCTCAGTATAAACATACACTATTTACCCAGCATTAAGTACCACGGTAGTGTATTTACCCTGGCTGCTCAAAAACCCATCTTCAAACTTACACCTCCTAAGCGAAAAGCAACTTTAGCTTGGTAAAAGTAGAGTTGGGTTTTGAATGTGGGGTTTTTAAAAGGGTTTCGTGTTAGTGAAAATTAATTGCAATGTATTGAGTTCCCATTATGCCATTAAGTTTGTAATGAAATGGTTTGTTGTGTGGCGCCTGTCTCAATGGCCGTCTATTGATGAGACGTTAGAACGAGCTCGGTGTGAATGACCTTTGACGAGTGTTTACTTTTCTAATGTTATGGAAATGATTATTAGAATAGTAAAACATCAATAGCTGATCTTTTTCTCATCAAATGTTTTATGTTACAGTCCCATTGCTCTTTAACGCAGTAAATTCATCGTCTTTGCAAGGAAATCTCTTCTCTCCAATGCTTTTGCATCGTCTAAAATCGTTTACCGATCTGATCTCTTTTAAGTGACATTCTTCATTGAGACTCCCAGATCAAATCCCAGAGCCAAAGAATTCAACATGTAAGTATTTCTTTAGCCCTTGGAGCTATCTTTCCAGGACCGAAACATCTGGCGCCAAGCCAAGACAAGAAAACAACAAGATGGGTCACAATCGTCAGTACTGATCACAGACCCCACCGTGTAAAGTTCAGGCGACAAAACTCAACATTGTTTTCCGTACTACATACCTCTGTTTTGTCACCATAACCCTCAAGCGTTATGTCCACACCACCACCTTAATCCCATCACTGACTGACCTGATAACACCGCACGTACGATCCATCAAAGCAGTTCCCACAACGTCAACAGGGCGACAATTCCGACACAGAAATTTGTACCGGCCGTTGGCCAAACATTTGTCCAGTATGTTTGTGGAGCGTGTTTGGCTCAACTAAAAGGCGTGACGGTTCGCCCAACGCCCCGCTTTAGTTGGCCGCGAGAACTGATCATTAATGACACTTGTGGTTCAATGACCTGGCTTTGGTTTTGTTTTGTGATAGTACTTGATAGATGCTATGCAAACACATAGATACTGCTTTCGACGAGGATTCAATCAAACTTAAAACAAAATAACTAGATTTCGATAATCATAACATAACACCACGCCTGTAATCCCCGACGGGTTAGGCAGAGGTGTACCTAATAGGACACACACATTTCGCCAGTTATGTTTAAGTCCCATGTATTAAGCCTATTGACATCACTGGGCACAATCCACTCCGTGGCTGCTACTAATAAATTCCTGATGAGAAACTCAATAACAGTTGGCCCAACCTACGAATCGAACTGAAGACCTCATGCTCTGCAGGCGTGTTTGCGACCACTAGACCAGCGAGGCAAAATTGTTACCATAAAATTGACCTCTACGGAACCCAATAAAGCTTACAGAAGACCAAACACCTTTTCGTCAGAAACATAACTAATTAACCTTTTACAAAAGTGCAGGATCCCATAAGCCTGTCATACCAAAGCATCGAGGCAGGCAGCAATATTCCGCTACTTTTTCTGAAATCTTAACCATAACTTTGTTACTTTTAAGATTAATAAGTATTATGTGCTTTTACTAGTCCTAACAATAAGTCCGGAATACCTTTAAGTCTCACAAAGGTATTTAAAACATTAACAATTAAAGTGAAATATTGTAGTACAGGCCGTGCTGGACATTTGCATCTATTTCCTGAACTAAAGTGAAATTCATTACTACAACAACATAAGCCGGTGTCTAGAGGTATTCAGGCTACAACAATTCGTTATGAAAGGATGTTCGGCTTCGAGAAAAGCGGTGAACCGTAGTATTAGTATCACTCGAATTACCATATGACAAAAAGTATAAAAAATATTTGAAAAGAGTAACCATGCAGTCTAATATATTTTGGACGGACCAAAATTAGCATTTATTTCATTTCGATTGTAACCCATTCATATCGTTCCCATATCCTAAAAGCTAGCTTCTCAAACACGAGCGGCAAAGACCTCACACTTTGTCCACCGCTGATTGTCTAGCGCCTACCCATCAAATCCGGAATGCAATCATTCAATGCGCACGACAATATAGAAGATCTAATATTTCCTGGACTTTATGCTCGCCATTGTTTGTCTGACTCCATACAAAGGACACCTTTAAAGCAAAGCGCAGTTTTTGCTACCATTCCGTAGTTTAATCTACTTTGAGCGGACTTGCACCAGACTCGTCCGAGCTCAGATATTTAGAACCGTGTTGTAAATTATTCAAATATGGCACGTTGGTTAGTTTGAATTTTATTTCGGGAAACCATCATCTGCCTAGTTTTTTCCCAATTTTTAGGGGTCGGCTTCCAGTCTAACCGCATGCAGCTGAATACCGGTATTGTATTTGGAGCGACCGCCTATCTGACCTCCACAACCTAGTTAGTACTGGGTAATACGATACCTTGGTAAGACTGGTTGTCAGACTTTCGGGGATTGTCTAAGATTTACCAATGAGCCGGGAACCACGGTTAACATTCTTTCGAGACACAGGAAACTCCGTATGTAATGTGTGATCACCCATCCATGGGCCAACCTAGGCAAGCGTGGCTTAACCTGAAAATCGACTCGAGCGGCTGTGTGTACGTGGCGAGAGTGCAGCTGCTTGGGTCACGCCGTAACGCAACTTTAAGGCGTTCGTGGTGCGAGTACCAACATGTTATCTGCACCTCGTCTTGAAAGAGGACTTTTGGCCGCAAGGAAGGAACATGGGTGGGTTTTAGTCAGTAAAAGTCTGACACTCCCTCCTGCTCAGCCCAGAGCGGGAGGGGTTATTTGATGATTTCCCATCGGTAAAAAAAAAAAAAAACAAGGTGTGGTGTTCCGACGCTTCCACGGGCAAGTGCCACATGAACGCTCAGTGACATAGTGCACAAGAGAAGTGTTAGTGACATAGTTTTAAGGTTCTATTTACTAACACAATTTGTATTTTATCATAGGTATGTTAGTCTTTAAGGTATACATCTA
Source organism: Eugnorisma glareosa (assembly GCA_947578425.1). Lineage (NCBI taxonomy): Eukaryota > Metazoa > Arthropoda > Insecta > Lepidoptera > Noctuidae > Eugnorisma > Eugnorisma glareosa. The sequence continues at coordinate 1,576,809 of OX387957.1, read as the reverse complement.
TGGGCCAAAGTAACCTGAAAATAAATGGATGTTGTTGTTGGTGTTAATATTTAGCCGCGAGTTTTTTTTTAATTTTGTTTCGACAAATGGTGCCTCTAATTTTAGAAACAATTTCGTATCCGTGTCCGTAGTTGTTTCTAATCAGGAAATCTGGAACATTTCAGTTCAATTAACAAATTAACCACAACAATTATTGGTTTACATTTTAAGATATGTACAGAGTCACCCATGAGTCACTCATTCACGAGAGAGAAGAATAGAAGAGGATGCCATGCTGTGCGGACCTCGTATACATTGAGATGAGGCCAAGAGGATGAGGATGACCATGTGAGATGATCTTATCGCTGACCATAAATTTAAAGATATGTAAAGACATGACAGATTTCATGCCACTGCAAGATCCAGTTTGGTTATTGATGATTTGAAAGAAGAATTCGACCCAAGCAATGATAAGTTAAAGTTAAGTTACATATCACCTCTACAAAAGCTCACCTAATCTATGGTTTGCGCACACGCATGGGTTACAGTGCGCAGTAAAACGTTACTTTACATAGTCGTAATATTCTTAAGAGCCGTAAACTGAACGAAACGAAGGCACTACGACATACGCTCACATATATATATTTTTTTATGTTATAGTCGTTGGCATGGGTTATACTCGTACAAAGCAAGATAAGTATTTAAAATCAGTAACGGTTACTAAATGGAAAAAATAAAGGTTGTATTATATTAAACCAACCTACAAAGTAGTGATGCCGCATTTGATATCATAACTAACAATGACTTACTAAAGTCTAGCCAAAAAACATGCCTATAAATTAAAAAGTACCTAGTAACAGTACAGTACAGTAAGTCCGACTCGGTTTATGACAATAGGCTTGCCCTAATTACATGCCTAAACGTACTGGGTAATTCGATACCGACCGATATGGACCGATGACCTGGTGGAGGTTACAGGGATCCGCTAGATGCGAGACGCATGGGACCGGTCAATGTGGAGCCACTTGGGGGAGGCCAATGTCCAGCAGTGGACGTCTTTCGGCTGAAATGATGATGATGATTACGATACCCCTTGGTAAGACTGGTTGTCAGACTTTCGAGCCACTGCAACGACTGTTAAAGATCTACAAATCTTCCATTTCTCCCATACAAGAAATAAATAAAAGCCGATCACGAAAATATAGACCAACTCCACAAAGATCAGTGATCACAGTTCGACAAGATCAAACAAAGATAAATACTTAGGTTCTGGTACCCATTCATTTGATACAATCCTTCGCTCGCAACACGCCCACACCCGATATGAAATCTGTAAACTCAGTCGGAAATGAACAGGAGTAGTGGTTTAACGAAAGTACGTGGATTTTCTTAAAAGATTAGGTACTAACTATATGGGTCACACGATACTAGAAGTCTGGTTTCTGAAATACACCTCAAAATAGCAGCCATTTCAACTGTTTGGCACCGCGACTTGATTTATAAGGAAAAGTGTCAGAGGGAAAATTAAAATTTAAAGGTAAAAAAGGCAACCTATGTGGATTTGTAAATAAAATAAGAAAAAGATTCAGGAAAACTCGCCATTTAACTTAAATGTTACTACCTCTGGTCTAATGGTTTGCAAGCGCGACTGCTGAGCATGAGGTTCTGGGTTCGATTCCCAGGTGGGGTAAAGTGTTATTGGGTTTTCCAACAGGAATTTCTCAGTAGCAGCCAAGGAGTCTGGATTTGTGTTCGGTTGATGGCAATAGGCTCGCCCCCTATTACATGGGACTTAAACGTAACTGGTGAAATGTGGGTGTACTATTAGGTACATCTCTGCCTAACCCTTGGGGGATTACAGGCGTAATGTTATGTTTGACTACTTATATTTTCTTGGAAAAAGTGATGTTTTTTTTTTCGATAATGGCTTGACTGAAAAGCTAGAGCTTTGTATCAATTATAATCAGTCGTGAGGATCAAATTGTAATAGTGAAGGGCCTTGTTCTTTGGACCTTTGTTCCATCAGTAAAAATACAGACATTTCTGAACCATTTACTCTAAGCAAATACATGTCATTTCGGTTTAAAGACATTTATTTCTCAAAGAACAAATTACTTAGTTCACTTAAAGAGAAACTTAACTAAATTAACAATAGGTTGTAGTTTTTCATTACGACATTCAAGCCATCCAAGAAACTGAACACCATAGTTACATTTATAAAATAGCAAGTAAGTAGTTAAGAATGATTAAAATACAAAACAGTTCACGCTAAACTTAGATAAGTTTAGCCAAATTAGACAAATTTTACCTCTTTATAATATTAGTACCTATAGAACATAGATATGTTCTATAGGTACTAATATTATAAAGAGGTAAAATTTGTTTGTAAACTTCAACTTTATCGCCCCGTAACACATAATAAAACGTATATAAATGACTATTTAACATTACAACAACGGTATAGGCACTAAAACAACACTAGGCTGGGTTTTATTTGGTACCTAAATAGTGTTGTTTCAATTCCTGTAAATGTAGATGGCGCCAGTTGTGAAAGTAGTTTAATAGTGATGGCTATGTAGACGGGCGGGTTAATGAGTTGTTCAAACGATTTCTGTTGTAATTGTTGATTGTGTTGGCGTGTGGTCTCTGGGTTTATTCTCCTGGTGTTCCCGTAGACTCTGGCGTAAGTGGTATCGGTGTACTTGTATTGCGTCTCAGATAAAACATTTTAATTAAGTAGAAACACCGATTAAATTTTATTGCGGATTTCTGATTTATTCCATCTGGTATAGATTTGAGTATGAATGTGGATGGGTATACAAGTAGAGGAAGACCAAAGAAACGATGGATGGACAGTGTGAAGGATGATATGGCACGAAAGGAGGTGACTGCTAAGATGACGAGTAATAGAGAAGTATGGAAGAGGAAGACATGTTGCGCCGACCACAAATAAATTGGGAAAATGATGATATTTGCTATTTATTATATTTTTCTTACGAACTGTACTTTTTGACAAGCAAATTTATACTGATGACGAATCGGGAACATCAAAAATTTAGTTTTCTTATGATGACGAATCGGGACTTCTTGTACGGAAAAAACGGTGACCAATCGGAACAGTGACGAGTCGGGCATAAGCCGTCTAAACATACCTGTAGTAGCTGGCTGGTCATGCTATTGAAGCTCTGTATTACGCCAGACCAGTTTTAATGTTAAGTGTAGTAACCACTGTTCCCAATACTGTACTGTACAATTATAAATGCTTATTACTTCTCTACAAGCTACAAGATTTTTTAACAAAGAGTCCTATTATCACTGTCACCGATATTCAAAAAACATAGAAACATAATGCTTTATATTTTATTTATTTAAACTTCATGTGCAGTAGTGGTAAAGCACGTTAAGCCGGAGGTCAGATAGACAGTCGCTCCATGTAAAATACTGGTATTCAGCTGCATCCGGTTAGACTGGAAGCCGACCTTAACATAGTTGGGAAAAGGCTAGGCAGATAATGTGCAATAGTGGTACATAGGCGGACTTAATGCCATAAGGCATTGTCTACCAGTCAACCTTTGGGTTAAATAAGAAAACATTGTGATAGGCTACAAAATAAATATCTAAAAAAATAATTTATAAGTACATACTTATATAAATTATAAGGCCAGTACTGGGATAACATACGTAAACGTGTGAATCACATTAGACTTTGGAGATATATGTTACAATAAATCTTAGTCTGCAAAAGTAACCACATTATTTCTTTTAAATATGCTTTAATTTATTTTTTCAGTTTTTTATAGAGGAGATCGTGGCTCGACGAATGAATGACGTAATTATTTACTAACGTCGATCTTTTGGTCAAGCGGCACTTGCCTAGGGTTAGTCAGGTAGTCAGTGGCCCGAAAGTCTGACAACCAGTTCTACCAAAAACGGTATCGTATTACCCAGTACTGACTGGGTTGTGGAGGTCAGATAAGCTCCTTGTAAAATACTGATATTTAGCTGTATCCGGGTAAGCTGGAAGCTGACCCGAACATTGTTGGAAAAAGGCTAAGCAGATTATGATGCTTTCAGTTTTTTTCTGAAACACTGCCTAAATCTTGTAGAGGAGAGGCACCTACTGTCCCTGCAATGTTCTAATTTTTCTTAACAGGTCATGGATTTCTTCCAAAATTTGCGAAAATCCCGACGTCTACCCGCTCGTGTACCCCTCCGATCAGCCGGAAACGCCCGGCTATTATCGTAAAAGTGTCATCGCTCTATGTGGGATGACCCCATAAATTGAGTGATAGCAAGTGGGCGGCTATTCTGTCGCGATATTTATACTTTCTAGAGCTAGATAGATCTTTAGAGATTCGATGTTTGAGCTAGATTTTATATTGGTATTAGGGATCCAGGCACAAGATCTGAATGGCTATAAGAGTAGAGGGAGACCAAAAAAACGATAGAAGAAGGATGCTATGACTAGAAAGGAGGTGACTGACGAGATGACGAGTAATAGAGAAGTATGGAAGAAGATGACATATTGCTGCACCGACCCCGAATAAATCGGGATAAGGGCAGGAGAATTATGGTTATTAAGGTAAGATAAGTAACAGATGTTTAGATCAATTTGCCCGGAATACATCTGATTAAAATAGTACTACTAAAGTCCGTTTTTTAATCTCCGAGACTAAACTGACATTACGTGGATTGCTAGTTTTTTGCAATTCTTAAATAGTGATGTGCCGCTGACTGCCGCTACCGTAAATTGCCTTTAGTAAAATCAGTACCTAGTATCGTTTGTTTAGGGAAACAAAATGGCGTTCAGTTTTGTTCCTCTTAAATTTAGGTTTGCCGTATTCAAAATCACACACTAACTGCCATATTAACATAATTATTTTTAGAATTGTAGTTGTTTGTATGGTGTCAAGTTCCAATATTTGCCGTAATTTTTAAAAGTTCTACCGTTTTATATATCCGTTTTACCGAGTACTAACAACACTGATAATCTGTCTTTTTTTTTCTAATCGTCTATTATATATATTTGTAAGTTTTGCAGCATTACTTGTAAGTTTGACATTTGCATGTGTCAATTTAGTCTCTGAGATTATAAAACAGACTATAGGACTAACTAGTGATGAGGTTTTCCGCCAAATTATTTGAGATAAAGATACAAAACATTCACTCAAGTTATAAAAAATTCAATCTACGAAAACCTTAACCACAAAGAACTTTGAGTATTATAGTTAAAACAATTCAAACAGCGGCGAGGCTTTAAAAATTAATAAGTAATCACTATGCACTAATTGTAAAGCAAATAAAATAAAACAAAGTGACATTTTTACAAAGTGAAAGTCTAGCCTAGCCTAGCCTTTCCAACTATGATGAGGTCGGCTTCCTGTCTAAGGATGTAGCGGAATACCAGTATTTTACATATAGCGACTGCCTATCTGACCTCCACAACCCAGTCAGTACTGGGTAATACGATACCCCTTGGTAAGACTTTTGTCAAACTTTCAGGCCACTGACTACCTGTAATGACTGTCAAAGATCTACAAATGACAGCCGGGACCAACGCTTACAAAGTGAAAGTGCATCCCGATATATTATGCTCATCTCTTAACGCTTATTATAACTGGAACTTTATATAAGGACTTAAATAGGATTGATTCAAAGACTTCTTTGGGCATTGTCCTACTAAACTTTGTTTTCCGTCCTTTTAGTCACATATCTATGACATTAATGTGAATTCTTCTATTGGCACACCCTTTAGTCCTTTAACTGTAAACAACACTATAGCATGCTTTATTTATGGTGAAGTTATAAACTAACAATAAATTAAGTTTGATTCTCAAAACAGCTATCAAATAGTCGGTTATATTAAGGTAGCCACGCCCTATGTCCTTTTTGGTTTGGAGAACAAAACGGTTTTTAATAATAAGAGCAAGGTTTGATATTGATTGACCTGCAATTCGCGAAGATATGTTTCAGAAATTGTTAAAGAAAACAAGGTAAAACTATACAATAGGATTGAAAATATCGTTAATCATATTTATGTACCTAATTTTTCTGTCCAAAGATAAGAGAGTAATATTATTATATTAGAAACAAAACCGTCGTTTCTCAAATTCTTTTAACCCACCTACCGTATTGAAACGAAGTTAAACTAAATCAATGTCCTTCTGCAAATATACCATCGAAAAGCTCTTTTCAACGATTTGGGCTTTTTCATACTTAGCTAGATCTGACATTCAGACACCACAGAAAAAGAAAAACAGCAGTTTCAAGAAAAAAACTATTTAAATATTTCATCGCACATCTGGCCACAAAATCTCCCGATCATTTCCCAACCACCCTATATATAACATCGAAAAACAAAAACAAAAGCGGATACACGTAAACCGTGACTTTGGCACCCGTATTTTTGTCGCGCGACAAAAAAAACGAGACGCGACATTTTGTCTCAGGCTCGTGTTATGTTTTTGAGATAATATAAAACAGAATGCGAGAGACGCGATTCCGTAGGGATTTTTTTTTTCTCCAAATGAACACGTCCTGTATTTTGCATACAATGCGGCTTGGTGCAATATGCGGTCGATAATGTTTTTGCCTTTAAGAGATATATTTAAGTATTTGATGGGCCCTGCTTAACCTGTAAGGAAGCATGATAGCGATTATAGCAGTATATCTTAAGTTTATGATTTATTTTAACCTAACTATGGCCGAAAAAAGTATAAAAAATTGCTACGTCAGCTGGCCACAGTTCGTTGCTGATCAAATAACTATTTTTGGGCTAAAACACTAATTTAGTTTTCTTCTTTTTTCAGGAGTTTTGGCGACCTGTGAGGTCATCATCAAAACGGCGTTTGCTGAAACAAGATCTTCTTTCAAGAATTCACCACTGCATAATAATAATGCTGCTGCAATAATGCCATCGGCCTTTTGGCAGACACCAACTTAGAACTTTTATGAAGTGCAGCATTTATTTAGAGGCATCCAATCAGAAGATAATTTTAGTATGTCAATACGTTGACTTCGGCTCCTTTGTTATCAGTAATGTACTTAGGTGGAAACATTACACAATTAATAATATGATTTATCATTTTCGACGCGAAAGATTGAAATCTAGTCTTACATTAAATAAATAAATAGCATTTGAAATTACCCGATGGCTATATGTACTTTAATCTCAAGTCTTGTGTAAAAACACTGCATTGTAACCCAAAAGTGACAGGTCACCAGGCCTAATGCCTATTACCAACAAGAATTAATGCACTCTTTTCATTGATATTCTTCCATTTACATGACACTATCGGCCAAAACTCTCCAAATTTTCCTTTTAACAAATAAAAAACAAAACTTATGCACCGATATCGAAACAACGATATTCTGAGAGCTTCTCGACAAAAATGCCGACATTATTTATGTATATAAATGTATGTTAAATAGATAAAATGTAACCGATTGAACAATACCCATCGATATTGTGAGTTTTCCCATCATTAGCGCCAACATAACATTGGCAACTCAGAACCAAACCACGAAACTGTAACATCAAGAAAATAGAGCTCAATTTTCTTTTACATTTAGTTTCTTTGCCGCAGATATAAATGTGTAACATCAAAGTCACCTAAAAGCGGTGACCTTTGACCGCGAGTCTTGCTACACAAATAATGTCAAGAAAAGATTTTCTCTTAGACAGTTAAATGAACATAAACTGATTTACATCCCGTTTGCATGTTAACGGAGTTCTGAACGTCAATGGGTCACGACATCGCGCTCATGTTATGAACGGCACAAAAAGTTTTTCTGTATTTGTAAGAAATGGGAAACGAAAACAATGTTGAACTGTTATCTTGGTTTGTTTCTTTGGAAAGATTCTCTTAAAAACAGATGTATCATTATTGTTGTATTAGTTCTGAATACCAATCATCGAGAAAATTCATTGAATGAATTACTGATGGGATGCAATATTTTGTCCAAGGTGCACCTTTCGCTCAAAAAGGGAGAACGCCTAATACTCAGCAATGGTTGGAACAAAGCTGCCAAAGATTCCTAGTGAGGGGCAACAATTAAAAAAAAATTATGTTGGTGATGAAACCTACTTTGCAAGCTGCTTTTTTTAAAGCAAATGGTTGTTATTAGTAGAGACTGCATGACAGTTAAAAATCAATTATTACTTCTGACAATTTATTATGGAAGTATAGCAGAGGAAGACATGCTGCGCCGACCCAAATAAATTGGGTTAAGGGCAGGAGTATGGTGATGATGAATTATGAAAAGCCAAGACTAGAATACCTACTTTCTATATGCAGAAGCAAGAGAATATCAACAGCAGGATGCAAGTATACGTTTATTTTAGATCATCTCGCGACCTAATCTTGAAACCAGCCAAACGCAGAGCAGTCCAACCTGAGTTTGACACTGAGGATTATGAAATTCACATCCAGCACAATCGGTTAAAACCGCACACACATCGGCCCACACAATCTCGTACTACAATGCCGGTTTGCTTTGGGCAAACGGTCCATATTGAATATTCATAAACGTCGCACGCAATGGCATTCGACAAATTGACATAAAATTTCACACAAACGTAAAGGAAAAGACGGTTTTTATACACATAGTGGTTGTTGGCGCCGCCACGAATTGATTTGGTTACATTTGAATAATATTAACTTATGAGATGGATGGGGAGTTGATTTATTTATTTTTGGATTACAGAAGTTTTGTGTTATATGCTTGGCTTTTGTTTCTTCCTACGTTCGTCTGCTCTGGTCAAAGTAACTTTGCTAATAGACCTTTGAACCCCATTATGCTCCGTAATCTCGTCCTCATTTAGTACTTGTAGTTTGCACTTCTTGCTAACTCGCTATCACATTTTTTAAAGATGAATCGATTCCATCAAAACGAAAAATGTTATCTGTGGTCCGGTCGTAGGCGCGCTTTCTTGACATCTGTCAACTCATTGTACTTTTTTGTGAAGCGCGCGGTCACGTTTCTATTACAAAAGTTCCGAAAATTTTGTAATTACCAAACCGAGATGGGAAAACATCGAAGAAAAGGAGACGAAGAGATGAAGGAACTTAACGAACGCCTGCGAGAACTAGAAAATCGGTTGAATAAGCGAAAACTGAGTCGTCATCGAAACTCTGGTAAGCTTTTTGAATACCTACCCACTCGTCTTTTCCTAGAATTACCTGGTGCCCTAAGACGCACATGTCTCTGGAGTTTTCACGAGAGGTTAACCATGAGAACACCAACTGTGCAAGACATCACTAGAGCTTTCACGAGAGGTTAGCCGATGATCTAACTTACAATAGAACGACATCACAAGAGCTTTCACGAGAGGTCAGCCGATGATGTACTCGTTCAGTTGTTCTAAATCTCGTCCCTATTGCATCCCTTGAGCTATCACGAGAGGTTAGCCGTGGATTTAAACTCAACCAGTTAGAGGTCTAACTCTAATAATTCTTCGTAGACGAGTATGAAGCCCGCTTCAGCAGATCACGATCCAGTCCGTCACGCTCCAGTCGAACACGCTCGAGAAGCCGTGGTTACCGCGACCGAAGTTGTGAGACACGACATGATAAAACCCGACGCAGCCTGACTCGCCGCGACAGCTCTTCCCCATATCGCCAAATACCACTGACTCCTTGCCATCAATTATCACACATTCCGCCACTTCTGACTACCGACAGTCGTCCTGTATCACCTAATGAAGGAAATCAGAAAGAGGCAGACAGTGAACGAGCAACCGTACCTGAAGCTCTTCCTCCAGGCATTGAGGAGCTCCTTGGAGATGAGGGGGTGCAGCCAACAAAGACACCTATAGTACTTCACAGCAGTCTGGCCACGCGGTGGTCAGCAATAATTGTGAAGGGTTTAAATGAGGAGACAAGACAAAACATCCTAAACAAGCAGGAAACACCACAGAACTGCAGTTTGTTGAACCCGCCAAAACTAAACGAAGAAGTGGCAGCTGCACTGAGTGATGGTGGAGTGAAAAAGGACCAACAAATCAGGGGGCAGCAGATCACCTTGGCTGCTGCCATTACATCAATAGGCAAAGTGTTAAACAATCTAATCGCTAACCAAGAGAGTAGTGATCAAATTTTGACTCTAAGTGATGCAGCCAGACTACTTTGTCACATTTATTATGAAAACTGCATCACTAGACGTTCCCTAATCCTAACTGGCCTTAATAAGGATATGAAAGAGCTAATGGAGCAGACACCAATATCTGAGTACCTGTTCGGGGATAAACTACAGGATAAGTTTAGTGCAATAAAAGCTGTAAAAAAGTCAGGACAAGAATTGAAGAACACACCTGCAAGACCTCCGACGAGACCAAAGAATTTAAACTTTCGGGGCCCACACAGACAGCAGCTCCCTCGTCCGAGTAGGCAGAAGACAGTGCTGAAGCGGAACAACCAGGTGAAACAACCAGCAACACGCCCGAGGCACTCGCCACAGAGGCGCCAGCCGCGACGTCAAGGACAGGAACGCCGCTAGCTCAGGTACAAACTGGTAGATTGCAGTATTTCTCTGAAGTCTGGAATAATGTTACCACTAATCCAACAATACATGATTGGATCAAGGGTTATAAACTACCCTTTTATGAAATTCCAGTACAAACTTCCATTCCTAAAAATAATAACTTCAGTCAGAAAGAAAGCAATCTTATTTCTATGGAAATTAATAAACTCCTACAGTTAAGTGCTATCGAAAGCTGTTTATCTGCAGATAATCAATTTTTATCCAGCATATTTTTGCATCCAAAATCAGATGGCACATGGAGATTTATATTAAATCTCAAAAAACTTAATAAATATATTACTACACACCACTTCAAACTAGAAGACTTAAGGACAGCAACCAAACTCATGACCCCAGGATGTTTTATGGCAACTATAGATTTGAAAAATGCTTATTACTTGTTATCCATAAAAAAAATATGATAGAAGATTTCTCCGGTTTCAGTTTCAAGATACATTGTTTGAGTTTACATGCCTTCCATTTGGGCTTAGCACAGCACCATATGTATTCACAAAGATCATGAAGCCAGTTATGTGTCACCTGAGGTCATTGGGGTTGCTTTCTGTAATATATCTTGATGATATTTTGTGCCTTGGTGATTCATATGCTAAGTGTTTGAAAAATGTGTCAACAACTCAAACTGTCTTAAAAAATCTAGGGTTTGTTATCAATACTAAAAAGAGCCTTAGAACCCAGACAGTGCTGTCAATATTTAGGATTTGTGTTAGATTCAGTTCACTTTAATATCTCACTTCCTCAGAAAAAGATAGATCTCATTCTTAAATTATTAAAGAATTTTAAATCTAAGAGGAGATGCAAAATATTAGATTTTGCTCAGTTGCTAGGTATCCTTGTTGCTGCATGCCCAGCAGTGGAATATGGTTGGCTTTACACCAAGGTTATGGAAAGTAACAAAACAGCAGCTTTAAAAAACAATAATGAAAATTACAAAGCGCTGCTGCCTGTCACAAAAGAAATTAGGTTAGAACTAGATTGGTGGTTGTCGCACATCCCAACAACCCACAACAAAATAAAACAATTTGACTTTGTTCTAGAAATATTTTCTGATGCTTCACAGACTGGCTGGGGTCTGGTATGTAATGATATCAGAAGCCATGGACACTGGACAACTGATGATGAAAAGTTCCACATAAATTACCTTGAACTTTTAGCAGCATTTATAGGACTCAAAACATTTGCAAGCACACTCAGTCACTGTGAAGTTTTACTTAGAATAGATAACACAACCGCCATAGCCTACATCAATAAAATGGGTGGCACTCGTTTTCCCCACCTTAATAACTTAGCCAGAAAGTTGTGGCAATGGTGTGAGGAAAGACACATTTGGATCTATGCATCTTACATCAGTTCTAAAGAAAACACTATCGCAGATCTGGAATCTAGGCGTCCAAATACAGAGATTGAATGGAAGTTATGTGATGTAGCCTACAAGACTATTATTGTTAAACTTGGTGAGCCTCAGATTGACCTATTTGCAAACAAGTTTAACACTGTCAGAAATATATATCATGGCTCCCTGATCCAGATGCATGCTCTGTTGATGCATTCACTGTCAAATGGTGCGGTGATTTCTTTTATGCATTCCCACCATTTGCACTTATAAGTAAGATTTTACAGAAAATAAAAAGGGAAGGGGCGACAGGCATAGTTGTAGTACCTTGGTGGCCCTCACAACCATGGTTTCCCTTATTTGAGTCCATGGTTATTTCTGAAAAAAATTATATTGGTATTAATAATATTAAGTAATTATTAGTAAATCATGACAGGGTTGTCATGATTTACTGTTGTCTCCTTCCAGGGAGTGGATCCCTGGAAGGAGACAACAGTAAATCCATCCATTGCACAGGAGTCTCAAACTGATTGCCGCCATATTATCAGGACCTCTTTCCTGAGAAGAGGAATACCACTTCCTTCCCTTGATATAGTTTCAGCTTCTTTGTCTACCAAAACAAGAAAGCAATATGAGTCTGCTCTAAAGCAGTGGATTTCCTATTGTCAGAACCAAGATATTGACCCTCTCCTAGATTCAGTTCCCACTGTGATATGTTTTCTGACTAAAAAAATTTATGAGGGACTATCATATAGCTCACTCAATACCATTAGGTCAGCTATTTCTTTAGTTCTAGGGCCCCACATTGGCACAGACGATCGACTGTCAAGGTTCTTCAGGGGCATATTTAGATTAAGACCTAAGAACCCTAAATATGAAGTAATATGGGATCCCAGTATAGTTTTGAATTATTTGTCTAAATTATTCCCTAATGAAACTCTCAATTTAGAACTAATTACCAAAAAGTTAGTTACCATATTAGCCCTTGTAACTGCACACAGAATTCAAACCTTGTCTCTCATAAGTATAGATAACATTTCATATAATGAGGATAATATTAACATAAAAATTCCAGAAATTATTAAAACCTCTGCACCTGGTAGATCTCAGCCTAATCTGATACTACCATTTTTTAAGGAGAACTTGTCTGTATGTCCTGCTACTACCCTTTTGTTCTATCTAGATATTACAAAAAATATAAGACAAGATTGTAAATCACTAATTATAACTATAAGAAAACCATATCATGCCGCCACTACTGCAACTATTAGTAGGTGGATAAAACAAATTTTAACTAATAGTGGAATAGATACTTCCAAATTCACATCACACAGCACAAGGCATGCTTCTACCTCAAAAGCTTCTGAAGTGGGTATTAATATTGAAGTTATAAGAAAAGCAGCTGGTTGGACTACAAATTCCTCAGCTTTTGCTCGCTTTTATAAGAGACCTATAGTTAGTGATTCAAATGCTTTTGCACAAGCAATGTGTTCTATAGAGAGTGAGAGTTGATTAAATTTAAGGTCAATGGTAACTGTCTGATATAAGTACCTAATTGAGTTCTTTATAAGATTATTATACACTGGTTGATACCAGTGTCAGAGAAGATTTAAGTTATGTTACCTTAAATATAAATAATGTATAATTACTAACTAAGTAATGATACTCAGAATAGTATGTTAAGTTACATTGTTCAATGATTAAAGATGTTGATTATGTTACCAACACAACTTTCTTCTTTGAACATCTACAAGTACTAAATGAGGACGAGATTACGGAGCATAATTATACAGATCGGACTAACTTACCTAGTGACGTCCGATCCTTAATTATGTGAAGTAATCTCGTCCTCATTGTATCCCAACCCTTCCCAGAAGATCAGCCTACTTAAATGTGTATTATATTGTCTTATCTAGACCCCTTTTTAAAGTTGTGTTGTTATCTAATGTATCGGGACTGTACGATAACCGTATCGGTCATCTTGAAGTCCCGATCATATGCTTTGAAAGAATGAGTTGACAGATGTCAAGAAAGCGCGCCTACGACCGGACCACAGATAACATTTTTCGTTTTGATGGAATCGATTCATCTTTAAAAAATGTGATAGCGAGTTAGCAAGAAGTGCAAACTACAAGTACTAAATGAGGACGAGATTACTTCACATAATTAAGGATCGGACGTCACTAGGTAAGTTAGTCCGATCTGTATAATTATTATACATGGTGTAAGCAAACCCTTTACGAAGCCGTCAACCAAGCATTCTGAACATCAAACTAAATAACTATACGCAAAAATTATTGCTGGTAAACGACTTTTTTTTTTAGGGTGAAAAGTCACGTTTTACGGTAGGACTCAATGTAACGCACTTAAAACATTGTGCTGATGGATGGATTGAATAGTGCGGGGGTCGTGGAGGTGTTTAAAGTAAAGTTATAACATTAAAAACTTCGTGAAGGTTGCCCGATCCGCTGGATGCGACACTTGGGGGCGGCCTATGTCGAGCAGTGGACGTCTTTCGGCTGAAATGATGATGATTAAAATCTCCTATATAAATAACAGACTTGTGAAAAAGTCGGAACTTTGACCCCTATATAGGGTGTAACAGGACCCTTCACGAAGCCGTCAACTAAGCATTATGTACATCAAACAAAGTGACTTTACGCAAAAAATATTGCTGGGAAACGACTTTTTTTTTAGGGTGAAAAATCACGTTTTACGGTAGGACTCAATGTAACGCACTCAAAACATTGTGCTGATGGATGGATTGACTAATATGGTGATCGTGGACGTGTTTAAAGTAAAAATCTTACATTAAAAACATGTATTTAAACAAACTTGTTAAAGTTGGAACTTTGACCCCTAATATCTCCGTAACTAGAAGGTTCCCAGGTATGGTCTAGAACAAAAAAGTGATCGCAATGACGAGGAGAACAAGTGCCTTTCGGCTTCGTTAAGGGTCTTGTTACACCCATTATGTATTGTAGTTTGTATTGTGTATTGTAATATCTCCGTAACTAGAAGATTCCTAGGTATGGTCTAGACCAAAAAAAATATCGCAATAACGCCGAGGACAAGTACCTTTCGGTTTCGTTAAGGCTATTTTTACACCCCCGTTATATCCACTTTCACGTATTTCGGTATGCGTTCGCTTGTTTAGTCCTGCAGCGATAGCGTGAGAAAAAATCTTTCCATCTCCTCCTCACACGATTTGAATCGTATTTCCAAATCTAATCTTAGAGATATATACTCTTTCATTTCCCGATTTTTATCAATAAAACCGTAATGTATTATCGATCTATCTAATTCTGAATTCGTGAAAGATAATTCTGCTCGTAAAGGTTAATCAATACACCAACCACATAAAGTTTTATCTAAGAAGACTATCTTTTTTTTAAATAAAGCCAATGTGACTCCTGAGTCACATAGGCTTTACTTAAAAAAAAGATACACTCATATTATAAAGAGGAAAGATTTGTATGTTTGTACCGCATAAACTCAAAAACTATTGGACCGATTTTAAAAATTCTGTCACCATTATAATGCTTCATTATCCAAACATACAAATAAAATAAATAAATGTCGCTCGACATTACACACAGCGCCATCTAGGTGCCACACTAAGCAACGAGGCTTGTGTCGTGGACACCAGATAATTGATAATACTACATAGATACTTTTTTGTTTGTAAATACATACTTATTATACATATAAACATCCATGACTCGGAAACAAATGTCCATGCTCATCACACAAACATTTGCTCCTACCGGGATTCGAACCCGGGACCCTAAGAACCTAAGGCAGCCTCACTACCACTGCGCCATTCGGGTCGTCAAATCAAATCTTTCCTCTTTATAATATTAGTGTAGAAAAGGTTGCCTAAAAACTGAAACATTTTCTTAGAATTGTGAAAATGATACAGCTTTAGATCCAAAACGAATACCTGACTGAATCATGGAAATTATTTGTTATTCGTATGGCTAACACAAGTTAATACCGATTATAACAGTGACGTTCATAAAAACTGCACTCCGTTTCTTTCGAATACTTGCGATGAATTTTGAGCAGTGTGACTCAGTTCTTGCACTTGGTGATAAGCTTTTGTTTTCAATTGTTTAGCCGCACAGTGAGAATAATGCAAAATTGTTTGTATTTTTTTTTATGGCTTTTGCGTTTGAGATCGATTTCTACATCGCGGTGTTAAGATTCTCCGCCGATACTATAAGTGTCTAGGATTAATTATTTTTATTTGTTATTGTTATTTCTAAACTTAAATTCTAAGGTGTAATAATAATAATAAATAATAAATCGTTTATTTCAGGTATCAACCCATAATTATAACTAATTACGTAAAATACATTAAAATAATATCACATTGCAATACATTTTGAAAATCAAAATTAAAGTATTATAATCAGAATTTCTATAATTAAAATACAACAAAATTAGAATCAGAATTAAAGCCAAAAATTAAAACTAAAATCAGAATTAAAATCAAAATTAAAAATCAATATACAATCACAATTAAAATTAAGCCAGGAGGAATTGATTGATTAAATGAACATACTGCACATTGTTAGTAAATCATACTTATAACTATGTTAGTATATTGTAATCATTACATCTACGAATAAATCAGGCTTGATGTCAAAGTGTGGACCTATCAGTGAGCCGCACTAGCAAGAACAAAACTGAAACTTTTTTGATTCAACCCGCAGTTCAACCCTTAGGAAAGCTAGGGTTCTTCATCAATGGAAAATCATTTTTTACCTGACTGTACAAAAGTTCAAAGAAGGTCATCAGTTCCTGTAATGTACAGTACATATTATTAGGTGTCCCAGTAATTTGTGAAACACCACCAAATTTAGACTCCTTGGCAAATTCACCAGTAAATTTCCACTTTAGCAGATTTTCCTATGCATCAGTTAACCTGGATTCGGAGTCACGGCTAGCCTGAAAGTCTTGAAACACACTACGTATGTAGATGAAGCTGATGCAGCCAAGGCAACTCATGTCTCAGTGGGACATTTTCAGCTGATGGTTTGGTTGATAAGAACTGCAAATGATGATCATGAAAATATTAGCAATTCCAAACACATCTATACTTCGAACTAATATTACGAGTATAAAGAGGAAAAGTTTGTGAGGTTGTAGGGGGTAATCTCTGGATCTACTGAACCGATTTTAAAAATTCTTTCACTTATAGGAAGCTACAGTATCCCCGAGTGCCATAGGCTATATTTACAACATGCCCGTGGGATGATTTCCGACCAAAATGCGAGCGAAGCCGCAGGCAACAGCTAGTTGTTAATAATTTTATATCACCAGTGTCGCCCATCAAATTATCTTCCCATAAACCTTCATACAATTTTATAACCAGACCCATATCCATCATAGTTATGTCAGCAGCTTTCGTTTCAACAATTTTAGGTTCTAAATTGAACCTTAGCTCTGTGTGATAAGATTATTGAATAATCAATGTAAACGGTAGCACCGATCCATCATACGATTGTGCTAAACGACAATTTGTTAAAATCAGTGTAATGCTGATCGATTGGAATTGGGATTTTATTGTTGATAAAATACTCGTTGCAAAAAGCGTGAATTTGTATCTAGTAAGCGAATAACAGAACTTATTGTTCAGCTAAGCACAATAAGGATCCAATATAGTTCAAATGTTTGATTCCTATATTATTTGAAGATCAACATATTAAAGGAAATAAAGAGTTTAATCAGGGAATAAATATTACGAGCAATGAAAACATAAGCACTGGAAAAAGTACGGGGGGTTACCATGACGTCGACTAGACATATCAAATTGATTGGAAGAAAATGACACAAAACCGCCAAAAATGGAGAGATTTGGAAGAGACCAGTCAGCATTGGATGTCTAAAAGTTGAAGATGAAGAAGAAGAAAGAAGTCATATGGCTGTTATTAATAATGTTATTGAATAGTTAACATGCTTTTTGGACATTTTAGTTACGATTAGATCGTCGTGGAAGTCTCGATACAAAAATATGTATTTAAGGTGGAAGCGTTGACGTTTCCACCTTAAATACATATTTTTGTATCTGTTTATGTATATAAAAAAGTAAGAAAATTTGAATTTCACGGGCTACCTCAAGGTAAATTAAAAAAATAAAAATAAAATTTAAAAAAAAGTATAAATTTTCTTACTTTTTTTGCAATTTGCAGGTCAGTGTCTGGTTGTATCTTGATGAATAATGAGTCGTGCCAAAAACATATATGTAGTTACAGAATTATAATCCTTAAAATCATCAATAAAACCCTCTAAGTTCATTATACAACCTGACACTGACCTGCAAATTACAAAAAACGTAAGAAAATTTGAATTCCTCGGGCTATCTGACGCTTCCACCTTAACAATGGTCTTTATTAAAGGGTTCTAGACTTGTCAGAATTTACTGTTACTGTCTGGGACACAACACGTTAGATTTCGCTTTTAAGAACCAAAATATAAAATCCAAACCACTTTCAGTTCACAGACTGCTCCTCCATCAATCTTACCTTTGACATCCTCTAATCAGGACCTGCGCTATCACCACTAGTGGAGCCAGTAATTATAACCAGTAAATTTGAACGGGCCACACACAGTTTATGTGATGGCATAAAGCTCGGATCCGCTGCCATGAATCAAGGGGACAATACTAAACAATTTATTGATTGAACTGCGAGCTTTAGATCGTACTGACACCATGTTGAGGAGGTGTTTGGGATAGTATTTGGTACCGTTATCGCTTGGCCAAGAGTCTTGCAACAGCGATTGCGGGAAAAACAGATGAAAAAGTTTTATAGACCGTGCCACGAATTGTAACATGACTTGCAAAGTGATACTAGAAATAAATAGATGTTGCAAATTGACGTAAATCCGATCGCTCGGGGACCTTCAAATAAGCATGTAAAAAATTCACTCATAAAGTGAGCACAAAGTTTTAGCTTCGTATCAAGTTTAATTTGTTAATTTTTAACGTATACATCATCAGCATATACAATCTTGCCTGTCTGTATGTTCTTGAAATTTAGTAACGTTTACTCGTATAAAGGTTTCCATTGAGTCTCGGTATACTAACTTGAATTAAAACCGATGATTGGATTAAGTTGTATTGTAGCTAGTTTTGAAGCCTTTTTCTAGACCACTTATGTCGCCAACGGTTTTCTGTTTTTGGACTAAATCAAATCCCATTCCTCTGCATAAAATCTGACATTATGGTCACCATACACTTGTCACTTTATACAACACTTCAACGATTTTACGACCCGAATTCCGTTCGGAACTTAATTCGTTTTTTTCTTACTTTACGTCGCAGTAATAGTTCAAAATAGGTCCGTATTAAAAGTGTCCAGTTTATTTATGATTTGGATACGAATGAATCAAGTTTTATTGTTCGAACAGCGATTTAGAGTGACTTCTAGACATTGATGAGCGGGTATTTTATTTACGATAGCCTCTTGAACCCATTTTTTAGTTCGTAACACGTTTTATTTGTTTAGTCGTAAAAGTTTCGGGGACGGCGCCACTGGGCAATGATGGTAATTTTAAAATCAATTGTAGCAAGGATTCGTTTAAGGAAGCTGTAAATCTTATAAGACGTTTATAGCTAGTGTTTTTCTTAATCTTGCTCCCATTGACCTCGGAGTAGTTAAAATAAATTAATGGTTTCGCGGTCAATTTCACTTTTTAAACTAAACTAATACGGTACGAAGCTTAAACTGTATTTTATCCGCTTCTGACCTCATCTAGTTTCCAAATATATTATTTTTGACGTAAATAATATATTTATCAACAAAGTTTTTATCACTCCAGTTGCTTCTAGTTTCACTGTCCTGACTCCTGTTTCTGTTAGTCACCAACACAATCTTTTTTTTTTTTTTTATGAAGTTCTGAAGTTTGTGCAGAAATAAACGTACCACTAACAAAATTCTGGTTGTTTAATATCATGAATTAATTGTAAATGCAGTAATTATAGTAGGTATTACTTTCGTCAAGGTATAGTCGTAAGAGCTACTAGAACATGTCCTAAGTTCGAAACCCAGGTCAGGCAAAGTATTCTTTAGTTTTTCAGTCAGGAGCTTCTCAATAGCAGTTCGCAGTTTGGATCCCCGCTGATGGCAATAGGCTCGGCATTATTACATGGGCCCCAAACATAACTAGCTGAATATGCAGGGCTTGTTATAGAAACACCTCTACCTAACCCGACGGGGATTACAGGCGTTATGTTATGTTATAATAAATAATTTATGTACGCCAGTTATGTTTTAAGTCCCATGTAATAGGGGGCGAGCCTATTGCCATAAACCGGGCACAAACCCAGACTCCGTGGCTGCTATTGAGAAAATTCCTGATAGAAACCTAATAACACTTACCCTGACCCGGGAATCCAGGACCTCATCACTCGACCAATGAGGTAGTATTTATTAATTAACATCACATAAACTGCCAGCAACCTCTAAAACCTTACACTACAATTTTTCCCACACGGCTCAGTACATTTATGCATCGCAGGTTATCTAAGAGTAGCGCGTGCGAGCGCGGGCTGGTGAGCTGGCGAGCTGGCGGGATCGCGGGGCGATGCGCTCGTAAATCGGACGGTTAACGCGCGTGTCGCGACCCGGGTGGTCCGGCCCGCTCCGTTTTATTTAGCGTGATGATATGCTGCTGCAGTGAGGCAAGTAAAATACAGGTATTGCTTTCTGTGTGGATGGTGATATAGGTGTGGGAACTGTTTGTATGGTGGTATTGGTATTTTTTTGGATTGATTTGTCAAAAGCTGAAGGTAACTTAACATTTAATACTATATTGCAGGTGCAGAAGCAACAGTAGATTGTGCAAGATTTCTCCTGTTTATACCATACTAGCTGTTGCCCGCGGCTTCGCTCGCGTTTTGGTCGGAAATTATCCCACGGGCACGTTGTAAATATAACCTATGACACTCAGGAATAATGTAGCTTCCTATTAGTGAAAGAATTTTCAAAATTGGTTCAGTAGATCCGGAGATTACCCCGTACATACAAAGTTACAAATAAATTTTACCTTTAAAATATTAAGCATATATTAGTATAGAAAACATAATACCTTCTTCCTTGGCCATCCAATCCTTTCCAATTCCGTTCCAATTCTCTTTTTATTTTTTAGTTAACTCTATGACATTAATTAGGACCAATGAACTATTTAAAACATTATATGTAAGCCTTATGTGCCTAAGTCATTATGCAGGAAAATTGGCAATTTTTAGTCGATTTGCAATTCAAAGTATCTTCAAGAATGAATAAGAAGATTGGCTGGCAGAGCGACAGTTCAAGCAGATCCAATTTTAATAAATACTGAATTAGATTTTAATTGGTCCAGGGAAGTACTCGTATACACTTACCTACGTTAGTTCTCTGCTTCATTTCTGCATACAGCCATCCTCCTTGATGTGTCGTCGCTAACCACAGCGGTGCTATAATTCTACGATATCACATTGTTTAATGCCCTGGCGTCGTCCGAGTGCCATCCCGTTAATCAACACAGGTGCACGGACAAACATACACTTTTTGCATATATTATAGTGCTAGTACTTTATGGTAATCACTGAATTACAATTGTGACTGCGGCGAAATTAGTGTGATATTAATTTTATTGTTTTGTTTATTTGGTCCTGTCAAATTAATTAGCTTTTGTGGGAGAAAATAGTATATTTTTAGAGAAATTCATCATCATGACTATTATTACCTTTTCCTAATTTATTTTGGATCGGCGCAGCATGTCTCCATCTTCCATATCTATGTATTAGCTTAGTCGTCACCCACTTTCTAGCCATTATTTTATTTATTTAAACTTCATTTACAAGAGTGGTACATAGGCGGACTTAATGCCACAAAGGCAGTCTCTACCAGTCAACCTTTGGGACAAATAGGACAGCATTATGATAGAGTACAAAAAAAAATAGGAAAAATACTATTTTGTTAACATAAAGTTTTGTGTTTTTTTTATTTCTAAGTTTTTTATTGCAGCTGTTAGTGGTTTCTTTTGAAAATAAAAATTGCAAAACAAGTAACTGGACCAGAGTTAATTTAGTGCTAGATGGGAGAAAGTATTTGAATCTATATAGAGATCGCTGCACATTATCGTTCACACAGTCCATCCATATTTTCAGATAAAATAATCTGAAATTATGCATAATTTAAATAGATATTTCATTAATAATATTAGAATAATCTTTGATCTTTGACTATCAATAAACCTTGCAAATTGCATATAATCACCAATTAATATAATAACTCAAATATTACACTAGCATTAGAAACATAGGTTAGGCTAATTCAGTACATTTGACTAGTGAAGTAACACTTATACACCAAGTGTGTGGGACGTACAGAATACACACCATGTTACGTGTATATCACTGCTGTGTAAATCCCGGCTTCCTTATGGATGGTGGAGGTCAGGTGGATGTCAACCGTCGATATCACTCGGTATATAATCTTGCAAGACTGTAAAACATGCATTCCATGTAATTAGGTTTTTTTTTAGTAATCCCGTATTGTCCCACTCCTGGTTTTAAGGCCTGCCCCCATTTCTTCCGGTTCCACGATGGTGGTTTTTTCTATTTGATGGTGTATTTCTTCTCGCCAATCCGCGAGGAAGCCATCCAAGACGTCCCGCCATCTTCTCCTCCTAATTAGCTTATGAAAACAAAAATAAAGTGGAAACTAGTTATGTCGAGACTAAAAAGTAGAACTAAATATGATCTCTTTAACTGACATATCTATCGTAAAACCTGCCCAACATTCTCACCCTCTTAAAACAAAAGCAAAAGACCCAATGAACAAACTCCTATAACATTATCAATATATCCAATCGCAATTACAAACTCAACAACACCACAACCATAAATAAGAACCTGCACATTCATAACATTAAAACTGCTCACAAATCACCAACAGCGGGTGTCGCATCACTACTCATTAAAAAATAAACACATAAAATTAATTCCCGATCGTCAACAAATTATCGGAGTCCCGTGATGGTTATCGCGGGATCTCGCCGGGGCACGGTAGCGCGGGATTGCGTATCGGCCGGCTGACATCACTAAATATAAATTTAGTGCTGCGCCGACCTAGGGTTAACAACGTAACTTGTACCGCACTATTTCTCGCCGATTCGCCGATACCGTTTATGTAACAGCCTGTTAATGGTAAGGGAATAAAGGGGTTTGTACGTGTTGGACAATTATTGGAGTTGTGTGAATTCATAATTGTGCCCAATATCAACAAGCAAAATAAATTAAACCTAAAATAAAAATAAATATTTTTTTGTATCTTTTTAAGGCTTGCTGAAAAAATCTTTGTTTTTAATTTTATTTACTTTAGAAGTTAAAATCATCCCACCCCTAACATCTAATATTGACTAAATAGTTGTCTGATTGAGTGTACTCAACATGCGCCCACCAATCTATGGTTTGGTTTTATTTGGTATTTTTACGCCGATGACCTCAAGAGTCTTAAAAACCTTAATAAATCCACTAAGTCCAGTTTAAAACTGCCAATCACCACAACCTCTGTGCCAAACTATAATTTAAAAACCTCGTGTTCTGTACACTAACATTCTAAAACAGCACAAACACCACTTTTTATTGCTAATTCTTCTTTTACACCACAAAAATGTCAAAGATTTACGATATCGCGCGCGCGGTATTTGTCCTCCTCTACATTTTATATATACCGCTCGAATGCTCGATACCATGGTCGTAACTTGGATTTTTCGAGCTGATCTCTCGATACGTTGACTCGATGTAATTTATATTTTTGATTTTCTCGATATTAATCGATATTTGAGACGTTTCTTAGATAAGCGAAGTTTTGCGTCTGCGTGTTACTCGCATTATGGTGCGGTATGGTTTTGTTTAGTACTTTATTTGGATGCTTTTATTTGGAAGGAAAATCTTCAAAGAATTTTGCATGGTTTATTGCGTGGTGTAAGAATTTCAGATTAAAACTCTTTCAGTCTTCGTCTTAGGAAGAACGGATGCATGGGTTTTAAATTTGACATTATTAAAGGCTTATTTTTTGGCCGCGGCTTAGCTCGCGTTGTAGTCAAAAATTATCTCACAAGAACGACCTGTTCTAAGGGTTCCATACCTCAGTCGGCAAAACCGGTTCAATCACTTTATTGTCCGTCTATTTTCCGTCTGTCAAGAGCAAGACCTTTTTTCTCAAGAACACGTGAAGGTATCAAGCTGTAGACGCGGGCCTGTGGACGGTGAGCTATGGGCTAGCTCGCCGTCCGTCCGTCTTATGACGACAGGCCGTGTCGACGGCGCGTTCGTGTTCCACGCGCGCCTCAAAGAGAGTCAGCAAACAGGAAGGGGTCCGTAAGGGCCGACGCCTGCCAGGGTTGCGGGACTGTTCGAAAGAGATACCGCGGCCCTGGAACACAAAGGGCAAAGGAAGGAACATGGATGGGTTTTAGTCAGTAGAAGTCTGACACTCCCTCCTGCTCAGCCCAGAGCGGGAGGGGTTATTTGATGATTTCCCATCGGTAAAAAAAAAAAAGGTATCAAGTGAAATTAATATCAAATACTCGGATTTACGGTTTATTTCTGCCGTGAAAACATCAAACTTATAAATCAACGCGATCAAAAGATATGACCGTTTATGTCGCATATTTTGCGATTTCACAAGGGAATCAAGGTACTTCCCGTTGACCTAAAATCATAAAAATTGGCAAGAAGCAATGTTTAAGAGCACAGGTAAAGGAAAAAAACTGAAAACCGTAAATATCTAGTTTAATAACAAATACCTACAAGTTTGTACGGAACCCTCAGGGCGCGAATTCAACTCGCACTTGGCCGGTATTCTTAAATATTGCCAACGACACTCGGGATTAATTTGAGTAATTTGATTACTTTGCCTCTTTATTTTTTCTTTTTTTTTTTTTTTTGGTCTAGATCATTTTAACCAATCATGAACCAAAAAAAAATACGAACAAATCCCTCAATCTGTTTTCAGTCTCACCAGCTCAAATACTCCTCCCCAATGCACTATCATTTTAATAATCCCGATCGCAGAGCAGGAACTTATCTATAAACCTAAACTAGGTATCAAGAAGACACCGAGACCAGCATGTTGGTTTTTTTTTTCAAACTTAGTATGCGTAGATAAAATCAATTAGGAATCGTAGTGGTGATTTGCTTAGTGGCGAGATCTGTACGAGACACGTCCCGTGCGATGTCGTCCCGCTATCGTGCCGGGATCGCGTGCAAGCGCCTCACTACGTTATGGTGGGCTCTTTGTTTTATTTTGCATTTTTATGAAATTTGTTTAAAAACACACGAATTCGATAAGAGATATTTGTGGCTGTGTTATGTTAGCGTGTGTGCTGTGTTAGTTTCTTTTTAACACTTTTTGTAAAAGCCTCATAAATGGAGATTCATAGATTATGTCATAACTACTATCACTACTATCGTTCGCGGCTTCGCCGGCGTGAATTGAAATGGCATTGCGTGGTTTAAGGTGTTATTAGCTAATGCTGATAGCATTTTGAATTGCCTAGTGGCGTTTCAATTCACTACCAGTCAGCCTTTGTGATGTTAAATTATTTTTGTTTAGTTATAGTTAATGTTTAACCTTGTTATTGGTGGAAAAGTTCTTAGGAATTTGAATTTGAGTTGCATAGAACTAAAGGTACCCATTATTGTATATGGGAGCTACATCTGCCAACAAACTGCTTTACAGTATGGCAGAAGTAACATTTTTTTGTAATGCCTAGAACCACGAATAAACGCTTTTTTTTTTTAATGTCTTCGAAAGCACGTGTTTGGATTGACATGATGATCTGGGCAACAAAATTGAATAAACATAGGATATTTACATTCGGCTTGCGCCGAACCAACCCGAATATAATTCAGCGATGATAGATGCCGAACGAAACTGGCCAATCGGCAGTTCGGCATGAACCGAATGAAAGCCAAACAATATTTGTAGGAATTGCTTTGGATCGGCTTTGTTGATCAACATAATTATACTGTCAAATATAATGTACTGACCTTCTTTACTGATGGCTAGCTTAGCTAGCTTCGCCCTCTTCTAGTTCGATGATTGTCCCACGGGATCATATTATCGAGATAAAAAGTATCCTATGTTTTAATCCAGGCTATAAACTACATGTGTGGTAAATTTCATTTAAATCCATTCAGTCGTTTTTGCGTCAAAGAGTAACAAACATCCATCCATCCACCCATCCATCTATCCGCACAAACTTTCCCATTTATAATATTAGTCGAAAGTGTATTTTTTTTTATAACATATTACATCTATCCTTGTAAACTTATATCAAAAGTAACCCACACGAGTTTCGTACGAAACGAGATCGATCCAATAAAACAATAATACAAATGACCAAGGAAACCGTTTTGCAGACTTCCTATCAATAACAATTTGATAAAAACGAATATCGACAATAATGGACATCGATAGAACGTCTCAATGAGAAACAATTATTTAGATACGCACGATAAAATATAAGAGTTATCTTCCTAAGTTACGCACTAGGTTAAAACATTGTGCCGTTTGAGCGGACGCCTTCATAACACTAGATTAGCAAGAGTTCTTGGCATTTCAGTAAGCTTTGTTCGATTTATTTCGTAAATTCCTTACAAAATAATAAAACATGTCAATCTTGAACACCTAATTCTACAGAGTATTATCGTACTCTAAGCTATATTTATGGTTTAATTATCTCATTTACATGCTTGACTTACCACCCAATGTTTAACCTTTAACCACGACGTTTATCAAGCCAGTGCGTAACCGCTCTCAATGTTACGAATTCATAGACAATCGAACGTCCATAAAACTGTCTACTAACATCATTTCGAAAGATCTAAACAATAAAACTATTTTATCTCGAGTTTGTCTTCTATTCAAACTTTATGTTTTCGAGAAAGAACAATTGGACCGTTCTACATTTCTCGATTAGAAACAGATATATCAATATAAATCAATATCGCTTTCCTATAAAATCGATTCCAAAATATTGGTATTAGAATCGATTGATCGATTCGAATACGTCTGGTATCGAATTTAATTGTTTACGATTATTGTAATGAACTATATTTACATGTTTTTATTGTATACTTCCTGCTTTATAACCTTAGCTCGATACAAATGGCAGGGAATTAGTTTAAGTTGTTATTGTGTGAATAGGAATTAATAAACTCATCAATTTATATGGGATTTCCCATGGGATGTAGATAATATATCCAACAGGTCCGTGGTGCTATTTAGAATACT
This sequence comes from Eugnorisma glareosa, assembly GCA_947578425.1. NCBI lineage: Eukaryota > Metazoa > Arthropoda > Insecta > Lepidoptera > Noctuidae > Eugnorisma > Eugnorisma glareosa. The sequence goes on along the minus strand of OX387957.1, from coordinate 1,549,662 downwards.
TTAGAATTGCTCTGATATGATATGAGAGCAATTTTAAAACATCAAATCCTAAACCGTGAGGTTTGTTGAAACGGTCAGTATTAGTCTGATTTTTTTTTGTCTTAAATTGCTCCTGTTGGATTGGATATTAATAACTTAGGCCAGTAGTCTTATTATGTATGTCTATTACTTCCAAATAACTTCAACATAATTTTACATTTTTATAGTGTGGTACTAACGCCGTGACGAACATTTTTTGTTAGCTTAGAGAGGGTGATGTTGCCATATTATAAACCAAGATTATCACATTTACCACAGATTACAACAGATCCTATATTTTTCAGGCTAAAAGTTAGCCAAAGTGCTGAAACCCCACTACTGTAATGACCACAGTCAGTGACGATAATTTCGACTCATATCGTCGCCAGAAGAAATCAGCATCATAAACAAAGCTGCAGAAATGATCAGTTCGAACTAATTCCCCCAACCCGATTTTTCAGATGAAATTCTACGTACCTTGTTTGGGACAAGCCCGCCACTTTATTCCTAAACACTGCAACTCCTGAAAGCTGATACAGTGGCGAGCAACAGAAAAGAGCGGAGCTCGACGAGACCTGAGATACAATTCAAAGATAAGGTAAAACAAAATTATCTGCTCCTCCAAAATCAAGCAGGCAACAAAACAGAGATAGGCTTACTAGTGAATCTACAGTTCTGGTAGCTCCTATTTTATTCATCAAAAAACCTAACACTTTACTAGGTAAACAAAACAGCGCACCATATGCGCGTGCGCCCTATAATCGTATGCGGTGCGCGTGATTTACGCGCGAGCGGCGGCGATGGGCGATAGCGTTTACTTATTGTTACACCGCATGATCGGCTAACGACGTATGCAGATACCAACATCTCGTATTTATGCCCTGTCACCGACTTTTATTGCGATTCATGCCATTTTCGAGCACCTGTTTTTTGGTCTGGGTTCTAGTGAGGTTATCAGTGCTGAGTATACTCCATTCCTGAGATACTGTGATTGTATTAAAAGGAGTCAGCATGGTTCTTTTTACAATGGTGTCATTTTTAAGCACCTGGTCTTTGGTCTGGGTCTATTGAGGTTATCGGTGCTGATTATATATTGTCCATTCTTGAGATACTCGGAGTGTGTATATAGAAGAAGTCAGCATGGTCCTTTACACAATACTGTCATTTTTGAGCACCTTCTTTTTTGGTCTAGTACTACTAAGGTTGTCGGTGCTGAACTGCTTTGTATAGTCCATTCCTAATATACTCTAATTGTATATAAAGGGTCAGCATGGTACTTTAGAGCAGCGGTGGCCCAGTGGTGGCGGCCCCGACTCACGAGCAGGAAGTCTTGGGTTCGAAGCCAGGCAGACGATTTTTTTAATTTTTTTTTTATAAGTAGCCTGTTCTGTCTCACTGCTGGCCTCCCCCAATTCCTTCCATGTGCTTTTTTCCTGTGCCTCCTCTAACCAGCCCTCGCGGTACGTGTCCAGGTCGTCTCGCCACCTCTTTCTGGGCCCCGGCGGCGCCGTCCGTCTTCGGGGCGTATTACTTTGTTTAATAATTTTTTTCATAACCACTGTTCTCAATACGTCTCAAAACGGTGAAGGAAAACATCATTAGAAAACCAGCATGTTCTAGAACCCAAAATTTGAAGACACGTGAAATCTACCAACAGTGTACCGGCCCGCGTGGTTGATTATACCATTACCAGTCTATTGCATATCACTGAGTAATAATTAAAATGCTATCCCTTTGCCAATATCTCCTCTATGATACTGGAACTTTTAATGACAAAAAAAAAACAAAGCGAAAATCGGTCTGTTCCTCTTAAATCTTCACAAATCCCTGAACTATCATTAAGCGTATCAACCAACACGATCAAATCCTTTTTCAATTACCAACCGGCCAATTAAACCGAAATAAAACAATACACAGAAGCCTATTCTATTTTTTAAATCGGAAACACCGACCACCGTCGTTTCAAGGCAAAGGCATAGGCCTTGTGGTAACAAAGATGCATTGTGAGTGCATCGTTCTTTGGAACAAATCCAATATTGTTGACTGTCTACTGTTAAGACAATCGCGACCTCCAAATTCCACATTTGAATTTGTGAAACGTTACTTCTAACATAAGGACCAGTCTTTGAACTACTCAATTCCAAACACCATTGTTTTAATTTTAAGGTTCATTTTCTATTGGAAGGTAGGTGGATTAAGTGCATCAAATATGCCAATTAGTTTTAAGCATTAAAAGGCCAGGATGGGCAGATCGACGCCATTGTTTCCTCGACCTCGACAAAGAAAGACTCGATGACAAATCCCATGGTCTGGTCTGTCAAGGTTACTCTTGGTTGTTTACGGCCATGTTTGGTTGCTTGTAGTAAATTATGTTTGATTGGTGTCTGATGCGTACGTGTGGCTTGAGAGGCTACCGTGTGTACTAAGTGGGGTTAAACTTTTTACGCAAAGTTTTTCAACCGGTTCATTACATTCTCGCTTTGTTTTATTTATATTAAAATAATAAGAGGAACTGCGCCAATTTCAGATTATGTAGGTGGAATTATTCTCACCCATTTCCCAAACATTCCTATGACTCACACAAATGTGCTAGGTATTTGACTACGTTCAGCGTGGTTCCAAGTCGATGCAGTTCAAAGCACATAGTTGAACAAATATTATAAGTCCCTACTTATTGGACATAAAACGGGTAATTATAGTTTTTTTATAGTATAAAGATATACATATATAAATTAACTTCAGTAATTAAAGTTATTTATATGAACAATGGTAGACTTTTAAAGACACTAGCAAGTCCCTGTGGCATTCTTTCCTGCTGGTCCCCGCAAAAACGCGTAATCTCTATAACAAAGTTTTGCCACAGGTTTTTAGCACACCATTCCTTCTAATCTCAAACTTTGATTACAAGCGAAAATCTAGACCAAAACCTAGAAACCATAAATAAAGACACCTCAAAAGCTAGACCTAAATCCAAGGCTAGAAAATTTCAAGTGCAAGGCTAAAGCCAGGTCCACACTATACTTAGTCAAACCACAGTTGATATATTAGATTACGGGTGTCGTTTGTATGACACGACCTAACATTGTAGCGGCGTACAATCACCCTGGCGTAACAAAGAACTTTACGATGAAATTGAAAGTATACGAGCTGAATTTTAACACCTGCCTACTACCATTTTGTGAGTATTACAAGTTGTCGAGTACTTTGTGGATTAGTCAGGGATTTTGAGCAATTTGTTGATGTGAGTCTGGATTTTCCTTTGTCTTGCATGTTGCCGATTTGAAAATACTGCATGAATTGTCAAGTGTTTTGACAGTATCGTTGTTTACCATTTCATCCATAGTTATACAGTTATTCTTGTGGGTTGTCTATGGATTTGGTGTAATGTAAATTTCTCAAGGACCTTGCAGTGGTGTCGGCTGCTACGTCTTATAAATTTATCCATTCAAAAATATAAGTGCTGGGTGCTTTTCGGTGCAGCAGTAAATGATAAATGCTAAAGCAGTAAATGATAGCGTGAGGATTGACAGGGGTGAATGGATGAAAAAAACGTGTTGCGCCGACGAGCCCCCTTAACACATGGGATAAGGGCAGAAAGATGCTGATGATTTCATGGTGCAGCAGTTTTCTTCCGATAACTATAGTCACACCTGTCGAGCTTATTCCCAACTTTGCTGTAGCCTTCCATCCTAACCCAGATCCTGGATTTAAAGCTGCGTCTATGCTAGGCCAGCCGAACACGAGCAGAGCACAAGCGCAGCACAAATTCCCTTGGCGGGAGTGCTCGGTCGAGGCTTCTAAGTCCGTCTACGCTAAGCGAATTCGTGCTCCGATCGTGTTCGGCTCGCCTAGCATAGATGCAGCTTAAGATACTCCGTGTAGATTACGTTTCAGATTTAAGGAATTCTGATTACCCATAACGGCCTTTCTAAAACCGGCATCAATTTTAATTACATTTAATCTGAAAGAAGACAGTAGTCACATACTGTACTCTAAAATCAACGTGTTCTGCTTACTTCCATAATATTGAAACTTAATATAACGGAAGGGTTAGGCAGAGCTTGTACCTAATAGTACACCCACATTACGCCAGTTATGTTTAACTCCCGTATAGTTATAAAGGGCGAGCCTAATGCCATCAACCTGGCACAAATCCAGACTCCATGGCTGCTACTGAGAAATTCCTGATGACAAAACCTAATGACACCTTGCCCGACCTGGGAATCGAACCCCGGACCTCATGCTCAGCAGTCGCACTTGCGGCCAATAGACCGACGAGGCAGTCTTATATTGAAACTACAAAAATAAAAATCCATCGTCTTTCATAAAATCCACTCCACATTTTCAACCTCACGTAGAAGGCGATTAAGCACAAAAGTACAGTAGCAGCACAGTACAGCCAGCAAATAGATCACAGCAGTGCTCATTACCAAAAGGCGCTACTAGTTGCGCGCGCGCCGATAAGATCTCGCACGGCGCGCGCGCGCGTAAATCACGATACCTATCGCTGTGTCCCTACATGAGGACCAGACCTAATTGTAGATGAATTTATAGAGCTTTAGGGCCTTAAGTTGGGAAATATTTGCTATTATTTATATTTTGGTAAAAATTATACGTATTATGAGACAGTTATATTTTGTTTTGTTTCCACGATACTACCCTACACGAAGACCAGGGGCCTTAAAATTGCCACTTTATCAGAATCATAATACGAATCACGTTAAAAATTTAAAATTCTTAAAATGGTCTTTTTGGTTATGACCACAAAGTCTATTTTAAGAGTTTTAAACTTTTAACGTGATTCATATTAAGATTCTGATAAAGCTTCCATTTTAGGCCCCCAGACCTTATTGTGGACGAATTGATAGGGCTTACAGTTGCGAAATATTTTTTTTTTAATTCACGACTCCTAGTTTGATGTCTAATTCACGAGAAGGATGGGAGAAAAAGAAGATGGGACTAGACTTAGTTGGAGACGAGTTTATTGAGCTGCGGGATTTAATTAAGGAAAATATTTGCTTTTTTATTTATATTTTCGACGACTGTGCAAAGAATGATATAATTGGCTGGAAAAGAGGTGTCTGACGAGATGACAAATAATAGAGAAATATGGAAGTATAGAAGAAGAAGACATGCTGCACTGGTCCCAAATAAATTGGGATAAGTGAAGGAATGATGATTATTTATATTTTGAGAAATGTATTTAATAGTACGTATAATTTGCTTTCGTTTTCGTAAAATGTACAGGAATAATGTGAAAGGTACGAGAATACATTTTATAATTACCTACGTAAAATAAATTCAAAAGCAATTTTATCCTTAAGTGTCGATAGAGATTTTACGGTGGCACATAATATTTTCGAAACCTTATTACTTACCCTAAATTAGATCTTCGCTCATAATTGCAATAGTTATATATTTCCCGAGATCATCACTTTTTACTTTTGCGTATTAGTTTATGTTTGTATTTGTACAGCCATAGTAAGAAGTGATAAGAAATATGGTTTTCTCTATCTACCTATCTCAGGACCAAATCTAATTAAAACATTATTAAAGACTTTAAGGTTATTGGCCAAAGATTATTATAAATTACTCGGAAACAGTAGGGTACCTTTGGTATTTAGGTCAATCAATTAATTCTTGTTGTATTTCTTGTTTTGATTATTGTCACGATGCTGGTTATAAATCGATAGTTATCATGATAGGTTTTTTATTAAACAACATGTTATTAACCAAAGTACAAAATTAATTGTATTTACCGACCTTCGATTTCCTAAGACGACCCAGCGTGACCACAAACCTACCATTATTAATAAATCGACACTGTTATAGCAGAAACAACGGTGTTTCTAAATATATAATTTCCAAAAACACTTGTATCTTACTATCGGCCCGCGATATCCTAACTGATGTATCAATTTAATGTCTCAACATTTGTCAAAGGGACAGTCCATTTTTAAAACAATATGTCGATACTACAGGTATATAGGACCGACTTTCTACAATAAATTTGATTCACACCATATCACAATATATTCTTTATCTAATCACAAGAACCATATTTCTGAAAACTATAGATTGATATTTGATTTCACTGGTCAATAAAACATCTGGTATATACATAAAGAAATGTCATAAATTGATTAACAAATCAATATATAATGTTCATTCATGCTGTGAAAAAAATAAATACAGAGAATTACCAACCTTATGGGCGAAACAATAAAGGTTTTAGAAATGTGGGTGTATCTATGTCAGGTTTATGAAATGATAAATAAAATATAGGTGTGAATAAAGAAAGCAATAAGGCATATCGCACATTAGGCTCTAATATGGTGACAAAACTGTGTTTGGCACTTACTATTCAGAAATGGAGGGCAAGGTACTAAAACCCAACTTTCTATATGCGTTTTTGGCATTATTTTTGATTTATGGTTGATACTTTTTATTTTTAAGGAAGGTATGGTGTGATTTATTGCCACATACTGCGCAGGTTATGTAGAGGTGCGCAACTTCGTAATTCGTAATTCGACTATTCTTTATAGTAATTCGACTATCCTATAAAAAGGGTGAAACATCGATACACAAACGGCTACCACTAGTACATCATTCTGAACCATCGATTTCCAGGTCAGGCAAAGTATTTGGTGGCCCCCGGCCACCGTAGATGCGGGCCTGTGGACGGTGAGCTATGGGCTAGCTCGCCGTCCGTCCGTCTTATGACGACAGGCCGTGTCGACGGCGCGTTCATGTTCCACGCGCGCCAAAAGGCAAAGTATTTTGGGGTTTTTCATCAGGAATTTCATAGTAGCAGACACTGAGTCTGGATTTGTGCCAGATTTAAGTTCTTAAACTGTCATGGTCGCTAACATTATCATTAACACTAGAAACGGGATCCCGTGAAAAAAAACCAGAGGGGAATCCAGTTGTTCAGCTTTGTAAAATACGAAAAAGTGCCGAAAAAAGTTCAAGAGCGGACACAGTGAGTTTCATGTGTCGGGAAAAGAATCGAGTTGCGAGTGACAGTGGTAGCGGTACTGAGTGCAAAAAAACAAACTATTACAAACTAGTGAAATGTGGATTTACTAGATACACCTTTTCCTGAACTTTCAGGGATTACAGGCGTATTAATATGTTATGTTTTTTGAAGTACTTGTACCACAGCTTGTTAAAATCGAACTCCTATTAGGGATCTCCTCCACAACCAAGCACACATCTTTCGTCAGCACACTAAAAGTTCATCGGTCGGAAATCAACCACTACATATTTATTTTATTACCTTTTATTAATAAGATCACGCTTATAGTATCGAATGATCGAATCGATATGATACCAACTATTTGTACTTACTTTTTACACAATATGGAGAACTGCAGAAGAACTGACGGATCAAAACAGACTATGTAAGAATACTTATTAACAGAAAAAAAGGATATAAACGATCTGGGCTTAAAAACATCCTCCCAGCAAGGTTACAGAAGACTCTCTTATGCCCGTTTACAGGTACTAAATAATATTATTGTTGGAGGCCTGTTACAGAGACGCGTGTCATTTATTATCTCAAACCTGAGAAATGTAAACCATCATTCTGAAGACAGGGACAGAAATATATCTTAAATATGCATTTAGTTATGTCTAGTGGAAGCGAAGAAGACTAACCAAACTAACAATACCTATACAATAAGTAAATTTACTAAAACCCTACTAACAACATTGATTCGAACATTTGATTGGAAATGTTTATACTATGTAGGTAACCCAAAGAGAGTAGAATAACCATACTAACAGTAGACAATAAGTAAAATTACTAACACCCTACTAACATTTGTACTTGTAATTTGAGATATGGAATAAACGGCTTTTTATTATTTTATTAGTGGAATCTAATTTTGTGACCCCTGTTTAAATGTATTGTATAGAATGGTCCTTCGGTACACTTCTATATGTTGCATTTTTATGTTAAACGCCTCTTCCGTGTACCCGGGGCCAAGTCGGACATATTTCATAAAACAAATTGTCATACCCATTGTAATTTGAGAGCTATTTCATCTAGTTGTACCCTTAAACATCGATTTGTATTCGATAAAATCGAAATCATATCGATACTCTTGATTTCTGTCGATTCAATTTAAAGTTTAGTGTAAAATGGACGTTATGATTTTTTTGGTGATATTTTAGAATTAAATCTGTTAGTGATTGCTACTGAATTAATTTTGTAGTTCAATGAATAAGTAATTTAAGTCACGGTGGTATGTTTGATACATTTTTGGTAAAGATTAAGGTAAGCTAAACAAATCGATTTTTCACACGGTATTCGAAATCTGTACGCATTCTTTAGCCAATACAAGACGTATCTCATTTTGAAAAACTATCGATCCAAAACTCGATACTCAAATCGATATCCCCATCGATATAGTAAGAGCCAGTAATTTTCTCGTATGTTAATAAGATGGTTTTAATATAAATAGTTTATGGTGTTCCCAGCACCGCCATTGGCACCTGTGTGGTCGTTTCTTCTTTGTTTTCGACCATTATAACAATATCTTCCAGATATTCATACGATATTTTGATAAAAATGACAACTGATTGTTGTCTAAGATATTGTTAAGCTAAATTGTTGTTGTTTTGTTAGAATGTTGTTGAAAGTTGTTATAAATCGTAGAGATTATTGTTATTAAGTGCCTTTGACCACCTATTGGGTAATGAGGGATTTTTACTTGCTTAAACGGTGAATTTATGTCAATTTAAGAATGTAGTAGTTATATCAGCATTTAAATTGTCCCACTACGAAACAGACGCCTTTTCTTATGCAGAATATAACGGAATAATATGATAGCTATCAATACTATCTACTGTAAGTAGTGTTAGCCTTGTGGTGTGACCGTCGGATTTTCAAAGCCTTAGGTCTTGAGTTCGAACCCAAAACTCACACCTCTGATTTTTCGGAAACATGTGTGTATTGTAAAATTATCGCCTGCTTCGGTGAAGGAAAACATCGTGAGGAAACCAGCATGCCTGAGAGATATTTCTCGACGGTATGTAAAGCCAAGTCAGAGGCCCATGGGCGGCACAAAAACTATGACACCAGGTTAGATACTAACCAAACGCTAAAGAAAGAAAAGATTTAATACACTACAACCAACGTTTATGTGCAGGCGAGAAAACACAACTAAAATAAGTGACACCAAGTTGCCATAGAGACAGATTTTTTCTTTTTGTCTCTTGCCCTTTTCCCAATTAATTTGGGGTCAGCGCAGTATGTATACTTCTTCCATACTTCTGATACTACGACTGATATCGATGCATATTTTCTTGACAAGCATCAGCGCCATCTTGAACTGCTTATACTTAAAGTGGTTTAAGCGGTTTTTCCATCAAGAATTTCTCAGTAGCAGTCACTGAGTCTGGATTTGTGCCCGGTTGATGGCAAAAGGCTCACCCCCTATTACATGGGACTTAAAACATGAATGGCGAAATTCCGGTGTACTATTAGTTATACTTCAGGCAAACCCTTCGGAAATAACAGGCTTGATATTATGTTTAAAATAAAATTAGTAAAAACGAGAATCAAAATTTGATACGCTTTAATATTGCTACGTCCGTGACCTTCATGGGTAATAAGTTCGTGCCTCATTGATCCCTAAGCCCAGCAAAGTCTATTCCATAAGGAGAAGAAAGTGCAAGTAACTGCATGGTTACTCCTTTCAAATATTTTTGTATACATTTTGTCATATGGTAATTCGAGTGATACTTATACTAACCACTTACGGTTCACCGCTTTTCTCGAAGCCGAACATCCTTTCATAACGAATTGTTGTAGCCTGAATACCTCTAGACACCGGCTTATGTTCTTGTAGTAATGAATTTCACTTTAGTTCAGGAAATAGATGCAAATGTCCAGCACGGCCTGTACCACAATATTTCACTTTAGTTGTTAATGTTTTAAATACCTTTGTGAGACTTGAAGGTATTCCGGACTTATTGTTAGGACTAGTAAAAGCGCATAATACTTATTAATCTTAAAAGTAACAAAGTTATGGTTAAGACTTCGGAAAAAGTAGCGGAATATTGCTGCCTGCCTCGATGCTTTGGTATGACAGGCGATGGGATCCTGCACTTTTGTAAAAGGTTAATTAGTTGTGTTTCTGACGAAAAGGTGTTTGGTCTTCTGTAAGCTTTATTGGTTTCCATAGAGGTCAATTTTATGGTAACAATTTTGCCTCGCTGGTCTAATTGTGCCCAGTTGATGTCAAGAGGCTTAATACATGGGACTTAAACGTAACTGGCGAAACGTGGTACTATTATAGGTAGGCCTCTGCATATACCTTTGAGGATTACAGGTGTAATGTTATGTTAGATGTAATTTTTAGTTTTTTTTTTTCATAACCCGATTATATTCAACCCGCACGCCTTTTCTGAACCAAATTGCTCACGGAAATCGGCCCACAAATCAAATAAACCTAAACCAGATACCAAAAAACAATTCAAAAGCGATTCAAGACCAATTGTCTGTATCTAATTTGTCTGCCGTCCCATCCTGGTGTTCGTCGATTAATCCAGGCTGATTTAGTAAACATACAACGCGATAACTTTACACTTAGAAGTATCAAGACTGACTTTTAATATGCGAGCGTTAAGGATGGTTTTGAATTTTCTTGGTGGTAAGTATAACATGGTTAATTTGTATGGGTGTTGTCAACAGAATATTTTTCAAATGTACAGATATATTTCGGTTTTATAACATCCATGTTTCGACACGATCGCTAATGGCCGTAATCAATTTGATGGTCTCGCACTCGACAGTGGGCATCGAATTGTTTTGATAACATTTGACTTGAGACGCGGATAATGGGAGTATGAGATATATGTGACATTATTCGGTTTTGTAGACTTGACGTGGGAATCGTGAAATATACATAAATATAATCGAGATATGTCTACATTATCATTGGTTGGTATCGCTTTATAACCTTGCTGTAACCGTATGTGTGTATTTTTAAGATCCTTATGTCAATTTAGCTTTAACATTACCACAAACTGTCAAATTTCTCCAAATGATTTTAAACCATAAATGGTTTATGGTTAAGTTCAAAATTGAATGAGAAAATTTGACAGTTTGTAGTAGTTTGAAAGTGCTGGTGACTGTACCTGCTTTCTTCATTACCTGTACAAGAGACTATTTCTTTAACACATTTATAAATCTAGCTAAAGACATTAAGGTTATTATTTAACTATCTTTTTCTTATCTTCATAATCATTTTTTTTTTCTTTTCGACTATTTTATTTAATAAAGGGTTTCAATTTTACCTTATCCGAAACGATACTATTAGAATAATTAGCAGTTGCTTTGGTCATATGCTTGATCACTGGGAGACCGAAATACAGGCACTATTTAAGCCTACCTTCATGATACCAGATCTCGCAACTAAGCAGATACAAATCTGGTGATCGAACAGATCACCAACTCATCATCATCCGCAGCCCGACTTCGCCCACTGCTGTGTATAGTCCTCTCTGTGCTCGTGCCAAGCTCCACGTTCCTGTGCCAGCCTCATCCAGATATTCCCGCAATGGCAACAATGTCGTCTGCCCATCTCATCGCCGGACGACCAACACTTCTCTTTTCATTAATTGAAAGCCACTCGGTCACAGCTTTACTCCACCTGCCATCACCGCGCCTTGCTGGGTGTCCTGCCCAACTACATTTGAGTTCTATAATGCGATTTCCAATATCTAAGACCTTCGTAAGTCTCCGGATTGTTATCGAACTACGTCATTTAAATTCTAGACTGGCGGAAACAGATTAGAACAAGCTTATATCCTGAAACCACTGGATATTAACAACATAACAATAACATACTAATTAGATAAGATAATATAACCTTCAACGTACACCAAGGATTATCTAAAGCCACCGAGACAAACAAACAATAATTATGATAAAAACTCTCGCAGCGGGGGTCCGTCCTAAAGCTGGGCGCAGACGAGAGAGGTTCGACACCGAGCTAATTGAACCGCTCAATTGGACGCATTAGGCGCAGGGCGAGATTAACGTGGATGGGAGGACCGTGCCCAGTGTTGCACGGTACGGTAAGGGAGTTGGAAATGAAATATTGATTGCTGGGGGGCTACCGTCATCATCATCTCCCTGTCCTTGTCACATGTTACTTGGGGTCGTCACAACACGTTCTTCTTCCATTCTCCTCTGTCAATCGTCACGCTATCATATACTCTTTTTCCTTCATATCATTCCTCACACAATCCACCCCTTGGTCTTCCTCTCCCTCTCCATCCATCTACATTTATATTCATCAATCTCTCAGTCACATGCGATTCGTCCCTCTTCATCACATGTCCATACCAAGACGGTCGGTTCCCTTTCAACTTTTCTATAACTAGCGCTTTAGCTGGAGCGAACACAACATCTTCTAAGCAGTATCTTTTGTTTGTTTGATTTTGTTTTTTTGTCACCGACTTCTGAAGCTAAAGTTATTTTTTCACTTTTTGTGTTTTTGAAGTCGGTTTTATTTTTTGAAAAAAAGTTTTTTATTTTTCCATTTTTAGTTGTTAGTATAAATAATAGTAGGTACGTAGTAAGTTGAACTAAGTCATTTAACTTGAGTAATTACTCTGACTTTGATTTTGACTTTTAACCGTTACAGATTTTTATATTCCATAATCAGCTCACCTAGATAACCTGAAAGAATAGAACTATAAATACGTCCCCGTAATATTTTATTAAAGAATTATCCTCCAACTCCTAACCGGTAAGGAGTTATACCTTCCATCATCAGCTCATCAACATGAGGTGATGACTCCTAGATGCGAATACTTGAATAACTTTAGAAAAAACACGAAACATGTAATACGTGCCAATAAAATTTGAGGGTTGCCCTCGATTTTCCTGAGATTCCATCATCAGATCCTGACATGGTGATAATGGGATCCCCTCGGGAGTATACTCTTAAAAAGAAAAAAAGAATTTTGAAAATCGGTCCACAATTAATATTTTACTAAAGAATTATGCTTCAACTCCTAACTGTTAAGGAGTTATACCTTCCATCATCAGCTCATCTACATGAGGTTATGACTCCCAGATGCGTACACTTGAATAGCTTTAGAAAAAATATGAAAGACGTAATACGTGCCCATAAAATTTGAGGGTTGCCCTCGATTTCCCTGAGATTCCATCATCAGATCTTGACATGGTGACAATGGGACCACCCCAAGAGTATACCCATTCGAATAAAAAAATAATTTTGAAAATCGGTCTACAACTGACTGAAATATCGCTGAACATACACACAAAAAAAAACTTTAAAAAAAATTCAGACGACTTGATAACCTCCTCCTTTTGGAAGTCGAAGTTAAAAAAAGATAATTGTTAATTTCTGTTTCTATGGAAAATCGAAAATCTAATTTAGCTGTAACACTATTTTTCAAAAATGTTCTCTCTCAACTTTTTAGACCTATGTATGTGCTTATGCATATGAAGTTACATTAAAATCGGTTCAGTCATTTCGAAAACAAATGAGTTCGAAGTTTGTATGAAATACCGTAAGGCGTTACAACATGCTTTCCGCATTTTCTTTCCGCGTCTTTTTCTTACCGTCTTAGTAATCTTTCCGACGTGGCTGTTGGGCTACTAAAACATGCTTATTATCTATAACTGTCACAGTCTTCAGTATATTAATTTCAGACAATTATTATTTAATTTGTTCAAAAAACTTAAGCTAGGATTCAAATTGCAGATAACTTGACAGTTAGTGAAAGAAGGCCTTATTAAAAGTTTTCACCATATTAGGGGAGCACAAGAGACAGTAGATAGGCCAGAGAATGTAAAAAGTAAGCACTCGGAAAGAGTTATAAAAAGACAACAAGTTTCAGTAACCTTCGGACAATTTTAACATTTAAAAAAATCAGTTTATTTATTTATTTACTAAAGGTTCACCGACAGCACATACATGTATGTATGTGCTGTACATGTATGTGTACAGCACATACATACATGTATGTGCTGTACATACACATTCATATACTAAATTGTATGGTGATATTCTAATATATATGCCAATTACAGGTAAACACAACATTGACAACAAAGACTTACCGCTTAGTTAGAAGAATTACCGCTTAGTTGCTAACTTAAGTCGAGGTGTACAATTGATTCAAAATGAAAATGAAAATTAAAACAGAGTAATTCATTCATTAACAATACAGAGAAGTTGAAGAGTTAGGAGCACTGGTGGAGTATACATCATGATAGTGAATGAGGTGAAGGGTTGGATGAAGCGGGTTCTTTTCTAAGGTAGAAGCAAGTTTGGTCCTGGCTGGTTCTTTGAAACTTTTCATAAATTCTTCTTCATGTTGTGTCGTAGAGTGATAGATTCGCTTGTTCAATTATAAACTAGCTGTTGCCCGCGGCTTCGCTCGCGTTTTGGTCAGAAATTATCCCACGGGCACGTTGTAAATACAGTCAATGGAACTCGGGGATAATGTAGATTCTTATTAGTGAAAGAATTTTCAAAATTGGTTCAGTACATCCAGAGGTCACCCCCTAAAACCTCTCAAACTCACAAACTTTACCTCTTTATAATATTAGTACAGATAAATAAACAAATGTTTTAATAAACGTTTTAGTTTCGTGCCTGCAATGGAAACCCGCCACAACAGTCGCACCCACGCGTTGGTTTTTGTATTAACAATAATATCTTATAATTGTGCTCCGTCGCGTTACCGCGTACATTAGTTATTACTTACATTATATACTGTGGGAATGTACAATAATACATTGTTAATTTTATATATTTTACTCACCCACCCGCTCACTTATTGACTTGTTTATCATCAAAATTATAGAAATCGACGATAGGTTAGTTAAAAATGTGGAGAAATATTGGAAGTGGTTGTAAGATTTATTTGAGAATAAGTTTAATGCTTGTTTCTAAAGTAACAACATAATTATAAGTAAAGTCAATTAAAGTTACTACGAAGCTTTAGCCCACTAATTGGTTACATGATAAATGTGAAAATTGGAATTCACACGTTTAACAGCAGAAACCAACATAATAAATCATATTGGTAATAATAAGTTAGGTGAATTATTATGTCCATCATCATCAGCATTTCAGCCGAAAGACGTCCACTGCTGGACTTAGTCCTCCCCCAAGTGTCACCACATTGACCGGTCCCGTGCGTCTCGCATCCAGCGGATCCCCGCAACCTTCACCAGGTCATCATTCCACCTAGTGGGAGCCACTCCAAAACTTTTACCATTCTGCGAGCAATGTGCCGTGCCCAATTCTTCGGGCTACGTCGGTAACCTCGCTACTTATGCTTATATTTATTTTAGCCCAGAATTACCCAATGCTGGAGGAGGCAGCACTGATAAATGATAAATGATAAATGATGTTTATTTTGCAAATAGGTTTTTTAAAAACACTTTTACACGTCTCTTTTTTAAACTAGATGGGGCCGGTGTTTCGTACCTGACTACTCTGAGAAGAAACAGCCGAAACAAACTCAGAGGTCATAGTCTCTTTTTTTTGTCACTAGCAGCTATCAGGCTTATGCACTTAGGCATATGGGGCAAGAATCACACCAGTCCCCACACAGGCATTCTGGACCGGGTGGTTGAGTATCCACCCCTCACCGCTGCCCCGTGTGATAGGACACCTAATTAACCTATGTTCAACAAAAGCATACAAACAACAGAGGAATTACAGATGGGTCTAAAACTCAAAACGGCTCAGGGGCGCCACACTCCCTAGACCTCAACATTAACCTTCACCTACCACTAGGCGAACACAGCTCGATATTCCAATGCGAGTGTGTTGCCCTAACACAAGCTGCAACAGCCGTAAAGCGTCTAGGGATTCACGACTACGCAATCAGATTCGTATCTGATAGCCTAGCTGTGCTTAAAGCCCTAGAAAACGAACAAGCTAACAGTAAATTTATATTTGAATGTCACCTCGCCCTGGAGAGTATATCGCTGTCTAACAGAATCACCCTCCAGTGGATAAGGGGCACAGTGGATCCCTTGGCTATAACGCTGCAGACGAACTTGCTAAGAGAGGTTCCGAGATGGCAGTGCTAGGCCCGTACCCACTCCTTCCCTTACCTTTCTCACAATTCCGTACATGGATTCGCCAGAGATCAACTGAACTTCATAACAACAAATGGTCACGGTCTACAGATTGCAGGCAGTCAAAAATGGCGATGCCAAGTCTACATCCGCGACTAACAAAACGACTACTCAGCCTAAGTAAAAATAACCTCAGAATAATAATAGGGACAATAACGGGCCATTGCCCCCTAATCAAACATCTCTGTAACATAGGCGCCACGGACAGCCCACTCTGCAGGGGCTGCTTTGACGCCGAAGAATCAGCCGCCCACGTCATCCTGGAATGCGAGGCCGTGGCTACCCAACGCAAACAAATCCTCGGAACGGTGAGGTCGCTCCGCGAAGCCTGTGAAGCTCCTAGGAAACTTCTGTGTTTCCAGACGGAGCTAGGCTGGCTAACTTAGCCAGGACGCACAACGGACCGAATGAGAGTCTAAGTGCGGAAAATGGAGTCCCTACTCTACTCTACCCACTACTGGGCTTCCCTTTTCTTCTGGCCCCCAACCTTACCCTGCCTTCCCCCCTAACCTAACCTAACCCTCATCCATTTTCTTCTGATTAACCTTGCCCCACTCTAGGAATTTCTCCTGTATGGTGAGTGAGTTTACAAACAATTAAACTCACGTACACCAACAGCCAGACCCGGAATCGAGCCCGCGACACGCAGCGTAGCGCCTATCGCTTAGCCACTGCGCCAACCGTGCCGACAAGATCCATGCACGTATTAAAACAGGCGAATGACCCTGAACCAGACCTTCTATCTGTCCCCAAGCTAAACAGTACCAAAACATACAACCTCAATCAAGACCTCATCAAAAATTTAAATCAGATTCCGTTACAGTGACATTACTCTGAACAATACGATTGCTCAAGATGACATTCACACATGACCTCGTACCAACCTTGCACTAAATCGTAATCATGCCTTAATTGTTACATTATGAATGTTATGTCACACAATATTCTTCTCACGACCAAGCTTTGTATCAAGACCTTCAGATAACAGATATAGTTAAAAGAACAATAGTGGTGATAAGAGGTTGGGATATTTGACATTTGATTTGATTACATTTTTTGATTATTTATTTGCATTTGCATATTTATATGCAGTGACACATAAGAGGGTGGGACAAATTTTTATTGTGCTGTGGCAATTTTTAGGTCATGATTGTATTTGGGGTCTGTGTTTGGCAGTCCATCAAGGTAATGGATATACCTGAAGAGCTGATGCGTTCTAGATGATGATGATGGGACGAACTGTCCTATCATCTTGGCTAAAACTATAGCAGAAGCCCAACGAATGTCTATGTATCGTTCTGTAATTTGTTTATGTTGGTGTGATTCTTTTGCCTCGTTGGTCCAGTAGTCGCATACCCGAATGTTGAGCATGAAGATATTGGTCCGATTCCTAGGTCGGGCAAAGTGTTATTGGGTTTTACTAAAAAGCATTTCTCAGTAGCAGCCACGTAGTCTAGATTTGTGCCCAGTTGCTGGCGATAGATTCGCCCCCTATTACATGGTACTTCAACATAACTGGCAAAAAGTGGGTGTACTATTAGGAACTCCTCTGCCTAGCCCCTTGGGGATTACAGGTCTGATGTGACGTTTCTTTTGGCATTCAAACCACATTCATCACTACGTCTTCTGATCATTTCCCTCCATGCTATCCATCCTTTATTTCCACCTGCTATTATCTCTTCTTTTCCAAAAAGTTCAAATACCTGTGCATTTTAGTGACTTACCCCAGAAGATTTTCAAACTTTGGAAGATGCCTTGCCTGAGAGGGTTCCTAATTAAATGTTAAGTAAATAAAAATAAAGTTTCTAATAGAAAAAAAAGCTGTATTATTTTATAAACAAATTAGCAACATTGTGCACAAGCTGTAATTGTTATTAGTTTTTTAAGGTAAAATAAGTGGATGGGGACAGCGAAGAACAGGGATACGTGGAAATCTCTAGAGGAGGCCTTCACCTTCGAGAACGAGGGGTTCTTTCATAAATAGTAAAATATATATATATATATATATCTATAAATATAAAGTATAAGTTTAAACATAATAGCATAGCAGATAATTAGAAATAAGTTTATTTTTGTATTCTTTAGTAAGAAATATGAGGCATTTTTATGTTTTTATTTATTTATAAGGTTAGATAATAGATTAAAATTTATTGTAGCATGTTTTAGGAAATAAAAAGCTTTTTTTATTTCCTAAAATTTTTTTCACTGCTGCGCCGTATTAACTCTTTTGTGATATTATCCGTTGATGTATTAAGACAAGTACTATTGTTCAATACCTACCTTGAAAATAGCTGAAAATACTCTAGCATCTGAAGTATTTAGGTTACAATACAATCCACATTATGACTAGATAGTGTTTAGTTCGCACATAAATAAGTTGTCTGCAGTCTAGACATTTTGTTGATTAATTAAAATACTTTAGATATTCGTGTTTTATTTCAGTATAACCTAACTAATAAGTAAACAACGTTCACAATGCACACAGCTTTAAGAGCGTTAACGTTTTACGGCATTTCATACAAACTTTCAAGTCATTTTTTTTTCGAAAAAAATATAATTGGATTTTAGATTTTCCGTAGAAACAGAAATTTCCAATTATCTTTTTTTTTAAACATTTCGAAAAATCCTCTCTCAGATTTTTAGACATATCATTATGTATCCTGCTGCTACGTATGAAGTTTCATTAAAATCGGTTCAGTCATTCCCAAAAAATGTCATTATTTCGATTTTACACTTTAGAGTACCAATTACTTCATAAAAAGTATATTTTATTATATATAACAACATAGTGTAAACTTCAGATACATATTTACAATATTCTCCCTAAAATTAGCAAACATGAAACATTTAAAAATAATTTTACCTCCAAATAATAACAAATAAGATCCTTACATAATCAGCCTTTTAATGTTCCCACTGCTGGGACACTCAGCCTCCTCTCTATGAGAGAGAATGGGTTATAATCCACCAAGCGCGCCCAGTGCGGGTTGGTAGATGTCACATGTCTTCGAATTTTTGGTTCTAGGACATGCCGGTTTCCTCACGATGTTTTCCTTCACCGTTTTGAGAGCAGAGATGATGAAATAAATTACACAAAGTAATGCGCCTTGCTTGGGTTCGAACCCACGACTTACTGTTCGTAAATCGGGGCCGCCACCACTGGGCCACCGCTGCTCTCAAGATCCTAAGTTGCTACATAAATCTTCAAGTCATAATTAATCAGGAATGGCTCAATCTAGACCACAATCGTGAAAATTAGTAAAGTTACGTGATAAAAAAGCATGCAACAAGCGAACACTCTATGACATCTGACATTTCGGTGACCCCGCGCTACATTAGCGCCTCTAGCGGCGAATTCATACGCGATATGCATCCATTGTATGAGCCCGACTTGGTCTTGGCCTATTTTTCAAATATTATCTGCAATACTAACCATGCAATTTCCGAATTAAACCAAAAGTTAGTCAGTTCCGTGTTTGCACGCTGCACTGCATACTGCTCTAAAATACCCAACTTAAATAAACTCATCAGCACACTATTAATAGCTACACGTCTCCTAGACTCCTCAAGACTCAGAACCGTGACGGTATCATTACGTATGAAAACACAAGTACTCGCAGTTAACAGCCCGTAGCGGCTCCCACGTACATTACAATAATACGGACAAAAACCATGCCTGGCGATCAAACAGATATCTTTATGACCTACATTAGTTTGCTAAGACCTTGAAACAGCTCTTAAATCCTAACTTGTAATTAGTAGTGTTTTTAAAAACAATTGGCTTAATTACTGGGTTTTTGGTTTGGGGCTCCGTGATGTTCCAAGCCAGAATATTTTACGTGAGTGGCTCATTGCTTGTCGCTTGCATTTGGTCCTAAAGACCTTCTTTAAAGTAGTCTTCAAGGAAAGAACAAATAAAGAAAGACTCTTTGTAATAAATACAACTTTGGATACTTTAGTTAAAAATATAAAACTTTAGGTAAAAAATGAATTTTTAAATAGAATTTGAAGTAATTTTCAGAAAGGGTATAATTTTGATATTCAGCTGCATACGGCTAGACAGTAAGCTGACCCTAACATAGTGAGGAAACCCCTAGGCCAGATGATGATAACGAAATGTTTATAATTGTGTGCAATTTCGACATTGAGTTCCATATAAATCGATAGTACGGACCACTTAACGACTTGAATCAACATACACTTGCCCAATCTTTTCAGTTTTCCGAACAAAAATCCCCTTCAGAAGTAATGTTTGGGAAATATCATTTGACCTTGCCAAGACGTTATTTAAGCGGGCAATCAAAACTAGTGATAATTAATAAATAATTATGTACATTTTGTGCTCGAGTTTGTGTATAATTAAAACCAATGATAACAATGGACTGTGTGTCCGGATTTGAGTACGAATGTTTTTTTTAAGATGGCGGATTTTTTTTTTCGTAATAGCTAGGAAGCTGAGCAGCAACATTGAAATAATCTTAGTCAGTAAGCACATATTAAGAAGATGTTTCCAATCTATTGAATGGCGTGTCCGTCTTTTCTACCACCTTCGAAAAGAAAAGACTATTGTCTCGGGTGCATCGATTCATCAAAAGCTTATTCCAAACAACTAAAGTAAAATTCAATATGTAACTAATAGTCAACGCATTCTGAACTACTGTTAGCCTGCGTCATCCCACAAGAGAACATTAATTAAGTTAACTTTAAGGAACTTCATTATGCTCCAAATCTCAAATTGCCGACTTACCGTAGCTTTGCACTTGGTACTTGGCTTGGCACTTGCCCTTTTCTTTTTTTTTTTCGGATGGCAAATCATCAAATAACTCCTCCCACTCTGGGCTGAGCAGGAGGGAGTGTCAGACTTTTACTGACTAAAACCCATCCATGTTCCTTCATCGCCCTTTGTGTTCCAGGGCCGCGGTATCTCTTTCGAACAGTCCCGCAACGTATCACTTGCCCTGACACAGCTAAACGGGGTCGTAAAATAACAAAGCGAACATGTTGGGACGCCGCCTTGGACAACTTTACTCATAAATTGGCAAGAAGAAGCACAAGTGGAATGTGGGAAGGGCTCTGCCCTGCCGTGGGACAGATGAGGCTAACAAAAAAAATATCTTCGAGAGCAGAGAAATGCATAAAGACAAGATGTTATTAACCCAATCCCAGGCTTGGATTTAGAATTTAGTCTCTAAATGAAGTCCTGGACAAAAGCTAGTATAACTCATATCCATAAAACTAATTGACATTGAATTTGATGATTTCCCATCCGAAAAAAAAAAGTATGACTCATACCACACGAAAATTTATAAAAAACAGAACAATAGCCGAGCTATGAATTTAAATAGGACACAATGTGGAGTAAATTAGCACACATATACCTAGATTATGTGTTAGTATGCATACATACATAGTACCTATACTACATTGTGTGTGTGCAACAATTTCGCACAAAATAAATTATATTAATTACCTTTGATGGTTTTCATAGCACGTGTAAGCTGGGTACAATTTAGAAAACTGACGTACATGACGTTTATTAAGATTACATTTTATACCTTCTGTTGATATCATAAGTCAAATGAAAACATATTGTATGATAAGGCGCCTCTCACAAGGCAACGGCGTATTTCGGAAACGTGACACCTTAGAATATTGTCTCTTAAGCAATACTAGTTCATTATATCGATGACAGCTATTGATTAATACGGATTTAATGCGTGGCCATTATTTTAAAAATAAAATAAAATGGCGTAAGTTAGGCAGGCCAAATAATTCAATAACTCGATCGTTCTTTCGGATACCTGCGTTGTAATAGCTATTGCCTCGAAAAGCACGTTAATAAGCCTTTGGTCCTGCGCCTGACCTCTCTCCGGTCGTGTTGGATAGCCATCCCATCGGACTATGAGAGTAAAGGAACAGAGAGTGCACCTGTGTCTGCGCCAGTGCGCAGACACAGGTGCACTCTCTGTTCGCACACTTATGCACTATATATCTCCCGCGCAGATGGTTAATTAATCTGCGTTTAGATTGGCCGCCGTGACCGAAAACGGTCAGAAGGACTATATAATAGTTATATATTTGCCAAAAAGCCCGATCCGTCTCGTGATTTGATCTGTATGGTATAGACATTGGTGTTACTAAGCATGGCTTTTCAAGTTCAGTAGTTGTTTTTCCTCAAAAAAAAATGTGCGTCTGTTACACAAATGATATTAGCTGACTGTAGACTTTCACGAGCGTAACAAAGTGAGTACAGATTCATATTTTAACACAATCGTATCAAAATGCAAATCTTTTACATCTTATTTATTAGACACATTTGACACAAAGCTCTCATACGAAAAATGTGATTTTATGATAATATTAAATAATTTACACATGTACTTATTACAGTTATATTTTATATTATTAGAATGATATTTCAATAATAAATTAATCCACTGTAAAAACGATAAATCCGTCAACCTTTGCCAAAAAAAAAAATCAAGATTAAAAAAAAAATGTTGTCATAAAACGCGAGTGGTATCGATTGAAGCTTAACTTGCCAATAAACGCCATCAATCGGTCTGCATTTGGTGATTTCAGGATGAATACCTCTTCATCCCTAGTTACTTATCTCCAACATCCACAGAAAGCAATGACCTATCAATTACCGAGAACTTCACACATATTGTTCACGGTTTACCGTTAAAAAATCTAGCCCAAACAAGACAATATATCTCGGTTGGAGTGCACTCAAGCGAGACTTCCACATAGCCTGCAATAAAGCTCAGCACACAACTTACGTGTAGTCGTGTGTCATCCAGGAAGCGGCGACTGCGACCGACAATGTGTCTTTCTATTCACCTCTGGAACGGTTTATAGTTTTTCCTGCAAGTTCGGTTGCTGATGATGTGGACTTGGCTTTAGAATTGCTTTTTTTGAACTTCGGTTTAAAGAAATTTATTTCTCATAAGAACATACAGTCCGCTTATAATGAGATACAAAGTAAAAGTATGATAATACAGTACAATACACATTTCCTCCAGAGTATTAGACGTTATAATGTACATACATGTTTCATAAGCTTTTTTTTAAATTTATTAACGTTATCGCACTCTTTAATATCGTCCGGTAATTCATTGAACAGATGAACTCCTTCAAATAATATGGTCTTTCTACCGTAATTAGTGCGTACGCTGATGACTTCAAGTTTGTTTTTATATCTATTTCTCAGGTTATGTGACATTGTTTTTTTCTTTAGTTGTATGTTAGTTTGTATTGAGTTTGAAGTTATGTTTTTAATAAGAATGCAGGTGTAGTAAATGTATAGCTGTCTGATATTTAATAGTTTAGTTTTTTCGTATATGGTTTTTGTTGGAGTAAGATAATGATAATGGAACAAAGTTTTAATTATTTTATTTTGAACTCTCTGAAGTGAATTTAAATTAGTTACCTTCAACTTCAGTGACTGATGCCATTTTTCCAATCCAAAATGGTTTTTCTTTGAACAAGTACTTTTTAAAAAAAATCAAAAGTTGTCAATCTACAGGCAGTAAACGCTTCACGAAGCCGTCAACCAAGCATTACGTACATCAATTGCTTGGAAACGACTTTTTTTTGGAGTGAAAAATCACGTTTTTCGGTAGAACCCGATGTGACGCACTCACTGTGCTGATGGATGGATTGAATAGTGTGGTGGTCGTAGACGTGTTTAAATTAAAAATCATAAATTAAAAACATGATTATATTTAAAAACCGTAACTAGAAGGTTCCCAGTTATGGTCTAGAACAAACAAAAAATCGCAATGACGGGGAGAACAAGTACCTTTCGGCTTCATTTAGGGGCTTGTTACACCCTTTATAGCATCGTACCTGTACGGTATACAGCCAATAAGAAAACGATCACGTATTCAGTTTCTATTAATTAAATTGTTGGCAGGTAAACAAAAACGAAAAGTTTTAACTTTATAATAAAGCTAATTACGGACAAAATCTTACTGGCAAAAGCAGACAAGGAGCTTATTAAAAGTGCCAAAAACGGTACTAGAATTAATTCAGTGGTTTTCTTTTTGTTAAAGTTAACTACATGCAGAAAGGCATGGTCTGTGGTTGGGTGACCGCCCATTACATAGCGAGTTTTCTCCGTGCCTCGGAAAGCACGTTAAGCCTTTGGTCCTGGCTGTCATTTGTAGATCTTTGACAGTCGTTACATGTAGTCAGTGGTCCAAAAAGTCTGACCACCAGTTTTATTTTACCATATCATATTACCCAGTACTAACTGGGTTGTGGCGGTCAGATAGGCAGTCGCTCCATGTAAAATACTGGTATTCAGCTGCATCCGGTTAGACTGGAAGCCGACCCCAACATAGTTGGGAACAGGCTAGGCAGATGATGATACAGAAAGGCATCTTTTCACCCCAAGTCCACACACATCGCACCAAGGTTCACGTAAATTCGCAAACTCGTAACGTTTGCAATAAACTATTTAGTGAGCACACGTTAAGTGTCCCTTATAGCCGAACCTACCTCTGATACCTGCAAGTACCTGCCTGTAAGGCCGAGTGCCCACTACACGACAGATATGGACCACAATACGCAATGTAATAACTTCCTTACAGCGTCAGTGTGAAAAATGGCGCTGTTGCAATATAATAAGAAGGCTCATCAAAATCTTCCGTAGATGTTTACTGCTGATCATAGACTTGCCAATAATCGTTGTAAATGGTCTTAGGAGATAAGGCTATTTCTAATCATGGAGTCGTATTAAAGAGGAGTATTGTGTAGTTTTTTTTTCTAAACATTTGCCCCCACACTAACACTTCGTTTCAGGAAATAAAATCGTCGATCAATGCGTGAAAAGAAAACCAATATCAGCATTGGCCTCTAGGTGAGGTTATAAACTCAACCTCGCAAACAGCTATTACAGTTTCAAGCCAATAGGACAATACTGTTGCACATTCTTGTGATGTTATTTAAATAATAAATAATAATAAATCCATATAATTCAGGTTCATATATTATGCATATTACAATCACAAGTTACGAAATAATTATAAAAAAACACGAAACAAATACAATTTACAATATAAAAATAAATACAATGTCATCAAATCAGAAACATTGTCAAAAAAATAAAATCAACGTTAATGTCAAATTAAAATAAATTAATCGGAAATGAATAATATAAAAAATAAAAGTTTAAAAGATTATGGCAAATTTCGGACAATAAAATAACATAAATTAATAAAACATAACAAAAATTTCCGCGGTCTTTAACAAACCCTGGCTATATGCCTACCGCAAGACTTCCTAACAAATAAGGGCATTCCAATCGTCCAGCGATCATTGCCATCTTTAAAGTTAATGGAATAACTTTGCAATGTCAACGAAAAGGTCTCCATTTTCTAAAACTAATTACAAATAAATGTCCGCCAGTGAGTATAACACTTTAGAGTAACACTTTGGTCTGGAGTGTAGCATTTAGTTCGATACAAATGTATGAGAGGTAAGACTTTGCAACTAAAACGTCTAGAATTTCTTGTTTATAAAACTGCTAAGCTTTCATTCAAAGCTTTAAAGTTGCATCTTGTATTGTGGTATTCCTGCAAAAATTAAGAATGTTAAATAATGGAAAAATTTAATAAGTTTAAGTTGAAATTAAATTTCGATTATTGGAGATATTTTTATGAAACGACTTTTCATATAATCGACGATTTTCTGCATTTATCATCTGTCATACTAAGTAAGTAATAAATATAATATTAATAAGTAAGTAATACTATTTAAACATTGCAAATGAAAACCTTTTATGAACAAAAAATATACCGAAAATCTTGCACTGTTATGCCAATTTTTTAATTGCCTGCTGAATTCTTTGCCACAGTTCAACACCCGATTAAAACCATACGAAATAACACATAAAATGGTATGAATTCCTTATGTTTCCCATATATCGTTCTCACGTTAATCAAATTTATAATTCGCAATACCAAATGTATAACAAATCGGTAAACAAACATGGCGGCGTGACCAATGAACGGTTTTATACAGGAGTTTAACTTTGTGTAACGCACGCACGTCTATAGCCGTTTTATTATGAGCTTTTATACGAGTAATGTTTCGGCTACGGTTACGGTAAGTTACTGAGTTTTTGACTAGATAGTGGCTACTTACATGTTGGTTTTACTGGTCAGTTATTGAGACAAAACAACTTAGTGCTTATACCTAGCGTAGCGATATAACACGATCTAAGAAAGCAGTGCTAAAAATAAAGACTGTAATATTTAATTTATCATGGCCCAAAGAAATTCATAAAAAAATATAAAATATTAAGAATTTACGATATATTAAAGATTATCTCGTAAATTCTAAACATTCGTTTTGACTGGACTGCCTGCCGTGTGTGTGCCTGCAGTGTGCACTAGATACTTAAAGTATCGCCACACCCTTTTATCTTCAGGACGACAAGTTATTTTATGATTTAACTAGCTTTTTCCCGCGACCTACGTTTGAGTGAAATTATTATTATTTAAATTAAAAGTACTTTCCTTTTTGAATCGAATCTTGTTACCAATTTCAAGGGTTTTAATTTTTTTGCGCGGGACCCTAATAATTTGTCTAAAATAAAATTAGGCTATGTTGGACCTTATATACATCAGATATCTGCCAGTAAAAGTCACGTCAAAATCAGTTCAGCCGTTTCGGAGATTAGCCGGAACAAACAGACAGACAGACAAAAAATGGAAAAAATGTGTTTTCATTACCGTATCTACTTTCATAATCATGTATGCATCATGTAAGCTGTTATTTTGGTATTATAAAGACACTTTAATTTTGTTTATTTGTATAGATTAATGTGTACCACTTTTGCTTACCAGTATGGTCTGAACCCTTGAATCAGGAACTGTGAATCAAATTCGAGTAAAAGATGAAAATCAGCTGTCAATATTTTCCCTATAAAAACATACAACGCATTGAAGACATTATTAGTGCTACTGTTTCCCTACTACTGATTAAAACCAACGTTATTATGGAGCGGCGACGTCATTTAAGCAGGGAAGAAATGCTCAGAGCCGTGGGAATGATAGAAGCTGGTTCCCGGCAACGTACTGTGGCTTTAGCTCTGAATACAAGTCAGAGTGTTATCAGTCGACTTTGGACACGTTACCGAAGCACTGGTACCGTGGCTGAGCGCCATGGAGGACGGTATCGCTGCACCACACGGAGACAAGACCGATACATTCAAATCTTAACTCGAAGAGCTCCAACAATAACCGCCATGATGTTAGCCGTGAGGCTTCATCACTCTTCAGGGAACTTAATTAGCGACTAAACAGTCAGAAACCGCTTGCATGAAGTGAACCTTCATTCCCGAAGACCGCTACGGGTACCACCTATAGCAATGCACAATCGTAGGATACGATATCAATGGGCTCTTGAACACAGAAATTGGGCAGAAGAACAATGGCGTTTCGTGTGCTTTTCTGATGAGTCTCGTTTTGGTATGAGACCGGATACAAGACGTATACGACACTGGAGAACCCCTGGACGCCAACAGCGATTAAAATCCTGCCAGGAAGTCCATTCTTATAGTGGTGGAACCATCATGGTATGGGCGGGTATTTGGATCGGCGGAAGAACTGAGTTGATTTGGATCAGAGGCAACCTCAACGCTCAAATTTATGCTGAGACGATTGTATCAGACGTCATCGTTCCTCTACAAGTGCAAATCGGTCCCTTATTTCAGTTAATGCATGATAATGCACGACCGCACACCGCAAGAGTTGTAAGACAGACTCTCGCCGCAGCTAACATCAATGTCCTGCCCTGGCCTGCTCAGTCGCCAGACTTGAATCCGATTGAGCATGCATGGGATATGCTACAGAGAAGAGCTCTGCCGAATATGGAGGGTATCCAGTCGCAAGAAGACCTTTTTTTGTTGTTGCAACGAACATGGGCGGCCATTCCACAGCGTGATTTGGATGAACTCATTTTGAGTATGCCAAACCGATGTTCTTGTGTTGTTAGTGTTCGCGATAGAAACACGGATTATTAATTGTTTAAGTTACCCAATACAATTTTAAAGAAAACTGTTATTTCAGTCTTTTTTTCGAACTTTTGTGTTAGTGGTTCAAATGTCAAAAATCCCTTTATTAGGAAAATGGCAAATTTCTTTATTAATGCAAAGGTGACTTGGTTTATCGTTACTGTGACAAACGAAAACACTTTATTTGATGAATCCTTAAAGAAAATTTTAATTAATATCAATCAGGAGAAAAGTTATTGCAAAAATATATGTTGATCCCTAGACACTTTTGATGTGTGTAGTATAAAACAAAGTCGCTTCCCTCTGTCTGTCTGTCCCACAATATCTGTGGTCTGTCCCTATGTATGCTTAGATCTTTAAAAATACGCAACGGATTTTGATGCGTTTTTTTTTAATAGATAGAGTGATTCAAGAGGACGGTTTATATGCATAAATATGCAACCGAGCGAAGCCGGGCGGGTCGCTAGTACATACATATTTCAACGACAATAGCAACCAATATTTCTGTCCTTCCGCTCCACAGTAAACCTTATTTAATCCCTCCACAGTTTACAAGATCGTCATGATCGATGCGCCAACGCAGCCGACGCGAAACTAAACGGATTTGCGCGACTTTTTGCGAACAACCCCGGTGATGTTTACTTGTGAAATTGATATGTCATAATCTGTAGCCAGCTATGGTTATTAGTGAAATCGTATTATGTTATGGTAACCCGATTTAGATTTTTTGGTGTAGGCCAAATTAAATCGAAAAGGGTAAAAGAGCTTTTAGCAGTACGAATCGGATGTAATGCAGCCTAACTTTGATGAATGTTTCGTTTTTTGACGACTTTGATAGACTTCTATAGCATAACGCCTGTAATGCCTGAAGGGCTAGGCAGAGGTGTACCTAATAGCACATCCACATTTCACCAGTTATGTTTAAGTCGCATGTAATAGGGGGCGAGCCTATTGCCATTGACCGGACAAAAATCCAGACTCTGTGGCTGCTACTGAGAAATTCCGGAAAACCAAATAATAATTTTCTCGACCGGAAAATCGAACCGAAAATTATGTAGGTTTGGACTGGTGCCAACGACGAACATTAAAATATCCAAGCCACTGTACACGGCTTACATTATAATCAAGAAAAATATAAATTTTATGAAAAAGAAAACGAGATACATCAATTTTTTTTTTTGGTAAAATTTAAGGACGTCTACAATTTAAATTAAATTAAAAGCTTGCAGTAATAAAGGGTGTAACAAGACCCTTAACGAAGCCGAAAGGCACTTGTATTCCCCGTCATTGCGATCATTTTTTTGTTCTAGACCATACCTGGGAACCTTCTAGTTACGGAGATATTGGGATCAAAGTTCCAACTTATCACACTTTTTTAAAACACCCCTATTTTTAATGTAAGATTTTAAAACACTTCCACGACCCCCATTACTATTCAATCCATCCATCAGCACAATGTTTTGAGTGCGTTACATTGAGTCCTGCCGAAAAACGTGACTTTCAAACCATTTTTTTTTTTTGCGTTCAGCTACTTAGTTTGATGTACATAATGCTTGGTTGACGACTTCGTTAACGGTCTTGTTACATCCTGTACACATTGCGGTAAATAACAAATTGGAACTCGACATAAACTCTCGCATTAAAATTAATTAGTAGACACTTAAATACAATTGAAGGTTTCATCAGCAACAAAGATCATCAATTAAAAACTAATAAAATAAATAAGATACCTACCAACAAAGCAGTCCCAGCGATTGAATCAATAACTTTTAATTGATTGATCCTAGTTCTATGTGTATGTGCAATATAGTGATTGGTAACAAACAAACATAAAATGAGATTGATCGATTACCGTATTTATTACGAAGTAACGAGCAAATTGAAGT
Source organism: Eugnorisma glareosa (assembly GCA_947578425.1). Taxonomy (NCBI): domain Eukaryota; kingdom Metazoa; phylum Arthropoda; class Insecta; order Lepidoptera; family Noctuidae; genus Eugnorisma; species Eugnorisma glareosa. The sequence continues at coordinate 1,519,586 of OX387957.1, read as the reverse complement.
TCCACTGATGATGAAAATATACGGGAGTGTAGCGTGTGCGGTGCAGCTAAGCACATTGTCATTGCTTTGTATGTCCCTCTGTGCTTATGCGATACGAGTACATGCATAATCAGTCCATAATGTTCCCCCTGCTGGGACACACGGCCTTCTTTCTATAAGAGGGAATGGGCTATAATCCGCCACGCGGGCCTAGTGCGGTTTGGTAGATGTCACATGACTACGAATTTAGCTTGTAGGACATGCTGGTTTACTCACGATGTTTTCCTTCACAGTTTTGGGTGCAGTGGTGATGAAATAAATTACACAAAGTAATGCGCCTGAATTATATTAGTATTCAGCTGCATCCGGTTAGACTGGAAACCGACCCCAACGTAATCTTGTATCACTATTCAAATGGTCTGAAGACTCATTCCTCGTTTCTTATTTAGCAGTCATACTAAGTTTTCCTAGGCGTCCTCTATTGGATGCATTATTTTGTTGTAGTTAAGGTAATAAATAAGAATAATATATAATCTTTGCTGGACAGCACCTTCTATTTCAACACTACTTGAATGAACCCGAATAAATGTTACAAAAATGTGAAAATTACGCCCCGCTAAAGAGTTGAGTTGTGAAAAACAACCTATAGTTACTTTATATTACATCAAAATCTATTACGTACTGCTAAACGGCGTCCCCACAAAATCCACCCCGTTTTTTCACACATCCCCAACTCAACCGGAACACAGAAGGCACGCCCATTGTGTCCGACCGTACGTTCCAACTAATCGCGTTACAATTCCACGATCGTCACAAAAAGGTCATCTCACACAAGGTTCGCGCGTAAGCATCACTAATTGGTCCAAATCAAATACGAATTATCTCACTACACATCTTACTAATCACCAGCATAATTTGACCCCTGGTCTACTGAAAAATTCAAAAGTTTCTAACATACAGAAAATAAATGAAAGGCCATGTTATACTGGTTATATAGTTCGTTATACAAATTGGATTTTTTATGTGTGTATTGTGTTGTACCCGGGTTCCGTCAAAATTGAACCGTCATAGAGGAATATTGAGCGGTTTGAATAAACACACGTTGAATGGCGGCGCGTTGAAAGCTTATAATCTCGTTCGTTATGTTCTGATGCGCGTACGCATGTGGCTCGCTTTGGTAGTATCTAGGTGGTGAGAAAAAAAAGACGAATGATGATAATGACGGATTTAATGTTACTTTGTAAAAGTCAATATTAACATGATCGATAAAACATTAAAAAATATATGACGAAAAAAAAAGTTTCGCAGTGCATTGACAATACATATTACCGGCTTCTTCCAGCGAATTCGTAACTTGCCATCAAGTTTAGAAACTGGATTTGTAGAGTCGGTGATTCTGATCACCTTTTTTTTCGGATTTGAAATCATCAAATAACTCCTCCCACTCTGGGCTGACCAGGAGGGAGTGTCAGACTTTTACTGACTAAAACCCATCCATGTTCGTTCCTTTGCCCTTTGTGTTCCAGGGCCGCGGTATCTCTTTCGAACAGTCCCGCAACCCTTGCAGGCAAACGCCCTTTCGGACCCTTTCCCGTTTGCTGACATCTCTTTGAGGCGGGCGTGGAACACGAACGCGCCGTCGCCACGGCCTGTCGCCATAAGACGGACGGACGGCGAGCTAGCCCATATACCTCTTTATCATCATCTGCCTAGCCTGTTTCCTATCTGACCTCCACAACCCAGTTAGTACTAGGTTATACGATATCCCTTGGAAGACTGGTTGTCAGACTTTCGGGCCACTGTCTACCAGTAACGAGTGTCATAGATCTACAAATGACAGCCGGGACCAACGGCTTAACGTGCTTTCTCGTCGTGCAACTCGGTATGTATGTGTGGTCACCTATCCTCGAACCAAACCAGGCAAGCGTGGCTTAACCTGAAGGTTGACCCAGAGCGGCTGTTGCCTTGTGGGCCTTGCCCCTTTAAGAGTACTTTAATATATACTTATGGATTCACCTCTAACCTCTACCTTACAGAATGAATTGAACAAGGCCATTCGTCTATGTATGAACGTGTAGTAATTCAATTCAGTAGCGGAGCGTGGCGTGGTGGCTAATTTGTTAGTGTTCATAGCGCCGTAATTACTGTTGAGTGATCAACTGTGAGCAGTGAGCTGTGCTCAGGGTATGTGCTTACATTGTATAGTAGAGTATCTACTAGCCCCTGCCCGCGGCTTCGCTCGCGTTATGGTCGGAAATTATCCCAAGGTTATGATACTCGGGGATAATTATAATTATTATTTTATTATTATTTATTTAATAAACTTACACACACTATGTATGTATATGGGATAATGTGATATGATCAGTAGTTCTAATTATATAACCCATACATACAAACTTACAAATATAAAAACACCTCTTCTATACATGTATACAAATAAATAAAATTTAAGCATCTGGTTGTAAAATCAAAACAACAGGTTTTTACTGAATTTTTATGAAATTATATTCGGTACTTAAAAGAAAATAAGGAAAAATACCTTTTTAAATTTTTGTCTTTCTGTTTGTTCCGGCTAATCTCAGAAACGCCTGGACCGACTTTTACGTAATTTTACTGGCAGATAGCTGATGTTATATGGTATAACCAAGGCTACCTTTGTTTTAGAAAAATAATTAGGGTTCCGTGCAAAAAAATTAAAACTCAAGGACCTTGGTAACAAAATCCGTTTAAAAATGGGAAGTATAATATTTGTTTTTTAATAAGTTCACGCGAACGACGCGCGACGGTCGCGGGCAACAGCTAATTCTCGATAAAACGAATGAAAAGGTGACTTCGTTAAATCTGTGTTATAGAACGACGCTTGAATATAACTCAATTCGCAACCAGATTAGGAACGAGATGGCTAATGATCGGTTCAGCAATAAATCGAGAGTTTTTACTGAACTGACACTATGATACAAGCTGAATAAAAGAGTGTTAATCTGGATCTAATGCTAACGATCATTTAAGCAAAAATATCGCCAATTTAGGCTAATTACTTATGACTCGTTTGTACCGAAGTCTCTAATGAGAATCAAAGATGGACTCTCGATAATCTTTAATGTTGTGATGTGAAGAGATGAGCCAGTCAGCTTCCTAAATACTTTAGTGCCAATGCGCCTACTAGCTCATTTTATTGAAGAAAACACATTGCTTAAAAAAAACGCGATTGATCCAGCAAAACACAAAGACATACAACTGTTTCACCCCCATTAATAAACTGTCATCTTCACTTTATCTTAAATCACTGTCTAAAATAATAGGAGACCGTTACGCTCGTGCCCCCGTGTATAGCACGGAATCGAACCCGCATCCGATCATATCTCCGTTCGTGGTGACGCATAAATATTACGCCGAGATATGTCACAAAAAGTGTCATGACATGTGCTCTTGGGGTCCTATCTTCGGGTCATTCGAGATGATATGACGAATACGATAATGTTTGGTTGTCAACTGTATGGCGTTTTGTCCTCTGCTACTTTTACGTATTGACTTAGAATTTACCAATTATTCTACAAGTCAACAGCTTTCCTGTCAAGACGTTGACTATAAAAATGAAGCCAATAACCCATTTCTAACAATTTAATGTTTTGCCACCGTACATTATATTGTCATCTATTAATAATTATATCCGATATTGGAAAAGCTCACTATACTCATAATTGGTTTCTTGGAACATAATATTCTAGAACTCTTTAAGCCCCAGCTACCAGTTAAAATTGCCTCTAATCCAAATTATCACTAATTCGTCTCACACATAATCCTTTTAGCGACGCCAAAAATGTCAAACGTTACAAAAAAGTCTAAAAATAATCCTCTAAATAGACCCCTATCAAGGTGCGAAACATCAAAAAAGCAGACAAACGGACGGACAGTTACAGATTATGCGCAACCCTCCTATTATAACGAAATTAAGATGTTATCACTACACAAAAACGTCCTTTTCAAACATTTATAATCCTTTCATTCTCTGCTTTGAGAATTGACACCTTCGTCATGCGAAATACATCACTATTACGACGGAGTAAGAATTTTAAATGATCTGAATTGAGATGTTAAAGGGGTGGCCTCCTGTACAGAGAAAATTGAACTATGTAAGCAAGATTATATGGTAGAGTTTCCAGTGTCATATTCAAAAGGATTTATAAGTCAAAATCACCTATTTAAGAAATATAAAAAGATGTTTATTCGCTCTAAGAACAATGGAGACTGGCGAAGGGAAGTGACTTGTAAAGGCATTATGCGTAGACGCACTGAGAACTGCGGACCTCTCTACTGTGAACTTTTAACGGAAATTAATCGCAAATTAATGCATGAATAAAACAAAGTGTTTTAATGTTTTTTTTTATATTTTGTTTGTTTGATGACGAGTAATAGAGAAGCTTGAAAGAAGAAGATTATGCTGCGCTTACTTCAATTGAAATGGGATAAGGGCAAAACAATGATGACGATTTGAATTTCGAATGTTTTTATTATTACACAGCATTAGTGGCTGCGATCATTTACCCCTAAGTAAGTTAACCTTTAGACTTACTATCATACTTTTTTCGTAAATTGAGCTTGTCATAATCTTACTCCGCAATAATGTATAAGGGAAACCGATTAACCCAATACTACACCCAACTACTAATACTCGAAGGGTTAGTCAGAGGTGTAAGTACCTAAAACATTACACCAACACTTCGATGTTTTAAGTTCCATGTAATTGGGCGCGAGCCTATTGCCATCAACCGGGCACAAATCCAGACTCTGTTGCTACTGAGAAAATTCTGATGGAAAAACCTAACAATACTTTGGCCGACCCGGGAATCGAACCCAGGACCTCGAGTCGCGCTTGTGACTACTCGATACAGTCATCGATTAAACTTTTTCAAATTTTAATTAATTTAAAACCATGAAAACGAATTCTTGCATGATAAACTATGATTATATAATCTTTTTCCCTTGAATTCAAAACCAGGTTTCCTTTGCCTATAGTAACCCTACTTTTGGTGCTGACTGTACTTAATATTATACACGTGGAACTCATTATATGAAAATTACCGTTTTATAATTTATAGTACAATTAATTTAAACTGAAATTAGTTTTATAAATAGTAACATTTGCATATAAATTCGTTGAAAATCTGAAGTAGTGCTTATCTCGAGGTTTTTTTTTAATACACAAAAAATATTAATACACGCATTGTGTATGAAAATCGGCACGAGTAGACTAGTATTATAAATGCATAAGTGAGTATGGATGAATAGAAGTTTCTTACTCTTTCACGTAAAAACTGCTAAACAGATTTTGATGAAATTTGGCACACAGCTAGTTTATAACCTGGATTAACACATAGTATACTTTTTTATCCTGGTAATACAATCCAGTGAGACAATTACCGAACTCCACACTGGCGCTGCTGATATTTGCTTATATATTTTAGTAAATAATTGTAGTTTTTAGGTTACGGCGTGTCTATGTAATGTTTACTAGATTTTTCCCACGGCTTCGCTCGCGTTAATTTAGAATTTGACAATCAATTCGAGTTGGACTCTGCTTGTATTAATATAATTCATTATGATTCGAAAAACATGTGGCGCCATCTATTATCATAAGAACGTTATTGTTGTTTTCCTCGGGAACAGTACTTTTTTTCGGGATGAAAGGTACTCTATGTCTATTTCTGTACACCTGACAACGTATATGCAAAATTTCAGGATGATCGGTCCATTGGTGTAGACATGAAAAGTTAACAAACAAACTTACTTTCGCATTTATAATATACTAGCTGTTGCCCGCGGCTTCGCTCGCGGTTTGGGCTTTATTCCACGCGCACGTTGTAAATAGGTAATGTAGCTTCCCATTAGTGAAATAATTTTCAAAATCGGTTCAGTAGATCCAGAGATTATTGTAGGGGTACATACAAACTTACAAACAAATTTTACCTCTTTATAATATTATTTGGGAAGTTAGGATTCTACCAATAGAGGTAAAAATGAAAGGATGAGGAGAGAATTATAGAAAAAGAGACACAAAACATTTTCAGAAGTAAGTAATCCTCAATAACTTACGTTGATTACGAAAGTAAGAGCCAGTGTACTTAACAGTGAAAAACTCAAGGAACTAACTATTGAAAGACAAAGTAGGATGCCAGACTGAATGAACACCCGACTCCTTCTCACACAAAAGAGGTGTGTGTCCTAAAGTGGAAATTTTCGAAAGCCTGATTATACTGATGTTGTAAAACAGTCTGGCAGACAGAGGCAGGTGCATGGATAAATAAAGCCAAACAGTTGATAGAACTTCTAAAATAAATTCTTTATTCACACTTCAAGGCAAAAATACAGACAGACAGACCGACTTTGTGATATCATGAGAGCCATTCGAAATTAAGAATTATTCTCCGAGAGGTACGCACGTCTCGGGTTTATAGTTTTGAACATTCATACTATCATAGAGGAAAAAAATCATGCTCATTGCGCATTGCCGAACTTAATTACAGGCCGGACTATGATGAACATATGAATTTTCATATTGTACCAAACAAATAAACCATGCCTAAAAAGAGAGAACGCGACCAGGTTGACACAATTTGACTTACGATGGACAGGTTAAAATTCCCGTTCATCCAAAAAAAATCTCCTTGAATAGTACCCAAGTCCAAACTATAAGTATAACAAGATCGCTATAGATAATTATTAATCCGACTTGATAATTGTTGCCATAATGATAATTATTATTTGCAACGAAACAAAGGCCCTTTAGTCGAGTCAGATGGTATCTTGGATGCAACAAGCGAACTGAAACATAGTCGGCAAAAGTGCAATGAAATATAATACAGTGATATCCTCACATAAACTGCACAAGTATGGCTATACAATATAAAGGTAATTATAGAAAACCTTGTGAGGCAAGAAAGGTTAATGACCTTTTGCAGCGCATGAAAAATCATACAGAGTAAGAGGAGAAGACGTAACAAATACTATTGATTCAAAGGTATAATAGATAACTAGATAGTATTCGTTTATTTATATCTACCTACTACAACCAAGTGAGCAATTTTTTATAGATATAATCATTCAGTTTGGTTACAAAATGAATCAGGAAGAGGGAGACCATAAATATATCATCTTTAAAGCAAAGAAGTAAATCAATAATCTTCTGTAATTAATAAAAAATAACTACAAGACAAAACTAACAAAGAAAATGAAACAACAAAAAGGTCAAATGAAAAAGGAAGAATCACTTAATTTTCCTTGTGAACCCAAAATTACGCCAATTAGAATTCATTTAATAAATCTTAAGCAAAACAATTTACAATGTCAGAAATGACAAATTAAAAGTGATCAAATTAGATACAGATACAAAAGGATTCAACTGAATTGCAGATTTGTTAATTAACTTGCATAATGAAGGAACTAAAGCTGCGGTTAGATATAAAAAAAATTGAAAGAGAATAAATGGACAACTGATTCATGCTTTATCAGTAAAAACAGTAAATAAAATTGCCAACATTGCAAAGTAGAGAAAAGTACGACTTGAAACAAGTAGTGCTAGGCAAATGAAAATGGTAGCATTGAATTTTCTAATAACCGTAGTAGCTCAAGACGTAAAGAAATATCGGGAAGTCGGGATGACTGATTACTGCAGTAAAGACAAGTAAAAGATGAAAACTATGAAATCAGAGGAATAAAATACCTGACATCGACACCAAAATAGAGTTAAAAAATGAAAAGAAGGGCACTGAAACTAGATTGCTAGGAGATAATGCTTTGACAGCAACAGCTACAAGTCATAAGCAATTCTAATGTTGCATTATGGACACAATCTTACATAGTCGGAAAACGTTGTATTTGTCTCGGTCGACGGAACAAAAAAAATACGATTATGATGAGCGAATTAATTGATGCAAATGTGCCAAGCTTGTGAGTTGATGAATTCTATAAAGTGAATCGGCGCATGATCAAAACAAGTTGTTTTAGAGTACTGCTATACCAGGGTAATGTTGGTTTATGATTAACTGAAAATGAAGACTTCCTATTTAGTTTTTGTTTTTTAATAATTAAATATGTATGATGAAAACAGAAATGGTGTAGAAAATCTAGATTTGAGTTTCGAGAAAAGTTAACCAGCTAAGTAGAAAACAACCATGGCAAGCTGTTTAAAGACAGAGAAATAGGTTCTCATGGTGCTCTTATATAACAAACTATTATTTTAAATTTCTTATGAAACTGAACGTGACGATACATAAATTACATAATGTAGACTCATATGAAGCAGTGCTTGTTAAAATAGCTCTAGCCTTTCGGCATTTAATGGGCCTTGAGAAACAAACAATTAGACAAATGAAGCAGAATCCACCTAATAAAATCTTATATAATAAGAGTCCTGAGATTTGCTTTTTGAGTTCCAGAACCAGGACGTCCTCCATAAAAAGTCCCATGAAAATCCTGCCACTATAAATTTCGTTCCACATTTTCTGTCTAATTGCACTCGAATATACTCCCGGGACACAGACTTCTTCTAGCATGACCACCGTAGAAACGGGTTTTGTCGACAAAGAATCGAAAAAAATTACAGATTGTGGAAAGATTTCTATCGTCACGCGTCGCAAGCAAGGCGATGTTAGAAACGAATGGCAAGACAAGTCAAGTTGTATAGAAAGAGCTAGTAAATGTGAACATTTCGAAAAAACAAAAATAGAAGACAAATATCCACCAACCCGCACTTTACCTGTGTGGTGGTGGTGTCAGATGTCTTTTCTCGAATTTTAGGAATCCAAGTAGATGTCATAAAGAAACTTAATTTACTACTTTAAAATCGAACCGAGCGCCTCAAGATTAACCTACATACATACAATTAGATCAATCTTCACAATTCATTGTTCAAGATGGGAACCGTTTACATTCATGTACAGTTCACACTTGTCTTATTTCCTTTGACTTCACGATTTATTTAAAAGGTCACACACTTTTTTTGCTTCGTCCAGATATTTAATTGAAAGACCTCATGTTGTGTTCTTTTAAGAATTCTGTGACTTTTTGCCCTTGGAGTAGGATCGACGTAACGTGATGCAAAAACTAAGTCAGATGTAAAATGGGTTGATGGATTTACCTAAAATGATTTATCGTTTAGTTGGACAAAAGATCTAGAGGTCTTCTTAATTTGCAGAGAGAAAAGGTTAAAACCTAGATTTTTGGAGTTTCTTATTTCAAAAATAAGTTAAATTTACCTCTCTATAAGTTTTCCATGATAGATAACCTAGAAGAGCATGAAAGACAAATCTTTCCAAACACAGGATGGATTTTCGGATACAGGATGTAACAGGACCCTTCACGAAGCCGTCAACCAAGCATTATCTACTTCAAACTAAGTAACTTTTTCATCAAAATTGTGGGGAAACGACTTTTCTTTTGGGGTGAAAATTCACGTTTTACGGAAGGACTCAATGTCACGCACTCAAAATATTGTGCTGATGGATGGATTGAATAATACTGGGATCGTGGAGGTGTTTAAAGTAAAAATCTTACGTTAAAAACATGTATTTTTTTAAACTTGTAAAAAAGTTGGTACTTTGACCCCTAATATCTTCGTAACTAGAAGGTTCCCAGTTATGGTCTCGAACAAAAAAAAAATCGCAATGACGGGGAAAACACATGCCTTTCGGCTTCGTTAGGGGTCTTGTTACACCCTTTATAAGCATAGAAATCGATCATATATGATCACTATCCAAAATGGTCAATTACTTGCTCTTGTGTTCATTCTGCCCTCCAACATTGTCAGTTGACTATGGTATGACGCCACTCAACTCCATCTTCAACCATATCCTGTTACCGTAGGTCAGGCTAACGATCCGCAGATCATAATTTATGTATGTTCTTTTCAACATAATACAATGACTCAAACACCATAACATACAAATGTACTATTATAATCGTAGTTCATAAGTATTACTTAGCAAATCGTCTTGTTATCATCGCACGCAAATCACAACATCGAGGAATAATTGTTTATTGACGAGCTGTGGGGAGGTCACCAACCTGCCTGCCGACTGACAATGTGTACTAGGGCTCTTATTAATACACCTGAAGTAAAGTTGTGCCAAACTTAACCACAAAAATGTATCCGTAAATTAACGTAACTCCCTGGTGTAACTTACTTCTAGTTTAACAATATGAGGGTGGTGTCTAACTTTGTTAGGAGTATAACCGGGGGGACGTCTGACTTGGTGGCAAATGATTACAATGAGTTTGATTAGTCTTCTGTACCTTCTACATCTACCACCGTGATCAATCTGCAGGAGTCATAATCTTGAGGCATTCACGCTTGCACAGAATATTAGCTACGCTTTGCTTGACGGTGCATCTTTTCGCAGTTCTGCACTAAAACGAAGACTTCTTACATGAAACGACCACTTTAGAGGGTCATTCCATTACTAGAGTAGAAATAAATTAAGTTTTTATATTTTCAGCTGAACCTACAGATAATGTTCTAGCCACAAGACCTAAGATTTAAAAGCTATAATACAATTGGAAGTAGACTTAATTCTTCACACTGTCCAGGTCCACCACACATGAAAAAACTGTCTAAAAGTCGCTGTACTAAGTAAAACAATCGCACATACAGACAGACAATCTAAACACTCACACGTCAACGCTCAGCCTTGTGCTCCTTAGCCGAACAATGCGCAGATAAGGTGCAATTACGCTGCGCCCGGGCAACGGCGATTTGGCGTTAAATTCCAAGCGCACGCGCCGCTGATCTGGGAATTCTGGACGCGGCAATTTTGGGAAAATTTCTGAATATGCTTGATATGCTCGTTTTAGGTCTTCCTAGAAATGGAATTGTGTACTTTCGGCTTTTGATATCTACAATACAATATATTACAGAAAGTTTTATGTTTCGATGTTTCCGTCATGAATACACGACAAACAAGGGCGTTTTGGAGGACTGTCTCATGCGTTAATTTTGACGTTCAAAAAGCGATGATTATCAGCCTAATTTAATAGAAATGCCTGAACTGATTTAAAAAAAAAACAATTTGTTTAATTTTGAAAACGGTGCACATCCCTGGTCAGTAGGGTTCGAGCCAGCTCAAGCGGCATCCTGAGGGTATTCTCACAGAGGTTTGATTGCCAGTAACTCAACCATGGTTCATGCTACATGGTTAATTTTGAAGCAATCGAAATATATAGTGTTAGGCACTTGTAGATTAAAATGTGTTATTTTATAATATACTAGCTGTCCCCCGCGACCTTCGTCAATTATTATAAAAATATTACTTCCCTATTTGAATCAGATGTTGTCAACAATTTCAAGGATTTTATTTTTTGCACGAAACCTTATTTTTCTAAAACAAAAGTAGCCTTAGTTACTCCTTATGACATTAACTATCTGCCAGTAAAAGTTCCGTCACATTAGGTCCAACCGTTTCGAAGATTAGCCGGAGCAAACTGACAAAATAAAATAAAAATGTTTTTGTTATAAGTAGCGTAATATACTTTCATATGCATTCAGTAAAAAGCTGTTATTTTGAAATTACAAACAGGCATTTCAATTTTATAGATCGTATAGATGTATAGATTTTCTGTGTTATTTTATGTTGTACATATTTTATTCTAATTATATACCTGTATAATTATATACACCCTGGTGTAAGAGACATCAACGCGCAAACTGTAACCATTTATTCAGTACATGATTCTACCTCTGTCATTTATATCGTCGGTTTTTTTAAATAAAACCTAGAGGTAAATTTTGAGCGGGTACTAGTACGTTTTTTTTTTATGAATAGACGAAAACCCTGTGTTTTAGAATTAATGGTGGAATTTTGGAATGTGGTCAATTTTTGTAAGAGGTAAGTACTTTAGTGTGATTTTATTATTTCTCCATAGAATACTGACAGTGACATTCTTCAAAGGGAAGCCGGTCGGAATCGAGTTGTATGAAACCTTCGCCACTGCTACGTACGCTATACAGGGTGTAACAAGACCCTTCACGAAGCCGTCAACCAAGCATTCTGAACATCAAACTAAGTAACTTTACGCAAACATTAGTGCTAGGAAATGACTTTCTTTTTTGGGATCAAAATTAACGTTTTACCGTAAAGCTCAATGTAACGCACTCAAAACACTGTGCTGATGGATGCATTGAATAGTACGGGGGTCGTAGAGGTGTTTTAAGTAAAAACCTTACATTAAAAACATGTATTTAAAAAAAACTTGTGAAAAAGTTGGAACTTTGACCCTTAATATCTCCGTAACTAGAAAGTTCCCAGGTATGGTCTAGAACAAAAAAGTGATCGCAATGACGGGGAAAACAAGTGGCTTTCGGCTTCGTTAAGGGTCTTGTTACACCTTTTATACAGGGTTAGTTGCCAAAGACCAGCCAAATTCGCAGATATGATGCAGTACATCATTCTGAGCCCCGCCCCCCACCCACATAGAAATTTTTCATAGGGATAAAAAAAACTGCTTTTCCGTACATTTTGACCGTGAAACATACTATTCCCATCATCGTCATCACCTGCCTAACCTGTTCCCAACTATGTTGGATGCAACCAAATGCAGCTGAATACTACAACCACTACTTAATCGTATAATTAACCCGGTGTCCACAACCCAGTTACTATTACGAGGGTAATACGATACCCCACCAAACTTATTATTCTTCCTGCATGGGCATATTTTAGTGGGTGGTATTGCATCCTGCACCAAAGCCTGAAACTATCAGAGGAATTAAAATATTTTGCAAAACATTTTATAAAAAAAATGTTATGCAAAATATTTTAATTCGTCTGATAGTTTATAGTAAGATGGCATCAAAAAACATATTTGCCACCTCCTCGATTCTTGCCTCATTGGTGGACAAGGGCTAGGTGCTCAGCGATAGCATCGCCGGCGGAACCCGCGGTCATCTCTGATCCGCAGATTCCATTCACGCAGAATTTTAGCCCATGTTTGATTTAACACCAATTATGGACTTCCTTGTTCTAAGTTTTGGTTCTTTTGTCTTAGAAAGTCTTTCGCTTTTGAATTATCTTTTATGGTGTTAGTTTTATGTGAGATAATAAAATGGAAGTATTCGTCGTTTCTCTTCTATAATATGGGCACTGAGTTTAGAAAACGAATACCTAGAAATATATTTTATTTTTACTTAAGTTTTTAATTGTTGACCACACAATGTCACAACTGTGCATGGCCGTTTAAACAACATATTCCGTGTTGCAAAATTCTTAGGATTGTATTTCTAAAAGAAACACAAGCGATAACACAAACTGAACATCGCAATCATCAAACATCATCATCAAATCGAACAATAAAGTGACAAAAACAGCAACGGACCTAACTTGCAACCTTGAAGCACCCGTTTCCCAATTCAATATTATAGCCAACAATAATCAATAAAGTTCATAGGAACGTATGTAATCGATTGTCTTGTCCTGAGCCACGCGTGGCCGTGCTATTGTCGAGTTTTTTCCACATTTCCAACAGTGAAGGGACGGTGTGAACTATGGCACTGCAAGGTCGACGCTGTCAAAGGCTTTTGATAAATCTTGAACAAAATCTTTTTGCCGCTCAAGAACATAATTGAAACCCTATATCGAAGGTCTAAGGTTAATATTGCAATGAAAAGGGTTTGGTCAGTTGATAAATAAATTTGCTGATTCTTTGTCAACTAAGTTCATTGTTTCGTGAAGTCTTATGCGTAGTAAAATCAATTTTCGCTTCACCACTTGATTTCAAAGTTTTCCTTCAAATAACTTATTATCAGGATATTTCAACCATTGTTTGTGCATAAACTTCGAGCAGAGTAAAGCTAATGTTCTTTTTCTTTCTTAGCTTTGCCACTTTAAAGTATATTTTCATACTCAAACCAATTGAGGTAACGATTCTCCGAACAGCAATAACTTGTTTAAAGATCAATATTTTGCATAATTAGCTTCAGGTTATTAAGCTCATTGCCTGCTAGTACCAGCGCATCGTAATCAATACCTGTAAACTGACTCTTACGACCTACGTGGGAGGATAAGCTACTACTTTAACATATTTTTTAATTTATTCTCTGATCACCGTTGAATTAATAGAAGCATATTTAATAGACTTTCCAAAACTATCAAATTCTACAGTAACTCGTTTCACGTAATCGATATGAAATATAACCGATGCATCATAACCGTTAATTAATCATTCGATTATTGAATCGACACTGGAACTCGATAAAATTGGAAATATAAATAGAATTGAGAATGTAGAAATCACAGAGGGATGTGTTGCGATCGTCGGAGATGGAGTGGGCGTAATGTGGTTACCGGCATCGATTGCAGTCTATTCGGTATAAATAATCGATTTAAAAGTCGTCATATAGGCATCGTTGTAACCCGACACGGGGTTAGAATGTTGACTGAACTTGTTGGCATTATGAGCACACGCGAAAAATAATGATAGGCAGGTACTGTCGATGACAAAATCTTAAAGATTTTGTTAGGTTATTTAAACTTTTTTATTCAGGTACCAACTTAGAATTACTTTTGGTGGCGAAACATGTACCCAAATTATGATAAATCAATAATAATTATAAAGACTATTAAGAAAAGTATTTTAAAAAAAAAAACAGAATATCACACGGAACTACCAGACTTTGATTGACTTTAAATGTTTTAAATTATTTACTACATCACACAATGATTGATAAGATACTCATTATTTTTAAATACAAGGACAAGATGTAACCCTCTAACCTAAGAATTAACTAAACTAACAAACACGAGAATGTTACATGATATTTATAAAGGACGACCTTGAATTTAGTGTTTTATTTTCATAAAGTCTTGACCGGATCATTATGCAATGACGTTGTAAACTAACACGCGATTTACGGAAACCAGCTATCATCAACTTAAGTTTGTTGAAGTAAGTAATGTGAGAAACACAAAAAAGTAACTATTTTTAGATACAAATTCTGTTTTTTTCTTACTTGATTTCCTTTGTGAGGTTAATAACCATTTAGTCATAATATTTTTTGTAAAAATGTGCGCTAATCTTATGCAAGGATCAGACCATTTTCCGACCGTTTTTTTTTATTTTTATTAAACTATTAAATGATATGCAAAAACATTTAGTTTTAATTACGCGAAAAAATTCAGGCTTGAATATCTAGTTCCCGCCTGCAAAAAGTAAGGAAAAGCGACAATTATCATGCCATGCAACCAAACCCATACTCGACACGTGTTTTTGTCGGTGTCTGTACATCCTAGACCTTTATTGCAAAGTACAGCCGAGGGAACGAGTGCGAGACCGGTGATAATTATCAGATGTGGACGGTCGCGACGTCGAGTGTCATCGCGATGCGTCGGCGCATCATTGCGGATCGCGGGCTAATTATACTAGGGATGGGAAAACTGTGCTGTGATTTTGTGTTATTTTGTGACTGTTCGATTTTTCTTGGCAATAAATTGAGTTTGTGTATCTTTGGCTTAGGTAATATTTGACTATGTAATAAGATTCTCTTGCATCATCACAGCAACCAGATTTTTTCATTTCTACCCTTGTTTCCTCTTTAATCAGCAGCAGCAAATCCCGATTCACATATCTTAACGTAGATATTTCAAAACGAAATAACAAAATCCATTCGGAATTAAATATTTAGTGGTAGCTCTTCCCCGCCTTAGAGATTGCCCCAGAATACCTACACTGTATCCTACTAGGCAGAAATGTAGGCTTACAGTATACTGTAAAACTAGTTTTCGCTCAGTACAGCCAACACGAGCTGGCTACTCCACATGCATTTCCCCTCACTATTGCCGTACAGTTACCATAAACGTAGTACATTACTGTGTCCGTCACATATAAATATACAAACAAATCGGTTTGTTTGTCCCATCATGGATAACGCAACGTCTAAATATAACCAGGCTACAATCCTGACGACTAGTTGCATCAGATTAGGAATCATTTGTGAGGTTTCTTTGAAATTAGATCCTAGTTGGAGGTAGCACAGAGTGTAACGTCCTAGATACCGCGAGATCTATAAGGCGCCAGTGCATCTGCTGAGATTGAGGTCCTCATTTTGTTTTTCAGTTTAGAAAGTCCTGTTAGGTTACCTTAATTATAATACATTGGTTCCTCTCTCTGGAGCCCTGATTGCCGGTAGCTTGGACCCTGTTCCCGATGCCGGTAGGCTACTATTTTTATATTTATTGGAGTATTTCAAAATTTAATTTATATGCATAGATACGAATAAAGAAAATACATGCCAAAAGTGCACACACAATAAAAGTAATTATTGTGTGTCTCATGGCTGCGCCAAATAGTCCCAGTTCAGCAAAATGCCGGGTACCTAGTGCCTGACGCTGGTTTTCAACTGCACATGGGACAGTGATATGACGAGCGTGAAACAGTTAATAGGGAATAGGTTAATAGGTAAGCAAAGATTGTCACTTCGAACCAGGACCCCACCAGATCTGCCGTTTTGAATTGCAGCCGTATTCTAACAGTGGATATACTTCTTAATAACAGTAGGTTTCTTATATGATTAGTGGCAATCGCTTTCAGAACTTTGTTTCTTATTGTTCCAACGGATTAAAGTTTTTCGATAGTTTATATCATATTTTTTATATCAATTCAATTCACTTTAGACCTTACTTTAATCAGTCGCACTGCCTCGTTAGTCTAGTGGTCGCAAGAGCTCCTCGGTTCGATTCCCAGATCAGGCAAAGTGTTATTGGGTGTTCCCATCAGGAATTCCTCAGTAGCAGCCATCGAGTCTGCAACCAGTCACCATCTGTGACTGCCTGATGGCAATATGCTCGCCCCTTATCACATGGAACTTTAACATAACTGTCGAAATGTGGGTGTACTATCAGGTACACCTAGGTCCGCCCAATCCTTCGGGGATGAGGCTTAATGTTATGTTATAAATAATCGGTACCGCCAATAACATGTCATTTTGTCTAGGTCTTCGCTATCAGTATTCGATTAGATACCAAGTACCTAATTAAGTCTAACCTTTTCAACACAACAGAAACCTTTGTAAACGTTTTAATATTACCCAATTCAAACCTACTTTCCTGATCGTCTGATTCAGTTGACAATAGTTCCTTTATACTAATTTCTAGCAATACAAAATAAGTTTTAAGTTACTCAGTCTCCACTATCCTGTTAATCTTTCATACATGTAAGTTTTAACTCTATCCTAGATCTCTAACCCTAAGATCTTCGTGTCATACAATAGACAAATGAGATTGTAAAAAGACTATATTATGGTGGCATTATGCTCACTACAATAACTGAACAAAAACCGTCGCCTGCGCACGGCGATTGTTGGCCCATGTGAACGGGGGCGCACCTTGACCGTCCACACAATGGGCCAGCCTTGATGCTGCACTAGGATATCCGTATGATGGTCGATGTGGATAATTGACAGTTTGTAGTCTGATTTTTACATTTTAGGGAACATTTAAAAGACCTTGCTCCCATTCCTCTAAATACCGTTTTACACCAACAAGTATAAATATACTGCTTAGCAAAGCTTTAGATATTACTAACACATTTTAGATAATTATACTGAAATGGACCACAAATTACTTCATTAACTTTTTTGTGACTAACATGTGCCGACTTCGGGCAACATAACACATGTCACAGTATAAGAACATCCCAGTTGGATAATGCGTCTTAAAATCCCCTTATTAGACTGTAGCATGTAATGTAAAACTTTGGCATTGAGCTGGCCTAGCATAGTACGAAGTTTCATGAGGCCAGCTTATATTAAATAATTTACGGCCACGTGTACACACGACTACACATCAAGCTATACATTTCCAGTATAAGCTGACCTCGCATTGTACGGAAATCCTATACAATGCGAGATCAGCATAAACTGGAAATGTATAGCTTGAAGTGTAGCCGTGTGTACTAGTTACGACTGTGGCATCGTTCCCATGCACTTAACAAATAAAATATAAAATACTCTATTAAAACGTTATCATTCATTCCAATATACATTAAAGTAATATAACAAAATTATTAATGCACTCGTCCATCAAGCTCATAAATTATTTGCAATTAGAACTGTAACACTAATAGAATCGCAGCCTTAATTATATATAATAAAATTAAACTAAAACCCATAAAATAACATTCAACCATCTTCAATAATCGATACGAGATATTATTAATTATTAATTCAATTATTAAAATAGTAATTAGCGGCGATATCAAAGATGTAATAAAAGAAATAGTTGTTATTACGATGATGGCGAACTGGACTATATTAAAATGGTACTTGACTCTATGGGAATTGAATAGTCTTAACAGTAATGACAGGCAATTAACCTGTTGAAAGCAGGTTAACTTTTGAGCGAGAAAAAGGATGTATACAAGGTGTAAGCGGACCCTTCACGTGGTCGTCAACCAAGCATCCTGTACATCAAACTAAGTAAAACTGCGCAAAAATTATTGCTGATAAACGACACTTTTTTTTAATGTGAAAAATCACGGTTTACGGTAGGACTCAATATAATGCACTCAAAATATTGTGCTGCATTAAATAGTAATAATAATAATAAGTTATATAAAGTTATATATTTTATATTTTTAAAAGATTTTTTGAATATGAATTTGTTAGGGAATATTTAAAAATGTAAATCATATGTATATAAATGAATAAAGAGAATAATAAGTTTATTAGAACATAACAAAAACAACAACACAGTACATAGCATATGGAAACAGAGGGTTGTACTACCAATTATAAAAATATTGCCAGGTTTCCGCGCCCCTAAACTAGGTACGCAGACCTCTGCGTACCTAGTTTAGGGGCGCGGAAACCTGTATCTTAGGAGTCGGGGATTTTGCAGCTCCAATTTATATAATACAACCGTGACTTTATATAGTACAGGGATCATGGAGGTATTTGAAGTAAAGTCACAACACCAATAAAAACTTGTGAAAAGTTGGAACTTTGACCTCCACAAACCAGTTAGTACTAGATAATACGACACCCTTTGGTAAGACAGGTTGTCAGACGTTCGGGCCACGGACTACTTATCGTCTGTCAAAGATCTACAATTGACAGTCGGGACCACTGGTTTAGCGTGTTTTCCGAGGAACTGAGGAAACTCTGTAAGTAATGGGTGGTTATCCATTCAATCATCAAATTCAATTCATCCAAAAAAAATGTAGTTAAAATCATAACCAGTTTGTAAACAGACATCTGTATATCCCAATAAATACATTACTAAAGGCAATGAATACAGAGCCACTGATAAAACTAACTCAGAACTAAACAAAAACCTTTAGTTGAGGAGTTATGGGTTCGATTACCATGCCAGGCAAAGTGATATTGAGCTTACCATCAGGATTTTCAGGAGCATCCCGAAGTCTGGACTTGTGCCCGGTTGATGGCTAGTGATGGGCGAGTCCATTGCCAGTATATGGGTTTACACCTCTGCCTAACGCTTCTCGGATTACAAGCGTGATGTTTTAAAAGAAAACCTACTAAACAATAAACTTCACGTGGAGCTCGTAATTCGTGCAAGGGAAAGGGTGTTAGACTGATTAATGGGATCTTATTGGCAGTCATTCAGTGCATACCTTTACCTCTCTTTGGCACAGGCATGCGTTAGAGAAAACTTGCATTTGTAGTCCATACGAGAAGAGTATCGGTCCAGTTTGTTTATTGTACTACCAGTGAGCCGCATTAACTCTGCATCGAAAATACTGGAAGTCATCGGCATTTGTACCAGTACGTAACCAGTGACGTAGTATCTACCAGTGGAACCAAACTAGAACTGAACAGATTTGCCAGGAAATCGCGAGGTTCACATGACGAAAAAAGAACTTCCTATAAGCTAGGCGCCAACCGGTGCGCTAAGCGCGGTGATTCCATTAACAGAGTCATTAAAAATTGTCATTCGCTCTTACGATTGGTGGAGAGAACTAAACCTCCCGCATATTTGTCTACTTAATACCTCCAAGTACTGAGCTACGACTTCCGAAAACCATTCATTTTTTGTCACGAATTCCTCTAAACCAAATAGCTTTAATAAACTCAACTTTACCACGCTAAACTGGATCTTATCTTTGAATCGTTCAATTAAATATTGATATCGTAATTCATTAAGAAAATATTTTTTCAATTACCCACATATGTTATGATTCAAACGCTATCTCGTGGTACAATCTCGTTCAGAATCGTTTCATAAAGGATGTGAGAACAGCGGATAGTATACCGAATATCAATCGGAACCGGTTGTATGAAGATTCTATCGTGTAGTCACTGATTAATTGCAACACATTAGAATCGGACGAATTAAATAGTTAAAAAATATATCGGAATAAAGACGTCGTGATAATCTTAAGATAAAGTAGCGTACGGGAATTATCAGAGCGATCGCAGGGCATCGCATTGAAGCGGACGATTGATAAATTGACAACATTTATCTGTGCGCGATTGTATCAAAATATTTTAGACGATCTTAGGGATAAGTGTCAGAGTGTAATGGAGGATTAAATCGGGAGCTTTGAGGGAAATAACGCGCTTTTGCAGCTTTATTGTGACTATTCTGATAGGTTTTAAAAGGTGAATGAATTTAAAGATGATTTCGGAAGAAGTACTTAGAAGAATTTTAAGAAGACTGAGACATATTACGATCAGATACGACCTTTTAGGTCCAAAATCATGACTGTATGGGATCGACGACAATAATTTGACAATTTAAAGGATATTGTCTAATTGCTGTCGTCGGAATAAATGTCAAATTATTGTCGGAATGGACAAATTTGACTACCCTATTCTAACACATCACGTCAGGGTGCTGACTTAAGTGAACTAATGAGGCAATTATTATTTTAGGAATGAATGTTTATGAATGTAATTTAATCACCAAATGTCTTACCACTAACATAGTTCTTAAGTAGGTACTTATAAACTAACCCATATGGACCTTGTTGTTCGAAATAAATAATTATTTGATTTGATTTAATATACTATGTTCTATTTGCATCAATTTTAAACTACGACTAATTGAGGTAGATAACAAGACACTAAAAAATTATCAGAGAAATTATTCCTCCTATCTTTGAATTAGAAAATAAATTGTATACGATAAACGGGTAAGCTGATGTTAATTAAGCTTATTAATATGGAAAAAGTAATAAAATATTTAACTACATTTTAATCGCTGTTAGAATTAAAACGATGTTGAATTAAGCCATTAAACCAATTCCATTAAATGTAATATTGTTAAAGATACGAAAAAAGACTCTTAATAATCGTATATCATATGCATTTATCTAATAAGAATTATCATTCGGGATGTTAGATAAGTTTCTAGAAAAGCTAAAGACCTCAATGTCTATTAATAAAAAAAAAACTCAGATTTGATACTCGGAGGAAGCACCACATAGAGGGGACTAAACTAATAAATCTCGATTAAGTAAATAAAGAGGAAGCTTATGCCGTAGTGGGCACATAATAAAGGTCTATAATGATGAAGTGTAAAAAAATTATAATGAACGAGATCATGCCCAAAACTTTAAAAGTGTTAATGAGCTATGATTTGTAGACCCACAGTTTGTCGATAGAGTTAAAAGGTCGTATTTGAAAGAGGGCAAAGCGGCATTCGTCTGTATGGTATTTGAAGGTATTTTAAATTGCGACGAAGTATAAAAGACGCGATCGTATTGCTCATAAAACGAAACTGAAAGAAATAACTTGAGGGAACATCTTCTATTACCGAAAAATTTAAGACACGAAACATAAACTTTATAAAAGCACAGAGCCCAGAGACAACCCAGTAGGAACACATAAACATTACGACTGTCATCACTGAAGGGTTAGGCAGAGGTGCACCTCATGGTACACCATTACGCCAGTTATGTTTAAGTCTCATACAATAGGGGCGAGCCTATTGTCATCAATCGGGCACAAATCCAGACTCCGTAGCTGCTATCTTAGGAATTCCTGATGGAAAAACCCATTAACAATATGCACGACCCAGGATTCGGACCCAGGACCTCAAGCTAAGCAATTGCGATTGCGATCACTAGACCAAAGAGGCAGTCCACCAGTATAACCATCTAGGATTATAAGCTGATTATGCTAAAAGTAGCAACGGTACAGAAAACTAAAACCACTCTGAACCCACTACACTACAGACCACATGAAGCGACACAGTCTATGAGAATTCAATAAAACTAACTGTACCCATTATCTAAATGAATAATTTAGCCTGAAGATTTGCGCGCTAACTCATAACTTAGCTATAACTCCGTGGATATAAGTAGCCGTGTGTTACACAGGGTCACAGGTTCAAGTACCGATAAAGCGTAGATTCCGTTAAATAAGGAAATTTGTTGTAGTAATAGTAAATTTCGCGTCAGTGCTATCGTGGGGCTTAATGCTGAAATATTCGTGTTATGTAGTGCCGAGGATGAGAGCGCTGAGTGAATCGAGATTGCGTTTGAAATTGGAATTGACAATGTTGTTCATGTTGAGAATGTTATGGAAATATTTCAATGGTTGTGCTAGACTTTGCTTATAGATGAGGTTGAAAGCATAGTCATAAAAACACACGTGGGGTCAAGAAAAGAACAGTTAATTGAATCAGCATGCGATCTACTGTTTAAATGCTTTAGCCGAATCTTTAATAGAAAATAATTTCATAAGAATAGGGGGCCTAAAATTTCCGCTTTAGCAGAAACATAATAGGTTAATAATATGAATTACGTTACAATGAGTTAAATTGTGATAATGTGACAGTTCATAACATTGCAATTTAACTGTGTTGCAGGATCCAAGACAATTACATATTGTTTTTCTGGGACTTCGTCGAGCTTTATTGTCTCGGCGCTTCATATTGATTCTGGCTTTCAGAAGATTTCAGTTTGGGAATATAGTGGCGTGCTTGTCCTAATAAAAAGTTTATAACATTAACTGCTTACAAATTTTAACGTAATTCAAATTATTATCCTAGATTCTGCTCAACCGGCAATTTTAAACCCCCAGATAGCTGTAATGTAATGTAATAGTTCTCAATTCAGACAACTGATACTAATATCCTATTTTAATTCTAAATCTACGGTATCAAACGAGTTTTAGAAGTTGAATACCTAAAACGAAGAAGGAGTTACTGCAGATTTAGTTCTATAATCACGTTTATCTCCACCGTCATCCCTAATGTGAGTCACTAGTTAACCTAACAGCATTTAGATAGCATCATTAACAGAATCGGAAACCTTAACTAAGGACAATTTTAATCCTCAACTAAATGCTATTCCGCAAACACGTTTCTTCTGACGGATTAAATTCATCTACTAACTACAAAACGGAGTTTAAGTAAAACGGGTTTGAACCCTTCCAAAGGATTACTTCAAACAAAAGATGACTGAAGTTGTCACGTCCTTTCAATTGTTTACTTTGATCCTGATTAAAAACATCGTTAGCAGGAACTGGTGCGGTTTCATTATTTATGATAATCTCTTTTTTTCTGTTTTGATGTTTAAATCAAATATTTGGGTCAGGTAAAGAACACGTGCTGGGTTCCTGAATGGGGTTCTGGCAGTTTTTGAAATATTGCTGTGTGTTGCCAACTTTTTTGGCTTTAGTTGTAACTTGTAAGTCAACTGGGAATTTGGAGTGACAATAATGGTATGGGCTTGGACTGGTGACCAGGTTTGAGGATTATTTTTTTGTAGCTATGCCAAGCTATCCCAGGAGTGCCAAAAGTCGTTTTGTATGTTCAATAACTAACTAAATTCATTCACTAAAACGAATGAACATAAAGTTGATTTAATGATTTTTTGAAGAATGAATTTTTAATGAATGTAACTTAATCACCATATTTCTTAACACTAACATAGTTATTCACTAACCCATTATGGATCTTGTTGTCTGAAATAAATCATTTTTTGATTTGATTTTGATTTGAATAACAGGGTTTTTTTTTGCTTTTATATTAGCATATTGTGTTTATTCTGGCATGTGCAGAAAAAACATGTTTTCTTTATTCCTTTCAACAGACTATTTTTAACTTTGTCAATGACAGTTTCGTTATTTCTTCGATCGTCCTGCTAATCATGGTATTGGATTAACAACGTACTGGATTATCTAAATAACTTTATCTGGATATCAACTAACTGTTATTTTGTAATCAGTAAACGAGATTTGATTTATTTCACTTTAACCAGCCTTCAGTCACCCAGAAACTGGGTTGTATAAGTCAGATAAACATTTTAACAGCTCTATCAATACTAATATTATAAAGAGGTAAACTTTGTGAGTTTGTAGGGGGTAATCTCTAGATCTACTGAACCGATTTTGAATTTTTTTTCACTAATATAAAGCTACATTATCCCCGAGTGCCATAGGTTATATATACAACGTGCCCGTGGGATAATTTCCGACCAAAACGCGAGTGAAGCCGCAGGCAACAGTTCGTGTAAAATATTGGTAGTCGTATTCAACATGGTTGGGAACAGGCTAGGTAAATGATTATTTCGTCCAGCTTAAGGACACCTTACTTTTACGCAAGGACCTCTACTTCGTCACCGTTCATTCGAATGTTACCCAAAATACAACCATAAATAACGACAATCGTATTATTTTACCCATAACCTCCCAAACTCCCTGCAAGGCCAGCATCCCATACGTTCATACATACTCTGCCGTGCCCGTTAATCACGGTGTCGCTCATAAATCGCGGCGAGCTCCCTAAAGCATCGCGTATCGGATTAACAGCCGGTAACTGTCGTTCGTATCGCTAGGGAAATGTGTTAATACTAACTGGGAATGTATGCTTCGGGGATCCGTGGATGGAGGCTTTTATTTCAGTTCAATATTACTCAACATCATTTTATTATCTATATGTTGTGTAGAAAATACTTCAATTGTTTTGGCCTCATCTTTGCGTTTACTTATAAGTCTATAATCGCCAAACCCTCTTAAGCGATTGTTAATAATCAATGCTCAATCTGCTCATGCCAATACAAGAAAAGAGGATTTTGCCCCGAAGTTAGACCATTATAAGCTGGTATTATTATTTTAGTTACTGTTATTTTCTCGCATCTACTTAATATATCAACTGGTATTTTTGATGCGTCAAAAATGAGCTTTAAAAAGAACACTAGTTCAGGTAACACTAGTTCAGCACTTGATTTAGAGATACTTATCTCTAAAACAAGTGCGATAAAAAGGCATGCTATGCAAAAGGCATGCTGTTTTCAAGATCACTGCTACACATCAAGCTATACATTTCCAGTTAATACTGATTTCGCATTGTATAGGATTACCGTACAATGCGAGGTCAGCTTATACTGGAAGTTTTTCGCTTGATGTGTAGCCGTGTGTAGAATAACCTTTGCATCGTATCATTATGTTTATATTCAGTTTCGTTTAATGGCGCAATAATGAAACACAAAACTAGATTACTAACACATAATCTAACATAAAACATCAATAATTTTGCATAAAAAATACATCTTTTAAATAATATGTCAATTTATTGTCTCAATTTGGTGACAAAATATAGTATATTGTAATTTGTAGCTACTTATTTGTATCCAAAATGGCTATTTAGTCTACCAATTTGATTTTATTGACACTAATGCACAAGAGTTGAAAATAAAATGTTATTCTGGGAACTAAAATGGTTCTACGGGGCGCTATCATAAATATTTTTTATTTATTTCACACATAAAAGTCTGAAAATAAAGATAACTTTGATGTTATTAAAAAAAACAGCTTAGGTTTACCCATAAAAACATAATTACGGAACCTGTTTATCTATAAAAATAGACTTTGATTTTTTCAGGGTTACCGCAACAAGTACTGAAAACCAAGTATTAGATTAAAACAGAATAATAGTCCATAATGATTATCTCAGAATCTATCCATCATCATTATCATAAAGTTATGACTGAATTATCATAATTGGTATTTTTTGTGTCTGTCTAGGTGACCACGTTGTCTACTAAACTAAGCAACGGATTTCGATGAGATTTTCACCAACATTTAGAGCATTCAATCAGGGGCCTTAGTCTGCTATTGCAATAGTGTCAGAATGGTCTATCATTGATTTAATAAGGCCCCGCGCAGACGAATTACCCTTTGTACGCACGTCAAACGAGTTTCGAACGCGCTTCAATACGCCGTGGGCTAGGTGCCTTATTAAATCAATTGTAGACCATTCTGACACTATTGCAATATCAGACTAAGGCCCCTGGAAGGTTCATTCGATTAAACTTTGTATTTTTAACTTACATATACGTCGTTCGTCGTTCGTCGTTCGTTTACGTCTGAATTTAGTTTTTATTTCTGTTTTTTTTTTTTAATAATTTTTGTTTGTAATTTGTATTATTCGATCGCGGTATTTTGATTCCAATTTATGTTATAGTATTTTTATGTTATAGTATTTTGTACCTACCTTTTTTTTTGTTTCCCGTTTGGTTTCAAGTGTTTATCTGTGGAAACTTGTAAATGGCCTTCAAATTTGTATTGTTTATGAACATTGTTTATATTAGCTGTAACTTTCCCGAATAGAATAAAATAAAAATATACAAGGAAGGTGAAACGGATACCGACGCATTTAAAACGGTGACACAGAAATTAGACATCGCTATTTTTCTTAATCTGATCTTTCCTACAAAAATGTAATACCTACTCGATCAAATGTGTGTTTAAATCAGCTGTTCCCTATTTATGATGATTAAAAAAAAATTTATCATCGATATATTTTTTTTAAATCAATATCGGGTGGTTAAGAATGAGATACTGAATACGTGGTGCGTCGGTCCCTGTATATGAAATCTCGATGTTTTGGCAAGTCATAAAAAACTTGCGTAACAGTGGCGGGTGAGTCTCTAGTATAAGAATTAATTATGTAACAAAGTGCAAATTAATTTACAATGCTTTTGCGCGTTCAACAAGTTACATAACACCAAAATAATAGTTCGTGAAAACCCACGAAACCTCAAAACTCTTACACTTTACCATCCAAAAATAAAACACAAAAATGGATACCGTTACCCGATACCTATACAAACATTATCTCTTATAACGACATATTAGGTACACTACCACAATAAATATACGGAGTACACCGACACCAATAAATTTATTATAAAATTGAGATGTATAAAGATCTAATCTTGACCAAAAGATTTATGTACCAAATAGATTTATTACAAAAAAATGTCGTGTAAGGATTTAGTTTAAAATCGTTCCATGAATTACTGGTACGGGCCAACATTGAAACTGGACTATCTCCAGTGTTTTGTTTTTTTTTTGTGTGGTTGGTACGTTTTTAATGTTTATTTGTATTGGGATAGATAAGATTTTTTGAACAGGTGTTAGGTACTTTAAACATTTAGTTTTTTTTTTCTTCGTTATCGATATCGTTAACGAGATGCAGCATATGCATTACTTTCTAAGACTAATAGTTACTATCCACGAATTTCGTTGTATAATACTTACAAAACATTAAACAACCTTTGTAGTCCCAATTTTACCACTATATTAATGGCGTCGCCATTATGGCGACATACTAAACACAATGCCAGTGTGGAACTTCATTACAGGATTTGCCCGAATCCATCATTGCCCATCTTGCACCGTCACCTACGCGTTCCAGGATCAAATGATCGACCTGTACAGTTGGCAACAGGCTGCTCGGTGGAAATTTTGACTGTAACTGACACAAGACATCGTTAAAGAA
Organism: Eugnorisma glareosa; assembly: GCA_947578425.1. NCBI lineage: Eukaryota > Metazoa > Arthropoda > Insecta > Lepidoptera > Noctuidae > Eugnorisma > Eugnorisma glareosa. The sequence continues at coordinate 1,491,867 of OX387957.1, read as the reverse complement.
GAAGAAAAATGGCTACATCACACTTGGCTACTTAAATAAGTGAAGCTTACATATAATTCCTATGAAAAGTTCGATATAACCATTAATCCTAAAGTTCTATAATACTTCTTATGGTAAAAAGCAGGAATGACTAAGAACAATGTATCACATCAGAAACCCCATCGAGTTCACGGATGCGAGTGTTCACAATAGTCACAATATTGGCGATATGCCCGGTTTGCATCCTTAATACATTAAACATGAACCACACAAGGAAATAAAATAGAAAATATGTCGATACGATATATTAATTGATTCATTACTTGATCATAATTCCGGGTATGTATAAATGGTATGCGGCTAAACTTTGTAATCTTTGTCATTGAGTTAGATTATTGTGCACAGGCCTTGTACTACTCACGATTTGTGAAAAGTCTTTATCTGCTCAGAATTTTCCCAGTTATGTTGAGGGTCGGGTTCCAATCTAACCGGATGCAGTTGAATATCAGTATTCAAATCAATAACTTGGTAAATACTAATTATCATAATTTCGGGCTTTTGACGAGCCGTAATGACTATCCAAGATCTACAAAATGACACATATAACCAACGGTTTAACTTCACAAGGCACATGCGAATATTTTAACTTAACTAATAATTATTACATATCATTAAAAAAGATAAACAGAAAATAAATCACCACACCCTGGTTCTGTTTACGTTTCCACCAAAAAATATTTCTCCCAGGCCTCAAACCCGTTTCCCTAACTTAACGGTCCCAAAAAAAAGTGTAAAAAAAGTCCCTGACGTCACGGGTCCGTACTAACGGTCCATCCGACACCGGACTACCCCAGGCAATAAAAAACGTTCACCGTTTGTAAAGCTAACTGTCCATTACAGTGTCTAATAAAACAATTAATATAAGATTGTCTCTCCGTTCTAATGTTTTGCGCAAAATTTCTTTTCTGCGAATCGTTTGTCGGTGTTTCGCAATGTTTTTTTTTACTTACACCTTTTTACTACTCGGCGTTTGTGTGAATTTTAGGGTTGCAATTTAGAAATGGATCATCTCGTTCCTTTTGTTTTTTTGGGAGAGTAACATTGGGTAACATTTTTATTAGTTTGTTGGTTCAGTTAACCGTTATTGCGAATAAAAATATTCTGTTTTTTGCTACAACGGCCATTACTTCTTTCGTTAACCTTTTAGCTTTAAGATCAATCTTTGTAAACTATACTTTAGAAATGCATCGTCATTGTGATCAAATGCAGTCTTAATTAAAGAGCTTTCTTGATTACTTAACAATATTAATTGACTGGACGAAGTAAGACTTACTTAATCTATGAAAGTATATTTTGTACAGCTTCACGCATCTTTAATAATATCCCGGGGCCTATTAGAATAATTCTAGTAATAACAACATTTAAAAAGAATCTCCATGACCTGTTAGTAAAAGCAAATGCTACTACTCTATAAATGACTTCTTATCAGACAAATCACTGCTTCACTAGTCTCCCTCAGTCATGACGCGTTTAGTAGCCCACTATGTGTACCTACCTGTGTTTATTTTTCTCTTTACTATATTCTATATTATTTTTTTATAATTTAACTAGCAACCCGCCCCGGCTTCGCACGGGTGCAATGTAATCTATTAAAAAATCCGCATCAAAATCTGTTGAATAGTTTTAAAGATCTAAGCAGACATAGGGACAGATAGCGGGAAGCGGGACATAGCTGATCACAATTTAATTATTTAAGACCAGTAATAAGTACCTATCTATGATCCACAATAACGATATTGATTGGTTGCATGATTCCGGAGGATTTTGCGCTATGAATACTATCATAAATATCGTAAATAAATATTTTATTATACTTCTTGAGAAAATTTACAGCTGGGATACAGATTACAGATAGTTGACATTGAAAGAAGGTCTATTATAAATGTTCACTGACCATATTAGGGTAGCACAAGAGACAGTAGATATCCAAGAGAATGTAAAAAGTAAGCACTCGGAGAGAGTTATGTAAGACTGAACAAGTTTCAGTAATCTTCGAAGAAGTTTTTACATAATATTTGTTTTTAGTTTTGGACACGGGTGGAGAATAAGTCAAGATCATCAACACTCTGGATGACAAAATGGCATACCTACAGATCAAAGCAAAACAAATAATACTTTTAAATTTAGAGGTCCCAAATGTGACTACTGCGCATGAGGTTCTGGGTTCGATTCCCAGGTCGGGCAAAGTGTTATCAGGTTTTTCCATCAGGAATTTTCCAATAGCAGCTACGGAGCCTGTATTTATGCCAGTTTGATGGCAATAGGCTCGTCCCCTATTACATGGAACATAAACTGGCGAAATTTGAATGTAGTGTTAGCTTTTCATAGGAATTATATGTACATCTCTGCCTAACCCTTCGGTGATTAAACGCGTTATGTTTTGTACGTACGATTCCGAGTTAACACGAGGATTTGCGCTAAGTAGGTATATGTATGTCCTATCGTAAATCAAACTGGCATACTTATTAGAGTTTTACAAATAATATGACCTGCACGTGCATTATGTAAAACAGTCGTAAAGTGAACTGCGACAGATAACAGGTAAATACTCTAGGTATTCATGTATGCAAAATATTACGATTATTTTCCATGTAAAGTGCAGGTTTAAAATCAACATAATGACTGTGGGAGGTTACCTACTTCGTTTGAAAGGGTAACGTTTTAGAGCTACTTTGAGATAGATGAGCTGATTACTGTTCGTGTCAAACACTTCACGCTATAATTTCGGATAAGTAAAAATAACATCACGGTTGTAAACTCTGAGAACAGCGGTGGCCCAATGATGACGGCCCTGACTTACGAACAGTAAGTCGTGGGTTCGAACCCGGGCAGGTGCATTACTTTGTGTAATTTATTTCATCACCACTGCTCTCAAAAACGGCGAAGGAAAACATCGTGAGGAAACCGACATGTCCTAGAACCAAAAATTCGAAGACATGTGACATCTACCAACCCGCACAGGGCCCGCGTGGTGGATTATAGCACATTCCCTCTCATAGAGAGGAGGCCGTGTGTCCCCGCAGTAGGAACTTCGTAGGCTGATTATGATGTAATCTCCGAAGTTTTAGGCAGGGGTATACGCATGATAGGTACACCCTCATTTCACCAGGTACGTTTAAAATAAATGGGTTTTAAACGTACCTGGTTCAATGATTCAATGGAATAGGGAGCAAGCCTTGCAAACTCCGGGTTGTAATTAAGAAATTCCTAAAGGATATAACAGTAACACTCTGCCTGAACTGGAAATCAACCCGTAGACCTCATGTTTAGCCTTAGCGCATGTGCAAATAAACAATACGAGAATACCTATTAGTCAAGTTTAACCAAACAATCACTTGTATAACCCACAACAACGTCATGATATTGGCTTTAGCGACCAAACCACTAAAATGGCATACAGCACGGCTAACAGCGGCTATGCGCGCGCGCAGCTTACGCTAACGTAATCTTTCGATAGAAAAAAATCGACACTGATGATTCGAAAAATTGTGTCATTTGAAAAATAAGGGGAAACATACTTGAGTCACTAGACAGATATTCATTCCATTTTTTTTTATATTACCATGAATCAATGCAGTATGTCTCCGGTGCAAAGTCCAGTTTTAACGTAAATAAAAAAAGACTTATAGAGACTCATAATTTTATTCATAGAGGTGATTAATTAATCTTTCCTTGATTTTTTTGTGCCAGATGTTAAGTACCTAATGTAAATAGTACACACTGCACAGTATGACACTAACCTGTGATTATTTTCTAAAGATAGATAGAAGTCTAAAGTGTCGATGTGAAATACTAGCTTATGCCCGCGGCTTCGCCCGCATTTCCCACGGGATCGTTATTCCAGGTTAAAAAGTAGTATGTTTTAATCCAGGTTATAAACTATCTGTGTGCCAAATTTCATCCAAATCCGTTCAGTACTTTTTGCGTGAAAGAATTACAATCAGCTATCCATTCATCCTCACAAACTTTCCCATTTATATTAAGGATAATTTTTTACACTAACATTATCACTAACACTAAAAACACAGTGAGCAGTTTATCCGTGATCATGGTGCTTGCACCAGCGCCAAAATATAGTGAACTCAAAACAAATTAGAAATGCGTTGCTAAAAGACTACTTCAAGACTAAAATTTTACATTCTTTTTATTTGAAAACTATTTGGCCCGGAGAAGTCAACATGCATAAGGACAAAACTGCAAATTATTTAGTAAGACTACTTACTGCCGTTCTTAGTAACCCAGGATTACAAAATGGAAATCACATTGTAAGTTTAATTGTATTGCAAAATAGATTAGCTCAATAGCAAGGATAAGTATTAACAAAATAAATCAAGAACCCGATTAATGACCGATCGTTTCTATGGCAAAAATGAATAGTTAAATATCCTAATAAATCAAACAGGTAAAATCCTTTTGCACCCTACATGCACCAACTTACTAAATTTAGTCATCACCACAACTCTCTATCTTGAAAAATGATAACGTAGCGCGGCAGTTGAATCTAGAATAAACATTCGAATGTCGAAATTGCGTCGGTAAGCAAAACGGGAATAAGAAACGAAAAGTTTTTTTTTTGTATTTTTTTTAAATTGCAAATTGCAGCCTACGTTTTGTTTCACAAAAAAGTTTTGCAACAATTGTTGAAGGTTTTTAAAAGCTTTTTATTCACAAAAGAAAGTTTTATTACGGTAAGCTGGTCCGTTAAAGGAGCGACTTAGTTAAGATTTAGTTCATTTTTAAGTAATTTTTATTCCGGTTTGTTTTAAGGGTTCGTGTTATATGATTTGCACGTTGTGAAATAATATAATTTCTAGAATAAATACCTACCTACTTCACACACAAAACTATAACCATTTTCCATTTAAACCTACATTTTTTACTAAAATAAGTCGTAAAGCCAATAAAATCGATAAAAATTAAAAGACCATTAATTTCTTAACAAAGGCCAATATTTTATTTATTACATATTTAAGGCCATACAAGTCACATTGACTGTTAGAAGAGCATAAATTGAAAAGAGGAACAAAAATATGAAACATCGAACTTCATTATTTTTAATGGATGTCAATAGAAACAGTGATCGCAGACATTAAATAATTACACACTCGCATTAAAAACAAAAACGCATATGTTGAATTTAAAAGGCGATGCAACGCATTAAACTATGGAGTTACGATTATCGCGCCGCGATCTATAACGTCGCGTATCGTTTTATTAATCGCAGTACGAGGCTTCGGCGCGGGCGCAGTGGCAAAGTTCACGCGATCCCACCAAACCGTACCTATGGACCGGTAACGCACCGGTAATAGAGAACGAGACGCAAACATCCCCAATCACATACGCAAGAAAAGGATAGCACGAGAGATAGATGTTGCGTTAGAAGTTAGCCACGCCCCCACAGCGTTCGAAGCTCTGAGTCCACCTCCGTGAGCATTCGTGCGCGCGCGCCGCTCCAGCCACACGCCACCCGTGTTCGAAAATTTTTGAATTTCGAAAATGAAATCGGCCGCGCGATTTCAATCCCGTCTATAGAAGATGCCAGTGTTCCGCTCAAAAATTATTTTTAGAGCAGATATTAATAAAGACTGTTATATCAAAAAACTGTTAAAATGATGTGTCAACAGTAAAGACAATAAACGAAGCAGTGCGGTTGTTGCATCGTCGCGTTTTCAGTTTACGTTTTCAGTTTGCGTTTTCAGTTATACATCAGATGTAAATTGAACGCGGCGACATTTCGTTTGTTTGTTTTCATCGAAAGTGACTGGACTGTGACATTTGAAATCGATAGTATACGTAATTGAAGTACCACGTATGCGGGTCGCCTTAGTGAAATTTTTGTTGACTTAAAAAATTGAGAGCAAATATTTTTATTGTGAAGTGACAGTGGGATTTTTCGGAAAACTGTGGCCTTCCAATATTGTGCACACACCAAAGATATTAAGGTAAGAGGTGTTTACTTAAAATATTTTAGCGTTAGTCCGAATAGGCTTGCTAAATGTTAGGTCTCTAAATAATTTATTCTCATCCGTTTATACACTAACTGAAAATCTAAACATTTCTTTATAATAGAATTTATAAGTAACTAAAGCAATTCACAGCCTATAAAAATCATAAGTACTTGCCAGAAACATAGCAGAAAACCGAATTAAATATTGTAACATGACATGTATGCAAAGTCCATTCGCGGTCGTCATTCAGTTCGGGAAACTCCCTACAAAAGACATAAACGGGCGCGCAAATTTTCCCAACCCGATTTTCATTATTTACGCTTCAAAATAAAAAATAAAAATAGATTATGGATGCAAATACTTTTTTAACGCATTCCACGAAAATATTGTAACACACTTTTGGCAATAAAATCGTAGATAAACATTGCATATAAGTGCAAAATAGCCTTTTAGTGAAGGAAAGCATTTTGTCACCATTAGTAACTTGGCGGACTTTTGTGAATCATTTTTAAAGTATTAGTAATGTAAACACTTTATATAATGTGTGCTTATGAAATGGCCAGCAAAGATATAAATCATAATTATAAACATACTGCATCTCGAAATTGACAGATTTCCCTGTTGTTAAAGTTTAAAAAATCATTTTTAAATACAAACATTATATACAGCTAAACAAACAGATATTATACATAAATATCGAGTGAAGTTCAATTTAATGAAAAGAGGCGTTTGAATGTAAAATGAGATTCATTGCAACCACGCCCACCGCGAATTGAACATGTTATCTTACAAATAACATTGTTTATTCGTAAAAATAACATGATTTATTTACTATTACTATTAATAATAAGTCAATATTCTGATTAAGGATGCAGAAATGCAGACACATCGAATTTATGTTATCTAAAATATTTAAATGTCACAATGCGATTCGATAAATCATTTATTTCTTATCATTTATTAAGTATTAAGACAAGTGTGAAACAGACACTATTACTTTTAGCTATTATAAATAGTTTTAATAATAATTTTATTGATAAAGCAGTTTCTGAAGCGTTTATGTCTTTTGTACTGAAAACTGTGAAATGCAATCATCACTAAAAACGCCATTGAAATAATATCATACAATTATGGCTTATTAGATCAAGCTTGATAAATGTTAATGACAGTAAATCTAACGGACCTAGCGTCCCCGCTTTTTTTTTAAGAAATAAGGAATCTTGTCTAATATCGATGCTTACTGCGTCGGGGCCGAAAAATTTAACGCATAAATAGTGAATATAAAATTTGGTAGAAATAACCAGGATTTTATGACATTTAGGTATACATGATGTACCTATATCATCTTTCGGGCTTTTCCGCAACTGTCAGACAGCATCCCGTGTAATAGGAATAGATCCTACTTATAATATAAATGCGAAAGTTGGAAGCTGAAAGCTTGGAAGCATAAATGTTTGTTACTCTTTTAGGCAAAAACTACTCAACAGATTTGTATGAAATTTAGCACACAGATAGTTTATAACCTGGATTAAAATAGAATACTCTTTATTCCGTTAGTATGACCCCGTGGGGCAATTATCGAACTCTATAAGGTAGTTGAATATAAGTGTCATACACGCAGGGTCGGCTGGCTACCTTTAGCGATTTTGGTACCTCCACGTAACAATTCCTCGTTCTTAAAGAATACTAACGTGCAATTTACAGACCTTAACATGCTAATTGGTCGTAGACCTGGACGTCTAATTAGATTAAAACGTTTACCAAGTTTAGTATGTATAATCTTAAGCGACTTAAAGGATTAGCTAGAATTAGTTAAGCTGCCTACTTAAACATGTCTAGCCTAGAGGCTAGGAAGCACTTCTAAATCTGAGGTATTACTGTGAAAACGATAATTCAAGTTTTGTTTAACTTAGCCACAAAAAAAGTAAAGACGATAATAAAATAATCTCATTCCTAAAAAAACATTAATATATGCACTAAACCACTAACCTACCTATTAATTTGTACCTAAATATTCTGCTAAAAAGAGCTAGATAGATTAAATCAGACCACATCCGTGATTCGTGACCAATACATGACCGATGACACTTCAAGTCACATAATTATCATTCTTAAGAGTAACACCTATTTCTTGTATCACATTAATTTAATCGCATAAAACGTTGCTTAAGTATACCTACGGTTATATGTAGATACGTACCTAAATAAATGTAGTCCACACATGAAATGATTTGAGAACGTATAAGAAATTGTTGGACATGTAGAATTCTGGAATTAAAACATTTCGCTTTGACAAGAATACTGCAGAAAAAAGCATAATGCGCGTACTGTCAGTATTTATATGCTGCGCCATGAGAGCGATATGGCGCTTTATCAAATGGTTTTTTTCAAGGCAAAAAAACATGCATAGGAATTAGAAATGAAATTTCCTGAAAACAAAACGCGATAAGTATCTGTCTGATAGCAATTTTCAAGGTAATCGTGTGAAGCATTTCTTCAGCATTTGGTGCTTATCGATTAAAACGCTGACGCAGAACTACCAAAGGCGTATCGTTCAGTAACCAACAATTTTGCTTACCAAAAAAAGTAAGAGATCTTTCAGCGATAAGACCGCCCATTGTGTCACCCCTTTTATAATGTTTTACATTTATATCTGTAATTTTCTGGTGTACATAATAAAGAGTATTCTATTCTATTCTAAATCATCAGATACCTCTTACCGATGCTATAAAGCTTTATTACCGAGATCTTTTTTTGCAAAATATCCAAAGTTTTTCATCACATCATATTTCGAAACTTGCACCATAACGTGCGGTACAATGCCGCAGTACAAAAAGTAGCTTTCGATATACAGGATGCATAGCAAATACCATTTTCAATCGTTATATTATATATCCTACCAGTTACATCTGATTTTGCGCCTTACTTATTTTTTTTTTGTTTCATATATTTATTTTAGAACTAATTTTAATTTTACATTTATAAATTAAAATAACCTTCAGTAAATAACCTAGCAACAAACTTAAAAAATGGCGTCAAAAAACGGTTACTGGGTTAAAAGAAAAACAGTAGCTTATTTAATTTACGGTATTAATTGCAAAAAGCAAAATACTTAGTAACGAAAGATACTAGTGCTGCCATCTGCTGGCAACTACAGTGATCGTTATCAATGCTCAACCAATGCTAAGGCTATATATTGCTGCGTGAGCTTTTACTTCTGTCAGTCCCTTGAGAGATAAAGCGTGATAAGTTTACCCATTTCAGTGTCTGTGAGTGATCAATTTCAATTGAATGACCCAATTATTTTATAATGACGATGTTCTCATTTATTATAATAACAATTTGGACACTCTTTTTGCTTTTTTGAAATCTTCTTAAGTAATTTGTTAAATATCCACAATGCTTGTAAATAATCACTATTATCGCATAATAAATAATTGACGCCGTACCTAATTGGCTAGCTTAAAGTAAAGGTAGGCTCAAAACACCAGCCAATTACAGCCTCGCTACGCAACACACTCATCAAATATACATCTATGAATTTCTCAGATTCACACAAACACACAAAAACCCCTATCAATCTCAAATCAATCAAAACCCAACCGATTGATTGAAACAAGAAACAATCATGTGAAAACCAACCGAAACATTACCTGCGTATCAGCATCAACGGCGATCTATCATGGTGACCTCGTTGAAAAATCGAAATTCTATTGAACAATTGACCATTATGCTTATAATAAAGTGTTATTAAAAAAAATGGCGACTAATGAGAGAGACAATAGCGTCGCCGTGGGAATCAGTCCCACGGTTGGTATAAGAACATAAGCCCGGTCCTGACACGTAATAGGTTATGTACAATAGACAATGACAATTGTCTGTGGTCCTCTATGTGTTGAATCGATTTAACGTTTTATTTAATTGGGTCATTGGTTATTTGATTAAATCATATGTTGCTGGCGTTAGTCACGCACAGGTTGGTGAAGAAAGAGGTACGTTGTTTCAACTCAGCGGCCTTCCTACATAGGAGGTCCTGTATAACATTTATATACTTGTTGTGAGCAAAGCTCTAAGACCACTCTAAATAATACATCGCACAAAGTTAAAGTTTGTAATTCATTTCTAAATTCTATTCGTAAAATAATATTTAAGTTTTCAAAAGTAATGCAAGATCCCTGATTGACCATTTAGCAATGCGTTGAATTAATTATGATTTATTTTTTTATTTCTATGTAACACCATCGTCGTCAACAGCCAATCGCAGTGCTGGACGAAGACCTCTCTCAAAATGGAGGTACTTACTTTGATTTACTTACATTTTTTAATAATAATTTCACTAAGGTTTAAAAACCATATGTGTAGTGAACATACCTATTTTAATTTTATAATAGAAACTTTCTGTAATAATATGACCATACATGTTTAATTAATATTGATTTCAACTTGTCAATATCCGACCATTTTCATCAAAACTCATTTAGCGAACATTTATGGTTATAAAAATAATACATCACCACGTATTTATATTTTAAATGCCTTTTTCACAACATTACATAACAGAATTAATCATAAATTAAAAGGTTAACCAACCACACCCAAGTAGGTTGCTGCCGCTAACCATATCGTCTACCGTCGGTTGATCGGTTGCGTGCCGACAATCCACAATGCAACGCTTGCCATCGATAATTTTATGCAACATGATTATTACAAATCGCCCTATTATCTTCACAAAACTTTGCATATGATCACTTCTAAGGTTTAGACAATCGATAATAATTCAAACAGTATTTGTTTTTCATACAAAATAACGTCAATCTTTTTTCTAGTTTTCTTTCAGCTTAATAAGCCTATAATGCCTACTGCTGGGACACACACAGTTCTCCTCTCTATGAGAGGGAATGGTCCACCACGCGGGCCCAATGCGGGTTGGTAGATGTCACATGTCTTCGAATTTTTTGGTTCTAGGATGTGCCGGTTTCCTCACGATGTTTTCCTTCACCGTTTTGAAAGCAGTGGTGATGAAATAAATTACACAAAGTACAACAGTTACAACAGTAAGTCGTGGGTTCGAACCCAGGCAGGGGCATTCCCCTGCCTGGGTTCGAACCCACGACTTACTGTTTGTATATCGGGGCCGCCACCACTGGACCACCGGCGCTCTCGTTTTTTTCTAAAGAGTTCTAAATTTTTAAGTATTTCTGAAAAGATGAATTCAAATAACAGCAACGTTAGAAAGAAAAACGAAATATTCAAGTACTTTTCTGGGTACTTTTGTAGTGCAGTCGCTTAGATCATTAGACAAATGACGATTACGAATCATCGTGACAATTACTACAAAAAAAAAAACGAAATTAAGAACGAAGTTTTTACTCTAAAAAGAATACCACATGCAAGTAAATTCAATTCTATTGTTATGAAATTGTGGACAATTATTCAGGTCAATTTAAGCATATTGAACTAAACAAATTATAGTACAAAAAGAAAATCACTCAATCAATTTTCTTTACCGCATCGCTTCTACGAAAAATGAGCCAGAACTATTGTTATATCCCTCATTCTAACCTTTTGTCCTTCTCTGTCAAACTGAAAAATAAGATAATTTATCAAAAAACTCGGGATGCAAGAAAATCCAATTCTATTGTTGTAAAATTGTGGAGAATTGGTCAGGTCAATTTAAGCAGATTGAAGTAGACAAATTATAGTACAAAAAGAAAATCACTCAATCAATTTTCTTTACCGCATCGCTTCTACGAAAAATTAGCCAGAACTATTGTTATATCCCTCATTCTAACCTTTTGTCCTTCTCTGTCAAACTGAAAAAAAGATAATTTATCAAAAAACTCGGGTAAATACCTACCCAGAAATCAGTTCAAAAGTAACTTGAAGTGTTTCAAAACGTCTCGCGCTAACGATTTAAACTCTTTTCAAATCCTAATTGTTCAAGTGTCGAATTATCGGTTGCCCAACAACCATTGGTTGGCAGCAGAAGTCGCGTTTTGGTTGTCGCAACCTACCGTTGTCTTTCGGTTTGGAAATTGGAGAGCATTTAAAAACGTATTAGTATTTTGGGAGAGGTTAGAATAGAATTAGATAGTTTTTTATTGGTTTCGAATTATTTGAAGGCAAAGCGAATTAGCAAAACCAACTGTGTTTCCGCTGGCGATACATTCAGTTAACAACACGTTGTCTGATGATTTCCACTATGAAAACAAAGAGAGAAACAAACATGTTTTACATGTGAATATTCCACCAGTGAGAACGCACACCCAAAATAAATTAACCTACTGTAGCTTTTTTTCCTGCATTGCAAAACCTTTAAGCAGGAACCTCACCCACGATCCATCAAATTGCATTGCATTTAAAACTTACCGGTTAGTTCTTAATAAAGTTCACAACAATTGGAATGCGGCTAAAGTTTCACTCACCTATTTGGATCATGCCTACCAATTATAATTAATTGCGACTTTATCAATAGGGCTTGTATTCTACACCAGACGCGGATACCATAATTAAACGGCAGTTTTTGTCTCACATCCTTAAACTATAGGTCTTTAAAAACCTAACTAAAGACACTTCACCCGCCAATCAGCAATCAAACAGTCGCTTCGACGCTTCAAAGGGATGTTTTTGTTCCCCCGGCACTTCTATATATCCCCTTTACAAGTGATGGCGTAAACAACAGCCGGCTCTTGTTGATTCCGTCATTCCGCCACTAAGTGACGCCATTGCTGGCAAAAAAGTGTATAATTACTTGATCTGCTTTCATTCAAGTGAACCGCTTTGCTCTTATATGGCACTTTAATTAAACCGTACTAGTCTCATGAAAAAAATAGGTGCTTTTACCCTAACTTCGGTCGAACGTTTGATCTGGAAATTGAAGCTAGGAAAATTAAACTGTAATGGTCGAAAGACAGGGTTGGTTTTAGGTTGTGTGATTCTGTGGGTTTTTAAGTAAATGCCTGTAGGGTAACTTAAATAGAACCTACTTATATTTTTATTGTAAGTTGCCGACAATAATTAATATTGTAAAATAATTAAGTTGACTTTTATTCTTATGTAGTCTTAGTAATCGACAATTTTATTGTTTTTTTTCTGAATCAACAAGATATGTGAATTTTTAATTAGTTTAACTGTCAAAATAGAACGTTTTACTGGTTATGGCTAAATTGCAAATCGTTTAAAACTACAAGTCTGGTGTAATAATTAAAAACTGTTGCTTATCAGACCGCGTAAGTCACTAATCAACTGATTGGAATTAGCTATAGCAATCGTGCGACGTAATTGTTTTTTGACCAACATCTTTAGGCCCTATTAGTTCTCTGAAAACTATTTCTTTTATCCTCGAAATAACCACCGAACAAATTGGCAAATATGAAATATGGACAAGGTTTTATCTGGAAAGAACAAGTAGGTACCATAACAAACTCACGAATACTAGACATAATACTTTACCTACTATACAGGGTGTAACGGTCCTTCACGAAGCCAAGCAAGCATTATGTACATCAAACCAAGTAACTTCACGCAAAAATTATTGCTAGGAAACGACTTTTTTTTTGGGGTGAAAAATCACGGTTTACGGAAGGACTCAATGTAACGCACTCAAAACATTGTGATGATAGATTGATTGAATACTACGGGGGACGTGGAGGTGTTTAAAATAAAAATCTTACATTAAAAACATGTATTTAAAATAAAAAACTTGTGAAAAAGTCGGAATTTCGACCCGCAATATCTCTGTAACTAGAAGGTTTCCAGGTATGGTCTAGAACAAAAAAATATCGCAATGACGAGGAGAACAAGTCCCTTTCGGCTTCGTTAAAGGTCTTCTTACACCCTTTTATAAGAGACTACACAACGTCTTTGAACAGTTTTCTTGAACCTGAACGCAAAACATTCCAGTATAATAATAATAATACTAGTCTATTACTTTCCCACTGCTGGGCAAAGGCCTCTTCTCAACAGAGAAGGCACGAGCATTGATCACCACGCTTGCTCAAGACGGGTTGGCGATTTCAGACTATTCAAATCAAATTCCAAACACATTCCAAGCACTACATATCCGCCTATAACCTCACCTAAGTCTAGGTAAATCTACTCCGTTGTCCTTCCCAGGCCAGTCCAGTTCCCACGCGGCCATAATGCCATCTAATGGATACAGGCATCATAATCGCGGAACTAGTGGCCCGTGTACATGCGCCGCCGGAACGCCGGAGGGCAGCCGGAGAAGTGGCTAACGGGTTACTGGAAGTGTCTCTTTTTTTCCTTGAAAGACGGTAGGGAATAGAATTAGATAAAAAAGGAGTTTTAAATTATTCTTTTAACTTATTTTTAATTTTGTTTGTTTTGGAAAACAGTGATATAGGACTTGTACTACAGGTTGCTATCACTTTTAAAGTATTTCTACATAGATTTTCTACAGGATTAACGTAAACTTTACGCGTTGTCACATTGTTAAAGCGTTTCAATCGCACTCAATTTGTTTATACTAAAAATAATACCATTTGGCACATATAACAGTAATTTGACAAAATGTTATGCATCCTCTATTTTGTGCAATAATGTCACATATCAAACACATATGTAATCGGATCAGACTCGTTCAAATGCCCGGGTCTCCATTATATTCCTCCCGTGTATCAAGTGTATAAGCTCCTTAACAAAACAAAGAGTACGTGCACATCGCGTGTGTGATTTACTTTCCGTTTCATACGAGTACTGCAGCAATTTACATTGTTTTTAGGTTTATGCAGTTCTTGGATCTTTATGCGACATTATTGTTAGGATATGTATCACGACAGGGTAACAATAATGTTTTTGTAGTAGATTTTCGAACGTTCAATGTCTGATTTAGGAGCGGTCGAATCAGTGTTCCTTATTCCACTGGAAAACTACAACAAACAAAATATTGTTTGATTTTGCATCGTAATTAACAGGTAGTGAATTATTCAAATATAGGCCTAACTTTGGCTGTAGGTAACAGACAAGTCTCCAAATATATGCACCCATACAAGTTCAATACAACCTGACCAATTTTGTATCAATATTACCTGCTTACCTAGTTGTTCTAGGTCGTATATGATGAGACCATTCGCCTGAAAAACGGAACAAACCTTTATATATCGACGTGTAGACATAGCCAATAAATCGCGTACCGTTACCGAGTCCGCGACACACAAGCGAACAGATAGACAGTCATAGGTACAACTTCATTCGGGCAGAATCGTGAGCACTCGGAACCACTCGTCCCCGATGTAACATCGCGCGCCGTTTTCGGTACACCTCTAGGGATGTTGACGGTTTTTTGTGATTTTTTAAAAACCTTTTTTCAATGTTAACCATTTGGCACAAAATATGATTAGAAAGGAGCAATTACAGATATCTAGAGAACTTAATAGATCTGAATGCAAATTCAAATTAATTAATTAGCTTCACACAGGAATACTGGCAGGTTTAACAGCGGGTCCCAAACTAGGCACAGCCTGTATCTACGTGACCCAGACTCTACACAAAGTTAAAAATTTACAATGTGCGGCTAGCTAAAAATAACTTAGATTAATCACTACTTAATATAAAACAAAGTCGCTTCCCGCTGTCTGTCCCTATGTATGCTTAGATCTCTAAAACTACGCAACGGATTTTGATGCGGTTTCATTTAATAGATAGAGTGATTCAAGAGGAAGGTTTATATGTATTACATTGCACCCGTGCGAAGTCGGGACGGGTCGCTAGTTAAATAATAGAATTAAATTGAACGATTGTATACACTGTTAAGATTTTTTGCGGCCAAATTGTTTACCTGAAAGACACAAATATTTTGTTTATCAGGAAAACTTAGAAAATGTGGAAAAAAGTAATTATTTTCCTCAAAACTCTATTAAATTTCGGTTAAACCTAGTACATCCCTACACTCTGTCGCATTGATTGTCGTATTGGCTACAGATGGCGCCCTTGTTTATGTACAGGAAGGTATATTTTATTGGGATTTCGTGACGTATCCGCAATATTCGGATTTGTGTCGATTGTACCCGCCTCCAAAGGAATGTCAAGCCATCACGATCGATTTTCTTTAATGCTTTACTTGCTCTTGATCCGATGGTACTATCACCGTATGTAGTTAAGTTCACTGAAATGTCACATCGAACATTACCTACTTTTCAGAGAGTTATTTTACGAAAAAAAAAAACTAACATAATTGTTGGTATCTGATAGTACTGAGTAGTACAGGTGAACCTCTGCTTAACCATCCGGAAACTACAGGCGTGATGTTAATGTTATTTCTTGTTTGATCAGCAGTTAATCTTGAAGTCTCCCAAATAAAAGGTGTAACAAGACCCTTAACGAAGCCGAAAGGCACTTGTTCTCCTCGTCATTGCGATCACTTTTGTCATTTGTACGAGTACTATACCTGGGAACCTTCTAGTTACGGAGATATTGGTGGTCAAAGTTCCAAGTTTTTTTATACCACAAGTATTTTTTTTTTATCCTTGTTTTTAATGTAAGATTTTTACTTTAAACACCTCTACCCCCGTACTATTCAATCCACCCATCAGCACAATGTTTTGAGTCCCTTACATTGAGTCCTACCGTAAAACGTGATTTTCCACCCCAAAGAAAAGTTTCCTAGCAAAATTTTTATATTTTTTGGGTAAAGTTACTTAGTTTGATGTACATAATGCTTGGTTGACGGCTTCGTGAGTGGTCTTATTACACCATGTATGTTAGCAATGGCAGTTTAATATATGATCATAATATTTAAATTACTTTCTATTGAATAAAATTGATAATGAATACCTCGTTCTTCAGTCCAGTAAAATTAAATCTTATCCGATCGTATCTTCATAGTAAACGATTTTAATTACTTCAGAGGTTATGGTGTTTCAACCCGGGAAACTTAGAAATTCTCCCGACATACCTGCAGTCAGTTATCTGGTCTTAAAAATAAACAATAAGATAAAATTAATTTCACGACAATATTACAAGAAAATCCAATTTAAAGCTAACTGTAGCCGTCAACAGATGTTTCAAGTAATTATAGACATATTAAAAAGCTAAGTATCGATCGCCACTGTATAAAATATTAATTTCACTCGTCACAAATTATAATTAATTGTTTTGTCTTAAGGAGAAGCGGACACGAAACGTCGACATGCTTGTAGCTACTGGGAAGCTCGATAGATATGTAATAATGAAATTTGAAAGACTGGATTAGGCATCCACATCGGCCGGTTGGCAGGAGGAGGTCCTTGGTTCGATATCCGGGTCGGAAAAAGAGTTATTAGGTGTTTCCAATTAGGAATTTCTCAGTGACAGCCACGGAGTCTGGTTGTGCCCGGTTGACGGCAATAAACTCCCTCAATATTACATGGGACTTCAAAAAAATACATCATGTTAATATATAAGTTTAACGGCTAAACGCATCTTTCCTGCTTTGATTACTAAAACTCTGATATAAAATTACTTTATAAGTTAATTTGCAACACTAAACGGCATATTTATTAGCTTTTTGTATCTTTACCAATAACCGTTACCATCCAAAATATATCCTTACTTTGAAATACTACAAAAATCCACAGTTCCTCCTCGCTACTGCCGTCATCTTTCAATCCCCGCTGATCTTTACAGGCACATCATTAGCAGCACTCGCCCTCAAGTAGCGCGGTGGAAATTTATAAATCATTAATTTACAATACGCTGGTCAGTTAACGATTATTAATTTTAATTAACTGTTAACGAAACTTCGCGGTTTGTGGTTCAAGTTAGAAGGGTACAGCGGGCCGATAAGCGGTAGCGATTTAAGGTCCTTTGCAAAACAAACACCTTAGAAGTTGCTACTTTTCAATTTTAAAGTTGACCTTGATTTTATTTACTACACATAAAACTAAAATATTCGTATCCCACATTTTTAGCTCCCACATTTAGCTTTCCATAATTCTATTTCTAAAATTTCCAAATACTTATACGTCATATTTTGTCCCAAGATCTCCAAAATGACTTAAATCCGCCTCCGCAACAATATTGCACCACAGCTTACCAGACGGTCCCAAATAACGATTTCTACGATTCCGTTCGCATGACCTCTTGCGTCAGACCTCTCTCTAATTACACTGTGGCAAAAATTCTGACATTACCTATCTTCACTCCTCATATGCTCCACCAACTAAACTTTATCATCAACATCACTGCTATTGTGATCAGAGTAAAGTTCAGTTTTGTTTGGTAAGGCTGTATTTGTAAGATGGTAGTAGATGTTGATATTTAATTTGTCAATGTTATCGATGACAGACTCATTATTTCTATTCCTTCTATTTGTCGAAAGTGTTTTGAGAATTGGAGTGGTGAGAGATGGTCTCGATTTTTTATGGTTATTAATTACATGGCTTATAATTGTTGTTTTCGTTTCGATATATCACGAATTGAAATTTTATAATTGGCTAATATGAATTGTGTGTAATTAATGTTGGACCTCTTAGACCTCTGGAATGAGGAACTGTAGATTTAGCAAAATCATATGCTGGACTAGACAGTTATGCGTGTGTAATCGGCTAGACTGTAATTTGACAAGATGAAGTAATTATGATCTCGTGAACATTTCTCTTTGTAATTGGAAAACCAAGAATATATCAAAGTAAACTGGGGACTGGAACTAAAGCATAACGAAGATATTCAGATGAAGTAAAATACAAAGCATACAGTTGCAAATTCATATTCAGTTATTAAGAAAAGACACGTCATGTTAAACACTAGTTTATGAGACAAGTAATATAACATGACATCACGCCTGTAACACCGAACGGTTAAGCAGAAGTGTACCTTATAGCACACCCAGAGTCCAACATTTCGCCAGTTATATTTAAGTCCCATGTAATAAGGGGCGAGCCTGTTGCCATCATTCGGGCGCAAATCCAGACACCGTGGCTACTACTAAGAAATTCAATAACACTTCAGTGAGACAAGAAAATAAGTAAAAACTACATTTCACACAACCCCTTAAATTCTAACAATATAAACAACTTTACATATAAGAACTGCAATTTTCTCAAAGACCGTCAATTTCTTCAAGTGCTTTCTTCAACAAAATTCCTCTCTCCTATGACAGCAGACGTCAAGCCTGGCGCGCTCGTAACTGCCGGCATGCCGTAACTGTTTTGTTTCTATTGAGCATAAAGCTCAACCTTTCGAGCACTCAAGTCGAGTGTGAATGCTATGCGCTATGGGCGCCGTAACGTCTGCAGGTGTGCTGTCTAAAGTGGTCTGTTTAATATGTGCGATGTTAATAGGGTCGTTGGTTGGACATGATATAGAAGACATTGCAAAATTATTTTTCCAAATATTACTTTGGCTCTGATCGTTATGAGCTCAAATTTTAAGCCAAGATACTTGAACATTACTTAGCACGTGCTTTGGCGACGGGTTATTTCTGTCACTGTCACGAAACTGTCAAACTACGAATGCTAGATAAAGAACATTTGTCTATGTAACGCTGAAGTATGTTTAGTATAATTTCGATTCATGATACTCCTTACTTAATTTAATAATCCAATCTTTTGATACTAGTAAATATTTCTTTTACTATTATAGATTATAGATTTGTACTTGTTTAATAATGAAAATAACCAGATCTTAAATAAAAATATCTTACTGACCCCAAATCTTCTTCGTCTCTCAGTGTTTTCTAATTAAATTTCCTTTCAATCATAAACAACACTTATCTCATAGCCTCAACACATTCAATAAACAACCAGCAAAATGGTCACACCATTTACCCAGTACTTCTGCCACTCCACAAATACGGTACCTTCACAAAAGATTTACACTAATAACATCAACCGCAGCAGTCGTGTCGGAATCGTGTCGTACCCACTAAACAGGTTTCACGGTAAAGTAGCTATAACTTAGTACTACTATGCGTTCTCGATAGAATTTCAATTTTATGGCCACAGAGTGTCATCCTGTTCATGATTGATATTCGCAAATGATGGTCACCACATTGTGCTGTCAATCTCAGGTCGTCGATGACAATTTTTATTGGATCATTGTGTTTTTGGGATTAGGAAACTTGAAGTAATTAGTTTTAATAGGTTAGAGGTGACTGGTAAACGGTTTGGTATGGTTTACGTAACTGTAGTTGCCAGTGTTCACACTTAGGTCACGCGTTGCAATACTAGAATATTTGTTTTCAATCCCGTCTCACGAATATACAGTTTCATCACGCAATTTACTTGCACTCCTACCAAAACTCAAACCGATAATTACGTTGAAATCTATGCGACAAATCCTGCCCTCCCTGGCGCTTAGCTGTATCTACGCAAACCATTTCCAAACCAAACCAAAGAATCCCCTACACAAGTTCCAATAAAAACAAAACACTATCACACTACATTAGATATACAACACTCGCGACTACATTTTCCCTTGTACATGAACTTGCAGCTTACAAGTACTATCTACGCGTATTACACCACTTTTTTCCAGCCTCTCATTCACAACATTGAACTAATTAAAAGAAACAATGGGTGACGTCACTGCGCACGCGCCGACGCCGCGTAAACTGGTGCGGTTAATTACGCGACGGTAGCAAGATCAAGGCTGCGCTGTTATTGGGGATTGAGGGATAAGCTGTAGCGGGGTTACGGGTACATCTCTTTGTAGTCCTTGTCCAGTCTTCTAGTCTAACTGGTGCAGCTGAATACCAATTGTTTACATGGATCAACTACCTATCTGAATTCCGCAACCCAGATAAAAATTACAAGTACGCACTGAATAAGCACTGACATTTTAAAAGTTATAGTGATAACTAGTAACAATGGAAACAACGGTTCCTTCAATAGCCACATGAGCAAGGTGATTTGATGCCTTTCGCATTTCTCTCCGAGCTATGGCATTCCCTTCGTAGGTTACCAAGTTAGCAGACTACCAAGATTTTGGGCAACTAAGAAGACTTTTTAGTTGATGACCACAAGGGAACCCTCCCTTTTGCTCATATAACTCTATAACCTATCACTGTAATGAAACGACTTACAAGACTTCAATATTTTAGTGTAATTCAATTTATTCGTTTGTTTGTTCATGCTTTGGCAGTCGCCCAGCCGTCAAATAATAGCCTTGAATGTTACATATCTTTACTTTTAATTATGACGTCACCAACCACATCATTAGTGACCACATAACATACATGTTCTTGTTTGTTCGCCGCCATTTTTTAATTATATGTGTCATTTGTGTTGCTATACATAACGGGTAAATGGCAATTTAATGATGTTTGGCTCGTAATGGACGATATTTAATGACATGTCATTTGAAACCAGTTGAATATGTTTGTGTTATCGCTGCTTAATTCATTAAGTAAATGAACGAGTTAATTGATAACAAAAATAATAACTTTGTTGATACAGGTGTTTCTAAGACGAACATAAAAGTGGCAGATGGCATATATCGAATCTGTAAGAATCAAGTGGCAAACAATCCAAGCTGAGGTACTTTTAAAACTATTATGGCAATTAGTACAAAGTTTCTCTATTAAACCCATAACATGATGGGACATAAACATGTCTTCCGAAAGGGTGTACTACAGGTGCACCTTCTTCTAACCCTTTAGCTAATACAGACGTGTTACAAGGTGACTTTTCATTACATAACCATAAAACAGAAAGTAAAAAGCTTATACGAAGTAAAACCGCTACCGCCTATGCTTTAAACGCTAGCACACTACACTCGACCGCCCGTGAGAACTGGAGCGATGTTATTTTTTTACTTTTACCCGCGAACTTGTGCCGCGACTGTCAAGAACCAACTGTGACTTACTGTGATACAATGTCACGGTCTGATGCAGACGTAATAACTATTAGTTTCATAAAGAGTTATTAATTTAGGTCAATTTTTGTTGCATGGCATTACTTTTAGATGTTCATTGAACATGGGGGCCATTTCCTATCAATCAGTTGAGATAAAATGACTGTTTGCACTATTCTCTCATCTAAAATAAATAACGCCAGTCAAATAATTAAGCATAAATGCTAACCAACCATAGATAATTCGCTGTATAAGAACATGACCAACTAATAGAAACAAGACTCAAAAGACCAAATTTTAAGTGACAGTTTCGTACCAGGACCAAGACCAGAAAACAGACGTAAAACAAAAGCTACAAACAAAAACAAACTACAAAATAGAACTCCGTAGATCACGTAACAGATTCGCGTGATCTAATTACTTTAAAATGTAATTTCGCGTAATAACCGACGTCTTCACCTCGCACTGTGGCTCTTGCGAAATTAAATAATATCACTCGTGTCGGGTCGCAAGCTCGTGCCCATTGCACAATGCGACACGACACGACTTTATGGACAGGCAAACAACAAATACGTATTGTCTTAGAAATTTTATGACCAGCTTGGAATTTATGAATTCGTATATTAAATATGTTAATTGTATGCTTTTACAACCTGACGGTGGAATGGGAGAAATCCGTTTGTGCTTGTGATAGATGGTGCGTGAGAGTCGGCTGCATATTTGGCATAGGCACGTGTGATTGGTAACTGTAAACTGATTGGCAGCCTTTGAATTTTTTTGAGCATTTCAAAGCAAAAGAAACACAGAAGCTAGCCTAGATATGTGTCATTCGTTATCAACGTTTTTCTAATCTACAGCGACTTTCAAAACGATTGACATAATATTTGTAAGCTTTTCAGCAGCTAATGTCAGTCTGTATTAGACTTTTCGGCTGCTAATGTATATTGGACCTTTCGGCAGCTAATTTAAGTTTCTATTGGACTTTTTGATCATCTTTATTGTTAATGGAGGCCAGATTTAGTGTTTGCAGTGGATGGAGCAAGGCTGCTAATGGTGATAATGACATTGAATTATTGATAATCACCGATAGAATGTCACTTTCTCTAGGCAGACTCAGTTCGCAGATGTTCAAATCACGTGTACAATGCAAACACTCACCATAAACAACGTTAGTATTAAAGTTGAACTTTACAATACATAAATAACTAAGACATGTGGTGCAAGGAATCACAATTATTATGTTTAGAGCAGATGCTATTGCCACGTTCGAACCGATTCACTTTGAACCCTGGCTTGGTGCTTGCGACACCAGATCCCACGTTGTATCTCAGTTGAGATTCGTAATGGGTTCACCTGTCAGAAATTTCGTGTTGGTATCTTCCTTCAACATTATGATCTTCAGAATAATGTATCTTTGATATAGTTGAGCGGTAATGGCAGACCCAATATCGCTACACTTGAAAATATTTCTCACGACTTATGTCACATTGTGAATAAAACTTGCAGCAGTATGTGAAGTTATGACATTTAATTCATAACATCACGCGTGCCTGTAATCCTAGTAGCTGGCAGAGTTGGACTCTTAAGTAGGTAAACATTACGCCAGTTATTTTTAAGTTATGTTTTAGTCATTGGGGCCAGCCTATTGCCATCAACCGGACAAAACCGGGTCTTTTCATTCATTCGTCTTTACACTGCTTAGTTATATTTTTTTCTTTCTCAATCGGGAGATAAAAGTTATTTCTGAAAACTAATGCCACAAGGACCATAATATCATTTTCATTCATTAACTAGGTAGTTCCGAGTTCACCAACGCTCTACCACTGTTCACCCTTATGCTCTAAGCAATAACGTTGAAAATTGGTCGACCGTCAATTTACATTTCGTTACAGTGAAATCGTGATGAATACCTTCACCTAAAACATGTTCATTACAAACCAAAGAATCAAACACTAATTCACAAACTAAACATGGCTGGTTTCGAAACGATCGGTTAACCTCGAAACAACCCATATCACACCTTCGTTAACGGACGGACAAACTTAATCACGGATTTAACTATTGGTAATGTAAACATCACTGTTTTACACTAACAATATGATCCTAGTTCGACAAATAAAACACATTGGATTATCACCTCTATTTGTAGAGTCATAAGGTGCTAAGAAAACGCATGGTTACATTGGTAATGCATCAGACTGAAGGAATTAAGTAAGAAAATATTTCGACATTTCAACGGGTTAGGAAAAAACAAACTTACAGTTCGTGTTTAGCCTAATCTCACGGTCTTTTAATCCTACCAAGTTAACGGCGATAATCGCTTGGATTTCAGTTTATCAGTGTGTTGTTAAGTTGGTAAATGGTTGTATTGATTCATTGGTGTTCACAAGTGGTAATGAGGTCTAATGAGCTATGCGGGACACGTGATTGGTCGTTATGATTAGAGGTTAGGATTTAGGAGACTTTGAGAAACAAACATTGGGAAAAAATGTTGTTAAATGGGACATGAATGTCAGGACAAAGCCAAGAGCCAGTTCTATGTAGGACCTAACACGTGTTTATTTATTATTGTTTTGTTCACTTTTTGTTAAAACGTTTCGTATGGAAAGACCAATTCATCGTAGTAATTAATCATAGGATTATACGAGCACGAGCATATTTATCGAAAAAGGAACACAAGTGCACGAAAATGGCAAACTAACAAGATTCTGTTCAATTTGGTTTGCCTTAATGCCCAGTTGCAGACATATACATATAATACATACAAATAAATAAATAAAATGAAAGTGTGTGTTTATAATTTCAAAATAATAGGTTCTTACTGAATGCCTATGATGAAAGTATCTACGGTGCTTCTATCAGCACAACATTTTTATTATTTGTCTGTGTCTGTGTGTCTCTCTATTTGTTCTGGCTAATCTCCGAAACAGCTGAACCGATTTGAAGGCGACTTTTACTGGCAGATAGCTTATGTTATAAGAAGTAATTTAGCCTAAATGACTCTTAATAACATCAGCTATCTGCCAGTAAACTTTGATGTAAGGAAAAGGATTCCGTGCTAAATATTAAATCCCTTGAAAACGGTGTCACGGTGTTTTGGTCGCACTCCTCCGAAACGGCTCGATCGTTTTTTATTTTTATGGATATTTGGTAGGTATGAGAATAGGTAGTCAAGGGTAGTTCACACCGCTAGGTATGATTATAGGATAGATTATATTTTTATAATAATTTCAAGCGAACGAAGGTCGCAGCCAACAGCTAGTAATTTCAAACTTAGATCCTACCATAAGCTTAAACTTGAAATTTATGCTATTATTGCAAAGCTTCATC
Organism: Eugnorisma glareosa; assembly: GCA_947578425.1. Taxonomy (NCBI): domain Eukaryota; kingdom Metazoa; phylum Arthropoda; class Insecta; order Lepidoptera; family Noctuidae; genus Eugnorisma; species Eugnorisma glareosa. The sequence goes on along the minus strand of OX387957.1, from coordinate 1,466,758 downwards.
CATCGTAGAAAATTAAAGACACTGAAATTTTCATCTTATGAAGTATACAAATATATATATATATATATCTACCAAAGTATCATCCTAAAAGTTTATTAAGACTATAAACTTTTGGGACTTGTAATTTGTATAATGTACTACCGAGTGTGTGTTTATTTATTTTTTATTTTATTTCAATATTATGCTAGTGCATCCTCATGCAATAAGTCATGAGGTTGAAAAGTATTCAAGCATCAGTGAACTCGGTAAGTACATAATAAAGAAAAGATTAAAATCTATTTATCCGTCTGAAACAAACGGTCAAAAACCCAATACAAAAAACTAGATATCAATTATGAAGACACTTCCCTCCTAACCAGAGTTAATCCCGGGGCAACCACAACAGCGCAACATGTTAAGTGGCCACTAACTACGCAAGCGCGCATAATTGGTACACTCACCACGCTCCACTCCGACGTGTTTGTTCACAACTATACTAACTGTGTTTGTTTAGAAACAGAACTGACTTTAGTTATGGAGATTTGATTTTGGAGGAATACGGGGGGAACTTGAGATTGGCCCGGCTGTCATTTGTGGATCTTTGACAGTCGTTACAGGTAGTAAGTAGCCCGAATGGCTGACAACCACGGTTACCAAGGGGTATCGTATTACCCAGTACTAACTGGGTAGTGGAGGTCAGATAGGCAGTCGCTCCATGTACAATGCTGGTATTCAGCTGCATCTGGTTAGACTGGACCCCAACATATTTGGGAAAAGCTAGCCAAATAATGACTATAGTTGGATTGGAATATTGTGGATCTAGAATATAGTATAAGATAACGGCACGATAAGCCCCGAAGAGTTAGGTAGAGGTGTACCTAATAGTTCAGCCATATTTCGTCAGTTATGTTAAATGTCCCATGTAATAGGGGGCGAGCCTAACGCCATCAACCGTGCAAAAATGCCACATTTCGCCAGTCCCATGTAATGGGAGCTGTAATAAATAAGTAACTTCAGTAAAATGTTTATTATTCAGTACGTCGTCGGTCGTAATTTCAGTAAATTTCCCCGATGACGAAAATATTAATTTAACTTCATTGAATAAAGTCAAAATTACGATTCAAAATTAGCATGACGCAAACATATCATGGGTACAAAGAAAATAACATTATGGCGCAAATTCTGAACAAGCATATAGATTCTACTTAGCCAAAATTGGGCCTTTTAGTTGTTTACAATAACTTACTATTAAAGGTAGAAGAGATGGAAATTTTCAATACAAAAGCCTAACAAAAAAAAATCGGGACAGCGATAGCAAAAACATTTATCTCAATAGCAATGTAACCCTTCGTAACAAATAGCGTGATGATATCGTATCAAAACGATCGCGTGTACCGACAACATAACAGAGAATAAAATATCACGCCTTGAAATTAAATTTGTGACCAATAATTGTCCATATCGTGATCACTGTATGTTTTCTTGATTGCCGCGTGAATTTGAGCTGAATCGATTTATCGATGTTTGGATTCGTAATCGGTTACAAAATCGATCGTATATTTATAAATGTCATGGATTTTACGCTTTATTGTATGAATAATTGAACTATAAAACGGTCCGATGATAGTTCCATTTTATTTAGCCTCGTAATATTTGATTTTTCTAGGTTTATTGCCTTGGCTGATTGAAAACCGTTATGCTTGTGGAAATAAGAGCGTAGAAGCAACAGAATTGAGGGTTATTTTTGTTTTAAATCAGTTATTAACTCTGGTTTAAGTAACAGTACCTTACGCTGGACATAAACTGCGAACGGGTTCATAGTTCAAATAATACAGGCGTGGCTAGAAGTGTTAGCGGCTGTCTCAAGAATAAACTTCGTTAGTTATTATCCTATTATTTTCTTCAACGACGCAATAAGTTTAAATTAGAACTTTTCTACTTGTTCGACTTAAGTTACTGGGTGATTATTAATATTCGAAATAAGAGAGTTACGATTGCAAAAGTAACTTTATTCGTATTTATTATTACAAATTACTTTTCTCACGACTTCAGTTCCACTCGATTTCTATTTGCATCACTGCCGACACGAAAAAAAAAAGCAACTAAGAAATCAAATCGTCATTTTATTAATGTTTACAAAATAACGATCCCACTTCTTCGCCATTTCTCAACAAAGAGACGTGATAATAAAAACATCAGTAGTCATAACGTATTGTAGCAATAAAAGCGATGTAAAGCTACCGCTATTCTGCTGTCCGTACGGCGCAATTACAGATCGTTCTACATAACGAAGCGCGTCAATCGCTTTATGAGATTCCCACGACTTACGCTGAGTCTTCACATGTGAAATGGGCTTATTTTTATATTAAATGTGCTTTACTTATGAGTCTACAATGTTGTCTAGTTCACAAATAAAAAAAAGAATGAGCCTGTGGTTCTACACAAGTTACAAAAGCACATGAACATAGAAGTGGCCCGATTTTAAAAGTATTTTCGTCTTTTTATTACCAGATTTAATTCTGTACTTTTACCCTTTAGCTATAATACTGTTTGTTAAAAGAGGGATTGGTCTATTCAAAACCTTTACCTACCTATATAACAGAAGCAGAATTACCTCAATAACAGAAGACGACTGGTCATGCAGTATTATAACATAACACCTTCCTAATACATACCTAGTAAACCCACATTTTACCAGTTATTTATTAGTTTAAGTCCCATGTAATAGGGTGCGAGCTTATTGCCATCAACCGAGCACAAATCCGAAAAAAATCTTGATGGAAAAGCCAATAACACTTTGCCCGACCTGGGAATCGAACCCAGGACCTCACGCTCAACAGCCGTGCTTGCGACCACTAGACCGATGAGGCAGTCATGCAGTGTTATTAAAATTAAATTAACTGGAGTCATGTACTGAAAGCCTTAACCACCAACAACAATATGATATTAACCTAATCTCATTAGGTCATACACCAACCTTTATTCTCAAACTCAATAATTATATAACAAAACTATGTTTACATAACCTCGATTACTGCTCACCCCATTTATCAAACACATTAATCTGTTACAACCTTTCGTGTGTGAAATGTTGTATGGTATCACACTTGAGAAAGATTCAAACTGATTGGACTAAAACAATAATGTAGTGTTTGTTTTTTTTTAAAAAGAGGGCGTGGTTGGGGCAGATTTTCTGATAGATTTAACCTTTGGATAGATTTATAAGTGTTTTAAGTTGGGTAAGATGATCTGGTTACGATAAAACGGGAGTAATCGGTTAAGGTTGTACAACTTATATAAAAACGTGACGTAAAAATTTGAATTATTATTGATAACAAACAATATGGACTGACATCTCACAACAATTCATCCCGCCTAAAAATACCATTCTCTTAACAAACTATTGAGCCAATAAACGCGAATGTTATCCCAAATTCCCAGGCAACACGGAAGAACACAAAATAACATACAATTGACTTTCATGTGAGTTCGTAAAAGTGCTAACAAACCGTCGGAACGACTTGTAATATCACCCGCTAAATGCTGTGTAGGGTGCTTCTGATACAGGTAACTGTGAGACAGAATCAGAAATTATGAAGACACAAAGTCAATGTTTTTTATTTGTTAAACATTAGAGAAAAAAAAATAGCGAAAAGCCTTCTAGAAATATTTGAAAGCTTCTACTGAAGCGACCTGAAAAGCTAATGATAGAAAAAATGTTTTATGTATGCTATATTTCGTCTTGAATAGTTACAAGGTTTGGTCTTATATATGTCTCGGCCGCGCCTACCCTGCATAAATATTTACACCGTATTAAATGAATATTAAAGTATTAATATTTATTGCAAATATTATTCTTTTAATGCTTCTGGTTCAGAAATTAAAATATTGAAATCAATATGGACCCCGACAGATAATAACATATTTCGAGTCGTTAGAAACTGTGCCATACTATAAATCAAACATATTGTGACATTTTATTCAGAAAATCTTAATCTAAAACCGTTTTCTATAGAAATTAACAATTATAATCGTTTGACATTTAGCAACTGTTTTAATAAAAACAAATTCACAATCGTTCATCATAAAAACGAATAAATGTTTACAATTCTGTAACAATTTTCTAAAAACCCGTAATCGCCGTTTCTAAAAAACGTATACAAAACTAGTAATTACACCAATTTGCTGTATTTGCATAATTATTAGTGCTCAGTGTGCTTTTAATTACAAACTGTTATTATCCACTGCTACATTGAAGTCCTTCATATTTATTTACCTTGAGAACGGGTTTTATTGAAACTAAAACTCTTAAATGCCATTAAAATTAATTTATATTGTTATTATTCATATAGACGGGTCAAATCGATGCAATAAATTGTATAGAGTTATTATTAAGTACATAAACATTATTTATAATATCTATCAATGAACATCGGTTTTGTTAAAACTTCTTAAATGCACTTGAACATTTTGAAACTTGTTTGATGATCTTTTAAAGTCACAGTATAACGTCATTCGTTGTAATTGTTTACAATTTAGTGTACTTAGTGTTTTATTTTAGTGTTTATTACACTCGACATATTTTTTTTTGTCGTAGTGCACACTTAGTAATTTTACATATTTATAATAGACCCCGCTTAAATAAAATTACAAGTTTAGCCTAGCCTGAAACTGTGTGTAAATTGTACAATAATTGTATAAATTAAAAATAAACTTAAAAGTCCATCAATTTCCCACAATATGGTTCCCCTGTTAACCCGGTCCGTGCGTGCGCGAACCCAGCCTAACAAAAGCCGCTAATTCGTCCTCTATCAATCCGTTGGTCATCTGGACGTGCTAATTTAGAAACTCAGTGACTTTCGCTACACTGTGTTTGTGCGATCATTATCGGTGATAGTACACGACACATAAATAGTAAGTGTATTGATTCATCGTAAATTGTGTTTATTTTTGGAGTTACGAAAAAAATTTAGTTTTTTGGGTATAATTGTATGAGCTGTTTTTTGCGTAAAATTTACGTTTGCTCTGAATAAATAAAACAGATTTTGCCTGCATTGGGTGTACTCTTCGACCTAAACCTATACCTAACCCTTCGGGGATTACAAACGTGATGGATGTCATATTTTATGTTTAACCCAAAAATTACTCAATTCAATAAGTTTAATTTAACACCTACCGTCAATACAAACAAACTTTTCCTTGAGTCACAGGCCTCAGCCAACGCGCAACGGTTTCAAACAAACCAAGACCCATGCACTACCTACCCTCATCCATGCCACCCATTACAGACAGGACATGCCTCCACACGTCTAGTCTATTAACGCAGCCATAACTTGAAAACATCTTTTGTACCATGATTTTTGTGCTAACCGTATTTGAATGCGCTCGCGCATTGTGAGTGTGTATTAACACAGCACTTAAGCTGTTAGAGGCTTGGTAATAGCGTAGTGTGGGTGTCCGGAGATCTGGGTATTATTGAGCTAGGTGGACGGGAGGTGTTTGTTTTTCTGAGTAATTGTTGGAGGTTTAATTGTTTTAGGTATTTTTAAGTGCTTGAGTAAAATCATTGTTTTCGTGTCTATTTTAAAATAATTTAGTTATGTTTGTTTATTAAATGTGCAGTTGAAGCTATAATAAATAAGAAGACGCGAAAAAACATGATGTGTAGAAAAAATGCCGGTTCTATGCGAAACAAAACAACCCAAGATAAGATAAGATTCGTCATTTGCATGAAGTATACATATAGTAGGTAGTGTAGGAACATACAGTAAGGTCTTAAAAATAAAATGGTTTCACACATTTCGCTTAATTCATTCAGCATGCAAACTTAAAAATAAATCCAAATCCTTAATGAAAGTAAGCTAAACCGAGAGAAACAAATATTTTTTTCCATAAAATAGATCAAGTAACATGATAATCCTACAAAAACTTTGAATGAATGAATATCCCGTTTCCCTTTCCTAAGAAAACAGAAAAAAATCTTTGCAAAACGTTCCGTTTTAATCCTGTCATTGCTACCTCTTAAATAAACACAGAAATGGGTGGCAAGTTGTAAATCAATCAACCCGTGTCGTGGGACTTAAGTCGATAATGGGACAAAATACTTGCATTGTTTAAGTTGACCACACTCCGCACGGGAGGGTTAAGAAGGTAGGATGAGTAGGCTTTTTGTGAATTCTGGGACTTTCTGTTATTTTAAATGATTAGCTATTGAAGCTTAAAAATAAGAAGATTTAAGCATTTTTTTGTAGTTGTGAATAAAAATGTTTTAATGTTTTGTTTCATATTCTAATGATGTCACTTTTGTGTGTTTCAGGTATGTTCTCCATCTCCGTTCATGAGCAATACGGTAAGACATTAAAAATATTTAATAAATTTATCACCTGTAACGAGAATTAATTACGAAGGTTAAGTAAATATGGTTAATTTTACAGTATAGTCATTAACTACAACAACAATATAAACAAACATTTAAAGTATAATTGCTTCATAAAATACACATCAAAATGTGTGCTCGTCAAACTACGCAGTCGACAAATTTTTCTAATACAGCTACGTAGACTGTACTCACAAACGAAGTGCTTTATTAATAGCAATAGAACTAATTTCATTTTAAAATCCCTTTAAAAACAGTTATTAGCAGAGCAATTCCTAATAGGGGTGGGCGGGATTCACTCGGCTATTCTCGGGCGAGCTCGGCCGGGGTCACGCGGGTCGCCATAGACGCCGATAGAATTATGCTTCAATTGTTTTACGTTCGCGCCGTGCTCGGCCAGTGTTCTTTTTTCAAAATGAAATATCGAGCGACGCATCGGGGAATTTGTAGCAAGTTGTTTTTTATCGATTGTCTGGTACTTAACGGTCGGGAATCGATATTGTTTTATTGCTGTACAACGAGGTGTGAAGCGATGTCGACACGTTCTGAACATCAATAATCGATTCCTGTTGCGTCATCAGATCTTATTCGATTTATGATTCAATCTCTGCGCCCTCGAGACAATAATTATACAGAAACACATTCGCACGCTTATTAAAAATAGTTAAAACAAAATCGTCCGGTTACACCGCTCCCGTAATTAACAAAAGGTTAAACTGTAATCAAGATGTAATTGTATACAATCACTTTTGACCCGAGGCTGTTCGTAATTTAATATCTTTGAAAAATTATAAACAAACTACATTAGGGTTGTACTATATGTATTTGTGTTAATACAGACGTAGTTACGATTTTGGAAGTGACAGATGTCATGTAAACAAATGTTCGTTAAATAATATTTGTCATTCGGGTCACACCTGAATGTGACAATGAACCGATCATTTATTTTGTTCTGTCAAAGTGTAGACATTAACATTGTTATTTGAATCGTACCTACCGTCATGAAAAACATAACAATTTTATATTCGTCGCTATGTCAACTGTTCCCGCCCTTGTGTATCACTAATCTATGTAAAACTATACAATGTCGACTTAGTATTAATTAGATAATTGATAGTCCCTTTGACACATTGTTAATAATCATTGACTTTGAGTAAGTTTTCTTCTAATTCCACTTGACGTGAAATATAGTAAAAATATTTGTGCTGAGGCATAAATGCATAATATTTTGGTCTCAGAAAATCTCACTAATTATGACAACTTTCATTTATAATTTACGCTGTACTTTGACATAAAGTAATAATAAGCGCATACAAAATTAGGCCAAATATGATGAGATACTGTTTAAACCATCAATTAAAATCATAACTTTTACGAAATCTAATCTTTACAAAATTATAGAAATTAAAAACTATATCTACAAAATAAAAACGATCTCTAATCAAATTCTTCTCAAGCCCATCTCTATCAACATTAACATTAACTGTGAGCTCTTAATGTCTCTGTTTGATCTCGATCACAGGCGATTACAACCCGAGTTTTAATTGCAGGTTAACCGTACGATGGCACCGACCACTCATAATAACGTTTTAATATTTGCTTTGAGTTAAACTCAGTTATTAATTTATATCGATAGCTATGTTGTTTTGTTTCTAATTATTTTTAAAGCATGAGTTGTTTCGTTTTAATGTTCTAGAACATGGGAATTTTCTGTTTCAGTTTTTTAATCACTTTTTGTAGATTACTTCTTTGTATATTTACTATTAATGTAACTGTGAAAGCTGAGACTAACTAGATCTAAATAAGGTAAGATTGAACCAGTCATCGAGATTGAGACATTATACGTCTTCTAGAAACCTTTTTACCTTCAGGAAACATTTATTGCACCATAAGCTGGTAAGCAGGTAGATTTCTTATAATCACATCATAAAATTCCCTTTATCGATAACTATAACATCTTCAAGACCAAGAACATAAAATATCTTACAAAAATCATTGGTTCCTAGTATTCGGTCCATTTCTCTGGCGTTTCCATCAATCCCTTAGAGCCCCAACTTTCATGAGCCTTAATAACCTCATTTTGTTCAACACATAATAAAGCCATGCGTTTGAACACTTCGCACAATTTACCAACTAAACTTTGCTGCTTAAAAAAAAGTCAAAATGACCCACAACCTTGTCTGTTACAAAATAAAGTTCAATATGACGGGTCGCAAAATTTACAAGGTAAAATCAAGTGCATCTATGCAGTAATATCATCATTGCTGCATAGTGCGGCGCCTGCAGCGTTTGGCACGACTATATAGCTGTTCTTCTCTATCTCATCGAGGTTCCTATCTCTATCTCTGTCATACGGGGTTCTCGCATTGTCATTTTTGTAAATTGACCTATGATCCTGAAATATAGATATTATTTCACAAATGAATTATAAGTAACTTACGGTTCTTGAATGGGATGGGGTCGACCGGGGCTTGTTTTGGTCTTAATGGTAATGGTCGCTTACTTTGCATAAATTATGGTGTTTGGTATGAAAATTTATTTATTGTTGCATTTCTGTTTTATATATTGCTGAAATTTTGTCCGGAATTACTCTATTTTTTGAGTTTTCATGCAACCATGTTTAAGTTTTCATAAAGTTTATTTATTTATTAAAATTTTATGCACAAGTACAAAAAACTGTACAAAGGCGGACGTAATGCCTTTTTCTACCAGTCTAGGCTGACGCAGAGACAATATACAGTAGGTGCAATAACAGAAAAAAAGACTAGAAAATATTTATAACTAAAAAACATAAATAATATAACAAATATATAAATCTAAGAGACATAAACAAGAAAAACTACAACAACTTAGTTCTGAAACGAATAAAGTTGTATCAGCAATGTAAAATCTTTTCCAGTTTCCACCAAATATTAATTATATATAATTGCATATAATAATAAATTTTCTTTTGTCAGCAGAGTTTCAATTAAAGTTTCAGCAAAGCCAAATGATATAACATGTTTCATCATAACTTACACTTCATGTAGTTGAAATTGTAATACACAATGTTCTATTTGGTCTTTCTATCCACGTTCTGTCTCACTATGTGTGTGTGTATGTGCGAGTGTATGCATGTGTGGGTACCAGACTGTCTATTGTTTACACTTGTACCGATCACTATCTATAAAGATTATCTACAAATTGAAAGCCATAAGTCTGCGCCGCGGAGGCGGCTGTTTTCATAATCTTTATTGGGTCGAGGTTAGAGTTTATGATGGGTGGTGATAGTTCATCATTTTAGAAGCTTGAGCGGTTATTTTTGTGCAACGACGGTTTGCACATCCTGAAATGTGCAAGAGTTGTGATACTTTGGACTCCAATAACCAACAAGAATTTTGTTACACCCCACGATCACATCAAGATAGGACTAGACATATCGAGATGGTGTTGAGGTGTATAGCACCTCGATATGTCTTTCAGTAGCCTATTTATTATTTATTTAACACTTCAAGCACAAAGTACAGAGGCGGACTTAATGCTATAGGTATTTTCTACCAGTCAACCTTTGAAATTGTGAAATTGAAAAGCAAACTCAATGATAATCAGTTTTTTTTTACAACTCTACATAACCAACGAATACATCAAAACTCAACCCCACCAATATCCTAAAACTATCCAATTACATTAAACAAATAGCCATATCATCCATATTTATACAAAATCAATCACTATGTCCATGTAATATTAATACATAGGTTCACTTGAGAGCCTTAACGAACGGTTTCTCACGGTCCGCCCGCCCACGCCGCCCGCCCAGCATATAGCCTTATTTATAACCTTATGATCGTACTTTACACTTCGCTTTTTAGTAACGGGTTTGTATTCTAGATTACTTTTGTAATTTGGTGTTTTATGTTTTAATTAAATATTGAGTTTTTGTGAAATGTCAAAGAGGCTATTTCCGTGTTTTTAAGAACGTTCGAATTGTACGGGAGGCCTATGTCCAGCAGTGGACGTCTTTCGGCTGAAATGATGATGATCAACTAATAATTTAAGTCTGTTAATTATTCCTAATTAAAAAACAGTTGTTTTTGAATAAATAGATCACAATTTTCTTTGTTGTTTTATTACATCATTACCAGTGTAGGTAATAACATAACCTGTAAAATGAGATTGCGACATGAATTCTACCGTCAACTATTTTCAAAACTCTAAATATGTTTATCTATCTTTTATCGATAACAATTCAGACCAGAAAACCAGCCAAGAGCGAGTCGGACTCGCGCGTGAAGGGTTACCTTCGGAAAATTAAAGGCAAAAGCAATTAAAGCAAGGCAAGCAAATTAAAAGCCTTTTTGTTTTTATTATTTGTTAGTAGAACGGCAACAGAAATACACATTCTGTGGTAATTCCAACTGTCTATCTATTAGGCATCGTGAGATACAACCCGCTGACATACAGAAGGCGAACGGACGGACTGCGCAGGTTTAGTAATAGGGTTAAAAAATTAATCTTCTAAAATTACACATAGTAACTAAACACAATCGTTGCTAATCAATCAATTCATATGAAATATATGACGGCTAAGACACGCTATAACCAACGCGCATAAAATTTGTAAAATTTTCTATGCGAAAATCAATCTTACTGCTACGACATACTATTACAAGCGTTGTTAATGTCAAATGTGCCGTACTCCTTTCAGACAATTGACGGGGTTATGACATTAAACAAAATAATTATTGTTAGTGTAAGTAATTGGTAGGTTTAAAGTTTACTGGTCATTAAAACTAAACTGGAAATTAGTTGAGGTGGAAACAAACTGGAGGTTGTTAGGGAGGAACCTCTGGTGGCCTAACATACTTAAAGCAGAAGTAATTCCAGTTTGGGAAAGAGATGACGCTAGATGACATGTATAGCTCTTTCTCTTTCCCACACTGGAATTACTCCTGCTTTAAGACGTCATAGTAACCCACCTGTTCTTTATTTGTGAAAGAAAATATACGTCTTGAAAACATGGCTTTATTTTCAGTCTATATCATGAAAGGAGACGAGGATTTCTGGCTCAAACTGTATTATGTTGAGACATGGTTTAAAAAAAGCGTTATAATGTTATATTTCAAAATATTTAAAAAATGCCAAATTCAAAACGTGGAAGATGAGAAAACTTAAAAATAAGTTAACGTCACCAATAAAATAGGATATCGATTACTAATGAATTGCGCAATTGAACATGAAAGCACATGTACCAGATGACTGATTTAATCAATGTAAATAAATATATTTTAATTAACTTAATGTCAATAGTTTAAATCAACTTAACATTTTTTTTTCATGATCATTGGCCGATCTACCATTGTTTTATCTTCTCATAAATTGTAAAATGCAAAAAATAACACCGCTAATGGTGAACACTTAACGTCACAGTATTAGTATCATATCATAACATAACATAACACCGTAATCTCAGAAGGGTTAGGCAGAGATGTACATAATAGTACACACATTTAGCCATATGTTTAAGTCCCGGGTCGAGGGGCGAGCCTATTGCCTATATCCTGTATCATAAGGAAAATATATTTTTTCCTGCCATATCAACGAAAGTAAATCTCCTACTATCATTGCAAGCCAAGTAAATCTGATTAAGTTTACTTGACTCACAATGTTAGTAGTTCATCACACACTAACAAATTACAACTAAAACGAAACACATCCGCAACGCGACGACCCGCGTCAGACACGCGCCCGTATATTCCAACGTTCCAACAGGTACACTATCTAAGCTCTTTATATCTTTATACGTTTTATCTTGAGATATCATCTGTCTGTCTGTATCCCTCAGATAACTAGCGTTTCACGTTGACTGCTTGGCTATAATTAATTCTAAGTTAACTTGCCGAGTACCTTTGACATCCGGAAGCTTTATATTTGAACTTTATGGTCAGCGGAGAGAAGAAACAACTTTGTACTAGAAGTTTCTTAAATCTTGTCTATGAGCTACACGTTGCGAAGAAAATTAATAGAAGAAGACATTATAGCAATAATTGTCAAAAGACACAACGATGGCTTCGTTGATAAATTCAATAGAATATCGTCTCTTATCGTCCATCTATAGATGAGTAATCGGTGCTCTGAAAATTCACCATTGTCTGTAAAGTCTTTCTCAACTAACGTTACAGCTGAAATTCTGAAAACAATCTACTAAATTACGATGCTAAATGTAATTAAAATCCAAGCTTTTTTCTCTACATTACTTACTTGAGTTTTAGGCACAACATTTTGTCCTAAGTCGTGAATAAGAATAAGAAACTTTTATTTGTAAACATAGGTAAATTCCACAGTGTGTGAGATATTACGTGGCCAAGTCCGTAATTGACAACTTATTGATACCATCACACAGATAAACAATTCGATCCTCCCGAGAGGTTTGGCCGAAGTGTAGCAATAGTACCTACACCCATATATATCTCAAGTTATGTTGAAGTCCTATGATGCCTGTCCTCCCCTGTAAAGTTCAGAATCCATTAAACCGAAGTAAATCTTCTTCTAATTCACCCACACAACACCTATGAACTGCGAACCGTTTCCCGTCCAAAACCAGGGCTTAACCTGGGAAATTCTAAGCGCCGGTAGCTCGGAGCGTTTCGTGGGTCCCTCCGTAATGGCGCACGATTCCCCACACACGACCACTATGGGAAACCAGGGAGGGAACGGCAGGGAGGAGGGTCAGAGGGAAGGGAAGGGTAATTGAGACTTCTGTGAGATGTTGACTTTATAACTGTTATTGTAGGCGATTTGTGTTTTGGTGTTTGTTCGTGGCTGATGGATGGGAGGTTGGGTTTATTGAGCGGTTGAGGTTAGATGGGGTTTTGTGAGGATGGTGTAGTTCCTTTCTTGGATGAAAATTCTGTGATGATGAAAATAGAGATACTAATTCTATTAATGCGTGTACGAATCTCGGTTTGTTATACAATTTTGTTGTATCTTACAGATCAGTAGATCTATACGTTTGTATTGATTAAGATGTGCAGGATGGTAAAATTGACATATTATATATAAGTTTCCAATATTGGCCAAATATTAGAGCTTAAGAACTGCCTTCTTTTTCTATGAACCACTGATTGATCCATGATGTTGTATATACTTGTTACATCTCATACTGAACCAGACTTTAAAAATACTAATGACAGCGAACCAGGAGTCTTAACACCCCAGATGTTATTACTCTCGTTCAAACCAGACATCGCCGAGGGAGAAAACAAGTATCTAAACTGCATACAGATTGCAATCTCTAAAACACGATTAGTAAACCATAGGTTAACGACTGTCAGTAACGGTAATATCAGTAAAGAAAAATATTCGTCGCAAGAGCATAGAATATGTTATAGAGATCGAATCTTAACATAAACATGTGATATTATTTGATCGCGGCCCGATCTTGTACGAAGATTGCCGATGTTCGCCGATCGGTATCACGATGTTTTTAATTTTATGAGTAGTTCGCTTGTGAATATAATGATGTCGCCTGTCTGATTGTATCGGGGTGGGTAGGGTTACAGGTGTGGCAGACGAGGCATTGAGAAGGTTGGACTGACGCTGTATCTTAAACTAGATTTGTTATAAGGAGCAGTCCTTTGAGAGTTGATGAAGAGGTTTTCAAGTGTCTAACTATCTTATCATTCTTGGATAAGGACTTCTTAAATGCAAGTGCATCAGATTTTTTCCCAGCTACGGCAAAAGCAAAAGGAAGGGTTATGATTTCTTGTATTTTTTTTTACTGCCTCGTTGGTCCTGTAGTCGTCACAAAAGCGCCTGCTAAGCATGAGGGCCAGGGTTCGATTCCCGCGTCGGGCAAAGTGTTAATTGGGTGTTTCCAAAAATAATTTCTCAGTAACAGGCTATGATTGGATTCGTGCCCGGTTGATGGCAATAGGCTAGCCCCCTATTACATGGTACTTAAACATAACTGGTGAAATGTGAGTGTACTATTAGATACACGTCTGCCTAACCCTTCAGGGAATACAAGCGTGATGTTATGTTATTTCTTACCACTTTTTGACATTCTATTTGTAACTACCCTTTCAGAATCTACTTCACAAATTTATTAGCCACAGTCTAAGTAAAACAAAGCTAAAACCGGTAGACCAAGTACTAGTACGTAGCAATTGCGTCAAGACTAGATCAATACATTAGTAATACTAGTTTACATGACATTATGCTCAGGTCGAAGCAATTAACATACACATTAGGCTTGGCATAAGGCCAATATTCTGTCCTACATTCATTGTTTTTCCGTATAAACACATATCGATTAATGCAATCGAAACGATTTACGACGCAGCGAATTGTGAAAACTGTGTGTATCTATGCTTACTGGATATTTTTGACTCTGCACAGAGACGCTGATCGCAATGAAATTTTAACTAATGTTTTGATTGAAGTTGGTTGTGTTTACAAGGTTTCTCGGATCGAACAAATCATTCATCGATTCAATCCAATATAAATAAATCTTTCAGAAAACAAATCTAAGGTTCACAAAAAAAAATGAACATTACAGACAAAAGTGTAACGTTAGTGTCTGTAAGTCTGTGCCCAACATTATCTGACCCCCTTGAGTACGGGATCGTCCATACGTGAAGGTCAGATAATGTTGGGCACCGACCGTACTAATGAATTAAATTCATTGTATCGCTGACATCAGATTCAATGATTTTACGAATGATTAAAAATTTAAAAAAAGAATACCCGTATCTCTTCATTTGCAAATATGGTACAAGCGCGAAGAGATATAACGTTTCCTGTGAAATGTTAAAACTGATGATTCCTATACTTACTAACATAATATATGATTTATTTACGTTCTAAAAAATTCTTCAGTATGTATTTACATTAAAATAGACAGTACGCTCCAGCTGCTCATAAGTCAAATTCTGAATTTTCTACCCAAATACGAACAAATTCTATTCAAAACGAAATAAAACCAATCACAGTGGAGTTTAACACGAAAAATCACAATATTGTAATAAAATATCGGATTCTGAATACATTACGATTCTGATGTCGTTTTCTGACACCAGTACACGCCTTAAAAGTACGGTTATATTATTAACATAAAGTTGAATAATATTTGGGACTGTAATTATTAACACTTTGGTGTGTAAAGCTTTTGAAGCTAGTGTTAATCACGCGACTTTGTTCAGCAGACAAAAAAAACACATTATTCAGGCTCTATTAAAAATTATTTCGGAAAAGAAATACATTATATCCTTACTTAAGTGCTGTGAAAAAGAGCTTGTTTAAAGAAACCCCCAATCTAGGACCCGATTGCAACTTTTAGGTTACCTAGATTAGAGCTAAATTAGATCTTCAGTGGCTTCAAGGAAGGTTTTGTTTTCAAGAAAAGCGCTCGTGCGACGCAGACGGTTCACAATTTTAAATCACATACGTTGTAATAATTTTCTTCAACTCCATAAACATGGGAGTACATAAATATTTTAACAAATTAACAAATAACACGTGTTTCTATATTTATAGTTATTATTTGATACTTTATTATCATAAAGATATATTATATTATTAATATAGAGTCGACCGCTTTTTCTTGGCAATATATAATTGTCAGTTTAGTATATAAAATCGATTGATAATAACTCAGGTATTTAATCATAAGTTATTTGATCGGATTGAATAGTAATAAGGTAAGGGGTCAGAGATGTTCGCGGTAGCTTTCGTATACAGGGTGTTCTAGCAACTTGGAATGGAAAACGGGTTATTTCTTAGTAATCTGTGCGAGGTTCTCGTTTCAGGATACACAATAAATAAAAAGTGTTTAAGAAATATAATTTAAAAACATAACTCCCTCTACTCTATTAGTACACAATAAATTACAAAAAAAAAGAACATTCATTTAAAAATGTCTTTCCATAAAGTTATCTCTGCTCTGATCAAACTGTTCAGAATAAAAACTATAAACTCCACAGCTAGTTTCTTTCAATCTGGATCATTTTACAAGTCGCTCAATAAAATACTTTATCATAAAAAATCTAGACGTTATGCCACGCCGGCACATAGGTATAGCTATTATACAATTCCAAAGATTACATCGAAACATCCAACTGAGCTGGAAATATAAGCGCAGGCGCAGATCCCAGCCTCGATTCCTTGAAGTCCCTCAAAGGGCAGAATGTTATACTAAACAAAATAAACCTTAAGATGTCACCGATAAGGTTCCAAGTTATTCGAAGCAGTCCTAACCACCCGCTGGGTGCGTTAGCAGTCCAATTCGAAAAATAAAATATCAATTTTTTAAATAATAAAATCTTAGAGCAGTCACACGAAGTCATAGCGACCAAAATTTATTTATATATCGGTTTTAACAAAATCAGACTGTATTCTACCTTATTTCGATGTAATAAGGTGTAACATGTGTTCGGAACATGAAGAAATAACTTGGTAACACTGTAAGGAATCGCATAAATTCGAATAAAAACGTCAAAAATGAATTCTCAAGATCGTAATCGCAATAAAGTTAATAATATCGCGATGAAATTTGAAAATAAATAAAAAACAAACAATTGATGTGTGGCGTCGTTAGGAATTAGTGTACAATGCGGTTCAGTTTTATTAGGGAGTCACTTTTTTGGGTGGAGGACAGTTTTTGTAGAACTTTTATGATTATTGAAAAAAGTGAACCTACTTTACATAGATTTACATAAGTAGACTAATTAATTAAGAATGGTATTAGGTACGCAATAAAACGGTCTAGATGACTGCAATAAATAAAGTATTTTATGACTATAACAAATTGATATCAAATTAAAAAAAAAACTAAGACTAGAAAACTAATAAAATAATGCCTGTATTTCTCCGCAGTTTTAGACAGATATATGGTACACCCATATTTTGCCAATTACGTTCATGTCTCATGTATTAAGGGGCGATCCAAAACAAACTTAGAACCCAATGATTTTTTTTTATTGAAAATATTCAGGTGCCAAAGCCACCCTAAGATTTAAATTGAATTCATCCCGTTTTAGTGAGATCTGCGCACACGCAGAAGTAGCCGGTACGCCACCTTGTAGTTCCAATTACATTTACAATCTATCGGCGGGACGCGATTGGACAGCGAAATGTTAAATTTGATCACTAGA
This sequence comes from Eugnorisma glareosa, assembly GCA_947578425.1. NCBI lineage: Eukaryota > Metazoa > Arthropoda > Insecta > Lepidoptera > Noctuidae > Eugnorisma > Eugnorisma glareosa. Next base: position 1,449,271 of record OX387957.1, on the reverse strand, counting down.
CCGACCACTTTATAGTGAGATCAAAGGTATAAGCGGAGAGCGGTCTAGCTTTCCGAACGCATTGATTATTTCTCACTCGATTTTTTTATGGTTTCAGTTTGGTCCCTTTAGCTTAGAACTTGACTTGCCCAAAGTCAAATTCTAAGCTAAAGGGACCAAAGGAATCCTCAGTTTTTTTCATAATTTTAATAAAAAACAACAGTGAACGAAACGAGAGCTTGAGAATTTGATCTTCAAACGTTTATTCGTATATCAAAAGCTCCAGAAAAAATGCGTCGCATTCATATTTAAACTTAAAAATCATAAATCTTAATAAGACCGGAAGGCACTAAATAATACACGTAAAAGCTAATATCATTAAAACCATCAAGATGGCACCACATCAGTACCACGTAGCAGCATTACATCACCTAGATTGTGTTAAATCCTGGTCACCCGCCCTTTGCTCCTCAATCACACCGAACCGCAGCTATAAACATTCGCGGTGTTACCGGACTGACATCCGCCTTCCATTACTTGTTACAAAGGTGCCGACGGTGTAAGGAAGTCCCTTAAACGACTTACGTTACGCGCTCGGGACAGATTCAATTTAAATTTAGAATCCTGAAGGTGGAGAAGTATTGTCGCCATTTTAATTGTTTGTGCAGAAAAGGATTAATGGGGTGGGTGTGTTACTGCATGTGTAGAGGGGAGTGAGGAATGATTAAAATGTAGTGAGAAACATGTTGAGTATGAATGTGGATGGCTATAAGAGTAGACGAAGACCAAAGAAACGATGGGTGGACTGTGTGAAGGATGTGACTGCTGAGACGACGAGTAATAGAGAAGTATGGAAGAAGACATGCTGCGCCGACCACAAATAAATTGGGATAAGCGCAGGAGAATGACGATGAGTTACTTACCTAATAGAGGGTGGATCTTGGGTAATGGTTTAGTGATTGTAGAACATTATAATTTAGGAGTTTCGCATTCTGGATCTATCAAAATCTTGATAGTTTCATTATCTTTCGCCACCTATGGTTTTGACGAAACTGTATTAAGAATTTTAAGATTCAGCATTTTTAGGGTTACGCCCCTCAGTAGGAAAAAGGAACCCTTATAGGATCACTTTGTTGTCCGTCTGTCTGTCTGTCCCATTTTCTCAGGAACGCGTAGAGGCATCAAGTTGAAAATATCGAATACTCGGGTCTACGATCGTAAACTTGTAAGTTCAAGCGATCAGGAGATATGAACGTCTAAGTCACATATTTTGGATTTCACAAGGTAATCAAAACCTATAAGGTACTTCCCGTTGACCTAGAACCATGAAATTTGGCAAGAAGCAGTGTCTTACAGCACATATAAAGGAAAAAATCTGAAAACCGTAAATATGTAGTTTCATATAAAAATACCTACAAGTTTGTACGGAACTCTCGGTGCGCGGATCTCACTCGAACTTGGCCGGTATTTTTTCTCTAACACGCGACTTTCATGTACGCATAAGTAGAAGATAGACCGACTACCTCCCATCTATCCATCTTCAAATCATCCGTAAGATAACACATCACTGTAGCACCGGTAAAGTTCAAAGAAAGCCGTTCCCATCTCATCGGCTACCATCCTGATCATTACACCTGCTAAGCAGCTTCTAATTATACTTACTTAATATAAAATCGCCAAGGGGAGGCAGTTTCCATAAACAACATCACAGATCAAGGCTAATCATGTACCGGAAACCATGCTCGCGACGCACTGGTCGTGGTAAGGTTGTCTTAACGACCAGGTCGCGGAGGTGACATACTGGTAACAAATGCTAAGCGCATGAGTGGTTATTAACTTATTTGCAATGTTGCTTGAACTGGTTGTGAGGAAGTTGGGATGGGTAGCTTGGCATTAGGCTTATTATTATTGTTTTTTGAAATGTCATGTAAATATATTTAATGGCGTCATAATTTTGAACTTCAGTCTCATTGGGTTATATTTGTAAACAAAATGTTGTAACAAAAATTAAATGAAAATGAAATCCAGCTGAAAATGATCTCAATACTATTTCAGGACCCTAATGAAACTGGTTTTATTTATTTAACAACACACATTTTTGTCTCGAAGTGCAATTCAAAATTTCCTCTCACTACAGTGTAGTTTTTGCATTTTTTTTTAATAATTTTAGCTAAGTAATTTGTATTAACTTTTTTTAGTAGATAAGGTCTCCTATTAACAATATAATCAGCCGGTCAGTGAACAGGTAAATCTTCTTCTCATACAATTAATGTCTAAAGATACACATTGAAACTATGTATTTTCCTTGAGCGTATATCTATAAATGTAACAATAAACTCTGCTTACCAAGCAATAAGAACCAGCATTATAATACAAAGTACCCCAATGAGACTGAAGTAATTCCACATTGTGCGCGATATATGAGTCTCCAAGAAGATAATTATAGTAAATCTTTTCGCCAATTATATTGCGATATATGGCTGAACTGATTTATATTTTTTGTTTATGGATAGTGTTCTAGATTATTCCACAATTATATCGTGAAATACGGATCTTTCGTATAGTTTTAAGAATGAACTACGTTTATTACGAAACTGAAATAAAATGATACTACTCCTTATGCATATGGTTTAGGTATCGATTGTGCATCTTGGTGCACAACCTATGTATACAGATTCACCTGATTAAAAGTAGTAGCTGTAGGACCACATTTGAATTACTAAAACATCAAGTTAATGTTGGCAACCTATGAAAAGTCCTTACAATTTTCGAGAACCCATTCTCTTAATGGTACTTTTACGGACAATTGCTGACAAAAAGAGACCACTGCTTCTGTTTATTTGTCGCTACTTTTGGATGACATAATTTATAGCCAAACATACAAGACTAAAACAGCCTGGTGTCCTGCTTACCCCTCTAAATCGTGAACACCCAGACCCACAATCACACTGAACCAGCTGAACATAATTCTAATGAATTCCGTTTAATCCCAAATCAGTTTTACTATTACTTATTCAACTAGACCCAGACTGGGGTTACTGGAGTCAGACTTTCTAGTGCAAACCCACCACCAGGCAACACCCCACCTTATTACCTTTCGAACAAGATGCAGATTTCTCTAACGCATTCACTGTCATCTTCACCAAGTTGCTATTTAAAATTCAACTCTATTAAACTGTAGCTATGGTTTGGTTCTGGTTATCAGGGCTAGTTTTTCATGGGCCGAAGGTAGTGGCATGGTAGTTTCCGTGAGGGTCGCGGGATGATACCAACCTTTCACGCGTGGTTCGTTCGCCAGTGGGCACATTTTATTCTTAGTGAATGTTATTCGTTGATATTTGAACAAGGGTGTCGGTTTGTGGCCATTGTTGAAGAGGAGTAGCTTTCTATAGTGGTAAAGGTTATGTGGTATCACGTAATTGACCTGTGGCCGTCTATAGCAGGTGGTTGCATCTTAATAGGTACAACAATAGTGACCGGTTAGGAGTCGCTTTCAAATATCAAGTCCTGCGTGAACCATTCTCTTCCTGGCCTTTTGCCGATACCAAGCTCTTTCTATTAGACCACATTCCAATCGAATAGAAACTTTTTGAAATAAAATGATACTACCAATATCTTAATCGTTTGCGGGCCCAGGTTGGCCGTTGTAGAAATAATCTGGCCAAATGGGCTGTCATCGACCCGTCCCAAATTGATTTGGTTAGATTTAGGCAAAACTCAATCAGTAACTCTTTCTCAGACACTGATATAAGGAAAATACCTGCACCATCTCATTCTAAATTCATCTCATCCCGTTTAAAAGTTTTCGAAGTAACAGTTTCTGCACCCACTGTAGAACGCCAAACGCGCGGCATTCAATACATTTCACTATTTCACTCCAGCTGGTAGTGTTAGTTATAGTTACCAACGCCTATTGAAACTACAGCTAGATTGTATGCTAATACCTGACCATCTGATGCGCAGCTTTGAGGAGAATGAATGAGAAATGGGATTAAGAAAGATAACTTTTGAATTAGTAATTTATCGTAAGAGCCATCATCAAGTCTAGTGTTTTCCGACTCCATAATCTTCAGATTACAAAACATCCGCAATAAGTACTAACAGGAGTTGTCACGAATGGCCCAATTTAATGTTGATAGCAGACAACGTTGATCCTCTTATCATTGTACATTTATAACCTTTACATTCCTATAATTGGAAGTGACAGGGTGAAAGTGACAAGAAAACTGAGAAGTGCACTTCAGCATCACAGAGGTCAAACCTTGTCCAACGAAAACCAATAAGGACCCTCATCTGGCAGCACGGAATCGCAGTTTTTTCTGCTCCTATACTTTTCTGTCGCTCAGAACCGTCATTTACTTATAGAGTGAGAAACATAGCCTTCTGCCGACTGCATCGTCGATGCCGCTGCGTGTGATAGCATAGCATTCCCGCTCTGTTTCATTATGATGTTCAACCTTATGTTCTTAATCTACTTATGAACCGTTCACATTGTGACGGTAGGAAAAACAAGAGTCAATCAAACTGTAACCAATAAGTCCTTTTTTTCTTTTTTTTTTTCGAATGGGAAATCATCAAATAACTCCTCCCGCTCTGGGCTGAGCAGGAGGGAGTGTCAGACTTTTACTGACTAAAACCCGTCCATGTTCCTTCATCGCCCTTTGTGTTCCGGGGCCACGGTATCTCTTTCGAACAGTCCCGCAGAACCAATAAGTCCTTAGTCCACATATGAACGCCGACGTTGTCACGCTAGGGTGGGTGCACGTGTTATTGGCACAGTTGTCGCGTCCTCGGACGACACTTGCCTCACATCCGAGCGCAGCCACCGTGACGTCTCCGCACACTCGATCGTCTACGGGATGATGCACCATGTCTTTAAAGTCATTGATATTTTTAGAGGGTACAGTTCCTAAGACCTGTTTATACTGTACTGACTTCGTCATCTTCATTGGTTCATGTTTGCTCTTACCGCGCGGGTCACGTCGCAACTATCACTTTGGTTAGCACGCGGTCCTATTCTTTCTTATTTATGCTGTCTAGGGATGCCTACGGAGGGATCACCTGTTTAACTGCATTCTGCAGTCTCTTTTTCTATGTGTGTGTCTATTATCAAGTGTCTCTCAAAAGTACTCTCAAATTTGTCTATCCAGTATGTAGCCACTTAGACAGTTCTAAACTTGTCTCAATGAGAATTTCGCAATCATTTTAAGAAATACCCAGGATTTCTTATTTTTGAGCTCACCGCCGTGACATCTTTCTTCTTCTTGACACAGTATTTACCAACTCATACTCCATTATGTTATAAGTATGAAGAACCCACAGACCACTAAAGAAACAGCCTGTACACGCCACGTGACACTGCGCCGAACATTTGCATCACCGCTTCCCGGACGGGTCGCATCCACGCGGCGCACGGTCCGACTCGCCGGCCGAACACATAAATCGGAAATAAAGGACGGTTTCTCAATCCTGAGCTAAGTAGTAAGATCCTCTGCTATGATTTAATAGCAATAATAGCTTGGCTTGAATACTTATGTTGCATTAATAGGTTTTTTTGCAAATAGAGCACGTTGACAACGGAAAACTTGATAGCTATACTTAAGAGCCATAGGTTTTTGCAGTTTTATGATCATCGACGTGTATGTTGCAATAAATCAATCAAGAAATTCTCAAGGATCTGTGTCTCTTTAGTATGTTGAAACTGAATGTTATTATGCCTTACGTCTGTTTCACTGAAATTCTTTTCTTAACTTTTCATTCATCCTTTCAAATACAATGCTTACTATTTACAATTCTTGCTCTTTATAGACCAAATAATTTACAACTATTCAAACCTCCTAAGCCGACCTCTTCTCAGGCGTCCTCGCACGAATGCACTTCAGTGCAAAATAAGAGGTCATCACAAATATTCAAACATTCCTAAGCACTACATTGTAACACACAATTTCCTACAAACCCGTACACTTGCGTTCAACCCGACTGACACACAACATTGATATTATTTAATGTCGTAATAAGAATTTGATGACTCGTTATTAGCAGACGAAGGTTGTCGACGGCAAATGCTCCGATGTGACACAAGGTCGGACAAGTACATGCAACTAAACGTCTTCTGACCTCATGAGATATTTCACAATCCGCACATTTTGTGGCCTTTGTTTTATAGAAATCGACACTGTAATTTGGAGCTAAATGTGGTATATTTTTCTGTTGGATTGCTGCAAGGATGTTTAGGTCATTAGGCACATTTTTACAGTACGATATCCATGCTGTATGTATGTAAATGGAATAGCTGTACATTCCGATATATGCATCCTCTTCTAATGGGTATGCGATTAAATTTAAGAAAGCCATTCTCTGTTGAAGACCACACAGAATCAGATAGGATGTTAATGTCACGAAAATTATGATTATAAGCTATTCCTGTCATGATTATCTCAATCAAATTATTTAATTAAGTAACATTAGTTGCATGTTTGAATTCAAAATAACTTAAATTATTGCACTTTTATGTTGATTTTAATTCAGCTTGATTGACTTATGAAGTTATGAGTTACATAAATACTAATGATTATGCGGCATGATACCGTAATCTAAACTACTTAAAAAAATCAATTAGGTATCTGAGACGTTAATTTATTTATGATTTGTCGTCACGATTACGTCTATTGGCGTTTGACGTCAAGATCTAACTTAGAAAGACGTCTACAGTTTATGAATAACATAATTTATTTGCACGGCAGTGTAAGTTCAAATTCCGGCTTCCTTGACTCAAAAAGTTGAATAAAATGACAGATATTATAAAAGCCCTTCCACAAACCAACGAACAAACACAATTTCATATGAAATACATTAAATCCGTCGTTCTATTTATGAATTCGAATTCGCGGCGCGGGCGCACGAGCGGTGACAGTTGAATGCGCGCGCGCATCCCGGGCGCCCCTCATCCATATTGATCCATCGATCGATCTATGAGTTATTGCGGCGGCACTGTGTGATCCAGATCGCGATATATTCTATACGAGCATGTTTTCTAATGCATTTTAATATTGCCCACGCGTGGGAAATGGATCATGGAAATGTCACGTTATGGAATATGGTGGATAGGCGGCTTGTCACGTTTTTCTTGAGTTTTCTGCCGGTGCCGCCTTTGGAGACAGATGTGAAGGAAGGATTAGTTTTTGTTTCGCTGTTATGTAGAGATATGTCTTAGTTTATTTATGTTTTGTGAGATTAGTACTAAATAGTGTTTTATCAAAAAGTACCTTGCAGTTATTTCTTGATGTAAACTAAAAATTATATTCTTTTCAAAATATAAACATTCTCTGGCCGTTACCCCTATTTATTTCTTCCTGTATATTTGTCGACTAGTTGTCACCTTAGTAGTTACCCCCTTTATCTTTCATAAAGTCGATCCATCGTTTATTGGATCTTTGCCTACTCTTTATACTATATCTACATTAATTTGCAAAACTATCCTCACTTATTATATTCCTTCTTTAAAATACGTCTTCTACATATTTTTTAATGTTATAAATATACGATACCATGAATACACATAGACATCAATTACTATAGATAAGACAAGTATGTACCTTACATTATGTGCAGAAGTACCCACATTCCGTTTAGTCAAGCTATAATTTCCTAACAATTGTACTTATTAAGTATCTGTTATTTATAAAGCGAGATATATGTTCATTCTCCTACGCACCTTGCTTACATATGCACACAACTGGTTATAGAGGCTAACGTATGTAATTGTTGGTCATTTGAGTACACTCAGAAGCACTAATGTGTGTTTAATGTGATATCAGACCAAACCAAGGCTCATCACGAAAGGACGATCATAGGGCAGCCCGACTAAATGAGTTAGCATAATCAGCCTATATTGTTCCCACTGCTGGGATACACGGCCTCTCTTTGAGAGGGAATGGGCTATAATCCACCACGCGGGCCCACTGCGGGTTGGTAGATGTCACATGTCTTCGAATTTTTGGTTCTAAGACGGGACGATGTTTTCCTTCACCGTTTTGAGAGCAGTGGTAATAAAATAAATTACACAAAGTAATGCGCCTGCCTGGGGTCGAACTAACGACTTATTGCTAGTAAGTCGGAGCCACCACCACTGAGCCACCGCGGCTCTTTTGAAATTTAAATGAGTGAGGTTAAGTTATAATTGTGATAAACCACGGCAACCATCTACATAATTCACTTAGCAACTTCACTACATAGTATAAAACAAAGTCACTTCCCGCTGTCTGTCTGTCCCTATGTATGCTTAGATCTTTAAAACTACGCAACGGATTTTGATGCGGTTTTTTTTAATATAGTGATTCAAGAGGAAGGTTTATATGTAAAACTTTGCACCCGTGCGAAGCCGGAGCGGGTCGCTAGTTTAATATAAGAGTGAAATCGCCAATATACCTTGAATAAGCTTAGTGATCAATGCCTTCTACTCGTATGTATGAGAAGAAGCCTTTAACATACAGGGGGTTAGATAGTTAAATTAGACCAGGCTGTTAGCCTGGTCTAATTTAAAACAGATTTTCTCCTACTGTATTGACAGATAGTTCATGGGAAACTAGTCCCCTTACATCAAAGATGTAATTCCATACTTTGAATTCTGCTAAGTGTTTAAATATGAGTGCTCATGACTGTACAGTCAGTACATACTTGCATCTCATTACGTATTATTTTCTTGTAATACAATGAAATGAGTCTAGTTTCCATTAGCACTGGCGAGATAATTACAAGCGCTGTTAAAATGGAGCCCCTATACGTTTACCTGCCTTATTATGGACCAAAAGCAATCAGTGTGTTAGGTTTTAGCTAACCTTTAACGTGAACCTATTGGTCTGTGTTGTAGTAAAGTATTCTTATAGATGCTTATTTAGTTCCAACTAGCTCACATAATTTCGATAACGAGATCCCGTTTGTTACAACTGTTGTAACCAAACGAACTAATTCGTCGAATTTCTTCGTTTGTGTATCCGCTGGAGCCCTTAGATCGCACATTAATGAGAATGTGGTTTCACCCACAACCACCCGTAATTAACAACGGCACACACAAATTCTCTTTAATTTCGTTAAGTATAACGTACTGTTTGACACGGCGAATATACGACGGCCACTGCTTCGAACTAATGTCGAATGGTTTTAGTCGACCGATCGGCATTATTAGGTATAACAATTTAACACGCAAAGAATTCGATTTTCCCGTCGCCAAATGGAACGTCAATTAAACCGGAGATGGATAGCTAACTGGTTTATTAAAATTAGCGCATACCCACATTTTTTTAAACCACCTTTTTATGCAATTTGTGACTTGTGATACATGTTTTCGATAGTCTTATAAAAAAAGGATGTAGAAATCTTAATATAGGTAATTATTGCCCCTATCCATCGCTGCATTATGGCCAGATAATAACAGCCGCTCGGATCAATCATCAGGTTAAGCGGCGCTTGCCTAGGTTGGTCTGTGGATGGGTGACCACCCAGTACATACCGAGTTTCCTCCGTGCCTCGGAAAGCACGCTAAGCCGTTGGTCCCGGCTGTTATTTGTACATCTTTGACAGTCGTTACAGGTAGTCAGTGGCCCGAAAGTCTGACACCAGTCTTACCAAGGGGTATCGTATTACCCAGTACTAACTGGGTTGTGGAGGTCAGATAGGCAGTCGCTCCATGTAAAATACTGGTATTCAGCTGCATCCGGTTAAACTGGAAGCCGACCCCAACATAGTTGGCAAAAGGCTAGGCACATGATGATCCATGCATTATGGCTTCTATTTTCTAAATTCTAAAGATTTTTTCATATAACTCTTGTCGTCTACCAACATAGATTTCGTGCGAAGGCTGATCAAACCTAAACCCTTTAATGACTCATAACATCATTTAAAACCAGTTCGCCATTAACAACTAATTGTCGAGCCCGAGTGAACGATAACGTGCGTCGCTTGCGCAACGCGAGGCGGGGCGACAGCGACCAATCGTTCGTCAGCTCTCCACGCATGCGCGGCGCGTGCCCGCTATACCTACGAGTATCTGTCGAGATCCGGCTTTTTGGGGTGACGTCAGCTGACAGTTGTGTCAATGATTTATTGAGATTAATAAATACTTGGATGTTGATCATTTTTGTGGCAAGTTTGAATATGTACGTTATCTGTGTTATCATCTCTATCATGAGCAGCTTTCATAACAGACTTATGATGAGTGATGAGATGAGTCTATTGCTGAATTGCAACGGAAAATTCTCTCGAAACAATTTCAGTTACCACAGAAAAAAATTAAAATCTTCAGCCATCTGTCAGACAGCTGAATCTTATTCATGCAGTAGAATACCTGGTAATATCATATTGCTGCTGAGTAATGATTAAGAACAATGCCAGAAATATTACAAATGCCTTTAACTGCACATTTTCTTCAAACATGGCTTTAGCTGCTTCCACGGTATTAGTTACTGCCGCACCTGTAAGCCGTAAGCGTGATAGTTCAGACGTACTTAGATCTGTCTTAGAGTAAGCACTGGTAGCTATAAAAGCAACATTTTCTCAGCGGCTTTCCGTTAAGCGGTAACTCCAAAGGGCAGCACAATGCTTCGCTAAAGCGTAACTTGTGCAAAATTTCTTTTCTGCGAATAGATCTGTTTTACGACGGCATTTGTTTCGGCGCGCGCGCAGGCCGCCTTTGTCCTTTCATGTGCCGACACTTGCGTTTTTTTACTCGCACGCTCGACACAATTACTCATTGTTAAACCTTTTTTAGTGCAAATTGTTTTACTATTCGCGAACTTTTAGGTTTATGCTCGAAGCGGTGCAGGGGTGATAAGACTTTTTACTATTTCCTCAACTGTTGTTGTTGCAAATTTTTGCATGTTAATTCCTTCTTCTATTTGAAGTAATGAGCTTGTATTGTTAATAAATTGTTAGTATTTTGTGTGTTGGATATTTGAAGTCGGCCGCCAAGCTTGTTGCGATATTTTCATTGTTTGATGTGTAGTAATGTCCGTCGTAACTAGTAAAGAGTTAGCCAGCACCAATACAAACCATTTCCTCAGTTAAGTCTTACGACTCGTGCAAAAGGTTGAACATTCATAAGTTACTTTCATTCTTTGATCTGAATGGGAAATGTTTATTATTATTGTGATAGTAAAAGGTAAACGAAAACATTCTTACTTTGCGGTGGGTATTCACAAACCTGCTTGTTCAATTCACTTGAAACTATAATGTTGTTTGTCACTTATTGATTTGAAAACGACCTGTTTGTAAGTAAATTAATGTATGAAGACTATGACGTGTGCCATACCAGGTAATACACATTTATATACACAAATGCATATGTACCTGTATGCTGACAAATGCACATGTGTGACAAAACAATACCACTTGACATGAGCACGGGTTTCTAGCAGATAAGTATTGTAATACAATTAATCAGTCCAGCACATAATACTTTTCAACGTAACCGAATGTAGTTGATCGCGTGGGTATCGATATCATTGTATTCCGATCCGATTATGAATTGAATCGATTCGGTGCAGCCATTGTGAGTGACAATGACACGTCTGACAGCCGCTTACTTTGACGACTTAATAGTAGTAATGTATTCATGTTTTTAAATTAGATTTGTTAGTGATGTCATATCATCGTTTTCCGGGCAGTGGTTATAAGTTCCTATCGGCGTAATGAAGCATCTGTCGCCCAAATTAAAAGGAATCATTTTAGTTTAATATTATACGGATTTGATCACCGTTCCTATCTCTCATTAACTCGGGAATTATCTATGGAAATGCTTATTAGATTTTAGATACGCCTGTCTGTGATTGAAATCTTTTGATGTAAATGAATTAATAAGAAGAATATTTCGTAAACTGTAGCTTACTTCCCTGATACCGTACGCCCAAAAGAAAGATGACTTTTCAAATAATCATTTTTTCCTACTTCATTAGTAAAATCTGGCATATTTCACTACAGAGCTAAACCTCTATATGGTTCTATCGTTTAGCGCCATCTAATAAAGGACCTGCTTCACAAACAGTATCGTATCGGTACATATCGCTATCGCCAACACCGCGATGCTCCACTAAGATAGCCAGCAGAGACACAGGTCACTTGTCATGGGAAGCGAGCCGGTGACTAAGCATTACGTTCAGTTCGGCTTAAGGTGCTGTTCTGTTGTTGCGATTACTAGGTAAACGTTCTCCTTTGGTTGTTCAAATGCTGCGAAATGCCTTAAAATTTATTTGTAGTACTTCAAGATTAGTATTGTATTGATTGTAGGTATTTTTTTTCAGCTTATCCGTAAAATTTACTTATTTTTATTCATTTGAGATGTCCAATTTAGGTTAATCATATTTGGCACAAAACTGCATGCTCCCTATTTTTTTCAATTAATTTACTGATCTGTTTAAAATAGGATGAATACAACTTACTTTCCCAAACGCGTTAACAAAACTCCACCTTAAAACCTAGCAAAGTATAACTTACATCAAACAATGGCAGTAATAACAAAAAAACTAGTGAAGCGAAGCCGCGGCACATCATAATACTCCGAATGTACCACTCATCGATTTGATTCCCGAGTCAAAGGTCAGAGGAGAACTTAACAATAATTATAATAGGAGTATAAAGGTCTAATCCAGTCTATTATTTAAATCCGCATCTAATATAATGGGATTTGTCCGTCTATTGACATTTTTAAGAGACATCTGATGGTTCTATAGAGGTTAATGAATTAATTCTCTTATGATTTTTCGCTGGTAATCGTTGATGGGAAGATAAGGTATATCGGGAATGTCCGTTTGAAGCTTTCGTCATCGTTGTCAGCTGTATTCATAATTAGAAGTACATTACTGCAGCGAACTTTCAAATTATAAATGTAAATTTCAAGAGACATATGTCATCAATTCCTTATTAAACTAACTGTTACTTTAAAATATCAGCCAAATCATATTTGTCATTCCACACTACTGAGCAGATGTATATGAAACACTTTTCTATTGGATATAACAAATTGAATTCTTTCAAAATGGTCGCCAAAAGCATCTGCATATCACAAGTTCCAAGTCATCGAATACTAAGTATGTCTACCTCACAGATGATCAATTATGTTCTACAATTCTAAAATCGAATTCATTCACTCGAATTCCAAAAATTTGAATTGATTGCGCAACGTCATTGGTCCCTTTGCATTCTACTTTTGAACTTCAGTTGCGTAAACGGTTCTCCGTTATATTTCGAATTTTATCACAATGATATAAGAGTGAAATATCTAAGAGGGAACAAAATTTTATAATTGTTGAGCTACGTGGGATTCCATATAATGAGGGTTGTTCTGAAACCGATTGACGCAACTGTTGAAATATTTTGTCACAACAATTTGTCACGGGCTGTCAAAAAATCGCGTGTCACGCTGACAAGTCACGTGACAGACGTCCCGCTGCCAAAAGGGATGAATTATATCAATTAGGAACGATTAATCATTCGTTTTTATCGATAATCGATTGGTTAACGGAATCGTTCGAGATCGAGGTGAGCCCCTTTTGATATGACAAATAATTCGAATGAAAAATCGTTGAGTTTGTGTGTGCCCATTTTTTATTGATGACCTTTTCGTTGCATATCTCTTTTCAAATCATCATTTCATTCATCATTAACAATATTAGAGGTTATGGTAACATTTTACGAGATGAGTTTACAAAATTGAGCGGTGACATTTTGTGCAACGTTAGAAAAAAAAAAGGTTATTTCAAAATACAAGCACGTAATCAGCATTTATATTATATTATCTACTCATGATTCATTATTTCTTCTCAGTAATAGTAAAGAAACAAAGTAATTTCCCCATCAACCGTCAATTATCATATTAGTAGAACAAACGCTTAAACAGCGCGGAAAAACAACGCTTTAGCGCCAAGTATTAATTACAAATTACAATTAATTACTGTAACACGTGCACACAATGATTGAGCCGTGCTCGTGAACGAGTGAAGGAGAGTGATTGAGTGAGCGAATGAATGAATGGTAGCCGTTGCAATTAAACTGTTTGCAATTAATTTATAGGTGTGTATTAAGATAACTGTAGAGAGTTTTTAATTTAACAAATTTTTAGCTAACCAAAATTATTATGAAAACTTCCTTTTGTGTATCAGAAAAAAATCAGATTCTAGACAAAAAAGTTTCATAAACATAAGTGATTTAATTAAAAATCTGCTTACGCAATCTAGGTGTTATCAGAAGTTGCTAATTAGCAAAAAAGTAACTATATCCTACCCACGCAATTTTAATGGAAAACCAGTAGCATTTACAAAATAAAGCACTTTACTTTAAAAAAAATACCTACAGACACATCCAGAAATAATCTTGATAATAAATTAACATACACATTTCAGCATAGGGCTCCGTAAACCTAGACCAATTAAAGAGGCAATATTAATTGAACTGTTCACCAAATGTTATTACACTAATTGAAGCTGCGTGTACCGATTGATCAATTTAATTGGACATTTGTACACGTTTCGATGCGCAAGCGCACCTTTGAACTTCGGTCCTCTTGATGTCCTTGCGAGCTTTAGATCCGTTTCTTATTTTATTTTGTTACGTTTACTTCATTTTGTAAAACGAGGGAATTACTGCGGATTGACATTTTGTTTTACAGTTTTAAAATTGCATTCATCTATACTTATTACTTATAATCTATACCAATATTTTATAGAGATCAAATGTATTTGTAAAATTGTAGGTTTGTAGATTTGAGATACACTATTCGTGGGTGCTATAATAAATATATAAATTATATTTATATCATGCATATTAGTCGAGTTATCACAATTTTTTCGTATGAAGTCGCCGGATAATTGCTAGTAATAATATAAAGTGGGATTTTTTGTAAGTTGCTATCTTTTTTAAAGAGGGTAATCTTCGGAAGTACTGATCCGATTCCGAAAATTCTTTTACTAACGGCAAGCTACATTGTCTCCGTGTGTCATTGCCTCATTTAAACGATACCCTTGGGTTAATTTCCGTACATAACGAGAGCGAAGCCGCGAGGAAGAACCAGTTTAAAATATGATTGTAAACTGAAGATTTTTGCGTTTAACATAATAGCAACTTTTTATTATCATCATCAATAATCGTGATTTATTTAATAATTTAATATTTAAAATCCAATAAATCTTATTCTTATCTTGTCCTGTACCTACTTTTACGACCCGCTATTTATCAATTTGGACTGTTTATTCTGAAGGAAATTATGCGTCCATAATTCATTTAGTTACAATACTTCTTTACCCACAATCACACTTGGAATAAAAACCTCGTTATCTTCAAAAGTAACTTAGCAATTTAGTATAGTTTTCAAAATGACATAGGTACAGACAAACAGACGACTCGTAATAATATTGTTACGGTTAACAGGTATAATGTGCGTGAAGCACAAGAGCATGACAAATTAACACCTATCAAAACGAAATCAAGAGTAGAGCCGACTCTATGTAGAGCCAGCAACTTAAAGTAGAGATGGTAGAGGGATTTTTCTTGACAGTTTAGTTTCTGAATCTAATAGAAGATATTATTATTGGGATAACCTTCTTGTCCAACATAATTGACAATGTTAAATGGTTTAACTCTATTGTTTTTTGGAAAGACCTTATTATCATAATTATAATGAAAACGAAATTAAACACAACAATCATCACGTTTTATTGTCAAAAATCACTTAACAAAAAATTACAACATCATCAGCATAACCACTACGTCTATTTGATAGTACCCCGCACTTTGCTCTAATATCAAACTCGCCTTCAATACATTTTCTCTCCATGTTTTGTCCTCCGTAGCCTCACCGGTTCGGTTCCCGCGCCATTACACATTCGTCCCGCTCACTTATAACTCTGCTCGTACTTGTCTTTGTGAGAACCTTGCTGGTAAGCTATGGGAATTGGAGGAAAATATGGGGTTCTATAAGTATCGGCTGCTTTTCTTTCTGTTTCAATTAGGTTGAGGTTATTGAGTCCTTTGTGGTCGCTTGTTTTATTGTCATCTTTAAGATTAAATTGATTCGAATCTGTGTCTGTTTTATCCTTTTCATTATCAGAGCTGTTTATGCCTTCACCATTTATATTCATAACTATTCATGTATTAAATTTTACTTCAATTTTGTTACTATTAGTCTTTATGCGTAGATTGTTATCATAAAAACTCAATCTACAAGCATGTCTATTTAAGCAATCTTCTCCAACAATCTCGAAGCAAAAACTATGCTCTAAATATTTCTCATACTATAACATGTTTCGGATCAAAGGTTCTCAAATGTCTGCCCATTACATTAATGTAGTATCAAATTAGTTTCACGTTCGTGGTGAACTACGGCCGTTTGACAGCTGTGACGTGTGCCCGTCAAAATACAAGTTTATGCATCGGAACGAACATGTCTACTGACTTGAGACTTCATCTATGTTGTGATATCTAGATTAGATTTTAGATATCTTTTTGTAACATCACGATTATGAAATCTTAACGAATTTTTTTATTTGATAGTGTCAGATATTTTTGAAGGCATTTGATTTAGTTCTTTATTTTAAATGACTATTAGTCAATTACATATGTAAGTTAAAAAAAAGTCGCCAACCATCCAACAATTGTCATTACTACAGACAGACTAATACAATCACCGAATCTCATACAACATTTCTAATCCATACACTATCTAAGAAGAAATAACACCACTTCAATCCACCATTACGACATGCCATCAGTCAGCGCTTGCCTCCACAAATGCACCTGTTAACCCTGCCTCAGAATCCCATAAACCCCATAGATTCCCACGAGGTCGCCGGCGAGCATCGATAATGGTGGTCACGTCAAATGACAGACCGCGTCGTCTTTCACACGATACAAATAATATGTCTACCGGAACATCGACAGTTCTGGAGTAACATATAGCTATAGATAAAGTACGGATAGTACGGACACCATTAGAGGAAGTGACCCCCTAATCCTACTAGTAATATTATAAATGTGAAAGGAGGATGTATGGATGTCTGTTTGTTTGTTACTGGACCAGATTTGGATGAAATTTGGCACATGTATAGTTTATAGCCTGGATTAACACCTAGGATATTTTTTATCTCGGTAGAACGATCCCGTAAGACAATTACCAGACTCCATGGACGAAGCTGCGAGCATAACCTAGTAATAATATAAACTTGTCTTACACTAAGCCCATAGCGATGAAGTTATTGATGAAGCTCCGAAAGCATGTTTAGAAGACAATCTGGTGTGAAATGTAGTCGACACTACAGATATTAATATTCGTACCGTTGCAGGAAACGCGTACAGTTCGCTGTTCTGCCCCAGCAACGTTTAAATATGTAGATTTAGAAGCTCTACCCCATGAGCAGTACCTCAAGATGTTTATAGCATGGTGTACACGGATTTGTTACAATTTATTGCAATTCACACCAGTCTGCATGGCATTTAAACTTTAAAGTTCAATGTTTTTGTGTGCGTTAATTCGCTAGATTAACTCGTCTCCGCGCAACATTCTGTAAATCACATAAATAATGCGGTGTACGTGTAGCAGGCACACAGGACAAGTAATCTCGATTTATACAAAAACATCTGTGTTACGATTAATGGAACCTATAAAACCGATAATTTTGATTTAAAGTGCTACCGTTGGTGCGGAAATTGGTCCCGCAGTATCACATTTAATGTGTACAATAATAGTGCACATATTCAGTATTTAATGGATTTCACCACGATGTTACATTACATGCTATAGATTATTTCTGGAACCGCTTCTAAAGATTGTAATATCGACACGTTTCAGTAAAGCGATTTACGACATAATTTATTCAGAAGCTGGTGTTAATAAAAGTATAGAAATGATATATGTAATTTAAGAGGTGAGCGCGGCTACCGTCTCCTGCGCATTCACGGGTTTTACTGTCGATCTTGGATCAATAGACTTCCAGCTAATATGATGTCCGCAAAACCAGTGAATCGTTGCCCATTAAAATGATAAGATTATAATAATTGTCAACAAATTGAATCGTCTAAATTGATTTCTATGAAACACAAAATGGGTATTATACTAAAATTTGCTAGTCATAATAATAATAACTAATCGCACATGTTTGGATTTAAATCCGGCCATCCTATCCGAATATAAATCAAAATGAAATCGATTTAAATAAAACGACGGTTTTAATCATCGAAATATGAAGCGATTAATATGCTAATTGCATTTCCAGATTATAAACGAGATATGTGATTGGAGACGGACAGACACCGGTGACAGCCATTTCGACTGCGAAGCTTTCGCGACCCGAGACTTGTCATGAGCATTCAATTTATTTGCTTGGATAAACTTTAAATTGGTTCAGTGTAAAATCAACTTTACTTAATCCTTTTAGGATTGTTTTTCGATTGGATTTTATGATCTAAGGAGTGCCCTAAAAAGATGAATGCAAGCGAGAATTAATTAAGTCATGTAGTAAGGGAATCGATCTGTTGCATCGAGTTACACGAACGGATATCGAGATTAGTCGGGCCGTGTGCGCCGGCGCTGAATTTTGCATTTATTAGGTTATTGAACTTGACGTGTTAAATATTATTTTTTATACACGTGACATGTCTCGCGCACAGTCAATGTCAAACTTTTCAATCGAATTATCCCTTCATTGAACAATTTGGAACGCTTATTTTAAATCTGTTTATTTTTAAATATAGCACAGGCCATTCTAGTTCCTTTTATTTGAAAAAATATGATAATTACTCAAAAGTGATCCAACCTTTATGGATGCGGTTGATTGGTCCAATTATCGGTGATTACGTGTGGTGTGGTGATTATTGAAATCGATCCCTTACGTGCGCAACACTGTGACATCATCTATTAATCTGTACTGATCTTGATACTATATACTATATATTTCTTCAATGATACATACTACATGGATGTGGCTTTCTAATCGGTTCCAGTTACTGTTAACCTGCGTAATCCCACTGCTGAGTAAAAATTATCTCTTCCCCGTGACATCCAATTCTTTTGATCCGATATAAGGGCAGATTATCATTTCACAAAATTGCTTGAAAACATATCATACAGGCAGCCACATTCTGATTATGTATTTAAAAATAAACTAATTTTAAAAAAAAAACTTACCAATCTCACCTGAAACTCTGCTGACCCCTGAAAGCCTTTGTTCTAATTTCGAGCTGCGCACGATTGGAGGAGCGATAGGCGACGGTCTCATGCTGCGTGATTTACTTCGCGCTGACTTCCACTTGGAACAGGGGAAGTAGACTTGAGGGTATAATTATTATAATGGTGTACAACTTTATATTTTGATGGTATGCTATTTTTTACTTTATTAAGTTAGTTACTTTAAGTTATTTTAATTTATAAGTGTATATAATATGGCTGTACTGCCTCGTTGGTCTAGTGGTCGAAAGTGCGACTACTGGGCATGAGGTCCTAGGTTCGAGTCTAGAATAATGTCCGGTTGATGTCAATAGTCACGCCTCCTATTACATTGGACTCAAACATAAATGGTGAAATGTGTGTGTACTATTAGGTAGGCCCCTGCCTAACCTTTCGGGCATTACAGGCGTGATTTGCCTTACTATAAATTAAATTATTCGTTAAACACACTAATAACTAAGAGTAATGGTTTTTGTTTACCAAAACGCTTAAGTAGGACAGTTAAGACAACCATTAATGAACACAATTAAAATGTACAAAGTGCTTTCGCTTCAATATTTTACCCACCTGCATCTCTGCCGATCGCCACTTGCTAGATAAACGGATTACTACGTTGCCAACTCGGCTTTGTTCGTTTGTCCCGATTGGAATCTCGGGAATTTTCTCAAAGTTTATTCCCGTGTGTTCGGATAAATCTTGCGATGTTTGTACGTTTGCAATTGTGTAGTATTGGAAATGTTGTTGTATTTAGGGAGTAATCAGTTGTCATTGAAAATGTCTGACTTCTGTGTTTCTGTATGTTGTTGGTTTTTCTTCTAATAAGATGATTTCAGAACATCTCCTTCTTGACTCTGTTCTCCTAGTACTTTCTATTCAAATACTAAATTGAGTTCTCTCTTAGCAAACCTTAGTGTGCCACAGAGAGACAAAAAGCAGCAACATCAACAATAGCTTTCCTTGTAACTTTGGGAGCTGACTGTACCGTAGAAAAACCAGTTGAAATTTATGATTTATGAAACGGGACTCAATGTATGAAAATTGAAATAGTTACCAAAGGGGACTTCTTTTCACTTATTTTGCACGTCTTTTGTTTAGTTGTCCAAACGGGACGTATAGTAATACAAGAACAGCTCAAACTGTTACTGTTAAAACGATTCAACAAGCGTGGTTCATCATCTTCTTCATGCCCTTGTCCCATTCTACTTGGGGTCGGCGCAACACGTGTTCTTCTTCCATTCTCCCCTGTCAGACGTCACGGCATCATTTACTTCTTTCTCTTCCATGTCATTCCTTACACAATCCATCGTTTCATCGAGCATGGTTGGTAGTGGGGTATATGGGGTCACATGTAGTAACTCTTCCGATATTCCAATACCACTATTTATAATTGTTTCTCACAGTCTTCAATTCACAAGCACTTCCTCAACAATTCCTAACTATAGGCTTTATTAGTTAAATTGAAATAGAAGACCGTTTATCCTCTAGAAGTACATAGAAGTGTTCAAATATCTCTTAATCAATTGAATCTATCTTTAAAATCGGTGTACATAAAGTATGTTCCCGCGTACAGTTAGGCGCCTCATAACATTAACTTTAATTACTTTAAAACAAGTTTACCCGAAATGCTTACTTCATATTTTGCATGGCACTATATTATATGCGATTACTATCAACTGACGCGCCGGACTTGTTTCAACATTTCGTTAGTATTCCAGTTAATTCAATAAGGGATTCCGTATGTGTAAATATTTAAAAACGAGGACTTGGGGGCCTAAAATGGCCGCTTTAGGAGAATTATCGTCGTCAGTCTACAACAGTCCACTGCTGGACATAGGCCTCCTCAATCGCCACTCAACTCGATTCTCAGCAACTTTCATCCAGTTGCTACCACACTCAAGTTAAGGCTGGACACTTAAGTTAAGGCTGGTCCATAAATTTAAGGTCACTCAGCGAGCTATGGAGCGGGATATGCTCGCATCCGGAACGAGGTGATCTTACAGAGAACCAGAGTTGTCGACATAGCTCACAGAATAAGTAAGCTGAAGTGGCAATGGGCCGGCCATATTAGCCGTAGAACCGATGACCGTTGGGGTAGACATGTTCTTGAATGGAGACCGTGAATCGGCAAACGTAAGGTGGGACGCCCTCAAGCTCGATGGAGTGACGATATTCGCAGGAGAATCATATTAGGATAATAATATGAATCACGTTAAAATTCATAAAAAGGGCACAGACGCAGATAATATTTGAATTGTCACTTTGTGACCATTTTACGAATTGTAACGTAATTCATATGTTTATTCTATTATGATTCTGCTGCTTCGTTGGTCGATTGGTCGCAAGCGCAACTGCTGAGCATGAGGTCCTGGGTTCGATTCCCGGTTCGGGCAAAGTGTAATTGCGTTTTCCATCAGGAATTTCTCAGTAGCAGCCACGGAGTTTGGATTTGTGCCCGGTTGATGGCAGTAAGCTCACCCCCTGCTTAAAGCTGGCGAAATGTGGGTGTAATTTTAGGTGCATCTCTGCCTAACCCTTCGGGAATTACAGGCGCGATGTTAGGTTACGTTAATCTTGCTGAATTTAGGCCCCCTGTAGTAACAGTCTTACCAAGAGGTATCCTGTTACGTAGTAGCTTGGTTGTGGAGGTCAGATAGACCGTCGCTCCATGTAAAATACTGGTATTCAGCTGCACCCAATTAGACTGGACACCGACTCAAACATAGAAAAGCTACTCAGATAATGATGATGAAATCCAGCTGTATAATAGGATTGAAGACTTATTAAACATTGAATCTTTAATCATTTATTACTTGTCGCCACAATTGAAACCCGACAGAAACATAGAGAAAAAATCCTTAATCCAAACCGTGTCATAATCTTAATGCCAAGACGTCATCAACAACGATGAAAACCCTTATTGAATAACCCTACCCTATTTGAATAACTGACGTACAAGGTATGTAGGAAGAATAATACAATGAATAAAATATAAACCTGAGAACTCGCAGTGATACACACTGTGTTATCTCAAGAATTACAGAAGTAACAGAGAAAATCGCTGCACAAAGTATACTAATGACGACGCCATCCATATTGTTACAAGTTTCTTTATTGTGCGTGAATAAATACTTGGATCCTAAATGACACATTAGTTTGGCTTGCTCAAGGATCCCCAACCATTCCGGGATCCTTTAACGACCTGACATTGTGGCCATCGTAACATGGCCGCCGTCAGCTCGTAACTTCTCCTTTTACTTCAACTCTTACATATTTTCAGTGTTAATCACATAATTTCGTTAATAACAGACGTTTTTCTGGATTTACAATGCTCATTACATTATATTACGAGCTTAAAAAGTGTAAAAACCGTTGAAAGAACAATTTAAATGTGATACCGCCATTACAATAACTCACATGATGACAAGAAAGGTACTACTTACGACTTTATTGTTATTTTTATACGAAACAGCCGTCAGTTTGTAAAAAATAAGTTCGATTTAATTAAAATTGTTCATTTATGCATGTTAAAGTTTATTCATTCTGAATGTTATGCAAATGATTAAGTATTTTACGTTCTTTTTCGCTGACGACTTTGAGTGATGCCGACGGATTGTCTGTAGGCATTCACTTTGAGGTCTGCTTACCTCATATGACAAGAAATAACATTAAATGAAGACACTTATCATGATCGTAAAAAACAATCGCCTACCGCACAGACAAATGTATGATAATGACAAAAAAAAAAACTTGTCTAAATGCGACGGAGTAAATTTTCAAATATAGAACCCGTAGAGCGCGACACGTAACGCATATGAAATAAACCGCAACAATTAATATCATTTAATCGATACATACAAAACGATTTTATCGCATATGCAACCAATAACATGCCCCATGCTCTTCGAAATTAACAACTAAATGACTGATTGGAAAATGCCCGATCTCGGTCACGGCATATTAACAGTGAATTGGGTTTCTGTGGCGGATTTTCAGTTGCATATTCGTTTATGTCGAGCGATAACAGCAACAATATTGGTTAGTTCTGTGCGCGACGCGAGTGTATTTTTTAAATGCTTTTTCTTACTTTGTATAAATTTTATTCCGTCTTTTAATCATCTGTTGTCACATTGTCTTCATTTTCTAGATGTATCTAACGCTTCCCTCTAATTTTCCAGAACCATTTATTCCGTGATAACATTTCCTACAAGAATTAGTATCTACTATCTATCTCTGTTCTTCCTATATCTTACGATTTATCCATGTTCCCTATCTTTACCCAAGGGCACCTCATCAGACATAACTCCCTAGGTAAAAATTAAGACCGATCCTGAATAATTACCACTTCAAACTTGAACCATATCCATTCCGCCATTTGCAATAGTTGAGGATCCATTTCTGTTCCCTTTGTATCAAATCTGACAGTATTATCTTGTCTATTCCAGATGAACCAAAAGTGCAAAGTCTGCGGGGAGCCGGCAGCCGGCTTCCATTTCGGCGCATTCACTTGTGAAGGATGCAAGGTAAATATCTGACAATTATCTTAATGTAATCAGGCTCTAGTGTTCACACTGCTGGGACGCTAGCCTCCGCTCGGTGAGATGGAGAAAAATGTAATCGTGGACACAGTGCGGGTTGGTTGAACCAATATCTTGGTTAGTCTTATCTTATTACTATTATAAATGCAAAAGTTTGAATGGATATTTTTTACTCAATCACGCCAGAATTTTGCGAAGAGATACATAATCTCGAATAGCACATAGGCATTTTTTTCTCACACATACACATCAAAACTTCCACGCAAATGAAGTCATGGGCAATAGCTAGTTTGAAATAAACCAAGCCCATGATTGAAAGGACAGCTCCCTAAAAGCCTTCAGATTCCTAAAGATTAACTGAGGAGCAGAAGAGGCAAGACTGTTGGCACCCTGGCCAGCATATTGTCATATACAACTATCTAAGACCATGGGCATGAAGTACGAAGCCTCTACTTAGTAGACCGACAAAATTATAACTTGAGACATACAGAGAACGAAAGTCTCAAAGCGGTAATCAATCATAATCAAAGTTTATGCTAATCCACGTGTAACATTGAACCTGTTGAGTTGTAATGTTTTAAAACTGAAAACGTAATCAACCACGAGGTACTTACCGTGGTTTTCTTATACTTTTTCAGCGACCGATCTTGGGTTAAATTTATGCAGTATTCACCCAGTTTAGCTACAACACGATGATGGCGTATAGATTTAGGACATGATGGACCAAATAGAAGTGGTATAATTATTATATTTAAAAAAGGATAATGACCGGAAAATAGTTAATACTTCTTATTCTAGATTAGGGAGAAGCTACAATAGCGGTATTACCACAGTAGCAACAGGCCAGTAATTAAAAATCTGTGTAATCATTAATTTAACAAGCACTTATTTTCTAAACTAAAGTTATGCGATTCGTTCTAATTATTAGGAAATGAAAACAGAAAATCGGAAATGTAAATTTCAACAATCGTATCAAGGACCATTGGTTGTTGCAATCGGGCGTTTTAAAAACCGCTGCTGTCGTAAAATATACAGGGTGTAACAGGACCCTTCACGAAGCCGTCAACCAAGCATTATGTACATCAAACTAAGTAACTTTACGCAAAAATTATTCCTGGGAAACGACTTTTTTTTTGTGGTTAAAAATCACGTTTTACGGTAGTACTCAATGTAACGCACTCAAAACATTGTGCTAATGGATGGATTAAATATTACGGGGATCGTAGAGGTGTCTCTCCAAAAATCTCACATTAAAAACGTGTATTTAAAAAAAAAACTTGTGAAAAAGTTGGAACTTTGACCCCCAATATCTCCGTAACAAGAAGGTTCCCAGGTATGGTTTTTTGTTCTAGGACAAAAAAATTATCGCAATGACGGGGAGAACAAGTGCTTTTTGGCTTCGTTAAGGGTCTTGTTACACCCTTTATAAACAAAATAATCAGCCCAAACTATTTACACGCTTCCTCGTTTTTGTGTAATGCGTTAAATTATTGAAATTTAATTATTAACTACGTTTTTCATAACACGCTCTCTATGCTAAATACAACATTATATACGCGAAACGCATCGGTACGTAGTGTCAAAAATTCAGATAGTATTCCCATTAAAAAAATAAAAATGTCTTTGGCACTTTAGATAAAACATCAATTCTCATTAATTTACCAAACACTACATCCAGGATCCAAATGGACCTTGAAATTAAAACCCAACATGATTGAAGACACGAGACCTGACCAGCAACCATTTATAACAATGCAGAGGTCCTCAACCTTTCTTCAATAAACATGAACCCATAATTAAAACTTCTCGTCGGCTACAAATGGCGATTTATAAACGTTTGCGTGACTTCATTAAAATGACGATAAATCGATTGACACCTTATTCGAATATAATTAGTTGGGCTAAGTTAATCGATATGGGACAGCTGATTAATGGTCTAATTCTAAATTTGTTGCCAGATGAGAAATTACGTGGTGACATGTTGATTGGTTTTGAAAACTTTTGCAGGTAGGAACTAAAAAAAGAATTCTTTAAATATTAAAATCAAAAATATAATTATGCACTAAAATCGCTAAACCGTCCTAAAACGCTAATGCAAAAAAAAAACATTCCGTGATCGGTTATTAATATCGATAATTGCTTTAATTCCGATTCTAACTCAATCCATCCTCAGCCCTACCATTGTAACTGCAGCATAACTGACCAATTTTGAACTTTATTCCTATGAAAATAAGTTCTTTATAAGCTGCAGGTGTAAATGCCAATGTGTAGATATCGACCATGTCCGGGAGATGCACACCGGTAATTCGATCAGCACGCATAATCATCCGTTATACTTTTTTTGTTGATGCGTACTAAATGAGGTCAGTTTTTGGCTGGATTCGCGTGCCTAACTCCATTTAACACTTTCCGCAAACACACACTAATAAATCGTAAGGAAATTAATATTAATTCATAAACACTCCTGTAATCCCCGAATTTAGGCAAGTAATAGTAAACCCTCATTCGCCAGTAATGTTTAACAACCATAAAATAGGGGTCGAGCCTATTGTCAGCAACCGGGCACAAATCCTGACTGGTGGACCGTGGCTTCTACTGAGAAATTCCTGACGAGAAAACAAAATAACACCTTGCCCGACATAGGAATCGATCCCAAGACCTCATGCTTAGAAGTCTTGCTTGCGATCACTAGACAAACAAGGTTGGACATTTATAAAGAGCACGTTATTAAAGTCCCTTTCGTAAAAATGTGCAGAAAAATGCGTTCCTAATTTAAATATCGTTCAATTCTGTACAACAAATCTCGATTTACAAATCAATCTTCCGCTACATTTATTGTAACAAGGGCGACCCGTACTAAACCCACTAGTCCATACAAACGACAATTTCCTTCTTACGCAACCGCAATTTGTATGAATGCAAGTGGAACTGACCGACAATGGCTTGTGCAAGGGTGGATACCGTCTCAGGATGTCTCGAGCCATAATGGCTACCAAGGTTATGTAATCAACTGGCTTTTGGGTTAATAAAGTAGGCTATAAAAAAGGAAAAGGCGATTCAAACAGATCGGTTTATTTAATTTAAGCAGATAGATTAATGTGCATGGACGGGTTCGAATTCTTGGGTTAGTCACCAACTCGACACGAGTTAAGACAAATCTGTCTAGACGATACCATGTTATTAATGAAGAGAAACCAGTATGTCTTACTCCTAAAAGTGCAACAGATTCTAAAAGAGGTGACTGTTGAGATGACGAGTAATAGAGAAGTATGGAAGAAGAAGACATGCTGCGCCGACCATAAATTAATTGGGATAAGGGCGGGAAAATGATGATACCACACAATTTTTATCTGTACAAAATATTACAGGCATTACATTTAAGAACCAGTAGCATAATCAGCCTATAATACTCCTACTGTTGGGACACACCGTGTCCTCTCCTTGAGAGGAAATCGGCTATATAATCCACCACGCAGGCCCAGTGCGGGTTGGTAGATGTCACATGTCTTCGAATTATTTGGTTCTAGGACATGCCGGTTTCCTCACGATCTTTTCCTTCACCTTTTTGAGAACAGTGGTGATGAAATAAATTAAACAAAGTAATGCGCCTGCCTGGATTCGAACCCACTGTTCGACTTACTGTTCGTAACTCGGGGCTGCCACCACTGGGCCACCGCTGCTCTCTAAGTAAAACCAGTAAAACCATTTAATGAAAACATAAAAAGAGCTATTTTATCCCTTTACCTCAGTGGTTAGCGGTGATCGTTAGCGGGCGGTCGTCAATTTGTCTCGTGTCATGTAATTAGTGGTGCCGTGCGCCTGCGCACCCGTTTGTATGTAAATGCGTCGCACGCGACTCGAACCCACGGACTGAACGGTCGATTGTTGTGCTTATTGCTTGATAGATTTATTTTTTGTACGTTTTGGTATGTACTTATTCTCTGCGGTATATTTCTTTAACTTTGTTTCGTACCAATAAAATCGTCAACTCTTTTTTGTGACGGCACACAGTCATGAAGAAAAATTGTAGTACCTCTCAGGGCTCCTAGTAATATAACTGCAATACCAAAAGGGTTACAAACTTAAATTTAAATGTCGCATCAAGCACGTATTTCCATTAAAACCAGAACACAGCGATCAACAACTTAACTGTCAATCTGTCACCTCTGCCTCCCACATCAAGTTATCTAGACTAAATCCAAGATGAATACTAATCAAACCAATTTTCAGCACTACTTTAAATAATTTCACGGGCAAATTTTTAACCTAGATCTTACATAGTATTGCGTAGTATTTTCAAAATGGATTCTAAATCAGTTTCGATATTTCGCCGACTACAGCTATTTTCCGGCTTGTGAACTTAAGTAGCGGTTTGGCAACGTTGCTTGGTACACCATAAACCTTTTGGTTACTATGGATGGTTATCTACTGGTCACTGGGTAATGGGCCGTGGTTATTTGGGTCGGTAACGATGAATTGTTTGTGTTAGATGTTGGTTTGGGGTGATTGAGATATATGATGTACGCAATCTTGAGTTAAACAGGTTTATAGAGATGTTTTTTTACCTGACTACGGTGAAGCCAAAAGATGATTTTAGCAGAATATGCATGTATGTTTGTATTTACGTATGTTCCTCAGTAGCGCCTAAACTATTCATCCGATTTTGATGAATAAGGTGTCAATCGATTTGTCATTATGGCCCGGGTAACATAAGCTACATTTAACTGACTTCAACAATAGGTGTCGATTTTACCTTGTAAACCCCGAATTTAATTAGAGCGTGATTTTTCAGTAGGGTTTTTTTTTATTGTAGTATAGCCCACAAATTCTTGTTGATGCTACTACGAGTATTGAACCGCAGTATCTAGGTAATCTTCAATACGACTAAGTGGAGAAGAAATCTTGTACAATGAAGTGTCTACTGCAGGCCAATTATTTCCTTTAAACCTCATCTTATAGAAACTCCTCCTTGTCGCACTTGGCAGCTACTATTTAACAGCCTCAGTCGATGAAACAAATCTCTAAGTCTAAGGCTACTCGCGATAAACTATCCTTCACCTTAGCTCACCTCGTAAAGCATCAACCGTAATGATAACGTACAGAGCATCCAAGAGTTACGCAATAATTGGAGCACAGCCACTGAGCCGGGTTCACACGTTTTTGCCGAGGACTGGCGATCAACATCAATCACGTCTGCCATTAACTGGCCGTCTGAACCCACCGCTACTCGTAACTATACTGTTGATATCTTTTTTAGGTTCACCTTCTGTCCTTTGATGGTGGAGCGTCGATTGCTGGATAGAAATAGTCGCTTTTTAGGTTTTCTGTACATTTATTTTAAGGTTAATCTGTTACGAGATACGGGGATTGAAAAATGGTAGCTGTTGGTGGCAAAAGTTTTTTTTTTTCTATTTCTTAGCTGTCAGTTTCACTATATTTTTTTATTTTCCCAATCCGTATATTTGGATGTGTATCTAGCTGTCGAGCCAAAAGAGGAGCAAGGAGCTTATATAGGTAGGTACTTAATATCTCCATGCCAGATGACATTCGTGGCAGATTTAATGACTGAGCGGGAAAAACCACAGATGATAAAATACAATTGTCAAACATCAAAACAAGGCTGTCACTGTCAAATGCTCATCCAATAAACGTTCTAATTCGCACGGCCGCGCGTCATCGGGGCGAAACGAATTATTTTCAAATTTGGAGCACATTCAAATTGCGGTACGGCACGCGATCGGGAAACGTTGGCGGAAAAGATATTTGACGGTTAGGACGCGTGTAAGGCGAGGTTGTGGTCAATGATGTAATGAGTTGAAGAGGTATTATCAGCCTCGAACAGGATTAAGCTAAGCGAATCTTGAGAATTATCACTTGTGTTGAAGTGGCAAGTAGTTGCAATAATATTGTGCAGATCACCTTTTTAACTGTTTGCCGTGATTTTTGGAACCTGTGTTGCTGTTGATTAAAAACAATAAAAACAGTCTATAGTTTTTATTGTTGCTCAAATACCACATGTATCTATATTTAAGATATACAAAACAGTAGAAGTATTAAGATATACAAAACTTTGCTCACTATAACATTTCTTTTTCGCCAAACTCCGTTCATAATCTTTAAATACCTGCCAGAATGCAACCGTCTACACACACCCTAAACGACACCGCTCAGTTACATTTCGTAACCCGTTCAGTAATAAATCATCGCTTCTAATTTGCTTTTAAAGGTTTTTCTAGAATTATCTGTGTGTGTAATCGTATTGTACGGAGACAATTGCCCTCTCGGCACAACCGTGCCATGAAAGGCACCGCGCGCGTAATTTGTCAACGAGAAACCTTAAAGCGAAAAGAATAAACTTTAATAGCCTCGTCGGCTAATTAATAGGACTATTTTAATTGGCTTTACTGCTTCTATATGTTTAATTATATTTAAATCGATAATGACCTATATTGAGTTAATTAGTTTTCAATTAGATGTTCGAGTAAGTGCTAGTTAGGCTTTAATTGGATTCGTTTGGAATGGTAACTGTGAAAAAGTATTGCTTGATTAGGTATGTGAGTTTTTATGTACGGTAATCGCAAGAAGTTAATGTTAGCAATCAATACCTACCTATTAGGGTGCATGCTTATTGACTTTTGGTCTTTCTTGATGGGCAAATACTGGTTATTGTTCTTCAATTTAACGATGCATTTGCTATTCGTCTAGATAATCTAGATTTCTGATTTCAACACACCTACTTTATATAATATTCAATTAATGAGGTTATCAATATTTACTTTGCAATGACAACCTTGCAATGACAAGGTATCAATTAAAAACGAGATCAATATAAAACGGTTCATTTGCCGCAACGGCCGTCATAGTAGCGACACACCGCCTATTCACTTTGCAATACAATTCACGGGCCGAATCGATTCGTCTCGATTCCGAGCGCCCGCAATCGATTCAAATTTGCACTTACTCACTTTTGCGTGTACGTTCTTGTTTTATTTGTATCGTTTCCCGACGATTAGTCACACGAATTTGAATTTTAAATCATTAATTTCTAGTCGACAATTGATTGGCAGGCCGGTTAATGATTGTCATTGTTTTAGAGAGGTTTCGTGTCGAAATTGTCAACGGGCGCAACGCAGTTGGCACACCGATCAACTTATTGGAGCATGGCAATAATTTTTATTCCCGTCACGAAATCTGCAGCGGCGTCCGTCGGACATGTTGTACGATTAGTATTGTTGCATAATTTATACGATTGTGCCGGGTTCAAGGATCTATTGTTGTTAGTAACGTCAGCTATTGTGTAACTCCTAACGTAAATTGATAGGTCAGTAATTAAATGTTAACAGGTGAATTTATACCGGTCAGCTTCACACATGTTACATCCTATTTTTTCTTCCTGTTAACACATGTAACTCTCAAAAGACTATATTCCCAATTCGAATTCTGTTAAGTGTATCATCATCGTCTATGAATTCGAACTTGTCTTCAAAAAATGTTCCAATTTCGAATGTGAACGTCGATTTCCCCGCCGAGCAAATCACGAGCGGTATCGATTCAAATTAAACGAATAATCGATCGTATTTGAATGTCAGAGCCAATCAAAACATCGCGGTGCGGTGCAGGTCAGTGCTTCCGAACGCAAACGCGGGATGACACGCGCTCGCATTTCGAACCAACATCATCTTACCATCGAAAAAACCCTGAGGTAATCAATTTTAAGGCTTGTCAAATTGGGATAAGGTTGGTTATTGATGATCTTGAAGTTGAAGGAGTGCAAAATGCTATTGGTACGGGTCACCACAGTAGGAGAAAGGTCAAAATTTGATGTTGTTAATGTTATCTGGTCGTTCTCACGCTTGTTTCGCGTGCGTGATGCTGCCAACGGTTCATTTCGAAAGTCCACACGGGGTCTTCACTCGATTTGTCACACTTATCGATAAAAAATCGCATCAAAAATCGATATAACAAAATTAATCATGTGTTAAATTATAATTTGCGTTGTGATGAGATGGTAGTTTATTTTGTTTTCCTTGATAGCCTAAGAATGGGTGGATTAGTTTTGTTGACCAATTTGTCTCTAACTAGTTAACAACTGAATTATTAATATACTGATATTGAAGCACTGAACAAGAAAACGATGTATCGATACTAATCAATAGTTCGCATACTCGAACAACGGTTTTCGATGTGCGAGTTATCGAAAAAACATTGAACCATCATCTTCCATTATACGTATAACAAACAGAAGCTCTGCCGTTACAATAAAACTCCCAAAACCCATAATCCCAATTCACAAAATTAAACCCACCAATATAACACCACCATTCTTCCTCCCGGCAGTCTACCAACATAACGCCATACATTCCAAATCATACCATACGTCGTGTACTTACAACGACGTACAAAGTAATCCCCATAAACCTGTGGGGTCCATCACCTATTAATACGCCATAAAGCGCCACTACAAAGTTATGGCACTACATTTTGTTGCGATGGGACTAAAAGACCAGTTTTAGTATACACAGGACCATATTTCATAGGTTATGGGTATCATCCTATAAATTTTCGCGGCACGCTGTCTTTTGTGGATATTTAACTTTGTTAGATTTATTAATGAGTTATTAAAACACCCACGAATGGTAGGGATTTCAGTTCCCGTTTCTACGTAGGTCGGTGGCGACATCTATATCGCCACACAAGAACTATAACTACCCACGTAATTGAAAAATCAGCAATAACTTCAATGTTATTACTTTAAAAAGTGACTGAGTTTTCAGTAATTTACGTAACTGTGTTTTTAGTTGCTAAGGGGGAGTTTTTGACGCCATTTTTTAGTTTATTTTTAAGTTAGTTACTTTATCTTATTTGAATTTATAAGTTTCTAATAATATTGTTATGATTTGGCTTAATATATATATATTTTTAATATGAAAGAAGTTGCTAGGGTAAAACTGATTTCACAGAGTTCGTACATCGCGCAAGAAAAGTTGGCAACACCGTTGACCTACCAGACCTGTCTTTCGGAGGATCCCTCTCTTTTCAAAGCTTCTACCCTGTTCCTACAACTAAATCGAGAATTTGCGTTGGTGCTGTTAGCGTCAAATATGTACTTGGTAAAACTAAGCCGTTCACTAGTAGCGATATTTATGAAATGTATGACCGGTGCACAAGTGACATAATTTCTCTCTAATCTTGACTATAAATTCGACACATTTCTAAGATATTATATGTCTTGTTATAATGCTGTTCAAAGATAACTTGATCGTTATTCAAAGGGTGAAAGAGCGTGAATAAATAACCTTCGTTATTATTGGTCCATTAATTCTTATCACTTGATGGTCTATAAACAATATACAAACTATAAAATGCTGTCGCTCTAATGCACGTTCATATTTGCAACATAAACGGTACTTTAATTAATACTTATAAGATTACTTAGAGCTATATTGCACGATGCCCTAAACTGTATATAATTACCTAAAGGTACCTCAAACGAAGTTAGGTAGGTACTTCGTTGTAGGCTAACTTGACTGAAAAAGTGCTAGTAGCAACTAGTCTCAACACTAAAACAACTAATGCCATCGAGTGACACTGGTAAGTACCAGCGGCCATCAACGTTAACTTGTGTAATTAATAGTGATTACATAAATAAGTACCTTAATTGTACGTATGTATAATGTATATGAGAACTAAATTTATAGTCACAATAAACATATTTTAATAAATGAATTTATCTAAAATGATTAACTCTTTAATTAAATTCCTGAACTGTCAAACGGACTAAGGTGACCACAATTCAAAACATTCCTAATAAATTCCTTTACAAAATCAGAGCCTTAACACAAACAATAGTGTTCACGTTTCGTCAGGGCCCGCGTTGCCTAGCAACGGATAATTTATTGTTCTCTTGCGTTCACCTCTCGCCAGCGATGCGCGAGCGCATCCTTTGCTTTTATGACCGCGAGCTAGAGCGCAGTGTACAATTGCGGACTAGGCACTGAAATATATTTTGTTTTTTTTTTTTTTTGTAGAGAAACCTTTCTGCACTGTTTTAATTTAATTCTTAGAAGCAACATTTTTGTAGCGACATGGTTGTTTGAAATGCTTTTGAAGACATTGGAAAAATTCCTTCTACCAAAATCTTACCAAAATCTCTAAAAAAAAGTTTTACATTCGACTGTATATACTTTACTGTATAACACGAAAAAGTTAAATAAAAGCTTTGCAAAACTCCTACCATCGAATCATACACTCATAAACCAAGTCCGTAAACCGAGGCCAAAAAAAATCAACCATTAATTCCAAGCCATCATCAGCACCCATCCTAAGCCACTAGCCCCCCACCTGTACGCAGCGCGCGCGCAGGTCATAGGTGGCAGCGGCCAGGTTGCTCGTAACTTCGCCCGTCGCCCGGCGCCGCCCGCGACTCTTGCGCAACGCAGCCAATTTATGCACATACTGATTATTAACAACAAGTACTGTCACAAGCATATGGGGGACGGTGCTTTACTGTGCTGCAAATATTTTGGAATGAATGTCTTTTATTTTATGTTTTTGGAAGAAAATAGTGTAAGCTAGCTTTTGAACACACAAGCGATTGGCTTTAAGAGTAGAGGAAGACCAAAAAGAACATGCATGGACTGTGTACAAGGTAATATGGCTAGAAAGGGGGTAAGTACTGAGATGAAAAAATTATAGAGGAGTATGAAAGAAAAAAATATGCTGCACTGACCCTAAATAAATTGGGATAAGGTCAGAGAGAATAATGATGTCTTTTTTCTTGTTAAGTATTTGATCATTTTCGAGTTTGACTTGCAAAAGATGGCAACAATTGACGACTTTTTCCTTTGTAAATCATTTAAGAACTAATGATGCTTCGTTTAATTGTTTACTATAAAAGGATACCTGGCTCGCATGATCGCACCAAAAGTAATTTTTAATAGATAATAATATAAATAATGAGTTCAAGAACATTAAAAATAATTACGACTTATTGAGTACCGTAGAAAGGTACTATTGAAGTGGCTATTAACCACAATTATTGTTATTTACTAACTCAATAACTATTTTTAATGCCAGTCTTTGTTCATGTCGCAACAAAGATATCTTAGTAACGCTAATGTTGCCAAAAAATAAAACGCAAAGTCTCAGGGTTGCCAATTAAAAAAAATCTTCGAAACATTTCTATACAGGGCTGTACCTTAGAATAAAACATATGACGCAATTAATATAACGCATGCGACGGCTACGATTCCCCACGCTTTTATCTACTCGATTAATTTAAATATTATATTGAATCATTGCACGACACTTTACTTTAATTACTTTAAACGTTTTAAATACGTTGGCGACATGCGTGGGGGCTTATCCATTGCTGTTTACGACTGTTCTTTGCTGGACTTTTACCACATGTAAGAAGGAATATTGTTCGAGTATAGAACCAAAGGACTGCATCTGATTTAGGCATATAAGGTTAGGTTAAGTACATTACTGTTTTGTCAGTACCTAATATGTCAAAGTCATACCAAATTCAGTAAATACGAATAAACGCCAGCGTTGTATAACAATATAATACAACGTTGTACTTATAAGTATTTATTATTATCTTTTCTTTTAAATTAGCGATGTCATCACCAAAATAAAGCTTAGTTTGTCAAGTTGAAATCACACTTATCTGCCCAAATATAAGGGCGAAAGTCCTTTGTGGTGATGTTATGTAGAATAACGCCGCGCGCGCAGTATAATTCGCATCACGCACGCAGCACGTTCAAAGATGGCATTGTTTCAGTTTAAATTCTTCATCTATGACGTGATCCTGCAATTGGTCAATTGTAGGGTCACCATACTGGGCTTTCCCATAATTTACTTTATTTTTACAATTTTGAAACATATTTTCTCGCTATTCTCTTTTCATTTTGTTGGCATTTTATTCCTAAGTTTTAGGTCAATTTATTCTTTTATTTTAAATTGAAGATCGTCATAAGCTGTATAATTTCTTGGTCAAATGTTGAAGAACGTAATATTTCATAACAAATAGTAATACTCTTAAAACTTCTTAGCATATTCAACTGTCAATTTTTCAGAATGAGAATGTCTAATTTCGCAATTACAAGGCCAACTCAGATATTACGTGAGGATTTAAATATGAAACTTAAAGACTGAAAATAAATTATTTTACTGATGCATTTACGAAAATAAACCAATCAATATGGAATTTGTTTCCAATATTTCCGATGTTTGGCGAATTTTTTTTACATTCAAATCGAATTTATGGACAATAATTTTAATATATTTTTTTTGACAAGAATTTTAGTTACGAAAAAATTTGACATGTTCGCTCACAAATCTAACGCAACTGTAATTCATCTCAGAAGAAAAGCAATGAGACAACAGGGCATTTTAAAAATCAAATCAAAACAAAGAACAAAAAAAAAACATGCCAAATCAGTTATTTTCCTTCGCCCATTTCGGGACTGTCCCACTTTTCAAACCAACATGGCGTCAATAGCAGGTAGCAGCTGATTGTCATTCATGCGACGCGGTGGCGTTTTGCAACGATTTTGGTAATGTTAACGCGTGTATGTTTAGTTAACACTCGTTTTTCATGTTACCCTGGTACTTGTGTGTTAATGCTTTAATATTTGTGGAGTAATAATAAAAAAACAACGCTTCTTTCCAGAGGGGCTAGGCAGAAACTGAAGAACACTAATGGAATACAATTAGGTTATACAATATTTTTGACTAGAAGAATAGTATGATTAATATAGAACGGTTTTACGGAAACGGGTACCTTGTCAATATATTTATGAAAACATTATGTATGTCCGGAAAAACTTACATATTTTTAGTCAAATTAGCGACAGGCATAATTTTAATACTAGAAATAAGGACAAATTAGATCAGCCACATTTCAGACTATCAAAAGTACCCACGCACTTCAGTTTGGGTTTGAGTTTTCCTAGCTTTTCTAGCGCGAAATTGGAACGAGTGTATACCATAAAGAACGAAGAGGATGTAAACTATAAAGTATACCATAATAAATGTATAGATCGTTACGAATTCAAAACTAAACTCGTAAAAACAAAACAGTATCAAGTACAACAACGATTGCAATCAAACAAATCGAGCACTTACAATCTCAGCAATCTAATACTCATCACAAAAAAACAACTCTAAAACAATAGGCCACAACTTACGTAAGAAATTCGCCAAAAAATCAAGGTCAAATGAAAACAAAACCATAGTTAAACGCGTGTAGCAGACCGGAACCGAACCGGCCCATATCCACCGGGAACGGAAGTGACGTCTTAAACCGTGAACACGACATTTGTAAGGTAATGTTTTCACTATCGGAGTTACGCGGTCCGGTAAGCTCTAAACGGCCGTGTAACTGCGGCTTTAGGTCAAACTTTACCATGTCGTCCTGATAGTGAGTCTTGTGAATTCATTTATTAGAAAAGAAATCAATTTTATGTCATTCCAGCACGTTTAAGAACGGGTAAAACTTGACCGCTTCTCTTAATCTTGACACGACGAGTTTCATATTGACTCGCTTAAGTCTGACCTCAATCACCCTTTGGGAAAACAAATTTTCACATGGTTCTGCTAACTAATCTATAGACAAATTAATCTTCAAAGACCCCAATAAAAAACAAAAAAGAAACGACTAAAAACTCTTTGGTCTTTTTATTTTTTCCAACCAGTCACATGTGTCATTCAAAAGTTTCCATATTTAAACAACAAACAATCGTTCAAAATTCAGTCCGGTTGAAAATCGTTCGTTTTTCTTTTTTGCCAGCCAGGAACATGAGTCTTTCTACTCAATACTAAAAAAGGAAACAATCATACCATAAGGAAGATCATTAGTTCTCTTATTCATTTACCCAGGAAAACATATACCACTCATTCATTCAGCTTCATAATGATAACGCGATATGTATTAATAACGGTGTTACTTTAATTAGCAAAGTAAGCTAGGACCAACCTACGACCTCCCATTTTCAATTTTATTCACCACATGAACCATAATTCTCGGCCATCATAACAATTATACATATCCAGTTGAGCTCTATGCACTATGCATATTCATGGAACCGGTAGCTACCCGCTTCGCTGATTAAATTTAATTAAATAAAGCAATTGCTTTAAGACTTGACAGTTATTTACGGTTGGTTAATTAACGATATGACAAACAATTGTTAATTGATGGTTGTTCATAACTGTTGGTAGTGTTAATGTGAAATGTGTTGGTTCATCGTGTGGTGCTAAATATCTGCTATGAGAAGGGTTATCCATGTGGTCATATATTGTAGATATTACAAGAAATAGTCCTACAGGATAAATCTTGCCTCAGTTCGTAGCTGGTTTGTAATCGCGGTATGGTAATATAACGGAAAAAAAATACACCTGCTCTTGGAGAATGTAATGTTCATACAAAATCAGACAATCCTGACTATATTGAATGCCATATGGAGTTCTACATAAATTAACCAATGTTTTTCTCTCTCTTTCCAGTCCTTCTTCGGCCGCTCCTACAACAACTTGAACTCCATAACGGAGTGCAAGAACAACGGAGAATGCGTGATCAACAAGAAGAACCGGACGGCGTGCAAGGCGTGCCGCCTGCGCAAGTGCCTCATGGTCGGCATGTCCAAGTCTGGCTCGCGGTACGGCCGCCGCTCCAACTGGTTCAAGATCCACTGCCTCCTGCAAGAACAACAGCAAGCTGCCCAGTCCCAGTCACCTCCGAGAGTGCCTTCCTCACCGCATCACCCGCTAGCGCCTCCCTTCCCACCTCATCTTTTCCCTGGACTCGCGAGACCAAGGACAAAAGAAGAGCTCGCTCTCCTCGGCTTAGACGATTACAAGCCTCCTTGCTCCGCGTCCCCAGATTCACATAAAAGCGGGTCCTCGCCAAAGTTAGATGAAAAGTCGAGACTCACACAGTCACGGCCGCCGGACCGGCCGCTGACGCCGCCCAGAGATAACTTCCACCACCTCCACCTCGCCAACATCGCCTCCTTGCCCCACTTCCCCCACTCGCCCTTCTTACCCCCGCCGCCGTTCAGCCCGTTCGCGCACAACCACCCTCTGCTGTTCCCGCCGGGCTTCCACCCGATATACTCAAGACATCTGCTCGACCACGCAGCGTTACGGCAAGCTGCTGAGAACAACAATGACGTCAGGATCGACGACCACAATGAGCGGACGGAGTCGTCAAAACGTTTCTTCCTGGATGAGATTTTAAAACAACAGCGGTCCACTCAGCCTACTCCTCAGGAGGATGTGATTTCTGAAGCGGAATTTGTTCCAACGCCGCCCGCTGAGAGGAGAACCTCAGAATCTCCACTGCAGGAGAACCCTATGGACTTGTCAGTTAAATCTGACGGAAGGTCGAGTTCCGCGCGACGAAGATCAGACGACAGTGAAGTGATAGTGCCAGACAATGACGACGGGGAGTCCGGCAGCGGCGCGGGCTCCGCCAGCGAGGAGGAGGACGTGTCATATTCACAAATAAAGAGGATCAAGCTGCACCCTCTGGACCTCACCACCAAAGTCTGACGTCACTCGCCGCGTCGCTTAGTGCCGTTACTATAGACTGTATTACACGTCAGTGAATGAATCGAAGGCCAGTATAGAGGAATGTGATTTTTGTTTAAGCTCAAACACTCGAATGTTGTTTGATTTGTTATCGCTTGAAAGAGTCTATCCAAATACATATAATAAGTAATGTTAAGTAAATACAATGTTATTGGTACTTAACGAGCCCGGTTTAAGGTTATGTACAAAACGAATGTAAATAAATAAATTATTCTCTGTATAGTATAAGATAGGTTAGGATAGATAATTATGTTTTTTGGAAAATGGAAACAGCCGGGTGTTGCAACATTCCATAACTGAGAAAAGAATCTTATATATATTTGTAAAAAAGTTTTAATATAATTTATTTCTAGTAGAATTTCGAAGTGTTGTTTGTGGTCGTAAAGTGTTAACTTCGGGTGCATTGTGAAGCCTTTTATATCTCTAAGTCTTCGTATTTCTACCTGTAGCTAAGTTCTATTATTTAATCACGACTGTCGGCTGTACTTTTATATTGATTTGGTCTAATAAACTCTTATTATATCTTTTGGATTTTTAGTGTTGTTTTTGTTTGAAATTCTTTATTTCTTTTTTCATTTCTATCTTAGAAAGAGATGGTAAGAGCTAAAGGATGATATACTCGATTGTGACACAAACATTCCTATTATTGCTCAATATTGTTGATGTAAACTCTCTTATATACATTTCCATTTACTCAGGTAGTGAAATTATCTACACATTCATACTCAAATGTAATACTTTGTTTGACAAACGTGTTTTTTTTTTGTAAATATAAATATAGGTAGAGTGTTTTT
This sequence comes from Eugnorisma glareosa, assembly GCA_947578425.1. Lineage (NCBI taxonomy): Eukaryota > Metazoa > Arthropoda > Insecta > Lepidoptera > Noctuidae > Eugnorisma > Eugnorisma glareosa. The sequence goes on along the minus strand of OX387957.1, from coordinate 1,409,162 downwards.
TTATTTCGTAAACAAATGTTTGTAATGAATACATTCCACGGAGACGTACAAAATAAACTATTCATGCACTCGACTTTGGTTTTTCTTTTCAATTATCCTCTTTTACAAAGCAGAAGTAATGCAATAAGAAAAAAACAGCAACTGAGACAACAGACAATTTTTCTGAAAGAACTACACTATCTAACTCACACAAATGTAAAATAGTTGAAACCAAACGAACAAGACATTACTGTCGTTGCTGATCTTATAAGAAATACAAACTAGAACATAATAAGCCGCTAGTAAACCTGTAGGGGTCATAAAAATCAACTCATGAATTCTATTATATTCAAGAAGTCACTTGCTGTGTCACGCCGTCTGTTTGATACTATTGTAGCCCAAACATTCTATCAGCCATGACGATCATTCAAAATTCTAAAATTTACGGATCTGGCTTATGTTACTGAAAAGCTTCTTAAAATTCTATTGAAATACATAAAACTTTGAAAGCCAGCAGCCAGTTGTCTAGACACTCTAATATGAAGTTCTAAAAACGAGGATAACTCTCTAATACTCTTGAATTCAGCTTTCCTCTTCACTGAAATACATAACACCACGCCTGTAATCTTTCAAGGGTTAGGCAGAGCTGTAACTAATAGTACACCCACATGTCGCCTGTTATGTTCAAGTACCATGTAATAGGGGGCGAGCTTATTTCCATCAACCGGGTAAAATCCAGATTCCGTGGCTGCTACTGAAAAGTTCCAGATAAAAAAACCGAAAAACAATTTGTCAAACCCGGGAATCGAACCCAAGACCTTATGTTCAACAGATCTACTCAGATCAACTTAGGTACTGAAATTTAAACCTCTAAAATATACGAATACCGTGTTGGCAAATTATAATTGCCAACTAATAGAGACTAATTGAAATAGCTGCACCAAAAGGAATTCCGACATCTACTTAATTAATACCACAACAGTTTCCTCCTAATAAAATGGTCCTTGTCAAGTTTTCGACCTACCCGATCCATAATAATAATTGATAGCTTGTCATGCAAATCCACGAGCGAGGTGCGGCCACCAACAATCAATTCACTAATAAATCTAAGGATTTGTAACAACAAAAAAACAGTCAAAATGTCGGGTATTTTACATAAATACGACAGAAATAATGACTCAAATTACATGGAACCAGTAATTTTCGTTCAAAGTCAAATGCCATATTTGTTGAACGACGTAACAAGGCATCGTTTGTGTAATATTCTAGAAATATTTAAGAGGAAAAGTGTGAACATTCAGATAGAAAAGCTTGTACTTATTCAATTTTCCATGAAATTAACTCGAAGGAGAGGCTCGATCTGTACCTATGTCAGCATAGAAGTAAGGATATTAAGGACAAACACTGAAAGTTTCCTAGCTTAGAATAATCATAAATCTTTATTTATTTCGACATCAAGAATTACAGGCTCGTTGATAGAAGTATAAAGAGTGTAACAAGACCCTTAACGAACCTACTAACCTAGGAACCTTCCAGTTACGGATACATTGGGGGTCAAAGATCCAACTTTTTCACAAGTTTTTTTCTTAAATACCTGTTTCTAATGTAAGATTTTTACTTTAAACACGTCCACGACCCCCGTACTATTCAATGCATCCACCAGCACAATATTTTAAGTGCGTTACATTGAGTCCTACCGTAAACCGTGATTTTTCACCCCAAAAAAAAAGTCGTCTTCCAGCAATAATTTTTGCTTAAAGTTACTTAGTTTGATGTACAGAATATTTGGTTTATGGCTTCGTGAAGGTTCTTGTTACACCCTGTATAGAGAAAGGTGTCTGAAGAAGGCGAGGTACAGATCACCTCCCCGGCTTAGATATACCATTTTATAAAATACGGACCTCTAAAAGCCAGAGTGAGGACTGAAGCCTTTGGTTTATTTGGCAATCATCACAGCGGTGAACAGCAATGGTCACACCATTGCAGTTCACCGGTGATCCCAGCTCTGCCGTCCTCATAAGCATATGCCTGTGAGTTACACTAGCGATCGTCTGCCTAGCCTTTTCCCAACTATGTGGGGGTCGGCTTCCAGTCTAACCGGATGCAGCTGAATACCAGTATTTTACATGGAACGACTGCCTATATGACCTCCACAATCCAGTTAGTACTGGGTAATACGATATCCGTTTTGCTAGAACTGGTTGTCAAACTTTCGAGCCACAGACTACCTGTAACGACTTTCAAATATCAACCAATGATAGCCGGGACCGACGGCTTAACGTGCTTTCCGAGGCACGGAGGGAACTTGGTATGTACTGGGTGGTCACCCATCCATTTCTGCTGAAGTCCATCATGACGAAACGACCTTTCTGCTGGCTAAAAATACATGGTGTATTTTTAGCCAGCAAAAAGGTAGCTTATCTTCAAAAAGCTGCCACAGCGACAGTCTTTTGAAATCATCAATGACAAGACTCACAATATTTTTATTTAGAACTTCACTGCCTCACCTACCTCGCTTAAGTTCTCATATAACTAACGACATAACCTACATCCAATCACCACGTTATGGCGGACCATGGCTCAGCAGACACCACTCCCACGTCACTTTGCACCATCGTATTGTTGTAAATATTAAATGTGTCATACGCACGCGTGATGAGACATATCTCATATGAATCTTGATGCTATTATATGCCTTTGTACGAGTGACTCTAATTGGATGAATTATTAAAGATGTAACGGTTTAATAATGCTCAATACCTCATTCGTATTTATTAGGCGCAAATGCGTCTGTGATAGTTGAAACTATTGAATGAAATAATAAGGCTCTTTTTACCCTTGCATTTATAGAAAAATCTATTCACAAGTGACATCATAATTGTCATTATATGTATTCCCTGAAATTCCATTTCCCATTTACAATATTGGTATGATTTACTAAGGAAAGAAGGATACAAATAATATAATAAAAACAGTGCCATTTGTGCAAAATAAAATAACCCAAAAACAGTTACAAAATTGACGTCATAATTTCATACATGACGTAAATATTTTTAAGTTTTCCATGCAACCGGAAAACCAATAAGGAAAATTACATCAACTTTGGTAAAATATTGCATACATATATTTAAAGAAATGAGATATCTACACAGGTACCTAAAATATTTAAACATAACTCCGATCCTAGTGGCATAACAAATACTCGTGGCAACAGGCGCGAAATAAATCAAATTATTATTCAAGATTCACACCTAATAACTACTTAGCGCATTAGGTTACAGAAAAAAAAAAACTAACAGATGTTTCTACGCTTTACCATAGATAAGTAAGCTTACTGACGTAAGTCCCAATGTTATGTGCTGGTACTAAGGTGTGCTATGTTGAGCTCCTGTCTGGCTTCAATAAATTAAGACTTCTTAAAAAATATTGTTTGTCTAATCTCATTATCACCTGCCTAGCCTTTTCCCGACTGTGTTGGGGTCGACTTCCAGATGCAGCTGAATACCAATATTTTATATGTAGCGACTGCCTATCTGACCTCCACAACTCCGTTAGTACTGGGTAGTACGATACCCCTTGGTAAGACTGGTTGTCAGACTTTCGAGCCACTGACTACCTGTAACGACTGTCAAAAATCTACAAATGACAGCTGGGACCAACACGGCTTAACGGCTTTTCCGAAGCACGGAGGAAACTTGGTATGTAATGGGTGGTCCTGGTCACCCATCCACCTGAAGATCGACCCCAAACGGCTGTTATTATTAAACCACGAGCTTCTCCAAGGGCTAAGTTGTTAGTCTAATCTTGCCTATCGTATAAAAATATTACTGCTACCTAGGTAATTCAGTGAAGTGGATAAATTTGCTTAGCAGTAAGAATAAAATAGAATAGAATAGAATATCATTTATTTGCTAAAACATGGTATATATGACGGTAGTGCTAATTAATGTGGACAAACATGTTTTGCTCATTAGGTAGGAGTATAAGCGTGCAAATACATGCATAACGAAACATCAGTCATCATGCGATTTTACGTTCCAGGAAACCTATTAACTGCTTCTTAAGTTAAATAAGAACGGGATCGTGGTCACAGCTTGGCTGGCAGGAAAGAACCTTGGAAAAAGAATACAGATAGGCTTCATTCAACTTGTCCATTGATAACATTACGTAACAAGAATACAAGTTAAGAGTACAAGAATCTAGTTTTCTTAACAGCTTTCAAGGAAGAATACATAAACAAGCTCATATTGAATGAAGCTCACATACCTTTACCAATGAGCGAAGCAGACCCTTTAATTAGCCGCACCGATGGCCTGGAAAAAACTTGGACGTACAAATAGCCTGGACATTCATCCTATTGAATCTCGGAGCACAATCTATGGAATCAGTTGTAGACGTGCAAAAAACATGGTCTGTCATGAATATGCATTAGTTGGTACTGTTAACGACCTTAGTACGCGACCTACCGCAATGATAACAACTAAGTATGCTATTTATCAGATTAAAAAATGGATAAAATAACCTAAGATACCAAAATTATAACCGAGCAGCTCGAGGTTAAATACAGCCGCTCTGGTCGATCATTAGGTTAAGCCGTGCTTGCATAGGTTGGTCCGTGGATGGATGTCTACCCAATACATACCGAGCTTCCCCCGTGCCTTAGAAAGTCCCGGCTGTCATATGTCGATCTTTGACAGTCGTTACAGGTAGTCAGAGGCCCGAAAGTCTGACAACCAGTCTTACCAAAGGGTATCGTATTACCCAGTACTAACTGGGTTGTGGAGGTCAGATAGGCAGTCGCTCCATGTAAAATACTGGTATTCCGCTTCATTCGTTTAGACTGGAAGCCGACCCTAACATAGTTGGGAAAAGGCTAGGCATATGAAGTGTTCAAGCAGTAGGTTTTCAATTTGATAAAAAGGATCACCATTACGGTATCCTGAGGGCGTAGTATGCGATGATCACTTTCAAAACGCTTCATATTCCGACAACGAATTCTCGGAAGCTTAACTAAATCCAATACATTTTTACCTTTGCCATCATTATTGTCGCTGATAGACTATACTTTGTTTAAGACGTTTGTTATCTGTGCTTTGATTTTGTAGGATGCCGTTATTTTCGGCTTCTATTCTTCATAACATAACCTTATTTATAATTAGCATAACATAACATCCATAACATCCTCGAGGGGTTAGGCAGACGTGTACCTAATAGTACAACCACATTTCGCCAGTTATGTTTAAGTCCCGTGTAGTAGAGGGCGAGCCTATTGCCATCAACCGGGCACAAATCCAGATTCTGCTTCTGAGAAATTCCTTGTGAAGAAAAACCAATAACACTTTCAAATCAAATCAATCTTTATTTGTGAACACAGGTATTGCCCGACCCGTGAATCGAACCCAGGACCTCATGCTCAGCAGTTGCACTTGCACCTATTTTTCAACCTCTTGGTATTATGTAAGGTACTATCAACCTTATTCTATTACAAATCAAGCACAATTTGAATCTTATCTTGATCTTTAACATTCGGAAATGTATGTAGGTACGTGACCCCGGTAGCGGTAGCCATATACACAAGTAACCTATCAATTGTACATACTAACATATCTTGTACAAAGAATAATTAGCCTGAACACACACACAAAAATTAAAAATAACCGTGACCGAACAAGGAAGACAGCAACACTTCCTAAAACAGTTCACACACAAAATGAACATAAAACAAAGTTTCAAAAAAGGTTTATGTTTTTAAGAAGCTGGTTTAAAATCTGTCCAATAACGTTAATACTCTATAAATTGTTGATTATTGAAGAAAAACGCGTTTTACTTCGCGTAACAAAGACGAAAGTACCTACGGCGTGATCTATGACTGTTGTCTCCATAATTCAACGCCCCGCGGCGCACGCGCACCGCGTACACTCATTATTTTTAAAACATAGCTCACTTATACGGTGATATTGCTGCAAAAAGTTGGTATATATTGCTGTAAAAAGTCTTCAGTCGCGGGAAACTTAATGGCTGCCTGTTATACGAGATTCCTTGGGCCCGCGCATTCGTTGCCATTAATACGAATTTCGATTAACTGAATGTGTTATTTTTTATGTAAGGCGCATATTTCATTCATAAAGTGTGATTAACGCGTTATTATGTAGACTGGTTTTGTTTGGGTGACGTCACGTGTTGTTTATGGTTGGGTGTTGAGTGGCATATCTAGGCTTTTTTTCTGTGTTGATCTTGGTCACTCTTGAGCAGAGGTATTTATCAAAAACTCGTGGCTATTTCGTAAATCTGCTGTTCAATGTAATGTTAGCTGTTGTAATTGTTTGGCTGAAAAGCACATCATCCAGTCCGTAAAAGTTTATCGTAACTTGCACTGTTTATTTTATTGCAATAATTATTTAAAAAAAACATTAAGTACAGCATTATATTATTATAATATGAGGTTCTGGGTTTGATTCCCGGGTCGGGCAAATTGTTATTGGGTTTTCCATCAAAAATTTCTCAGTAGCAGCCACGTAGTCTGGATTTGTGCCCGGTTGATGGCAATAGGCTCGCCCCCTATTACATGGGACTTAAACATAACTGGTGAAAAGCAGGTGTACCATTAGGTCCACTCCTGGCTAATTATAAATAAGCTTCGTGTTTTGGCTAAAGCGAGGGCTACTCTCTTGTGTCAACTTAAGTTGGACATCCATTTCATAGGCTTTGGCTAGCTATCAAAATCATAATCTTCTACACAATAAGGTAAAGTCATACTCCAGAAATAACGGATCCAGCATCATGAAAGACGGCCCCAATTTATTGCATTCCGGTATTACATATAAAATCAATTGACATCGCAAATAAGCTTCAAGTTTATTTACAAGTATCTATCATTAAGCTGCTCCACATGGACAAATGGATTTTATTGTCAGCTATTCGACTTGAGCTTACGATCTAAAATACTGAATCATAAACTTGGAATCATAAAGCGTTTTTAGAGCATGATCTTGGCTTCGATATACTTATGATACTTGGGTACTCAAGGCTCATATTATAAAATCACTCATTTAAAAGCTCCTCTTATACCTATTACAAATGGTTATATTCCATTACTAAAGTGTGATCTGAATATTAAAATACATCAACAAAAAACAAAAAAATTGCAAACATTCGGTACGTTTTAACGAACTGCTTCCGTGGTACAGGTTGCAAGTTCGGTTCCTGTACAAATCATTCTGGAAAAGACAGAATACATATTTACCTACATTGTCTGCTATGGTGTCATGATTCGATTTTACAAATATTTATACAATCAACAAAATTAGAATTAGCATTGCCATTCAACGTGGCAATGGGAGCATTCTGGGCACGTTTCCGGATGATAGCGATCCGGTGGAGTACTTTGACGCCTAAGTGTCCTATTGTCTTCGTTGTATATATTTACTTTTAGTCTTAATTTGTATTATTATTTTGGTTCTACTCGTATTTGTAGTCTGTACATAATTACCTTACCTAAATAAAGGAATATTAAGCTAATTCTATATTAATAAGCTAATATACACTAAAGATCAAAAAGTGGAACAATTAGAAATCAGTTTTGGAATTTTATCAATAAACAATCACTATTTTATGAAATCGACAGTGCGGAGATGCAATAAAAGTCATGTCCCAATTCATAAGCTCGACAGTTACAAAATAATACCCAAACCATTTCAAACACAAGAGCCTATTCTCATTAAAAACACAGTGCCTACTTAGGTCGTATACGAGTCGTGGGCTAGGCTAGGTCGGCTCCTAATTACGTATTCATCTACACAAAATGACCTATAACATAGTTATTGTGCGCACACTTTACTACTGTTACACAAGTGGTTTCGACTTGCGTTAGGTATCGCTTGTGACACAAATGTAGGGAGCTAGAAGTGGCAGTGAAGATCCCGGAACGTGTTGAAGACGGACGCCAAAGAGTTTTAGAAACTCAAGTGACTTATGCAAGAAGCCTCGCGCTCCTGATTATGTATCTTATCTAAAATTAAAATACACATCAACACAGTCTCCGATAGAAATGAGAGCACACCCTATCAGCTCTCGTCCAGTCATTGCGGACAGCAAAATTACTTTTTGTCTTTAATTGCCGTCATTACGTACCCTGAAAGAGGACTCTCCAATAAAAGGTAACTAATCTTCAATCGATACAGTGCTTTCCGATGCCCTACCTAGAAAACACTGAATACATTGCATATCCAATAAGTTCGCTGCAAACGTTATCTGGCAAAATAAAACCGACCGACTTCTGAAGCTTGACCTTAGTTCGATTGATTTGGTGTTTTTGTCACCGGCTTCTGAAGCTAAAGTTATTTTAAATTTTTTGTGTTTTGTTTTGTTATTTTTGGTTTTCTTTTTTACATTGTGTTTTTTTTTGAAGTCGGTTTTATTTTTTGCAAATAAGTTTTTATTTTTCCATTTTTAGTTGTTCACCATGAATTTATTTTACATTATTTCACATTATTAAATACGCGTCTAAATGACAACAGTTATTTTCTTAAAGTCGGCTAAAATGATTAATACTTCTAGTTTCTAGCACTCACTCTGTTGTCTCTAGAGAAATCAACTATCGATATTAACAAATCGCATACATTATTCTAGAACAAGAAATCACCTAACTCCTAACTGTTTAAGAGTTGTACCTTCCTTCATCAGCTCAGCGTCATATGATGATGATGACCATACGCAAATGTCTCAATAGCTTTAGAAAATATTTTTTACTAACATTTATGTCGTGGCTATTGTGTTGTGTATAAAATACTGGTATTCAGCTGCATCCGGTAAGACTGGAAGCCGACTACAAAATAGTTGGGAAAATGATGCAGATGATAAACTATACATGTCATGGTAATGGTACCATGACATGTATTGTAAGCGAATAATCCCATGCTTATCCCCAATAAATGGAAATCTGGGTGTATTATACACATCTGCGTACCCCCTCAGAGCAACAACACAATACAGGCGTGATGTTACGTCATGATGTTGTATAAACAATAAACAACCAAGCGATTGCAGCAATCACGACAGATTTGCCGTCTATTTTTGAAGAGTTCCATAGTATATCTCCGAAGATCAGCATCAGATCTTAACTAAATTAAAATTGGACCACCTCAGAAGTATAATCTTTCAAATAAAAAAAGAATTTTGAGAATCGGTCCACAAATGCGGGGAGAAATCAGGGGACATACTCGTACACAACAAAAAAATCATACACACGAACATATAACCTCCTCCTTTTTTGAAGTCGGTTAAAAATGGGGTATTATTGAATCATCCACCACCAAGAGCTCCAAATGTTCACTTGCACTCTGGAAGATTTGGACAACGCCTCTGAGGCCGCAATAAACGTCGCCACCTATTGTAATGAAGATCACACATATATCGTCAATCCGAAAAGACGAAAAAGATCTTAATTTATCATCAAGTAGCACATCCAGCTCCCTAATCCCTCGCGCGGAGATGTGCCTGCTCGCAGCGCGGGCTGCGCAGGTCAAGGTGCGCCGCTCACAACACACGCGACCCGCGACGCTAACAGTACCAACTGCAGACGCAATCTGCCATAACTCTTATTTGGAGACGTTTGCTAATGAAAATCTAGCATTTTTCATCTCTAGCTATATATGTTTGAGAATCAGCGGGAGTTTATATTATTTCCCTCCTATTAATAAACACAGACTAAAGTTATTCCAAGTTTAAACCTTTGAAAATGTATGGTTATTCCTTTGTTATTCCTGGTGTAATTTTATTCCGTGTTTATTAATAAGAGGGTTTAAGGGAAAAAGGAAGTGTGGTAGAAGATAGCTGAACAAAACCATCGACGAGTGGTCCACATTAGCCCTGAATCTGTCCACTTTAGGCGCAGCAGTGGAATGATGCAGGGTACCAGTAACAGTGTGAGGCATTGCCAATGTCGTGCGTAAAGGTTATGAAGCAGTGGATGGACTGTGTGAAATGACATGACCATAAATGGGGCATAACTACTGAAGCAACGACTAATAGAGAAACATAGAAGAAAAAGACATACTGTGCTGATACTAAATAAAATGTGGTAAGAGAATGATAATGATGGTATACTTGGGGCCTTGCAGTTGTTTAGTATGATCGGATCATTACTCTGTGAAAACTTCGACACACTTCCTCTACTTCATTAATTTTGTGTATTTTCAATACAATTATGCTTTATTTCAATCAGTGTCAAGCCACTGTCTGCCATTTCCTTTAGCATGCGCATGCGTTTATGATTTCTGTTTTTCGCAATTTTAACAACTATTATTACCGCATCATGCATGTGATAGGTTAACTGATTGCAATTTATGGTGAATACTTGGCCACATTTCATATAAACACTAAATGAAACTGTACTAATATTAACTTTAAATCATATCAAATATTATCTATTTTAAGATCCTGTTATTACCTACATAGTTTACAAGAATAGACCAACATATATTTCAATTAGGCCTTTAGTGTGGAAAGCAACATGTATCGACATCTTCCAAGCTCACCCTGCGGTGATGGCGCTGCGCTGCGGCTGCAGAGAACCTCAAACGGCGTAGATGCCTACGAACCACGCGTGCGCCTTTAGCGTAAACGCAGGTAGCAGCGTACTTTTGTGGAAACTATATTTTTGAGCCGGTTGGGGTTAAAACTCTGGGGCCATGAGATGATGGGTCCGAGTGCTCAAATTTCAAAACGCCTAGTTGACGTTTCCCCTCTTATTTACATTACCAGCTGACAGCGTTGAGGAGGTTTGTTGATGCCCTTTCATAGTTTATTGTTATTTTATAGTTTTTTAATACTATTGTATAGTACGGTAACTCTACTTAAAAAAGATTTTGCAATGTATCTATTGCATGGATTCTATACTACAAGTAAATGGCTGATCATTAAATCAACAATCACACCGTCACATGAACTACAGAAAGATATACGAGTACAGCTACCGTTAGCTGTACTCGTATATCTTGACGCGTTGCCAAAATTGGAACATCAAAGCAACAAAATTCAAAAGATGCCGCTGACAATACTTTCTACTCGTATAGTTGACGTCACCTCCCTAACTTCTGATGAAAAAAAGCAAAATGGAGGACTAAAGACTTTTCCGACACTCATTGTGAATGCGGCGCTCTGGACTACAAGATGGCCCACTTGCTGTAGGATATATCTATGTCCCTACATGTGCACAATGGAGGTCGCGAAGAAAAGCTACGGGCGCCGCGACTATCGTGGTCACCTACTGGGCCCCAGAAGTCGTACCATCGATACGAAAGAGCAAGAACTCCTGATTCTACAATACTATAACAATTTCAAATTAACTCCCTTATCTAACACTTCTATTGCATGTTCATCCGACACACCGTTCCCCTAACCACACGCATCCTAACACCGGCTCATATCAAAAGCAACTACCGTCTGCTAAATACCGCATTTTAACAACGACAACGATTAATAAACAGTTTCCGATCCGTTATCGCTAATAACCGTCGCAGTGTTTATGATATAGTCGCGTGACTGCGGCAGCCTGGTAAATTGATAATTATATGATGAGGAAGGATTATGTGGGATTTGTGCGATATGTTTGTTAGTTGATTAGGTTGAAGCAATCTTGGTGAATATGGATCGTTTATTTGAAACGATCTTTTCAGTTTTACACCTGTGTAAACGACTGAAAGTTGAAGATTCAATAGCACAAATTATGCATACCCAATGAATGCGTTTACTAGTATACAACTGCATCTGGTTAGATTGGAAGCAGACCCCAATATCGTTGGGAAAAGGCTAGGCAGATCGTGATGAGGGTAAGTAAGTTGGAGAGAGATTACTGAAAATGATAACAGCCTTCAAACTGAAAAATATCTCACGTGGCAAATAGCTCAATTAGCTTCAGGTAGCAAAATAAAATAGAATATAAGCTATAAATGTGCAAATAATAAACAAATCACAAATAACTTTACACGTAGATCCAATCACATTACTCTACCCGAGAATCAAACGCCGACCTTCACTTGTCACGCTAACGACCGCAGACCCAAAGAGACAGCTTTCAATAAACCTTCCCACCAATAACATTTATATTCCTAACTAGCTTTTAGCCGCAGCTGCGCCACCGGCATATTAAAAAGTTAAAAATAATAAATGAAAAACACCACAAAAAAATTCAAGTACATAACTCTGACACCAGGTTAGGCACGAACCACACGATAAAGAAGGCTCTATTTCCGTTCTCCCGCGACTTAGGTGCTTACTGTTTTAGTATGAAATGAAGTACTAATTATGAAAAACTATTTGAGATACATTTCAATTCTGTTGGTGTTCGCCAAAATTTCAAAGAAAATTGCACATGGTCCTTTGACACATTGCTAGCAGGTGACCGGGGTTAGGACATTTACCTTATTTTTTTGTTTAAACCTTGCCCCACACTAGGCATTTCTCCTGTAACGTGGGTGCGTTTACGAACATTTAAACTCACACACACAAACAGCCAGACCCGGAACAACTACCTGGGGGCCTAAAATGGCTGCTTTATCAGAATCATATTAAGAACCACGTGAAAAATTTAAAATTCTTAAAATGGTCTTTATGGTTATGACTACAAAGTTAACACCAACAGAATTGAAATGTATCTCAAATAGTTTCTCATAATTAGTACTTCACTTCATACTAAAACAGTAAGCACCTAAGTCGCGGGAGAACGGAAATAGAGCCTTCTTTATCGTGTGGTTCGTGCCTAACCTGGTGTCAGAGTTATGATACCGCCCATGGGCCTCTGACTTGGCTTTACATGCCGTCAAGAAATATCTCTCAGGCATGCTGGTTTCCTTACGATGTTTTCCTTCACCGGAGCAAGTGATAATTATACAAGAGAGCCTGAAAGATGTAGTCAAATCATTGGCAAAGTATCCTGTCTCCGTCGACCTAGGTGCTTGTTGCAACAGTATGAATTGAGTACTAATTATACCATAACATAACATCACGCCTGTAATGCCTGAAGGGTAAGGCAGAGATGTACCTAATAGTACACCCACATTTCGCCAGTTATGTTTAAGTCCGATGTAATAGAGGACGAGCCTATTGCCAGCAACCGGGCACAAATCCAGACTCCGTGAATGCTACTGAGAAATTCCTGACGGAAAAACCCAATAACACTTTGCCCGACCTGGGAATCGAACCCAGGACCTCATGCTCAGCAGTCGCGCTTACCATACCATATTTTGAGAATATTTCGATTCTGTTGGACTTGCATTTTGAACATCGCTATCATCAAAATCCATTCAGTTGTTAGAAGTAAAGCTAACAGACGGGCAGAATTACTTTCTCATTTATAATATTAGTAAGGCTACAAACTCAGCCAACCCATCACCTCTCTATACGGATGTGACGTCATTGCGCAAGCGCAGAAACATTGGAAATGGCACGCGACGTAATTAATACTGCAGGGGTCACGACCCGGGGTCGCCGGGGGTCATCGGGGTCTACCGATTGGATTTTTGGCCGATATTCAATACAGAATTGTGAAATATGTATGGAGTCAATTGTGGGTAATTGCTATTAAAATTGTGGCGATGTATGTAATGTTCGTTTTTGTATGTTGATTGTTGGTAGGATTTTTAATTGGTAGTTAAAAGTATTTTAACAAACTGTTTGAATATTCATGGTTAGTTATCAACTCGCTTATCATAAACGCCGTTTGTGTTTACGTTTCTCTTCTATAAAAAAATTGTTTTTCAAGTTTTTCTGGTACACAATAAACCTCAAAACGGTATGAATCAATGAGGCAATTAAAATTCGCACAACATAAAAACAAAAACTATTATAATTATTAATACTTTGCAAATAAAAACTGATTATTACCATAATCATTTTTTTTTTAATTTTGACCAATAGAACTTGAGACATCAAAGTGGCGCTGTTTGCTAAGAAAACCGTCATCCACCTGTCAAATTCAATAGATTTAACCGTAATTTCAAATTCCACCGCGAGTCAAGATATGTTGGTAAAGTGATCCCTAATAGTAGATGCTACAATATTAAGTTATTCTATCAGCACATTAAACAGGCTATTTATCGGTAATTTAACTCTAAATGGCAATCAGACTATCATTATTAATTAAATGATAATACTAATTTAATATGTCCGGCTTTTGAAACAACGATAAAAGTGGTAGAACTATAAAATCTTATGGTTTGGTATTTAAAAAGTGCTAATAGAAAACATTATATATTTTACCAGCGACCCGCCCCGGCTTCGCACGGGTGTAATGTTTTACATATAAAGCTTCCTCTTGAATCACTCTATCTACGGCTGAAAACTCATTTGTTGCCCGTGGTACTACCAGTATTACTACGTATCATTAGTACCACGGGTAAAAAAGCAACACGTAAAACTACCAAGCGATCCAGTAGTACCACGGGAAGTTTTTTTTACCCGTGTTATACTCGAGTTGGTACATAAGATTAACAATCTCTGTCCTAAATGTCATCCAGATCCGTTAAGCAGTTCTGGCATGATTGAGTTACAAACATCCATCTATCTAAGCTTTCGCATTTATATAGATATGACGGCGCATCCGTCAACGTCAGACCTCAGGTTGACTTTTAGCTGTCAAAGTCAGCCTAGCGAAGCGTCATTGTCGATGGTTGTGAGGGCGGCCATCTTGCCACTGTTGTTCGAGACGGCGCCCGCACACCACGCTTGTGACGAATCGCTTTGCATCCGAGTGAAAGTTTAATCTGGTGTTATAATTAAGTTGGTGTCGTGTTGCTTAGACTGTACATCGATCATTTGACTGTGTATTTCGATTATTAAACCCTGTGCTGATTAAACAACTGTAATTGTAACAAGGACTTGTGATTTTTCTGCTCACGCCCACCTGCCTACCTACCTACCCACATACATCACACAAGATGAGTTCTGATGAAGGCCCTCCTGCCCCTTCATCAGAAGTGGGATTGGATGGGGCTAGAATTGAGCAAGAAACACCAAAATCGGATGCAGAAAAATTGCTGAATAACATGGAAATGCTTTTATCTCGTGTTCTCGCAGCCCAGCCAACGCCAACTGTGAGTACTAACCATGCAACACATTTGTTACCGTTTAATCCAGACGAACCAGACTGTGACATAGATGGGTGGTGCCATATCACCGAAGCGATCGTTCATAATAAGCGCTTAGAAGGAATAGACTTGCTCATGGCTCTTACTACCGCTTTAAAAGGACGAGCGGCTGCCTGCATCACTAAGCTAAACTTACATGAAATGTCCTGGAGCGTTGTCAAACAGACACTGTTAGCTAAATTTTCAAAACCAAAGCTCCTTCAGGACTATTTTGACGAAATATTGCGATTCCAAATAGTAGCTAAGGAGACAGCTTCAGAAGCTGCTCTTCGTTTATGGAACTTAATTGAACGAATACCTAAGACTGTGATGCCTGAAGAAGTGGTGACTGGATTCGTTATTTCTGTGCTTTGTCAGAAGGACAGCCTGATAAGACGCGAATTGATTGCGCACAATATCACAACTCGCACTCAATTGTTCCGAATCTTGGGAGGCGTATCTCTTAAGCGGCGTTCAGACGGTGTCGAAGCTAACGAACCTGAGGCGAAGCGTTTTCGTGCTACCGAAAGGTTCACTGGCAGATGCAACTTTTGCGGAATATCGGGACATCGTTTTGCGGAATGCCGAAAACGTCGTGACGCGTTGGGATCAGCCGAGCTTCGAGACACTCCGAGTGCTTCCCGTCCGTTGGAGAAGACGACCGATGTAACGTGCTACACTTGTGGCCAAAAAGGTCACGTGACAACTAACTGTCCCGATAAAAGGAACGGTGGTAAAGCTGCGGCCAAGGAAGTCCACCATTGTGAACACCGTCCTTCAAGGGGCTTCTTGACAACATCTTCCGGTGAGTCTGTACCTTTTCTATTTGACAGCGGATCGTCTTGTTCTCTTGTGAAAGAAAGTTATCGTGGTAAACTCTTGGGTACTGTGTGTAAAAGTATCGTCTATCTGAGCGGCATTGGAGGCGATGATATACAGTGTACGACTCAAATTCAGGCCGATGTTAAAATTGGTGATCACTTAGTTAGTTTACTCTTTCACGTGGTTTCCGACAATAATATATCTGAGCCTATAATTATTGGTAGAGATATCTTTGATCAGGGGTTAAGCGTAGAAATTGATAATGATAATCTTGTTATATACTCTAAACAACAATCTAATCTTTGTGTCGCGACATCAGATCTCCCAGATTTTTCAAAAATTGACACGGATTTGCAGGAACGGGATAAAGCCATGTTGATTTCCATATTGAGCAAATATGCGAATAACTTTATCGAGGGTATACCTACCAAGCGTGTGAAGACGGGAGTATGTGAAATTAAATTAGTAGATCCAAATAAAGTTGTGCAGCGATGTCCCCATAAAAGAGCACCTATAGAGAAACAAATAATTAGGGAACAGGTTCAAAAACTATTAGACGCAGGGGTGATTCGAGAGAGTACGTCCCCATTTGCTAGTCCTATCGTTCTTGTGAAAAAGAAGGATAATTCCGATAGACTTTGTGTAGATTTTAGGGAGTTAAATTCGAATACCATACCTGAACATTATCCCTTACCTCGAATCGAGGATCAAATCGACCAGCTTACGGGTGCTAATTTCTTCTCTTCATTGGATATGGCTTCTGGCTTTCACCAGATCCCTATCCACCCTGAGTCAGTGGAGAAGACAGCTTTCGTAACAAACGAAGGGCAATACGAGTATCTCGCCATGCCGTTTGGTTTGCGAAATGCTCCTTCAGTCTTTCAGAGATGCATCACAAAGGCTCTTAGTCATTTACAAGATAAACCACTTATCTATATGGATGACGTGTTATGTCATTCTGCTAATATCTCCGAAGGATTGAAGCGCCTTGACTTTGTTTTAGGTGCGTTAACAGAAGCCGGGTTTACATTCAATACAAAGAAATGCAAATTTATGAAACAACGAATTGACTACCTAGGATATTCTGTACAATCCGGTGAGATTAGGCCCAATTCACGGAAGATTCAGGCATTGGCAGATGCCCCAGAACCTAAATCGGCTACTAATGTTCGCCAATTTCTCGGTCTAGTCTCCTACTTTCGGAAATTTATTCCTGAGTTCACACGAATAGTTGGTCCCCTATACCCTCTTACAAAACTTAAAGGTCGAATTACTTGGACTAACGAACATGAAAAGATACGGCGCAAAATTATAGGCATTCTCACGTCCGAACCGGTGCTAACTATATTCGACCCAGAACTTCCGGTGGAGCTACATACCGATGCTAGCTCAGAAGGATATGGAGCAATCCTACTGCAAAAGAAAAATAATCTTCCGCACGTTATAGAGTATTATAGCCGCCGTACAGCAGACGCGGAATCTCGTTATCATTCATACGAGTTAGAAACTTTAGCGGTCGTCAGAGCTGTAGAGCATTTTCGCCATTATTTATATGGCAGGCGATTTGTTGTAGTTACCGACTGCAATTCGCTCAAGGCGTCGAAATCGAAGAAAGACCTAACACCCCGCGTTTACCGATGGTGGGCTTATTTACAAGCTTACGATTTCGATATTATATACCGCGAAGGAAGTAAAATGGAGCATGCTGACTACCTTTCCCGAAATCCACTGTCAAATTTTGCTGTTCCTATCACTAAGCCTAAGCCTGAAACTGTCAATTATGTTGAACTACATCAGGGCTGGCTATCAGTGGAACAGAAACGTGACGCAGAAATTCAGGATCTTATCGCAAAACATAATAATAATAGCTTTCCAGAGACAGTAGGTCAAACATATGACGTTAGAGATGGCATACTCTACAGGAAGATTACTCGCAACAAAGCGGCTTCATGGCTACCCGTAGTTCCACGGTCTCTTATTTGGACACTAATTAATCATGTCCACAACGAACTGCAACATTTAGGCAGGGACAAAACTCTAGACAAGCTTTATGAAAAGTATTGGTTTCCCGATATGTCCAAATGTGTACGAAAATTTATTGATTCGTGTATCATTTGTAAGGCATCGAAAGGTCCATCGGGTGCTCAGCCTGTTCAGCTTCATTCGATTCCAAAAGTATCCGTGCCGTGGCACACGATTCACATAGATTTTTCGGGGAAGCTGAGCGGGAAGAGTGACCGAAAGGAGTATTGCTCGGTAATAATCGATGCCTTTACCAAATACGTTTTACTCGAACATACTTTGTCAATCGATTCCAAGAGTGCAATATATGCCGTACAAAAAGCGGTGTGTCTTTTTGGAGCCCCGAAAAGAATCATCGCAGATCAGGGCCGTTGCTACATTAGCTCAGATTTTAAGAGCTTTTGTCAAGAGCATAAAATAGACCTCCATTTCATCGCGACTGGTACGAGTAGGGCAAACGGCCAAGTTGAACGAGTGATGCGTACTCTAAAGAGCCTCCTTACTATCATTGAAAACGACCCTAACAAAGCGTGGCGTGACGAATTAAGTAACATCCAACTTGCTCTCAATAGTTCTAAATCTTCCGTTACCAAATACTCACCGTCAGAACTAATGTTTGGAATTCGTTCTAATTCTCTAGGAATGTCTAAGTTGAACGCCGATAATATAGATCATGAGGTTCGCTTAGATTTAGATTCGATAAGAACTGATGCATCAGCTAACATTTGCAAAGCTGCTGAATCTGATACCCTTCGGTTTAATCGTGGTCGGGCCACAATAAGACCTTTCTCTAAAGGAGACTTCGTATTTATTAAAAATTGTGAACGGAATAAAACAAAATTGGATAGGAAGTTTCGAGGTCCATATATTATAGTAGAAGTACTTGAAAACGATCGCTACGAACTTAAAACTCTAGGTGGTCCTCAGAGAACTTATAAATACTCGCACGAGAATTTGCGCGCAGTACCCCAGGGACATATCGGTTTGATCGAAATAGCTAATAGTCTTTTAAATTGTGACGAGGCCGAGACGGCGTCGGAAGATGAAGAAAGTATAACTAATTCAAATCATGACAATGATAACTCTGACACCTTGACCGTATGCTCAAACACTGTTTCCGCCGATTCGAGGACGCTCACAGCAGGCTCAGACACTCTCAGTACGTGCTCAGATCCTGAGACCTGGGAAGTGTTGCACGAAACTGAAATTCATACAGAACGAGATGATTCATAGTCGTAGGTAAGTGGAGCGACCTGTAAGAATCTCTTTCCTGCCAAATAGTCAGACGAAATATGTCGTCCGAGTCAGTATCAGATTGACTTGTCTCTGTGCTTTTGTTCTATGAGACGAAATAAGTCGTCCGAGTCAGAGTCCTTTAAGTTGACTGACTTGTTCTGGATGTTTTGCAGATTATGGTAAGA
Source organism: Eugnorisma glareosa (assembly GCA_947578425.1). Taxonomy (NCBI): domain Eukaryota; kingdom Metazoa; phylum Arthropoda; class Insecta; order Lepidoptera; family Noctuidae; genus Eugnorisma; species Eugnorisma glareosa. The sequence continues at coordinate 1,389,796 of OX387957.1, read as the reverse complement.
CGAATATTGTCGTCCGAGTCACATCCACCAAAGGATTGACTTGTCTAATAGTACCAATTGTGAACAGTTAACCTACATGCTGTTTAGTGACGAGGCGGTGTCGTCCGGCTTAATTGTAGCGAGACACTCGCCTTAAGTCTTAAGTATCATAGCGCATTGTGATAATTGTAATAAGTCGTCCGTCAGGATGCCGAACGGACTATGTACGATTGCATCTCATTGTTTCAGAAAATCGCCCGAGGACGGTCGAGTGTCAGTCCGGCCGTGACGGCGCATCCGTCAACGTCAGACCTCAGGTTGACTTTTAGCTGTCAAAGTCAGCCTAGCGAAGCGTCATTGTCGATGGTTGTGAGGGCGGCCATCTTGCCACTGTTGTTCGAGACGGCGCCCGCACACCACGCTTGTGACGAATCGCTTTGCATCCGAGTGAAAGTTTAATCTGGTGTTATAATTAAGTTGGTGTCGTGTTGCTTAGACTGTACATCGATCATTTGACTGTGTATTTCGATTATTAAACCCTGTGCTGATTAAACAACTGTAATTGTAACAAGGACTTGTGATTTTTCTGCTCACGCCCACCTGCCTACCTACCTACCCACATACATCACACAAGATGAGTTCTGATGAAGGCCCTCCTGCCCCTTCAGATATATATAGAGAACATAAACAATTATGGCATTCATAACATTTGGAAAAGGGATTGTATGACCTCTGATTTTTTTTTAATTCGCTTAAGCCTTTGTCGAAGTATAATTCTAGAAACATAACCATAATTTAGTTATAATTACTTCTAGATTTCAACTCTACCCATCTAATGGATGTAAAAAGACCCTTAACGAAGCCGAAAGGTCATTTATTGTTTTTGATTGTACCTGGGAACCTTCTAGTTACGGAGCTATTGGAAGTCAAAGTTCCAACTTTTTCACAAGTTTTTTTTTTGACGAAAAATAATCATGTTATAACTTTAAAAATCTCTTTGGTCCCTGTACTATTCAAAGACCTACTGTAAGCCGTGATTTTTCAGTCAAAAAGAAAGTCGTTTCCGAGCAATAGTTTTTGCGTATAGTTACTTATTTTAACGTAGAGAATACTTGGTTGACGGCTTCATGAAGGATCCGCTTAAACCTCGTATAGTCATCAATCTTACTTTTAAAGATATGGATCATAATTATTTTTGTAGGACATAACAGAACATTGGTCACAAAAACTTAAGATGCAACGTAAAATCCCAGAACGTTCTTATTCTTAAATTAGTAAACAAATGACACACAAGCTCACCCACTTATTTTAAATGATAATTAAAACAAGAACATAACGCTAATATCTATAAAACACGAGATACTCGTATACAAAAGCACTAATATTTTATGTAAATATAACGTTTTTTCTATAAGTCAGTCGAATAAGAGTAAATTCTTGGCATACCCGGATCAAATTACTACAGGTTTTAATTTGAATGTTATTTTTATAGTTTACACTTATGAACGCAGTGGTATATTGTGTGATATATTGTTATGGTGTTGCTACTACAAAAATATATGGTATTAATTACATATAGCCATGATTTATAAATATTAACCAGTGGTTTCGCTTAGAAAAGATGGCCTTATCAGTCAAAAACATACAGAAATTCTGTAATTATTTACTCATATTTAATGGAAACTGAAGGACTGACATATAGGACCCGCGCACCTGTGCGTCGTTTAGCGAAAAATTATAACACCCTATTCTCAAATTTAGATTTATTTTCTTTGTCACTTATTAGATTTCGAAAGATATCCTTAAAGCTATCAAAAACTTTGAGGATTAACTTACATAGTTCTGTATCTGTAGATTTTGTTGTTTAATTTTTTCTATTTTTAAATTTTTATAGTATTTAATAATGTTAAGGCACTACTACATGCATGTGTACTCGTGCATGTTTTTTCAAATTCATTTATTTGCATAATACAGGTTTATGGGATGTTACAGAGGGTTCAGTCAGACACACCGTATTATAACCTTTTCAGGTGTGCAAATACATATTCGTTGACTTATTATGATCATAATTAAATATTTAAGACATATTTTTATACAAAAAATAAAATGTCAAACAAAATGAAATTAAAAAGAGAATGTCAGATAAATATAATTCTGGTCATAATTTTAAAGAAATGGATCACATCCTGTAATTGATTAAATAATAATTATTGCTTGGTAACAGTTAAAATTAAATTCAAATGATAAATTAGATTACAATTTTTGTCCTCTAAATATTCGTTAACATTGTAATAACATTTGTCAATTAAAAATGTGTGCAATTTCTTCTTAAATTGATGAAAAGGTAACTTTTTAACATCATCTGGTATATTATTGTACATTAATGGCGCCATTCAAACAACACTTTTATTTATTAGGGCTGTTTGTCCATATGGTACTTCAACTCTAATTTTTTCGTGTCACGCAATTGTCTATAGCAGCTTTTGAAAGCAGTCTAGTAAAAATGTGGATTTAAATTTTCCAATTTTAATTATATAAGATGTGGATAACGTAGTTAGTTGCACACTGATGCAGTCTGGTACAATTCTTTGTTAACCATTTATAGTGTGTAATTGTTTGTTTTCCCTACTAAATAAAATAAATTATAGATATTGAGAAAGATGACTGATTATAGCAATGGAACCCGAAAGAGAAAACGCAGAAACCTTTTTTGAAATAAATGTAGTCCAAGCGAGAATAAAATATCCCCTAGATTCTAGACTAGCTGTGTCTTTTGTTCATCAAGGGTTCCGGGGTATAACTTCATTGTCGCGAGATATTTTGAAGTCTAATGTAATAGATCGGGTCGGGCAAAGTGCTATTGGGGTTTCCATCAGGAATTTCTCAGCAGCCACGAAGTCTGGATTCGTGCCCGGTTGATGGTAATAGGGTCGCCGCCTATTACATGGGACTTAAACTTTACTGGCGAAATGTGGGTGTACTACTAGGCCGCATTCCGAATTACAAAATAATCACTCACAGCGCTCACATCTATATTTTGCGTTCCGTTTTAGATATCACGATTATGACAGCTGAGAACTGTCATCAATTACGAACGCTCGTGAACGCGTTCACAGTGAACATAACCCCAAACCGAAACTTTTCACAAGACCTATTTTTGAAAAGGGACGATATGTTGGTTGACTCTGCTGCACATACAACCCTCCAAGTTTAGTTAACCCCATTCAATAACTATTTCATGAAAAAGTCAGAGTACACTACAAATCTGACAAAATAAACCAGTACAGTATCCCAATCTAAATAACAGATGCACCTAAACAAAACAGCATCGTAAACTGAATTGATGGTTTTAATCCATCAATAGATTTAATAGTCTAACATCTTGTAACTGAATCCAGTATTGTGTCACCCGAAGCCGAAGCCTCACGAAGACTCACGAATTAGCCCGACGTGCTCCGAACATGTAGTTCAAGAGGGGTTATTGGGTTCACCTAGAGATTTATTAACGAACATGACTATTGAGAAGTTTAGAATAAGTTAGATTTTTGATGAATAAATCTACATTTTGTCTAGAATTAAACCATCAATCAACCATCAATTAAAGTGATGAAGCAGTGATTCATTTGATTTAGAAAACTGTGTAACCTTTGTCAGAATTTCCATTTTGAATGGTGCCATCCTGCCACAAACCATGCCTAACAAATTACGGGGTACTTGTGAAATAAACTTACATTGGCAATGTTTTTTCATGTTCAACAATATTCATTGCATTATTTTCGTTGTTGACGAACTTTTCCAACCTATATAGCAATGGATGTAAGAATTTCCTTCAAAATCCTTGTGTTTGCGATGGAAACTGAGGCAAATGCTTATTAGAAATATTGCTATTATGAATTTCACTGGAACCTTGTGGATTGTCCCTGTAAAAGCCACAGCTAGGATACCGGTTCAAATAATAATCTTGACAATATTCTTCCACGTTTTCATCTATGTATAAATTATCGTAATAATACTGGACACGTTTCTCATGACCAAAGTCATGAGAAACGTGTCCTGAGGGCCTCAAGAAGTAAGAATCGTTCTCATGTTCCATTTTTAAAAACGACTTTCAACAATTTTGACAAAAGCTTTTCGAGACCCTATGTCACTTCCATACATTTTTTACATTTCAATCATCGTGGTCGCTCACTCTAGAATTAATCGTCGCTTAGTCTATGCTCTCTGCATACCCAATCTGCAATCTGAACCGTTCTACATCTCAATCGCTCGTGCTATAATGCCAACAGCTGTGTTTATAGAGCATTTATCGAGCACTAATCGAGCCAACCGATCGACTGAGCATCGCCTATTTGTTCCGCTAAACAAGCTTAATGAGATGTTATTAGACGGTCGCTGATGTATTGAGCAGCATTTTGTTTATCTTACTTAGAGTTAAGTATGTGGACTATATTTTAAGGATTGATACTGGCAGAAAAGGTCTTCTGTATGATGATCTGCCGTTCTATTACAAAAATATGGGCTGAGTTACTGAACTTTTTGCTGCTCTTAAGGTTAACCTTCACTTATTTGAAAGCTCATGCTTTTCATCAGTTTTTTTTGCAAATATCTTGTGCAAAAAATTCATCATAATCTCAAAAAATACTTTTAATAACACATGCACACACCTACTTATTAAGCGAGTTATTTAACTAACATTGTGCCAAACATTACATAAGAATGATAAATGACTGTTACAAACCTATCAAAAAATAACATCCAATGTCATACTTTCAAAAATTATATGAAATAACGAGTATTTCGCATAATAGCGGCTCATCGCGAACCGATAAGTTATTTCTGCGATTGTGTTCGACGGAGACATAGGTCATGAGTTCAGGGGGGAGCCTTAATGACTTATTCATGATCCTCAATCGTGAGCACCTGGCTCTATTTAGAAGATGAAGTCATACCTTATATGGTATCGATATATCGAAATAATATTGATTTTTTATAGAATAATCGGCGCTCGTTATTGTAATGGGTCCTTTGATGAAGCGCTTTCGGCAATTTATGTGGTTCAAGGAGAAGGAGTGTCTGTTCACCTGTTATGAAGATATTTGGATGGTCACGCTCTCTTCCGGTTTGCGATGAGCAAATGTGTTTGAAACTATGAATATGCTTAATTAATCAAGTTAGAGGCGTAGTGCCGAGTCAATATTTAATTAAGACTGAAGTGTGCGATTCAAAAGGTATATATCGGTAGAAGTGATTCTAGCTAGAGACAAAGAGCTCCACGGAAATGTCGCTACAGACGTTTCTGTTGATATTAAATACACAACTACGTGACATTAAGTGGATGGGTAGGAACACCCCCATATGCTGTTTAAGCTTACAAAATTTTGTCAATCTTTAGTGAAAGTATTTTCGTGAAAGTTTTTAAAATGAAACGTTCCTTCCTGCCGGTGGCGGCGGCGGCGCCTCCAAAATGTATGTCCAAATTAGTAAGTTTTACCAAAATGGAAGTAATCATCATATGGTTATGATCCCAAACTGGCAGATGTTGTAACAAATCTAACGAGTATCAATTAGAAATTAATTCATTAACAACGCTTGATTGGTTCGTTTCTTTAATATTTTGCTAAATATTTAATTTCACGTGTTGGTTTTCTTAATTATCTTGAAACCTATATATCTTATACCAGAAACCAACTTGGAATCAAAATAGAAAATGAGTATATCACAGATCGAATACAAAATACATAAAATAAAAGAATTACAAGGCGTTAAAAGATTCGTCCACATCGCTGTCAATAGGAAAAGTGTACAAAAGGCTGGCAGCATTGAAACGTTAGATGGCATGCTTTTGTTATTATTTTAGATCTATTTGTCGTTTGTAAATAATCTACATACTGAATTCAATTACTTATTTGCCTAGATAAAGTATCGTTCTATCAATACTGATGGAAAAGTCTAAATTGAATTGTTTGGACATAAGCTACCAAAATGCCAATTCTATGAAACTTCGAAAGCGATTGCCGGGCTCTCTGAACACAGCTAAATGTACGTAAAACAACACTAATTGAACGCCTTGGCAAGTTTGACCCCTACCACATCGCTATACATATCATACATTATTACCGAATCCAAGGTATAGCAAAAAGTATCAAGAGCGTCGAATGGGGGCGCACTTGCTCCCCTGGTATAAACAGAATAATATAGGTACAAATTAAGCATTAAGAACTTGATGTAGCGGGATGCTAAATGTTCGTGTGCGCGAGGGCTAGGCAAAGGCAAAGCAAAGGTTTAGTGATGACCTCTTCTCCTCATGTAAAAGCTATCGTGCAGATACATACGTCAATAAAATGTATAGATGAAGTTCTTCCCCGAAAATAAGCACTGTTAGCAATTCTTAGATACATCATGACTACTATACATTGTTCTGCTCCACATATTGAAGAACAAAAACATTGGGGCGCCTCCAATCAGTCATGAGCAACAGTTGTGACGCACAGACAGACAAACAAGACAGGGGTCAAGCGCCACATATTATATAATTAGATCCATAAGTCCAACTTTCTACGTGGGAACGTTTAATAATGTCCACTACTATGGGTATACCTTTTTTTTTTTTTTTTACCCATGGGAAATCATCAAAAAACCCCTCCCGCTCTGGGCTGAGCAGGAGGGAGTGTCAGACTTTTACTGACTAAAACCCATCCATGTTCCTTCCTTTGCCCTTTGTGTTCCAGGGCCGCGGTATCTCTTTCGAACAGTCCCGCAACCCTGGCAGGCGTCGGTCCTTACGGACCCCTCCCTGTTTGCTGACTCTCCTTGAGGCGCGCGTGGAACACGAACGCGCCGTCGACACGGCCTGTCGTCATAAGACGGACGGACGGCGAGCTAGCCCATAGCTCACCGTCCACAAGCCCGCGCATACGGTGGCCCCCGACGCCCGGTGCGTCTCCCGCGGCGGCTGGGACGTGAGGTTCTCTCCCTCTCACGTTCCGCCACCTCCTTCGCTAGCATGACTGCTTCGCAGAAGGAGGTGACGGCGTCCCATTCCGTCTCGCTCCGGACCATGGATTGAACCAAGGCCGGAAGCGAGAGGTCGCCGCCGCCACTATGGGTATACCTGAAGAATTGTTCATTGGCGTATGGAGCTATGCGTTAAGACTCGCAGAAAACGGGAAGGTACAGCGGTATGGTAGGCGCTCACACCTTACATTTAATTACAAAAAAGACTCCAAGTCCAAATATACCTAGAAGGGCTTTTTGGACTTGCTGAAATTTGTTCATTATATGGACACAAAGAGAAAGATCTTCATCTCACGGCTAGCAAGTGAACCCATGCCAAATGCTGCTGAGAACAGACAGAAGTTCTAGATTTGTTCTAGATTTGAAGAAATAAGTTCTAGATTTGTGTGTTCTTGCGGAGAGTTTATTATTATAAGTTAGGATGGTCCTTAATTTGGTGATTTTTTGGGTCCGTCCGTCCGTCTCTCTGTCAGCGGGATGTATCTCATGATCCGTAACAGAGTTGAATTTTTTTTTGTTGCCGCTTATCCGGCAAATAACAAAATTAAAGGTACGGAACCGTTCATGCGCAAGGCCGACTCGCACTTGAAGGTTTATTTTTGGAATAGCTTTAAATTCATATAATTTAAGTGGAGTGAGGCATGGGCCAATATATCAACATGGATGTACAACACTCTCAAACTCACTCGAAAATCACCTCACAACACGTCTTCTAAACAAATAGTAGTTCGTATTAATGTAACCCAAGTATTTAAAAGTGGTAAACAAGGCGGTCCGTTTGTTTTTATCACTGCAGCGTCCCGCGGCGCGTGCGCCGATCACGGTGCACTGTAACGACGGTTAGGCTACGCGCACACCATCGACACTTCACCGACTAGTTTACCGTAATGCGTTGGTGTGCACACTGCACGCTGTGGTTGAAATAAATTCTCATAACCTTTTGAACGCCAGAGCATAAACGCACGCGCGTGCCCTACAAGTAAAGCCACAATTTCACCTACCATATTGTCACATATTTGTGTCGTTGGGCGTACAGAGCTCACGCGTGCTTGACACGTATACATGTGACAGTAGCGTTCAAAAGATAAAAAAGCGTTTGGTAACAGTATGAAGTAAGTTCTTATTTTTTTTTAAACAGGCTGCTCTAATAATGATTCATTTATCTTACGAAGATAGACTGGCGAGCTAGAGAATTTGCTGAAAGAGACTGAAGGCGAGATAGTGGTGCAGAAGTGGACTGAGATAATCAGAGCATCTTACGAAGAAGTTCAACTGGTATTCTCGTCTAATCAATCGCATCGCATCGCATCTTTCTCCCTAAGAAAGAAAGACTTTGAAAATACCGCTAATTATCTTATTCATGTCTATAAAGCTATAAATGCATCTGTCTCCTAAACCTCTACAGTCATAAACCCCGCGCGAATCGGTCATACAATGTTAAACATGGCTCACATCGACACAATATTAAGATATTTGTGTCATAGTAATTATAATTACAAGTGCAGACACTGAGTAGGCGGGACGAGGCGATACTTGAGAAGGGACTGCTTAGCTCAGACGGCAACACAGTCTGTGTTGTACATAAACTGACAATAAATATTCTCTCTGTCTTGATATGCAACTGTCAGGCATATCAAGACAGAGAGACAACAAAATTGATGACTGGCTAATCAATATCTATACTAATATTATAAAGAGGTAAAATTTGTTAGTAAGTTTGTATGTAGGGGGTAATCTCTGGATTTACTGAACCGATTTTGAAAATTCTTTCACTAATAGGAAGCTACATTATCCCCGAGTGCCATAGGCTATATTTACAACGTGCCCGTGGGATAATTTCCGACCAAAACGCGAGCGTAGCCGCGGGCAACAGCTAGTTAATATTATAGTAAGAAGGTAAATTGGCAGAGGGGCTCGTGGCTAAAAAATAACAGCCACACAGGTCAGTCTTCAAGGTTAAGCAGTTTTTGCCAAGGCCGGCCCATGGATGGGTACATATGGGTAGACACAGTCAGGGCCGCAGCCACGCCAGCTAAGTCGGTGACTCTAGTTCTAACAGATACTTTAACACTTTACCACAGATAAGCAAGCTTACTGACGTAAGTCCCTATGTATATCAGTGACTGAGGTGTGCTACGTTGAGCTTCTCTCTGGCTTCAATGAAATAAGACTTCTTAAAAATGTTGTTTGTCTAATCTCTAAGTCTATTTAATTTCATTGCAATTTGTTATTTTTATATTATTTTCAACACAATGTTTCCATATTGTTATGAAATAAATGACTGACTTATGACTCTCATCATCACCTGCCTAGCCTTTTCCCAACTTTGTCGGGTCGGCTTCCAGTCTTACCGGATGCAGCTGAATACCAAATTTTTACATGGAGCGACTGCACATACTTCACAACCCAGATAGTACTGGGTAATAGGATACCTCTTGGTAAGACTGGTGGTCAGACTTGTAGAGCCACTCACTACCTGTAACGACTGTCAAAGATCTATAAATGATAGCTGAGACCTACAGCTTAACATGCTTTCCGAGGCACGGAGGAAATTCGGTATGTAATGGGTGGTTACCCATCCACGACCCAACCTAGGCAAACGTTGCTTAACCTTGAAGGCCCCCGACCCGGAGACCAGTGCAGCTGTTATTATTTAGCAGCCCGTATTGATTGATATTCAAAAAGACTCTATTTGAACATCAATCAATTTTATTTAATAGAGAATAGAATAGTTCATGGAGAAAACTCAAATTATACAATATCGACACAAAATGTCCTTGTAGTAAACAAGCGAAGTTCCATTTATATCTAGAGCTTCCATTCAAACCATTAAAATAAGTAAAGGTAATAAAGTTATCAAACCCTAAATTATTATTACGTTAAATATAAATATGTATGGTTCTTATTGGCATTAGTGAAATGTTGTAGTTAAATACTTTGAAAAATGAAAAACTATCCCTGGGGGCTTACCACCACATAGCACTACTATTTTAATATAACTTCAAAGTTGGAAAAAGATGGGGTGATTGCGCCCCCTGATGGGGCGCCCAAATATGCCACATGCCAATGCACACACTGTTTCGGCACGCCCCGGGCCTGGATTCCCTGGACACAAACGGTGACCGTGTTTTGATTGAACCGTTTTAAATAGCCCAGACGGCCCCCGGACGCCCTCCAAACTAGGATAAATGCGGGGAAACCTAGACAGATGTCAACCCTAACTATGCAGGATGTGACCTCCACTCACTAAAGTCAAATTAAAATAATACTGCTTTACGGGGCTACCTAAACTTTTACAGCTTCCGTTCAGCTTTACGCGGCTGATCGATAGAGTACGCATTTTCATTCAAAACTGGGGTTTTCTATGAGCAAAAGCTCAATTGAGCTAAATAAGTATAGTTAGGTCCTACGAGCTGGTGGTAGGTCCCTGTTAGAACACCCAGTCAACTCTTTGTGTTATGTATTTATTATTCGCATACATATGTTCGGACACCATTTTATATGCTTACTGATAATTAATATCTCGCAACTTTTAAAGGTCGATGTTATTGATTTTCTCAATTAGGATATGTTTCTGGTTGATCAACGGTAATCGTATTGTGGTAATGCCTACACATTTTGTTGGTACTACGGTTTTTGCTTAAGGCGGAAGAACCAGGGTAGCTCGCGAAATTCAAATTATGTAAAGTTCTTTGACTATTTCACAAAAAAGTCATATAATGGAATTAAATGAACTTATAGGGTTGTATTGATGATTTCAGTGATTATAACTCTGCAAAACCATATTGGTTACGGCCGCGAATCATATTTTAATCAAGATACAACCTGACACTGACCTACAAATTCCCAAAAATGTAAGACAATTTTAATTTCGTGGGCTATCTTGACGTTTCCACCTTAACCGTCTTTTGATAGATAGTATGACAAAAGTCATGGGTAGAAATAGGACTAGTATAGAATAGTTTGTGCTGATATGACGACCAATATGCGAGGAAGATGACATTCTGATACATATTTTGAGAATGACCAGTAGCTGGCCGTTAGAAAACAGTAATGTTATAGTGGTATGGCATGATTACCAACATCTGCCTAGTCTTTACCAAAAGGGGTCGGCTTCGATTAGCAGCTGAATAGCAATGCTTACATAGTAAGCACAGTGCAAGGCGGGGTACAGGCTATAATATATGGAAGTATTTTATACAATTCTAGCTTGTTAGAAACTGAGTTAATCAGTCGGTCCTCCCTTCAAAGATGTTTTTTTATTTATTTAACGCTGCAAGCACAAAGTATAGAGGCGGACTTAATGCCATAGGCATTTTCTACCAGTCAACCTTTGGGTGATGCAGAGACAAGCAGTGGTAGGTGTCTATCTGCAAAAAACCCACGATGATGGGATGACGATGACGGTGATGTTCCACGACCGTTAGTCGTAAAGAGGCTCTCGTGCTACCAAATCACATTATCCGCACCCGCAAAGAAAGTATGACGCTAAACACGATAATTTTACATTCAAAGCTACCGCCTTTTGTTGGGAGAAGTCAGTAACCTACACACTAATCTATAATTACTCGTAAAATAATTAATACCGAATGAACTGACGGCAGATCGCGTGCAAGCTCGATACGCATCCAAATTTCGCGCCATAGAAAGTTCTGTCGACATTGAAATCGATTAAATGCCAATGGGAATTTGGCATTGCGCATCACTATTAATGTTTGAATGTGATAATCCATTCGACTTGCGAGTAGGGTTACCATTTCTAATTTTGGATACTGACAAACAACCGGACTTGTGCGAATATGTACGAACAATTTATTTTTACATTATTAAGCTTTCTATTTTCAGGAGGTATCTATTAATGATATTACTTTTCTATTTTCTTTAAAAAACCTCCATATATCAAAAAGTCTATATAAACGACACGGCTAGCCAAAGCCCTGACTTCATCTTCTGGAGCCTCTCCAATTAGTGAAGGTTGACAATTAACTCCGAAATATTTCTCCTTATCCTTCGCGAGGTGGATTAGCTCAGCACCACCGATTTTTTTACCTTAAGTCCTAACGGAAGGACATGCCTGGCATGTCCGCCCAAAAAACAAACGAATAGTACCCCTAGTAGCGAATAGATGAGGAAAACTGTATGTAAGGAGGTGGTAATCGAGCGTGACAGGTCGGTGCTACCAGCGGCTAGCTATCAGAGACAGACTTCAGCTCAAAGCTATGCATGTCTGTTCATGAGGTACTATTTTTGATTCTACATGATGATGCGTGACGATATTTTGAAAATATCTCTGAACTAGCTAACAAAACATCTTAATGTTTTGTTAGCTAGTTCAGCGTTGTATTATTTTATTAGAAGGCGAATTTGGCTTGCTAGTCGAGTATTTTAGTCACCTAAAATCTGACAACACAATTCTAGGGCCTACTTGCACGACAAATGACTAAATAATTATTATGAAACAGCATTTAGTGTTAAACGTATTTAAAACATTACACTATCTCGATCGACTTCAAAGGATTGACAGAAATATGTATAACAATACCATAAATTCGTTTAATTATACGATAATGTGTTCAGTGATCGGCGGAACAATAAGTATTCCACTTTTGTAGGCAACAGCTGTTTTTTTTTTTTAATTACCGGTGAAAAATCTCGTAAATCCCCATTTACGAGATTTTTCCAAACCCCCCGGTTTGGAATAATGTACTAAATAAGTACGTGGTAAACGTTAGTACATTATTGTAGAGTCTAGAACAATGTACTCACAAAAAATATGTATCCAGGAATTAACAGCTTATATTCTCGTGTGTGACCTCTTACATCCTGAATACTGCCACTTACTTTATATCTACCTACCTTTCCCCCCCCATACCCTCCTTTTTCCTACCTTTTATTTACTTTTTATTCTATAAAATACACCACCTTTTTCTTTCCCAGTCACCCAAAATACATTCCAAACAAGAGCACCACATACTTAACCAGATTATTTCCGAGTTAAGCCCGCATAGATCAGCTTAACTTGAAGTTTCAAACAAACATAACTCATTGGCATCCGACCTGCGTATCACACCATCCATTTAATGAGCATTTTATTCATGAGCCCCAGCGATTGAGTTATCAGCCACACTCGGTACTGGATCATTAATCTAATCACCGAAATAGCGTTAGTCTAAGGCGTCGTGTTTGGTTTTGGGTAGGAAATGGAGGGCAATATGGACGTACTTGGTTTATCTGCTTTGTGATTGTACACATCTTCAGAAACTTCGAAAACAGAACTCAATAAACCTCCCTTTGAAGTCACTATAACATTCCCCGTTCCCCAAAGGGTTACGTAGTACACCCACATTGCACCAGTTATGTTTAGTTCCATGTAAGGGCTATAGAGACTATTATTGCCATCAACCGGGCACAAATCCAGACTACGTGGCTGCTACTGTGAAATTCCGGATGGAAAAGCCCAATAACAATTTGCCGGACCCGGGAATCGAACCCAGGACCTCAAGCTCAGCAGTCGCGATTGCGACCACTGCACCAACGAGGTAGTCCATTTTGCAGTTACTGTGAACTGATTTTCTCAAACCAAATCGGAAAACAAAACAACTACCCCGACCTAGACAAATTGATATTCTATCATCGTTAACTATGACAAAAATTCAAAAATGTATATTGACATAACATAAGCTACCGAAAAGCTAACGTCAATCTTGTAGAAAATCGTTGTAGAAATTCGAAAACGTTTGAAAGCGATTGCGACTTGTCTTTCTGTGCTACAGGATCACCATTCAGGATCATCATTTTAGATTCTGACGTTTGTTATGACTTGATACCCTGAAACCAACGAAACATTTGCCCTTGTTTTTTAAAAAAAAAACGCTTTCTTAAGAAGATTTTTTAAGGATCACTTCTTGTCTAGGATCTCTGAGCAGTCAACCCCTGAGTCAACTCTGCTGAGTATAATCTTTCCACCTCTACACATAAACAACATAATTCCTTCGGCTAATTTGAATAATTATTCCCAAGTTAATTACACACTATTTGTGTTAGTAATAAGCGATACATCTTCCGAACGCATTGAAGAGTCGCACTAAATTAAAATCAGCAGACAAGAGACAACGCCGGGAGGCAAGTCCTTAATAATGTACAATTTATGGAACTTAAGAATACCTTATTTTAATAAATAATAATTACCTTATAACAGATTAACAGGTCATAGTTCACAGTACAGGCTATGAAGAAATTACCTTTTTATCTCTGCATGTCGTAATTTCTGATCTCGTTTTGTATGAGATATGGCGGCCATTTTTCTCGGCGCGCGCGCAACCGCCCGTCTTACTAATTGGTCGATGACGATATGTTTAAGTTGGTTTAATTTATGGCACCATCGAAAGTTTAAGAGAAACTGTTCAAGACAGATGACCGGCAAACGTTATTATTTCGGAAAGGTTTATTATTCATGAATATTCGAGCTGTATTCTTATGAAAGTGATTTTAACTAATATGGTAAACGGGGCTGATCAATGAAGGTGATGGATGAAATGAAACTGACATTATGAACTGACCCGATTCAAAAAGATCGACTATTATGACACTATCATTTGTGAGCACCATGATCTCTTTAACCGTGATCATCGTGCTTGCAACAGCGCCGAAATATCGGGAACTCAAAACAAATAGTGAACATGGTAAATATCCCGTTTTCAGTATTTAGTGATAGTATCATTGATCAGTTCAGTTTATAAAAACTTATATTATGATATAAATAGGTAATATAATATGACTCCTGTACTAGTTAATGCATCTAGTAGCACAATGTTTTGAGTCCTACCTTTTTTGTTTTTTTTTTTTTACCGATGGGAAATCATCAAATAACCCCTCCCGCTCTGGGCTGAGCAGGAAGGAGTGTCAGACTTGTACTGACTAAAACCCATCCATGTTCCTTCCTTTGCCCTTTGTGTTCCAGGGCCGCGGTATCTCTTTCAAACAGTCCCGCAACCCTGGCTGGCGTCGGTCCTTACGGACCCCTTCCTGTTTGCTGACTCTCTTTGAGGCGCGCGTGGAACACGAACGCGCCGTCGACACGGCCTGTCGTCATAAGACGGACGGACGGCGAGCTAGCCCATAGCTCACCGTCCACAGGCCGGGGGGTGGCGTGGTCCTACCTTAAATCGTATTACTTCATCCCAAAAAAAATCGTTTCCCAGCAATTATTTTTGCGTACAGTTACTTAGTTTGATGTAGGTATGGAATGCTTAGTTGACGGTGATCTGAAAGCTCCGTTTACACCTTACGTTTACGTGTAGGAGAATTTCAGTACAACATGTCTCCAGAAAAAGATCGATACATCACAGAAAGAACAAATAGTGACATGTTAGAGTATAATAAGTTCATATAAAACTATTCGAAAGCATGAACACAAGAATGAAGAGAAGCTTGATAGAAAACATCGCAATGTTACCAACAAAATCTAGATAGACAGGTACCTACTGACGAGAACGTCGAAAGATGCCATCGATCAAAAGATTACGCATAAACTGCCGACAAATTGCTTATGTCGAATGCTAATCTATCACCATGACTACATCTGACAACAGAGATCGATACATCTCACGATTTATCGCCAACCATGCAAGCAAGATGAAAAACTGGTGATTTAATCGGGGTAATACATATATTTGTGAACGGTGCATGAGACAAAGCTGACAAAGTTTTAGTTGCTTTAAAATCTTGTTTTAATACTTTCCTACTTTTTCTACGTTGAATTAGTAAAAGAGGCGAAAACGCATGTTTGGTAGTTTCCTTCCAAAACTAACATGTTTATGTTTCAATGAGGATGAAATGTTCTCAGAGCCGTGTATAAAGTTTTTGTTATCTATTCTAATTCGTCTCTGTCTGTCTATTTGCTACCTTTTCACAACTTAACGGGTGCCATGACCTGGATTAGGCCAAAGGATACTTTTTATCCTCTCAGTAAGTTCCCGCGGGATAATTTCTGTCCCCGTCGCGGGTGTAGCAGCGGGTTAAACTTCATCAATAAAGTTTGTGTGAAACATGCAACGTGTACTTAATGGTCAGCCTTCGTGAAATTAATTTGCCATTTTCGGAATCGTTACCGAATAATGACGAAATTGGCCGATGGTCTTATGGTGGCCATAGAAGCGTGTAACTGCATTTTCAATCTTAACACCCACTTTAGAAGGTTTTAGCATGTACAAATGTTACTAAAAAGCTTCTGTTAGCTTCTAGTTAATTGCCTGAGCAGTTGCGGACGCGTAACTAAAGACATAAATACTAAGTTAACTCCTATAATTATAGATTGTTTTGCACATCGATGGAACATATCGATGTTTGACGAATGTGTTTGTAATCGATACGCTGTTCGATTATGGGAGACATAGCAACAATCGGTTGATGGATTCGTTCCAGATATGCTTTGTGATCTGTGAATGGTCGGGACCATCCCGTAGATTCCTGTGTGCAAGTAAAGATACAATTTTGAAGGCGACCACAGATTGCAAACCGTTGTGAACGATATTGTCAAGAGGGCGCTGTTAAAAAGGAGAATGCCCATTTCTACTGACCGCCCGCCGCGCCGCCGCCGTTGCGCATCAAAAAAATGTTGTATGAAATTATTTTTAAAACTCAGTGTATGACCCACTATGGGTAGGTCCTTAAATTGGCAACACTGCTTTCACCAAAATTTCATTTAAAAAGTATACAATAAATTAAATGCAAAATACACACCACATACGACTTCAATCAAGTGAACTAAGAAAAGGAAAAATAATATTTTATAGTTGAAGTGTATATTTTTATGGCAATTTTCTTTTGATTTTGGTCAACCTCCTTTGTAAAATTGAATTGAATAAACAAAGTCGCGGCGTTAAACCTGATTTCGGCCCAAGAGATCCAATAAAACTTTTAAAATTAAAAAGATTTTTAAAGAACAGACAGTCATAAGTTTCTCCCGCAAAACCTACTAACTAATAACTTTGCATTGTTTTTCTTCCATCCGCTTACAAAGTAAGATAAATCACAGCAATTACGGAAGCAGTTAAAAAGGTCCATCAAAAATTGTGACACTCACGTACCGTTCCACTTTTGCTGATAATTTCTCAATTTCGGCACTTCACACGAAACTGTCAGACTGCGATCCCATTAATACCTGACCTCTTCTTTCAGAGGTTGCGACCTAAGCAGAACATTACCTTAATATTTTCTAAACCATTCCAAAAAGTATGGTAACAAAAGCGCCGTCTATTAAGCCACTAATGTCGCGTTCGAATGAATCATTATTTTTAGTGGCGTCTTCGCCATATTAGGAGGCCAATTTCTCTCGAACAATAAGAGGTTAGGTTAGGTTCGCGCCAAAAATGGACAAAATGTCACCGGCGATCTGGAAAACGAGTCAGGTTCGTATTTGTGAGGGGAGTATGCTGTTAAGGAGTTGAATTTATCCTTGTTTTTAAAATTAAAATTGATAAATTATGCATGTCGCAGATTTCCGCCTGATTCCATTATTTAAGTCATATATATTCTTTATTTAAATGAGACCCAACAGTGATTATATCTGGGCAAGTGGGCACAGAGGTTAATTATGTGTACAGAGAGTTTGCAATTACCCAATTGTTTCAACAGTTTTGTTTGAGTTCGAGTTGTACAAATGAAACTTTTGTAGCCGGTTCAACCAGTCTTTTTTTAAATCTATTTGCAATAAGAAAGGCCTGTCAAAGCTCATTGTAGATGTTGTGACTATAGAGATAGATAAGTCCCAGTCTGACCAATGAGGTCTAGCTATCCTGAAATGTAAATTTCATTCACAGGTTATAAATCCTTAGAGCTAGCCATGCTAGCGAAATTAATGCCACAGTTACCATTCCCGAAGACTGTTAAACATTAATAAAACTGCAAAAAAATATTGTCCAACTATTGCCACATCAACGAGGCACTAAAAACAAACAACCTTTCACTTCCTCTCTCCAAACTGTATCACTCCACAACCACATCATATAACCCTTCAAAAGCGCGTCCAGCACTTGACCCCTCACCTGCAGTTGACAGGCGAACAAAACGCTGCGCCCGCGCCTCGGGCCGCCCCACCCCGCGCTGAGAAAGCCGTGTCCTTTGCGCGCGCGCATTGACGGATAGCTCACATTATTACGTCGGTGCCATCAGCGGGTAATGAGCGTACAGAGTATTATCGGGTTCAGAGAGCACGGGGTATGATATGGTATTTTGCTAATTAGATTCGTCAAATTATTTAGTTTCAACTTTTCAAGATATCGTTTCCTAGATGTGAGCAACACGGGTCGCTTGGAGAAGAGTACTTTCGGCTGAAATTATGATACTGAAGAGCCGAAAGAAATCCTGCCCGTCCTGCACCTTTCAGGATTTAACGCCGAAACTGTGCTGGTGGCTACTGATCTGACCAAATTTGAGTTTAATCGACATCGTAAAGAAGAAAACGCTCAAAGATATCCTGCTGGATATAGACTACCCTGAAGCTTCGCTATATACCGGGAAGTATCCCGGTATATAGCGAAGCTTTAACGCAGCTTTTACGCAGTTAACTTTGTGGTACATATTGTAGTATCAATATGTACCACAAAGTTAACTGCGTGGACGCTTTTATAATTGACACCAAATCAATCACAAAAGCACATACGATTTAGATTGTTGAGCTTTCACAGCGAGTAAACTAGTACCGAAACTTATTTAATAATAGCTTTTATCCACTCAATCCACTATGATAGTTCTGCTTTTTCCGTTAAATCAAACAACCGTGAAGAAAGCAAAAGATACAAACATGTTGAACGTTATACCTAAATTGTAGTGGTTTTTTGATTCTCCACGCTCCAAGTCAAGGAAATTACTATTCATCGTTGTTTTTTCAACATAATAATTATAGCAGGAAGAACTGATATCCTGTTCAAATAAAAAATGAAATAATTTACCAAAAATGGAAAAGGATTTCTTCGTTTCTAGATTAATTAAACGAACGACGTAACAGATTAAAAATGAAGATAATTATTTCCCGCTACGGATTCACGGAGATTTATGATTTGGCACCATTTATGGATTAACATCTAGGATTGAAATGATCCTATGAATGATCCTTGAATTGAAAGCTTCCTACTTCCATGGACCTCTTATTCACTAAAAAAAAACACATTTTACTGTCAGGCAACTGAGGCCCGTCCATAGACAAAATACACAACTACATTATAATACTTCCGTTGAAGTTTTTCAGGGTGATAAGTACCTGCCGTAAGACCTAGTTGGGACTCGCGACTACCAGGGAAGCATGTCTTGGCATGAGGCCTACCCAGCAATGGAACGAAAAAGACTGATGATGAAGTACCGTACGAGAGAGTGACACTTTTCAATACCCCGTCGCCTCTGTAGTCCCAGTCTACTCTACACATTTGTCGGTCACATCGCTTATCGGAAAAACGTCTTGCGGCCTGTTATCTTTTATAGTTTGGCCAAATTGTCGAGCGTTATTTATTAAAATGACGCTTGCGACCTGCCCGGTGAAATATGCGATGTCTTAGCGACAGGTCGTCTCGCGGAACAGGGCTTAGTTGACAAATTGAGATGCTTTTACATACTTTATGATGTAAGGTGGATAGATGACGGCGAAGGGGTGGTACCCAGAGATGTGTAACGTATTTTGTTAAATGGCTTGTAGTTTGTAAGTGATATAAAAGTATCTTAAGGCCATAAGGTTCACCATCTAAAAGATAATCGTGTTTTTACTCTACACGAAAACTTGATACTAAAGACAGAAATAAAAAATCATTAAAAGTTTTGAAACAATCTGCAAACGTCATGTTTTAATTTCGAAGCGTTTGTCAACGAAATATTATGTCTCTTAAAATTACTCAGGTAACGAAAGACAAGGCAACAAATCAAGTCGGTCGTGCGCCAAGTCTTGGGGACGATCCTTCAACAATTACTTGAAGGTCGTGACCAAAATATACTCATAAATTGTTATCGAAACGAGGGCGAAGCATGCCGATGACAATTATCCGCTATTACGCGTCCATCGACGAAGAACTCCGCGAACTTAATCCTGCCACTAATGTCTTAATTCAACCGCCATCTTTGAATCCTCGCAGCTTGAATTTAGAACGTATTTTTCTAACCTTCGCCTTTGGTACCCGCATAAATAAGTTTGCTGAACAATTTTAGAACATTTGATATTTTCGATCGATTTTAAAATAGATCTTCGGAAACATTAAGTGTTAGGGGTCAAATCTGTGTGTCAAGAGGTTTTTGACGCGTAAAAATAAATTGGTAATAAGAAAATAATATGGCGGTCCATCAGTTGCAGTTTCCCGCGTAAAAGGCTAAACGATTGCAAATTGTTGCGAGTATTGGAATCGGTCCTGACTTAATGGGCGTATTTAGTTCGACCAGTTTAGTGCCGAAGTAAACTATAAAATCATAAAAAAAACGTTTGTGATGTTTATCTGAATCAAAGGCATGTCGTATCAGGTGCAATTACATCAGTCGAAAGTACTATCAAAGCTATTAATAGGATGAGCTGAAATGTAATAAGCATCAAATAGTTACTGCTTCTTCTTACTGAACTTAGTTACGGAAGTAAAATTATTTAATGGCCATCTATATCTGAGGTGATTGATACCCTTTCGCTCATAACATCCTAAGAATGATCAAATCCGATAAAAATATAAGCAACTGATATATTTTAATGTTTTCTTTTCATTCCCGAATCAACATGGGAACGATCGAAAATCGATGGGATTTAACGTTTCTAAACCAATGCAGGTGACAGCTTGTAACAGCAATTATTTATGTCGATGCACCATAAGCATATTTAACTAGCGTAGATTTCCTAAATAAACAGTTACTTCATTAATCGATTCGTGGGAAAACCAAATACATTAACAATTCAGAGTAACAAAATAAATAGATCAAATTAACGATTTTGACATCACGCGAACGCGTTTAATAATTTAAATAACGAGTAATGCGCGCGTTTCGAATACCACAAATTCAATATGGCGTCAGTTTCTTTTTTTTAGGCAAAGGATTCCTGTCATTATGCCCATATATTATCTTCACGGGGCGCTCGACTTGAGATAAAATTGTTGGTAACAAATGTTTCACGTTGTGTTTGATAAATTCCACATGATTTTATTTTAGTTTTATTGGAGTATGACACCGTTAATTAAGCAACATATTTTAAGGTAATTTAAGGGTCGTTAAAAAGAAAACGATGTTCTCTCGTGTTTTATGTTGGGTGTTACACAGTTATGACACAATTTTATTTGTAAATAGTTTCGTTTATTATTTTATATTTGCTTAAATAATGAGTGGAATGAACCTGTTTTGTTAAGGAAACAAGGAACACTTTTTACTTCTGTACTAAATATTTACTTTTTTTCAGGATTCAGTATAGCCAGCCCTGAAAAAGCACAAATGTTAAACTTAATCTATTGAATATCATGTCACAAGTTGTTATATAAGTCAAAGTTCAAATCTTTGAATCTAAGAACGCTGTAGGGTACAAATTATGCAATTAATATCTAGAATCTAAGTTGGGACCGCCTTTATGCCTAATAATGTTTAAGTGGTTAGTAAAAGATATGCTATTCTTAAATAACAAACGTGCATCTGACATTTGATCAAAAAGGAAGTTCGAATTTGAAACTAACTTCGCAAAAACCGGACATACGAATGGACAGAATCCGTTGCTTTTCCGATAGCTCCATCTTTTATTGCAAGTAATTTTTTTTTCTTGGTTGCTATTTTGCTGAGCGTAAGGCAACCCATTCTTTTTTTGCAAGTTCGAATATTTTCACCAACAAACACCGAACCTCAAACTGTGTTGTAATTTCTTTTTTCGAATGAAACAAAAGCAGCTAGGTCCATACAGCTTAGTCGGTTATTTGTCGCAACAGCATAGGGACAAGCTGTCGCGTAACTCTTAGTTCATATCTGGTGATCTGTGAACGCAGAGTGCCCCGCGGGGACGTCCTTAACGGGACAAAATTATTGTTATTGCCACCAAACTAATGTAATTATTTTAACCTATGGAATATGGGTGCGCTGGAGGTGATTTTGTTTTGAATAGTTTTGAATTTTTTGTTCTATACTTTTTTTTTAAATAAAATTACTTCAAAATCACTCGTATCTTTTGGGTTTGCAAAAAATGGAATGGGTGCAGCAATTCTATACGTTTGATATTTTTAGCAAAAAAAAATCTTCAGGTAAATCATAATTTTGCAGAGACATTTTTCCTATTGCATACTAGAAAAGAAAAACAATAGAGGTTTTCATTCCACCAGTTCATAAATCAACAACTAAGCTGACACTCAACAAATGTGGCTTTTTCACAAGACCGCAAACTGCTACCTGATCATCCGCTTTCATACGAAAGCTCCCGAAAAATCGACTCCACATCCCATACTAGCTACACCTTGCACCTAACCCGTGCACTGCCATCGTATAATTTATGCCACCGTGCACCCGCAGCGGCCCAGTGGGACACTTGTTACGCCGATTTATGGGGATGGGACGCTCCGCATTTTATTGTTTCTACTCCGGTAATGTCCGCTTTACGAACAACTTTTATTATTTATTAATTGATTCAAAATGTCTCTTGTCGATTGAATAAAATTTTGTTTATGTCCCGCTTTAGGGACGACATTTTTGTGTGTTTCTTGGTTTATTTATCAGATACGACTTAATAGATTTGAGAAATGGGAATATAGATGCGCCGAGATATTTTTTTTGATACGAGAAAATATTGTCATGACATTGGAATAAGGTGCTTACTTTCTAAATAAGATGAAGAGTCTGTAGTTTGCCTTTTGTTACCGATAGTGATCTCATGTCAAGCGTGGAATTTAATCAACTAATTACATATGCATGAGATGCATAGTTAATTTAAGGAAATAATACTTCGTTGAACATCACAATTCACAATCCATATCGTCGATCAAGTTCTAACACCACTTAAGTCAAAATATATTAATATCAACTTTAGAGGAGAGTGAAAAACTACATAATTATATGTAGGTAATGGTTCAATACCATTTACATTTTATGTTCTTAACTACTGCTAACTTCAAAATAGATCGACGACGTTGCTTGATTTTGATTGACTGAAACGACGCGTCTGATTCTTTAGCAACTGGCATCAAAATGTCAAAACCACCAATAATTTACTTACGAAGTGTTAGAACTTCAACGACGACATCTGAACGTGAAAC
The DNA here is from genome assembly GCA_947578425.1 of Eugnorisma glareosa. NCBI lineage: Eukaryota > Metazoa > Arthropoda > Insecta > Lepidoptera > Noctuidae > Eugnorisma > Eugnorisma glareosa. The sequence goes on along the minus strand of OX387957.1, from coordinate 1,366,562 downwards.
ATACAAGTTCTACTATTGAAGTATAGTCATTTTAAAGTTTTCAGTCATCTTGCAATGTAACTTTTTTTATTTAGATGTGACACTGACTCTGCGAACATATAGGTAGGTACAGTTATTTGATACATACCAAAGCATGCGAAATTCCGTCAAAACCCAGTGACTCAAACATGAACACAAACCTTTTCCTCAATCTTTCATTCACGGTTACACCTGGACACGAGATAGTGATTTTTCCGCGAACCGCTTTCAACGAAATCACTGGCTCCATCTAGCTGCGAGCGCGGTAAACGTGGCACGAAACATTAATGCGGTACATTTCACCACAAGATTGCTTCTATTTACTCTCGTTTAGGGTTAATCCGTGATTGCACGCCGGTTGCGCCGATGAGAAGTTGCAGTCGGCGGGTTAAAAATAGGGCTCACCCTAATTGATGACCCTTCACCTCGAGCGAAGATGTGTGGTCACTAGATATGCTCTGTGTAATGGGTAAGTACACTTACTTACCCATTACACAGAGCAATAGAGCATATCTAGCGACCATAACATAACATATAGTGACATGAATAGTTTCTTGTACTCACAAAGCATAGACTAACACCAGTGTGTTAGTGTATGCTTTGTGAGTACAAGAAACTACACAAAATTTTGTCATTTCATTTCATAGAAGAGGATGAACCTACTCGTTTCTTCGATGGATCCTGAATTTTTGTAACCCCAGTATTAAAACGTATTTTCAAAGTTAAGCTTCGCTTTCAAGAATCACTTCCAGTGTTACTTTACTTGTCTGTGATAAGATCATGCTCCAGATGTGAGCTCGTGTGAATAATGCTACGTTCGTGATCTATCTACCTATAGGTATGTACTTGCATGTATGCGAATTGTTGTTCACTTAATGTTAAGTTCACCCCGTTTTTTTTTAAAAAGCTACAGATATATTAATAAAAAGACCCGCCTATGTAACAAAGGCTCAACGCGCTCGTAGAGACTACAAATACAAATGTTAGAATTTTTGTGGTTCTGTCAAATTATCGAGTAAAAGGATTATTTAATTTAGTATTAATGGCTTATGCTCTACTAAATACATAAAAATGATTTGCATTTTTTTTTCCAACAAGTGCAGTTCTGACGTTATCCAACAGAGTATTGTTTTGAGTTAAGTGCATGTGCAGCACGACTGGTGCGTCATGGCGCAGCTTTATCCCAAATTTCAGGAATACCAATGCGAACGTGATCCCTATTCTTCCTGATAATTAATATCTACCTGTACAGGATTTTGGAACTGAGTTAACTGGCTTTTTCTCAAAAATATTTCATCATAAATCAGATCAACATTGATATCTTATAATCAAAACGATCAAATAACAGCAACATTAACAAGCGTCACATTCATCAATTCCCGATTCCACATCTCTTACTTAACTTGATTTCATTGATGTAATTTAGTTTTATCTTTCAATCGATAAAGATTTCTGTCTCATGCGCACTCACAACACTAAAATAACTCAACTCTAAATTAAATGCAAAAAAATCAATTTATATCGATGAGCACTATATATCTATCGATAAAGCATCTGAACGAGAAAGGCCGACGTGAGATATGTCGTGTGGCCTGAAGTTAATTACAAACACCACGGCGACAGCGGAAATGTTATACAGAGTGAAAATATTAACATTTTAACATGTAATAAACAACTGCGCGCGCGCACATAAGTCCAATGGAACATCTCATTTATTCAAAGAGCACTGATTAAATAAACTCCAAACGAATACTCATTAACATCGTGATCACACGATAAACTAAATCGTACCCATTACAACATACTGCCCTATACGCATTAGTCGAGTCGAAAAAATCGATACCAAACAACCCGATTCGTCACGCCGTGTGATCGATTATACGTCTACTCCAATTAATCGTTGCTCGATTATGGCTGTATAATTATATAATAATAAATCGTTTTGCATTATAAAGTTATTGATCTAATAAACGCGGCCCGTCTAAGGTTTTGAGGTGTTATTATTGGGGGTAATGTCTTCATTGCCTTTCATGCAAACCGACGCGTGATTGATGGCTGCCATATCGATATAATATCGATAAATTCGACAACGATATTAATATATTCAAATAATAAAACCTTGATGAGCAATTTGAACTGTTGTTAAGTTTATAGTGTACCATACCAAAAACGTAATATGCAAACATGTTTATGATTCGCGATAAAACGTTACGTTACAGCGCTCGTCCGTCAGGTATATCGATATGTAAAGTAACGTGCCTATCGCTAACAAACCCAGCGCTAATAATAAACTGTGTAATAACTATGATTAACGCAAGTTTAGCTTTACATTAGCTCGTGCGGCGCACGTTAAGAAGTAACGCCTGTGGAACACATTTAAAAAATCTTAAAATCGGACGTCCCAGACGACGAAATTCACACGGTCGGGCAGTTTTATCGATGGTTTCAATCGATAACTTTCACAATCGATTTTCATTACACTTTAATAACTATAAAAATGTTATAGTTCACTGCGATGTAACACAATCGCTTCTTATTCAAACAGCATCGCGCAGATTTTCTTGTTAGAAATGAGTGTGAACAATTTGTCAATGACCTTTGATCGCAATCCGATATCAGTCGATTTATCTGATAGCAAATCGCCGATCGAACAAATTAAAATGATTAACAAAGCAATCCAATCCGTTGCGTTACCATTCACTATAAAGGCCGATAATTAAATATTTATTCGGATCTATTAGGACCGATAGATCTGTTACACTGAATCGATTCGTCACTGTGGAAATGTTCAAATTGCCGGCTATCAAAATATATAAAACGCCGTGAAATACATTTGACAGACGAGCAAGAACAAAATCTATATTTGCTCTGTCCAATAATATCTACATTACTTCATGAAGATACGTCTTTTTGTTTGTACATGCATTTTGTATTGCGAATTAGCATTACACTGCGTTTAGAATTACTGTTAAGATTTCGCAACGAGTTTTTAATTTTAAATCGAAACGCATTAGAAACGCCTGTTACTTCAGTCAATAACACCTTCATGTAATATATGTGAAGCTAGTAGGTGTTTCAATTACTTTTAAACGATTCTCTGAGCTTTACATCTGCTGAGTACATAATTTAAAATCCTCATTAGAATCGAAATAGTTTTTAATAAATCCAGCATATTCATTCGAAATTAAAATATTCACATTTGGGCGGCGACGCCGCGTGTAAACGCTAGTTAATTATAATAGAGGATTTATCGATATAATTGAAAGCATTTATCTATACTCACACATCGGTATCTGTCCGTGTTCCCGTAAACCGTGATAAAAATCGATATATAATCGATATATCGATGGAATTTATTCGTCACGCGATCGTGATCGCCTGAGATTACTTAAATGCAACCTTTTGGCTACACGCTTTCTATACAAATAGTTAGAACAGCGTATCAATTACCAAACACACGGTTTTAACGTTCAGTATATTGGACTAGAGTGATTTGTTGTTTGTTTCGAACATACACACATTTTTTTTATTGCCATGGTTTACTTTTGGTAGAAAACCGATATAATCCAAGTTTTTGAGCGTTGTTTACGCTTTCAAAATGATTAAACGTCAGCTTTAAGCTTAAATCTAGAGTTTCATCATAAAATTAAATGCGCCCATTTCCATGACCGTACCAATATTGGTTCGTCCCTAAGTAGATATTGATTCGACACAGGGAAGTGAATAACTAAATAATTACAGCTGCTTGGGTTTATTTTCAGGTTAAGCCGCAGTTGCCTAGGTTGCCCGTGGATGGGTGACCACCCATTACATAGATACCGAGAATCCTCCGTGCCTCTGAAAGCACGTTGAGCCGTTGGTCCGGGCTGTCATTTGTAGATGTTTGACAGTTGTTAGAAGTGGTCAGTTGCCCGAAAAATCATTTTCATCATCATCATCATCCACGGCCCGACTTCACCCACTGCTGGATATAGGCATTTCTTTGCTCGTTCTAAGCTCCAGTTCTCATCCAGGATATTTCCGAGGCGAGATGAACAGGCGACATTGTTGCCATTGCGGGAATATCCTAGATGAGGCTGGTATCGTATTACCCAGTACCAACTGGGTTGTGGAGTTCAAATTTGCATTCAGCTGCATCCAGTTAATACTGGAAGACTAACCCAACATGGTAGGGAAAAGGCAGTTGGTACTTCTAAAAGGACCAAATCACATCCAAGATGAGAAGCAACATTAAAAGAGGTCAGTTTAAATTTAGGTAAATTGGAATTCCCGATCATATAATTAACAGTTTAACAGAAGGACGCTAATTCCGATACATTTGGTTCGAAAAGTGTTGCTTGCACACCAAAACTGCTTACCGGCTGTTGTATGAACTACGTTTAGCAACACCGTGTTTAAGATCAGCTTGGTCAATATTGTTCAACTGGAGGCTATACATATCATCATGTTTACGTTTGTTTTCTAAACCCTTATCGTTTGTGCATCGTCTATTAGCAATTTGGAACGGTCTATTCCATCCAAGTTTTCATTAAATGTTATACCCATTTTTTCCAAATATGAGTGAAAAGGCTCGTGCACGAGGCATGACAGAGAACCAAAATTCGAAGACATGTGACAATTGTGACATCTATCGACCCGTGCTGAACCCGTGATGGATAACAGCTCAATCGTGTGTCAGACCTGTTTCCCAGCAGTGGGAACAAACATATAGAACAAAAACTTCCAACGTCAATATTTTATGTTTGAGACTCTATATTCTCTTCTTAATTTGCTCGCATATTTGCAACCCCTTGAAAGTTTAAGATATCAATACGAGTATCTCAATCTTAACGATTGACGAGGACTAGCATCGTTGCTTTGTTGATCGTGTGATCGCAAGCATGTTTGATTCCCGGGTCGGGCATTGTGTAATTAGGATTTTCCATCAAGAATTTCTCAGTAGCAGTCACGGAGTCTAGATTTTGTTGGAGTCTAGGTTGATAGCACTAAGCTCGTCCACTATTACATGGAACTTAAACATGACTGACGAAATGTGGGTGGACTACTCGTATTGGGTACACCACTGCCTAACCCTTCAGGGATCACATGCGTGACGTCATGTTTCATGTTTATTTCCATAAATGTTTTATAGAATTTCAATAGCTGTATAATAACGGAATCAAACTCCGACCCCACATGTACTGATGTCTTCATAAAGAGGTATCCACCACAAGTTCAATTAGTGCAGTTAACGATTGGCTCCTAACGCGTGATATCCGACGGATAGCCACATCCGTCCTCACACAAATTAACTAAGATACGGTTTTATTAAGATTACGATTATTAAGGTTTTTTTGTAGATAGAAAATATTTTTTGATGGTGGAGTTTTGTTTAAGGTGGCAGCGTCAGGGTAGCCCGTCAAATTCAAATTTTCTTACGTTTTTTTGTAATTTTCAGGTCAGTGTCAGGTTGTATGTTAAAGAAAATATGAATCGCGCCACTAACACTTATGTAGCTATAGAATTATATTCATTAAAATCATCAATACAACCCTCTAAGTTCATTTAACCCCATTGAATGACTTTTTGATGATGAAATTTGAATTTCGCGGGCTACCCTTGCGCTTCCACCTTAAGATATTGTTCTTTATATGCTTGCCTTGTATCGGTAGTTGTAGCTGTCGAATGTGAGTCTGAAGGTTTGATATTCTAAATATGGTTTTTTAGCGTCTAACTGACAAAAACTAGAATACTCAAATGAGGAGCAGATGCTCCTCATTTGAGTCTCTACAACTTGTTATTATTGTTACGAGCTGGGTATGGGATAAATTAAAAAACTGCAAACACGACGGCTATTTATATGATGATCGATCCGCCGAGACAGTTCCACAACTTTCTCGAACCTCCTTCACAGTTCCACAGTGGAACATCATCCTTCGAGAAAGTTGTGGAACATTCGAGACTCGCACGGAATCTAGAATGTTCTCGTAAAGCAACCGCCGTAACCATATGTAGGGGAGACAGCTGATGTTTGCGATGAGTAGGAACAATTTCCCCATACGAGGTTTTCTGATATTATACAACTTCCCCTTATTAATTAATGCATTTCAGAAAGTTGACCAAAAAGCTGAAAACCCCTGAAGCAATCAATCTTAAGAAATATTTAGTGCCTTTTAACGGATTACATCTAGCATAAACTTCACACATATAAATAAATCGACCACCAACATAGTCCGTCGGAAACAATCACCTCGCAGTACTTAGCCGACTAATTGTTATTTTTCGCTTCGACTCGAGAGACATAAAGTTTACCGCGTCGAATGGAAGTATCAGTCTCCGTTATCCAGTGGTTATTACGACATTTTTACACGCTCATGAAACTTCAAACATTCACAATTTTATACAAAATAAACAGCAACCTTCGACGTCTCCCAATGCATCAATTGAGCCACTCCGTCCGATACGAGACTGCATCAACCGTCACGATTATTATATTTAGTCATAAAAGGCCTGCAGTGAAACACGACAATTATTTTTTTTTAAAGAAACTCTCATTTCTTAAATAAGTAATTGAACGATGCTAAATGTCAACTGTGACCAATTAAAAAAAATTACATAATGCCGTACGATAAGTGTCTGCGTTACGGGACGCCTACGACTCGACGACGACTACCAATAATATAAATCGCCACAATCGTCACACAAACGACAATATCAATTAAAAAAATTATCACCAATTACCTCGCGGCGGGTCGTCAAACATTGTGTGTCCGAATTTAAATACTAATCGACGTTTAATTTAAACGGGGAATCGATTAAATCGTACCGATTCTCGACGCCCGCTTATTTAGAGTGTATGTCTTAATTGCAACATCTTAGGAGAGGATCTTTTGGGGCCGTTTATCGGTAAGAGTCGGCCGCTTAATTAGTACGTATCCCCTGCGCATGCGTCGATGCAATCGTCGTCTCACCTCTCTATTCCTTATTCGAAACCGTGTCTTAAGAAGCGCCGTCCCTTACGCACGCGTAACCTTAGTACCGGAGTGAGTAGGATGGCGATACATTTGTGTGTACTGAGATTGTGATCGTGTCGGGCGCCGGCACCCAGCGTTCCTAATGCGTGTTTTAAATGTTTACTAATGAACACGATTATTTAAAGTGACATTTTCGGATTTCCCTCTCGGCCATTACAGATACTTGGTATAAAGTCGGGCCGCACTTTATGCGCCGTATTAAAATTCAACAATTTTATACATTTTGTCTATGGCGTGGCGTCGGGTGACATTCCGATGGTATTTGAAGGCAATATAGATTGGTGACGGGCGTCCACTCGAACTTTGACATCGTCATATATTTTGGACTTTTATATCGTCAGAAACATAAAATATACGACATTTGGGTGATATTGAGTGAAATGAGCGGGCATTAATGGCCCACGAGTGAGCAAATGGCTTGTAGAACAGATGATCATCAATGCTTGGAGCTGCAACAGTCGTTAATCTTTAGCTTTGATTAGAGATTAGATTGGAATTGATATTTCTATCGTATTTATTATATATATAATATATTGTCTATCGGATTGAAGGTGCTCGCAATAATCCAAATGATATAATAGCAATTCATTATTTTGTTATATTTTCCCTCCTCAAACTCAAATTCAAAAATTTATTTCAATTATACCCTTGACTGGCACATTAGCATGATCAAAAATAAGCTACAACCTACACTTACGGGATAACTTCCGTGATTAATAATTATTCTGAACTGAATGGTTTTGAGCTCCCGATATTTCGTTGTCAATGGGCTATAGTTGCCCATTCAATCTCATGGAGAAGAATGAATCCTTTAAAGAAAGAGAAAAAATATTTTTAATTCATCGCCATATTCTGCACATTTTCGACAAACGAAAAATAAGTCCAAAAATAAAACGCAACGTTATGTAAATGTAACGTGGGCGTAGTCTCTAATTGAGCACTAAAGCGGGCGGTGCCGCGGCGCGCACTAGTCTCAAATTATAATTTATGTAACCGCCCACCTCAAAACTTATAAAACTGACAATTCATTGAGCTCAGACATTCGTGATTAGAGAGGACCAGGACATGCTGATATTCTGCCAGCAATAATTATTAAGGAACAGTAAAAAACTGACTCACTGTTGACTGGCTCATTGGTCTAGTGGTCCAAAGCAAGACTGCTGAGCATGAGGTCCTGGGTTCAATTCCCAGGTCGAGCAAAGTGTTATTTGGTTTTTCCACTAGGAATTTCTCAGTAACAGCCACGGAGTCGGGATTTGTGCCCGGTTGATGGCAATAGGTTCGCCCCCTATTACATTGGACTAAAACATAACTGGCGAAATGTGGATGTATTAATGGGTACACCTCTGCCTAACCCTTCTGGCATTACAGACGTCATGTTATGTTATGAAAAGTAAAAAAAACAACTATTGTTATGACATAAGCCACCGAATTTAGCTCGTGTCTTGTCAATCCTGTTCAAAGTCGTTGTAGAAATACGAAGCGCTTTGAAAACGATTATCTATGTTTCTGGACACGTCTGACATGAGCTCACATGACACAACGTTATAAATAAAACCTTTTTTGCCGATTTTATGATCTTAATTGAGGGCAATAGTATACTCATCAATAAATACAAAAAAATAGAAACCAGAATGATGTGGTTTTGCGTAGGGGTAATACATGTTCGAAGGTGTTGTTGAACAAGCTTTAATGGGATAATATCAATCATGCCATATTAGATATTAACAGCTGGAAGCTGTGACAAAGAATTGTTAAAAATATCCACTAGAAAACATCAAAATTGGTCTAACAATAAGAACTTTAAAAAATAAAGTCCACAAAATAACATACAAGAGCAGCATATCATTGTTAAATACAGTGTGGTTCTTCATAATGTGCACATATGGAAATGAGGGAATCTATGCTTAATTTTAACGACGGAAAAAATATTTAAAGAAATCTAAATATTTTTTTATATTCTTAAGGATTTTTTATTTAATTGTTCGCTTCTTTGACCACAGTGTAAAAAAACGGTGTAACTTTTGAACTTAATGATCTATCGCTATGAAACAAACTCCATAATGATTGGAAATACTTAGGCGTCCTCATAAAATTAAAATTGTCAAAAAAAAACTACCCTCAATTGAAAATAGACATGTTTTTTTTTGGAAATCTGTATTTTTTTTCATGAATTTTTAGTATAATCGTAAAATTTCTCAATAAGACCATTGCCTACCATTTTTATTACTTTAAGTTATTCCTCATTGTATTAGCTTCCTAATAGTAAAAATTGCATGTTTATAACTCAATCACAACATTTCGTATCAACTGTTAAAGAAAGGCATTGCACACGGCTACGTACAATATTACAAATAAAAATTCAAAATTAAAAAAATATGTATATTTTAGTTTTTTTTTTTTTAATATTTTTGCCGTCGTTAAAATTAAGCAAAGTTTCTCTCATTTTGATATGTGCACATTATGAAGAACCACACTGTATTAGTAACATCCAGTTCGATATAAAAATGCTAATCGTCACTTCAGATTAAAAAACTATTTTCAGCTGTTATCAAAACATAACATAACGCCTGTTTCGAACAATGGTTACGCGGAGATGTATCTATAAATACATCCTTTTTCCGCTTATGTTTAAGTTCTTTACATACACAAAATAACAAAGTAAAGCAAAATTTTAAGTGAACACATAAATAAAAGAACATAAACAATACTTTGATAAATTCCTCTCACAGTACTTCTGATATACCAATAAAATCTTCGTCGATCGATCCGCAAACAGATTGTCTGTTAGATTAGAATCCAAGACTATTACCACACATCGGGAAGAGCTGTTATCAACATAACTGAAACAATACAAAATATATAATAAATAATATATATATACATCAATATATAATATATATATCATGTGAGTTGACCAAAATATGGCTGGACATTAAAAGAGTTGGTTTCGGCTTTTTCTTCTCAGAGTAGTCAGGATAGAAACACCGGCCCCATCTAGTTTAAAAAGTTACGTATAAATATTGTTTGTAAAAACCTATAAATTGCAAAATAAACATAATTTATTATTTACCAAATAGAGCAGCATGATAATGATGATGATGATTCAGAAAGCGGTATTCCTGGATACGGCTGGTATTGTTAGGAGGTTCCTCGCTCTGGAGACCAGACTCGGCGGTAGCTTGGACCCTGTTCCCGATACCGGATTTTTTTATATTTTTAAACGTTTTTATATAGTGTTTTCTAAGGAATATTTAAAAATGTAATTGATTTGTAAAGATATAAATAAAGGAAATAATGATGAGGATATTACTTACCAAAAATCTGTAAATCACAAATTAAGATACTTCCCGCCAAAATCTAGTCACACAAAACTTCAGATTTTAACGAAACATCTATCATAAAACACCAGGCCTCCCGCGGTGCCAGCCAATAATTCACATGTCGAAACCTTAACAAGTCTCATAGAAAACATATTAATATAAACCACACGTCATCTGAGAACCCGTGAAATATAAACAATAGATTATACAGCCTCTTAATCAAGAGCCAATAAAAAATAAAAAACAAAACAACGAAAAAATTCAGGTCACATTAATATCTGATATATTAAGCATAGTTTCTGATAAAATATAGTTGTGTTAATAGTCATATTTGCATATGATCAACAATTAGGGGACCTCCCATCGGTTTACGGTTCAAAAGTACGGTTTTACGGTAATTCGTATGTATATGGACGATTTAGTCGCGTGTCCGACGCGTTGTCTTAATGATATAGCTGATTATATATTAAATGATGCGTATACTGATTGCGTATTATATATTAAATGATATATCGTTATGAGGTTTTTAGTTTTAATGGTGAATTTTAAGACGAGTTATGGGAGAGTGTTTCTGTGCTTAATTTTCTGTTCTGTTTTGATTTAAATCTTAGTTAGATAATTTTAACTTATTAAAACGGATTGGATTAGTAAACAATGTTTGTTCTGATCACCATTTGCCAAGTAAGTACCGCGAGCTAATTATAATCAACTGTAAAATATGACCAGTATTTTAATGCCATCCGTATTTTCCTCGAAACTCTGAAAGAGTCTATCTTTACTATATTACGCTTATAATTACACTTTAAATAACTAGAGGTAAGTTAGTGTAATAAAAGTCCAAACTTGATAAGTTTATTAGTTAGCAGTTAAACGGTATCATAAAGTGATCTGAAGCGTAGTCATAATGATTGTCTCGCCTTGACACGGCGGATATCGATTCTGAACGGAACGTGCATCGAAAAGACATCAACGCGCTCGTGTATTGAAAGATCTCTGCATTGAATAATAATATGTAAAAAAGCTGTTTTTTTAGTTATGGATTCAATGCTATTTCATAGAAAAGTACAATTGCTACACCGTCAAATTATACCTAAAACCAGTTAAATAAATAACTGACCAAAATTTTCAACAGCAGAGGGTCTACAATTATGTACTTGAATTCATGATAGCAGTTTGCTTGTACAGCAAACAGGGGGTTTGCAGTTTTGATCCGACAGTTTATCTCTGTACAAAAGACATCAACGCGTTCACTCACTTATAACATTGCAAAAAAGTAACATAACATATAACATTACGCCTGTAATCCCCGAAGGGTTAGACTGAGGGGTACCTGGTATTTTGCCCATTCTAGACTCCGTGATTGGTTCTGAAAAAATCCTAATAGAAAAACCCAATACCGCTTTGCCCGACCAGGGAATGGAACCCAGGATCTAATGCTCAACAGTAGAGCTTGCGAGCGCTAGACCAACATGATATCTAGACCTACATGACTATCAAGACGATATCAAATTACCGAGGGACTGTTACATGTGTACATTTTACCAGATATTTACTCTCATACTTTATCTGCGTACGTGTTTACAAGCCGCCATACAACCAGTGCGTTAGGTAATTGGTATGATATCCACCCTGCTCATAACATATTAACATTCAATAGCGTTCTAGATCACTATCAGGCTGCAGCGATGTTACACAAGCTATTAAGGCTGTTAGCCTATTAAATAATCACAATAGGTAACTGAATAACTTGTTATATGCATTTTAAGGACAGTACTTAGTTTATGTTAGTGACGGTTTTCTGCGAAAGTCCTGATTTTTCGGATGTCCCAGTTTCCGAAGACTTCTTCAATTTTTTTTTTCGTATTTCCTTTCAATTAGTTTGTTTGACTTTTTTACGGGGCAAGCATGTCGCACTATTTTCAGTCTCTGTAACTCTTAAATCAATAATGGCGACCACCAGAAAAGTGCTGAATCAATGAAGCTCAACGACATCCGAAGGAACAATTCACCTGTCTTAACGAGATCAATCAGAAAAGTACATCGAAGAAGAAATATAAATTACCCCTTCTCTCGTTATCAAGCAGGGATGGTTAGGGCTAGTTTGTTTGACTGTTCATATTGCTGCTAACCTGTTGACCAGGCTCGTCTAGAAGCCTGAAAGTAGCAGGTACCTACATATCCGCTTGTAATTATCTCACTGCAGACCAAATGTACTTACTCATAAAAAATAAAATAGCTTCAAATAGAATAGAAAAAGTCCGGGACTTCGTTAGTCATGCGCGAATAGTATCCAAGATTAACTTTGCAAACACATACAAAAGAAATTACTAGAGGTATATTAGTACTTGCAACGTTCTAATCTCAATACGTTACCTCCTTAAAATCTGCATAGGTAGGTATATAAGAGAGAAAACCGTGAGACCGTGTCAACAATCTTGAAGATCAATAGAGATCCCGCTAATTTGAAACTATAAGCTCTGTGCTCACGAGTACATAAAACGAGCATTTCAAGCAAAGAGTACGTCTTACGATATTAATATGTAATTTTATTAAACCTACACTTTCTAAGGTTGGATTACACGACCGATTTTTCAAAGTGAAATAATCTAGCGTTTATCATAAATAACGTTTAAAATTGATTGTATTGAGTTTATATGTATAATCGGTATATTATCTTACATATTACATCCCAATATTGTTATCGCATCGGACAAACTTATCAGGCACTTACAAACCCCCTATTCCTATCGACATAAAATTGGTTTTCCCTTAGATGGAATGTATAAAAAAGATGGTTTGGAATCAGTAGCGACATCCTATCCGAGTTATTCGAAGCGCATACGCAACAATTTGAACGTAATTTATGTTCAGTTCGCTCCCAACCGTTACGAATAGGATCAGACGAGTTGTAAATATATATTTTTATATACCTATTATATTCTGTTTGAGTTTTCCCAGAGCAGGGTAGGGTTGGCAAGATGGACTAAAAAGCCTCTATGCTTATTCAGTCCGGTACATCTTGACTGATTTTGAAACAACATCAAGCCATAAAGTGAGACTTTCTGAAACTTGTAAATGAAATGCTGGGCATAAAATACAAGAAACTTATCTACTGGTTAAGCTCATAGTAAAAACCGTCATTGTGAAAACATAAGACACTTTTGGAAAACAGAAATCGGAATACAGAAACACAACCACAAAAATAACTCTGGTCGTACCAACAAGTTACATAATTCCTATAGAAAGAAAACTTTGACTTACTTGAGATAGAGAACATTTTGCCTTTCCTCACCAAATCTGATCTCACTGAACACAATCACACCATAAACCATACCTTCATCACGCCATCATTTACCCGGTAGCGAAATAAAACTCATTTACTGTTAACATGATGCTCTTATGTTAATTCAATTATGTCCATAACGGTACTATAGTCTCCACTAAACTGTCATATGTGCATGTTGCTGTGCAAGTCTGAAAAGTGTACTTTTGGGCATCGCTTATATTATTTACTAGCTGTTGCCCGCGAATTCGTTCACGTGGAAATTTTGGTGTGTATGTGTGAGACTGCCTCGTTGGTCGAGTGGTCGCAAGCATGACTACTAAGCATGAGGTCCTGGGATCGATTCCCGGGTAGGGCAATGTTAAAAAAATAATGTTTATTTAAATTACATAAAGTTATAACACACATGATTTGGAGATCACCTTTTAAACAAGGAGGGTCTTGTGTTAGGGGCCAAAATTGCGTCCATTAAATACGTGAGGCAATTTTGGCGATTCTTAAGAGCGTTAGCGTCTTACGGATTTTCATACAAACTTTGAACTCATTTGTTTTCGAAATTTATTATTATAGCTAGCCCATATTGTCCCACTGCTGGGCAAAAGCCTTCCTCAATTCCTTTCAACGGTCACGATGCTTTGCTGCTACGTAGACATCCAGTTCGTCCCGCCATCTCCTGCGTGGTCCGCGACCCCGTATCACTGTTTCAGAACACCAATCCTGAGCTTTACGGGCCAACAGTTCGTCCGGCTTGCGACAGACATACCCAGTCCCATTTCAGTTGAGCAGCCTTTTCAGCCACGTCAACGATTTGCGTTTTGGAGCGCAGTGTAGTGTTTCAAACATGATCGGTTAATTTTACACCTAAGATACTACGCTCCGTTACGCTATGTTGGCAAACCTTGAGTTTGGACTTTTGGATGTAAGGCTTATATTTTTTAATTTTATTAAGACTTCACGCTCGTTTTCTCCGAACATTTAAGCATAGGTGTTTACTAGTAATTGACAAAAACAGATTTTCTCAAACCCGTAATCCAAGTAACTATGATAATGATGCCATCTAGCCTACTCGTATTTCGGCCACAGCGACTGCATTCGATGGCTTTCTAGGGAGGTTGTGAGCTTTGGTGTGCTGCTCTTTCATGTGGTCTCAAGTGGTAATTTTATTTTTATTGAAAGGTAGCTTCACAGCTGACAGACTGCTGCTGCTGCTGCTGCTGACGGCTGCTGGTACACTGCGCTCCCGGTATAGTTCACCTACTTTCGCCAGTTATCTTAATCTAATGTGATACGGCTAAGGGGAGCCTAGTGCCTACGCCAAACGACCACACGAAAATCATTTCTAACTAGAAACTTCTAAAACTTACAACAGCCCAAGCTTGTACCGCAACAAACATATTTATTGTCCACCTCACATTGTCTGGCTGATGTAAAAATTGATTTTCAATGTAAAGTTTATAGCGTCTATGCGTAGGAGTCATTGTGTTCGGGGTCAAATATGGCCATAAATTGTCATATAGGAATGTAGTGTTAAAGAGCTTTCGTGGTTTTATGACGAACTGTTAACAGATATCGTCGCGATCTCCGGCTGTATGGGAGTGGTACTTGTGCCTTAAGGCTCTTAAGTTGTGAACTTGTCAAGATAGACTCTTAAAACTTGAGTGAAAAGGTTGGTTATGGAATTAAAGTTTTAAGTTTTGTTTGACAATACTGTGGGCTGTAATGCTCGTGGGAAAATTAAGAAAATCAACAATTGTTTGTTCCTTATTGCGTTCTTTATCAGAAGTGTCTCTTTATTTTCGGCAGTTGCTTCTTCGTGTCTCCGGCACGAAAGTATTTTAAATTTTGTTGGTCCAAAACTACGTCACTTTGTATCTGTGGCAACGCAGGGCACACTTTGACTGCATGTTTGGAGTACAGAGGGCAAGGAAAGGAGATGGGAGTTATATGAAAGATATTTTTGTCAGTTCATTCAAATGATTTAACTAAAATACGGATCGAAAAAATAATAAAACCGGACCTTTTCAAATTTTAATAGTTCACGTACTTACCCACTTGGCCGGTAAAACAAATTACAAATCTAATTGTATCAACATATGCGTAGCTGCGAGCACGAAGTACCTGCGATCCGTTACCATTCTGAAAGTTTTATTTTTCTCTCTCTCTGATTAATGCACAAGTGCGATTGGTAGTAATTACCGCTGTCAGTTCACATTATACTGCATTCGTCTTGTTAATAAGATATCTTGTTACAGGATTAATAAACCGGGATCTCGTCTTGCGATCTTTGTATATCTGTATTATTAGTTCAAAAAATAAAATAAAATGAAACTGCACTTAATTTTTAATTAATAAGATTTTGTGGTCAAATGAACGTGAATTAATTAGCCTTTTCATTTTAAATGTCTTGTTTGTGAACGTGAACATCCTGTATCGAAATAATTACTTAATCTTAATAATTACATGTACAGCTTTCACATTGTGAACTAAAAAGTTGCCGAATTCAAAAGACACACTGGGTGGTTACACTTAGTTGTACGAAGATCTTCATCGGAACTAACTTTACAAGAGTAACCATGGAGTTTCATTCTGATTCTTCTCCATAGGAAACGACCAACCCGAACCGTGTACCTTTTTCTTGACGTTTTAAAAGAGCCCATCTAGGCATAATATGTGAAATAAAATATTTTGATTTTGAACTGAAGCCGCAATTGTACTTTTATTATTTTTCCATACAATTTCACAAGCTTTCTTGACTGTTTAAGCTAGATGTCATTATTCATCATAATTCTCCTGCCGTTATGCCAATCTATTTGGGGTCGGCGCAGCATGTCTTTTCAGCTTTATATGCCAAGAAATAATATTAAATTATTATATTACTGTTTCAACTATCTTAAAATATCTATTAAGATTTTACACATAGACAGTTCTTTATAGATGTTACTATACCTCGTCTAACAGCACATAATCAATCACCGCGGTCGATCAAAGACAACAATGACAGATTAAGATCCGCCTTCAAATTACAATTTTACACCCGACCGTACACGCAATAAAGGCGACAACACACTTTTCCTTTACAATCGAAATTTCTCTACAATAACAAGGCGTTGAGCAATAAAATCGAAAAAAAACTCGCGAGTATCGACCTAATCCGCGTGCGCAGTCATTAGCACACAGATAGATTTACAATAGCCATAATCCTTTCTGAAACTTACTTCCATATACCATGGTAAATATGCAGCTACATTAACAAAGTACCAAAGAAATCCCACCCTTATTTACTTCTCCATAAAGTGTCACGAGTATTTTCAGGAGCAGTAAAGTTTTCGTTGGTTTGAGCTCGCCACCCAGAGCGCACACAGCCTCTATAAATGCGTACAATTTACAACGTTCTTAACTTGAAGTTGAAAAGTTGGTCTTGTTACGTGAACCTGTGAAGATAATGGGATATATAGGAAAAAATATTAAGAGGATATATAAAGTGAACTAAGAAGGTTTTATCTTTGTAGAGGATGATATTCGCGACTATGTGTGTGGGGTATTTTATCGCTGGCAAGCCTGAGTTATAAGGTGACTCGTTTATAATAGCACCTTATGTTGCGTTGTCTAACTTATCTTTGCTGTTAATTAGCTAGGTTTTATCTATCGCGTTAATCGGAGCAAAATCTAGGGTGATACTTTAGTGATTTTTAAAATTACAGGAAAAAATTGAACGAGTGGTTTCTTATTATAATACTACCGATGTAAAGATGCTCCTGCATCATGTATCAAATGTCGAATGAGAGAAAACAGCAGTTTCGTGCGCGATTACTAGAGAACTATGTAGTATTTATCATATAAAAAATCACGAGGTTTTATACATAGTACTGATCCCCTTGACTTTTAAATCGGTATGTGCATATCTGCCTATATCTGTCTGTTCCTACTTGCTTGCTTTCATAATACGCGAATATATTAATGACTGAAGGAAGGTACAGTCTTCCTACATCCCCAAAGGGTTAATTTATATTCTCAAATAAGGGCCAATAAAGCTCCTCAATAAAGGCGAATTTCTGTCTCTAACAACAAAGTAACCGCAACAATGTGCCGGGGTATTTGTTATTTTGTTTTGTGTCTATTAAGAATTTAAGATAGGTTCGTAAGCCGGTCGTAAATCTGTGGTGTTATCAAAATGCCGGAGCTGCAGGAAAATGATAGATAGGACTCTGTTTATAGAGCAGCTTCGTATCGGCGGAGATAATAAAAGACAGGTTGCGACCTGCGAAATGGCCGATGTAAGGTAAAGGCGATAGCGGAGCGACAATCGCAGCGACTAGCAAGTGGTGCCAGAGATCTAGCGAATTGGATGAAATTATTTATTTAATTAAGGTTCACCAACACTTGTTACAGACATTATATAAACAGGAACATATAATTTTGAGTACTATGGGTGGTCCTCTCATTAATTCGTCTTAAGTTAAGTTACTAACAATAGTATTTAAGTGCAAAACTGTTACTAACAATTTATGGATCTCTTAGTTGTCCGAAATCAAATGATTTTATTTATTTATTATATAAGTAATTGTGCCTAAAATCTAACTAGACAACTAATTACAGTCAAACATCACATGAAAAATGCTTTTTGTAATTATAAACTTAATTTAAAAACTTAATGTTGTACCTAATTACGTCTGACAAACAATATTGAGTCTGCGCGGACGTCAACCAGGACGTCAAATTATCACTTAGGTATCTCAAATTATTATTTCATGCCTATTTAGTGTAATGTTCTTTTTAAATCACAACTGCCAAGCTTTTTCGAACGATTAGAGCCGGATTCGTTTAGCCGGATGTACTCGGGTAAGTGCGAGTATTTAATACATTGAGGGGCAGCTACTGATTCTGTTTTTCAAATGACGATACTATAAATCCCTTTGCCGAGACCTAATGTACAGTAGGAGGGAGGTACATGGCCGGATTTAATGCCTTTTAATCACCATGTCATGAGTTGTTCTTGATCGTTCACCAGAGACTAGTCTTACTAGAGACTAGTCTCTAGTGAAGCTTAGAGTATTTGAGACTTTACATAGTTTCGCGATATCTAAATACTAATATAGAGTGGTATGTTTGAATGTAGGCGGTAATCTTCGGAACTACTGATCCCATTCCGAAAATTCTATCTCTAACGGGACGCTAACCCCAAGTGCCATAGGCTACATTTAAAACATCCCGTCCCCTTTGGTTAATCTTCGTATAATTAAAATGGGAGCGAAGCCGCGAACAAAAGAAGCGAAGGTCTTTCATATTTTCCAGAATAAACTTTGTTTCACTTCAAATATTTTTATGTACCTACACGAACAACATACTTCTGTTGACGTTATAAATAACCAAATAGTGTCTTAGTGATCACATCAACTGTTTTTTTCTTCCTTTATTAACAAATCGACCTTTATATTAATAAAACCCTGTGTTTGCACTATTGATTAACATTTCAACAGTTGAGTTTGTGTCATTCATTGATTAACGTATGGGTACCGACGTTATAACGTATGGGTATGGGTATAAATAAAACGTGAAACCAATATATGGGTCGTCCGCGCAGGTACAATTATTGAGACCGATTGAGGCCTGAAAATGTGTTACCTGGAAAGCGCAGTAACACATTTTCGGGTCTCAATCGGTCTCAAGCCATAATTATAAAACTGCGCGGACGACCGCCATTTTGGTTCAACTTACGTGCCGCTATCTGTAATAATATTTTGAATAAAAAACAGAACGTAGTAATGGCAGCTATAGCATATAGTCGTATGTGGTTAAGTATTAGGTGAATATGAAAGAAAAGTTTTTTCATTAAATTAGTTAAACGAAAATTAAAATTGGTTTTTTGGCATTCGCGGGTATACTTGTCGAATAGAGAAACTCCGTTTTTTGAATCCGACTGAAAACTGCTTCGGAACTATTTAAAATCTCCTGAAAATAACTATCTACTGAGATACTAACAATTTCAAAAACGCAAGTTATACATTCTGACTCACATGTTTTTAGTTTTCCGCAGATTGTCAATATAATGTGTATTCTTTATGTTGACACTGATTTATATTTAATTAAGACAATTTTTGATCTGACCATATTTAATACATATTTATGATTCAGATTCGTAATAAAACTTACAAACTGACTGATATTACTATTACGATTGCAGAATTAGCCCGATACGGAATTAATTCCTCAATGGTTCATATACCTAATTATAACGAGGAATCACGATGTTATAAATTAAAATTACATTAATTACAGTATAATCAATTACAGCTAAGTTTAAACGATAAATTAATTCTAAAGACATTGAATCGTGAAATTGATTTATTGGACTAATTTGCTACAAATTATTTTAGATCTAGAACTAGCTCTTAAAAAGCCCGATTTAATACATGCCTTGACATTTTTATTTGCTTTAATATTCGCTATTACGAGTAGTTTGCATGTTTTGTCAAGTTGTTTTAATTTTATAATTTGTCAACTTCGACATTTTGGGAAATAGTCGACACAAAAAAGTGCTGGTGGAATACATAACCACTTCCTTTTTTAAAAGTCAGTTTAATGAAAAAAAAATGATAGTGTAACCAAAAATTATAGAGCCAGTTAGATAATTATGTTTTAAAATCTCTAGACTCCACCCTACTCCACTCTAGACGCCTGCGGTGTCACTGCCTCATCATTGACTATACCGGGTGGAAGGGATGCCGACTTGAAACGGTTACCACGAATTCAGTACAACATTTTGAGCCCCCACGTAGAAATTTTTCATCGGTTATTAAAAAAAATCAGCTGTTTCATACATTTTCCTTATTTTCAACTAAATCAGAGCATCCTCTTTTGTGGAAGGGTCTTTTAATACGCAAAGGAAATCCTATGTTAATTCCTAGGCTGTTGTGGTGTTGTTCACATAGTGTCTTCAATATATCCATCAGAATCTGTCGTACAAGTGCTAACCAATTTATTTATGGTCATGTTTACGCCATCCGTGCATCCGTTCTGACACAAAACATGACTTTATTTTATTTTTGTACTGAATTGAAGTGTGAAAATACGCAGACGATATGTGTCATGTCAAATGTCAGCTGTATGTAAACGTCCTGTCCTTTCTTTAATTGAACGCAATTTATTCCGCCAGTTTAAGAAACCGCTAGTTAATAACAATACTTACACAAGAAAATATGACTAATCCTAAAACTATCTTTTCCCAGAAAACTGATACCAAAATTAAATAAATTTTACGACCCAGATAATTAAAAGCGTTTGAGGTTTTAAATTTTTAATACAAACACGAGAAAGAAAGAAAAAAAAGCAAACTCCGTTGTCCGAACCGCTCAAACACTCAAATTGAATTAATATTTTATGGCGTCAATATCGAGTGATGTCACCGGCGCAGTAAAACTAATTAGAGCTCGCATGTCACAGCTGGACGGTTTATGGCGGCCATTACGGTAGAATGTCACCTATACCTCGCGGGTAAAGGCTAGGTCACACAGTGCGAGCTGACCGGAGGACCACCAGCTGCCGTGGCCCACCTGGAACTCTCTAAACCGACTGCGAAGCCAGATGGCCCGCTGCAGGTACTATACGGTACTTAACCAGGCAGACGCATATATTCACATTCGAATACCCCCAGGTATACGAATGTGACAATATGCATCTGCGGCGCGCGGCGCTCAGTACATACGGTGGAATACCCTGTCTTATTTATGTGCAATTCTACTTGCACTGTGAGGGACCTGCCCGAAGCTACAACCATTGCTGGCGCTGTAGTTCTAGTCGAAGCTGATTTAAGATTCATCGAAACCATGAAGAATAGATGTCAAAATACATTCGATTGATAAGCTACTGAAATGCTTATGCCAGTCGATTCTGGATCGATAAAATTTTGAATTGATTATAATTGACGGGTCGTAGCGATCTACCGCAGTCTAGTAGCACCTTTATGCACCGACATATCGCATCTAATAAAGTTTTATCTGTTTGCTCATCGGACTACGCAAATATTGTAAAGTTCACGATCCGAGATTGACCTTAGAGCGAGAATATGCGCTTCCGTGATCTGCCGGTATTATTTCCTAGTATCGGTCAATATAGCTCTCAAACTGAGCAGTAATGTCAAGTACTACTCGTACTTGAGTGATTTTAACTACTGTAATCGCTTTTGTTTGTAGGTTTTACTGTGTTTGCCGTAAGTCGAATGGTATTTATAGGAAAACTGACCGCTTAAATGTTTTTGATTGAACGTTCTTAGGACTAATTTTAAATACGGAAAGCCATCTTACTTGGATAAAGTATGCAATAGAGTCGCTGCCGCCACTGTAAAATGGTCTATAAAAGATTTCAATTAGCCCTTGAGTATATTTAATTACTTTGTCATAGATCAGGGGTGGCTTATTCTTTAAATAGATGTAGCAACTGGTATCAACATCACTTATTATAACAGAACAGTTAACAATACTGGAATAGACAAAGCACACATTTAAAAAAATACTAAGAAAGGTCTTTAAAAGTCTCAAATAACCTATGATTAAGCACAAAAGTTACCTAATCTCAAAGTATCAAATCCCTTATTAATTAGCTTCGAGTGCGAGGCTGTAGGGCGACCACCCAATATGTCAAATTATTGAGACTATTAACCCCCGACTGCAGTGCTCGTAATTGTGCACACCACTTGTTAGACTTCCAACACATTTGTCTGGGGGACACCCTGTGCGGACACTAGGGATGTACATACTCAGGACTAAAGAATAGGATTTTATAATTAACTAGCGACCCGCCCCGGCTTCGCACACGTGCTATGTTATATATTTAAAACTTCCTCTTGAATCACTCTATCTATTAAAAGAAACCGCATCAAAATCCGTTGCGCAGTTTTAAAGATCTACATACCTAGGCACAGACAACGGGAAGCGACTTTGTTTTATACTATGTAGTGATGTTTTGTACTGTTTCAGGCGAGGTGAGGCATATTGAGCCTGTAACTTCGGATCGCTGAGAAACAAGAGACCTCTCTGTGGCAGAGAGTGGGCCATAATAATCCACCACGCATGCCCAGTACAAAAAAGATGCGATGAGTCCCACGTATAAGATATACTATATACCAAAATTACCTAATTTAGTGGTGAAAAGTGTACACCATTGTATCAAGGCTGATTAAATTAGCTGAGATTAGTCAAATAAAGAAGAAAAAGAACGCAGACAGTGATTTACGTCGGATCACAAATCTGAAACTTATCCCCAATATTCCTCCTAAATATTTTTCTAATAAACTTCAAACAATTGCAGGTAAACCAGAAGCTAGGCTCTCAACATAATATGTTACAGTAAACAGTATCAAGACAAGACTACAAGACCCCAGAAAAATACAGCACATACCATTAAAGCTTAAATATATCATGTTTGCAATAACTGCTGAAGTAAATCACCTCACCAATAAGCTCCCATCCCTACACGAGCCGAAGACACTGAGCAATAACATCCTCCTACGAACGCGTATATTTAACACTATAAAACAATCTACTCACACAAAACAAGCCAACATAACCTTTAAGTTTATGGGCACAAAAGTCATATGCAACGCAAAAGTAACGTAGCTGGTACCACTCCAGATTTCATCATAAAATATCGCTGGATATTTTATAATGAGACCTTAGTACGTCGTGATAAAGGTTTGTAGAGTTGTATTTGTAACATGGTTTTCCGTGCCGGTCAAAACAACCTGCCGCGCGCTGCTCAACATTTGATTTATTCGTACAAAAGCGAGTTGGTATTAATTCACTCGCTATTTGTCATTGGACGTGAGAAAGTGCTTTATTGTTGGCATACAACGGGACATATTACTCGGTGGCTGTGACGTGGCTCGGCGTTATTTATTGTTAGTCGATATATAGTGTAGTAGCTTCAGTACGTCGATGTCTGTTTATATACCTATTGATCCTTTTAACATATTATTTAAAAAACTTGCAATTGATTCCCAACTTACTGTCTTATTCAGAGGGTGTTATTGGGATTTTCCATTAGGAATTCCTCAGTAGGAGCCACCGAGTCCGGATTCTTGCCTGGTTGGTTGCAATGTGTTTGTTACTTTTTGGTACACCTCTGCTGCACCTTTCGGGGATTACAAATCTGATGCTATGTTTTATTTATGAATCTTTAACTTGTCGAATATTTTGCAGAAAAAATCTTGATTCATGAGCAAATACGAGTACTGTCATCGTTGTAGTTGAAGTAGAAGAGGTAATTAATATTGTCTTTCCTCCATATCCACTTGACCACCAAAGTATCGTTCCAGTCGTCTATTTCAATTTCACAGTGTATTTCCATATATTCTAAAAGATGACAATAAGACTCATCATCTCCTTGACCGAACAACTTTAGCAGCTTCGTTAGATTACGAATCCTCTCCCGCCCACGCCGAGCAAACCGCTACTTAAAATTAAAAAGTTAAGACTATCCACTTTCGATTCGCCAACAAATGACTTAACACGCACACTCGACTTCGCTTCTTTATAGCTCTTTATTTTCGTGCGCCCACGCGTGAAAGTGTACATTTTTATAAAACAATTGTTATCATATTTATTTTGTATGTGTTCATTAGATATTCGATGTGGAGGGTGCTTGAGACGGGAAAGTTGGACGAGTGGCTGATTCGACATCGGCCTGTGTTTCCAGATCCACAAGTGTCGGTTGAAGATCGGTGCGAGTAATAAGTGCGATTCCCAGGCGCGATGACTGGACTGGACCGAGCTTTGTACAGTGACTGTGCTTTTGGGCTTTTATTGGACGTTAAGTCATTCGAGGAGGCGGAGGCGCCCGTTGCTAAATAATAACAGTCGCACGGGTCCATCTTCAAGGTTAAGCCGCGCCTGCCAAGGTCGGTCTGTGGATGGGTGACCATCTATTACGTACCGACTCTCCTCCGTGCCTCGGAAAGCACGTTAAGCCGTTTTGGTCGCGGCTGTCGTATTACTGGGTTGTGGAGGTCAGACAGGCAGTCGCTCCATGTAAAATACTGGTATTCAGCTGCATCCAGTTAGACTGGAAGCCGACCCCCACATAGTTGGGAAAAGGCTAGCCAGAAGATAAATTATGGAACAAAATATATGGCTAACATCAGAGTTATGAAATAACAATAAGTACAAATATAATATAGTAGTATATAATAGCATAATTATTTATTTTGATTTGATGCAAACATCAGAAGACCAGGCTGGTCACCCTATCACTCAAGCTATGAGCCATTGTTGTTTCTGTCTCTACTCTAGCTTGTCTCCGCATTGTGAGATAATTTGTGATGTTACAATAATATTCGGACAGAGGCGTCGAGAGCCCACGAGTACACACGGTAGGAACGTATACGAATACATTACTACTCAAGTTTATAGCCAGAGTTGATTACTTCATGATTTCGGAATCAAAGAGAAACTAAGTATGAACATACAAACTTATAGCCTGTTCAGTAACAGGCTGCAGAAGGGCAGTTCCCGCTGCAGGGCATGGCCTCTTCCCATACAGGGAAGGTACGAGCATTTATCACCAACCGATCGAGTCGGATGATTTCAGATGTTTTCCTTCACCGATGTGATGGATGTACCTTTTTCATGAAACTCAAGCTCTAGAAAACGGATGCTGTTACATGTGGAATATACGTTAATGGTACAGTAATGGTTAATGATGGTTGATTACGTGAACCCACCTTTTTTGCCTGTGAAAACCCATGAGGATTTCCTCATGTGTGTCCTCCGCCCTGGGGTGGCCGAAGGGGTCTGTCAGACTCTTACTGACTAAAACGACAAGGTGTTCTTTGATTATCTTGGACCGCGGTGCTGGAGCACTTATGCAGCTCATCACGCTCACCGGCCAGGTTTTGACTGACATAAACATGCGGGCCCCATCAGTTCCTTCGTCATGAGAGGCACGCTGCCGTCCTGCGCCTCTGTCTTCAAACTATACCCAAAGAACACCTGCGTCAGGCTGCCTATCCATCGAAGCGGAGCAAGGCTGCGGCGCGGAGAAACTGAGAAATATTAACCAATAGGATTGCATACTGGAGCTGAGCGGAGATTTTATGCAATCCTATTGGTTAATATGTCTCCGTTTCTGCGCTCCGCAGCCTCTCACCGCTTCAAAGGACCGGCAGCCTCAGCCGGAGAGTGAGCGTGCCATGCCGTCTGCTTACTGCGTGCTCTGCAGTCAACCACCACCTTTGCTGACTAACTAAATCTTATATGCCTACACACGTGAAGAGTAATCAGGTAAGTCTGACTAGGTAACTGACATAATGTAAAAACAAAACACTTCGACACCTGCCAAGTGTGCAAACACATAATAAGTGTGAACATTATACGGTCACTATAGCGTCAAATCACAAGTGCTTTTAACCAACCACAGAGGCTTCCAAAGGTCAAATGATATTCAGTAACCAAGACTATTGTAGGTATAACATGAATCTTAAAACTAAACAAACTGACATTTAAATTATTATTTGAAATCATAAATAATTATTCGGCATTTAAATACATATTAGTAATAGTCCTGAAAAGTATGGCTTCTTGTGAAAAAAAATACTAGGAAAGTAGAGAGACAAGACCCGCATGTACTGCTATGTTGACTGCAGAATTTCCATGTTTCAAATTAGTGTCGCCGCCGTATAGTTACAAGAATACAAGACACATTATCGTTTCAGATAACGTTATAACGCCTAAAAAGGTTGCATCCAAAGTAGCTGCATACCTATTAAACCTATAAAAATAACTTTAAATCGTGTCAAATCACGACATGTACCCAGTTACGGGTCTGAAGAGCAAGCCCTGTTTAAGTGCTAAATCGCAGTCATTGACGGCTCACACTGCTACCTGATTCCGCAGGTCACAATCCGCTCCTTACTTACTTATGTCGCCCACACTTCAGTTTATCACATGATAGTGTGTTAGGTCTAATGAAGATTTAGGGAATATTCCTATGGGTAGATAGTGAGACATTTGTTTTGAACGAGCTCGAATGTAGTCACTGCGAACGTAGCCGTTGCGCGTTCCTTCGGGCAGAGATTGAGTGGTAAACTACTTACTTTCTTTGAGGATCTATGCCAGCTAGACTATTCTTATTAGTAAAATTGGAGTAGGGTGTTGCCATAGATTTTAGGGATTGTTAAGACATACACTGCCTACCTTACTAATTTTTCAATCACATACAAATAAAATTATGCATCCTAGAGGGATTTGCGATTAGGACAAAGGATGTCTCCTTAAGGTTAAACCTTAAGGAGACATCGTTCTATTTCCAGACGCCACAAAACATCAGAAAATAGAAAAGGTAACCGAACTATTGGCGCAAAATAGATTGCCTTTCTTTTGAATAACATCCCAGGACATTCTCACACTCCCATCTTAACTTAATTATTTCGCCCACATTCAAGTTATCATGATTTAGGTGTTAGCTCCAATGAAGATAAAGCGTAGACAGTGACGCATTTATAAGCTTAAGGTTTTCAATTAACGCGTAGCTTACCGTTGTTTCAACGACGTGGCAGGAATGCAATGATCGTATGTAAGCACGTTCAATGTCCACTATCTGACGCGCATATATACTAATGATAACCTGAAGATGGGTAGGTGAAATGAGAGTTGCAGTAGCTGACCGATAAATACGTATTTAGTTTGTTTATTGTGATGGAAAATAGTACGTAATTTGCTGGTGCTATTGGTAATTAAGCGTGGTCATTGATTTAAATCTTTGGTAGTAATAATGTCGGTTTTGTATAATCAGTTGTATGGGCAAGTGATGCAGAGGAATGAGGAACATGTCGCAGCGAAAGTTTTTAGTACGAAAATGGATAGTTTAAGGAATAGAAGACCAAAGAAAAGATGGAGGGACTTTGTGAAAGATGATACGATCAGAAAGGAAGTGGCTAATGTGATGATGTGTAAAAGAGAAGTATGGAAGAAGACATGCTGCGCCGACTCCAATTAAGTAAATTAAGAATGGTTACGATGATGGTCTATATGCATGATGCTAGCGCTACTAAACAATAATATGGTTTAATTGATGGAGTCAAATCAAATCAAAGCATTTATTTCAAGTAGGCCAGTTACAGGCACTTTTGAATTGTCGAAACAAAGATAACAATTAAATGTAGCTACAGTCCCAGTCACAAGGCATAAAAACTGTGAAAGTACTGTAGTTGCCCATTCCCTATCGTAGATCTCTATGGAGAAGAACGGGCAAGAAACTCCATGGACACTCTTTTAAATCAGCAAATTGTTACAAAATCTTGGTTACATCATTCATGTTGAGATGGTACACTATGTGAGAACGATGTAGCAAGATGTGCACATTAAAAAGTGTCCACAGTAAAAACAAAAAAGACAATTAAAAAAATAAAAATAATTAATTCAAATAAGCCGTGGCAACTAAGAGATGACCAGTCACACTGACAGCGCCCGTTCACGAACATGACGCATAGATCAGCACCATTCAACTCAACCATTTTGAAGGGAACTAAATGATCCGACACACGCGCCACCATCAGCGAGACATTTGAGTGAGCATGACATACTCTCAACCGCCAGGGCACATTCAGGTCAAGAAAGGATGTAGGTTTCCAGTGAACGATAGCTTTTTAACACATAGTTCTCACACAATATGGGCTTTATATAATACTAAAGAGATTGATTCTATACAATGCAAAGATAGTAGTACAATCTTCAGCAGCTCCAACAATACTATTTAGTGTTATCAATTTGTGCGTCCCTGTCCTTGTGGAGCAGGACCGGCATTGAGCCAAGCATTTTTATCAACGATATAATCGTTCAACTTGTAATATGCTTGCTTGCAAAGTGTGCGTTTAATGCATGTTTTAAATTTCGTCTCATTGAGTTCAAGAATACTTTGTGGAATTTTATTATAGCATCTCAAACAGTACCCCATGAAAGATGAGTCTACTTTAGCGAGTCTGAAGCCTGGCTGAACTAATTGGTTCCTATTTCTAGTACTGTAACTGTGTCTGTCACCTCTTTTACTAAAAAGATGCAGATTTTTTCTTACGTACATTATGTTTTCATAGATGTATTGACAATGTACCGTCATGATGTTAATGTCCTTAAACAGTTCCCTTAGAGAGTCGCACCTACGAAGATTATATATGGCTCTGATGGCTCTTTTTTGCAGAATAAATATAGACTGAATGTCTGCAGCCCGTCCCCATAACAAAATGCCATAAGACATTATACTATGAAAATAACTAAAATAGACCAGTCTAGCGGTATCTACATCAGTAAATTGACGGATTTTTCTAATGGCATATGCTGCTGAACTTAGCCGCCCCGCAAGAGATGTTAAATGAGAACTCCATTGTAGCCTTGAATCAAGCGTAATCCCCAGGAAAACCGTTTTATCTACATATTCTAGTTTCTCTTTATTCAATATTATATCACAATCACTACTTTTAACATTCGGTAAAGCAAATCTTATGCATTTAGTCTTTTTTTCGTTTAATACTAAATTGTTTGCTGTGAACCAATTATGGACCTGAATTAGCGCATTATTTACGTCATCTAGATTTTGGACCCGTCTATTTATCTTAAAAATTAGGGAAGTGTCATCAGCAAATAACACCCTATTTTGAGGCTGGTTTTTCAATAAATAGGGTAGATCATTTATATATACTAGAAAGAGAAAAGGACCCAATATTGAGCCTTGTGGAACCCCCATTTTTACTTTTAAACCCTGTGAATTGACACCATTTATTTGAACATGTTGTTGTCTATCACTCAAATAAGATTTTACAAAACTAAGAGCAAGTTTACCTAGTCCGTAGTGCTCAAGTTTCAAGAGTAATGTCTCGTGATTTACGCAATCAAATGCTTTGGAGAGATCACAAAAAATTCCTATAGCATCTTGGGACTCTTCCCACGCAGTAAATATGTGCTTTAATAAGGTTACACCAGCGTCAGTCGTACAACGTCCCCTGGTGAAACCATACTGCTGATCGTGTAGGATTTTGTTGGTGTTAAAATGATTGAGCATTTGATTCAGCATCACTTTTTCAAAAACTTTGCTAAAAACTGGCAACACGGATACAGGCCTATAATTATTAGTATCTTTACTGACCCCGGATTTGAAAAGAGGTATGACTTTACTGTATTTCATTAAATCTGGGAAAACTCCTTGGTCTACACACAAATTAAAAATTAACGCCAAGTATGGTGCTAATCATGGCGACATGGAGAGAGCGACTGTCGCAACCCCGTGCAGGGCACGCCACTATAATGGCGGTAAGTCCCCTCTTTGAGGAGTGGCTGGAGAGGCGCCACGGCGCCCTCACCTTCCGCCTGACGCAGGTCCTCACCGGACATGGTTGTTTCGGTAGGTTCCTGCACCTAATCGGGCGGGAGGAAACGCCCGGGTGTCACCACTGCGAGGATCGACCGGAGGACACGGTGGAGCACACTGTGCAGGTCTGCTCCGCTTGGGCGGAGCAACGCCGTGTCCTCGTAGCGGCGATCGGCGGCGGCGACCTCTCGCGTCCGGCCCTGGTTCAATCCATGGTCCGGAGCGAGACGGAATGGGACGCCGTCACCTCCTTCTGCGAAGCAGTCATGCTAGCGAAGGAGGTGGCGGGACGTGAGAGGGAGAGAACCTCACGTCCCAGCCGCCGCGGGAGACGCACCGGGCGTCGGGGGCCACGTGGTGGCTCCCGGCCACCGTAGACGCGGGCCTGTGGACGGTGAGCTATGGGCTAGCTCGCCGTCCGTCCGTCTTATGACGACAGGCCGTGTCGACGGCGCGTTCGTGTTCCACGCGCGCCTCAAAGAGAGTCAGCAAACAGGAAGGGGTCCGTAAGGGCCGACGCCTGCCAGGGTTGCGGGACTGTTCGAAAGAGATACCGCGGCCCTGGAACATAAAGGGCAAAGGAAGGAACATGGATGGGTTTTAGTCAGTAGAAGTCTGACACTCCCTCCTGCTCAGCCCAGAGCGGGAGGGGTTATTTGATGATTTCCCATCGGTAAAAAAAAAAAAAAAAAAAGTATGGTGCTATAGTCTCAACTATGGATGTACAAACTTTGATAGACATTCCCCAAAGATCTTCGGTCAGTTTGATTTTTATTTGCCGGAAAGCTTTAATAACTATCATAGGGTTTATGTGTTTAAATTTAAATTCAGCCGGGCATCCAGACACGTTTGCCTTTAATAAACCAATTGAGACTTCAGCTGAGGAATTTAGAGCCTCCGTAGTTTTTAACGGTATATCGGTAAAGAAATTTACAAATTCTTGAGCTACTTCCTGATTAGAGGTTTTAGGACCACATGCTGTATCTAATGTATAGCTAGTGTTACGTATTTTCTTCCTGTTGGTCTCATCATTTATGACTTTCCAAACTGTCTTTATTTTATTTTCAGCAGTTTTGATCTTGTTGCTAATGTGCAGGGCTTTAGCAACCTTGCATATATTTCTAAAGATTTTTGAATACTTAGCAACATACTTGTTGAAAGTTTCAGTGTTTATATAAGGCTTAAGGCCATAAAGCTCAAACAGTCTTTCCCTACTTTTCCTGATACCTCTAGTTGCCCAATCACTAAATATAAATTTAGGGCAAATACTTTTTGTCTTCTTTTCAAATGTTTTGTTGAATTCAGTGTGAACTATTGAAAAGAAATTATCATACAATTGATTTATATTATTTTCGTCTATATGATGACTCATGACACTTAATTTGTTCTGTAGGGAAGTATTATACCTATTTAATTTGCTAGTAGTTATAGGTCTAAATTTAATCTCAACTTTTTGCAATGGTGTGTTACACCTGAAAGTTACAGTTTGTCCGCTGTGGTCAGACGGGAGACAATTTAATATGGCTTTATCTAAGTAATCACAATCGCAGAAAACATTATCTATACAAGTAGCAGAAGATGGAGTGACTCTAGTAGGTTCTATAAAAATATTGGTCAAGGCAAATGATATAAAAAGATTTAATAACCGATTGCTATTTAAATTTTCTTCTAAAATATTGATATTGAAATCACCACAAACAATTGCAGATTTATTACTGGCTGAAAGTTTTGCCAGGACATCTTCCATTATTGATTCAAATAAGGAAAAGT
Organism: Eugnorisma glareosa; assembly: GCA_947578425.1. Classification (NCBI taxonomy): domain Eukaryota; kingdom Metazoa; phylum Arthropoda; class Insecta; order Lepidoptera; family Noctuidae; genus Eugnorisma; species Eugnorisma glareosa. The sequence goes on along the minus strand of OX387957.1, from coordinate 1,334,808 downwards.
TTTGATAATTTGGGGGTCTGTACACACACACAATTACATGCCTATCCAGCTCAACACAGGACAGTTCGACGCAATGTTCAACCGAGAGACCTACTATGTCATTACGTTGCTTATATTTAACACAATTTTTTATTAATATTAGGGAACCTCCACGCAGCATCGATTTACGGTTAAAGCAGCTACCCACCGTGTAGTTATCATAATTAATAAGCATTTGGTAATCCTTTAGCCAATGTTCAGTAAAACAAATAATATCAAACATACTTTTTTCTAAAAATAATTCAATTTCTAATAATTTGGAAGAAATGCCTTGGATATTTTGGTGGAATAATTTTAAGGTGTTCTGCTGAGGCCCTTTTTTACTAAATAATTGAGTGCAAGAAGGTACCTTGCTGTTGGTAGGATTAACAATATTGTTAATGGTACCTTCTGTTGTCTCACTTCCTAGTTTAAATTACTATTAATATCTGGAGTGAGGCCAGAGACTCCAGTGCCATCCCCAGACAACAAGACCCTATCACTACTACACCCTAATTGAGAATTTTCCACGGTGACACATGGATCCTCCTCAGTAAAACGTTTGTAAACATTTATAGCACTAATGCTATACTCATTTAAAGTCACCTGTACATTAGTATTATTACTAATAGTCGCAGTATTAATAATATATCTAAACTTCGACATACTACATATGTCTGAGTGAATATTAAAAGCTAATAGCCTAGCTATTTTGTGTCTACATCTAATAGGTAGAAACACGTTACCCCGGGTCGACTTAAGTTTATCAACTAAAGTGTTGATATCAAGATATATAAGTTTGTCACTATAGTGACCTACTAAGAAATGTACATGTTTATTTAACATGTGTATATAATTGTTTTTTCTAGTACCTAAATTTTCAAAATATGGAAAAGCACACAATATGATTTTATTACAATTCAACTTTAACAACTCTGAAACACATTCAGTGATGTCTTCCTTTTTAATCTTAGAACTATTACCAACACATATAGTTATGGTAGTATTACGATGACAAATACTTTTTGTTACTGATGCTATAACCTGTTTGTAGGTCAACCCTGGCGTACAATAATTTTGGGTACAAGAAGACACGGAGTTGAAATCAACATGGAAACCCGCCCGAAAGCTCGATCGAAAAGATTCGTCGTTCTAGTAAAAAGTTATACTGGAATCTTCATTTGTGTGTAAATGCATTTCGTCATTGTTTGGTTACAATAATATGGAGGTCTATACAAGTAAATAAAATTGAAGTTTCTGTTTGTAATTTCAAAATAACAGCTTTTTACTGAGTGCATATGAAAGTGTATACGGTACTTATAACAAACAAAAAAACTTTTTTTTTGTCTGTCTATTTGAAGAATTTAACACAATTTATAGTTTTATCAATTTTTAATATTTATTATTTGTATTGTATTTTAACGTATTTTTATTTTAAAATTATGGTTGATTATTATGTATTAAAATGAACTTACTTTATTTTATTTTTATCGAAAATTCTACAATCTATATTTATTTGACGAAATATTTTTGTATTAATTTTATTTAAATTTAATTTTGTGTACAATTTAGTTGTATGGTATTGTGTGGTGTGTCTTTGTCTCTGATTATTTAATTTCCTACTAACATTATTTTTAAGTGTGGTTACTAACTAAATTATGGATATTTGTGTCTGATGCAAATAAATTATTATTATTATTTGTTTGTTCCGGCTAATCTCCGAAACGACTCGACCGATTTGGACGGGACTTTTACTGGCAAGTATCTGATGTTTATAAAGAATAACTTGGGCTACATTTATTTTAGATAAAGATTTAGGTTTCCGTGCAACAAAAAAACTTAAAGTTGTTAACAATATCCGATTCAAATAAGGATGTAATATTTATTTTTAAAATAATGTCACGCGGACGAAGGTCGCGGGCAACAGCTAGTGTCACATATTATGGGTAGCCTACTCAGAATCTACCTTCTAGTTTTAATTATTATTTTAGTAGGTACTTGAAATGTAACTAGGTAGGCAGTAGTCATAGATTCTTGTACAGCAGCCAGTTAGGTATGACATTTAATAGTAGCAGGTCACAGGTTGCGGTCTGCGTTAAAGATAGCAATATAGTCCCACTAGTAATTACCTACATGTTACTAATATCCAGTCTTTAATACCTACTAGAACATCGTGTTTTCTAGACTTGCTACTAATTAAGATGTTAAGTTAGCATCCTGTAACAACCGGGCTGCTATTACCTATTCGATAACAAGAAACATAATATGCCTACTTACATATGACCCTAGTATATTTTTGCATTGGTACCTTCCTATCTAATGTGTTTATGTACTTGGATTTCCACAACACTAGACTCGGGCGTAAATAGGTTCTATTTGGGCGGTTTTTAAATACGGCAGCTTTAAAGAAAAACGTTACGTGTGTCAGTTGTAAAAATTGTGATCCTTCTTTATCTGCGCTAGTGTTCAAAATGTCACATTTTTTTTTTCTAAACCAAAAGTATATTTTCTCTATCAGTGTTATTTCAACAGCACAATAGTAAACCAAAGGTAGGTTGTAGGAACTTACAAAGATATATCCACACAATTGTCCACACACAACAACTCCTTACCTACGGAAACTTCAAAACCAGCAAAGTTCCCAAGCTTTTACCGACATTTTTCTATCAATTCTCATATATTATGAATGGACAATAAAAAATACTTTATCTTGGTTGTAGTGGAGTAGATCCCAAGTGGCCGTGTCAGAGGTTACCCGCCCACGCGTGTTTCGTGACTATATATAATAACACATGCTGAATGAAACGCAGGAAAATGGCCGTCGACTTTTTATTTGTATTGAATATTTATAGCATCCAGTAAAGTAAAATGAAAGAGTGTCGAGTCAATGTCGAGAAGATGGTCAGCAGAAGCTTGTCATGTTTTATGCGCTTGTGCGCCCATATTATAGACACTTTGATCATCCGATGAGAAGTATTCCGGTTTTCTTGTCTTTTGCATGGCGATTTTTTTAAATATTGACGTATGTATCTACCTAGGCTAAATGAGCAAAAAAGTATCTTTACCCAGCTAGGTACACATCTCTTTCTTGTGAGGAGCTACTACGAAAATATCAGAAAACATGAAATTTATTTATTTAAACTTCATGTACAAGAGTGGTATACAGGCGGACTTAATGCGACAAGGCATTCTCTACCAGTCAACCTTTGGGTCAAATAGGACAGCATTATGATAGAGTACAAAAAAAATAAAAAAATACCATATTGTTAACATAAAATTGATATACTTACATTAATAGATACAAATACTACCCAATACACTTAAATACAGATAAAATTAAATAAACTAATATAATTATAATGTATTAAAATACATACAAATATTTCAAAATACATATAAATAGTTCAAAAAGGAACTAGAATTTTATATAATTTTGTTGAGATTGAATAATTATTAGATTGTATTTTGTTAACTTCTTTTTTGTATTAGTTTGAATTTGATGTGCGAAAATAATTTTTGTTGTTAATTTTGGTTGTTTTATTTCAAAAATCATGAATGTTTTTGTTTTTACCTTATTTTTTTTTGTTATTTCAAACACTATGTAAATTGTTTGTGAATAAAATTGAATTGAAATACGAGAAACCTTTTATTAATTATGACTACTAATGACTAGCTTGTAATTAGCAAGATGCTTGATTGCTTGCATGAAATTAGCAAGGATACTGTGATGCGCCTGCCAAGCGTTTTCATTTCCTTTCAGTTTCATGGATCATCATCATCATATCAGCCCGGAATCACTGTACTGCTGGGTATAGGCCTAACCTTTCTTCAGCCTCACTTCCCAATTCAGGTGTCCAAACAAGCTCTAGGACGGCCCGGATTTTTTATCCTAACCTTGGCCACCACTCAATCAAATATCATGGATCACTAAATATACGGGGTGGAAAGGACGGTTACCACGTATTCAGTACTAGCTTCTGCCCGCGACTTCGTACGCGGATCCTGTTGCTTTTGCTAGCGACAACGGGGTCGTCAAGAAAATCGAAGATCTGAAACGTTTGATATAGAATTCTGAGGCCCGGGGACGGGAAAACAACTGGATGAGCGAGACGATTGAAGACGTTCCAGATCTTTCATTTTCGTAAGTCCACAGGAAATGCCCATCAGACTAAACAACTTTTGCTAAGACGTCATTCCTTAATATGTTATAGTGTCGCTGGGCTTTGGAGATTCACAACAGGGTTCCAGATCTCCAAATTTATTCTCACAGCAGAAAATGCTCTTCACGTGGAATAATTTTTGCTATGACACCATTTTTATATCTCTTATACTTTAGCTGTTCTGATGCGGTTCTGCATCAGGTGTTCCAATTTCCAAAATAAATTATAGCCTATATGTTGCCCAGACTTAATACCTACACAACAAATACCTTTTCTTCCCGTTATTCTGTCAAATAAATATGCCTTCGGGCTTGTGTTATTTGAGTGTTTAATTTCCTTTTCCATTTATCGTCGTGACACGGTAGCCTACCCGGTAACGCAGGGGAGCAGTCACTTAGATTTTTTTATTGATCAGGTATCTTCAAATTTAAACTATAACTATGCCTAGAAAGAGGTCAAATCTTTCCCAACGTTCCAAAGGAGCTAAAAGATTGAGGATCATAAGATTCCCAAGAATCTACCGAGGAGCGTCAGGAGAGACTTGATGCTGTTTGAGAACATCAGACTGCAACTCGCTCCGTAGAAACCTCTTCGGATCGCGAAGCACACCCGCGTTCTCAGCGTATTTACGCATTTACATCCAGGTCTCTAGAGACCAGTGAAGAAATCATGCATTGTCTCGTGAGTCGCAGACGTTCACGGATAGATAATTGCGCATTAGTTCTCAGCGTATCTACGCATCTGCTTCTAGGTCTCTAGAGATAAGTGCGGAACATGATGCGCGACTGTCCGCTATGTTAAGCATTTGCCTAGGTTGGCCCGTGGATGGGTTACCTCCCATTACATACCGAGTTTCCTCACTTCCTCGCTGAACATCTGATGCAGCACCGCAACAGACCAGCTAAACTATAAGAGATACAAAAATGGTATCATAGCAAAAATTGTTCCACGTGATGAGCATTTTCTGCTAAGAGAATAAATTTGAAGATCTGGAACACCTGAAGTGGAACTCCAAGAGCCCAGCTACACTATAACATATATAGGAATGACGTCTTAGCAAGAGTTGTTCAGCCTGATGAGCACTCTCTGCGTAAAGACTTAGTTTGATGTACAGAATGCTTGGTTGACCCGTCTTAGCAAGAGTTGTTCAGCCTGATGAGCACTCTCTGCGTAAAGACTTAGTTTGATGTACAGAATGCTTGGTTGACCGCTTCGTGAAGGGTCTTTTTGTTGTAAAGGTATTAAATCTGGGCAACATATAGGCTATAATTTATCTTGGAAACTTGAACATCTGATGCAGCTTTGATTTCCATATCAGGTGTTCCAGTGTTCTTCGCGATCCGAAGAGGTTTCTACGGAGCGAGTTGCAGTCTGATGTTCTCGAACAGCATCAAGTCTCTCCTGACGCTCTTCGGTAGATTCTTGGGATCTTATGATCCTCAATCTTTTAGCTCCTTTGGAACGTTGGGAAAGATTTGACCTCTTTCTAGACATAGTTATAGTTTAAATCTGAAGATAACTGATCAATTAAAATCTAAATGACTGCTCCCCTGCGTTACCGGGTAGGCTACCGTGTCACGAAAATAAATGAAAAAGGAAATTAAACACTCAAATAACATAAGCCTATTTAGGCTTATTTATTTGATAAAATAAAATAATAAATGGGAGTTTTGGCCAGTAGAGTCAAATTTTCAATGATTCATCGAATTTTCATCGAAAATCAGTCCTAAACTGTTACCGCCTTCACCGCGTGGAGGTACTCCCAGCTTATGTTATTTTATAATTATACAGTGAAATTAGTGATAGCTTTGATTTCCATATCAGGTGTTCCAGGTCTTCAATTTTTTTTATTTTTTTTTTATATTATATTCCACAACGCGTGTGCCAGATCTTCAATTTTTATACGTCAACAGAGAGTGCTCATCAGGCTGAACAACTCTTGCTAAGACGTCATTCCTATATATGTTATAGTGTAGCTGGGCTCTTGGAGTTCCACATCAGCTGTTCCAGGTCTTCAAATTTTATACGACAACAGAGAGTGCTCATCAGGCTGAACAACTCTTGCTAAGACGTCATTCCTATATATGTTATAGTGTAGCTGGGCTCTTGGAGTTCCACATCAGCTGTTCCAGGTCTTCAAATTTTATACGACAACAGAGAGTGCTCATCAGGCTGAACAACTCTTGCTAAGACGTCATTCCTATATATGTTATAGTGTAGCTGGGCTCTTGGAGTTCCACTTCAGGTGTTCCAGATCTTCAAATTTATTCACTTAGCAGAAAATGCTCATCACGTGGAACAATTTTTGCTATGGTACCGTTTTTGTATCTCTTATAGTTTAGCTGGTCTGTTGCGGTGCTGCATCAGATGTTCAAGTTTCCAAGATAAATTATAGCCTATATGTTGCCCAAATTTAATACCTTTACAACAAAAAAAAAACATTTAAATCCGTCGAGTAGTTCCGAAGATTAGCGTGTACAAACAAACAGACATACAGACAAACAGACAGAATTTTTATTTTGGATTCGTGCTCTATTACTGTTTCCAAACCCCCCTCACTAATTATTTTTTTTAAATATTCAATGTACAGACACAGTTTTTTTACTGTTTTATTATATGTATATAGATATCATTCTGATTTCTATTTCTTATTGATTCTTATTTCTAAAATTAATAAATAAATAAAAATAAAAAAAAAAACAATTCTAGAATGACAGAAATTTTTCCCCGCATGGATCAAATATTTGTATGGCCTACAGGTAGTTGTTCCGGGTCTGGATGTTTGTGTATGTGAGTTTAAATGTTTGTAAACGCACCGACGATACAGGAGAAATTTCTAGTGGGGCAAAATTTTTTTTATGTTGAATTTTTTGCCCGGGCCGGGAATCGAACCCGGCCCAGGCCCTCATGCTCATTAGTCGCGCTTGCAACCACTCGACCAACGAGGCAGTTATACCCACAACAGCGACTTTATCCAAATCTGCAATTTTCTCTCAAATCTACCTAAACACATTTATAACTAAGTACTAGTCAAATAGCTATGTAAATACCAAGCCTATAATTTCTATTTAGACATCCACACTCGCCTCACCTGACGCAATATCTTCTCAACTGTATAATAATTAGTTAGTTAATAAAGCAACGAGTTAATTCCATACACACCACACCATCGCTTATTAAAACTTAACAATGAGGAGAAACGTTCAGAAATCCGTGTTTAAACAAACATATGATACAAGTACCGTATTAGCTACAACTTCCTCAATTAACAAGTATTCGAAGGTATATGCTACCTAAACCTACTAGAATATAATTACAATAGCAGTAAACGTGCTCTGTAAACAACTAACACTCGTTTGGTTTGACGCACCAAACGTTTATAATAACGTCTTCTAAGAAACCTTTAGGTGGTCGCAAACATTAGCTTTGTTTGAGCGCCAATTTGGACTGGCCGAGCTTTCATACTCACCAACTTATCTTCATCAACCAAACATGGGAAAACCACCCTTATATTTAGACACAAAGAAGTTCCAGTATTCGCAAAAGAAAGCAGCATAAATGCTCTTAAATTTTAATTGCGAAACACTACGGACCCACACGTCTTGTGTATTCGCGAATGTGTTAATTCAAAGCAATGCAGTTTGCTTTTAATATGCACTTATATGGCGTGCACATTCCGCAGCACTTAGTTTGCTGATAAAAGCGCACTTTTGTTCGAGATACAAAGACATCCGTGTCTTCGTGAGTCATTGCAAACAGCGGATCTGGAAAATGTGGCTATTATTTTTGATGAGGCGCTTTAATAAATAATTTAAAACTTCACGCACGCACGACTGTATTGACAGCAGAGAATAGTGAAGGTATAATTTTTCAGCAAATTCTTTAGAGGATTCGTAATTGAATCTAACTTGATGAATGTAATTTCAGCGGACAATCAAGTAATTGGTAGAGTTCGTTTTATTTTTCAAGGAAAACCTTTAATTTCCCTTCTCCCAGCATTTTAACTGGGACATTCGGAAAAGTTGTCGTTTTATAATTTTACCCACCAGGGTCAAGTAGTATCCGTCCATCAGAATGTGTCTACGGTGGAAAACATCGTGATACAGTACAGACCACGTCTCAGAGGAAGTAGCGTTTTAATTAGAGGCAATAAAACGAACCTTTATGAAACTTAATTAATTTTTATTGATCACTTACAACTAAAATTTATCCTAATTGAACTGTAAGGTTCGTTCAAAAAGATCTAGTCACCCGGCTGTCTGTACATGGCTTTTCAGTACTTCATTGAACAAAATTGCTATTTACAACACTGTCAACATTCCTAGACAATATTCAGGTTTCCTGGGTACTCTCGCTATCATATAGGCATAAGATAGATATAGGCTTAGTTAAAGCGTTCTATGCACAAATTTTTATTGGTACTTTAAGCATAGCTCTATTCAAGTGTTTTTAAAGGAAGGATGTAACACAAATCCAATAGCTTGACGTTACTCAGCAGATCCGCGCGTAGAACACTCTATTTGAACAAGTGCAAAATAACAAATACTAAGCTTATTATGCAATCATACAATTCTCAATTCACGTATAGTAATCGAAATTCTTAATAAAATTAGGAATAATTAATTATTATTATTGGGGCAACTGGAATCCAATGGGCAGAGGAAAAGTTCAGACACAGATAGCAATCTTGAAAAATCTAGCTCCTCAACGAGAAAATGAATCATTCGTTGAAATTATCAGTCAAAGTTCAGGAGTCCAATGTCACCCATATGTTAGCTAAACACACTTAGAAAACAGCCACTTAATAATAATAGACAAGCCGGGCAAAATCCACTTCTCATTTAGGTTTCGTTTCTTGATCTGTCACATATCTTATGTAGATGGTATCTTCTGGCTTTGGGTCCTCTATTTGTGTTTCATCTAGTTGAGAGCATGCAATGGCTAGGGCTGACCCATCATGGGAGAAGCTTAGAGATGAGACCGCAGTGTTGTATCTATGGAACTGGCACAGTCTCTTCTTGTTGAAACCGTCCCAGATGTTGACGTAGCCATCAGAGCCACCGGTTGCAAAAGTGTTGTAGACAGAGTGGAAGCTTATTGCATTCACTGGGTAGATTTTTTCGAGACCTGAAAGGTGGATTTTGTTAGTATATGAAAATATGGTTTCTCAATCTTGCTTTGAATTTCATAAGAAATTAATAGAATATTTGCTAGAAGACAAACATTGTGATTATTTTAATAACTAAGAGAAAAATATTCATAATAAACTCTTTATAGTTGGAATAAGGTTAGAGAGGGTTGGATTTAATCCAAGCTTGTGCTTTTTATTCTATCTTATTATCATCTACAGGCTGCCGGCTGATGCCACAAAACATACTTAAATAAAGATGTTGTTGCTCACCACCATCTTTAATCCGGTGACACTTAAACGCATACTTCTTTTTCTGTACTTCCGGATTACTATCCAGGTACTCAACAGCAACCCTGCCTTCAATAGAGCTCAGGACATAGCCCTGCTTGTTAGGGAACACTCGGATGCACCGGGTCTGGTACTTGAGGGAAGATTCCCGTCTCTGGTTGACATGTCCCATGTTTCTTACGTCCCACACAAAGATCTTGCGGCCTGATGTGCCTACTACGAATTTCTCGCCAACTATACTCATTGTGTACACCTGGAAGATTCATAAATAGATGAATTAATAACTAGATTTAATTTAAAATTACTAATTTGTAAAGGCACTTAAAAACCTGTAGTGTAAATGAACACAATACAAATTTCTGGCCTGGGACTCGAAAAAATCATACTGTTTAGAAAATGCAACTTTGCTTGCCACAGGTAATGTAAAAAGTTTTACTTTCATAGTTTTCTGATTTTAATTCTAGAACATTACTTGTATTGAGTCCAGATTTGTTCATTGCACTCTTTAGCTGGCTTAGCTTCTACTAGTTATGCCTAAATAAATCCTCAAACTCAACTCAAACAGCTGATTCTGGTATTTCTTACCCTCTCATTTCCCTGATTGTAAGTCCCAACACAATTGGGCACACGGCTATCCCACATCTTGACGGTACCATCCCAGCTGCCAGTGAGCACTGCATTCACTTCGGTAGCAAACTCCACACATCGGATAGCTCCTTTATGTTCACCCAAGGTTGTCTCCATACTCGCGTTAAGGTCATACAGCTTGAGGATTTGGTCCAAACCACCGCTATAGGTATGGACCGCATCCTAAAAAGAAAAATATGTGGTAATGTAGTTTTTCTAATGAACTAATGCAACCCTTACAATTGCAATTTGGAACCCTTATTTCTCTTAATTTCAATCAGTTTGTTGATTGATTGTAGCTTAGGGGTTTTAAAACTCAGATCATAAGTTTTGAAAACTTGGTCTCATGCCAAGATTTAGTTTTCTCTACAAAACTGTGGCTATCAACACCAGAATACCAATGCCGACTCCGACCCTCTGAATGCCTTGTTCAATAATATAAAAGCTTACACAATACTGTATGCTCTAGCTGGCTTCCTCAGACACTCCACATATATTTTATTCAATCATTGTGTGCATGGTAATTTATATCTCTTACGTAGAAGTATATGACAACAGGCGGTCAGTGGGTCGTCTTAGGGGCACATGCCTCCATGACTGCAGCTATTATGACAAAGAGAAGCATCTGCTTGTAGTGCACAGCCTGTATTGAAGTACACAAGTATGCCAAAACAACTGAATTCTTACCCGGAAACATACATCCAAGACGGGCAGCTCGTGGTTGTACTTATGGCGCTCCGTGTTCGACGTGACATCGTAGAGTCTTACAGAACAGTCCCACGACGACACCAGCAGGAACTGATTGGATTTCGGTGCGAATTTAACGCTCGATATCGCATCGTCAGGTAAGCTCTTCAATTTGAACTCGGTGCGGGACTCCGCAACCCGCGTCACTGTCATTGTGGAAGCAATTTTGTTGGCTAATTAAAAATATGACAAAAAATTAAAAAGAGCTCTTCTTTTATGAAGAATCTCACAATTTTTAACGTAAATAGCGGGTTAACCGCAAGCGAGTTCGTCCGTCAGCGACACAACACAACAGATAAAAAATGACAATTGTCTTAACTTAATACAAAGCAGGAAAAACCAAACGCAGATTTTGCAGCTTATTAATATTTATGATTCGTCATTATTATTAAAAAAATCGTTTTACCGTTACTTTTATTCAGTGTACATACTTTTTTAATTTCATTCACTGGGCTTATATTCAATGGGGCATTAGAACACTGTTTCTCATAATATTCACTATGTCGTAACGAATTATAACACGTCCACTGAAAAGGAATAAATATGAACGCATCAAAAAAAGTCAGTAATATTTTAATATTTCATGAACGAAAAAATGAAAAAGGCTAAAAAATAAATTACAAGACTTTTACGATTTATTTTTCTTTTTTGCTTGGAAATAAAATTCCAATATTAACCTCCGAGAAGATTGTGTAATCTGGTGACATTTACGAACGCACCTTTATAATTGACATGTTTGTGATGAGGTGTGAATCGTAGAAAGAAATCTCCGTCTCGCAGAAATGGTTTCACAAAAATCTATAGTTCCCTAAAGTTTTGTGATGTTCCATTTGTGCTATCTCGCTATGAGTGTACAGTAATACGATAACAATATAACAGTGCCTCAATAAGTAACTTAAATGAATATAAAACCACCGCGCAACTAAGTCGGTTCCGATAGGAACGAATGGAGTGATCAACTTAGGAAGTAACGATGCAAACCAACTTGAAAACTAAAGAAATGTTTATAGTCAGAGCACTAGAAAAGATTTTGGCTGATAAGGACATAAAAAGGTCCTACCACAGCCAACTGAAGAAGTCCTGCGAGGTCGCTTTAGGTAAGACCTGACATTTTACAGTATCCAATAACGTAACAAGTTATATATTTGGTGCAGTACATGTATTATCACCTGTCACTAATTAAGTTAAAATCTACAATGCGATAGTTTTATTGTTATTGATAATTTATTAGATAGTGAATGTATTGACCTTGGTTTTAAAAGTCGAAACCTACTTTGCGTTATCATAGTGTCTTGTGAAGTGTTTTCGACATAGTGGCGAGCGAGGCAGGCAGTGGATCGAATGTCTGTGGTGTGTGTGGAACCAATAATGTGTATAATTTGTACATGAGCTAGTGTGATAGTATGTAATATGGACAATGTTCACCAATAAATACCTTTTACTGATGTTGGGTGAGCATACATGTTGATATGTCACGGTAACATTCTAAACTTTACATACATACATTACATCACACCTAGGTTGCTGTTATGCCTAATAAAGCAACCTGTATTTCAAATAACTATTGAAGTTAAACTAATGTTAGTTAGTTAAAATAATGTGGTATGAGAACTTTTGTATTTCTTCTGTAAATACTACAGCTGAGACTCGGTTTACGAACCACGGTAACTACAATATATTTCTTCTCATCTTCATAAACCCACATCACCATCATCAGCCTGTAACAGTCCATGGCTGGATATCCTCTCGAATCATCCTAGTGAACTTTCTGTATTTATCTTATCTAGTCTGTAAAATCTAGTCTAATCAGTTTCATAAGAACTCATATTATCGTAAACAAAATACCGGACTAGTTAATCATAATACTTTGCGTCATTGATAACATATTCCTTTTATACTTTTAAACTTGGAACAAAAATAATAGTTGAGCACTGTATGGTGCCCATTGCTTAAATAACATTGTAACAGACAGTAACATAACTTAGTATGCAATCACACTTCCTGTATACTTATGGCAGGAATAACTAGAAGTACTTTAATATGTAAATAGCCTCCATGTATGCATAGCTCTGACAGTTAATTTTGGCACTTGGTACAGCAGGAAACTACACATTAATATTTATGTTCAATAAAACTTACGTAACATAACTGTAATCATAGATTGAGTTAAATGATTATTTTTAATTTCCTGATTAAGTTTTAGACTTTTAGCTAATTGGAAAACCTCATAAATGAACACTACTACCCCTAATGACACTACTATAAGATATTCGTAACTGTGTTTCTGTTCTATTATACATATATTATAATAAATTATTATTTAGTGCATGGCTCCCATGGTCTCCCATTCAAGCATTGTCTGACTGCAAAGCAGGAAGTTCAAAACAGCTGAAAACCGACCAGAGAATCTTCTTATTTTTGTTTATATTCATCTTATTCATTCATTAATATCTCTCCCTCTCACATTTATGGTAGTATTTTGTGTTGATACAATTGGTTCCCTGCTCTATGAAAACATGGACCACTTTGAAGGAAAATACAGTGAAAAATAATTATTGATTCACAAAGGACTGCACTTAAGATTTTCAAATATGTGTGTGCATTAGTGTTTTCCTGTTCCATCATGAATTCCTACTGTCTTCGAGACACATGTAAGATGTTCTTTTTGTGATTCAATATAGTCTATGTGTCACTAAATGATATGATGCAATTTCTAAACATTTAAATACTGCCTTAAAATGAAAAGTTGATAACACACCATAGTAATTGCAATATTTTAGTTTTGTCTTATAGGCTAATACTTCCTGCAAATGTTTGTATTTTTTATATAATAAAAACCAAGGTCAACTTTATTTTGAAGCATTCACATTGACATGACAGAGAGACATGATTTTCATAAAAGTAATGTTATTCATAATTAATTCTTTTGTTTCAAGTTTCCCCTACAACAATGTACAGAATTTGTATACATTTTCGATTGTTAATAGGAACCTAAAGAAAACATTAGAAATGTTATTTAAAACAAGGCCTTTCCTTCAGCCCTTTAGTTATCCTGTCCAACGTCTAAAATTATCAGGACAAATATTGGGGACATTTACTGAAGATAACAGCTTATTGAAAAACCTATTAATTTTTATCTCAGAACATGTTTTGTAATCACTATCCTCAAAGATATTAATAGTACATTCAAATATGTTTTCCATTTCCTATTGAAATCATTTGTGTAACCTACATGTCATTAAAGCTAGCTATTTAACAACCTTTGTTTTTTTTTTGCAGAGGAAATCAAAACTGAATTGATAAATGGAGGTCAACCTGAATCATCAGAGAGTCCTACATCAGGAACTCTGCCTCTACCCAAGAATGACGCTTCCAACATTATCACAGCAGAAAAATACTTCTTACCATTCGAACTGGCATGCCAGAGTAAGGCATCCAGGATAGTGGTGACAGCTCTCGACTGCCTACAGAAACTTATTGCATACGGCCATCTCACCGGAAACATTCCCGACTCGACTACACCACGGAAACTTCTCATAGACCGAATTGTTGAAACAATCTGCAGCTGTTTCACAGGACCTCAGACTGATGAAGGAGTGCAACTACAAATAATCAAAGCTCTACTAACAGTTATCACAAGTCAACATGTCGAGGTTCACGAGGGCACGGTTCTCCTTGCTGTCAGGACGTGCTACAACATCTACCTGGCAAGCAAAAACCTCATCAACCAGACCACAGCGAGAGCAACCCTGACACAGATGCTGAATGTTATTTTCACGAAAATGGAGAATCAAGCCATTGAATCAGAAGCAAATACAGTAACAGAAATACCACACAAAATGCCTAACGGTAATGTGGTGTCAGAAGAAGCGCCTAACAATACAACTCAAGAAGTTAAAGAAGGCGAACTAACGCCAACGGATGAAGTGGACGAAGTATTAGAAGCAAAAATGATTGCTAAACAAATAGTAGATTCAGTTATAGATAATGCCATAAGTATTGCAACTAAGAAAACTTCAGAAGAAGAAATGGCAAATAGTCCTGAAAACAATGAGAATCCTTCGGATTCTCATGACAGTGGGAGTATTGCCCACGAAAGTAATGGTCAAGTGCACACTGAAGCTACGATACAAAGAATACCATCACAAGAAAGTGTTGATGTTGCTTCAGAAAATGATAACTCAGTCACTGCTAAGTTTACACATGTGTTACAGAAAGATGCATTCCTAGTATTCAGAGCTCTCTGCAAGCTTTCAATGAAGCCTCTACCTGAAGGCACTCCAGACCCTAAGTCACATGAGCTAAGATCTAAAATTCTTTCTCTTCATCTCCTCTTATCTATTCTACAAAATGCTGGTCCAGTATTTAGGAACAATGAGATGTTCATCACAGCTATCAAGCAGTATCTTTGCGTCGCGCTATCAAAGAATGGCGTCAGTTCTGTACCTGAGGTATTCGAACTATCCCTAGCTATTTTCTTAGCTCTTCTGCAAAACTTCAAGGTGCACCTTAAGAAGCAAATTGAAGTGTTCTTCAAAGAAATCTTTATGAACATTCTGGAGACTTCGAGCTCATCTTTCGAGCACAAGTGGATGGTCATCCAAGCGTTGACCAGGATCTGCGGTGATGCGCAAAGCGTCGTAGACATATACGTGAACTACGACTGTGATTTATCAGCAGCCAACCTGTTTCAGCGATTGGTTAATGATGTTTCCAAGATTGCCCAAGGAAGGCAAGCTTTGGAACTGGGCGCTACGCCCAACCAAGAGAAGTCCATGCGTATTCGTGGACTCGAATGTCTAGTCTCGATATTAAAATGTATGGTAGAATGGAGCAAAGAGCTTTATATTAATCCAAACCTGCAAACTACTTTGGGAGAGAGAACTGCTAAAGAAGACCATGACCACCACAGTATCAAATCTCATGGAGGATCTAGTCTAAGTTTAGTTTCTACAGGATCCAGTAATATTGGTAATAGAGAGACATTAGATTCTCCAGAACAATTCGAAGTATTGAAGCAGCAGAAAGAGGTTTGGGAAACTGGCATTGACCTATTTAACAGGAAACCAAAACGCGGAGTATCTTTCTTGCAAGAACAAGGTCTTTTGGGAACATCTACTAAAGAAATCGCTGAATGGTTACTCACCGACGAAAGACTTGACAAAACATTTGTTGGTGAATATTTAGGAGAGAACGAGGATCATTCCAAGGAAGTCATGTACTCTTTCGTAGACTCGATGAAATTTGCGAATATGGACATTGTGGCTGCATTACGATATTTCTTAGAAGGATTCAGACTCCCTGGCGAGGCCCAGAAGATTGACCGGCTAATGGAAAAGTTCGCATCTCGCTACTGTGAGTGCAACCCTAACAACACGCTATTCATGAGCGCGGACACCGTCTACGTTTTAGCATTTTCCATAATAATGCTAACAACAGATTTACATTCACCGCAAGTAAAGAATAAGATGACAAAAGAACAATACATTAAGTTGAATAGTGGCATTAGTGACAATAATGACCTGCCACGTGAATATTTGTCACAAATCTACGACGAGATCGCCGGTCACGAGATTAAGATGAAGAGTTCCTCGAAACCCGGGAAACACATGATCGCTAACGAGAAGAAGCGAAAACTGATCTGGAACATGGAGATGGACGTGATATCCACAGCCGCAAAGAACTTGATGGAGTCTGTGTCTCACGTGCAAACTCCATTCACGACGGCAAAACACGTGGAACATGTCCGTCCTATGTTCAAAATGGCGTGGACACCATTCCTCGCAGCCTTTTCAGTAGGGCTGCAGGATTGTGATGACCCTGAAATCGCTTCATTATGTTTAGACGGCATAAGGTGCGCAATCCGCATCGCCTGCATTTTCCACATGTCGCTCGAAAGAGACGCGTACGTGCAAGCTCTCGCGCGCTTCACCCTGCTTACTGCCAATTCACCGATCACAGAAATGAAGGCGAAGAACATCGACACTATAAAGACGCTGATCACCGTGGCTCACACAGACGGCAACTACTTAGGAACGAGTTGGTTGGATGTCGTTAAATGCATTTCTCAGTTAGAACTAGCACAGCTCATTGGGACGGGAGTGCGGCCGCAGTTCTTGTCAGGGTCGGGCATCAAGCCGCAACCAGACTCGTTGAAGTTTAGTCTAATGTCGCTGGATCCGAGCGTTAAAGAACACATTGGGGAGACCAGCTCTCAAAGTGTCGTAGTAGCAGTAGATAGAATATTCACAGGATCCACGAAACTTGACGGTGACGCTATCGTAGACTTCGTCAAAGCGTTATGCCAAGTATCACTAGATGAATTGAGCCATCCCACAAACCCTCGAATGTTCTCACTGCAGAAGATCGTCGAAATATCTTACTACAACATGGGTCGTATCAGGCTGCAGTGGTCTCGAATATGGCAAGTACTCGGTGATCACTTTAATAAAGTAGGTTGCAGCAGCAACGAAGACATAGCTTTCTTCGCAGTGGATTCATTAAGACAACTATCGATGAAGTTTATAGAAAAGGGCGAATTCTCCAATTTCAAATTCCAAAAAGATTTCTTGAGACCATTCGAGCACATTATGAAGAAAAATAGCTCTCCAACAATCAGAGACATGGTAGTACGTTGTATCGCCCAGATGGTCAACTCTCAAGCGCCCAACATCAAGTCAGGTTGGAAAAATATATTCTCTGTTTTCCACCTCGCTGCGAGCGATCAAGATGAAGCGATCGTCGACTTAGCATTCCAGACTACTGGCAAAATTATAAATGAATTGTATGAGAAACAGTTCCCTGCCATGATAGACTCCTTCCAAGATGCAGTCAAATGCTTATCAGAGTTTGCATGCAATGCGAAGTTCCCGGACACATCGATGGAAGCTATAAGACTAGTGAGGTCTTGTGCGACGGCAGTGGGTGCGTCTCCGCACCTGTTCGTGGAGCACGCGGGGCTTGAGGGCGAGCCCGGCGCGCCTGAGGTAGATAGGGTGTGGCTGAGAGGGTGGTTCCCTCTACTCTTCTCCCTATCTTGCGTCGTCAGCCGCTGCAAGCTAGACGTACGCACCCGAGGACTCACTGTCCTCTTCGAGATTATCAAAACTCACGGTGATTCATTCCGTCCACATTGGTGGAGAGACCTATTTAATATTTTGTTCAGAATCTTCGACAACATGAAGCTACCTGAGCATCAGTTGGAGAAGAACGAGTGGATGACTACGACATGCAATCACGCGTTGTATGCCATTGTCGACGTCTTCACGCAATACTTTGACATTCTCGGATCCCTCCTGCTAGAGCAACTGTACGCGCAGCTGCACTGGTGCGTACAGCAGGACAACGAACAGCTGGCGCGCTCTGGCACTAACTGCCTCGAGAACCTCGTCATCTCCAACGGCACCAAGTTCACTGAGGACACATGGAGCAACACGTGCCAGATCATGCTCGACATCTTTAACAGCACGCTGCCCACCACTCTACTCACTTGGAAACCAGATGAGAACGAAGAAGACACACCTCAGGTCCGACACGGTATCCTGAAGAAACCCCAGGGAGGAGACGAGATCAAATCCTCCAACCGGGTGTTTAACAGTCTCCTGATCAAGTGCGTGGTACAGTTGGAGCTCATACAAACCATCGACAACATTGTCTTCTACCCCGCTACGTCGCGGAAGGAAGACGCCGAGACCCTCGCCCTGGCGGCCGCGGAGTTGACTGGCGGCACGCCTGGCACGGAGCAGGAATGTCAGCGTGAAGAACAGGGAATGTATCGACTGCTGAGCTCGCCACATCTGCTGCGACTCGTCGAATGCCTAATGTGCAGTCACCGCTTTGCTAAAACATTTAACACTAACAATGCGCAGAGGAATGTGTTATGGAAAGCTAATTTCAAGGGCTCTGTGAAGCCAAATATGTTGAAACAAGAGACGCAGTCGTTGGCGTGCGTGCTCCGGATACTGCTCAAGATGTACAGTGACGAGACGCGGCGGGACCACTGGCCTGCGGTCCAGAAGAGTCTTATCACCATTTGTTGTGAAGCTTTGGAGTACTTCGCTGGAGTAACGAGCGAAGCCCACCGGGACGCCTGGACGTCCATCCTGCTATTGATCCTCACAAGAATACTGAAGATGCCAGACGAAAGAGTAAGTACATTGTGTTCAACAACCTCGTGCTTATGTAGTTATTGTTATCGAAGCAATATAATGGAATTAGATTGTAGATGCTATCGGTTATGTATGATATGATAGTATCGCGATTTAAGAGTCAAGGCAGTTGGTATTACAAAAACATTCACGTGTCGTTGAGCAGACCTAGCAATCAACAATATGATAAAGTAATTAAACGTTGACGATAGCGATACATTATTTATGCTATATATACGATAGATCTGCAAATATACTTACTTTCTACAAAAGTAGAAAGTAAGTATATTTGCAGATCTATCTGCAAAAAATATATAAACACGTTTTGCGATAATATGTAAGAACCGTTGTTGATTGAAAGTAAGTTTTTATTTAGCATAAATAATGTATCGCTATCGTCAACGTTTAATTACTTTATTTGATAAGAATAACTTATGGTCGAAACAAGATGCGCAAATAGTTTCCACATTCATATTTAACTAATATTTGCAGTGCACATAAAGCCGACTTTACAAGCCATTTTGACTGGAATCGAACCCGACAAGGTCGTAGCCACGTTTATGTAATGAGGTCATTGTAATACATAGATTTTATACTTCTACTGTGGTCTCTAACCGAAAGATCACCTTGAAGATATTTCTTCTGTGGCTTTGTAAAATCTAGACATAGTACCAATCAAACGCCTGGTCTGCGTCCTAATCGATAACAATATAATAGAATCGTTTTATAAGTCAGTTTAGGAATTTTCGCATTAAAATTCCTCCAGTCCTATTGTGGCACGAAAGACCCGTGTAAAATTATTCGGATTACAATAACCCAATTACGTTTTATTGAGTCAACTGACGCTAAATGAGATCATCTTAACATGGCCATGTTATCAATATGCAAACAGTAAAGAGTGATGCAATGTTTCAGTTTGCGGCTCACGTATCCAGCTACTACCCGCTGCTGTGTGAGATCACCTGCTTCGACCTCAAGCCAGAGCTACGCTCCGTGCTGCGACGCGTCTTCATCCGCATCGGGCCCGTTTTCAACATCGTCACGAACGCCCAATAACACCACAACACTAACAAACAATATGGCCTTATAGTTCTCTAGGATAAAGTATGACTTTGATGTTAATGTTAAAAATAATACTTCGGTTGATTCCTTAAAATTTAATGTAATATTGACAGCAATCAGTACTTCAGTAGTATTAAAAGTGATCTATCATATTTTATAGCGTGTAGTAGTCTTATTTCTAATTTATACTATAAATTATTGATTTGATTATCAAGTTAAATTTTTAAATTGTATAATAAAAGCATAGAAGTTGTATCTATAAATTATAATAGTTTATTCTGTATATTTGAAAGTTTTTACCGTCTGGGGAGCTGAACTCACTCACTGCTACTATTGCTTCGTATTTCTTCTAGCTAGACTGATCAGACTGTGATTGTGAAGTTTTACTTTCTCACGGCTTTCCATGTTTATTGTTTTTATTGGAGTGACTTCAGAACTCGCACGCAAACTGATTATTATATTATTCCTTAAAATAAAAATCATTAATTTAAAGGACGTTTGATTTAAACAATCTTCAGTCCCTCAATAGACCTCTCCAAGGAGTCGAGATCCCAAATGACTAGTTGTCCATCCAGTCCAGTGGTGCTGAACTTGCGCGTGTTGGCCTTTGTGCCTTCATACAGGCGGATGGAAGTGATAGCATTCTGGTGGATGGAATCAAGAAGAGTGTCGTTAGTTTCGATGCGCGCCTGGCGATCTAGAGACTGGAACTTCTTCATGGCTGATAATCCTCCAGACTCCTTCCTCTGAGTATTATCCAATTTGGCAACAAACTTAACCTGATTACCTTCATGGCAGTACATTAAAGGAATGCAGCTATGTCCTGCCACAACCAGGGAGTTGTTGGTCACCCAACTGCATCCCAGGAAGGGCAAGTACTCAGTCTTCATTTTTATGATACCCCTCCCTTGAGTAGCATCGGCTACATTTATGGAGCTATCATGCCCCACCCATGCAACCTTGTTCCCGTCTGCTGAAAATGACACACTGTGCACCCATCCACCACCGTTTGGTGAGTTGGGGAATTCAGCTAACATTTGCCCCAAAGGAAGCTTGGTTCCCCACACATTTGGCCCGGGTTGGTCTTCAATATCCTTGATGTAAGCTGAGTAAACTCTTACTTTAAAATCAGCTGAGCCAGCAACCAACAAGATGTTGTTAGGATGCCAGTCAATGCTGGTCACAGTTGACCGAATCGGCTTTTTGATATGCTTGGACACCCACCAGTTGTTTTCTTTCTCAAAGTAACAGATTGAGATCAACCTGGCTCCAGAGCCAACAGCAAACTTATTCTCCATGGGTGACCATTTAACACAAGTGGCTGCTCGGTTGATGCGGAGAAGGACAAGAGTAGTCGACCACTTGCCATCATCTCCTTGAGTCCATACATAAGCATTACGGTCTACGGAGCAGGTGACAATGCGGTTGGTGTTTGGGGCCCAGTCAATGCCCATCACCTTCAGGTCATGTTCCACCAGATTGTTGGTCTGCTTCCAATCATTGCCCTCTTTCTGGTAGATATGGACTTCATTATTGTTTGGTGAAAATGCAATTTCTGTAATACAAAGATTAGATAGTTTTACAGAACTGTTTTTCATCCCTTTATACCTAGTTTACTTGAAGTTTGAACAGCCATATTTATGTCATACATGTTCATGTTATTTATGCCATATTGCTGTTTAATTAAAGCTAGACTTAGAATTATAAGTGCTGCTGCTTTGATTGTAATATAGAAACAGCATGGGGTCTCATGATAATGGTGAACAAAGTAAACCACACGCCTATCAGTCAAAAAAATAAACAAGTACTTCTGTGTAAGTTTCTTGGAGAAAATATAGAGAGAACAGGGTCTAAAATCGCCGCTTTATCAGAATCATAATACGAATCACGTTAAAAATTTAACTCTTAAAATGGACTTTGTGATCTTAACAAAAAGACCATTTTAAGAATTTTAAATTTTTAAGGTGATTCATATTATGATTCTGATAAAACTTCCATTTTAGGCCCACAGTAAAATACTCACGGGTTCTATCCTTATTCCATGCATGACAAGTCACCGGTGCCACTGAGTCACCAAAAGTAAGAGTTTGAGACATTTCTGTGTCTGAAAAAATGAAGGTGATATTTTTAATACCACAAATATTCAGAATACCCAATAATGCATTCTTTGTGAATATTTACCTCAAGTTTCTAAGCAAACGGGAAGTCGGTCACACCCAACGATATCAGTTGATAAGCAGAAATTCGCGGACTCTGGGCAGTCGACACGAATTTCTGAAAGCGTACATATATTATATTTCATATCGAGAATATTATAATCATATCCAGGCTTCATTTACATTGATTTACAGCAATTATTTACCTATTTACTTTAGCAAACGAAACCGCGAAACGTCGAATTGACGTCAGTCTGCAGTCACAGTCAGTAAAATTAAAGAACGAATGAAGAATGAATGAGTCACACACATGCGGAAACGATTCGATTTCGAACGAATGTTCATTCTGTTTTCAGTTGCCAAGTTAAAAAAGGCTTTTGAAAACTAAAAATTGTCTATGAAAATATCTACTATTGTATTATTGATTACTAGACTCACAGAGCATCTTATATATATACTGGTAACTAGACTCCATGGAATCGACAATTTCAACAGAAAATAACTTAGCGCGTTAGCGGAATTTTTAATTTTGCAGAAAGTTGTTATTTCAACTAAATAATTCGACAGAATAATACAAAGCCAACAAATTAAGATTCTGTTTCTACATCCATCAACTATGCCTGATCCAGGTACGTTCATAAATCTTTTTTTGCGCTCCGAAGATTGTAGCTTAGAGAAGAAGGATCAAAATTCACCTAAGTCCTACAGTAAAGAAAAGTATCTAAAAAAAAAAAAGATAAAAAGATAGCATACTTCCAAACTCCATCTTTACAGTATAAAATATGAAAAAATGCTATAAAAATTCGTTCAGGGGCAGGGATATCTACAATGAATATACAGTGTTATCCGCCCATTACGGCTTGCAAACACAGATTAGGTTTTATACAGTCTACTATGAAAACAATCGTTTTAGTACGGTACGACTCCGGTTTACTAGACCAACTGCTTAGAACGACCTGTTTTGAGTATTACTTGTCCGGTTAGAACAACGCGCAGTATTTTGTTTCGATACCTATGCACCCCAGCTGCCCCGCATCGCTGCTTTCTTCCCTCGTTATATCGATAAAAAAAAACTTTAGTGTATTGGTGTTAGCCAACTATCCCGACTTGTGATTAAACCCTAGTGAAAATAGAAGATATTTTAACAATCCAGTTATAAGTCTCACTAGTTAGATGTTCAGTTGCTTCGGTGGCCAACCAAGTGAAAACAAACCCCAGTTGTTAGCTAAGATGGTACTTAATAATTGAAGTAGAGTCAATATCCAAGTATTTGGTATTGTAGATATTTAACTGCCCCTAAACGAATTTTCATAGCATTTTTTATATGTTAGACTGTAAGGATGGAGTTTGGAAGTATGCCATCTCATTATACCCATTTTTATATATTTTTGAGATACTTCTGTTTGCTGCAGGACGTGGGTTAGTTTTGTATGGACCGTGCCCCTTCTTTATTTTATTCAAGTAAGATTGCCTAAGATAATAAATTATGACTTGTTGCAGCATTTGATTGAGGGGTTGGAGTGTAGCTTGGGCGAGGACTTAGAAAAGTTATCGTTTTTTTTTTCGGAAGTTTCCCAGTTTTATTGCAGTATCGGGTTGAGCTTGACCATGAAGTCCTCTGCCCCCAAGGATACGCAAGCTGAAAGATCAACCGACACAAACTTGTTTTTTTTTACATTTTCTTAGCTGCTCTTGGTGCCCATAAG
This sequence comes from Eugnorisma glareosa, assembly GCA_947578425.1. NCBI lineage: Eukaryota > Metazoa > Arthropoda > Insecta > Lepidoptera > Noctuidae > Eugnorisma > Eugnorisma glareosa. The sequence continues at coordinate 1,310,766 of OX387957.1, read as the reverse complement.
CGTATACTCCAACTCTTAAAACTCCGCTCCTAAGACGACCCACTGACCCTCAACTCCAATGTTTCAGGAAAGCATTACAATGACACTCGCAAACATGGTGACTACCCTGATCGCACCGCGGGTTCTGTTACACAAACCATCAATAATATGGTCAACTACGCTAGAAAATGCTATCCAGCAGACGACCCCATGCGGGCCGTATATATAAAAAACTCTGTGCTAAAAATAATTGAACGTTACGACAGACATGTGCGACTCGTCAAATTGTCCCGCGATGTCACTGCTGAGTGCAAGAACATCATAATGTTATTGTTGCATTCGCCTTTAACGTGAGTAACTATAGATTTTCATCTGCCCAGCCTTTTACCAACAATTTTTCTGAGGCGCGGAGGAAGCTTGGTGTGATATGGATGGTCATCTATCCATGGACTTACCTTGGCAGGCGCAGCTTATCCTGAAGATCGACACCTGCGACTGTATTTAGCCACACTGTTCTCATAAAAGTTCGAAAACATGGGTACTTTTTTATGATATAACTAACTGCTACCAGCGACATTTGTTCGCATGAAATTATTATAAAAAAATATTAATTCCCTCTCTAAATCGGATTTTGTTACCAATTTCAGGGGTTTTTTTTCCACGGAACCCTTATTATTTTTCTAAAATAAAATAGCTGATGTTATAAGGTCTAATTTAGGCTATCTGTTCCGTCAAAATCGATTCAGCTACATAAGAGATTAGCCAGAACAAACTCACAGGCTAAAGACAAAAAATGAAAAAAAAATGCGTTTTTGTTTTAAGTGTCATAAAACTGGCCGTATATTTATATATGCATTCAGTTGTTAAAAAAGCAAAAGCTGTTACATAATTTGATATTACAAACAGACACTTCAATTTTATTTATTCGTACGCGTCAAAATATTACTGCCCTATATGAATCGGATTTTTTTTTAATTTGATAGGTTTTTATTTGTATACACGAAACTTTATCGTCTTCTAAAGTATAAAACCGACTTTAAAAAAAAACAAAGACAAAAATAACAAACCAAAACACAAAAAAGTGAAAAATAACTTTAGCTTCAGAAGCCGGTGACAAAAACACCAAATCAATCAAACAAAAGTCAAGCTTCAGAAGCCGGTGACAAAAACACCAAACCAATCAAACAAAAGTCAAGCTTCGAAGTCGGTGACCTTTGTTTGATTGCTTTTATTTTTGTTTTTAGTTTTTTTTAGTTTGTTGGTTTTGTCTTTGTTTTTTTTTTGAAGTCGGTTTTATTTTTTGCAAAAAAGTTTTCATTTTTAGTTGTTCCCATGCCGCCATGAATTTATTTTACATTATTAAATACGCGTCTAAATGACAACAACGTTATTTTCTTAAAGTCGGTTAAAATCTATACTAATATTATAAAGCTGAAGAGTTTGTTTGTTTGTTTGTTTGTTTGAACGCGGTAATCTCAGGAACTACTGGTTCGAATTGAAAAATTCTTTTTGTGTTGGTTAGTCTATTTATCGAGGAAGGCTATAGGCTATATATCATCACGCTACAACCAATAGGAGCGGAGCATCAATGACAAATGTTGCAAAAACGGGGAAAAATTATTCTCTTTGATAGCTTCCGTTGCGTGCGCTGCGTAAACGGTTAAATTTGCACAAATATAATGTAGCAGGGAATTATTCCTCTTAAAAAGGTCTCAAAAAAAGTCCGCGACGGCACATGCCTATCTTTTAAGGTTGACTCACAATAACCATTTTTATGATTTTAAAATTTGGTCAAAATTAATGTTTTATTTGCGAAGGTGTTTTTACCGACATAGTATTAATCCTTATCAAAATAAATATGTTAGTTATCTTTAGCATTCAATTGTGACCAAAATTGCCCTTTACACTATTCAATTTAGATGAATATCTTAGGAGATATCACAGTTTTAAAATAACTCCGCATCAAAATAATGACCCGCGCGCGCTGCGAGGCGGGTGTTCATGTTGTTGGGAAAACCAATGTGATTAGATTCAATGCACAAATATTGTGGGGAACTTAGAGAAGGTTTTAGTTTCGCGCTGCGAGGCGGGTGTTCATGTTGTTGGGAAAACCAATGTGATTAGATTCAATGCACAAATATTGTGGGGAACTTAGAGAAGGTTTTAGTTTTTGTTTCATGCTGTAATCAGTGCTCTCTATCAAAAGATTTATAAATTTAAAGTGTTCAAGAAGAACTTACCATCATTGTGTAAGATACATGCAACGACATCTATTGCACCAAAATGGTACTAATTAATAAAAATGTGCTCACAAGATAACTTTTAAATCGGGTCTGAGAGCAAAAAGTACTCTAGATTAGTCTACATGACGCTATAATCCTGTAGAGTGTGTGTTCGATCGCTTTACATGCATTATATTTTAACGGTTAAATTTCGTGCTCGATAGATGGCGCTATTAATTTCACTCCATTTTCTGAGTCGCGGTGTTAAGTTTTCCGTGAAAGAATGACCCTCGCCCGTGTCAAATGTCTGAAGCTTGGTTTATTAACCAACGTAACAAAAAGAGGAGGTTCTCAATTCGACGCGTCTATATTTTTTTATTTTATGTATGACCTGACCACGCATAACTTTTTACAGAGAAGTCCGATATACATGATCTTTTGTTTTTTAAATTGAGAAATCATGTTTGGGCTCATTTCCTGCACCTTGATGAGAACTTTAGATCTAGCTGGAGTTTGACGTCATCGAAGGTCTGACGATGGAGACGGAAGGCACTTGCAAGAGGTCCTCAAGAGTTTGCAGCAACAATAACGTGTTTGGGCTCAATTCATGCACCTTGATGAGAACTTTAGGCCTTGCTGAAGTATGACTGTCATCGACGGTCAAACGATAGAGACAAATGGCAGTTGCAAGCGGTCCTAAACAGTTTGCAGCAGGTATAATGTTATTGGGCTCATTTCATTCACTTTGATGAAAACTTTAAACCATACTGAGTTGTCAGTATGACTTTCATCGAATGTCTGACGATGGAGAAGGAAAGCAGTTGCAAGTGGTCCTCAAGAGTTTACAGCATCTATATCGTGTCTGGGCTCATTTCATGCACCTTGATGAGAACTTTAGACCTAGCTGGAGTATGACTGTCATCGAAGGTCTGACGATGGAGACGGAAGGTAGTTGCAAGAGGTCCTCAAGAGTTTACAGCATCTATATCGTGTTTCGGCTGATTTCATGCACCTTGATGAGAACTTTAGACCTGCCTGGAGTATGTCTATCATCAAAGGTCTGACGATGGAGACGGAAGGCAGTTGCAAGAGGTCCGCAACAGTTTACAGCAGTTTTATCGTGTCTCGGCCCATTTCAAGAACTTTGATGAGAACTTTCGTTCTAGCTGGTGTATGATTGTCATCGAGTGTCTAAAGATGAAGACGTAAGGCTGTCGAGGGTCGCGGGCCTGTGGACAGTGAGTAATGGGCTAGCTCGCCATCCGTCCGTCTTATGACGACAGGCCGTGGTGACGGCGTGTTCGTGTTCCACACGCGCCTCAAAGAGATGTCAGCAAACGGGAAGGGATCCGAGAGGAGCGAGGCCTGCACAGGGTTGCGGGACAGTTCGAAAGAGATACCGCGGCCCTGGAACGCAAAGGGCAACAGAAGAAACGTGGGTGGATTTTAGTCAGTACAAGTCTGACAATCCCTTCCGCTCCGTCCAGAGTGGGAGGGGTCATTTGATGATTATCCATCGGTAATAGTATATAATAGGGATTTACTCCTTTTGAGAGCTTCCGTTGTGCGTGAACGGTTAAAGTTACGCAATTATCATGTATGTCGGAATTGTCCCTCTTAAAAAGCTCTAAAAAAATATCCGCAATGGCCATATGTCTAACTTTTAAGGTTGACGCACACTCTCTCTAACCTCTCTTTCTTTTATGTACGCACGCACGCAGACGAAGTTGCGCGGGTCAGCTAGTTGTAACATAAAATAAGACGCGTAAACACATGTACCTATTTCATTTCTAAGTCTGTTTAAATAGAAGCAATACTGGCCGACCTTAAAAAATAGCTATTTTAAGCGAATCGAAATTAGGTAGGCCTTATTACCCTCAGGTACCATATATAACATAGATGCCAGTAAAGGAAGCGTCAAAATCGATTCAGCCATTTCGGAGGTTGGCCGGAACAAACAGACAGAGACAAAAATAAAATAAAAAAATGTTTTATTTTAAGTACCTACCGTATACTTATTACTTTATATGCATTCAGTCAAACAGACACTACCTACTACTATTTTGTCCTACTAGTAGGACCACTTTGCATACTTGTAAGAGTACGAGTACCTACACTACATACTTTCCTTAATAGGTACAGGAAGGCATTCGCTTCTTATTGCTGCCATCATTAAATGAAATACCTGATTACATAGAAGCATTACAGCAACTTTAAACCTATTTAAATTAACGTGACATTTCCAGGCCGGCTATATCTGGGAATACAATCACCGAAGCCAAGGAACGAATTCAGAAGGTTATCAATGGGCCAATCAAATGCATTGGCATAGAGAATGAACACTGCTCAGCCAACTTGCACGACCATGCTATTACAGGTGGTTTCCAAGAATACGTTAAAGCCAGGATAATGCTATCTCTCATGGCAGAGAATAGGATTATCATCTACCCAGAAGTCCAGAAAGAACTGGAGTATACCATCATTGAAAATGATACTCAAAGGTTATTGGTTACAAAGATTCCACGATCTGACTATATACTGGGTCTAGCTGAGCTGAGTGTGGAGCTGATGAGGAAGGCCGTTAACAGTGTATCTAGGGACACTGAGCAGTGCTTCGAAACAAATGATGTACTTAAGCAGTTGTATTCTGGGTATTTGGGTAAGTTAACCCAACTATGATAAACCTTAATCAGGAGTCAAGAGTCATGGACAGTTTAACAAATGCTGGAAAATACGTGAATGCATATTTTACTGCAAATACGTTAATCTGTGCTTGATTGCGTTAGATTTATTTCAAAAACTTAATTTGCTTAAGGGGAAGCGTCAGGGTAGTCTAAAATTTCTTTTTTTATTTTCACTTTTAAACACATTCGTTATTATTTTTTTAATAATTTCTTAAAAAAAAAAACAATAAAATAAAAAATCTAGTCCACCGGTGTCGGGAGCAGGGTCTAAGCTACCGGTGGTTAGGGCTCCAGAGACAGCAACCTCCTCATAATGCGGGCCATATCGAGGATTAGGTTCTGCCTTCGGAATCAGTCCCTTGATCCAACCGCCAAGTGAGAGTCTCGACAGATGTTCGTCGAGGCTTTTGGCCATCAGGCCATTGGCTGTAACGACAATCAGCACAATGATAGCCGAGTTCACCTTCTACATGTCGACAACCTCGTGCGCCAAGTTGAAATATTTTATTTGTTTCTCTTTCTCAGCTTCATTTAATATTTATAATTGTTATATAGAATTTTATCATATTTTTGTACAGAAATATCTTTACATAAGTAAGTAAATCAAGTTTTCTTGCAAATTTACACTGTTTCTTGTAGGAAAAAAAATTATATGATATTTGCCGAGACCCTCGCTCTCCCTCGTGAGATTGGGTGAGATTCGGCTCGATCCCCTCACCTTCTTAAACGCCTCACGTAATTAATGGATGCTCCCTAAAAACTAACTAATAAAAACTTTGTAATAGGACAGTGCCTTTACTGAAAGGACTCACCTCAGTAGTGCCCCTTGTCTTTGCATGTCTGTTCAAATAAATTTATTATGGTTGCTATGACTATATTAATGGTAAAGAAAATGCGAGATATGCTCCTTCTGTTTTCGGGCTGGTAGTAAAACAACTCTAAATCTCCTTCCAGGCATAACCGGCGAAGGCTATCTAAACCGCAAGCTCCCAGTGACCCGTGCCAATCTGCACAAGGTCGAGCAGGCGCTGCTTGCGCTGCGCCAACGCTACGGCGCGGTGCCCCCGTACTGGCTGGATGGAGCAAGGCCTAAGGCTTCCTATGAATATCGGAGAAAGTATTATGGATGTTAGAATATATGATATACCTATCTATATCGATGAAAGCTGGAATGTCGGATGAAACGACGCAAGGGATAGTATGAAACATGCTGTAATGGATTTACAACGTTCGCGGATGACCCTATACGTCAGCTCAGACAACGGAAAAATGCACGAGCTATTTACTGGCTGCATTGAAAATAGGACCGTATTACCATTTTTTTAGAGCGCGTGCGACCGAGTTGCGACTAGGAGCGAGGCAACGCTTTAAGTGCCCGTCGATATGCATACAATTGTTTATTTCAAACAATGGTTATATGGTCCTATTTTCAATGCAGTCAGTAAATTCGCGCATTTCGTTTCGTCCTGGCTGTACAGATTCTAATACACCATAATATATAGTGGTTACTTGAACCTATATTCCATATTAATAATTAATCAAAGTACCTATTTAAACCTGAAAATAAATTCCATTTTAATAAATATATAATTCAATAGTAGATTCAATCTTAGTGATGAATCAAAGTATTTAAACCTGAACCTATAATTCAATCATAATAATTAATCAAAGTATTTAAACCTGAAACTTTATTTAATCTAAATAAATATAAGATAAATCAATAGTAGTTACTTGAACCTATATTCCATCTTAATAATTAATCAAAGTATTTAAACCTGAAACTTTATTTCATTAAATAAATATAAAATAATTCAATAGTAGTTATACTTGAACCTGTATTCAATTATAATAATTAATCAAAGTAGTTAAACCTGAAACTTTATTTCATCTAAATAAATATAATATGCGTTGGAAGGCCTCCCACTAGGTGGACCGATGACCTGGTGAAGGTTGCGGGGATCCGCTGGATGCGAGTCGCACGGGACCGGTCAGTGTGGCGACACTTGGGGGAGGCCTATGTCTGTATTCCATCTTAATAATTAGGTAATCAAAGTATTTAAACCTGAAACTGTATTCCATCTCTCAGTAATGTTTATATTGAATTATTTTATATTTATTTATATAAAATAATTCAACATAAACATTACTATGTTACTCGTATGTGTAGTCATCATTTTGCTGTAGTACTGGGACTCCTCATTTAGTTTTAGGATAAGATTCATTATAGAAATAAGTTGATTTGTATTGTTGTGTAGTATTTTGAAGATCTCAATAAAACCTATATCATCCATCATTATTCTTATTCATTCATAAAGAAAACCACTTTTAAGCTGAATAAAAAAGAACTCCAAAGTGAGCTAGCACTCGTAAATCTTGAGAGAAATCCTGGCTGTTCGTTAGGTCACTGGGTCGCTGGGTGGGTGTAACGAGTAGTCATAGTGCGAAAAAAGGCATCGTGCTACGAAATCACCCAGACTGGGTGGCTGCCATTCGTTTTTGCTCGGTTATCGTCAGGGGCGTGCCGTCCATAAAGGCAATTAGGCCTAGCCTACCCTACCATTCCTACCAAAAAAGCAACAAATGCATTTATTATAACTATGTAATATAAGAAAACAAAATATTTAAAAAAATGTAAAATCTCCTGTTATAATACTTATAGCAACTTGTCGCGCCCGTGTGACGTAATCGCCGTCACGAGCGAGCGTCGTAGTATTTTAGGCAATCGCACTAACGGCCTACTTTCCATTGATAAATTTACGCACACTCATGCATATTTTCGTGTGTATGAACGGCACATATGTATAGATCATAGATAGATTAGGGGCGGAACTACTGCGAGTGTAGCTGGCCACTGATTGGCTCATGGCCTCCCCATAAAGTACCTATTATCCGGCAATATTTTTTTTACCGCTTTTTAAAGGGGTCATGGTATGCAGTGATGCAATTTCATTTGGTAGTGTTTTTTATCGACAAATTAGAAATTATATTTTGCTTAGACAAGCCATATTTGTTGCATGTGACAAGCAAAATTTATTTCGCAATCTTGAATGTTTTGCTTTTTAATATCTTCGGTTGTTATTTGTTTTGAAACGTACAATAGTGTAAACATTATTTGTTGTATTTGTTTATTTACATAAAAATTGGGTTCTGTTGTGAAGTTTGCGCTGATAATGTGTGTTTGTTAGAAGTTAAAAACAGTAAGTATTCACGATTATCGTCTAATGATAAGATTCAAGTTGTGTCTAAAGGTAGATTAGGTACCCGAATTACGAGAATGAACCCAAAAAAAACCATCTCGTACTCGTCATTTCGAATGAATCTTTCTACTGTTTGCATCGTCAGAAAATCGTGATTTGAACTTTGATTAATGTGGTGAGTTCTTGTATTGTATCTCTTGTTTTTACAGGCTTATTTTCAATGTTTTTTTTTTTTTCAAATATTCCGGTCAGATGTCTATGGCTAAAATTGAGCCCGGAACGAAAACTATAATTGTACATGGTAATTTGATTTTTTTTTGTTGACAGCGCACTTGTTTTATTTTTTAGAATGTTTCTAACGAAGCGACATCCTTCGTTCTTGTATTGACAGAATGCCATTGAAATTCCTAATATTTAAGCTAGATGGCGTTGTTTCTCATACGCTTACGCTTACGCTTAGGTGCGGGGGGCCCAGACGGGTTAGTGGATAAATCAATAGATGTAACTACTTTGAGGGACATCTTACATAGAGCGACCCTGTGAGGTAGCGTTTTTTTTTTCTTGTCATTTTGCTTGGCCTACCCTCCGTGGGAAACCACTGCACGCCACTGCATAATACATTTGTGACCTTTCTTGACCATAACGTTGTTATCCTATAAGTAAATAGTCCGCATAGCAGTTTTCTATGGCAATTCTGTAACACTTGAAATCTTAAAGGAGTGGCCGCATTGGCGGTAAAATGTCTCTTTCTCATAATGTTGTTTTCTCAGAATGTTGTTTTCTCAGAATGTCGCTTTCGCAGAATGACTCTTTCTCAAAACGTCGCTTTCCCATAATAGCTTTTTCGCAGAATGTCTCTTTCGCAAAATGTCACGTTAGTAGGTAATTTGTGATAAAATTTAGCCAGGTTTAAAAATAAGGTTGTTTATTTTTCAATTTCTTCTAAAATGTTTACAATTTGTTCAATATTACTACAATTTAGCATATAATAAATACAGATATGAATCTGTTGTTTTAGAATTTGCTTAAATTACTAAATAATCAATCAATCAATATCTGTATCGTGGTCGTGGATCATAGGTAAGGTACATAATACAGGTCTTAAATAATTAGATTGTGATCAGCTATGTCCCGCCCATAATCAGCCTTTAATGTTCCCACTCTGCTGGGACACTCGGCCTCCTCTCCATGAGAGGGAATGGGCTATAATCCACCACGCGGGCCCAGTGCAGGTTGGTAGATGTCACATGTCTTCGAATTTTTGGTTCTAGGACATGCCGGTTTCCTCACGATGTTTTTCCTTCACCGTATTGAGAACAGTGGTGATGAAATAAATTACACAAAGTAATGCGCCTGCCTGGGTTTGAACCCACGACTTACTGTTCGTAAGTCGGGGCCGCCACCACTGGGCCACCGCTACTCTCCTGCTGCTGTCCCGCCCATTGGGCATATAATAGTTAATTACATGCAAATTACATACCTACATTAAGAATACATTATTACATTATTGATACAAATGATTAAATTATTGAAATGTCACATGGAATATAATAAAGAGAACAGTAAACATAGGTAGGTACACATCAGTGAGCCACTGAACGCGCAAATCACAATTTATTTTAATTATTAAATATTATCATTAGAAAAAACAAATAAAATAATGATATTGATAACTGGGCCCTGGGCCACCGCTGCTCTCCTGCTGCTGTCCCGCCCATTGGGCACATAATAGTTAATTACATGCAAATTACATACATTAAGAATACATTATTGATAGTATTGATACAAATGATTAAATTATTGAAATGTCACATGGAATATAATAAAGAGAACAGTAAACATAGGTAGGTACACATCAGTGAGCCACTGAACGCACAAATCACAATTAATTTTAATTATTAAATATTGGCATTAGAAAAAACAAATAAAATAATTATTTTGATAATATATTGATGATGACGTGATTCGTTGTACCTATATTCTACAGGCTGTCGTTTTGCATCCTGGTCAAATTCAAGGAGGTATCTATACTAATGATTCTCGACCCGAATCTATAATAAAAAGGGTAGTTTTTTTCATTTTTTAACGGAAATCGGTAAGTGTAAATCACCCGTATTAAAACGCAGCCCGTCTGTTCCTAGCCGTATATACGCGCCGTCACACACACAAACGCAATCGTTTATTCCACAGTATAATTATGGACAGCAAGGAAACTTAGTATCGATTCGGGTCGGACCTCCTTGAATTTGACCAGGATGCAAGGCGACAGCCTGTATAAAATCAGATTCATATATTTATTATATGCTAAATTGTAGTATTAATTCTAGCTTTCTGGACCGCGACGTGTCAAGACTTCATTCAAGAGCGAGCGAAGTGATTTCGAAATTCTGAAGCCTTCTAGAATGCGATAAGTTAAACATTCATGATTTAATCATAACGGGCCACTTATCAATAGCAATTTGAGGATAGTGGATGATTTTGTGATTTTTTCCCCTACACGTCGGGACCCTTGTTACCTACTCGGGGGCCCCGTATTATTGATACGCTGATACGGCGGTAGCTACGCCCCTCTTCTTCTTTCTTTATCGTGTGGTTAGTGCCTAACCTGGTGTCAGAGTTTTTAGGCCGCCCATGGGCCTCTGACTTGGCTTTACATGCCGTCAAGAAATATCTCCCAGGCATGCTGGTTTCCTCACGATGTTTCCCTTCACCGGAGCAAGTGCTACGCCCCTGATCTACAGGCATGCATTTAGTCTTCCAAACCATATCTAAGCAAAAGAAACGACACCTAAGAATCCAATGAAAATGTCTATGAAAGCAGAATTTGAGTCCACTGTGAGTCGGCTGCTCAGAAGTGGTTAATCCAAATATAAAGACAGCATGAAATACCGTTAGCGGAATTTTTAATTTTTGCAGAAAGTTGTCTTTTCATTAGATTATTCGACGAAAATAATACAAAGCAACATACATTATTTGTGAAAACAATTAAGATTCTGTTTCTGCATCAATAACGACTAAGTGCTCATTTTCGGAGACGCGGCGCGTCGTGCGGCGCGTTGAGCGTTTTTTCCGTTTACGGAGAAGCGGCGCGTGCAGCGGCCCGCGTTACCGCACGCCCAAACAAACATAATATATGGCAATGTACGATGTTGTTTACGGAGACGCGGCGCGCTGAGCGGTGCGTGAGCAGCGGTGGCCGCCGCGGTGATTTCATAGATAGTATATTTTTATAACTTCCGTAACCTCCCACACCAGAAACCCACGCTACTTGAGCAGCTGACGGTCGCGTCGGTTCTTTTATTAGTCATATAAGATCAACTATCTATGTCAATTTCAGCCGGCTTACTATGACTTTTTCATTTGCAACGCAACCTCCCGGACTATAAGCGCGTGTACCGCCGCGTGCACCGCGGCGGGCGCCGCATGCAGTACAAGCAAACGCGCGTAAAATCGCTTCTCCGTAAACGCTCTCATACATTTCCATATGTTTGAATTTAAAGCGAGCCGCGCCGCTTGTCTGTAAATGACCCCTAAGTATGTCTGTTCCAGGTAGGTACCTACATATAAAATATTTTATTTTCGCTTCAGAAATATTCAAGAAAGCTTGAGTTTGGCTTGACTGCTTTTGTTTTCTGCTTAAATATTAAGAGCAACTATTTTACTGTATTTGTTCATCTTGAGCTTTGTACATTTGTTTTGTATTTGTTCGTTATCTTGAGCTTTGTTTTGTTTGATGGTTTATATGTTGTAGGTACATTTTTTTTTGTGTTCATTATTATTTTAATGATGATCTGCCTAACACTTTAAAATTCTTCAAACGTAGGTACTTACATAATTTTATGTATAGATATCCATGTTTAATATGTACCTATAAATGTTGTTGATTTTAATGGCCTAGGTGCCTATCCAATGTAAACTAAATTATTTTAGCATGGTATTATTACGGCGGAATGTGTAAAATTTTTATAACTTCCTTTAGACACCACATTTTATGCAAATAAATACCTATACTTACTTACATATATAAATTAAGACCTAAACTCTAATGTTTCAGATCGGCAGATTTTTTGAAATCCGCGGATGCGGATGCGGATTTTTGAAGGCTCACATCCGCGGATGCGGACCTTAATTTTTTTTTTAAGAATATTCGTTTTGGTGCAGATAGTGCATATTTTACAATGAGCCATCTTGTTTAAAATAAGTCCAAATATCACTTTGTGTCGGTGGTGACATTGTGAATTCACTTGTCCAATAAACTATTAACTGCAGAAAACTCGCTTTAAACAGACAATACTCACTATAACACTCAAAAACTGCAATGTTCATACGATAAACGCAAGTAACCACGTTATGATTGATTTACGAGATACAAAACTTTCTGCGAAAACAAAACCGACTTCTAAAAAAAGTCTAAAATTACTTTACTTTCGGAAGTCGGTGTCTTTGTTTGTATCTTTTTTGCCACCGACTTCTGAAAGTAAAGTTATTTTAGACTTTTTTTGTGTTTTTTTAGAAGTCGGTTTTGTTTTCGCAGAAAGTTTATTTTTATTTTATCCTTTTTAGTTGTAGTATACCACACAAATTCTTGTCATGAATTAGTTTTTACATTGTAATTAGAAGTTAGTTAAAGTACTCGTCAAGACGAATCATACGAGCCCAAACTCGATGGGATTGTGTCATTTTATTACGGACTACCTGTGACCACCTTCCAGCTCCATCACCAGACCCTGGGTACCATCTAGAGACAAAGTACTTGACAAGATGAATTATACGAACCCAAACTCGATGGGGTTATGTCGTTTTAATGGAGTTCCTATGGCCTTCCAGCTCCATCATCAGACCCTGGTTACCATTTAGGACTACAGTAGGTACTTGTCAAGACAAATCAAACGAGTCCAAACTCGACGGCGTTGCGTCGTTTTATTACAGAGTTGGTATGGCCACCTTCCAGCCCCATCATCAGATCAGCTCCATGTCATCATAATATTGCATTGTCTCGCGATATACACGTGCGTACGAAATTTCAGCTCAATCAGAAATCGGGAAGTGTGTCAAAATTAACTAGCAAGTATCACGCGACGACGTCGCGTGATGTAGGTACATCAGAGCGCCAGCACGCGACGTCGCGTGATGTGACAATTAACGTGAGGAAAACCACCAAATTCCTAAACCGATTTTGATGAAATTTCTATGGGATCAATCGTGAAGCATATCCTTTCAGATGAAAAAAGAATTTTTCAAATCGGTTTACAAATGACGGAGTTCTGAGGTAACAAACATAAAAAAAAAAAATACTACCGAATTGAGAACCTCCTCCTTTTTGAAGAAAGTCGGTTAAAAATATGATCTTGATCTTGTCACCAAAATCTTCGCTTCTGTTGGTCACGCGCCACTCGCAAGCCCTACCCATTTTTTTCTTGTAGCGACCTGCGCTACATCCGCATCCGCATGAACTTCCGCATCGATTATTGCGGATGCGGATGCGAACATCCGCAACATCCCTATTTTAGATAAATAAATGATTTTGATTTACTCTAATGTAGGTACTTAATTATTTTTTAAATAATAAGCCTCTGCCTGGCAATCACTCTCCACTCAAATCTGTATGGTTCTTTCTTCAAGAGACCATCCCAGGCACTACTCGTATAATCTGCATGATCCACAAGTGTCTTAGTCAATGTCTGGACTTTAAGAGACGGTGACCTCTGTTTCGGCTGTTCCTTTTAAAAGTAGTCAGGGTATATATGATACACTGGCTCCATCTAGTTTTAAAAACCAACATGATGTGATATGTAAAAGTGGTTTTTAAAACCAATTTACCAGTTGACAGCGTTGAGGAGTTTTTTGGCGCCATTTTTTAAGTTTGTTGCTAGGTTATATTTTACTTTAGGTTATTTTAGTTAATAAATGTAAAATTAATATTAGTTCCAAAATAAATAAATAACTTATGGAAGTAACGAAGAAGCCTTATGATTTTAAGAATTTCTATTTACAGAAATGAATATAATTTGACTTGTCGTTATCTCAATTAATTTGGGCTCAGCGCTGCATGTACAGTCTGTCTATAAAGTCATGAAAAAAAATGAGGGCGCTGCGGTCGTGCACATAGCAACCCTGTATAGTGTGACTAAATTGATTTTGATACTAGCACATTATTTTATATTAGAAGCAAACCTGGTTTTAATGAAAACATAAGTTTTACTCGTAGACGCTTTTTTAAACTGGATAGAAAATGTATAGATAATAGTAGATCTAGCCTAGATATAGATAAGATCTTATTAAAAAAATCTACAGAAACCATAGACAAAGATGCGACCTTCATTATAAATAATAATAATAGGTACCAGCCTATTATTGTCCCATTGCTGGGCAAAGGCTTCTTCTCAACAGAGAAGGCACGAACATTGATCACCACGCTTGCTCAAGACGGGTTGGCGATTTCAGACTTTTATATGTCCAGCAGGGCTATTGCGTATCTCTGTAGACAGTTCATAGTGATCATCACTTGGCGAATTTTGATATACAATTACTGTTCTGCACGGGTAGCGTCAGTTGAAACCAACAAAAACAGTCATTGTATATCAAAACTCGCCAAGTGATGATCACTATGAACTGTCAACAGAGATACGCAATAGCCCTGTAGGTTTCCTCACGAGGTTTTCCTTCACCAATGTCTGTGATGTCCAAGATAAACTTAGAAAGTACATATGAATTGAGAAAGTCACATTGGTGAAGGAATTTATCATTATATCATACATATCATTGGTGAAACAAAAAAGGCCCGGATTTGAACCCACTACCTCATGCTGAAGGGGGAAGCCGCAACCTCTGGGCCATCACGACATACCTACATTAGTTTGCATAAACGATCAGATAGCACAAATCTATGGTCTTTGTCATTCAAATAAAATGAGTACTTAAATAAAAGAAAAATGTTCATACATATTTTTTATTATTACATGTTTATACTAATTCACTTTCATCATCTGATTACAAAAAATATTCTACGTTAAAAAAAGTATTTTCACTGTCAGCTGCGTCACTAACAACGTCTTGGCTACTGCTGTCATTGCTGCTGCTATCTTTGCCTAGCCTAGGCGAATGACTATTTACTCATCTATATCTTGATCTGTTTGCCAGGGTTTCCAAATTTGCCATCATTTTTATAGCCTTCATCTACAATACGCCTCACTTTACTCTGGTTCCTGAAAGAAAGATTTAAAAAAAAGTAGTATCTAACAGTAAATACTATTTTTAATTTCAGACATGATATAACATAGTCAGATTTAAAATCAGCGGTATATTTAATCACCCAAAAGTTCTAGTCGCACTATAATATGGCTTATTTAGATTTGGAATCTAACCTATTAATACGCAATGTAAACAATCTTTATTTTAGTCTTAAAATCGTATATTTAGTAAATTTATAACTTCTGGTAGATAAAAAACAAACAGTAACACGATTACATACCTGCCATAGCTGCTGTTCAAGCTTATACATCATCCAAATTTGATATAATTTGTCCAGGTTGGTGTTCTAACAAACATCACTGATACACTTTAAAAGTAATTTCCCGAGCTCCACTCCAATTTGTTTTCCTCTAAGTTCACACGTTTCGTCAAAGTTTTATCCACTTAGATTTGAAAAGCAATAAAAAATGCAATAGATAACGAGTTTTTTTTTTTTTTTTTTTTTTTTTTTTTTTTCTGGCTTCGCACGGTTTGTGCATTTAGCCAATGTCATGTTATTAGTGTTATTACAGATGTTATTAGAGACAAAGGTAGGGAAACTGGGATTTATCAATATGTATAATTTAACACGGAATTTGGGATATAGGATCAGTAGGATTACTATGTTAATAATTAATAAAAATAAAAACTATAGGTACATAAAATGAAGAGATGAGAAGAAAAAAAAAATATATATATAATATATATATATATATATATAAATTACAATTTAATATTATTAATGGTAATGAATGAAGCTATACATCTAAATACAGGTAAACTATTTGTACAAAATAAAGAAAGAACTGAAGTAGGAAAAGGAATACGGAGAGATAGTAGATCACTAAGAAAGGAAGAACGGTCATATAGAGGACAGGAAAAAAGAATATGGTTCAAGTCGCCTACATCTGTGCCACACGAACAACTGGGATCGTCTATGATTTTAAGTTTGGCAAGATGAGCTGGAGAGCAAACGTGACCAAGTCTCATCCGTATGAGAACGGAGGTCTCCATCTTGCCAAACCTAGCCCTGCCAAACCACGGTTTTTCCGAAACGTCGGGGTGGATCAAAGAAAAGTAACGACCCTTTTCTCTACTGCTGATTTCCCAAGCCACCTTCCAGGTGTCCAAAAGAAAAGTTTTAGGTAAATTTACAATATCTGAGTTAAAATTTATGTATGGAACTATGTCCCCACACTGCACCGCTTCACCGGCGAGAGAATTCGCCACTTCATTACCCTCGATTCCAGCATGAGCTGGAACCCACGCGAATTGCAAGGTATTGCCCTCAGATAATGTTCTGTACGCAAATTCTCTTATTAAATAGATTATAGGACACTGGAATTTATGTGTCAGTGCAGATTTGTTGATAGCTAGAAGAGCGCTTTGACAATCTGAGAAAATTATTACTTTATTGAGCTTAAAAACCCGACTATATTCGATGGCTTTTAAAATGCCAAAACATTCACCTGTAAAAACGGAAGTCTCCGGAGGAAGTTTTATTTTTTGTACGATGTTGTATTGCGAGTGGTACGTGCCAACTCCCACACAACCCGTTGGAGAACGTTTGGAACCATCCGTAAAAATGTGGTGATATTCAGAGTGGTCGGCCAGAAAATTGTTGAAACTTAAATGACAAACAGGGTCAGATTTACTAGTACAGTTAAATTTAATGATGGGATTGAAATGTAAACTATCATAACTACTGCTGAACATGGGAAGTTTGTTGGAACGGTGAGTTGGAGAAGATAGAGAAAGGTATTTTTTATAGCTTATAGCTAAACAAGGGGCACGTTTATGGGACCAATAATCTGAAGAATCAATCAGTGTCACTAAAGTGTCCAATTTAGAAATGAGAGGATGTGTTGAGAACTGAATAATTCGGAATAAATATTTATCGGAAAGGAACTGTCTTCGAAGATTTAGAGGAGCTTCCCCGCATTCAACCTGTAAGGCATTTATGGGACTCGACTTCATAGCACCCGCAATAATTCGTAATGCTTTAGACTGGATGCGGTCCAATTTTTTAAAAGCCATAACACTACCCGGTTCAAGAATAAATGATCCATAGTCTAATGTGCTTCTGATTATAGCATTGTAGATTAATTTTAAAGAAAAAGGATGTGCACCCCACCACACACCTGACAGGCATCTAAGCATGTTTAGATGATTTTCGCATTTATTGACGATAAATTCGCAATGGGGAACACTACTTAATTTAGAATCTAAAATTACCCCCAAATATCGGAAACTGTCTTTGACTGGAATAGGTGTATCTTTAAAGTAAAGGTTTACTCCGGGAATGTTTCTCTTCCGGGTGAATAAAACAGCCGCGCTTTTAGATGTCGATAACTCCAAACCGTTCAAATGTAACCATGAACCCAACGCAGATAAAGCTGAATTAATAGAACAGCTAGCTTGCTCGATGGACTGACTTGTAGCATATAATAATAAATCATCGGCATATTGAAGAACTTTAACACAATCGGACAAGGACGAATCTAAATCAAAAGTGTAGATATTGTATAAAAGAGGGCTGAGCACAGAACCCTGTGGGAGACCTCTCCATACAATATGTAATACCTCCTGATCCCCTATTATCATGTTAACAGAGCGTTCAGTCAGGATATTAATGATGAAATTCAACAAGTTCATAGGAACTTCTAAGGCTTTTAATTTGTTTTTTAAAACTGATAATAAAACATTATCGTAAGCTGAATTAATATCGAGGAACACCGCGATTGTGGAATGATTATTGGAAAATGAAATCCGAATATCCGATGTTAAAATGCTTAAACAGTCAGTGGTACTTTTACCTTTTCTAAAGCCATATTGTGATTCTGCCAGGAGACCCTTACTTTCAACAAACCATTCTAGGCGATTTTTAATTAAATGTTCCGCTAACTTTATCAGAATTGAAGACAAAACAATGGGACGGTATGAAGAAACATCTGAAGGAGTTTTATTTGGTTTAAGGAATGGCAACACCATTTGACGTTTCCATTCAAACGGAACGTTACCTGTAATCATAGTAGAATTAATAAGCTCTAAATAGTAACTGAGAACATCTTCATTTAAATGAGCAAAGAAGGAATACGGTATGCCATCAGTGCCTGGGGCTGAATCCTGCGTTTTATTAATAACACCCTTCAATTCAGTGAGAGTGAATGGACGATTTAGCGACGAATGCATATTTTGGGTATTGGGAATGACAGGTATGAGAGGTAGGTTAGCCTCAGGAACCCATGGAGGAGCTAATTTATCTAGAAAGTCGCTGGCTAACGAATCAGGGATAGGAGAATGGTTATTATAAATGGATCTAAATCTACGAATATAGCGCCAGACCAACGTAGGGTGAGTATTTGGTGAAATAGATAAACAAAAGTTACGCCAAGATTCAAATTTTTTCATTTTAAATAGTTTGCGAGTTTCTAAAATTAGGTTACTAAGAATTTCAAAGTTAATATCTGTCATTTCAAGGTTATAATTGTATTCAGCCTCATTACGTCTATTAATCACTTCTGTGCACTCTGAGTCCCACCAAGGAGGCGATGGAATAAAACTAATATTGTTCTTTTTTATAGGAAAAACTTCATCCGCCGCTACAATTAATAAGCGTGCTAATGCCTCAGCACAACTGTTTTCATTACCATCAGAAATAACAGGCAAAGAACAAAGCTTACTGTCAACAATGAACTTAAATTTGTCCCAGTCACTACTATTACTATGGGGTAATTTATGTTTTAGATTTGATCTCCTAATTGGCGCATTTGGTTTAGAAAGAGGATAAGAGATGACTATTGGAAAATGGTCACTACCAAAAGTAGAGGACAGAGTGTACCAAGATAAGGAAGAGGCTAGGTTTGGAGAACAGATAGAAAGGTCAATTGCACTTTGGTTTTGGTTAGGATCTGAACGTCGAGTGGGTGCTCCTGAATTCAAGATGCATAAGTTATGAACATCTATTATATCGAGTAATTCATCCCCATAACAATTCGAAATTGAACAACCCCATGATTGGTGATGGCAATTAAAGTCCCCCAGTATTAAGAATGGCTTTGGAAGAAAAGAAAAGAGATTATTCATCTCTTGAAGTACAGAAGAAGAAGGGTGAGGAATGTATATAGAGACTATACAAGTATTATATACTTTTATAGCTAGAATAGAAATTTCCTCACTATGAGGTGGTAATGTAATGATGGAAAAAGGGATAGAATTCTTGATGAGTATAGCTACTCCACCATACCCATCAGATCTATCCTCTCTAATGGTTAAATAACCATTGATTTTAAAAATATGATTAGTTTTGAGCCATGTCTCTGCTAAAGCAAAGACAATAGGTTCAAATTTGTTTAACAAATAAATAATATCAGTCTTTTTGTTTATTAGACTGCGACAGTTCCACTGGATTATTTTGGATGTATGGTCCATTATGATTGGATTGAGGTACATTGAAAGAAGGGGCAACGTTGGACGGTGAAATGTTGAACTGAGAGAGAAGATTGTGTAATGCAGAAAGAAAGTCATTTATGGAAAAATTTGTGTCTTTATCTTGAGTATTGTGTTTGTTAGAAAAAGCACAACCATCTGATGGTTGAGGAATATTAAAATCTTTAATAATAGCATTGTGAGCTTCTTTATTATAACCTGGCACATATTTGGGAGGGGAACGTGGTTTGGTGAAGACAGTCTTTTTATAACTTGTTGATATCTTATTAGTTTGTAAAGAGATTGATGGAGTATCAGGCAAGTTTTTGAATGGTGGAGATAAGAGTGTATCTGCATAGGATCTTGAGACTGGAGGATGGATTTTAGCTGCTTCAGCATATGATACAGCGCTTTGCGCCATATATGTTTTAATTAATTTTTGCCTTGAAAATTCCGGGCAAGACTTATTTGTCGCAAAATGGTACCCAGAACAAAGGCAGCATGATGCATTTTCTGGATCGGTTTCACAGCTATCCCCAGTGTGTCCCTGGCCACATTTGTAACATTTAGGCTTCGATCTACATTGGAGTCGTGTGTGTCCAAAACGGCAGCAGTTAAAACACTGTACTGTGGGGAAAATATATAGCTCTACAGGTAGTGCATTGTAGCACATGAAAATTCTTTTTGGCAAAATCTGCCCATCGAAAGTAATCACAATCGACTGGGAAGGTTTCCATGTGGTACTGCCATCCACAACGGTTTTGAAGTTAAGGCGTCTCACCTTTAAAATAGGCCCGCAGCCAACTGGTACCGAAATATTATCAATAATTTCCTCCGGAGACCATTCCGCAGGAACTCCACGCACTAAGCCCATTCTGGTAACATTAAAAGTGGGTATGTATGCTTTATAATTATATTTATCAATGCTAGTACTATTAATAAAAGAATTTGCGTCTAGGAAATTAGAGAATGAGATGCTAATTTTGTTACGCCCGATTTTCTTTACACTGCCGTTGATAATGTTTTGGAAGGCATTTTGTTTTAAAAACTTCCCAAATGTGATGGGATGCAGTGTGGTTCCATCATTTTCAGAACTAACATTTTTTTGAACATGTATAACAAATGGCACGACGTCTGATTTTTCGTAAAGTTTTCGCCCAATTTGAGTAGGAGCTGGAGCAATTTGATTAAGAACTGGAGGAGCTGGATCAATCGGTGATAAGTTAACAGTGGTGGGTGTATTTTGTTCCGCACTTAGAATTGAGTCAGTACAACCACAACCCGAAGATTCGGATCCATGGCCTTTGCGGGTACGACGACGTTTGTTGCAGTGCTTACACACATGCACACGACTTCTTTTTAATGATCGGGTCGTAGAAGACCCATCGGTATCCATTCCCGATTCATTGGAGATTGTAACATAACTGCCTACCGGGGGGACAAAGCCCCCCGGATCAGGCGGATCGTTCATTGAGCCACTCAACTAATAGTAAAAAAACACTTACCCCTACCGAAGAATATACACAAATTAATTTAAATAGAAAATAAAGAAACTACGACACTAAAACTACGACTACTGATACTATAATACACTTAAGAATTATTTTTATATGAAAATTTCAAAAAGGACGCGTCCGCCAAGTTGGAAGTTTCCCGCGCTTTTTCGCATTCCTAGATAACGAGTTACAAAATAAGTTGTTGACAGCTGATGACATTCGATGTACTATGATTTAGTGTTGCCCTACTTTTGAATAATGTTAGTTCCTCAAACATTATTTTCATGACTTTATAGACAGACTTGTACCTATCTACTTTCATACTTCTTTATTCTTTATTACTTGACATCTCAGCAGCCAACTCCTTTCGAGCCATAGCATCCTTCACACAGTCGCATCATCCATCATCTCCGTACACATTCATACTCAAAACTTTCTTCATACCTCTGCATCACATGGCCCATAACTTGACAACCCAACACACAACTTGACACACAACTTTGCAGTCGCCAGCGCCACTTTCAGAATTCCTCTTCTACAGGATTTTGATGATTTTTATTAACATAATAAAAACCTTTTCAGAACGGATTCATCTTAGAATAGTTACAAAAACCCAGGAACTAATTCAGAAGCTAATCAATGGGACAATCAAAAGCATTGGCTTAGAGCTTGAACACTGCCCAGAAGAATTGCATATCACATATGCAGTCACTGCAGGTTTCCAAGAATATGTTAAAGCCAGGATCATGCTATCTTTCATGACAGAAAAGAGGATTATAACTTACCCAGAAGTTCAGAAAGAACTGGAGTATATCACCATTGATAATGATAATCAAAGGTTGATGGTTACAATGATTCCAGAATCTGACTATATACTGGGTCTAGCTAACATTACTGGAGAGCAGATGAGGAAGGTCATCAACAGTATATCTAGTGGACACACTGACGAGTGCTTCAAAATGAGTAGCGATCTTATTAAATTGTGTACTTGGTATTTGAGTGAGTCAACACAATTATGTTTAAACCATTAACCCTTCGTGTGTACGTAGATCTACGCGAGACACAATAGCTTTTTAATTGTGTCTATATACTCGGCATACGAAAGGTTAATCATCAGGATTACTGGACAGTCTGATATAAAATACTGGAAAGTAACTTTACACAAAGAGAATGATAGTATAAAAGACAGCTCCTTTACTGAAAGGACTCGTCCCAGTGCTGCTTGTCATTGCATGTCTGTTCAAATAAAATTACTTTTATTCTTTCCAAGCAATTCAATCCTTCACCATCACTACCCACAGCAGGAAAACTTTTCCCATTTTTGTTACAATTGTTGTTGCATCCACCAATTTGCTACCAAAAAACCAAGACATAGCAATGTCTCTATATTAGTGGAGACGAAAATACGAGATATTCTCCTTCTGTTTTCCAGTTATCTAACCTAATTAATAAAGTACTAAGACTGCTCTAAATTTCCTTCCAGGCGAAGCCGACGAAAGCCATCTCCTAGACTGCAAGCTCCCAGAGATCCGCGCCAACATATTCAAGATGGAGCATATACATATATTATAATAAACATCCAAGCGATTGCAGCAATCACGACAGATTTGACGTCTATTTTTGAAGAGTTCCATAGTATATCTCCGAAGATATGATCTTCGGATATATACTATGGATCTTCAAGATCAGCATCAGATCTTTACCAAATTTAATATGGGACCACCGCGAAACAATATTCTACCAAACAAAAAAAGAATCATCAAAATCGGTTCACAATTAGCGAAGATATCGCTGAATATACACACAAAAAAAAAAAACAGACGACTTGATAACCTCCTCCTTTTGGAAGTCGGTTAAAAAATAAGTTGTATTGTTGTGTATCATTTTGAAGATCTCAATAAAATCTATATCATTCATCATCTTATTCATTCACCATTCAAAGAAAAGCATTGGGTCAGTTTTATGCTAAATAAAAACTACACCAAAATTCTTTGAAAAAATAACGTTTATTGAGGTGAGCTAGCATTCACAAATCTTGCGAGAAATTCTGGCTGTTTGTTGCGTCACTGGATGGCTGCCATTCGTCCGACTCAT
Source organism: Eugnorisma glareosa (assembly GCA_947578425.1). NCBI lineage: Eukaryota > Metazoa > Arthropoda > Insecta > Lepidoptera > Noctuidae > Eugnorisma > Eugnorisma glareosa. The sequence goes on along the minus strand of OX387957.1, from coordinate 1,287,436 downwards.
CCGTTCCATAAGGATCCTTGTCTTCATCAGACTCCGCGTCGCTCCAATATTGTCTATGTACAGTTTTCCGAGCTCTCTTACCCGTCACTATAAGATTACGGGCAGGAGAATCTGCGACATCATCATCGTCACTAACAGACACATTCCTTTGCCTCCTTCTCTGTCTGTTACCTGGTTAAATGAATCTCACTTTAAAAACAGAACACTTATAATAACTCCACTTTTCGCAATCATGATTCAACATGGATAAAATGAGTAATCGATTTAAAACTCGTAATCGTAATCAACACTATCGCCATCTGAGTCCTCTACTTGGAAATGGTCGTCGTAAAAGTTAACGGAATGTGCGTTTATGTAGAAGATGTTGCCGTGGCGTTGGACTACTTGCATACCTGTGGGACATACAAGTTATAGGTGAGTAAATTTTTAATTCACCTCGAAGCAAAGCCTCGGTGGAAGGGACATAGATGGACAGGCAGTTACCACCTGTTCAGAACATCATAAAAACCCGAAGGCCGCAAATTCGGAACGGCGACGGCGCGTGCAGCTGGGCGTTGTTCTGAGCGTGCACGCTCGACTACTGTACGTATGGACTTCTCTGGTGTATTCATAGCAGTGTTTTTAGTAAAAGAAGTGGTCTGTTCATAATTAAATTATGGAATGCGAAGATATTGACTTCCCTGATTATCATTTCGAATGACATTATGATGTACTACCTATCTCGGAAGGATCGCTTTCGTTCTTAGATTAAACACAACAATACACGTGTCTCGTAAACTCGTTCCTTTGACGTAATGACATGACACTTGCCCTTGAAAGGCGACCTCCTTGAAAGGCGTACGCTCTAGCGAAAACGAGTTGCGTGCACGTTGAACGCGACGCTGCTGCACGCGACAATACACGCTAGAACGCTCCGCTGCACGTTCCGAATTTGCGGGCGAACACAGATTTTTACACGACGATAAACGAAAAATTGTGTGTGGGGTGGGGGGGTTCGGAATGACGTACTGAATATGGCCTAGGGAACCTTTTGTGCGTCGATGTCCCTGCTACCCTGTGTCTAACCAACAATGGCAATCAAGCTGATGAATATCAATAACATCATCAGCTGCAAGCACCATTATTTTCATATCCAAACTTTGGCGTGTAACGCTGGGAGGAAACAGGAGTCCCACATAACTCTGTTCTCCCTAGGCTGACAGCATAAGGCTGTGTCCTCTTTAGCCTAAGGGCGCCTTCAAATTAGACGCGTGAAGAAGCGCCGCAGTGGAGCCACTGCGGCGCGCCTTATTCAAACCGCTTTAACTAAGCAAAAAAAGAGACTGTCAACTTGTACTAAGAACTCGCAAGTGTAAACGATAGCTATCGCTATCCATACTAACTGTCGCTAAATATCTTATCTCATGCGTATCATAATGTACAGGTCCTGTAGTAGCGCCACGCAGCGCGTCTTCTCGCCTCTAATTTGAAGGCACCCTAACAGTGAGCGGCTGACTGCTTCTTGTTAGTCTTATTATATAGGATGGTTGGTAAATGGGTGCATTCCTTGAAATGGGTGATACTAGCTACTACCTTATTTGAAATAATTTTTACCCTGATAATTTGGGGTCCAAAAATATAAAAAACAAAGCTTTAAAAAGTTTTTGTTGGAAATTATCCACCTCAGGGAGAGAAATCTACGACATTCAACTGATACTTTTCTGATATGGTAGAGGATCCTCGAGCACGCGCGAGGAGACGCTTTGTCTGCGTAGAATTTTTATTTAGGGGTAGTCACGTGAGGTTCCAATAAGTAGGGGGGTCAGAGAAAAATCACGATGGGGATAATGGCACAATCGCGTTTATTTTTTCGTGCGAAGAAAAAACGATCGTAACTTATCGGTTCCGTGTGAAATATTTTTTACGAATAATGAATTGAATTAAATAGTGTGACCAATTAAACTCACAAGTGAGCCACTCGCAAATTAAGGTAGATTTTACGGCTTCTGATATACGGCGTTTTTATCTAGAGAACTCCCTTCCAAAGCCATAAATCAAAACTTCCCAAATTCTGCTGAACCTGTTATATAAATTCTGTTTTTTTTTTTAATAAAACAGTTTCTAAATCTGATAACTATACAAATAAATAAAATGGAAGTGCCTGTTGTAATTTCAAAATATCCGAAACTGCCCGATCTTAACGAAACTTTACTGGCAGATAGCTGAAGGAGTAATTTGGGCTATTTTTATTTTAGAAAAAAAATTAGAGTTCGGTGAAAAAAAAAACCCATGAAATTGTTAACAAAATCCGATTCAAATAGAGAAGAAATATATTTTTCAATACACTTTCTCGAAAACTGGTCCTTATCGCACTACGATTAGGTTCAACATGCAATGTATTTCACACGCGTGGATTTTTAATATTTTTCCGCACAAGTGCGGAAATAAAACTGTCCATAGATAAGTCCAAATGGCTTCAATGACTATAGCTTTAATTGGTGGTGATTGTTTTTTTTTTAATCTCGGCAAAGAGATATGCGTCTATACGGCGTAAATATTTTTTTAGTATTCAAATTGTGTTTATAAATAGAATATCAAAGATTTACATGATTATTTAAAGAAATATTTGCTTTTATGAACAAATTAACATTTATTTGTGTTGTAAATGCAAAAATATTTGATTTTTCTTCTTTTCATATTAGGCTGTATAGCGGCATCATACCTTTGCTTCTTCTTCAGCCTGGCGAATGCAAAGCGCGGAAAAAAAGCAAATTAAAACATAGTTTCATAGTCATTCCTGACAAAAATAGTTTCTGTTTTAATATTTTATTTCTTCGAAAGTGTATTGAAAAACGTCGTTTGATACGCGTGGGGATTTGTTATTGCAGTTCTCGGCTCCATAAGACCCTCGCTTGCAGCTCGGGTGTTAATTCCGCGCTCGAATGCAATAACAAAGTTTCCCCACTTATATCAAAATGTACTATTTATAATAATTTTACGGGACGAACGTCGCGGGAAACTGCTAGTTTTCAATAAAAAAAATGACAAGTGATGCTGGGATTTATCCGACGTATCCCCCCGTATAAAAGTGCCATAAAAACCCTCACGTGAGAAGGGCCCTCAGTGACATAAAAAAAGTGCGCGACGATGTTTCCGCTAGTGGCAACGGACCTATACTCGTATGAAGTCAGCTTACCCAGACAAAGGCCAAAAATCTCCAAAGAATATATCAAACTAACAAAATGTTAAATCATAATCGAAAGCAGATTCAAAGGAAATTTAATTCCTGATGAACTTAGTTTTGATTAATACAAGATTTAGGGTTCTTGTTCACGGCTGGATTTTAGCAGGCCCGGCCTACAGTATTTGTTCGAAGCGCTATGGAGGCTTCAAGTCGCCCGCGGTAGCCCCTTCACGCTGTGATCGGTTTAACCGTGGATAGGCCAAGTGCGTTTCAGCGAATCATAGCTTATTCACGAGGGCGGACGTCCACATGGCGCACGCAAACAAAATCGCATTGCTTCCTTGTTTAAAATCGGATATGAGTGCAAGGTTATGCAGACTCCGGCCCGGCTAAAATCCCGTCGTGAACTAGCACTAGATGTAATAGGTACAAGTTAGTAAGACCCAGCTAAGTTTTGATGATGAATAAATGTCACCTGGTCTAGGCCCGTGGCCGGGCGGCTGCGTGCCGGGCGGGTGGGTGTGGGTCCCCCAGTGCCTCGGCTCGCGGCGCCGGCACGCGCCGCCGTACGGACACACGCCGCGCGCGTCCGCGCCCCAGTCCGCGTCGCGGGGGTGACTGAACTGCGCCGCGTGTTGCGGGTTGCGTCTGCAATGAAGGAGTACACAATTTATAGGCCGCTTTGAAATTGAGGGCAAAATTCACGAATAAAGCTGAACGTCATCAGCACATCTTAACCGCGTTCAAGACCTTTCAAAAGTGTGTCAAAATTCCTCAATTGTGATGACACTGACAGCTCTTGTACGCGGTTTGTGTACATTTCCTTTGGTGAAATTCGCCCTTAATTAGCGTGTTTAATGGTATGTGATATAAAGGAAACAATCTGTAAGTTTTGTAAGATTTCAAACAATTGACATTCGAAACGTCTGGTAAGCAACATATTTTTTTACTATGGCGACATTCTTCTTACATGTGGAAAAACCTGGAATATTTCTTTAGTTGGTTAGGTTAGCCTTATCTAACCTAAGAATTTTATTTCATTGGGTGGGGACAGAGTACATACAAAATCCCCATGGTCCTTTAAGCACATAATTTTTAAATGCGTGTTCGATTTAACGCGTGATATGGTGAGTGCTCTGAAACAGCAGCATTAGTTGCGTTTGCAGCAAGTTTACGCGCGGGAAAAAGTACTCCGCGTGTAAAACTTGTGCTGGATTCCATATTCATACTATTGATATAGGTCAACACATAACAATGATCAATCATATCATAAATAAATTATTTCGTATCATGATAGCATAGTCACATGTTCTGTCCTCTAACTCACCTGTAACAATTGGCTCCATAAATACACCTTTCCCTTGCTGGTGCTGCAGGTTTCACCGGCGACGCGGGCGCAGCATTGTCTTTACTATTGCTATCGGATGAAGCCTGTAACATGATGTTTTACAAAATACATTATCTCTTGAGGCATAAGCACAAACGGCCTATAATGCTCCTACACACTCCTCGGACACAGGCCTGCTCTCTATGAGAGTGAGTGCTCTGTAATCCACAACGATGTCGCGCTGGCCCAGTCCTGGTTGCTAGATGTCGCATGGTCTTGGAATTTTTGTTTCTAAGACTCGGAAGTTGCCACCTGCTTATGCCATTCTCTGCAAGCAGGCGTGTAAATGTTCCGGACCGGAACAAGCCGGCGTTTGTTTCGTGCTGTGCGGATTCCGCATCAGCAATGCGCTGTCACTTAGGGCGCACACTAAGTACGTATTCATATCGGAATAATGCACCATTTCTAAGTAGTTAGCTGTACTGGACCTACATTTTAGATACGAATAAAAATAATTGTCTTGTTTTTCAAGACTAATTTTACCTGTTGACCATTACTAGGTCCCGCAGCTGCATCCGCATCAACACGCTCAGTTTTCACTTTCTTAACATCAACAGGACTAGATTCTGTGGAACTATGCTGTCTTTTAGCTGGAGACCTTGCATCATTAGCTGTAGGCACTTGGACTGGTGGGACATAGGGTTCGGTATCATGGTCAACACTTTCTGATTTTACAGTTACTGGTTCCACAGTTTCCTGTACATTGGTTACTTGTTCTTCAGTTGCGGGTTCAGTGATTACTTGTGTTGCAGCCTCTTCAGCAACTGGAATAAACTTAATATTATAAATACTTACACGATTACACCTTGTTCTATGTGTATTAAAAACATAATGAGATAGTTAATTTTCATGTAAAAATATTTAATTTTAATAGTGCAAAAACTAAATTCATGAGTACATGCAGAATGCAGCACCCTATACCCACCCAGCAAATATATGCACATGCAGAAAGTACTTTTACAATTAAAACTACTTTATATAATATCTCTCTAAAAACTACCTTTTCCTCTGAATTAGTAGGTCACATCAAAGTGTGTCTAAAATAAATTTTAGGCGCACTGATGGTGATGGACGGTGGGATCGTGGGTTGTTTGGCGGTGGTGGTGGGATATATCATCGATGTAAAACCAACCCAGCATGGTTGACGTTTTATAGCATCTAATTCATCATCATCATCATATAAGCATCTTATCTACATAGGACATGTATTCAAGCAGCAAACTTCTAAAATAATTATATATGACGCCAGTAAAGTAATGGTATCGATTTCTAATTGTATAACTTAGTTAGTTTAAAATTTAGTTAAGTATGAATAAGACTAATCCATAACTCGTCCTATATTTTATTGATCATAAAATTTACCTCAAATAATCTTTTTATTTATTTTGGATTACCAACTCACATTACAATTTATCTTAAAAATGAAAACTATTACAAATGCATGTCGTGATGGCCCAGAGGTTAAGGCGTCGCCTCTCATGCATGACGTTGTGGGTTCAAATCCGGGCAAGTACCAATGTGACTTTTTCAATTCATATGTACCTACTTTCTAAGTTTATCTTGGACATCACAAACATCGGTGAAGGAAAACATCCTGAGGAAACCTGGACTTGTAAAAGTCTGAAATCGCCAACCCGTCTTGAGCAAGCGTGGTGATCAATGCTCGTGCCTTCTCTGTTGAAAAGAGGCCTTTGCCCAGCAGTGGGACAGTAATAGGTTGGTATTATTATTTATTATATTACAAATACATGGTCTTGTAACACACACTCAATTACAGGTTACCACAGCTTACACATTATCGAGTACACATGCTCTAAATACATAATTTAATAGAAATTATAATCATCAAATGTGCAGTATTTTTTATACAGGGTGGATGATACCGACGCTAAAAAGGTTACCACATATTCAGTAATTCATTCTGAACCCCACCATAGAAATTATATGTCGGTTATGAAAAAAAAAACAGCTTATTCCTACAAAACTGCAATACCTACATGGTCAAAATGTCTGGAACAGTTGAATTTTATTATAGCGGGGTCTTAGAACGCTCATTTCACTCGCTCACTAGACCCCGCCATCCCCTTCGAACCAGTGGTGCATCTACCATACATGCCCAGAAGCCCGGCTTGCCTTACAATCAGCCTATCAATAAATAAGAACCAAAAAACAAAACAGCAATCAATTATATCAGAATAATAATAATATTAAATTCCGTGCGCCAAGCGCCAAATGCAACGTCTTCCGTCGCGCGCTTTTAAAAGTTGCCAGGTTGCCAGGCACATTATCTGTATCATTCTAATGGGGGCTATCGCATGTGAATTCGCCGCTAGAGGCACTAGTGTAGCGCGAGGCCACCGAAATGTCAGATTTCATAGAAAGTTCACGCGTTGAGTGCTTCTTTATCACGTATTTTTACAAAATATATTCACAATTGTGGTCTAGATTGAGCTATGCCTGATTAATTAAGACTTGAAGAGTAGCAACTTAGGATCTTATTTGTTAGTACTTGGAGGTAAAATATTTTTTTAATGTTTCATGCTTGCTAATTTTAGGGAGAATACGGAAATAAATGTATCTAAAGTTTATACTATGTTGTTATACGTAATAAAATAAACATTTTATGATGATATTGGTACTGTAAATTATAAATAGAATCATTGTCATAACCTTACGCGACCGTTCTTGTTGGTTTCAACTGACGCTACCCGTGCAGAACTGCAGAACTGTCATTGTATATCAAAACTCGCCAAGTGATGATCACTATGAACTGTCAACAGATATACGCAATAGCCCTGCTGGTCTTGAATACGTTATTTAAAATACCATGTTAAAAGTCGCCATCGACCTCCTTGTGCGTTGTTTTTATCCGAGGTTTAAGGTCACAATTTTTTGTTTTTCGTGTATATCTCTGAAACGGTGAGAGCTTCTAGAAAATTGAAAGATATTTTGTGAAGAACCTTCTATAGACAACAGGACAATCAAGTCGAAATTGAAGGTAATAGAATTAAAATAACTGAGAAATTGGGAAGTTCGACGATTCATTTGCTTCATAGACAATCAGCACAACATTCTCAACAAAGCCTGTTAAGAAAATAAAAAATATAATGAAAAGGAAGAGCGATACAGAATCGATCGTACGAGAGGATATTCAATCAGTAGTGCTTGACACTGATAATCATCCTGCACCTCGTCAAATGTTCGAAGATATCAGTACTTAGCGATATTCGGAACTCCGGTTTTTAAAAAAAAACGGGCAAGTGCAAGTCGGACTCGCGCACGAAGGGTTCCGCACCAGTACCTAAAAAAAAAAACAAATTGGCGTCAACTATGTATGTATGGGGACACCCTTTAATTTTCAACTTTTTTTATTTTTTGGAATTTTTCCTTTATTGCCTTGCTTTTTGCCAAATTTCATGATTCTACGTCAAAGGGAAGTACCCTATAGGTTTTGATTCCCTTGTGAAATTGCATAATATGCGACTTCACAGTCATACATTTTGATCGCGTTGACTTACAAGTTTGATTTTTTCATTGCTCCAAGGAGTAGCAGACCTGATTATTTGGTATTCATTTCAGCTTGATACTGCCACGCATTCCTGAGCAAAAGGGTCTTGACAGGCAGACAGACGGACAACAAAGTGATCCTATAAGGGTTCCGTTTTGCCGATTGAGGTACAGAACCCTAAAAAGAAGAATGAAGGGTCGAAACAATTCCAAACTGTCTAGGATAGAGTGTTAAAATCTTCGAGCCCGCTTCGCTCGCTCTTGGAACTTTACTTTATTTTGTTCTTAAAATTAAGCAGGCCTCCTTCATTCGGCCGTGCCTACAGCGATATATGCCTACACTTTCGCGTGCTGCCGTCGCCACTCCGCCCGTGCGTAATATTTTAAATAATTTTCGAATAGTGACAACAAGAATGGTGGTTTAATAAAGCATTGCTGATGTGTGTCAAAATAAGGAGACGAGAGAGTTGTGTAATTTTTTTCATTACCTGATAATCGTGGTATAAGCTAAAAAACGAAGACCCGCTTGATCAGAGCACTAGTTTTCCCGATTTTCCTCTATGGAGTTGAGATGTGGACAATCCGAGCAAGAGAAAGACAGACGATACACGCATTCGAAATGTGGTGCTGAAGGCGGATGCTCTCAATATCATGACCCGATTGTCTACAGTTTGCCTATTTTGATCTATTTCGTCCACATAACGCAAAGGGGAGATAGCAGCCTTGAAAAGCTGGTCATTGTTGGCAATACCGTAGGAAAGAGAGCACAAGGCCGGTCACCAACATACATGATGGTCCAACCAAGTAAAAGAGGTTATGACCTCAAGCAAATTTCGGCAGGTGGTGATGGCAACTTTGGACTAAAGTCGATGGAGGCACATTGTCCGTTTAAAGGATCGAGTTACCATGATTATCAGTAATGATATAAATCAATAAGACAAGTAGAAATATTTTAGCTGTAGTTGGTGTTGTAAAAAAGATGAATTAGTTTATTAGAAGCTTTCTTATTTTCCTGTTGTTTATTACATATAAATTTAGTACTAGTATGAAAAAAAAAATTGCTGCTTTCTTGTTTACTTTTTGACAAATTCCTATTAGAAAAAAAGGGGTAGCTTACTTACTCAACAATGATGGTGAAACAGACCCGATAGCATCCGCTTCTTCCACACCAACATTGAAATTTATTGCTTCTTCCTCTTTTGCAACAGCTGCACTGATTTCTGAAGAACCATTACTCTCTTGCCTGACTCTTTCTTGCTGATCCATTCTATCTTCTTCACCATTATGTACTCCATTCACAGAAGTTGCAGAGATTTTAGGTCTGTGTTCTGAAGTGTCAACAACATCGCACTGTATGATTTGTTTATACAAAAAGTTAGGAAGGATACCAAATGGGTCTTCACTGAAACCAAACATGCTTGTACCTGAGTCTTCCGGGCTATCATAAGAATTGATAGCCCCTGGCTCTTTTTCAGCAGCAGCAGCAGCAGCACTGCAATCTGAAGAACAATTTCCCTGTTCCCTAACTCCTGCCTGATCCATTCTCTGTTCTTCATCATTATGTAGGCCATTCTCGGTAGTTTCAGAGATTGTTGGTCTTTCTTCTGCACTCTCTTGATCAGGACAATGTATGACTTCATACCAGAAATGGTCAGGTAGGAGTCCAAATTTGTCACCGTGGCAGAGACTAACCATAGTGTCTTGATGAAGCAAATGTGTTTCAATGCTCTTCTTCATAAAGAAACATGGGTTTTGGTGTAACTGGAAATTATGAAAGTAATTGTAGTGTTATCTCACTTGCAAAAACAGTGTTTTCTCAAAAAACTAAGGTAAAAAATGCGGATGTTTACTCACTGATTTAAGTTTGACAGTATCAGGCGTTACCTCCAGCTCAGCATGGTTTCGCGATACTCTCTTATCTGTTTCATCATTCTAAACCCGATAAAATTAAAAACATTAGTCGCAATGCGTGGTGACTCCTTGATGACTCATACAAAATTAATAAAAGAATAGATCTTCAACGCTAATTAAACATAAAAATCTCAAGCAACTAAACAACATCAAGGCTAATTAGTTATAGTCGACTGATATTCGGAAAATCAGAGACAGTTCGTGTTTGAACATGTTTCTCTGAATAAGGAAACTTACGTGAAGAAACTTCCCTCTTCCAATAACATGTTTACCGATCGTCAGTTGTATTTTACAGGGTTCTTGTGTATCGATTCGCACTAATTTGAATACCATTTTACTGTCTTAAATCAACATAAATGAAACAAAGTGAAACATTAAAACGATTTTTTTAAATACTCAGAAAAAGCGATAAATAAAAATTGACATTGACACTGACAGCAAAACCAAACAATCAAAAAAACAGAAAACCAATCTTGCTTGTTTCTATCACGAGGCAATTTCTTACAAATATCAACGTCATCATAGAAATACAGATAAAGACGTTAAATTATTTTAATGAATATTATCGAAGTACATAATCATTATCTTTATCGCCACATTGACCGGTCCTGCAGGGCTATTGCATAAAAGTACTCTGTGGCTATTGCGTATCTCTGTTGACAATTCATAGTGATCATCACTTGGCGAGTTTTGATGTAAAATCAAAATGACAGTTCTGCAAGAGTAGCGTCAGTTGAAACCAACAAGAACGGTCATTGTTTAACACGCCAAGTGATGATTACTATGAACTAGGGATGTTACGGAGCTCCGACTCCGATTCCGATAAGTCGGAACTTCCGATTGCTATTACACATCTGGTTCCGCCTTCGGCTCCGATACTTTAAATCGGAAGTTTTAATCGGAGGTCGAAGCATAGCGGCGGTCGCGGTCAACACGTATGAACAGGTTTTTGCGGGTCGCGCAGCCCCACTCCCCGTGTGCTTTCTGTCGTCGATTTGGAGACAATGTCAAGATTTGGAGACCTTCAATTGAACAATTACTTTGCAATAGCTACATTCCTAGATCCTCGATATAAAGCAAAAAATTTTAACGAAGTTATTAAGGAGAAAGTTGAAACCGAATTGATGACATTACTTAATGCTGGAGATGAAGATAATTCTAGAAATATTACTGAAAATATTAATGTTCCACCAGAAAAACAGGCAAGAATGGCTTCACCAGAACCTACCACTAGTAATGTCCAGACAATATTATCCAATATTTTGTTGAGTAGCGATGATGACGATGATAATATTGATAATTCATCCAACCAAGTTTTTGACAAGTTTCTTATATTTAAAGGTTTAATTAATGAGTATATTAGAGAAAAACGTATACCTATCGGTGACGATCCCTTATTGTGGTGGAAAGTGAATGGAAATACAAAATTCCAATATCTTAAACAGATTGCTCGCCAATATTTGTCCTGTCCACCAGGCTCGGTAGCTAGCGAGCAACTTTTAAGTGGTGCTGGCCTAATATACAGCCCACTAAGAAATAGACTGGATGGTGATAAAGCTTCCAAGCTTTTATTTATTAAATATAATATGCTACTTTTAGAGTCAATACATCAGATTTAACTCTTTTTTTTATTTTTAAGAAATTCTGAAAACCATATTATTATGACATTCTTATTTTAAATAGCTGTGTGTGCTGAAACATAATTATAATAATTTTTATCGTTTTTAATTGAAATTAAAGAGGCTGATTACATTATGTTGTATTTTATTATGTATCCTTAACACATCTCTTTTTTGTCACCATCTCAGACTCCGACTCCGATTCCGGTTCCGGTTCCGGTTACGGTTCCGGTTCCGGTTCCGAGTCCTATAAACTAAATTTAAAAGCTCCGATTCCGACTCCGATTCCGATAAAACCACTTCCGTAACATCCCTACTATGAACTGTCAACAGAGATACGCAATAGCCCTACTGCCCCTACTGCACAGAACATATATACTCTAGCCCTACTGGTCCCGTCATGTCATCCTGAGCTTGTTGAATCTAGTCCTAGAGGTACCCAGCCAATCCATTAAACTAATTATATAAAAACTAAAATAAAAACCAATCCTTTAAAAATCAGTGGTCGTATTTTTTTTTGTTTTCTGAAACAGTTTCTAACATTTTGATACATGAACTGAACACTTTCTGGCAATATGTATCAAAACGTTTTGTTTACAATATTGGAATAACCTTTTTTGTAGGTTTTAACAACTAAAAATAATTTATGTGCAGTTTATTTTTATTTGATTAAAAAACTATTTATAAAAAAGATTACTAGTTCTAATGAAGTAAAAAAAATCGCTGAAAGGAATTTAGAGCACTCAACTAAACGTGGCACTTTACCTATATGTCAAAATTCTGAAGAAAATAATCGAACTTTTTTCCCAAGTGTTTATTTCTCTGAATAACTTGTAAATAATAAAATGATTAAAACAACTGGATCAGGGGCTCACAAGCCACTGTCTGGTCAGTTATATAAATACACAAACGTTGTCAAGGGCTGGCAGCAGCGCTGGTTTGCGGTCGACCCCGAAACAGGAGTTCTGACCTATTACCTCTTTGATGGACCTGGAGACACTATTCAGCCTGGACAGCCAGCCAGAGGGGAGGTAAAGTGTTGTCATCACTCATCAAACTCATCAATTAAATGTTCATTCAGTACCTTAAAACTTTCTTAATGGTTTTCAATCTTTGACTTGTTTATTGTTTTACTAGCGTAGGTATGCTATCATAATGTCGTCATTAATCAGCTAAGATAATAAAATCGAATGATAACTAAAAATAAAATCTGAAGCCACAATGTCCTTCTTCAAAAAAATATGGGTAAGTAATTTACAAATAATTGTTTTCAGGCACATTTAGCAGCTGCAGTGGTATGTCCCAGTGATGAAGACTCTCGTACATTTACTATCAACTGCGCTTCCGGGGACATGCTCAAGTTAAGGGCCACTGATGCGAGGGCCAGGCAGGAGTGGGTCAACGGTCTGAGGGCTATTGCTGAGATACACACAAAGGTATATGATGTAAGGTTGAACATTGTAGTCTTTTATTTTATGCATGCCAATAAATATTAATGCAGGGGCAAGAAAAGCAAAGAAAATAGACCTACATCACTAGGCACGGTTTTGCTGATCACTCCTGAGCTGAACACAAGATAAATGGCCAACAAATCGAAAAAAAACCAGCCAAGTCCTAGTTTGACTCGGTAACAAAGAGTTCCGTACCATTATCTAAAAAAAAAACACATTTCTGTTATGGGAGTCCTCCTTCAATATTTTATTTTATTCTGTTTTTAGTATATTTTTTTTCTATTTATAGCGACAACAGAAATACATCATCTGTGAAAATTGAAACTGTCTAGTCTAGCTATCAAGGTTCGTGAGATACAGCCTGGTGACTGACAGACAGATGAACAGTGGAGTCTTAGTAATAGGGTTCCATTTTTACCACTTGGATAAGGAACCCTAAAAACTATTAGGAACTATTGGACTTTCTGATTCATCTTAGAGCATTAATTGCACACCAGTAGTGATGCATCGCGCTAAAAGCCGCCGCCATTTGGAAGTATTACGAAAACCTCCTTCCCCGCACCACCACTAGCACAAACGCGCTGTCAGCACGCGTTTGAATCAATACAAACATGTAAAATCTGCTAAAACGTGTTGATAACGCGCAGAGGACGCGCTAATCGAAAACGAGCGTCGTCAGCGCATAAAAAAACATGGTGTGCAAAGGCTCATAATGATAAGTTTCCTTGGTTCTTTTAATTTCCAGGCTATGGGAGCCAATCCCCCTCTGCAGCCAAGAGAGCAGCTTGCAGTGCATGATGCCATGGCTTCAGCTAGGAATCAGTTGCAATCTACAGAGCTGAGGTGATTATCCTAATTTATATCAAATAAAAAGGTGCCTGTTGTTTTTTTTTTTAATTTCTATTTGCTGTCAACTGGAAAATTGCCTGAGTGGCTGAGAGTACTGTATTTATTAGAAATACAAAAAGTATTAAAGAGTATGTAAGGAACAGGTGGCAGAGTTTCTGCCTACTCCTGCCCTGTGGGAAAAGGTGTAAGTTTAAATATGTGTGAATATTAACATACAGGATAATAATAACAGATTAGGCTTTTTCTATTTTTGATGAGAGCAACATTAAATTAGCTTAATACTAGACCATTTTTTGGGCATTCTAACTTTTAAAATTCAATTTATTTTCCAGTGATGCAGCACTAGCAAGGTGTATAGAATCAGCAGACTCGCCATTTCCACACACAGACCCTGACTTATTGCTTTTAAAAGTAAGTTTTTTTTTTCTATATTATGAAGCATTACTTTTTATCATCATGGCCAGTTGCATTACTTACAAATTGATGAAGTTGAAACTAATTTAACATGGCACTGGGAAATTGATCTGTGTTTTTGTTAGGTACCTCTTTATAAAGAGCTGATTAAATTGAATTAGATTGAAATATCTTTACAGAACACAATTTATGTCTTCACAGAAATTATTTAAATATTACAGCTTACTTACAAAGGTGAGCTTAACCCAGAATTGAACTAAATTCGAATTTATGGAACTACTAGTATCTACAGTAAATAACCTTTTTTTTTTGGGACAAACTACCCGCCACACTATTCCCAAACCACTGTAACTCCTGAAATCCTGAGTCAACAGTTGCGACCACCAGAAAAGCGCCTAGACAATGAAGCTCGACGAGTCCCAAAGACACAATTTAACTGTCTTTGATCCCGCAGCAAAATTAATCAGAAAGTATAGCAGAGAAGTAGGAAAACCATAATTTCTATGTTCTGTTAATTATCTTATTGAAATCATTGCCCTGAAGCCTATTTATAAAACGTTTTCCTCCAGGCTACATCAGCCGCCAGCATGCAGTGCCTGCTCCAGTGCCTGGGCATCCTACACCGACAGCAGCAGTACTCAACAACAGTCAGCATCTCCAGTAAACACTCAGACATCGACCACCACTAGCCACCAAACTGTTCTCTTACTACCACAGATTGGAATAGGTACACTTTATTTGCCTAAATTCAAGAAAGTACGTAAAATGTGGATAATTTAATAAAATTTTACAGTTTTAAAATCATTCTGGGATTTTATATGGGGGTAACAGCCGCTCGGGTCGATCTTTAGGTTAAACCGTGCTTGCCTAACTTGGTCTGTGGATGGGTGACCACCCATTACATACCGAGTATCCTCCGTGCCTCGGAGAGCACGTTAAGCCGTTGGTCCCGGCTGTCATTTGTAGATCTTTGACAGACGTTACAAGTAGTCAGTGATCCAAAAAGTCTGACAACAGCCTTACCAAGGACTATCGTATTACCCAGTACTAACAGGGTTGTGGAGGTCAGATAGGCAGTCGCTCCATGTAAAATACTGGTATTCAGCTGCATCCAGTTAGACTGGAAGCCAAACCCAACATAGTTAGGAAAAGGCTAGGCAGATGACTATCTACATTGCTTACTTAAACTTTAGGCAAATAAAATAAACTACCCATTTCAATCTCTGCTTAATAATTGCATACTGATAGTATTGTCAATGCAATGTGGAATAATACATTTATTTGTGGAAAGGAAAAATAAGTTTGATAGTAAAAATCTTTTGGGATTTTTATGGAAAAAGGTTGTGTTTGTATTTTAGAGGAAAAATGTATCTGAATAGGCCTTTAGGCCGACGACGCCGTGGAACTGGCAGAGTTGGGCCAATCAAATATAATATAGTATTGACACAAGAAAAAGAATAAGCAGAAGAAAGCTATGTGCAATTGAAATGTTTATTCCACTATGTACATATATTATAATTTTGGTATCCATTTAATGATGTACTTAAAAAGTATGAGGGGTTTTGGTAAAGTTTCATAATTAATTGAGTATTGTTCCACAATGTATGTTTAATTTATAGCTTCAAAAGACAAGCATTGTTAACATATCCTCATGTTTTCCTTATAGCTATACACTGTTGGTGTCGTATAAATTGTAAATATTTTATGTAATTAATTTAATTATAGTCAATATCTTTCTACACTATTGTAATTTTAAATTTACACATTATGTAAATTCGGTTTTAATCCGAGCTACATTCTATGATTTTGTAGGTATGTTGGTTAATTTGTACCTACTTATTAAGAGAATAATTGCAGCTAATAAAAATCTTCTCATTATACAAAAGCTTAGTTTAAATAGCCCATGCCCCTTTACATGATTCGTCAGTAAACAAAACATGCCTTCGTTGTATAACTCAATCGTCGTAGATCTGTACTTGCGACGAACGGTAGGATCGATAAGTCGTTACATTATGAATGTCACCTCTAGACATGGCCGATATTGATTGCAGATGCTGGCGCGGTGCCAACACGTCACCCTAATCTACACTAATGTTTTATGAAGGAAGGATTTGTATGATTGTAACGAATAAACTCAAAAACTACTGTGCCGATTTCAAAAAATCTTTCACTAAATTGCTACATTATCCCTGAGTAACATAGGCAATATTTAGAAAAAAATGTCACCCGTGCGAAGCCGTGACGGGCCACTAGTATTTTGTATGCTCGTATACTTTAACTTCCGCCCAACATAAAATCGATTAAAATATAGTTTTTCCGACGAAGGCTTTATTCAAAAAGCTCGACGGTAACCATAGATCTATGATGGTGACCACCTAGATGAAATTAGAATGACATCTTTTGTTTCAGATTTGTCAATCGATTAATCAAATTTTTGACTATTTTACACTTTTCTAAATTCACCTATTTTCCCTATTGACTGAACCAAGAAAATGTGTGACCAAGAGTTTAGGACTCAGCGCATCGATCCGCGATATCCACATCAGAATCAGACCAGGCAAGTCCATGAAAACTACATTCTGCAGACTATTTACAATAGGAGAAAGAACAGAATGAACTGAAATTAGCAAATTAAAATTTTTAGTAGGTACATGAGTTTAGTTCAACCAAAAATTTCACAGATATCCGATAGATATATACCTGGAAATTCATTCTGTCTGATGATAATGATATGGTGGCTACTTTACATAATTTATTGAACATTTTTCAGAGCATGCTACGACAACTATTGTGACTTCCATAGGTGCCAACGATTGTTGGGCGACGTGGATGACTGCAATATATTTAAACGCTACTTCGAGACCATCTGCCCCAACTTTTGGATAAGTCACTGGGACGACCTTAGAGGAAAAGGAGCATTCCCGGGACCAATATGACGAAGATGTTGTTACTCTCTTGAAATAAAATGTTGTTTTTTTCTAAATTCATTTTGTATTTTGGCTTCATTACTACCGTCGTACCATTTTTTTTTTTTTTTTTTACCGATGGGAAATCATCAAATAACCCCGCCCGCTCTGGGCTGAGCAGGAGGGAGTGTCTGACTTTTACTGACTAAAACCCATCCATTTCCTTCCTTTGCCCTTTGTGTTCCAGGGCCGCGGTATCTCTTTCGAACAGTCCCGCAACCCTGGCAGGTCTGTCGTACCATAAGATGCTAAAGCGTAGTGTGAATTTATTTATTGTTTAGCGTGTAGGTATTTCAGTTGCTGTATTTATGAAAATAGGAGGTGGCATTTATATTGTGCACAAGTATGAGTGCAAAGGAGACGTGATAGGTTGTTAGGTACCAATAGAATGGTTCCTTGCATGACTTGGGTATAGTTCGGTTCAAACTTTATGGCGGCTCGGAAGTTGCGAACGACGGTCTGCGCAGATATAACGGTTCACACTTTATGGTGGTTCGGAACATCTAACGTAAAGCTACGCAGAACACAATTTTAGGTACCCAGCGGGGCGCAGATATGACGCATCGTCTTGATTGTATAATGCGCAGACTGTCACTCGCAGCTAAATTCCGAACCGCCATAAAGTTTGAACCGAACTATACTAAATGAAACAAAAACATGGAATTAACGCATTTATTCCCTAAATCACAAATTGGGCCTAAGTAAAAATAAAACTCGCATAGATTAACAAGTCAACGGCGACATTGGAATACTTTAGATCCTTCCCGCGAAGGTACCCTCTGCCCGTTGGGAGTCCCATTTCTCCACCCACTCGTTGGGGCAGAGAGACTTGAAGCAACGTTGGAAGTAGTAGCAAGGCTCGTACTTCTCGCCACGCACCTTCTGGCAGCGGTGGAAGTCCAGGTAGCTGGAGTAGCAGTACCTGTGGAAACGATTGTATTGGACTATTCCTGATATTTTAACCAAGCATAGCCTCTGCCTGCTTAACCCTTCGTGTGGCCGGAACGTAGATCCACGCGAGACACAATAGGTTTTTAATTGTGTCTATATACTCGGCATACGAAAGGTTAAGTAGGTCAAGACCGTGATGTTGGGTATTATATAAATTAAATGCATTTACGATGATGGTTTTCGATGTGTGATAGTTACGGTAGGATAGCATAATGTATTTTTAATCACTGGTAGGTAATTACCAAGAAACGCATCACATTTTCAAATAAACTACATTAAGTTAATGTAACTTATTTGAAAACTAGCTAGAAACCGCAGCTTCGCTCGCGTTTTGGTCGGAAATTATCCCATGAGCACGTTGTAAATATACCTATGGCAATCCGGGATAATGTAGCTTCCTATTAGTGAAAGAATTTCAAAATCGGTTCAGTAAATCCAGAGATTACCCCTTGCAACCTCACAAACTGTACCTCTATATAATATGCAATCCTCATTTATATAATTAGACTTCAAGTGCTGATAGCATTTATCTACCTTGGTATCAGATTAACAACCAAACCATGTTGTAATGGTAAACTGCAGAAAATATAGATCATGAATAACAATGGGTAATCATGGGAATACAATCATTTCATTTATCATTTATGTGCCGTTTCCTTTATGATTCAAATTATTATGATCACGATTTGTTTTGTAAGTATTTACAATAATGTTGATGTTTATCATGCGATCAATTACTCAAGGTATCTTCTCGATTAGAGTTATAAAAGATTATGGACACTTACTAAAGCAGTCAGTTGGTATCACTGGGTAAGGCTTTGAGAGCACACGCGCATGGCAAGAAATAAAGCTTATGTTACCTTGTCTGGTTCTGGTTAGGGAACCGAGGGTCGAAAGGTGCGGTTTTGATGTCGGCGGGCGTTTTGATCATCTCAGGCATGATGCTGCAACGAAACACAACCTAGTCATTGACATAATTCTTTATTTGGAATATTTTTCATAAAGAAATAAGATAGTCTGGCATCTAGACATAATAGTACAATAAACACAGTTTATGGTATAAAATAAAAATTGTAATATATGTAAATACATTGCAGAGGTCACAATAAAAATCTTAACCCTATTTATTCCGTTAGTAAATTATTATTTCACAAGAGGTCTAGTCTTCCGCTCTTCCTCACAGGAAGTTTCTCTGTATTTCTTTACTTCCTGCATATAAAGTGACCATGCATCCTTAGGCGCATTGTCCGCAGTTTGTTCGCCTATGGCTTTAGCCTTTTTCACTAGCCCAGTCTTTAGAACCCTGCCACCACGTCTCTTCCCAATAAAAGGCAAAGCAGGCTTTTTCATTTCTGGTTTGTTTTCTGGTTCAGCCTTTTTAGTCACCTCCTGCATTTTCTTGAACATTTCCATGAAACTTCCATCATTCTTGATGGGAATAGGACCAGGCCTGGATCTGGATGTTGACGCTTGCATGGCTTGATCAGGGATCAGTAATTCCGCAAAATTAGGGCCTTCCACTTCAGGAGGGACACCATATTCAATGTCATCAACTGTTGTTGACTCAACAGCACCTGGTGGAGGTTTCAGTTCTTTGGGTGGTGTTTTAGTTTCTTTTTCTTTATCCTTCTCTTCTTGCCTGTTTCTGTGCATTTTCCAAAAACGTTTCCTGTCTGCCACTGTGAACTGTCCGCGGCGCTCGTCATCGGTCGGCGATCCAGAGCGACTGCGTGAACGAGAGCTGTGCGATCTAGAGCGGGACTTGGAGCGACCGTTTCCTTTCCCTCTCGACTTAGAGCGGCGTTGCGATGCAGATCTAGCTTGGCTTGTTGAGCGCCGTTTCGTACGACTTCTCGATCGCGACTGTCGCTTCGCCCTTCTTTTAGATTTGGACCGTGATCGCCGTGGAGGTGTCGATAGCCTTGACCTACTGAAAGAGCGCGAGCGGGAAGGCTGCGGGCTCCTCGAAAGTGATCGTTTGCGCTTCGAATGACGCGGCGACGGCGAGGGTGACGCTGATCTCGAACGAGATTTCGAACTTGATAATATTCTCCTATACATTTTGGGTGGGGTCAACGAACTCTCTTTTTCCTTTTTGACAGGCACGTCACATCTATCCTTATGTTTTTTATGCACTTTCGGTGGTGGGGTGGTGGCTGACTTTTTAGTCTTTTTAAGTGTAGTCTTAGATTTCTTTTTGAGTTTTCTTGATGGTGTAGTAATCTTTCTTGCTTTTTTATCTTTTTTGGAATGAGATTTAGCATCCTTGCTTTTCTTTTCTCCTTCATGTGGCGATTTGCTTAGCCTATCAACACTTGACATTCTGTGCAAATTAAATTCATCATTAGAGGCTGAAGATCTTGACGGCACAGACAGATCACGAGCACGAGTCTTTCTAGACTTTTTCCTATAAGATCTATTGGATTCAGAAGAAGTTGATGAAACAGATTTCCTTTTCTTCTCTCTTTTCTGTGGTGAATATGAAGGTGATCGGGAGCTTGAACGATCACTGGATGAATACTTCTGGCGTTTTGTTGATTTGCTCCTTGATCTACGACGACGGCCTTCCTCATAGCTGCTGTCTCTTTTTTTCGAGTAGGCACTTTCCCTTCTATCATAGGGAGACACACTTCTTGAATTCGTTCGGTAAGACCTCCTGCGCTCATATCTGTGGGAGTCAGGAGAACGAGTCCTTTCGCGTTTTTGTGTCGGGTACTCATAACCGGCTGGTTGCTGTTGGGTATAGGTCCCAGATTCGAGGTACTTCCCATAGTAAGTTCCGTCAGGGCGCTGGTAGTAGTTAGGGTCGTAGGCGTAGGTGTAGCCGGGCGCATACGCCTGGTAGTCGTAGGGCGGCGCGCCGTACTGGCTGTAGCTGACACCGGTCCAGGGGTCCGTGGTGGGCATGGCTCGCGGAGGGGCGGCGGGCGTGTAGCTGGGCGCGCCCGGGTAGTCAGCCTCGGCGCCCGGTGGCCCGCCGTCCCACGCGCCGCCCGCGCCTCCAACGCCGCGATACGAGGACATACTTATCAGAGTCCCCTCGCATAACCTGCGGCAGTTTGTAGGTGCGCACACACCTACAAACAGAATAACTTTTTGGTGTAGACAGCAGCTCTACATGAACCTCGCTCGAGAGACATCCTCGCGCATCGATTACATTTTTCATGTTTCGTTGATAAATAATTTTAAGACGAGAAACAACAAATTACGTAACCCGAAGACGGAGCAGAAAATGTGCCACTAAATCATGCGTTACAATTAAAGCAAGTAAAATAATAGAAGAATATCAACGGAATACCTCTGTAACATGCTCACCTTTTCACAAAATAGCCTTTTCTCAATAATTTATTTCAATAGAAAATGGCAGCGCACACATTCGCTACTCAAAGCCCATAGACAATATCATTATATCATAAACAAAATAGAGTTTTAATATAGGTTATAAATTTTGCTCTCCACCTCTTCCAGTCTATACAGACCTCCTATAATATTAATAAACTCTTTGCTAAAGACTCTATTGATCGATTTTAATGGAGTCGACGTTTTGATTCGATTCTTGTGTTTAGTTTTTCTGGTAACATATTATTGTTAGCAGACTTACTCACTACTACGGTACAGAGAGTTTAGTGTTTCAAATCTAGAAGAATGATTTTCTGCGCCTACCTTTCATTGTTTTGTAGCAAAGACATTCAAATATCTTTGTTTTGATTTGTCTTTTTTAGCCTGTGTTCTTGAACACAGGCTAAAAAATACACATCGGTTGTCGCGGTTCGTTCAACTGTCAAACCAAAGTGTCACCGCCTCAGGCTGGCTATGCCATTTTGTTTTGTGTGATTGTTAGCTATTTCTTATTGTTTAGCAGAAGTTCAGCGAAGGCTTGTGAAATTACTGTCGCTCATGAGTAAATCTAAACTATCGGCAGAATGGAAG
Organism: Eugnorisma glareosa; assembly: GCA_947578425.1. NCBI lineage: Eukaryota > Metazoa > Arthropoda > Insecta > Lepidoptera > Noctuidae > Eugnorisma > Eugnorisma glareosa. The sequence goes on along the minus strand of OX387957.1, from coordinate 1,265,288 downwards.
AAACGCGTGAAGTCGGAATACATGAGGCTACGCCAAGCAAAGGTACATTTTGATCAAAGGGAGTTCTAAGCCAGCCTTCTCAGCCGGCCTTATGATGGACCGGACGATATTTGACTTCCTAGCTGAGTAGCTAGAGTTGTTAAATCTGGCTGGTTGTTTTAGTTACCAATTTACATATATTCGATTGGAACCATTTGAATTTAATAATTACAGCGCTTCAAACGCGTAGACGAGGTAAAGGTAGCATGGGCCCGCAACCTGAATATTATGTCGGTGTCGGTTGAGGCTCATGACTCTGAGAGTAATAATCGTCCAAGGAAACCAATCTGGCCACCAGCAGCCCCTGTCCCTAACCATGAGAGCCTTATGAAGAGAGCTGAGGTGACTTACACAGATGGTAATTATTTCAACTTATTTCAATGTTTTCCAATCTGCACACCAGTGAATGCTATGTTGTTATATAATTTTTAATTTAAACTTCTAAAATCCAAAAACATGAGAGACAAATACTGTACATAATATTGTATATAAAGTATACAACTACACAACAGTCATACACTCTTCTCACAGCACTCGAAACATACTGACAAGATCTTCTAGTGTCCAATAGAGCAGCACTATAATAGCAGATGTCTATTCCAAATAAAAGTCAAAATTACTAATAAAATTTTAATCATTTAAACATTTCTCCACAGCCTCAGGGACGGTCACAACACAGCAAGTTCCTATCCGTATAATCAACTCCGTAAACCCAATTCCTACAATGTACACATGGGCCCCGACACAGAAGAACTTCATGGTAGAAGACGAGACGGTTCTCCACAACATCCCGTACATGGGGGATGAGGTCCTGGATCAGGACGGTACATTCATCGAGGAGCTCATAAAGAACTACGACGGGAAAGTGCATGGTACATCTGCTTAACATCATTACTCTAATGTTTGTGGACTGTGCCGTGTTTTGTTGCATGATTTTTGATAATCTGTCTATCCTACATCAGGTTCTACTTGTTCATAACATATCAATAGCAAAAAGTTCAAATATGTTTGGCCCTGAATACAGCTATGCAAACTCTGCTCACATGTTAGGTTTAAATTTTTCTTGGTTTTTAGATTGTACTTTTGTTTTGAGGACAAAAGGATCTTTTGCTATAAGCCAATTTATGTTACTATGTTGGTAATATCTATGTCTTCAACCCTGCATAATTTTGTTGGTAGACATGACTCTATCCTTACCAACTGGTACCAATATTAACTGATTATTTTTCTCAGGCATAGATCTCAATCAATCAATTAAAGATGATGTTTTTTTTTCAACTTTTACGGTCTGGAAGAGACACCGATGCGTAAACGGTCACCACATATTCAGTACATCTTTCTGAGTCCCCTTACATAAAATAGATATGTGGGGGGCGGAGGGGGGGGGGGCTAAGAATGATGTATTGAAAGAGTGGTTACTGTTTTTGCGTTGGTGTCCCTTCACCCCATATTTTCTATAATCATTATGACAATCAATGAAAGTTTTCCATTCTTTACGTCTACATTCACTTGCAAATACATAGTTTTATGAACAATGGCTATGTCCACAGACTCCCACATGAATTTAATACACTTTGGTGTGTGGTGCACATGTCTATGCTTCTAGAGATAAAACTATAATTATTTTTAAGAATTCATGAACCACAGAAATGACCATCAACGTTTAATTATTTTATGAATTCTAGCAAAAAGTTCTCATTTCTCTGGTTCATGCTATGTTCATAAATTAAAGAAAGTAATATTCATTTAACATAGAGATTAAACGAAATATTAAATAAAAAATGCTTAGATTTAAGAGAAATATCACAAAAATCAGTATTCTGTACACCTCAGGCCTTCGCACTCACACAGTCACGCTTGTCGTGCTTCATAGATAATATTCACTACTTTTAGAACTTGTTCATGCACATTAGACTTTGTTATTACACTCTTTTTGAAAACAAAAATCACCCTAATAATATTAAATCAAAACACTACACAAATCGCTATAACTTTTGATTTAATGACTACTAAATCAATCTTAATAATGTTATATATAAAAAAAAAATAACACCAGAAAGCATAATTTGCTGTCACAAAAAGAAAACAACTCATTTAATTTTGTTTTGCTTTTAATTTGAATTACATAACTTTCCATTGAAAATATACGTCATGAAGAACGAAATTTAAAATGAACTGTTCAACCTAACTTTTTTTTATTAACTTTAACAAGACAATTGATGTCAAACTATTACTCAGGTGACAAAGAAGGGGGCTTCATAGACGATCAGTTGTTCGTGGACCTGGTGCACGCGCTTATGGCGTTCCAGACCAAGGAGGAGGTGGCCGAGGAGCGCCGGGACAGGGAGGCGAGGAACTCTAAGGAGGAGAGAGAGAAAGAAGTAAGTAACACTAGAAGATTGCCCTTCAACCTCATGCCTGTATTTCCATGAAGGGTTAGATCAGTCAAAATCCAAATCCTGGACAGCTACTGAGAAATTAATGAAGGAAAAACTCAATAGCACTTGATGACCTGGATATCAGACTAAAGACTAGTGCGCAGTAGTAGGATTTGCGACCTATAGACCAACAATGCAGTTTGAACTTGCCAGGCTGTAGTGTGCCAAAATCCTGTCGTCGATTACGCAGTCATATCTTGATACGTCGCGAGTTAAAATGCGAGGCAAAAACATACACGCGCATGCTAGCTCATTGGCCTAAAATGTATATCTATGTATTCAGAAACTTGGGGAGGGACGGTTGGAAATATTTTGATGATTCAAACAAATGTTATTGATACATTAGACAACAGTCAGAACTTTAATGGACTTGAATACATTTATGACATTCCAGGCCTTGGCGAAAGAAAAAGGAATATTGGATCGCAAGGACAGAGAAGCTCGAAACTCAAAGGACGATAAGGAAAAAGGAGTAAGTTCGACTGAATGATTTATTGTTAACTAGCGACCCGCCCCGGCTTTGCACGGGTGCAATGTAGATACTAATGTACATAAATATAAACCTTCTCCTTGAATCACTACCTATTGCTGAAAACTGTATTATAATCCGTTGCGTAGTTTAATTAAAAGATCTAAGCGTAATAATGATTTGAGTGCTGGAACAAAGTCATCTAGGGTTTGACAGACTCGAGAATACAAGGAATGTGCATAAGGTTAAGGGTATGACCACATTTATAAACGCGGAATCGCCATAAGCAAGACTACGTCCATGAAATAAAAGTTAATATTGCGATGCACTTGTTGATAGCGTCGTCTGACGCTTCAGCGAAGCAAAAGGCGAATGACGTCTTTTTGGCATGAAGTAGCTTTTTCTGACCTGCTCAAACCTTAAGAACTTTAGCCACTCCCAGCGTAGGACGAGAAGAGTATACTTTACTGATACATGTAATAATAACCAGGTACTGGCGACTAAGGAAAAAACAGCAGAAGACCGCAGGGAGTCCCGAAACTCAAAAGAGGAAAAGGAGAAAGCAGTAAGTACCAATCAAACTTTTTGGATGCATGTAATATTTTACTAGGTATGAGGAGGTTCTATGCCAAGAAGAGGAGGAAAGGAGCATCAGAGAAGAGATTTAAGGAGAAAAAAGGAGATGGAAGTAAGAAGGGTTATTTTATTGATACATGTATACTAAACAGGTACCTGTGATGACCTTCCAGTCTAAAGATGAAATAACTGAGGAGTTCAAGGATCTGGAGACTCGGAATGAGGAAAAGGAAGAAGAGGTGAGCCTTCGCTTTTTATATTGCTAGTACTGTCCACCGCACGTCACTGTTAACAAAAAAACCGCTCTTACTGCTATGACTTTTTTATGCTATTCAAGTTAAACAGTTATCATGGACGTGTCGTTGACTGTACATAAACCGAAGGAGAATTTTAGCAGGTGGGGTTTTTGATATGAGGCTCAATCAATGAAGTTCATATTTATCATGTTATTTTAAAGTTCTTTTGTTTTACAGAAAGAGGCAATCAAGGAAAAAGACAAAGATAAAGAAGTTAGCAAGGATGGTGATAAGAAAGCAATCAACGATAAGCAGTTTCCTATATTCACTATATTCCAAGTTATCAGCATTCAGTTCCCTGATAAGGGCACTGCGCAAGAGTTACGAGAGAAGTAAGTCATTTTTAGAAACCTCAAGTCTTGCCATTTAATTTCTGCTATCCACTGACTTAGGCCTATTGTATAAGGTTATTTTAAGACCTGAAATAGCCTCATCATGTTACTGTATGATAGACAAAAAATTAAGTTTGTGTTGGTTTTATTCTACTTCACGTAATACGTCTATACGACATAACTGATTGACATACATTTATATAAATGAAATGAGTCTTCAAAATCAATATGTGAACAAATCCGAAATAGAATAATTTGCATATTTTATTAAATCAACATCATAATTTTACTTGGCATAATAAAGTCAATTGTGCCGTGTGTGAGTGTTGCCATGAGGCCTAATACTGGAATTGGAGCCGATGTCCCATGGGAATAATGACCCAAAACATGATAGACTATTTTTAGACAAATAGATCAGCTTAGTAATTCTGTTCAAACTTTATTGCGTCTCTGAAGTTAGCTGTGATTCGCAGGTACAGCGGTTGAAACTTTATGGCGGCTTGGAACATCTAACATACAGCTGCGCATAACACAATTTTAGGTATCAGCGGGGCGCAGAGGACGCATCGTTTTGACCGTATAATGCGCAAACTTTCACTCGCAGCTAACTTCCGAACCGCCATAAAGTTTGAACAGAACTATGGACCTCACCATCGCTCTCTTGCCCTTATTCCAATTTATTTGAGATCGGCGCAGCATGTCTTCTTCCATACTTATGTGATCTGAGTAGTCACCCATAGCAATAGGGTGTATGCAAGAAAACAAACTATTTTATTTCTTAAAAATGCCTTGTATTGGACCATAAAAACATTGTGGTACACTTGTTTAATTCTACACTTATTTTACAATTTAATACTTTATGTAGAGTGTTGTAGGTGAAACGGAACGCAAACACAAAACGCATCGATTCCGGTAGTGACGTCAAATGCTATGTGTCAAAGAAACACTTTTAGTTGAAAAGTACTTAAAGTTTCACTAAGATTTTACTATAATATTGTTATTGCAATTTTTGCTTTAATATAGTAAAACTATTCATAAGGGCAAAAAAGTAGATTTAAACAATGCAGATAGAGGGAAGTGACATCAACTGCTATGGCTTGAATGGCCGCGACAGTCATCATCAACGTTTGAACTGTCG